>CM066036.1:839597716-840860927 GCA_033557465.1 Ichthyophis bannanicus | reverse complement strand
GCGGAGGCTGGCCGATTCCGGGTGCCGGCGTCTTCGGGAGGCTCGGGCGGTCTTGACGGCTGGGGAGTGTGGCTTTGCGACTGTGTGGCAGCGGATCCCTCGGTTCAGCTTGGGCTGCTGGCAAGTTCGGTGGGTGCTGTGTGGGGGGTCTGCTTGGCTGCGAGTGGGCTGTGTTTCTCTCGGCCCGTTGGGTCAGCGTTTGATGCGGCTGTGCTGTGTGGGGGGTCTGCTGGGCTGCGAGTGGGCTGTGTTTCTCTCGGCCCGTTTTTTCGTTGGGGGGTTTGTTCTACGGGGGTTCTCCTTACCTATACTGGCAGTGCTTCATGTTTGTGGGATTTGTTGAGGCGCTGGTGTTTTAAAAAAAAAAAAAAAAGAAGGACACAAAACCCCTACCAACATAATCATTGAATCACCGCTTATTTAGGTGGCTTCTGCTCCTGGTGGGGATGCCTGGGCCTCGAGGTCGGGCAAAATCAACGGGCTTGGCCCCAGCCGGTCCTTCTGGGGCTAGGGTGCGGGGGCGGGGTGGGTCCCGGTCTCGGGGGGAGGCTGGGTTTCCCGACACTGTGGGGGGTAGAGGGCTGAGGGCTCGGGGGGGTGCCGTGGGGGGGGGGCGGAGGGGGGCTAAAGGGGTTCGACGGCCGAGGGGTGGTGGCAGGGGTGGCGGAGAAATTCCGCCCCCCTTGGATCCCCTGAGGTGCCTGATGGCCTTAGGGGAGCGCTCGGAGAGGTGGGGGGGGGGGCTAATCTTGGTGGGGGAAGTGATGCGGGTGCGTCGGGGGGGGTGGGGGTGCTTCAGGGGGCATTTTGGGGGTGCAAGGGCCGGGGGGGGGGCTTGCGGCAGGATGGGGCCTTGTGGGGCACGGGCTATGGCACTCCTGCGGGTTGGCTCCCGGGTACCGGTGGCTTGGGTGCATCAGGGGGGCCGTCACCTTGGGACCAGTGGTAGAGCGGGGGGCAGGGCACGTCTCGGGCTGATTGGGGTGGTCCTTGGTCTGCGGCTTGGTCTCTGGCAGCTCCCCCCCCCTGTTTTTCCTTTCCTTTCTCCACAGGGGTGTGTTATGGCGCAGCCAGCTTGGACTTCGAATGCGGCTGGATGTGAGAGCTGGGTGAGTCCGCTGGCAGGAGCGGTGTCACAACATGGAGCGGTGGAGTCAGCGCGGAGTCATCCCCCGGAGGTTGTGAGTTCTGGTGGCGGGAGCAGTTCTGTGGCAGCTGGGATGGACGCGGCGTCGGCGGCTGCTAACGGTGATCCTGGTGAGTTGCTTGGGGATGAGGGGGTTGGGGGAGTCCAGTCGCCGGAAGGGCAGGTGGGTGGGGGGTCGCGTAAGAAGCGCCGGCGGTCTTGTCGGCGGCATCGTAGCTCTGACTCGTCCTCGTCCTCTTCCTCTTCGTCTGGTTCGTCTGTTGGGTCGGGTAAGGACCAAGGGTGGCGGGACGGGGAAGCTGGGGGAGGTTTGGCCCCTGGTGTGAGTGGGGGGGCCGCTTCGGTGGTGGTTTTTCCGGAATTGTGGGAAGGGGTGCCGTGTAAGCTGCGGCGCAAGATCAGGAAGCGGCGATATATTGACATGTTCCGCTTGCTCGAAGGGAGGAAGCGCTCAGGTGAGAGCCGCAAGAAGAGGAAGGAGGATGAAAAAGCCGGTAGGGTCAAGAAGGTTGCACATAATGTGGTCAATTGGATGCGTTCCTTTCTAAGGTTGGCCAGCGTGTGGGGTCATCATGAACCGGGGCAATATGGTATGTTGTTAGCCTACGCCGATTCCATTCTGGAGGCGTCTCAGACGCATGACGGGTGGGCTTGGCTGAACTATGATGAAAAGTTCAGGGATAAGATGGAGGAGTGCAGATTGCTTTCGTGGGGCACGCGAGACATTAACCTGTGGCTGACTCAAATGTCGGCTAGGTCAGGTGCCGGTGGGGGGGGAGGAGTAAAGAGTAATGGCGGTGTTGCGGGGGGGGGGCGGTGCGTTCCTTTCACGCGGGAGCGAGTGGGGTGCCGCCAAAAGTGGGCGCAGCAGGGAGCAGTGATGTGTGCTGGCGGTTCAACCGGGCCACTTGCCCCTTTCCAGACTGCAAATTTCGGCACTCCTGCTCTTTGTGCGGGGGTCCTCATTCCGCCGCCAGGTGTATCAAGCAGGGCGCTGCTGGCGCTCCAGGTCCCGCTCCTAAGGGGCAATGAGTGGTGTGGGCAGGCGCCTTCCCCGATTCGGGTGGAGGCCTTTGTGGGGTGGCTGCGTCGATATCCTCGGAGGCGGGAGGCGGCTATTCTGTCTTTTGGTTTTCGGTTCGGTTTTGTCATACCAGTGCGGGGTGTTGTATCGGCGCCACGTGCGTGGAACTCTCCATCAGTTCGTCGTTGGGCCGAGATCGTCCAGGACAAATTATTAGGAGAATTGCGGTTGGGGAGGGTGGCGGGTCCCTTCGCGGAGCCCCCTTTTCCTAACATGGTGATTTCTCCGCTGGGTATAGTTCCCAAGAAGGAACCAGGGAAGTTCTGGTTAATTCATAATTTGTCCTGTCCGATGGGTGCCTCTGTTAATGATAGCATTCCTCGTGAGTTTTGTACGGTTCGGTATGCATCTTTTGATAAGGCGGTGCTGCTGGTGCGGGGGGCCGGTCGGTCTGCCCTCATGGCGAAGGTTGACATTGAGTCGGCGTTTCGCTTGCTCCCTGTCCATCCATCTGCTTTCCCTTTATTGGGGTTTTGTTTTCAAGGGGGGTATTATTTCGACAAATGCATGCCGATGGGCTGTTCGGTCTCGTGTGCTTATTTTGAGATGTTTAGTACCTTCCTGCAGTGGGTGCTCGTTCAGGTGTCTGGCTTGTCGACTGTGGTGCATTATCTCGATGATTTTTTCTTTGTGGGTGCAGCGCAGTCGGGGGCTTGCCAGGAGTTGCTCTCCGCGTTTGTGCGGCTGGCGCGGGAGTTTGGTGTACCGCTGGCAGAAGCTAAGACTGAGGGTCCTACGACGCGTTTGACCTTTTTGGGGGTGGAGTTGGATTCGGTGGAAATGGTGGCACGTTTGCCGCCTGACAAGGTTGCTCGTTTGCGGATTCTGGTAGCTAATGTGTTGTCGTCCCACAAGATTTCCTTGCGGGAGTTGCAGGTGCTGGTGGGGTCCTTAAACTTCGCGTGTAGGGCGATTCCCATGGGGAGGGTGTTTTCGCGCCAGCTGGCGTGTGCCACAGCTGGGGTGCGGAAACCGCACCACCAGATTAGAGTCACGGGGGCGATGAAGGCAGATTTGCTGGTGTGGAGTCGTTTCCTGGAAGACTTCAATGGGATTTCTGTTTTGATGGAGTCCGAGGTGTCCAGTGATGCCTTGCAGTTGTACACTGATGCTGCAGGGGGGGCGGGATTAGGTGTTTATTTCCGTGGGGCTTGGTGCGCTGATCGTTGGCCGGAGTCATGGCACGCCGCGGGATTGACCAAGAACATCACCTTCTTGGAGCTTTTTCCGATTCGTGTGGTTTTGGAGCTCTGGCCGGAGCAGCTTCGGAACCGACGGGTGCTTTGGTGGTGTGATAATGAAGCGGTGGTCAGTGTGGTTAATCGCTACTCCCCCAAGTGCTTGAAGGTGGCGGGCTTGATGCGGGAAGTCGTCTTGGCTTGTTTGCGGTTGAATGTTTCGGTGAAGGCGCGGCATATCCCGGGGTGCACTAACGAGATTGCTGATGCTCTTTCTCGTTTTCAGTGGGATCGGTTCCGGGCTCTGGCCCCTGAAGCAGACAAGGACGGATCGGTGGTCCCAGAGAGCTTGTGGAGCATTGGCCTCGAGAGATGCTAGAGATGCTGAAGAACTCTGTGTCTGCGGGGACTTGGTCTACGTATCAGTGGGGCTGTGACCGGTTTGTCGCCTTTTTGGTGGCTCGTGGGTGGCAGATGGGCGGGGTTCCGGAGGGCCTGATTGCTCAATATATTGTGGAGGCTAAGGGCGCCAGTTTTTCTCGGTCAGCTGTGCGCGGGCACTTGGCGGGGTTTAACTTTTTTGCGAGCGCGGTGGGTTGGGGTTCGCCCGCGGGGGGTTTTGACACGTCGGCTCTTGCACGGTTGGGAACGCATTCAGCCTACACCGCGGGACTCATGGTTGCCCATTACGTATGGGCTGCTGGTGAGGGTCTGCGGGGCCTTAGCGCGGGTGTCCTCGTCGGCGTACGAAGCTACTTTGTTCAGGGCGGTTTTTTGCATTGCCTTTTTTGGGGCGTTTCGCATGGGTGAATTGGTCGTGGGCTCTGGTTGGGGGGGTGTTGGGGGGCTGCAAGCACGGCATGTTCGGGTGGACGGGGGGGCGGTTGCGAATCCTGTTGGCAAGATCCAAGACGGATCCGCTGGGGAAAGGTTTGTGGGTGTTGTTGGGCGAGGTTGGGGACCCGCGGGCTTGCCCGGTGCGGGCGGTGCGGCAGTATTTGTCGGTGCGGCCGGGGACGGCGGATAGTTTTTTCGTGCATTCGGACGTGCGAGTTGTAACCCGATTTCAGGTATCGGCGGTACTGCGCCTTGCTTTGCGTGTGGTAGGGGAGGACCCTGTGCGGTTTGCGCCGCACTCCTTTCGTATTGGGGCTGCCACTAGCGCGGCGGCGGCCGGGTTGCCGGGGCAGGTGATTCGGGACATAGGTAGGTGGCGCTCTCAGGCTTTTAAGGGCTATGTGCGGCTGTAGGAGCTGGGTGGTTGGCCGGGTCTTTAACTGTTTATTTCTTTTGCAGATGGGGGTGTCGGTCCTGGTGTCTGTTGGGTGGCTGGCCACTCTTTTGTCCACTGGGCTGGTCGGCGGGCGGTGGCCCGGCCTATCGGACTGAATTTGGGACTGGACCCAGCGGTGGTGGCTGTGACATGGCTGGGCGTTCGAGGACTTCGCTGGTTGCAATTGCTGCCTTTGCTACAGCGCCATGGGAGGACGTCGCGGAGGCCGGCCGCCCTGCTTGTGCATCTGGGAGGCAACGACCTGGTGTCCTGGTCCTGCCGGCAGCTGATCCGGGCAGTGCAGGATGATCTGGGAGTGGTTCTTCAGCTTTTTTCTGGTGTTATTTTACTGTGGTCGGACATTATTCAAAGGCCGGCTTGCTGTGATCAGCGCCGCTGGTCTAGGGGATTGACCAAAATCAATCGCCAGATCGGCCGGTGGGTCGGTGAGAGGGGGGGTTACCAGATTTTGCATGACTGGGTGGATGTCCGGTGTTCGGGGCTCTATCGGGCTGATGGGGTTCACTTGTCTCCAGTTGGTATGGACTTGCTCCTTAACGACTGGCAGGAGGCCTTGGAATATGTGTCTGTCCATGATGTGCACTGGTTGCAGCTTCAGTTGGGGGGGGCGGCACATGAATGGTGTTATGTGCCGGTGGCGGGATCCCGGAGGTTTCCGGGGTCCGGAGCAGCAGGCTACATTTGGGCGGGGGCGGGGTGCCCCTGACCCGGTCAAACCTCAGACGACTTTTGCTATGGCATGGCGAAGTCGGGGGAGGGGCTTGGCAACTTGCCGGGTGGCAAGTTGTGGCATTAGCGGTGGCAGGCACTTTGCTAAGGTATGGCTGGTGCAGCCGGGTGCCGCTAATGGGGATAAGAAGTTTGATGTTATTTTGTTCTAATTGCTGATGGTTAATAAAGCTGTGACCAGTTGTGTTCCATGAAGTTTTGGTGTTATGTCTTGTGTTGGGGGGGGGGGAGGGGCTGGGTTTGGGGTTGGTTTGGCGAGGGGGGGAGGTGATGGGTGAGGGCCTGAAGCGCCGGGTCCACCTGCCTCGGTTAATAAATTTTTAAGCACTAATGCACATGATTAACTATAAAAAAAATTTTTATAATCCTTTTGGTTTGTGAATTTTTTAACCCAAATGGGCGGGAAAACGCCGACGTCTAAAGTCCCTATTCAGCTTGAACACCACCTTGTCATTCCAAGTAGAATCGTTGTGCAGGATATATAAAGCATTTTTGGTTTTCAGTTTTTTGTTTCATTTAAATGTTTCTTGTTATAACATCGTGGCAACATACTCTTTGGAAGTTAAAGTTGCAAATCAGTTGCGATTTCATTTGTCCTAGTAGGCAATCAGGTTATTTTTTTGGACACAATGTACTCTTGTACGCTTTGCGTTTTTCAGTTATGACAATTTATTCATAGCAAGACATATGCTACATATATTTTTTGGCCGTAAACAGGCCTTTTCTTAAGCTGTGGTACAAATGCTCGCTTTAAACACCCTTCGATTTTTTGAGTCACAGCCAATCTATAACGTATTCACTCCTTACATCATTTGTGATGTTTCATTTAATACAATTGTCCTTGGATGTTTCGAATTGCAGGTAATATATAACACAATTGTTTATCGTAGTATTTATGGTGTTTGATTCAGTATATATATATATTTTCAATAACCATTTTTATGAATGTTTCTGCCTTTATAAAAGGTCTTTAACCGAGGCAGGCGGACCTGGTGCTTCGGGCCTGTTTCCACCATCCCCCCATCACCCCCAATCTCCTAACCCCACAAAAGACACCACACCAACATTTCATGGAACATAACTGGTCGCAGCTTTATTAACCTTTAACAATTTCACAATATGCCAACAGGCTACACCTTCTCAATTGATTAGTGGCACCCGGCCCGCACCAGCCATACCTTAGCAAAGTGCCTTGCCACCGCTAACGCCATAACTTGCCCCCCCCCCCCCCGGCAAGTTACCTAACCCTTCCCCCGACTTTGCCATGCTATTAGCAAAAGTCGACCAGGGTTTGTCCGGGTCAGGGGCACCCTGCCCCCGCCCAAGTGTAGCCTGAGGCTCCGGACCCCGGAAACCTCCGGGATCCCACCAACCCCCCCCCAAGCTGCAACACCCCATAACCCACCACCCTCATAAATATGCGTGGGCGGGCGGGAAGCCGGCACCCCCGAGCAGCCTCCGCCGCGAATGCCACGCGGAGGCTGCCCGCCAGCCCTCACCACCCACCACACCACCAGGAACCACCCTGATTGGCTCCCGCGCAGCTGCCACCGCCGGGAGCCAATAACTTTAAACTGCAGCCGCGCGCAAGGTCCTCGCACCGGCCGCGCACCCGGTTAGGGTCGGCCGCCAGGACCCTACCCGCGGCCTCCTCATTAACCGAGGTAGGCGGACCTGGTGCTTCGGGCCCGTTTCCACCATCCCCCCATCACCCCCAATCTCCTAACCCCACAAAAGACACCACACCAACATTTCATGGAACACAACTGGTCGCAGCTTTATTAACCTTTAACAATTTCACATTATGCCAACAGGCTACACCTTCTCAATCGATTAGTGGCACCCGGCCCGCACCAGCCATACCTTAGCAAAGTGCCTTGCCACCGCTAACGCCATAACTTGCCCCCCCCGGCAAGTTACCTAGCCTTTCCCCCGACTTCGCCATACTATTAGCAAAAGTCGACCAGGGTTTGTCCGGGTCAGGGGCACCCCGCTCCCGCCCAAGTGTAGCCTGAGGCTCCGGACCCCGGAAACCTCCGGGATCCCGCCACCGGCACAGGTAACAACCTTGTTCCTGTGCCGCCCCCCCCAAAGCCAAGCTGTGACCAGTGAGCAACCCAACCAAAACACATTCCAAGACCTCCCGCCAGTCCTAAAAGAGCAGAGCCACCACTACTGGCGAGAACTGCCCCATCACCCTTATACAGCCCCGGCCTCAACCTCCCCAATAAGGCATCCCCTGATACCCCATGTCGGCCAAGCAAGCTATTAGCCAGCCCCCGCGACCAACGCCGCTGGCTCCCACATGCAGGCCTTGAAACAAAGTCAGACCCCAGCAAAATTACACCCAGAAACGCCAGCAAAAACCCAGCAAATCCCCCTGCGCCGCTCTGAGCATATGCCGGCATTACCTGGAACCCGATCATTGCCTCCAACACTGCAAGCAGTCGCGATATCCGCCCATGGCGCTGTAGCAAAGGAAGCCGCTGCAACCCGCGGGGCCCGCGCTCACCTAGCCATGATATAGCCACCAAAACCGGGCTGCTCCACAATTGTCATTCACCGCCGCACCAGAACTCGGCATCCGGCTCAGCGGACGAAGGAGTGAAGGATCCCCAACCTTCAGAAGGCTCCAGACCCCACCTGCAAAATAAATGAACAATGAAAATTCCCAACCCCCTGACCCCCCTGAGCCGTTACAGCCGCACTTAACCCCCACACGCCCAAGAGCACCATCCTATGCTCTACAGGACCTGTGTAGCCACCCAGAAGGAAAAAGTGCAGCGCAAAATATGTAGGCTCACCCCCCCACCAAGCACAGCGCCATCCTGACCACCTCGAGCGCCGGAACACCCCGTGCACCTGAAACAGACCAACACCCCCTCCCCCTAGAAGAAGCACGCGCCGACCCGGGGAGCACCCGCAGGTATCGTCGCATGGTCGCCACAAAGCCTTCAGCCCACGCAGACGCCCACTCGAGCCTTATGGGAAACTTGCCCAAACATCTCAAAACCACCCATAAACCCAAACGTGGGGCCGTTGACGCCCTCCCCCGCCCCCAGTTCCGAACGGAGCCGCCACCCACTCCCCCCATTTGAAAGCCCCGAAAGAAGGCCATACAAAAACTGCCCCAGACATGGCGGCTGCATACCCCCATGCAGTCATCCACAGGCTCGCCGAAAGGAGCCAGACTGGCACATCATGCGCGGGAGGCCAGCCAAGCACGCACCCCCCCCCCTCCCAGTAACCTGCGAGTTACAAAGCCCCCAACCAGCGATCTGCACCCCACCTTCGCAAATAGAAACTGTCCCAACTGCGAACCCACCCCAGTCAGAAACCCCCCCACACCCCTAGCCACCACGATATGCCCACCAAGCAATGCCACCGGTTGCCGCCCTTGCACGACCGAAAATTGGACCCTTAGTCACAACTCTGATGACACCCAGACCACGGCCCCTGTGATACCAAATCCTGCAGTAGACTCCGCATGTAGCCAAGGACAATGCTCCAAAAGATCCCCGGGCCCCAGATCCCTCATTGCCCGCCTCCAAGCAAGAGCCCGAAACCGCTCCACCGGAACGCGAGATAGCCTGGACAAAACCGGCCACCCATCCAGGGATAAGCCAAGCCTCCTTCAACACTCGCAAGTGTAGAGATGCCAACAACACCACCCGCATTAAACCCACCACTGGCAAACCCCCCGCGGGAGTAGCAATGGGCCCCCTGCCCACAGCCGCATTTCCGCCTACCATACCACCTCACGGTGCGGAGCCAATCAGGCCAAAGCTCCACCACCACCCAGAGCCGAAACCACTCCAGGAAGGAGATATCGGCAGCCGAACCCGACATGAGCCAAGCCTACAGGCCCCGCCCCACCCGCCGCATCCGTGTAGAGCTGCAACCCCTCACGGGACAACTCCAACTCCATCAAAACCAATGTCCCTTCGCAATTGGCCCAGAAGCGACTCTCGAGACGCAAAATCGCCCACACAACTCTGCGGCCCCCCCTCCGAATGGTGAGGATTCAACGCCCCGCCCCGTGGAAAGATCCGAACGGGCAGCCTATGTCCGCTGCCAGCGAGCTACCACCTCCCCGAGTCTAACTCCATACCCCAGGATAGTCGCCTCGGCGGACCCCCTGCCCTACCCAACGCCAAGAGCCCACCGAAATCCCGCGATGGTTCGGCAACCCAGTGAACATCGCTTGGCACACCACTGACTAAGCCGCCCCCGAAACAGAATAGCCTACCAGCAATGCACCTACCAGCAAGGCACCCCATACGCCAAGCCCCGTGTTTGCACAAGCAACCACTGCCCTGAACGGTACCACGTACGCACCAGAGACTGAGCAGCCCACAAGCATGCATTTGTAAAAGACCACGCCCCTTGAAACGGAAACCCCCACAATGGAAACGCAGTTGGGGAACTGGCAACATGCGAAGAAGGCCGATTCAAGATCAACCTCGGCCGACAATGCTACCCGACCCGCCTCCCGCACCATCTCCCTGCCCGCTCAAATGACACGCCCGCACCATACACAACGCCCACGGAGCGTGCACCGTCGACAGCACCCCCAACAGACCGGCCAAATTATGAATTAGCCTGAACCACTCAGGCACCGTCCTCGTGACCATCCCCCCAGGGGAAAACAACCAGTTCGGGAAAGGCGGATCCTGTAACGGGCCCACAATGCTGCCCCCACCAGCTCCCCAAAGAACCACCCCACCCACGG
Source organism: Ichthyophis bannanicus (assembly GCA_033557465.1). Lineage (NCBI taxonomy): Eukaryota > Metazoa > Chordata > Amphibia > Gymnophiona > Ichthyophiidae > Ichthyophis > Ichthyophis bannanicus. Next base: position 840,850,763 of record CM066036.1, on the reverse strand, counting down.
TTCCAAAACACCACCGAAGGCGAACTCCGAGGACAAGGCGCCACCACTACGCCCAGCACTAGAAGAACAACGCCAAACTAAAAAACCGAACCCAGAGCCGCAGATACCGCGGAAGCCACCCTTGCAAAGCGTGACCCCTACGTGACCACACCTTGACAGAGTGCAGTCCGGAATTAGGCAGGTTTGACTTATGAAACCACCCAAACCGCGGTACCAACCCCCCCCCCCGCCCCAGCTTCCTGCTGCAAACGGGCCGGTAGCCCCACGCCCCCCGCCCCAGCACCCAACCAAACGGACATTGGAGTCAGCCAGAGGTTACCTTGTGTGCCCCGAAATACCCAGCCGTTCCCTTCCGGCCGATCCCGGAACCGTCCCACATAGCACAACCACGCCCCCCTTTGCGTGTCCGGGACGCCTCCAATACCGAATCCGCGTACCCATAGTACCCCAGAATGCTCGAGCGTGCGATGTCCCCACACCCCGGCTAAGCACCGAAAGATCAAGGCCAACGCACTACCATGCACGCAACCTCCGTAACCCACCCCACATTATCATCCACCATGCTCCCTGTTAGGCTCACCCCCGAGCGCTTCCTGCCTCCCCACCGGTGCAAGACATCTAAATAGTGCTACGGACAGATCCTACGTCAAGTCGGTCCAGTACCCCTTCCAACCGCTCCGAGAACGTGACCCCGACGGGCCCCTCCCGCCCTAGGCCCCACCACCCCTGTGCTATCCGTCCCCTTCTGCGGCAGCACCACCACAGCTGCCCACGATGCCTCGCCCGAGTAGGAGGAGGAGGCCGACCCCGAAGTCGCCGACAAGAATGCCGCCTGTTCATCCCCGCCCTAACCCCCCCCCTCAGCCCCCGACCATCCAACCCATGCCATCCCCCGCCCGGTGGGCCCGACCACTCACCTGCCTCTCGACACTCTGCCACCAGCAGCTGCAGTCCCGGCGTCCCGCTGGCTGACGTCATCGCAGGTCCGCGCCGTCTCACGGCACCTCACCGGATGCCTCCGCTGCAGCACCATGCCTTGTGGCCGCTCCACCGCCCGGATCCATCCAGAGCTCATGACCGCCAGCACCAGGCCTCCACGACTACTGCACCTTCGCCGGCCCCTGCGGAGACATAAGAGACAAAACAGGGGGGAGGGGGGCTGCCGGAGACCACGCATGTGGTCAGAGTCCACCTCGAACAGATCCAAACGTACCCAGCCCACCCCCTAGCCAATGCGCCCCACGCGAAGGCCCACCAGCACCACCTAATCACCTTACCCCGTAGACCTGCCCGCAGGAGTAAGGTGTCCCCGACCCCACTGCACCCTACCCGACTGACTAGAAAACCACATATACGTCTTAAAACTTAAACGTTAATGTGTATTTACCTTTTTGCACGAGTTTTCCAATATGTTCTGGTGCAAGCAGTGTGATGTCCATACTGCACTCCGACGGGTAGCCAAATTCCCAAGCACCACTCTGAGCGTCACCATGTGGCGCACGGAATTCCACCCCCCCCCCAAAAGCTGCACAGCTGACACCCCACGCACACATCCCATGGAAGAGTAGAGGGAACATTGGCCCTGTGACCACCCTCGCCTCCCCTATAAATCGCCCCGGATCCCCCCGACCACCCAACACCCCTGAGCAGCGCACCCCCAGCCCGCCGGGAGAGGCTCCATGCACAGCTCCCCCCTCGCGCCAACTCACTCCCCGCCCAACCGCCGCCGAGAAGCTCTCCCCGGCCAGCAGGGCGCAGAAGCAGAAAACTCCCGAGCATCTGAGGAACGGAGCCACACAGAAGAGGAGAGCCGGATCCCCCCTGCGCTCAGGAAGATGCAAGCCGGCACCCCCGAGCAGCCTCCACCGTGAATGACCACGCGGAGGCTGCCCGCCGGCCCTCACCACCCACCACACCACACCACCAGGAACCACCCTGATTGGCTCCCGCGCGGCTGCCACCGCCGGGAGCCAATAACTTTAAACTGTCCTGGCCGCGCGCAGGGTCCTCGCACCGGCCGCGCACCCGGTTAGGGTCGGCCGCCGGGACCCTGCCCGCGGCCTCCTCATTTTTCAACGCTATCTGGTGGGATAATTTCTCCACAATGAATCGTGACTTTTTAAGACGTGCTTTCACACTTTTGTCTCATCATGTTCTGTATTTGTTAATTGCTGGCTGCAAAAGTATTGTTTATATTTGTATTTTGTCTTTAGTTTTATTTATTGCATTTTATTTATTGCATTCTATTATGGTATTTTTATGGCATTTACTTGTATATATGGTATTTATTTACTTATTTATTACACACGTCTTCAGACATATTGCATTATATTTATTTATCTAATTATTTATTTATTCATTGTCAGCATCTAGCGTCCTACATGTCTGGTTAATGATTTTAGTGTTCCATTTGACAGAATTAAGGTATTTATCCGGTCCCCTTTGTCCTCCTCGTCTCTCTCTCTCCCTTTCTGTTTTTTGCCTTTTATTTGTTTATACTCAATTTTTATCAATATTTATTGATACATTCTTGTCTTGTATATCATTATTTAAAGTTTTATGGTCTTTTTGATGATAATATATTTATTTATTTATTTATATATTTATGTTGTACATTATTTGATGAAATAATAATATGGATTACATACTGTAGATATTCTGCCAGTCTGATCCATATGTTTCACGTAACAACCACATTTATTGTTTTATTGTTTTTAATATGTGCATGTAAGATTATTATTATTATTATTGTTTCTTTTTGAGATGTGTTCCTTTTAAGACCCCCTGAAGAAGGCTGGTAGCCGAAACGTGTCGGGGCGCAATAAACATGGTTTTTCTACAATTGTTATCAGTCCGGGTTCTGCTTCTTTTGTGGTCTCCTGGTAGTGTGCGGATACCCTTGCTCTTTCTGGTATTGTTGCTCTGTCACTCATCTGTAGGGACAGTGGCGAAAGTCAACCATTATTCATATAGGCTCTCATTCTGACCCAGGTTTAGTGGGTCTGGATGTCTGATCCGCATGTCCAGACCTGCTAAATGGATCGCACTGGTGGGAACACAACTCCCTGCACATAGATGCAAGTTATGCAGGGAGCTCTGTTTGTGGGTGGGAGGGGGCAGGCTGAGGGAGGAGAGAGGGCGTGTGGCAGAATGCGCCAAGATCCCAGACATACAGGGCTGATTCCGAGGTTGGCCCTGTATGTCCAGGGTTGGCCATCTAAACGGGGGATTTATTCCACCTCGGAGGTGGAAAAGTCCCCTGGACATCGGGGGAAGTCAGGAGCTCGGACCAGCTGTGGATGTGAAGGGGTGCAGGGGGTTCCCTATAGCCCAACCCTGGCCTTGGCAGGTCTGATTGGGGGTCAGGCTGTGAGGAACGATGTGATTGCCACTGCTGCCGTGGATCGCAGCTCCTGCATGGTGCCATGGCAACACACCCTGCTAGTCCCGATCGTTAGTGCTGTTTTGCCTGTGGCTGTGAAAGGGGCTGTTTAGCATGCACTGTTCATTGTACAATGTAGGACTTTCTGAAAAGCACTTAGGGCCCGATTCTCAGCTGCCCGCTGTTTGGAAGGGCTATGTGCCGATGAAGTGGAAATCCTTCCCTGCTGAGCTCTACTAGTACTACTACTGAGCATTTGTATAGTGCTCCAAGTCGTACGCAGCACTGGGGGCATTGAATATCCAGTGACCGCCGCAGGGACAGGAACCCACCGAGGCTAAGCGGGCAGCAGCGATATTGGCTGATGCCTGGTTAGCGATTGGCGCCTTAAAGACAGGCAAGGGTTTTCCTCGCCTATCTTTAACGCATCGATCTCTAACCGGGCAGCTTTGCAATATTGCTGCTGCCCGGTTAGCACCATTCCCCGCCTCCGCTCTGCCCTGGAACTTCCGCAACATGCCCTAATGCTAACCGATAGCATCGGGGAATGTAGGGGACATACAGGGATATTCCAAATGGCACTAACTGTGTAAGTGCCATTGAATATCCCCGTCTAAGGCATTTACATGGTTTACTAGGCTGTAAACTGTGTAAATGCCCTTTGAATATTGGGCTTTACTATGCCCTCTTTGCGGAAACTACAGCTGTGCAATTGGAAAAAGGCAGTGGTACTAGTAGGCAGCAAGGCAGAGAAACCTTGCAGCTAGAACTACAGTAGAAGGGGGGGGGGGGAGGGGAAGACTGCTGGTGTTGGGCTGGGAAGAGGATGAAAGTTCTGTGGTCAGTCTGGGAATTTGAGGGGTGGATGGCCAGATATCAACGAGTTTCAGCTAGTGTGCAAGTAATGTGCTCTGCAAGAGCAAAGATTTCATATATCAAGACCACAAATAATTGACGGTGCACGTTATAGTAACATGAAGTACAACAGTTCCTAGTCTTATGAACAGCATGGGGGCTATGGGATTCCCTTTGGAAGGTACTGAGATTTTCAGCATTCTAAGGGTTTATTATGGATGTCAGAGCTCATGCAAATACTGAGCTGTAGTAGGATAGCATTTGATGGGTATTATTTTTTATAAATTGTTTTACGTTTGTGTTGCAGTGTAATTTTGTGATTTTAACTTTATGTTTATATCCTGCAATGAGCTTTTGGGAGACATGCAGTATATAAATGGAAATAAATAAATAACCATTTTACTGAAAAAGACAAGGGTCCATTGAGCTCATAAATCTGTGGCTTTGCTTAGTCTTTGGGTGATGGCACTGTGCTCTCAGGTTACACCCTGTACAGTAGGTCATATGAGAGGAAAAACTTAGTACTTCTTTCAGTTTTCTTCTAAACTACAATCCTATGCTAATTTTTCAAGCTCTCTCCTCAGATAACTCCCATTATACAGTACCACCACTTGCATGGTTTCCCAACTGGTTTGTACTCTTAGACCCTGAAGACTTCATTCTGGGAGGTCAAATAATTCCATGTATTGAAATATGGAATTATTCTCATGTTTTTTGATAATGATAATGTAGAAGCTCATGTGAAAAAAAAAAACCAGCACATTCTCGAAATCAGTTACTTATTTTGGAAGATCTTCTGCCATCAATGCCTTATTTGAAACTAGCTATAATTAGCTATTGAGTTACAAAATTACTCTTTTCCTCTTTTGGAAGTTTTTCTGCAGGTCCAAGCTCCAAAAATATGCTGCTAGACTACCCAATCCCAGGATGAGCTGCATATATTTTACAGACGTTTTATATTCTATAGACTCCTAATAGCTGTGTTAAGATTTTGCAGTTAATATGTGGCAACAACAAAATCTGTGCATTACCTGTTGGGGGCATTCGATGCACGTTTCCATTCACTTAACACAGAGAAAATCTGGTTGTCATTCATTAACGGCATGGCAGAGAATGCAATGCAGTTAGCTGCACCCCTTTGAGGATGAGTTAACTGCTTCATGCTATCTGTTGTATTAAAAGTTAATGTGAGGAAACCAAAATCCAATGTGTGCCTTCAAGTCAATGCTGACTCAGCAACTCCTGAGTTTTCTTGGCAGTGTGACTGGAAGTAGATTACCAGGCCTATCTTCTGAGGCAATGGAGGGTTAAGTGACTTGCCAAAGGCCACACGGAGTGCTAGTGTGACTCAAACGCTGGTTTCTTGGTTATCAAGCCAGTGCTCTAACCACTAGGTACTCCTCCGCTCTTGTGGGATAACCATCACAGTGTTAACTGTAAGGTATATTCTTTATCCATTCCACATCCCTTTCCACGTTAATGGTTTAACATGGGAACTACCACCGTCTTTGAACGTGCCGCATTAGCTTTTAACTCAGGTCTTTGCCACTAGTGTACAGTAATAAAGGAGGAGCCAAATGTTAGAGCAGTGGGCTATAAGGACCAAAGAAGCCAGTGTTCAAGTCTCACTGCCCTTCCTTGTGTTCTTGGGTAAGCAACTTAACTCTCTATTTCCTTAGGTGCAAATGTGGTATGTGAGTCCTCTGGGAAGATGAAATAACTGCTACTCCTGAATGGAACTCACCTTGAAGTACTACTGAAAAGGTGTGACCTACATCTTAAATTCCCACATTAATCAGCTAATATGGCTTATTAGATAGCGGTCACAACATGCTGGAATTCTGTTTGGGTAGAAGGTGCCATATAAATCCATTTTAAATTATCTCTGTCATACTTAGCATTTACATTTTAAAGGAGGAGGTTGGGTGATCTTAAAATGTCCACCATCATCTTTGGATACTTTTTATGTTGTTTCAGTCCAAGGGTCTCATTGCAAGGAAAGAATCTCTTTTTCTCAAGAAAGCATAGTTACTCACCTGTAACAGGTGTTCTCCAAGGACAGCAGGAATCAGTCCTCACTTATGGGTGATGTCAGCACCAACGGAGCCCGTGCGGAGCAATTCCCCAGCTTTCAAAGAAAGCCTTTGGGATTGCTACCACGCATGCATGGTCCTCTTCCCACCCAAGGGTGCCATCTTGCTCAGTCAGGTCCCTTAGCTCGAGCCCTACCAAGCAGATGGCAAGGGAAGGACAAAAATACAGCAACTCAACAGGGGAGGCGGGAGGGTAGTGAGGACTGATTCCGGCTGTCCCTGGAGAACACCTGTTACAGGTGAGTAACTACGCTTTCTCCAGGAACAAGCAGGAAGTCAGTCCTCACTACCCTCCTGCTTCCCCCGAACCTGTAACCAAAAAATGCTTCCGCAAGGCCATAAGCAGAAGCTGAAGCCTGAAGGAGCCCGAGTCCTCGGGTACTCGGGGCGAAACCCTCGGTAGCCGTGAAGATGGGTTGGAGGTCAGGAGTTTCTTATAAACCGATTACAGAGTACAGCCTGGCCGAAGGCGCTGTCCCAGTGGGACTCCCTCTCCAGGCAGTAGTAGATGGAGAAGATATTCGTAGAAGACTATGTTGCCGCCCGGCAGATGTCCATCATGGGCACAGAGCGTAGTGAGGCCACCGAGGCCGCTTTGGGTCGGACCCCATGTGGAGTGACTCAACGATCCAGAGGGATGCCTGCCTTCGCATGAGCGAATGTGATGCAGTCTGCCACCCAAATAGAGAGGGTGCGCTTGGTGACTGCTTGTCCCTACCTATTGGGATCATAGGTCACAAAGAGCTGGTCAGACTTGCAATGAGTCTGGGTACGCTGCAAGTAGAAGGTGAGGGCCTGCTTGCAGTTGAGGGTGTGGAGAGTCGCCGATGCCCGATCGGTGTGGGGCCTCGAATAGAAGGTCGGGAGCACTCTCTCTTGGTTGAGATGAAAGGCCGACACGACCTTGGGTAAGAACTTAGGATGCGTCTGGAGGACCACCCTATTCCAATAAAACCTGGTGTAAGGGGCGCCAGCCATGAGAGCCTGAAGCTCACTGACTCGGCGAGGAAGGCCACCTTCCAGGACAAATGCCAGAGTGAACACGTCACCATCGGCTCGAAGGGTGGCTGAGTGAGCTGCGTGAGCACCACATTCAAGTCCCATTCCTCCAGCGGGGGACGGATGGGCGGCTTGGATAACAGAAGGCCCTGCATGAAGCAGGAGATTAGTGGTTGCCCCGAGAGAAGCTTTCCCTCGATAGGGAGATGATTAGCTGATATGGCGCTCAGATGAACTTTAACAGAGTTCGACTTCAGCCCTTCCCTCAAGAGGTGGAGGAGGTACTGGAGAACCCACTGAACCGGTCATGAGAAGGAGTTGATCCGGTGCTCTGAACACCAGATGGAGAAGCGCTTCCACTTAAAGGCGTAAGCTCGCCTAGTGGAGTCCTTCCTCAAGGCAAGGAGGATTTCCTCAACCTCCTCTGGAAGGGCCAGGGGGGCTAGAGAGACCCGTTCAGCTGCCAGGCCATGAGGGATAGGGAGAGTAGATTCGGGTGCAGTACCTAACCTTCCTCTTGTGTCAGCAAGTCCCTGGCAGAGCCCAGGGGAATCGGAGGCTCTGACAACAGCCAGAGTAGGAGTGGGAACCCAGGCTGCCGAGGCCACGAGGGGGCCATGAGAATCAGCGATGCCCCGTCTCATTGGGCCTTGAACAGAGTCTTCACAATGAGGGGAAAAGGAGGGAATGCATATAGGAGACTGGAGGACCAGTCTAGGAGAAATGCATCAGGGCCCTCCCTGCCCGGGTGTGGCACCCGGCCGCAGAAGCAGGAAAGTTGTGTGTTCTGAGGGCTGGCAAAGAGATCCATCGCTGGGGTGCCCCAGCGTAGCAACAGCCGGCCTGCCACTCTGGGGTTGAGATGCCACTCGTGGGGGCGAAGGATTCTGCTGAGCCTGTCCGCCAGGCCATTCTCCTGCCCCAGGAGGTACGTCGCTTTGAGGGACATCCTCCACCAGGCGGCAAAAGAGCAGATGAGGACTGCTTCCCTGCAGAGGGAGTGCGACCCCATGCCCCCCTCTTTGTTGATATAGAACATCGCTACCCGGTTAATGGTCTGCACCAGAACCAACTTCCCACTGAGGACATTCTTGAAGGCCCTCAGGGCCCACCGGATGGCCCGGAGCTCGAGCAGGTTTATCTACTGTTGAGCCTCCACCGGCGACCACTGTCCCTGTGTGCAGAGAGACCCGCAATGGGCTCCCTACCCTAACAGGGAAGCATCCGTGGTCAGTACCACATCGTGCTGTGGGGGCTGGAAGGGCGATCCCCGCAGGGGGTTGTGGGGATTTTGCCACCAGTTCAGGGACAAGCGGAGGTCGGAAAGAACCCTGACGGGGTTCCTGAGGTGTCCAAGGGACTGGTTCCATTGGGTATTGAGACACCACTGAGCCGTCTGCATGTGCAGGCTGGAGTGAGGGACCACATGCACGGTCGAAGCTATGTGTCCCAGGAGACGTAGCATGGACCGAGTGGTAACCTGGTGAGTGCTCTGGATGCGAGCCGCCAGAGCCCGGAGGCGAGTGGCTGGCAAGGCAGCCATGGCCTGCCGAGTATCGAGGCATGCCCTGATGAACTCGAGAGACTGTGTTGGCTCAAGGTGAGACTTTGGGTAGTTGACCAAAAACCCCAAACTCTCCAAAAGGAGGACAGTGTGCGACATCGCTAGCCTGGCCTCCTTGATGGAGGAGCCCATAACGAGCCAGTCGACGAGGTAGGGAAACACCGACACACCCCGGCGCCAAAGGTGAGCAGTGGCCACGATGAGACATTTCGTGAAGACCCGTGGGGTGGATGCAAGGCCGAAGGGGAGCACCCTGTACTGGAAGTGCTCTCCCTGCACCCTGAAATGCAGGTACTGCCTGTGTTGGGGGTGGATCAGAATATGAGCTTAAGCGTCCTTTAGATCCAAGGAGCAAAGCCAATCGCCCTGCCGGAGGAAGGGCAGCAGCACGCCAAGAGATAACATCTTGAATTTCTCCCGCACCAGGAACTTGTTTAGCCTGCGGAGGTCGAGGATAGGCCGCAGACCCCCCGTCTTTTTTTTGGGACGAGGAAGTACCGGGAATAAAAGTCCCGACCTCAAAGGTGAGGAGGGACCTTCTTGACTACACGTTGGGCGCGGAAAGAGTGTAAGTCCCGCTGCAGCAGAAGCTGGTGTGCAGGGAGTCGAGGAGGCTCTGCCGGGGAGAAATGGGGTGGGAGCCTGTCGAAGTGGAGGCGATAGCCTTCCTGGATGACTTGGAGGACCCAGGTGTCCGAAGTGATAAACACCCATGATGGGGCGAAGCTGGACAGGTGTCCCCCCCATGGGCTGCTGTATCTTCGGAGGGTGAGGGGTTATGCCGCTGGCGTCAAAACCCCTGAGGGGGTTGTGGGGGAGCCAGTATCTGGGCCTTCGGTCCCTTTGGTTTCCAGTGACCCTTGCCAGGCTTCCCCTGCGTGGGAGTGGTCGGCTCGGGGGTAGCCGGGTACGGCGGGTAGCCGTGGTACTGGAGGCCTTTCCTGGGGAAGAAGGGCTTCTTGATAGGCTGCTTCTTCTGACATAGCGTAGAGGTCTTGCGGGAGAAATGGGTCCTAGTGATGTACTCCGTCTCTATCTCAGCTGCCTTCTCCATTGGCTTACCAAAAAGTTGCTTGCTGAGGCAGGGCATGTCCAGGAGCTTCTCCTGCACCCACTGCTCCAAATCTGAAGATTGGAGCCAAGCCTGGTGGTGGGCTCCAATGCCCACGGTTGCCACCCAAGCCAAAGTCTCAAAGCCATCAGAGATATACTTGGAGCAATCAGCTACTGAATTCAACAGTGTGCAGAACTTATTGAGGGGCTTGCCCTTGAGGCCCATGGAGAAGCCTCCAAGTTCTTTTGGCAAGTCACAGAGGAACATTTATTTAGACAGTTTTGTATACCACCTTATCCTTCAATCAAAGTGGTCACAACACAATTGGAGGATACATTTAACATGAGGGGATATGAGACACATACACTAATACTTACAGGGAACATGGGCAATGGAGGGTTAAGTGGCTTGCCCAAGAGCACAAGGAGCACCTGTGGGACTAGAAACCCCAGTCCTTCTGACCCAAGGTTGCCGTCCTCTAGTGGGATCTGAACGCCTGACCTTCTGGCCTGAGGTAACTTGCCCCAACCACTAGGCCACTCCTCCCTCTTATATAACTGGTATGCCTGGATGTGACAGGAGAGCATGGAACCTTGATAGGCCTTGCGGCCCAGGGCATCAAGGGCTCTGGACTCTCGGCCTGGTGGGACCGATGAGTGGGACTTCGGGCTTTTCTGCTTCTTCATGGCTGATTCCACCACCATCGAGGTGTGTGGGAGTTGAGTCTTACGGAAGCCTGGCCCCTGCTGCACCTTGTACATTGTGTCAAGGCACTTGTTCACAATGGGGACCGAGGCCGGGATCTCCCACATGCAGAGCAATAGCCGGGAGAGGATCGGCGGCGCCGGCATTGTGAGGGATTCCCTGGGCAGGGCCTCGTACTGAAGAATATTGAGTTCTTTAGCACGAGGGTCTTTCTTGGCCTGGGTGACCAGGTTGATGGCCTGAGCCATGTTCCGAATAAACACCAGAAAGGAGCTGTCCTCGGGTGGTGAACGCCGCTGGAGACCAGGCGACGAGGGGTCTGACGGAAGATCCCGGTGGGTGCGGGTCTCCGGGGATGTGTCCCCATCAGATTCCCAGTCCAAGAAATTGGTCGAGGGATCCGAGCCGGGCAGTTTGCCCTGTCCAATGGCAGGCGGCCTGGAGCCATAGACCCTGGACGATCTCGCCCCCGAGGAATGGGAGAGCGAGTGAGACCAACGTCGAGGACCCTCATGAGGCCCATGGCTCTCGGGGGATTCCTGGACGGATTGGGGTGTCCCACATGAGGCGCCAACATACAGGACTCCCACACGGGGGTGGGGCGCTGGGATGCCGATACCAGGGTCACCAGATTGGGCGTCGAGGAGGAGAGGAGGCCCTCACCAGGACGGCCTTCAGGAGACTGGGTGCCTTTGCCGGAGCCTCCGTTTCTCTGTGAAGTACCTTGCGGGGCCGCTTCTTGTCCAACTCTCAGGAACGCCAAATGGGGATAAGTGATCGGGCGCGGGAGCGCTCACGCTTGTCAGGGGCCCCAGAAAGCGACTTCAAGGCCCTCTTCTTTTTGCGCCGTTCCACCTCGGGGGACCCCTGGTCCGAATGCCATCTGGAATGCAGTGCCGCAGGGGAAGAACCCACCAGAGGGGAGATGACCAAGGGCGCCACTGGAGACTCCAAGGTGGCCTTTCGGAAAATGTCTTCAGACTTCTGCTTACAGATGAGCAGGGCCTAAGAGGACATTTTCTTACCGAGCAAACAGAGCTCTGGGTCATGGTCGGCTCCCAGACACCTTAGACAGCAGTCATGAGTGTCTGTAAGCGACATGTTCCTAGAACATCTATCACATATTTTAAGCCCAGTGGCCATGGGGGCAAAAACAGCCCCTGCAAGGTCAAAGACCCATGCGGCCAGTGGTTGGAAAAAAGAAAGGGCGCGAAGCCTGGGAAGAAAAAATTAGGAAAAGTATCCCCACAAGCTCCAAAGGGAGCAAGGGGAGGACGGGTAGAGGACCGGTGCAACCGGAAAAAAGAGATATAGGGGTATGTTTACTAAACCGGGCTAACAGTTAACCCCGGCTATCTGCAACTAGGTCCCATTGAATAATATGGGACCTAGTGGCAGATAGCCTGGGCTAACTGTTAGTCCAGTTTAGTAAACATACCCCATAGCCTGTTAAGGCGAAAACCCCAAAACATTTTCTGAGGGACGAGGACGTGCGTCCGAAGGGCTCCATGAAAAAAGGGAGACTGAGCAAGATGGCACCCTTGGGCGGGAAGAGGACCATGCATGCGTGGTAGCGATCCCAAAGGCTTTCTTTGAAAGCTGGGGAATTCCTCCGCACGGACTCCGTCGGTGCCGATGTCATCCATAAGTAAGGACTGACTGTCTGCTTGTTTCTGGAGAAAGCACAAATTATATCCAGAACAAATTAGGAACACAAGAACTGGTTTTGAGTGACCTAGAATCCTTTCTAAACCTTGAGATTAAATCCATATCAAAACGAGGCCAGCCATGAACAAATTGGAGACTGGCCCTTCTTCAGGAATTGATGAATGATATCAGTCTCCACTCAAAATAGATCCCCAAAGGGCATTGATTTTGAGTGGATATCGGAGGAATCCGTGATGGTCTTGGCTCAGCTCAGACCATCATATTCACTGGAGATGGTTCTTCATGAAGACTGACACTATCTTTGAATACTTCAGATTTAATTTAAATAAACATACCAGGCCCAATATTCTCCTGGGCAGACTATGCGCTGCTACGGCACATAACCCTGCCTACCAGCCCTTAATCCCAGATATTCAATGCCAGGGTCATATGCGGCCCTGGCATTGAATATCCAGGGATTGCTGCACATGTCAGAAGCCGCATTAGGTAACCAGGCAGCAGCGATATTGCATGCTGCCCGGTTAGCTCCTGCGCTGAAAGATAGACGAGGGTTTTCCTTGCCTATTTTTTCAGAGCATATCGTTAAATGGGCAGCATGCAATGTCGCTGCTGCACGGTGATCGCCTGTTGCCTCCTCCACTCCACCCCAGAGTGCCCCTGATATGCCCCGGATACTAACCGGATAGCATCAGGGGTATGTAGGGGAGTTAGAAGGGTTTATTCAATGGCACTAGCCATGTGAGTGTATTTGAATATCCCAATTTAAAGCATTTACACGATTTACTGGGCTGTAAACCATGTAAATGCTTTTCAAAAATCAGACCCAATAGGTTTAAAGATATTAAGCATAACCTAAAATACACAATCTGTCAATATACCTCTGGTTACACCTTGCCAAGAAAACCCAAGGGCTGCTGGGTCACCAGGAGTCAGCACGGACATAATGACATGCAAAATACATAATCATAGCAAATCATTTTGTAAACCCAGGGGCTCCACAGGGGCATTACCCTCCTTTACCCAGGTGTTATGAGTGTCATGGGTGGCTGAGTTACCTCAGGTAAGCCACCAATGAAAACTCCCATCTTGCAGAGAAAATATTTGTTATTTTTTCTCAATGCACTTTACAGCTTCTTGAACCTTAAATTCAAATCAGAACTTACCAAAGGGATGAGAACTCTCTCACAGGAACCACTTGAACAAGTTTAACTTTTGTAAACATTTCTGATTTTAATTTTTAAAAAAATTGTGTCAATTCAGTCTTTTTTTTATAAATATACAATAGCAATATTTATAAATATAGTCAAGTATCGTTCTGTGAACAATTCTTACACGCTTCTATTCAACAGTGGTACAACATTGTTTCTTTCAAAACAGGCAAGTATTAGTTAACCAGTTTAAAGCTTGAGATTTCTCTACTCTTTACAAGACGAAAGGGTCAGCTCTAACACACAGGCTGATACAGAAAGCTGGTGCTGAAGTCACCCATTATTAGCTGTGTAGGCGTTTTCGCCGATAGCGTGAGACTTCAGCAAGGGCGTGTATGCAAATAAGCTGCACGCAAAACTTCAGTATAAAGTTAAGGGGAGCCAATGCACATGAAAACAACAGACATTCTACAAGTGACCGTGTACGCATGTATGTAAAATGTCAAATGCTCACATTATGCGCACAGGATGTGCAGGGTTTTATTGGCACTCACCTCATAATAATCAGCACTATTATTTCACCCAAAAACATTTTATGAAATCACCACAAAGAAATCTAAAATAAATGATAAAGAAAAGAAAGAGTCCAAAAAACACACAAGGATAAGAAACAAAAAACATTTTTTCTTGAACGCCGAACTTTCACTTATATACTGAAAAATACAGGCAGAAAATGTTCACCGGTACATACCCTACACATGCAAGATGTTTAAGTCACTTCAGACCAGCTATAGAGATATTGGCACTCCTGCTGGTTATATTTTTTTTAAACTAACTAATGTTATATACCACAGATCTAAGAGTCTAAGCGGTTACAGTGAACAACATGCCAAAAGGCTTACATGGAACAAATTAGAAGAAATGAAAAAACAAAACAAAAATTACAATAAAGGCATAATATAAAAAACTAATCTTATATAATCTTCTACACGTTTCTCTGCATTGGGAGCAGAACTTATTAGCATACTATTTGGATAGATGCAGCTCATTTGCCTATTATTTAAATATACTTCACATTGCTGTGTGCGCATACTTTTCTTTTGCTGTTTACGTGAGTGTCAATCTCTTTTCTGCAATTAGCATGGCGGAACTTGTGCATATAATTTGCATTATCTGTGCGCAGAGGGCATGCTAGTCTTTCTGCATTGGCATGACTGTCTTTTATCTGTAACTTTGCAGGTAAATGAGTGTTATCATTCAGGTGAAGACACTTTTTGTTTCAAAAAATTCAACTATTAGTGCAACAGTGTTTTGCCAAAAAAATAGTTACCGTGGTGTGTCAGTCAGTTATCTCAAATCTTCTTTTCAGGTGTTTCTGCTTTCTTGACAGTAGGCACCTTAGAATCCCATCTGCTCCAGTGATGTCCAACTGCAGTTAGGATACCTACAACCTGTCTTTAAAAAGATTAATAAAAGAAACTACCTCCTAGCTGTGTGTTCACTAGCTAGAAATTGTTCCTATCGTTTTTCTTTTTTTCTATTTCTGTTACTTGCTTTTGTGAGACTTGCTTTTCCCAAAAACAAGATAATCAGATTCCCTGTCTTTCCCTCCCATAGAACTCTTTGTGCAAAAATCATTTTTTTCTTTAGACATGTGCCGGAGTCAATCCTTGCAACTTTCAATCAGTTCAGGAAACTATACCAATTGCCAATAAATGTAATTCTTTAAATAAGGCAATGTTTTTTTCTTTCTTCAAAAACACATTCATTCCTACATTCTTTCAAACATACACTCTCTTCCTCATTGAAACAGTTCAATATGTTTCAGGATTAAATAAATCCAGTGGACAATACAACTCACTTTTAAGGGGTTTTTTTCATTGCACTGGGAGTTTTATACCTTCAACCCTACTTTTCTTTCACTGCTTGAAGGACTCCAATGCCATAGAAAGCAAAGCTTTACACACATAAAAGTAATTTTACAGGTTATTTTCTTTAATTTGCTTAGTATCTGTTTTATTTACTTAAGGAGATAAAAAGCAAGACCCAGATATCTCCTGTGAGCACGCTCCTGGCTGGCCCCAGGATCAGCTGCTTCCTGCATCAGCTATGCTTTGTATTAATTCCTTCAACACAGTATCAAAACTGCAATCTGATTTCCCATACATTCATACACATATATGCCCACACATATTCCTTCAGAATTAATAAAGATTTATTTATTTAGCATGTTTCCTAATTTTTTTCTCCTAATTTGACACTTCATTGAACTAGCTAGCCTTTCATTTTAAATGTTTATTTCCTTATTTGAGACCTGTCATGAGGCTTGAACTAGAGAAGAAACAGTGTTGAAAAAAACTCCTGATTTTCATGGAACTCAGAAAAGGCAGAGAGCGCAGTTCCAGCGCAGGTCAGCCAGAGGGCGCATGAACAATTACACAGTACCTGAAGCAACGTGCTCTAGCATTGATCACATTAGTAACAAGCAGTTTCACCTGTCCTCAAACTCAGAACGTGCAAACCAGAAATCCCTTTATAAAGGAAACCAGATGATCAGAGGAACAGGCAGAGGCAGGAGCAAGATCCAGAGAGGCGAGGTCAGAAGGACCGGCAGCAGGAGAAGGATTAGCAGCCGGAGCAATGAGAGAAGCCTGGAACAGGAAAGCTTCCAAGTGCAGCCAACTCAAGGAGACAGAATCCAAAAGAGGTATACTCAAAGGGATAAAGTCCAGAGAGGCCAAAGGTATTGGAACGGAGTCCAAAGCCAAGGAAACCAAAGAAGCAGCTTGTCTGATGAAAGCAACTCTCCTAGCCCAAGTAAGTCTCCTATGCTAAACCAGAAAGGCAGAAGGAAAGGAGATTCCTTCTGTAGTGATACTTTTGCCAAGAAACACAGAAAGTGGAGATCCACGTCAGGTTTTCCTGGTAACTCTGATTGTAGAGCAGTGCACAGAACAGCTTGTCAGCCTGAGAAGCTACGTCACAAGCTGAGTCCTGGGTGTGGCAGCCTACAGAAGCCAAGGTATGAAAAGCCTTTCATTATAAGGGAAAGTTTAAATGATGAAAACCTTATGCAAATAGATAAGCCTCAAAAGTTAGAAGAAGTAAAGCTAACCTTTTAAAAGCACTTCCTAACAGTGTGCTAAGGAAGTTGTATGAGAAACAGAAGAACCCCTGTGAGGAGATAACAGATACTGAAGACAGTCATAGCATTGAAGAAGGGAGTGACCCAGAGTCAATGGACTTTGATTGTGAAACCAGTGCTCCCATTCCTCAGACTGAACCAATGGAATGTAACTTCTGTTCAAGAACTAGCTTGATTACCTTGCTAGATGTATAGAGAAAAGAGAACTCTGCATATGGTGAAGTTGATAACCATTTGTTTCCTGATGTTAATTTCTATTGATTTGAAAGAAGCCTTAACCCAGTTAAACAGTTAATTGTGAAGCCTACAACTCTTAACTGTTTATTTAACGGTGGAACCTTTTTGTTAGAGGAAAGAATTACCTTCATTTTCTTTTGTGTCTTATTGAACCTAAGCGTTGACCGGGGAAATAAAGCCTTATTACCCTACACTTTGGCGTAGACTGTTCTTTATAAGGAGTTCTGCACTACAAGGACCAGAATCCTCTTGGTCCTTCAGCTCAACCACTCCTTAAAATAAATTAAATGTCACCGGACGCCCTTATTTCCTACGCCAGTAGGGGTGCCTGGAGACAGACCTTACTGACCCTTTTCATTTATTTTTAATGTGGCTGTCAGCAGGTACTTTTAATTTTTTTTCTTTGCCTTACAACATCATTAAAACATACAAAGAAAATACATACAATTAAGAGCAATAAATACTATATTCAACTCTCAACAAATATTTGGCTCTGCAAATATATTCATAGATATGGACCAACAAAGCAAATAAAGGCCTCAAAAAATAAAATTGACATCAAATTGGCTCAAAGTTGAACCTAATATTTCTAGTTTTAAACCTAGACTTCAGATCAGGAAAGGATTTCACATCACTAGAACAGGGCACTCACTCCAGACAGATATAAAAAAGCAAAACGTCTTAGTTATTAATATCAGAGTTTTCACTCTTCCAAACTCTACATCTCACCTTGGGACCTATGTACTACCCATTAAAAATATTTATGGGTTGGTACCCATTTCTGAGAAATTTAGCTAGGAAATGCAAATGAGCTCATGGCTCATTTACATCCTTAGCTAAATTCGTTTGGAATGTTTCGTGCATTGCCACAGCCAGAAACTTCACATATTTTGCACAGTAGCACTTTAAAGGGCCCTTTTGCCCAAATCAGAGATCTCCGTGGACCCCTTCCCTCGGTGGGATCTCAACTTCCTGGTGGCCCAGTGTGCCCGACCTACCCTGATGCGGTAGGTACACATCAGATCCAAGATAGCTATGTATATGTTAAGGACGTAATGTCCTAGTTAAACTATTAATGTAAATAGTTTACTTCTTTATATATTTATGTGTTTTTATATACTGCCCCTGTATATTTATGTATACAATAACAGCAGCTACGGGTACCAGTCTGTCAACAATAAGCCGCCTGACTGAAGACCGAACACAATTTAGGATAGCTATCCAGAAGGTCGCCATGAGTCGACTCCGACTCGACGGCACTTAACAACAACATATTTATGTGTTTATCTCTCGAAGGGGCGGTATATAAAAACATAAATAAACAAATAATTTACATTAAGTTTATCTAGGATGTTGCATCCTTAATTTATATACTGTGATGAAGCTGAAGCCATTGAAGTTATAGACTTAGAAAAAAACACTGTTTATTATAAAGCAACTGACTCACAGAGGGTGCAGTTACCTAAAAGTGCAGTTAGAGGGAGCAGGCACGAGGCTGCAGAAGCTAAGCTGACACACCCAGGTTTTGAGAATGCAGGAGCTAATCAGGTACACCTGAGTAGAGAGCCAGGAAGCACAGTGGAGAAACGGCTTTATAAACAGTGCTCAGAAGGAAGAAAGCAGAGAGGATCTCGAGTTCAGAGAGGAACTGCGAGAGGATCTCGAGTTCAGGAAGGAACTGAGAGAGGACTACGAGCTGAGAGAGGAGCTGAGAGAGGACCTCAAGCTCAGAGAAGACCACAAGTTTGGAGAGGAACACAAGTTCAGAGGGGACCTGAGAGAGGAACCTCACATACTGAAAGGCAGAGAAGCTTGGAGTACTTACAAGGAAGAGCTAAGTTCCAGGGAGGACAAGCCCGTTCCAGAAAGCTCCAGGAGCCAGTCTTCAGGGAAGATGGTGATAGAAGGGCTTGTGAAACCTTTACAGAGAGGCATAGTAAAATGCCATAACAGTTATTTGTCAAACCAAGACCAGCAAAGCTGGGGAATATTGGAGAGATCTATTGAACTACAACCTGCCTTATCCAGGGAAAGCTCAGGACTAGCTGACAACATGGCTGAACAGGAACCTATGCAAATAGAGGTGATAGAGCCAGAGCCGTTGCAGTTAGAGAACCCGATGGACTGCTCACTCTGTGTTTCCAAGAGTCTAGAGTCTCTCACAGAATTGTAACCGGCAGGACATGCTTTAACATATCGTTTTGCTTTTGCTAAGCTGAAAGAAGACGTTTTGTATTTGTTTTTCCTCTTGGTGTTGAAAACCTGTTTGAATGCAAAGAACTGTGAAGCGCCTGTAACAGTTACTGAATTTGTAAATATTTTGGCATAAACCCTGAAATAAGGTACATTCTGTTTTTGTCTTCCTGGAGAACCTTTGCGCAACAAAGAGGATAAAAACCATTTAAGTTTAACCCTGCACAAGGCTCACAACTATTTCTTTATGAAGTGGGACTACAAAGACCATGATGCACCTGGTCTAGAAAAGTTTTCCTTCTTCAACCAACAATAAGTGTCCGCCCTCTCCTTTCTGCACGCTGCCACTAGGAGGGGCTGTGACATAATGGCATAGTTGGCAGGATAATTGCTGGGAAGCAAAAGAAGAAACTGCCAAGTTCAAAGGAAAAGAAGCACTGAGTGGAAGACAGAAGTGTTGTCACCAGTACTGCTGGAGGACATTGGACACATCGTTTGCTCAAGGCATGAGTCAACACCTGAAGCAGGTAACATGTAATTGGGCATAACCTGTGGTGGATTCAGGTGTGGGTATTGAGAAAAAAAGAAAGAAAAAAGGGGGGACTGACAAAAGAGTGCCAGTGCCACACTTGGATTTTTTTCTCTCTCTCTACATTTCTCTCTAGGAAGTGGTCGCCATGGACCCAAAGGAGATCCTACAGTGGATGGCGGTACAATTTGACAAGCAAAGAGAGATGGCTTGCCAAGTGCAGCAACAAGCGGTGTCAGCCATGCAGGCGCAACAAAAGCCCCTGTTGGAGATGATGGAGGCTTGGTTAGCTCAACAGAAGACAACACAAGCAGCAGCTCCTTCTCTTCAAGGACTAAATGCTATAGCCAGCAACAGTGGGGTAGGACCGTGGTCTTATGAGACACTGACTTTGGGAAAGTTGTCACCTAGCGATGACATTGACGACTTTTTGGAATCCTTTGATAGGATAGTGCATACCATAGGATGGCCAAAAGAGCAATGGGCTATATGCCTGGCAACCTCACTCACAGGAGAGGCGTTGTCGGGGTATAAAGCTATGCCCGCAGCCCTAGCGAATGATTATGCAGAAGTAACGAAGGCTGTAAGGGACCGCCTTGGCTTAACTCCTTTGGTGCACAACCGGATGCTACCCGACTTAAAGCGGGAGAAACTCCAAAAGCTTTAGGTCAAAGGCTTAAGAGCCTGGCGATAAAGTGGTTGGGGCCCGAGAGTAAGAGCATTGACACCATAGTTGATGTTATTGTATTAGAGCAATTCATGACTGCTGTGCCCCAGGAGGTGCAGACCTTCCTGATACTGCAGAACTGCCGTACCACTGAAGAAGCAATCCTATTAATAGAAAGGTATTTTGAAGCACAATTGGCTACTCGAAAAAGTGGTGAAGCTTCAAAGACGGCAGTAGTGGCTTTCCTTTCCAAGATGTGAGCCAGCTCCTAGAAAAGCTTATAACCTAGAGAACCGTACTGATAGGAAACAAAGCTGGGAAGGGCTTGTGAAACCTTTACAGAGAGGCATAGTAAAAAGCCATAACAGTTATTTGCCAAACCAAGACCAGCAAAGCTGGGGAATATTGGAGAGATCTATTGAACTACAACCTGCCTTATCCAGGGAAAGCTCAGGACTAGCTGACAACACGGCTGAACAGGAACCTATGCAAATAGAGGTGATAGAGCCAGAGCCGTTGCAGTTAGAGAACCCGATGGACTGCTCACTCTGTGTTTCCAAGAGTCTAGAGTCTCACAGAATTGTAACCGGCAGAACATGCTTTAACATATCTTTTTGCTTTTGCTAAGCTGAAAGAAGAAGTTTTGTATTTGTTTTTCCTCTTGGTGTTGAAAACCTGTTTGAATGCAAAGAACTGTGAAGCGCCTGTAACAGTTACTGACTTTGTAAATATTTTGGCATAAACCCTGAAGTAAGGTACATTCTGTTTTTGTCTTCCTGGAGAACCTTTGCGCAACAAAGGGAATAAAAACCATTTAAGTTTAACCCTGCACAAGGCTCACAACTATTTCTTTATGAAGTGGGACTACAAAGACCATGATGCACCTGGTCTAGAAAAGGTTTTCCTTCTTCAACCAACAATAAGTGTCCGCCCTCTCCTTTCTGCACGCTGCCACTAGGAGGGGCTGTGACAATACATAGCTATCTTGGATGGCGGGGGGGGGGGGAGTGTGGGAAAGGTTGGTTGGTGGAACAATCTGAAATGGTAGGGTGGGGGTTAGGTGAGGGGCGCCAAAGTGAAGAGTGACTAGGTGGGTTTTGTAGAGTTTGCAGAATGTGAGGAGGTCTTTGGTGTTGCTTATAGGGTTGGCAGAGATTTCCATATGGTAGGAGCGTAGAGTTCAAAGCCTCTGGTGCATACTTGTTGGGTGCTTCTTGTTTTTGTGTGGGGGTGGCTATGAGGTTCGTGGTAGAGTGTCTTCTGGTTCTGTTGGTCTGAGGAGTATTATTCAGTGTTTGTAAATATGGGGACAATAGGTTATTAAGAGTCTTGAATATTATCAGGGGGGGTTTGTATTGTATTCTACACTGTAGGGGGAACCAATGGTGTTGGTCAATGATAGGGGTGATGTGATTGTATCTTGATGCTCCTTGGATGATCCAGGCTGCTGTGTGTCTGTAGAGTTAAGTGATGTAGTCCATAGTAGGGTTAAGTGATGTAGTCCGTGATATATTGTCCCCCGCAGCCCCCTCTAGTGGCGGCGTAGTGGTTCCACAGGGGCTGGGGAGCGCATAAGAATTAAAAGGTTCAGGGTTGATCTGTTGTGAGGGTCAATGGGATAACAGGTCACATTGTCAGCCTCAGGGTCAACAACCTAGAAAAGTAACTCTTGCCAAGTGTAGGGTACAAAAAGGCTTTTATTTCCCCTTTTCGCATGAAGAAATTCAAAATATGAGGTAATGAGTAACAGAACCTAAATTCAGTTGCATCAAAACGTGAGTCAGCAAAACACTCCAAATAACATGGTTCCTTCACTAACTTAAAGCATAAACTTTCCAGTACAATTTGCACACATTAGATTTGTTTGCCTTTTACTCAAAGATATCTTCTTGTGCAAAAGTCACATTCCATTGATTCTATATCTTCAGTGCTCTCAGATTCCCCTGGCAGCCATTCCATGTCTATGGGATCTGACACTGAGGTCTCTGAGATCTCTTGGATATTAAAACCTGGTTTCCTAAAAGCATGCCATACTGTATCCCAGTGCTGGCTTGGTAGTTTGGGGCGTCGGCTTTTAGGTCTAGTATATCTCCCTGGGCTTACTGTCGTTCCAGGACTAAAAGTTTGCTCCTTCCATTCTCTGGCAACCTTAAACTTTTTCCTGTAAAACTTATCAGTTATATCTGGTTTAAAACAGTCCTTATTGTCCAGATAAAAACTAGCCCTTTGTTCCTCTCTAGGCTTCTTGAAAAAGGCTTGAGGCCTAGTCTGAGAGTTTTGTGCTCCAGGTATATCCTTTCTCTCAAGGCTATGAACTTTTCCTTTATCTTTCAAGTTACTTTTGTAAAAGCTTTTAAAAGTACCTTTTTTCTCTTGAAGGTTTCTTCTCCAACCGGAGGGATAAGCCCTTCCTTCCTTGGCTGCAGTCCGTGATACTGCCCCTTGAAGTTGTGTATGGCCTTTCTCTAGGCCTGCTCTCCCAGTAGCTTCCTTTCCTTTAGCTCTGCTGGATTTGTCAGGGACCTCACCTCGGTCTCTGAGTCTGGCCTCTGGAGCTTCCCTTGGCACTGCCTCCTGTTCTCCACATGAAGGTCTCTGCCAAGCTCCTTGCCTCCTCCTGTGCTTCTCCTCTGGGTTCTTCCCTTCGGGGTTTCTCTGTTGCCTTTCTGGCTCTCTTGACTGCCTTCCTGGCACCTTTGCCTCTCTTGGCTCTCTCGGCTCTCTCTCTCTTGGCTCTCCCTCTTGCAGTGCTCTGTTCCTACTTAAATCCAGAGCAGCTGCTTCTGAGTCCTGCCCATAGAGGTGTGGTTCTTCCACTTTCAGGTTTGTTCTCCTGCTCCCTCTATGTGTCCCTTCTCGTAATTGCAGGCAAATCCTGTTTTTTTCAAGATTTAAAAGTTTCCTTTCTTGCATCAGAGGGCTTGCGGTATCACAATATGGAGTTGCAGTAGTCGATGTGGGGAATAATCAGGGCTTGAAGTGTTGAGGGGAAGTTGGATGGATCAAGTAGTGTGCAAAGATGCTGGAGGGATCGGGTCTTGTAGTAGATTGCCTTTGCTATGTTCTTTATCTGTGTCTTCAGGGTGAAGTGGTGATCTATATAGTGGTGAGCTGTATATATCCAACATCTCACATCTCATCGCATGGCAGTTACTGAATCAATGAGACATCACCATGCAGTCACTTTAAAAAGATCTCTGAACAAACCTCATGACCTGTTTGCCATAGTTAAGCGTTTGACAAATGAACCTGCCTCACAACTTAAATATGAAATCCACCCTCAAATATTTGCTAACTATCTACAATCCAAACTCTGCCAAATTGACAATAACTCGGCTCCTAACATAGTCCTAGTTCCAGTAGATCAAACTCTACTCACTATCTTCTCAATACCATCTAAACGACAAATCGAAGACACCATTGCTTGCATAAACATGACCACCGCTCATACTGATCCTTGCCCTGCGTTCTGGATCAAAGATCTACGAGCTGATCTCAGTCCCATCATATCCAGACTCATGATTCAATCATTTACAACAGGAACTTTCCCTCGTACCCTTAAGCAAACATCCATAAGGCCATTACTAAAAAACAACAAACTTGACCCTCTTAAACCAGAATCATATAGACCTATTTCAAGTATTCCATTACTAGCAAAAATTTTGGAAAAAGAAGTACAAAAACAAATTCAGGATCATATAGATGTTAACGCCCCACTGGACTCATGCCAGCACGGTTTCAGAGAATTCCACGGTGTGGAAACGCTTCTAACTACTCTGTTCAGCAGCTTATTATCAGGAATTGATAACATCCGCCAAGGGTTCGTCCTTGTTTTTCTTGATATCGCAGCCGCTTTTGATTCTGTTAACCATGAACGCCTCCTTGAGCGTCTCAAAGGGAAGGGAATTACTGATAAAGCACTTGAGTGGTGTAGATCCTACCTTTCTGACAGATGGCAACAAGTACGATCCAACGATACTTCATCAGATCAGTTTCATCAAAAACAAGGGGTCCCTCAAGGCTCATCCCTTTCCGCCCTTATGTTTAATATATACATGCAGCCTATCTGTAACCTGATTCGATCCTTTAGAGTTAACTGCATGATATACGCGGATGATGTACTTTTATATTTTCCTTTTACAACTGAGAACCCTGATCTCAATCCATTAACTAACTGCATAAATGAAGTATCCAACTGGCTACAATCCCAAAATCTAAGGATCCAACACAAGAAAACGGAGGTGTTATTTATTACATGTAACCAAAATTTCACTGCTCCATCCTTTTTGAAAGTGAATGATGCTAACCTCCAGACCAAGACCACCATCAGATACCTCGGTGTCACTTTAGACCAGAAATTAGATATGAAAGCACATATTAGTAATATTGTAAGAGCAGTATATCACAAAATACGCTCCCTTAGACACCTTCGATCCTTGCTAGAGCCAGACGATTTTAGAACCATCTATCAGGCGCTAATCATACCTCATTTTGATTATGCGAACTCAATTTTACAAGGTCTTCCACAAACCACCTTACACCCACTTCAAATGGCTATGAATGCTGCAGCTAGAGTCCTTCATGGAGCTTCCCGGAAAGACCATATCTCACCTATTCTAAAACATCTTCATTGGCTCCCAATTCAAAGTAGACTCACTTTCAAAATTTTACTAATTACATTCAAAGCCTTCAAAGAACTCTCATCTTCATCAATATCAGACTTGATCCAAACACCACCCCTCAATAGAGACAGAAGGTCAGTAACACTCAGTACTCTGTTAGTCCCTAAATCAATATCACAGTGTACCAAAACTACTTCAGACAGGGCCTTTTTATTCTGTGCACCAAGGTGTTGGAATAGCCTCCCTCAAAACATCCGAGCAATACCAGACCTTTTGCAGTTTCGTAAAGCTTTGAAACACTACCTCTTCCTTTTATCTTATCCAGTAAACAATAAAGACATCTCAACCAACCCACAGACCTTCCACTCATACACATACAATACAGATACCCCACAGACCACATACACACAAAACTGAAGCCATGATGATATTATGACTATGTTTTTTAATTATATACCCTGTTATCCGAGTTATATTCTCCTGTTTTCTGTAAACACAAAGTACTGTTGAATTGTGTATCTCACTGTTTTTTGTGAACCGCGCTGATGCCTAATAGTGCGGTATATAAGAGTCTATAAATAAATAAATAAATAAATAAATAACTCCCGGGCATTTTACTTTGGACCTGACTTAAAATTTTGTGTTGTTTAGGGAGATGGATTCAGGGTTGGGGGTAATGAGTTGTTTTTGGTGATGAATATGGCTTCAGTTTTCTTGAGATTAATGGAGAGGTGGTTTGTAGCAAACCATTGGGAGACGTTGGTGAAACATTGTTGCAGACCAATGTAGGATAGTTTGTTTATATTGAATGGTGCGCACGGTATAATGTCATCGGCGTAGACATGAAGTGGATGTTGTGTGATTGAGTGGCTGCATGTAAATATTGAAGAGAAGCTCAGAGAGACTGTATCCTTGGGGACTCCTTGGGTCTGATAGTTGGGGGTTGGAGACAGCGTGCTGATTTGTATTTGTTGGTTTCTATTGTTTAGGTATGCTTGGAACCACTTTAATGCAGTATCATGGATTCCTATTGTTTGTAGGCATTATAAGAGTTCTGTGGTTGATAATGTCAAATGTGGATTTTTCCCGAGTTATATTACTGTCGCTAGTGTTTACCAGGTCGGATGGTGAAAACTTTGTCATGAAGAATCTCTTTCTTCCACTTACAGTAGCCTTATATGGTTTGTGGAATCTAATCACCAGTGATTATGCCAGAAATTGTTGCAGAAGGTATACAAAGTCAAATTCTTCTGGGGGTATCTGGAACATCATCTGCTGGTGTACGACACCTTAAGAACTATCATGTGGAATCTAGGATGGAGTATATGAATTCATGAAGTGTGGGTCAACCATAAGGATGGGACAACTTGATGCCTCTAGAGACTTGGAGAGGCTTCAAGGAGAAGTGATTGTGTATAAGCCACATATAGACTGGTGTATTCCTATAGGCAAGGAACCAGAGTGACTCTGTGCTAAAAAGAGACTATCTCTCTCTATCTGTTTTGTGTCTATTTGTCTGATGTGTCTGTGCTTTGCTGCAGGAAGCCTGGCATTGTGAGAAAATCAGATTGCAGGTTACATCCATATCGAGGACTAGAAGTGGCCAGTTTTAAACATTTTACAAGAATTATCTTGCATGAGAAACATGGAGATATTACAAAAGAAAACTCAAATTAAGGAGGGGGTGGGGAAGAAAAGAAAGAAAAGTGGCCTACAAAAAAAAATGTAAAAAGAAACACAGGCATTAGGCGATCAAATTGAAACATACTTAAATGTCCGTATTTTGCACCCCTTCCATCTGTGGTGACATAGAAAAACTGGCAAACTTCTAAACATTAAAGAAGGACCTAAATTGTTCTGAAATAAAGAACATATATCCTACATTCATGTATTGAATGATACATTTACATGGATAACGAAGTTGGAAAGTTGTCCCAAGAGCTGAAGCCTCAGAATGTAAGGTAAGAAAAAGATTGCTTCTTTCCTGAGTGGCATGATCTATAGCAGGATATTTGTATCACTTGGCCATAAAAAGGCACACTGATGTTTTTTGAAATACAATCGTAAAATATGAGATAAAGCCAACTTAAATATAAAACCTATTATCAAAGTTGCACAATCTTGAATATCATTACCAGAGATCCCTAATAACAGTCAAATTAAGGGGACTTGAAGTACCTGGAATTAAAGTAAAAAATATGCCTCATTTATAAGAATAGCTCCTTGAGGGATTTCCACTATATCTATCCAGAATTTTTTTAAAGGCCTCTGTTGGTGGACATAGGTGTCTTTGGTAAATTTAGAATGCGCAGGTTCAAATGCCTAATATGATGTTCAAATGTTTCAATCTTTTGATGGATCAAGGTCTTATCTTTAACCAAAGCTTCAATGACTGATTTAGAATTTTTAACTTCCTCCTTGAGGGCCCCAAACTTTTCTTTTATCTCTCTTGAGAAAGTCTCCTGTTGCTGCGATATCACATCCACTCTTTGAAGTAACACATTCACATCTTTTGAAGTACTGTATGAGAAACTATAATATTCAGTTTGATGAGCATTTCCCAAATACACTGTAATAGCACTTCAGAAGAACTCTGTTTGGAAGCAAAAGTAGCAAGCATGACCTTACCAGTAATGGACGATTTCAGAGACAACTCTCCATTATCCTCTTCAATAGGACCATCTGCTTCCAAGAGAAAACCAGTTCAAACTGCTGCCATGGTTCTATTAAATGTCATCGGCAGAATCCCTTCTAGACATGGAATGGAAGCTGTACATTTTATTTATTTATTTAAAGTTTCTTATATACCGCACTATTCAGCATCAGCGCGGTTTACATTGAACAATAAAATCTCAGTACATTTGAACACGTATGAGTTTACAGATAACAGGGCAAAAACTTGGATAACAAAGGGTAACTATTTACAATACAAACTCAATTGAATATTTACATAAAATCAACTAACAGATAGAACAGAATATACGGATCTATATACCTCGAGATTTCTTAATTCTAGGGAGTATGTCTTATGAAATACTTATGCTTATGCATATGAGTATATCTTATGAAATATTAGATAGCGTTACGGTGGCTGGAAGTACTCAGTGAATAGGTGGTGCTTGATAGCCTTTCTGAAAAGCTTAATGTCTCGTATTGCTCTAATATCTGGAGGGAGTTTATTCCATCCTCTAGGAGCATAAGATTTAAATGCCCTGTTAATCGTTGAATGGGACCAATTTGTGGATTCTCTCGGTATGACTAGGGTGTTTTCAGAGAGTGGTCTCCTTGATCTTGTGCTAGGTGTTTGACTGATGAGGTCTGAAATCGTTGCTGGCGACATTTCATTTAAGGCCTTAAATGTGATGAGGAGCGCTTTATATTTAATTCTACATCCTATTGGGAGCCAGTGTAGGTCCCTTAGGATTTTCATTTATTTATTACAATTTTTTATATACCGCGCTATTTACAATCAGCGCGGTTTACAGAGAACCAAAGACCAGAACAACAGGCTGCTCGGTTTTACATAAGACAGGAAGATAAACTTGGATACGATAAACTTGGATAATATGGGGGTAAAACTATATACATAGAATGTTGGTCTGTTAATTTTGGATTGGCGTACTATGGTCTCTCCTTGATGCTCCGACTAGGATGCAGGCCGCAGCATTCATTACTAGTTGCAGGGGGTTAATGGTGTTCTTTGGTAGACCATGTAATACAATATTCGCATAGTCAAAGTGAGGAGTGACTATTGCTTGGAATATTGAACGGAATACATGCCCCAGATACTCATTTCCACCCCATGATGCCATGGAGAGGGCAAATCTGGACCTGGATGTGGCATTTTTAAAAGTTCTCCAGGTGAAGAGATACCACCACGTGTCCTTCACAGCAGAGGCTAAGCCACCGTCCTTTTCATGGGATTTGACATGAGGTAGCTGTCGAGGCGTCGCTGTCTCAGATCAGGAACCATAGCCCTGGGGGACTTGGCTGGTCCTTTCCCTCTATGTTTTACAGGCATTGCAAAAGGAAAATTAGAAGAGCAGACCTGTCGCAAACCTTCACTTCACCACCATCTTGGATCTGCCCCTCTACTAACATTTTCTTCCATAAATAGTAGACTGTTAAGAGATTATATAGTTTTGGTGACATGCTAGGCGTGCCCATTGCCCAAGTGATCCTTAAAATGATTATAATTAACTTGACTAAAGTTAGCTTATTTATTTCTAAGTATAAGGAATGTATGGATGGAGTGGATGGACCAGCCAGAATCAGGGATTGAGTTTTATTCCTAATATGTGCTCTCTTATCACAGAGGCAAATGAGTGGACGATTTTGGAAATTGAAAAATATTATAATACATATATGCCCTTCTTTTTTCAATTTTGCTATGAGGGGAGTGTGTGACCCTGGTATCACTAAACCTTCCCTCTTACCCTATTGTACTGCCTCTGGGCTATGAATATGGAAAGGTTTGGGCCCTGGAACCAGCATGAGGTTTGTCTGGGAGATAGAGAATCAAGCAGTAGGAGCTGAGCCCAAGGAGAAATAAATACCCAAACGTTTGGAGGGAAAGTATCCTTTTCAGCCATCTGGAGCAAGAATCTTGTTTACCTCACCTGGCGGCAAACAAAAGTGGGAATACGGTAAGAGTGCTAGGAGCAAGGTGAAGGCATGCCTCAGGAAGTTGCCCAGACAACAGAGACAATGCTGTCACTACTTGTCATGCGGCCAACAGGCTCAGCAAGGTGCAACTACCAGAGAGGGTCTTCATTTCTACCAAGCTAGCCTAAAACTGATGAACTAGCAAAGACCAATGGGGGGGTTTCCCAGATCAAGAGGTATGGAGGTAAATGAAACCACATAGGAGGAGAAACAAGATAGAGCAAATAACTTGATAAGAATCTGGAGAAGAATCTGCATGAGAAAGGTCCCCATCACTACAGGACAAGGAACTCAAAAGAATTAACACAGACAAGGGCCTTTGGGATACTGCAGTCAGGGAGGTTCTAATAACTGGAATGAGGAGAGCATTAATACTGTATTCCTAGTACCAAGGAAGTATGCAAAAAGAACTACTGGACTAAGCTTTTAACTAAAATATGTACCTACCTTATCTAAAAGTTACTATCAGTTATCTTGGCCTGTTGACTTGACCTCCATTTTGTAATAAAAAATATGGACATTTGTTACATTAACTTGGTGTGGAGTGACTGATTTAGAAACATAGAAACATGACGGTAGAAAAAGACCCCATGGCCTATCCCAGTGCCCTTCAATATCAACTACAATAGGCCCCTTTTTATCTTTAGAGATCCTCTGTGTTTGTCCCACGCTTTTTTGAATTCAGATACTGTCCTCGTGTCCACCACCTCCATTGGGAAACTATTCCATGCATCTACCACTCTTTCCATAAAGAAATATTTCCACATATTACTAGTGAGTCTATCCCCTTTCACCTTTGTGCTATGTCCCCTCATAGCAGTTTGCCTTCAGTTGAAAGATACCCTCCTGTGCATTTATGCTACAGAGGTATTTAAATGTCTCTATCTGATCGCCCCTTATCCCACCTTTCCTCTAAAGGATACACATTAAGATCTTTAAGTCTCTCCTCATATGCTAGATAACGAACACCACTAACCATTTTAGTAGCCACCTTCTGCACTGACTCCAACCTGCTTATATCCTTTTGAAAGTGTGGTATCCAGAACTGCACACAATACTCCAAATGAAGTCACACCAGAGACTTATTCAGAGGCACTATCACCTTCCTTTGTTTGCTGGCCAGTCCTCTCCCTATACACCAAAGCATCCTTCTGGCTTTCGCTATTTTAAGATCATCAGACACAATTATGCCCAGGACTGAGATCCTCTGCCAAGAAGGACTTTGATATAGCATATGATTTCCAACACTTGCCAGGTAGTCTCCTGGTCTTGACTTCTCAGAACCTTTAAAGCAAAAATCTCTAAATTTTACAGTATTTGGCAAGTATCTTCCTGGGGTAATAGCATGTCTTTTAGTATAGTTTCTACCATTTTGCCAGCACCAGTGTCAGGTTCATCAGTCTATAGGACCAATATTTAGAACCCTTAGTCAGTCGGTCAATGGGAAACTGGCCAGTTGAGCTGACAGTGATATTCAGCAGCACTATCCGGGTATTACAGGGGCAGTCTGCGGTGGAGTGAAGGTGGTGTCTAACATGGAAATCTGGGCTGAGTGACACTATCCAGATAAATGCTGAGACTTAACTGGTTAGCGGGATTTTCAGTCGACACTTATCCAGGTAACTTAGACTGCATGAAAAGCTATCCTAAGTTGAAATCCATATAAATGCTGCCTGAAAATCCTGCTAACCGGATAAGTCTTAGCACTTATCTGGATAGTACCACTCAGCTTGAATATTCAGCAGTAGCTCCTATGCATCTGACCCCCATGGTGTTTAAATATCAGCTCTTTTGAAAGCTGAACCCATAGTTTCCCAGATCACCCCTGGAGCCCTTGTTAAAATTCAGCATCACATTGTCCACCCTGCAGTCCCTAGGTATTGTGGCTCTCTTATATAATTGGTTATTGTTTTTTAGCAACAGATTAGCAATTTTATTTTTGAACTCTTTCAAAAATCTTAGGTGCATGCCATCAGGTTCTGGTGATTTATTGCTCATTTGCAATTTAGTCTATTACTAAAAAAAACATTACATTTTCTAGATTTACAGTGATTTGCTTTAGTTGCTCTGAATCATCACTGTCAAAGAAGGTTTCTGGTGAGCGTACAACCGCAATATCCTACTTAAAAAAATTTGTGCCAAGGCTATCTCAGAGGATTGTCGTTCCCTGAATGAACTTTTGCTTTTGCACTCCTCTCATAGGATCACTCTTGAAGTTAAGTTGTACAGAAAGGGGTAATGTTTCAGTCAATGCAGTCACTGTGATTCTGCTATCTAACTTTATATTCAGTGCTACTATCAATATAGGGAGCAATGCTCAATATATGGATAGTGCAATGACAAAGCTGGTGCTGTACCATTGAGACTTGCTATTTGGGAGACATAAACTAAATGTATAATTTATTTGAATAGTCACTGAATATCACTGCTATCTGAATAATTTTCTTTCCTAAGCTCACTTTCCTCCTAACATGGCCCACAAATACATGGATAATATCTGGCCATTTAGCAATTTAAATGGCTGAAGTGGGGCTGCTGTTGTTGCCAAAAAACATCTTTCAGGAAATGGAAAAAAGAGCTAAATGACGAAAACTGGAAACAGCACAAGCACTGGCAAGTTAAATGCAAGGCATTGATAAGGCAGGCAAAGGGAGAATGTGAGAAGAAGCTTGCTGCGGAAGCAAAAACGCATAATAAAGACTTTTTCAAGTACATTCATAGCAAAAAACCTGTGAGAGAGTCAGTTGGTCCATTAGATGATAGAGGGGTTAAAGGGACACTAAGAGGAGACAAGGCGATAGCGGAGAGACTGAATGAATTTTTTGCTTCGGTCTTTACTGAGGAAGATATAGCGATGATACCCACGACTGAAGTGGTATTTAAAGGTGCATAAGAATTGAAGGAAATATCGATACATCGGGAAGATGTATCACAACTATTTGATAAACTGAAGAGTAGCAAATCACCTGGACCGCATGGTATACATCCAAGGGTGCTGAAAGAACTGAAATATGAGATTGCAGACCTGCTATTAGTAATCTGTGAACTATCATTAAAATCATCTGTAATATCTGAAGATTGGAGGATGGCCAACATAACACCAATTTTTAAAAAGGGTTTCAGGGGTGATCCTGGAAACTACAGACCAGTGAGCCTGATGTCAGTACCGGGAAAAATGGTAGAAACCATCATAAAGAACAAAATTGCTGAACATGTAGATAGTCATGGCTTAATGGGAGACAGCCAACATGGCTTTAGACAAGGAAGATCTTGTCTTACTAATATATTATGTTTTTTTGAAGGTGTGAATAAACAGGTAGACAAAGTTGAGTTGGTTGATATAGTGTATTTGGACTTTCAGAAAGCCTTTGACAAGGTCCCTCATCAGAGACTTTTGGCAAAACTAAAGAGTCATGGGATAGGAGGCAGTGTACTATTGTTGAACAGGAACTGGTTAAAACATAGAAAGCAGAGGGTAGGGCTAAATAGCCAATTTTCCCAATGGAGAAAGGTGAATAGTGGTGTACCCCAGGGATCTGTGCTGGGTCCACTGCTTTTTGACATATATATAAATGACCTGGAAAAGGGTGAGGTTATCAAATTTGCAGATGACACAAAACTATTTAAAGTTGTTAAAACCCATTAGAATTGTGGAAAATTGCAAGAGGATCTTGATAAATTGGAAGACTTGGCATCAAAATGGCAGATGAAATTTAATGTGGACAAGTGCAAAGTTATGCACCTAGGGAAGAACAACCCAAACTATGATTACACGATGCAAGGTTCCACATTAGGAACCACCACCCAGGAAAAAGATTTAGGCGACATTGTGGATAACATGTTAAAACCCTCTGCCCAGTGTGCAGCGGCAACCAAGAGAGCAAATAGAATGCTAGGTATCATAAGGAAAAGAATGGAAAATAAAACAAAGGATATTATAATGCATTTTGAATATTGTGTGCAATTCTGGTCGCCGTATCTTAAAAAGGATATAGCATTATTAGAAAAGGTTCAGAGAAGAGCCACCAAAATGGTAAAGGGGATGGGGATGAAGAAAGGCTAAAAAGATTAGGGCTTTTTAACCTGGAAAAGAGACGGCTGAGGGGAAATATGATAGAAGTCTATAAATTAATGAACGGAGTGGAACAGGTAAACGTAGATCGATTGTTTACGTTAGCAGAATATAGAAAGACTAGGGGACAAGGAATGAAGCTAAAGGGTAAATTATTTAAGACTAATAAGATAAAATATTTTTTCACTCAACATGTAATCAAACTCTGGAATTTGTTACCGGAGGATGTAGTAAAGACTGTTAGTGTAGCTGGGTTTAAAAAAGGTTTGGACAAGTTCCTGGAGGAAAGGTCCATAAACCATTATTAAAAAGGGACCCAGGATATCAATGCTTGACCCAATACAAACATTGTGGAACCTGTGTCTTTTGGGGAAACTGCTAGATATTTTTGACCTAGTTGGCCACTGTTGGAAACAGGATACTGGGCTTGATGGACCTTGGTCTGACCCAGTATGGCATATCTTATGTTCTTATGAAGGAATAAGCTGGGGTGATAGAGAGAGACAGAGACTGAGATTTGTAGGGACTGGCTGGAGGGAAAGTGAGAGACTGTTAGAGACTGGAAGGAGATGAGAGATAAAAAGGGCTAGTGGGGAAGTTTGGTGCTGAGAGTAGAGGTGGTTTAGGAAGAGTAATGGGGATAAACTGGGGATCTCTGATCTTTTTGGAAGTTAATAAGGGATCCAAACAACCAAAAATGTTGGAAACCACTGTCCTAGAAAGCCAATATATCTGCAGTTGGGAGAAAAGAACAGGTTGGATGGCTAAAGATTCAACAAACCCAAAGGGCCTCATTCAGATCAGGACATCCATGCCCCTGTGCACCCGATCGGAATCAGAGGCACAGGGGCAGACACGATTCTGATCCTGCGACTAGGCCTGTACATGTAGGCCGGGACTTGATTCAGGTCAGTCTGCTCGTACAGTATAGGCCTCTACCCGGCTAACTCAGTCAAGGTTTGTGAATGGAGCCGCGGCACCATGGTGTCCGGTTGCCATGGCACCACGATTCCATTCAGGAGCCATGATCCCTGGCTGCCAACCTGTCCTTAAATTCTCCTCAGCCTGATCCCCAATCTGGCCTCCCAAGGCCAGGGTCGGGCTGCTGGGAATTACCTGCACCCCCTCCGACCCTTTCTGCCATCCAGGTCTGCTGTCCCCCGCCATCTAGGGTAACCTATTTCACCTCAGAGGTGGAATAAGTTCCCCGTTCTGTCTGCCGGTCCCGGACATACAGGGCCGACATTGGAATTGGCCCTGTACATCCAGGGCTACGGACCGCACACTGCCCACCCTAGCTCCGCCTCCATTCCACCCCTTTTGTACCTGCATCTAGCCTCCCCTTACAAACACCTTGTTCGTATGGGGAGGTTAGCTGGGGACGCAGAGGGGGCCGAATTGGAATGACCTTGAATGTGAACAAAATCTTTCATCTTGGTTACACATGCAAATGACAGAGAAAACATCACCTAATAATGAATAAAAGATTATACATTATAAAAAATATGCACACAAGAAATGACTAGTCCCTTTATTACCAGTTATCTAGGCTTCCATTTTCTCTTGATCCTGTAGATAAGACCTGTCCTCCAGGTGATATAAAACCCTCTCGCACCGAGGAGGTTTTTCCAGGGTCATATGCCCACGAAGGAAGGGTTAGGATAATCATTATAGTTGGTGATTCGATCATTAGGCATGTAGATGGCTAGGTAGCTGGTGGTCATGCAGATCGCCTGATAACATGCCTGCCTGGTGTGAAGGTAGTGAACTTCATGCGCCACCTAGACAAGGTCTTAGATAGTGCTGGGGTGAGTCTACTGTCTTGATACATTTTGGTACCAATGAGATAGGAAAGTGTGGTAGGGAGGTTCTGGAGGCCAAATTTAGGCTTTTAGGCAGATAGTTGAAATCCAGAACTTCCAGAGTAGCGTTCTCCGAAATGCTTCCCGATCCATGCGCAGGACCCAAAAGGCAGGCAGAGCTGCAGAGTCTCAATTCGTGGATGAGACAATGGTACAAGGAAGAGAGTTTTGGATTTGTTAAGAACTGGGCAACATTCTGGGGAAAAGAGGGGTTTTTTTCTGAAGGTATGAGCAATCCCTTAACTGGGATGGGAACTAGGCTGCTGGCATTAATCTTTTAAAAGGAGATAGAGCAATTTTTAAACTAGATAACAGGGGAAAGCCAATAGTCACCCAAGAACACATGGTTCAGAACAATGTATCCTTGAAGGATAATAGCAAAAGATTGAAGTTGAGGCAGAGAGAGGTTCCAATAAAGACAAAAGTAACCCAAATACCCCTAAGTACAGAGCAGGCAGAGCTTAAAGATTTCAAATTTCCCCTGCCTACCAATAACCAGATTAATATGACAAACGTACAGCCTATAAAATGCTTGTATGCAAATACTAAAAGTCTAAAAAATAAGATAGGAGAGTTAGAATATATAGCACTACATGAGAGGTTAGATATGATTGGTATCTCAGAGACATGGTGGAAGGAGGACAGCCAGTGAGACACTGTGATACCTGGGTAGAAACTATATCACAATGATAGAGTAGATCAAATTGGTGCAGGTGTTGCACTCTATGTTACAGAGGGCATTGAGTCACAAGGGATTAAAGTTTTGCAGGAAACAAAATACACTGCAGAATCTCTCTGGATTGAAATTCCATGTAAAAAGGGGAAAGTGATGGCAGTGGGGGGTGTACTATCGATCTCCTGGCCAGAATGAACAAATGGATGATGAAATGTTCAAAGAAATCAGGGAAGCTAACAAAAGTTACAACACTGTAATAATAATGGGTGATTTCAATTACACCCGGTATCGATTGGGTCAAGGCAGGACATGCTAGGGAGATAAAGCTTCTAGATGAAACAAATGGCTGCTTCATGGAGCAGCTGTTTCATGAACTGGAAAGAGGGGAAGCCATTTTGGACCTAGTCCTTAGTGGAACATAAGATCTGGTGCAAGAGATAAGGGTGTTGGGGCTGCTTGGCAAAAGTGATCATAGCAAGATCGTGTTTGATTTAATACTGGAAGAAGGACAGCAGGGAAATTTACAGTACTACCTTTTAACTTTCAAAAGGGAGACTATGAAAAAGTGAGGAAAATAGTTAAGAAAAAACTAAAAGAAGCAGTTGCAAAGGTTAAAGTTTTATATCAAGCATGGGTGTTGTTTCAAAATACTATCTTGGAAGTCCTGACCGGCTGTATTCCACGCTTTAAGAAAAGTGGAAGGAAGTCCAAAAAACTGCCAGCATCGTTTAAAGGTGAGATCAGAGAGGATGTGTTGCCAAAAAAGCATTTTTCAGGAAATGGAAAAAAGGAGCCAAATGAGGAAAACTAGAAACAACATAAACACTGGCAAGTTAGATGCAAGGCACTGATAAGGCCGGCAAAGAGAGAATTTGAAAAAAAGCTTGCTGTGGAAGCAAAAACGCATAATAAAAACTTTTCCAAGTACATTCGTAGCCAAAAACCTGTGAGAGAATCAGTTGGACCATTAGATGATACAGAGATACATTTGGGCAATAAGAGGGGACAAGGCAATAGCGGAGAGACTGAATGAATTCTTTGCTTTGGTCTTTACTGAGGAAGATGTAGGGATGCTACCCATGACTGAAATGGTATTTAACGGTGATACTGCGGAAGAATTGAAAGAAATATTGATACACCTGGAAGATGTATTACAACTATTTGATAAACTGAAGAGCAGCAAATCATCTGGACCAGAACGCTGTTGAAAGAGCTGAAATATGACATTGCAGAACTACTTTTAGTAATCTGTGAACTATCATTAAAATTATCTGTAATACCTGAAGACTAGAGGGTGGCCAATTTAATGCCAATTTTTAAAAAGTGCTCCAGGGGTGATCCAGGAAACTATAGATTGGTGAGCCTGATGTCAGCACCAGGAAAAATGGTAGAAACCATTATAAAGAACAAAATTACTGAATATGTAGATAGTTGTGACTTAATGGGAGTCAGCCAACATGGCTTTAGCCAAGGAAGTTCTTGTCCTGCTAATCTGTTATGTTTTTTTGAAGGTGTGAATAAACAGGTAGACAAAGGTGAGTCAGTTGATATATTTTCAGAAAGCCTTTGACAAGGTCCCTCGTGAGAGACTTGGCGAAATTAAAAAGTCATGGGGTAGGAGGCAGTGTACTATTGTGGATCAGGAACTGGTTAAAATATAGAAAGCAGAGGGTAGGGCTAAATGGTCAATTTTCCCAATTGAGAAAGGTAAATAGTGGAGTGCCCAAGTGATCTGTGCTTGGTCTATTGCTTTTTAACATACCTTATTCGTAAATGATCTGGTAATGGGAATAACGAGTGAGGTAATCAAATTTGCAGATGACACAAAATTATTGAAAGTTGTTTAAACTCAAGAGGGCCTTGATGAATTGAAAGACTTGATGTTCAAATGGCAGATGAAATTTAATGTGGACATGTGCAAAGTTATGCATCTAGGAAAGAACAACCCAAACTATGGTTACACAATGCAAGGTTCCACATTAGGAACCACCACCCAGGAAAAAGATTTAGGCGTCATTGTGGATAACACATTGAAACCCTCTGCCCAGCGTGCAGCGGCAGCTAAGAAAGAAATTAGAATGCTAGGATTCATAAGGAAAGGAATGGAGAATAAAACAAAGGATATTATAATTCACCTTGAATATTGTGTGCAACTCTGGTTGATGTATCTTAAAAAGGATATAGCAGAATTAGAAAAGGTACAGAGAAGAGCCACCAAAATGATAAAGGGGATAGAAGAATACCCCTATGAGGAGAGGCTAAAAAGATTAGGGTTCTTCAACCTGGAAAAGAGATGGCTGAGGGGAGATATGATAGAGGTCTATAAATTAATGAATGGAGTGGAATGGGTAATCATAGATTGATTGTTTACGCTATCAAAATATAGAAAGACTAGGGGACATGCAATGAAGTTACAGTGTAACCCATTTAAGACTAATAAGAGAAAATATTTTTTCACTCAACGCATAATCAAACTCTGGAAAGCAAAGGATGTAGTAAAAGCTGTTAGTGTAGCTGGGTTTAAAAAAGGATTGGACAAGTTGCTGGAGAAAAGGTCCATAAACCCTTATTAAAGGGGGCCTGGGAAATCCACTGTATGCCCCAGTACAAGCATTGTGGAACCTGAGTGTCCTCTGGGGAAACTGCTAGGTACTTTTGACTTAGATTGGCCACTGTTAGTAACAGGATACTGGGCTTGATGGACCTTGGTCTGACCCAGTATGGCATAGCTTATGTTCTTATGAATGTGACCTTGTTTGTCTCTCCCCACACTAACTGTCCCTCCTCTCTTTTCACTCCCCAATCTTCTGCCTCTTCCAACCCTAACCCCAGCATCAGCCCCCTTCTAGTCACAGTCTCCCACCCCAGCCCCTTTCCAGTTCCCAGCATTCTCATTTCTGTCCCCCATCATCAGCTCATCTCTAGTCCTAACCACCAGCATCAGCCCCTTTTAGTCTCCTGTCCCAGCTCCCTCAGCCCCAGCCCTTTCTCAGTCCCAGCCCCCCAGCATCTGTTTCCTTCCAGTTCCAATTCTCTCATCAGCCCTTTAAAGTCCCAGCACCTTCCAGACCTAGCATCAGGCCATCTCCAGTCCCAGCCCTCCACCCACCCAGCATTCACATTTCCAGTCCCAGCCCTCCCAGACCCAACATCAGCCCATCTTCAGTCTCAGCCCCCTGACTCAGTATTAGCCCTAGTCCTAGCCCCTCCATCCCTCAATATAAGCCCATTTATAGTCTAAGCCCTCCCTGATCTAGCATCAATTGATTTCTAGTCCCAGCTCCAGCATCGACCCCCTTCTTATCCCGGCCTCCGTAGCAACAGTTGCCTTCTAATCTGAACCCTTCCCACCCAACCGCAGTCCCATCCAGTTACCTCTTCTCCTTTCCTTCCCATCCGACTGCGGAAGCATTTTTTTAAAACATTGGCATGAGAGCATTTCCCTTCACCCCTGTTGCTTCTGCATGCTTCAGGCTGGCACCATGGCATTTTAAAGAGGCAAACAAAGGCACTTCTTATCTCTTGCAAGAAACAGGAAGCACCTCTGTTTACCTCTTTCAAATACTGTGTTGCTGGCACCCTAAGCAAAGCATGCTGCATGAATGAAAGGAAATTCTCTTACTACTGTGAAGAGGTGAACAGTGAGAGAGGGTTTGGGAGCCCTTAAAACCTGTATGCCCTGAGCCAGTGCCTCTCTATAGCTGGCTCTGATTGTGGTAAAGAATTCATTTTATCTGTGATTTTTCTGCTTGGTGTGAAAATATAGTGACCTTACATGAGAGGAAACAAGACAATTAGGAAGATCTTTCACTTCTAAATAGCAGACCAGGACTGTGATTCAGCCTGGCCTGCACATACAGGACTGTACCTGGCTAACTCAGTGAAGGCTCTTCAATGGAGCCGCGGCGCCATGGCTTCATGTTTCCATGGCATTGCGGCTCCATTGAAAAGCCCCAGGATTTCAGGGCTTCATTCCCCACAGCCCGACCCACGATCTGGCCTCCTTAGGCCAGGGTCAGGCTGCAGAGAATGCTTTGAGGCCCCCCCTGCCCAATCCAAGACCTGGGCTGCTGAAGAAAAAAGGTCCAGGGAAGTTATTCCACCTTAGAGGTGGAATAACTTCCCCCCACAAGTCTCTGGCCCTGGACGTACAGGGCCAACAGAATCGGCCCTGTACATCCAGGGCCAGCGACCACCCACTGTCCACCTAGACACTGTCCCTTCCCCGCCCCATCTAACTTCCCTGTACAACCAACGGGGAAGTTAGACGCGGGACGTCCATCCCCACCATTCGTGGCACAGAATTGGGCCCTATATGTTTTGTCTTGATTAGATTGTAAGCTGTGATGAGTAGGGACTGTGTCTTACAATTATAGGTACAGTGTTTCATGCACCTTATAGTGCTATATAAATAATTAGTAATAGTAGTAGTGGTATTATTAGCAAGTATGGTGCCCTCTGTATGATGCCCCTGACAAAGCTATCATCAGGAACCACAGAAGAAGGTACAAAAAGCAGGCACAGGTTTTATTAGATATTTAAGAGATTAGCATTTGTACCATAGTTGGTGATAAACAGAACGAGGAGTTATGTCTTTAAAATCTGAGTCCATTTCTGAGAAGTGGAAAAGAAATATTTGGCCATAAACAAGACAACCTGTGCTTGCCAAACTTGATATAAAAGAAAAGAAAGGTGGCAGGAATCACATACCAAGCTTTTGAGTATTGTAAACTTCATGGGAGGTGGGAAGATCTTGAAAGAATTAGGGTTCAGTGTTATATTAAAAAACAAGGAGATTGTAGATTATACTGGCCTTCTGGATACTATCCTTTCTGATCTCCCAAACCAAAGAAGTTTTGTCTATAATAGAAGATTTAGCATTAATGATTATAAAGTCATAATCGTCATGGAAGTGAATAGTACAAATTAGGTTCTTTCTAATGAATTCTATGTAAAGAAAACTTCTATTTGGATTTACAGGCCCTGTATTAAATTGTAGGAATGTCCTTCAAAAATTATCCCCTAACTGCTAATGGGGTAGATAACACAGAATGATCTACCCCTCTGGAGGTGTAACTAACTCTTTTCCATGTTATTGTCCATGCTGTCAATATGTGTAGCAGCTTCACAGTGGTCTTCCCCAAAGTGCTGGAAATACCCTCAAGTTACTCTTTCACAGTTTCTGTCCTAAAGTTGTCTAGGTAGTGCAATTGAATATACATGGATAATGCTGGTCAGCAGCAGTATCCATCTAGTGCTGCTATATTTGGCTTTGAATATTGCCTCATAAGAATCTAAATAGGTAGCATGACATAGAAAACATCTGCGCAGGCAGGGAGAGAAATATGCTATAGGTTCATATGGATAGGGATAATATTCCAGTAGAGCCACCCAGGGCTGGCCCTAGAGTTTGTCCATGGTGTTGGCGCCCAGGGAGAACCTCAAGCTTTACATCTCCTTTGGGTATATAGGAAGTTACCCGTCCTTCTCCAAAGGGATTATAA
This sequence comes from Ichthyophis bannanicus, assembly GCA_033557465.1. Taxonomy (NCBI): domain Eukaryota; kingdom Metazoa; phylum Chordata; class Amphibia; order Gymnophiona; family Ichthyophiidae; genus Ichthyophis; species Ichthyophis bannanicus. The sequence goes on along the minus strand of CM066036.1, from coordinate 840,809,123 downwards.
GCAGTCCACCTTAAAAGGGCCTACAGCTCAGAACCCAGGGCTAGGAGGGCTGACTCAGACAGAGAGAATAAGAAGCCAGCTGTGTGCACAAGGGAGAAGAGAGCCTGTGGGGACAGAAAGCTCCTTCCAAACAGGGTAAGAGAGGAGTTTGGCTGTAAGGTAGGCGATTCAGGAGGTGGATGTCTTATTTACAGACTCTGAAGCCCAAGTGACTGACTAGAGTTTATGCTGATCTGAATTCTGTGCTTTAAATTGTGGGAACCTGCTAATGGGTAGCAGTCAGGCTGCATTCCAGGATGCCAACCCAGATGGGCAAGCTACATATGCAGTTGTCTAGGCTGCCGTACTGTAACGCGCTGGCTGTACACTGGAGGCCTACTGCCAGTGATTCAGAAAGGGGGGACTCCAGATAGAAGAGAGTCCTCAGAGGTTCTTCTAATCGACTGAAGGATCTTAGATGGAAGTGGCTACAACTAAGAAAAGACCAGAATTGAGAAAGCTAAGATTGTACTATTGAAGCAATTTTTAGCGGGCTTGACCACCCTGATGAAACAGTGGGTACACCAGCACTCCAAGCTTACACTGGAGAGTGCACTGGGAATAGTAGAAAGATATCATGAAGCACAGCCAGTGACTGGATGAGACAATGGGAACAGCTTCCATGTTTCAAACCTCAAAGTCACCTCCTAGGCAGCTGCAACCCCTTCACCTGTTTTAGGTGTGGAGCCTGTGGACACTTTGCCCAGGAAGGTCCCCTGGGTATGGAGTAATCAATGAATGTCAGCCTAACTATCCTTCACTTCCCCACCCAGGTGCACCAAACTTTGTGATTCCAGTGGAGCTCGAGAAGACTCATCTCCAGGCCTTGATAGACTCAGGGAGTGTGCAGACCCTCACTCACTGAGGAACTGTAAAGTGATTTCAGATCTATTATGCAAAAACTGTAAAACTGACCTGTGTGCATGGAGACCAGAGGCAGTATGCAATGGTACAGGTTTCACTCAAGACTCTGGCAGGGCATGACACGTTAAAGGTCATAGTGCTGCCCAGGTTTCTATACCCAGTAGTGATTGGCCAAGACTATCCAAGCTTATGGGTGATATCGGCCCAGCTGATGACTCCGCTAAGTCAAACCAGGAATGTTTCCTGGAGGTTTTCTCCCTAGAAGACCCAGATCTGTATATCAAGAATCCCAAGCATGCTAAATCCCTGAGTCACTGTCACAGGGAGAAGCTACACCACCATCAGAATCTGGGCATGGATATAGAGGAGGAGTCCAGGGAGAAAGAGCCTAGTGAAGAAATCCCTGGTGATAGCTCAAGTCCCAGTGGTAGTGACCCAAACACACTAGACCCCCTCCCATAATGGAGGCTGGAGGGAGACCCAAGAAGCTTCAAGAGAGCCCAGCAGGAAGATGAGTCCTTTAAACATGCCCAAGAGAGGATCTTGGAAGTAGATGGGGCTCCAGTAGGCAGTGGAGATTCCCCTAGGTAAACCTTTCCCTATTTTGTGCTAGAGAGACTTATTATATAGACTGGCCGAGGGTTCCCTAGAGGGTGAGGAGATAGAAAAGCTGATAGAACCTGCTGACAATAGGGTCAGGAACTATCGTTAGCACATTCCCATTTGTTTGGGGGACATCTGGGGGTGGAGAAAATACTAGAGCTTATTTTAATTTGATTTTTCTGGCCCGGGGTCCATAAGCAGGTGCAGTTGCATTGCCAGTCATGCTCCACCTGTCAACTTCACAACCCCACCAGAGTCAGACCTCTAGAGCCTATGCCCATCATTCAAACCCTGTTTTGAAAGAGTGGCCATGGATCTGGTAGGACCCCTGGAGTAAACTACCCAAAGTAACAAGTATATTCTAGTCATACTGGACTATGCTACCAGATGTCTGGAGGCCATCGCTCTGAGAAATATGAAGACCATTACAATCACGAATGCCCTCTCAGAAATCTTTTTTCGGGTGAGAATACTCAGTAAGATCTTCACAGACCAAGGAACACCCTTTGTGTCCATGGTGATAAAGCAAGTTGTATGCCTTGATGTATATCACCCACAAATGGATGGCCTTGCAAGTGATTCGATAAAACTCTGAAGCAGATGTTTAAAAGGTTTGTGCAGGAGGACAGGAAGAATTAGGCCATTCTTCTACCCTACTTGATCTTTGCCATCCACAAGGTGCCTCAGAGTTCCATGGGGTTTCCGCCTTTTGAATTGCTCTTCAGAAGACGGTCAAGAGACATATTAGACATGGCGAGGGAAACCTGGGAAAAGGAACCCTGTTCAAGGCATAATCTGGTGGAGTACATCATACAAATGCAAGATCAGCTGAAGAAAGCCGGAGAGATGGCAGACTCAGTCTGGGAAAAGCTGAAACTGAACAGATCAAAGGCTATAACTGAGCAGTCATGCATCCTACCTTCCAATCAGGTGACAGTTTTAGTCTTGCCACCTTCATCTAGGAGCAAGTTGTTCTGTAAATGGCAGGGGCCCTATAAGGTGGAAAAGAAAGTAGAGTTGGTTAACTACAAAATTGCCCAGGCAGATAAATGGAAGAAAGCCAAATCTACCATATTCATCTGAAAAAGCGGACTCCAGTGATGGCTGTGGTGGCATAAGAGGATTTTGGGCCAGAAACGTCAGCCCTGGCTGATCCAGCTGAAGTCTCAATTGATGACCAGCTCTCCATGGCCCAGAAAAGAGACATATATGGTTGGATCCACTGGAACCTAGAGGTATTCTCCACTTGCTCGGGATAAATCCATCTTGCTTATCATATCATTATTGACCCTGGGGTGGTTATTCAACAATAGCCCTATCAAATTCTGGAGGCCCAGTGACAGGCCATCACCAAGGAACTTGAAGAAATGCTTAACCTGGAAGTTATAGAAGAGTCTTGGTTCCCAAATCAGATGGGAGCATCAGATTCTGCACTGACTTCCAGAAGGTCAATGCCATTTATAAACTGCAAAAGTATTCAATGCCCTGAGTAGATGAGCTAGTAAAGCATGCTCCACTGAGTTGCTCAATCTTGACCCTGGACTTGACTAAGGGATACTGGCAGGTACCCTGGGCCATACTGGTCTTTATCTGCCGTCATATACTATGTTACTATGTTACCCTTGACTCCAGCTGCCAAGGAGAAAACTGCCTTTTCGACACCAATTTACTGTATTGCCATTTGGATTACATGGGGCTCCAGCCATGTCTCAGTGCCTGGTTGATTGCCTGCTGAGACCTCACAAGGAATATGCGGCTGCATACCTTGATAACATAGTCATCTACAGCAAAGACTTGTTCACCTATCTAACCCAGATACAAGCTGTGTTGGCCAGCCTTCAGAAAGCCGGGTTGACAGCTAACCCTAAGACATGTTTACTGGAAGGCCAGGATGGCCCAGTACCTGGGCTAGTTAAATGGGAATGGCCAGATATGACCACAACTATGGAAGGTGGATGCCATTGACCAGGTCCCCCCAGCAAAGTCGAAGAAAGATGTTCACACCTTCCTTGGATGGGTTGGCTATTACCGCTGGTTTATCTCTAACTTTGCAGCAAGTGCAGAGCCATTAACTAATCTCTTGAAGACAGCTCCTGAGTAGATTCAATAGTCACTGAACCTGGAACAGGCCTTCCAGCATCGCAAGAAGGCTGTGTGCTCAGCGCCTGTTCTGATTAGTCCTAATTTCTCTCTACCATGTATTGTACAAACAGATGCCTTGGAAGTGGGCCTGGGAGCAGTTTTGGCCCAGGAAGTCAGATATGCACACTGATATGACAGCGGTGACAGCTGGTCATATCAGTGTGCATGAATTATGAGTAAAGTCAGAACTGTTATGTCATTGCCCAGTTAGTATCATACCACTTGCTGTGTGGTGCAGAGTATGGTTAGCAGTAGAGGATGCTGTTGTGCACATATGAATGCAAAGACTGTCATACCCATCAGGACTGGATGTCAGTAGTGCTACAATGCAAAGGATGTCATGGACAGTTGTTTCAGAGGGAGATAACCAGAGGCATGTCCCTCTCCTTCCAAAGCCCAGTACTGGGCACCTGGAAGTAATTTGCAGTCAGGAGAGGCCTTGTGGCCTAAGGAATTTCTTATACCAAATCTTACATCCCTTAAGGAGCCAAATGACGAAAACAGGAAACATAAGCATTGGCAAGTTAGATGCAAGTCATTAATAAGGCAGGCAAAGAGAGAATTTGAAAAAAAGCTTGCCGTAGATGCAAAAACACATAATAAAAACTTTTTTCAAGTACAATCATAGCAAAATCCCTGTGAGAGAGTCAGTTGGACCATTAGATGACAGAAGGGTAAAAGGGGTACTAAGGGAAGACAAGGTCATAATGGAGAGATTGAAATAATTCTTTGCTTTGGTCTTTACTGAAAAAGATGTAGGGAAGTTACCCATGCCTAAAATGGTAGTTAAAGGTGATATATCGGAAGAATTGAAAGAAATATTGATAAACTGGGAAAGCACAGTTACTTACCTATAACAGGTGATCTCTGGGAACAGCAGGAATAAGTCTTCACATATGGGTACGTCGGTACCGACGGAGCCTGCGCGGGAACGCTCCCCAGCTTCCCAAAAAAGGAAAGCTTTTGGGAGCATCCCACAGCGCCTGCGCGCTGCCTTCCCGCCTTTCCTAACCGCCTCTCCTCAGTTTGAGTTTTAAAGCTCAGACAAAAGAGAGAGAGAGGAAAGGAAAGACAGATAGAGAGATACAACTCCTAGGGGAGGTGGGAGGGTTGTGAAGACTTATTCCTGCTGTTCCCAGAGATCACCTGTTACAGGTAAGTAACTGTGCTATCTCCAGGAACAAGCAGGAATGAGTCTTCACATATGGGGACTCCCTAGCTAAGATGCCTGGGAGACCCCCAAGGATATGAGACCCTGGGAGGGGTTCTACCTCCTCCTATGGATCTCAGGAGTGGAGGAGTGGCCTAGTGGTTGGGGCAAGGTACTTCAGGCCGGAAGGTTGGGGGTTCAAATCCCACTAGAGGACAGCAACCTTGGTCCGGAAGGACTGGGGTTTCTAGTCCCACAGGTGCTCCTTATGGTCTTGGGCAAGCCACTTAACCCTCCATAGCCCATGTTCCCTGTAATATAGTTATCTCCAAGTTATAATGCCCTGTTCAATGTAATTTCAGTTTGTTCAATGTAAACCGCACTGATGCAGAATAGCGCGGTATATAAGAGAATGTAAATAAATAAATAAAAATAAATAAAAAAATCCAGGGATGGAGGGTAGGAGTTGATTAAGAATGGAACAGGTGTTTGAGAACAGCCTGACCAAACAAGGCATCCCGGCAGGAGTCCTTGTCCAAGCAGTAATGGGCTGTGAAGGTATGAACCGAGGCCCAGGTGGCTGCTCGACAGATCTGGTCGATGGACACAGAATTTAGATGAGCCATAGAGGCGGCCATGGCCCTCACATTATGAGCTGTGACATGGTTCTCCAGAGAAAGGTTCTTACTCTGGTAGGCGAAAGAAATACACTGAGCAATCCAATTGGACAGTGTCCTCTTAGAGACTGGAAGTCCCAAATGAGAGGGATCAAAAGCAACAAAGAGCTGGGAAGACTTCCTATGTTGCTGTGTCCTTTGTAAGTAAAAGGCAAGAGCTCTTTTACAATCCAGAGTATGAAGATTCTTCTCTGCACTTGATGCATGAGGAGCTGGAAAAAAGACAGGTAAATATACCTCTTGATTAAGATGAAAAGGTGAGACCACTTTAGGCATAAAGTGTGGATTGGTCCTAAGGACTACCTTATCATGATGGAACCCTGTATAAGGTGGATTAGCCACTAAGGCCTGCAGCTCACTGATGCGGCGAGCTGAGGTGACTGCAATGAGGAAAATAACCTTCCAGGAAAGAAATTTCAAGGAGGTGGTGGCTAAGGGTTCAAAAGGAGGCTTTATAAGCTGACCAAGAACCAGATTTAAATCCCATGCCACCGGAGGAGGCCTAATGGGAGGTTTAGTTAAAGTTAGGCCTCTCATGAATCTTGCAATAAGAGGATGAGAGGAAATAGGTTGTCCATTGATAGGCTTAAGGGATGCTGCAATAGCACTCAAATGGACCCTTACTGAATTCGTCTTAAGGCCTGCATTGGAAAGATGCAGGAGGTATTCCAATAGAGAATTCAAAGGTAGTGCTAGAGGGTCAAGATCCCTTTCAGCACACCAAATGGAAAATCTTTTCCATTTAAAAGCATAGGAACGCCTAGTGGAAGGTTTTCTGGAAGCATGGAGGATATCCTTCACTTGTTGAGAAAGATTCCAGCCTTGAAGGTCTAGGCCTTCAGTAACCAAGCTCTGAGGTGAAGGGACTTGGGGTTTGGGTGCCACAAAGTCCCCTCCTCCTGGGATAGAAGGTCTGGAGCAGCTCCCAAGTCCAGGGAGGGTCTTGGGAGAGATGCAGAAGTAGAGGGTACCACACTTGGCGTGGCCAGCATGGAGCTATGAGGATCATAGATCCTTGATCCCTCTGGAGTTTGAACAGAGTCTTGGGAATCAAGGGAATGGGTGGAAAGGCATACAGGAAGCCCTGACCCCAGTGAAGGAGGAAGGCATCCTTGGCCTGAACTCCCTGACATGGAATTCTGGAACAGAACCGGGGAAGTTTGGCATTCCACGGACTTGCAAAGAGGTCTATGTCTGGGGTTCCCCATTCTTGGAAGATTCTGAGTACCTGATCCATGTGCAGGGACCATTCGTGTGGGAGCAGAACTCGACTGAGTCTGTCTGCCCAAGAGTTTTGGATTCCTGGGAGGTATACTGCCAGGAGATGGATTTGATGCTCTCTGGCGAAGGCCCACCATCTTAAAGCTTCGTTGCAAAGCGACAGAGAGCCAGTTCCTCCTTGCTTGTTTATGTAAAACATGGCTACTTGATTGTCCGTATGAATGAGGACTGTCTTGTAGCTGAGCAGGGTATGAAAGACCTTGAGAACTAGAAAGACTGCTTGAAGCTCCAAGTGGTTGATATGAAGAAAGGTCTCCTGTGGGGACCAAGTGCCTTGAGTGGAGAGGTCTTGTAGATGAGCTCCCCAACCTGTTTGGGAGGCATCTGCTGTGAGGGTTGCTTGGGGCAACAACTGTTGGAAGGGGGACCCCAGCAACAGATTTTGAGTGGACATCCACCATTGGAGAGACCAAAAGAGATGTTTGGAGGTTGCTATTTGGTCTGAGAGAGCTCCTGATGCTTGAGTCCACTGGGTGGACAAAGTCCATTGGGCTGCTCTCATGTGTAGGCGAGCATAGGGTACCACATGCACTGTGGAAGCCATGTGGCCTAGCAGTTGTAGCATCTCCCGGGCAGTTAAGTGGCTCTTTGACTGAATCTGGGAGGCTAACTGCACTAGACGTTGGCAACGGGCCTGAGGAAGGTAGGCCCTTGCAGTGGTAGTATCCAACCAGGCCCCTATGAATTCTAGGGACTGAGTAGGGGTGAGCTGAGACTTTGGGAGGTTTACCACAAGTCCCAGATACTGCAGAATGCGTCTTGTGCGGTCCAGGGAAATCTGGGCCTCTGACTGAGAAGGAGCTCGGATGAGCCAGTCGTCCAGGTATGGGAATACAAATATTCCCAGAGTGCGTAGAAATGCAGCTACTGTTGCCATGCATTTGGTGAACACTCTTGGGGCAGAGGCCAGACCAAAAGGAAGCACCCTGTATTGATAATGTTTTCCTTGGAAAAGAAAACGGAGGAATCTTCTGTGAGATGGATGGATGAGGACATGTGTGTACGCATCCTTGAGATCTAGAGAACAAAGCCAATCCTAACTTTGAAGGTATGGAAGGAGAGTGCCCAGAGAAAGCATCTTGAACTTCTCCTTGCATAGAAATTTGTTCAATTCCCTGAGATCTAATATGGGTCTGTATCCCTCTGTCTTCTTTGGAATGAGAAAATAGGGGGAGTAAAACCCTGACCCTTGTTGAAGAAGGGGAATTTCTTCTATTGCCCCTTGGGCAAGAAGGGTAGCCACCTCTTGACCTAGAAGGTCGAGAAGAGATGTGGGAGAATTGAAGTGTCTCACCATGGTGTGGGGAGGAAGGTCTGAGAAATTAAGTTTGTAGCCCTCTCTTATGATGGAGAGGGTCCACTGCTCTGATGTAATCTCCTCCCATCTGGGAGCAAAATGAGCTAACCTTCCTGGAATGGTGAGAGGTTCTGGCTGTTTTAAAGCCAGAAAGGCGGGACTTCCGGCGATGCGTGAGTGAGAGCAGACGTGTCTCTCTTGCTCCGGGGCCGCCTTGCTGATAAACCTGCGAATTTACCTGCTTTCCTGGGTCTGCCCCCCCCCCCCCTACCCACCTCAAATCGTGCATCAACCACTGCACTGTTCCAGTCTTCCCACTGCGAGCCGACGGAGATGCCTTTGCCGGCGAAAAAAGAACGCGACAAACCAGCTCGAGCAGGGCCCTCCGCGGCGGCCATAGTGCAGCCGACCTCTCCCGGTGCGGAAAGTACTGATTCTCACTCCGAAGAGTTGGCGAAGGAGGTGGTCCGACTCCTCGATCCTAAATTTGACCGTCTCATGAAGAAATTAGATGGGATGGAAGAAGCGCTGACGGAGTTTGGTAAGCGCGTGGAAGAGATTGAGCACCGCGTGGCGGGGGTAGAGGAGGCTGAGGGCCGCCGAGACCGGGAACTGGAGAATCAAAAGAAAGTCATACTGGAAATGCAGAACAAATTAGAGGATCTGGAGAACAGATCCCGTCGAAATAACCTCAGGCTGGTGGGTCTGGGAGAAGAGAGGCCTGATGGAGAACTGTTGGTCTTCTTAGAAACATGGCTGCCTGAAGTGCTGGGTTTGAAGGACCTTAAGGGTCCCTTTCGCATTGAGAGAGCGCATCGCCTGGGAATAAGGAGAGAGAATGGAGAGAGGCCGAGAGTGGTGATTCTGCGAGTGCTGAATTTTCAACATAAATGGCGCATCTTACAGGCGTACAGGAAGAGTGGCGACCTCATGTTGGACAACAGGCGAGTATTACTATTTCAAGATTATTCGGCGGCAGTCGCAGCAAAGCGACGGGAATTTTCCCCAATATGTACTGACCTTTACCGCAGAAAAGCCCGATTCACTTTGGCTTATCCAGCCACATTACGAGTTTCCCTACAGGGCCAGAACTATACTTTTGAGCAGGTGGCGGCTGCCAAAAAGTTCCTAGCCCAGCATTTTCCTGCAGAGGTCTCTGAAGCCTGATCATGAGCGGTTGGTTTTTCACGGGGACATGAGGACTGCCTGGGCTCCGGGGTTAGAATCTGAGATTGTGAGCCTGTGAACTGAGAATGGGCTCTGGGCCTTTAAGGGAGATTTGATGGCCGGTGATAGTGTTCCCTTTGGGCTCGCCCTGATTATTACTGCCCAGGAATGTTATCTTCCTTTGGATCTGGCAGGATATACTGGGGATCTGCTCTGTTGTCTGATTATCAAGGAAAATCTAATACCATCCGACACAACCTGCTGGACCAGACCAGGATTTTTCGGGCCTAGACATCTGTTTTTCAGCAACAGGTCAATTGGTAGCCAGCAATGAATACTCTGGCTCCGGTGAACTTGGCAGTGGTTATAAGGAGATACCGATACCACACTGCTTGTATGGATTCGGGCTTTGAGATCCTGGATTCCGCGTTCATACTGGCTGGCGGACCTTTACTCCAGAACTTTCGGAACTTTTCATACTCCCCTAGCACTGGAGATTTGCTGCAGCATCTGGGACAACATTGCCGGGGTTTTGCTTGCCTGATGACTGACAACTGTTTTCTTTGCTAGCTCTGTTGGTTTATTATGTAGTTCTCTTGCATGTACCCTAATCTTGTTATAAGAATGGTGGGTTATCATAACAGTGCTATCCTGGTTAATATCATACGTGCTGGCACCTGTCTCTTGGGGGGGTGGGGGAGGGGTGGCCGAGGCCGCAGTGGCGGAGGGGTGAGACGGCCCTGAAGCACCGCGCTGGAAGTCTCACCTTAGTGCGGTAACTGAGGATTGAATGTTTATGTTTTTATGGGGTTTGATGTTTATGACTGGGGAGGGGTTCACTGGGTAGAAGTGGAGCACATGGGGGTGGGTGGGAGGATTGTGTTGGGAGGGGGGTGGGGGAGGGTGAAGGGAAGGGACGGGGCGAGGAGTGGTTTGAATGTGAAGCAAATGGAGGAAGCCTGGACTCTCTGATACATATATTAAGAAATGATGTGCAGCATTTACAATACCCATGTCTGCCTCTCTGGAGTACGATGGGAATGAGCTGGAGTTCCGGGTCGAGGCTGGGCGACCTGGAACAGTGGTATGAATGGTGGCTCTGGTTCATGAACTGTATACGGGTTCAGAGGAATGCGGGATGATCTTCGTATAGTCACCTGGAATGTTGGCGGTTTAAATACCCCTGTTAAGAGAACCAAGATGCTCCAGGCTCTGAAACGGAGCCGTGCTCAAATAGCCTTATTGCAAGAAACACATTTGATGGGAGCAGAGCATGCCAAATTGCGAAAAGACTGGGTGGGGCAGGTCTTTGCTGCGCCCACAACCATAAAGAAACGTGGCATGGCGATATTGGTACACCGGGGTCTTAGTGTGGAAATCCTGGGGGAGGAGACTGACCCGGCGGGGCGGTATATCTTTCTACATGCTAAAATTCAGGGGCAAGAATTCTTTTTGGGTAACATATATGCCCCCAATATTTATGACCATCAATTTTTCCAACTAGTGTTGAGGAAAATACTGGGAGCCCCAAAGATCCCACTGATATTAGCAGGAGACTTCAATTGCCCACATGATCCATTGTTAGATAGGTCCGCGACTAGTAGTGCTGGCGGAGCCTGGAGTAAGAAAGGGGTGAGTTACCTCTGTCAGATGGGTGGTCTACTTGACTCTTGGAGAATCCTACATGGGGTAGAGAAGGATTATACGCATCTATCGAGAGCACACCACACTTGGTCCAGGATTGACTATATTCTGATTTCAAGAGAGAGCCTGGGTAAAGTGATCAAAGTGGAGATCGAGCCCATAGTGGTATCTGTTCATGCGAAAGTGGTGTTGGACTGGCGGGGCACTGCCCCGGGAGGAACAAGATGGACTTTCCCGCATCATCTCTGGCAGAACGAAGACTTTCGAGCGTATCTGATGAGCCACTGGGAGGAGTATCTCCGTTTCAATGATACAGGAGATGTTGAGGTGGCGACCTTTTGGGAAGCAGGTAAAGCTGTGTTGAGGGGCCACATTATAACCTATGTAGCGCGCGAGAGGAAGCGCCTTAATTTGAGACTTTTGGAACTGATGAGTCAGCTGCAGGAGGCTAAGCGGGCCGCTATGGTGCGCCCGAAGCGGCTTGCGGAATATTTAGAGGCTCAGAGAGCTCTAAATGACGTGCTCCATGAATGGGCTATCTATTCGCTGCAGTACTATCAGCACCAGTTATTTCGATTTGGAGACCGCACGGGGAGACTTCTGGCGCGTATGGTTAAACGGAAGGGTGGCATTCAGGGAGTGGCCCGAGTGAGAGACGAACAGGGGGTTTCCCAGACTGATTTGCGGAAAATTGTCCAGGTATTTCGTCAATATTATCAAGCCTTATACACGCCAGATAGTGAGAATAGAGCCCTCGAATGTGAATTCTTGGCGGCCGTCCCCGTACCTACATTGACAGAGCTAGAGCTTCAGGGATTAAATGCGAGCATCACTGGGGCAGAAATCCAGGCAGTGATAAAGAAGGGGAAGCCTCATAAGGCTCCGGGCCCCGATGGCTACAGTGCTGAATTTTATAAAATACTGATGCCCCATATTACACCTACTTTGATGGCATTATATAACGATGCTCAAGAACGGGGTCTTTACCCAAGAGACATGAGAACGGCGGCGATAACGATTATCCCAAAAGCGGGTCGCGATCCGGAGGATCCAGCATCCTATCGTCCCATATCTCTAATTAATTATGATATGAAGCTGGTGGCCTCGGTGTTAGCGGCCCGATTGCAAGGGCTCCTGCCTCGGTTGATTGGCACACACCAATCGGGTTTCGTCAAGGGGAGAGGGGCGTTATCTAATATCACCAAGATGTTGCTTGGCATGGAGCACTGTTTACACCAGGAGACTCCTTTACTACTGGTGAGCTTAGATGCTGAAAAAGCTTTCGATAGGGTCTCCTGGTCTTATATGTTTGCGGTCCTCGCGAAATTTGGCTTTAGAGGTGAGTTTTTATCGTGGGTGAGAGCGTTGTATGCGAGGCCGCTGGCCTGTGTGGCGAGTGGAGGAACTTGCTCCGAGTCGTTTGAGTTACGTAGGGGTACGCGCCAGGGCTGCCCCTTATCGCCCTTATTATTTGTGCTGCAATTGGAACCCTTACTTCTTGCACTCATAGCGGACGTGGAGATAAAAGGAATTGATTGGCCCGGGGGTGGCATTAAGATTAGCGCTTTTGCAGATGACATGCTCCTTTGCTTATGCGCGCCGCAGACCTCTCTGGAGCGGGCCTTGGGAATGATCCAGCGATTTGGCTCATTTTCAGGACTCCGGGTTAACTTAAGCAAATCGGTCGCGTTGGATGTGGGTGGTCGTGCCAGACGTCAGTGGGAGGGGATTTTTCCCCTGCGCTGGGCGTCAGGGGAATTTCGTTATCTGGGGATTCAGATCCCCGATCAGGTGTCGAAGTTATATGCCGTTAACATTCGACCTATGCTGAATCGTACGATGAATACTCTCCAAAAATGGAGGGATCTACCGCTCTCGCTTATGGGACGTCTTGCTCTTTTCCAGATGATGGAGGCCCCACGCTGGATGTATTTGTTGCGCCATTTACCTATTTGGCTGCTGAGACGAGATGTGATGATTTTGCAGCGTCACATTCGACACTTTCTGTGGAGAGGAAAAAAATCGCGAATCCCCCTCTCGGTGTTGATGAGACGCAGAGAGGAGGGAGGGGCTGGACTGTTTTCGGTGAGAGATTATAACTTTTTAGCCCTGCTCAAGCCGCTGAGAGATCTCATTTTGAGGCGGGAGGATGTGTTACCGCTGGGGCTGGTTGAGCGGCTTTCCACACCCTATCACCCAGCTTACTTGTTGCATGGCCGGCCGTCGGTATTGCCACAGGAGTGGCGGGGGTCGGTTTACTTTGGTGCCTTGCGACAGGCATGGCGGTTCCTTTGTCAAAAAAAAGGGGTACCTTGGAACAGTACGGACTGTCTACCATTGCATGCTAATGCTGACCTTCCGCCGGGGAACCAAGGGCGAATTCCAGTGAGTTGGACGCAGGCGGGTCTGGGCTATTTGGGTCAACTTCGTATGCAATCACAGGCGGAATTAGATTCTTTTCAAGGGCTGATGCGCCGTTTTCACCTTGCGCCTCAGACTTTCTTTTTCTACCTGCAAGTACGACACTATGTTCGAGCACTGCAACGTACTGGAGGCTTTCAGTTCGCTACATCGGGGATATGGGAATTTATGGGGGCCACGGACGGTACGCTCTCGTTGCGAATCTGGCGGGAGGAGTGTTATCCGGGGGGTGAGCGGGGCCCGCTAGAGAAATTAGTTCAGCGGTGGAAAGACGATGGTACTGTCCGACTTACGGTGGCCGCATGTCAAGATGCTTTTCAACAGGTCAGGCTCCTCTCTGAATCTGTCAAATTTCAAGAACTACAATATAAATTGCTCTGGAGAGCATTTGTACCCAATACTTGGGCGGCCAGAATGGGGGTGCTCTCGACCGATGTTTGCCATTTATGTGGGGCCCATAGGGGGACACTGCTACATCGATTTTGGGAATGTGCGAATGTAAACCTGTTTTGGAGGGCCGTATATAACGAGCTACAAGTTTGCAGACCCCTAGGGAAGACACTTTCCCCTGAATGGTGTCTGTTTGGTCTGGTGGATACCACCTTGTTGGAGCCGCCTAGGGGGACCCCTGATGGTGGTGCCTCTACCACTGCTCTGTCCGGGGTTGGAAGCCCACCTTTATTAGGGGATGCGCCTACGAAGCAGCTTTATGCTCGCGGCTTCTTGATAGAGAAATCTTGCTTACTCCGCCATTGGGTGGATGATAGACACCCTGGGCTCCGGGAATGGTGCCGAGCCTTACTAAATTTGAGGAGACATGAATTCCGCACAGCCCATATGCTGGGAAACAGGAAACCAGCTGCATGTGGGAGAATCTGGGAGGGGGTTAATGTGGAGTTCTTCACTTCCCGGGGGATCTTATGTGAAAGCTTATGTGGCAGCTCCTGTGACATGGATGAATGATGTGTGAGGTGGATCTGCATGTTGTGACGATGGAGTGGAAACGTCTTTGAGCCTAGATGGTTGAATGCTGCCGATATACAGCTATATGGAGAAGGGTATGTGACAGAGAGAAAGAGTAGCTGCTCCTGAGAGGGGGGTGGGGGAGGGGATTGGGGGGGTGAAGATCGGGGGGGGGGGGGTAGCGGGGTTTTGGTTTTGTTTTCAGTGTTGGATTTGTCAAGTTGAGTTCTATAGATTCTGCTTAGTATGGGGCGTACTGCTACTGAGGTGTGCCCATTCCCATGTCTATTTTAGCTTCATATAGTCTTGCATATGTTTCCTTTCCTATGTTTTGTTGGTGTATGTAATTCTGGAAACTCAATAAAAATGATTTGAAATAAAGCCAGAAAGGCTAAGTTCTCTAGCATCAAGTCAAAAACCCTGAGGAGGTTGGGTCTGCTGAGTTGCAGCAGCCCCTGTAGTCTTAGGCCTGGCCTGTTTAGGTTGCTGACGCTTAGCAGCAAAGCAACCTGTATAGGATTGTTGGCCAGAAGCAGAAGGGAATCTGCCCTTTTTGAAAAAAGACTTCTTGAAGGGTTTTTTCTTGGCAGGAATGGAGGTTGACTTTGAAAGTCTATCCAGAGCAGAATTTTCTGCATCCATTTGAGTGGCTTTTATTTGCCATTCTTTGCCAAACAGGTTTTCACCTGTATAGGGAAGATTTCCTAAGCCATCTTGGACCCAGGGTTCTAAATCAGAAGCTTGGAGCCAAGTAATTCTGCGAGCAGCTATGGCAATGCCAGAAGCTCTGCTGGCACCTTCAAAGGAGTCAAAGGCTGCCCGGTTGGAAAACTTTGAAATGTCTTGAGTATGCTTAAGCCAAATGAGGAATTCATCCCTTTTATCTTCTGGCAGAAAAGGGAGGAAAGTGTGCAGTTTATCTGCAACCTCCTTTAGAAACATACCCATATAAAGACTATAGGAGTTGATTCTGGCAATGAGCATACTGGCTTGGAAGATTTTTCTACCAAAAGCATCCAAGGTCCTGCATTCTCTTCCTGGAGGAGTAGAAGAGTGTCTCTTTGTACTCTTTATCCTCTTCATAGCTGACTGCACCACAATGGAATGGTGAGGAAGCTGTGTTTTATGAAAACCAGGACAGGGAGGGACACGATACATAGTGTCCAATCTGCGAGAATGAGGAGAGATAGTGAGAGGAGTCTCCCATAAATCAATCATGTGTTCATAAAGAATCTCATAAATTGGTAAGGTGACTGCCTCTTTAGGAGCCTTAGAATAACCCAAAATATCTAATTTTTTTGCTCTAGGCTCTGATTCAGAGGATACTGAAATAGAAAGTCCTTTAGCTACTTCTCTTATGAAGTCTTGAAAGGACAAGTCCTCTGGAGGAGACATTCTTCTTTTTGGAGAAGAAGGCTCTTCAGGAAGGGCTATAGATACTTCAGCTGACTCCTCTGATGTATCAGAATCACCAGAGGAATCAAAGTACCGTCTGTCAGGGTGCTCTTCTAACGCTCGGTACGCGTATCGAGCAGTATCGACATCGGGCGTCATCGGTACCGGATCGGTACCGATGAGCAGCCCTGGACAAGGAACCGCTGCAGTCGGTATCCTGGTCGATGCCGATGCAGTCGGTACCGGTATCGGCGCTGGTGCCAGTACCCAAGTCGATACCGACAACGGAGTTTGTTGTGGTATCAACGGCGTCGCAGCTTGAATGAAGGCACTGATAGCCTGCTGTATGGACAGAACATTCTGATCCATCGACGCCATGAATGCCTGGAACTCGGTACCGGAAGGTTGTGCCGGTACCCCAGAGCATTCTAACAGGTGATCGGTCGAGGCCGTGCCATCGATGTCAACCTGTAACCCCATAGGTGGAGCTTTGGAAGCCGGAGCTTCCCGCCGGGGTTGTTTTGCCGGTGCAGGATCCTCGAGGGCAAGCCCGGAGGCATCTCGATGCTTAGAGGGAGATCTACCCTTCGAGGACCGGCTGGATTTATGTTTGGTTACCTGAGATCCATTGGGGGAAGAAGAAGCCCTGGAAGACGTCGATGCCACCGAAGCTGCATCAGCGGGAAACAGCACATGGAGCTTAGCTGCTCGGTTCTGTAAACCCCGTTTAGACATCAGAGAGCAGGACGGACAATCCGAAATGGAGTGTTCAGGACCCAAACATTTAAGACACCATTCATGGGTGTCTGTAACAGAAATAGTACCGCTGCACTTAGTGCATTTCTTAAACCCGGAGGCTGGTTTTTCCATGAGGAAAATTTCTTGTGAGGCCCAAGGCCCAAAGAGAAAAATATACTAAGTGAGGGAAAAATATATAGTTTTGTTTTGTTTGTTTTTTTAAAGAAAAGAAAGAAAAGACCGGCGGTACCGGTCCGGAGTCGGGGAAGGCAGACACGCGACCAAAGAAATAAAATAAAACAAAGAACTTCTTCAGCGGTGACAGGGCTCGACCTGCTGGCTCCGCGGCAAAGAAGAACTGAGGAGAGGCGGTTAGGAAAGGCGGGAAGGCAGCGCGCAGGCGCTGTGGGATGCTCCCAAAAGCTTTCCTTTTTTGGGAAGCTGGGGAGCGTTCCCACGCAGGCTCCGTCGGTACCGACGTACCCATATGTGAAGACTCATTCCTGCTTGTTCCTGGAGATGATGTATTACAAGTATTTGATAAACTGAAGAGTAGTAAATCACCTGGACCGGATGGTATACATCCAAGGATGTTGAAAGAAATGAAATATGAGATTGCACACCTACTATTAGTAATCTGTGAACTATCACTAAGATCATCTGTAGTACCTGAAGACTGGAGAATGGCTACTGTAATGCCTATTTATAAAAAGGATTCCAGGGGTGATCCGAGAAACTACAGATCAGTAAGCCTGAGATCAGTTCCAAGCAAAATGGTAGAATTCATTACAAAAAGGTGGCTGAGGGGGAATCAAGATGGCGGCGGGAAGGTCCATTGTGTAATGTTGTTCGCACAGGGCCTCACGCTTCAGGGGGTCCCACGCAAACTTCATTATTGCACAATGGACGGCTTGCAGAGGGAGCCGGGGAAGCCCGCACGAGGCCCTGGCTCCTTCTGCACAGCAGCCAGCATGAAGAGTCTTTTCCCTCACGCTGACTGCTCTGCAGAGGGAGCCGGGGCCTCGTGCGGGATTCCCCGGCTCCATCTGCAGCTCCTTAGATGGCCGTGGAGCTCTTGCGGGGGAGGGTGATTTTCTAGGACTGGAATCAGGCTTGATGGGGGGAGGGCTAGGGCTGTGATGGAGGGGCTAGGACTGGAATCAGGCATGATGGGGGGACTAGGACTGGAATCGGGCTTGATGGGGGGGACTAGGGCTGTGATGGTGGGGCTAGAACTGGAATCAGGCTTGATGGGGGGCTAGGGCTGTGATGGTGAGGCTAGAACTGGAATCAGGCTTGATGGGGAGGCTAGCACTGGAATCAGGCTCTGATGGTGGGGGGAGCTAGGACTGGAATCAGGCTCTGATTGGGGGCTGGAATCAGGCTGTGATGAGGGAAACGTGGACTGGAAATGGTCTGCGATGGGGGGGGGGCTAGGACTGGAATCAGGCTGTAATGGGGGGACTAGAATCAGGCTGTGATGGGGGGACTAAGACTGGAAATGGGCTATGATGTTGGGGGGCTAGGACTGGAAATAGGCTGTGATGGGGGGCTAAGACTGGAATCAGGCTGTGGTGTTGGGGGCTAGGACTATAAATAGGCTGTAATGGGGGGCGAAAATAGATTGTGATAGGGGGCTAAGACTGGAATCAGGCTGTGATGGGGGGAAACATGGACTGGAAATGGGCTGTGATCGGGGGGCTAGGACTGGAATCAGGCTGTAATGGGGGGAATAAGACTGAAAATGGGCTATGATGGTGGGAGGCTAGGACTGAAAATAGGCTGTGATAGGGGGGCTAAGACTGGAATCAGGCTGTGGAGGTGGGGGCATGGACTGGAAATAGGCTGTAATGGGAGGGGGACTGGAAATAGGCTGTGATGGGGGTGCTAAGACTGGAATCAGCCTGTGATGGGGGGAAACTTAGACTGGAAATGGACTGTGATGGGGGGCTAGGACTGGAATCAGGCTGTGATGGGGGACTAAGACTTGAAATGGGCTATGATGCTGGGGGGGGGGCTGGGACTGGAGATAGACTGTTATGGGGGGCTAAGACTGGAATCAGGCTGTGATGGGGGGAAACTTGGACTGGAAATGGGCTTTGATGGGGGGCTAGGCCTGAAAATAGGTTGTGATGGGGGGCTAGGACTGCAAATGGGCTGTGATGGGGGGTTGCTAGGACTGGAAATGGTCTGTGATGGGAGGGCTAGGATTGGAAATGGGCTGATGAGGGGCTGGAATAGGACTGTAAATGGGCTAATGGGGGGAACTTGGACGGCAAATGGGTGATGGGCTGGAATAAGACTGGAAGTGGGCTGATGGGAGCTGGAATAGGGCTGGAAATGGGTGGCTAGGATTGGAAATTGTCTGATGGGGGAGCTGGAATGGGACTGGATATGGGGGGCTAGGACTGGAAATGGGCTGATGTGGGGGCATGGGAGAATTGGACTAGAAGGGAGCAGATGCTGGGTGGGTCTAGAACAAGAAGGGAGCTGATTTTGGGGAGCACTAGAAGGGGATGAGGATGGGGGATGAGAATGGAGAGGGGAAAAGATATTTTATGTGGGAGGGAAGAAAAATCTACGATGGGCCGGGTATTGGGAGAGTAAGTGGGGATTGAGAATGGAAGGGTGAAATTTGAGTGGATGATAAAGGAATAAGGAAAGAAATAAGGAAAAGAACAAAAGGGAAACGATCAGTATGTTAAAGCAGATATATAGAGAGAATGGAAAACATCTAAAAGAGAAGAAAGGACAAATGGACAGCTCGCAGAAGACATGAAGAAACCAGAAGGAAGTGACTGGAGCAATTGCAACTGAAAAATAAAATGGCCAAACAAAAGGTAGAAAAATACTTTTTATTTTGAATTTATTAACTGGAATATGTCAGGTCTGGGAAATGTATATCGCTAACATCTTTGCGTTTTTGATTAGTGCAAGAGGAAATTAATTTATAGTTTTATTTCTCCAGTGTTGTTATATATTTCATGTTTGGATTTTGGGGTTCCCAATTTAATTATTATCTTCCTATTTCTAAATTGTGATCCCTTGTTCTTTGTGTGATGATGGTCTATGTTCTGTGTAACGGAGCTGAGGTATTCTGTTCATGTAGTTTCTGTGTGACAGTGCCACTTGTTCTCTTTCCCCAGTAGGAGATGTATTGATATTCTCTGAGATGTATTGGTTTAATATTTGCAGTGATGCCTTTTGATAGGTAGGGTTTGTTGCTTTGTAAATCCTGGTAGTGCTGTTATGATACGGTGTGTTTGTTATGGGTTCAAATGTTCAGTGTTTATAGTGCTTTCTAATGGGCCTGGCGGTTCTCACTGCAATATAGTAATGTAGAAATCTGCTAGTCTTTCTTTTTCCGGACACTCATTAAGAGGCATGTTTACTAAAAGCGCATGTTAACATTATGCAAATATTTACACAGATGATGCTCCTTATGCAAATGAGGCCCCGCATTGAATCTTCGCACATGGCCTCGCACCCCCCTTGGGCCGCCCCTGCTTGGAGGAGTTGCTCTTTAGGTGGCTACAGGCTTTTTACACCTCCCTTACCTCTTCCCCGTGGAGTTACTATGATGGGCAGGAGGAAAAGACAGCAAGTCAGCCTACCCTCAGGCTCAGCGGTTGGTACAATGGCACAAAAGACTTTGGATGCATGTGGCTTCTTCTGCAGTGGACCGAGAGCGATGCCTTCATGAGTGCTGGGTAGCGGGTCCTTCTCGGCACTGGGCGCTTCAGGAGTCTGGCTGTCTCCAGAGCAGTGCACCCACCTCCGCAACCCAGAAGTGAAGCAGGTGCCAGTGAAGTGCTTATATTTCTTTTTGGTGTCTTGAACCATTGGTGTTTCATTCATGTTGTTACTTCGATGTTTAGTAATAATCAATAAATATAAAATTTTAAAAAAAGAAACCATTATAAAAATAATGTTACTGAATATGCAGATAGTCATGGTTTAATGGGAGAAAGCCAACATGGATTTAGCCAAGGAAAGTGTTGCCTTGCTAATCTGTTATATTTTTTGAAGGTGTGAATAAATAGGTAGACCAAGGTAAACTGGTTGATATAGTGTGCGTGGATTTTCAGAAAGCCTTTAACAAGGTCCCTCATGAGAGATTCTTGGCCAGATTAAAAAGTCATGAGATTGGAGGCAGTATACTATTGTGGATCGGGAACTGGTTAAAAGATAGAAAGCAGAGAGTAGGGCTAAATGGACAATTTTCTCTGGAGAAAAGTGGATAGTGCAATACCCAAGAGATCGGTGCTGGGCCTGCTGCTTTTTAACATCTTCATAAATGGGAACAACAAGTGAGGTGATCAAATCTGCAGATGACACAAAATTATTCAAAGTTGTTAAAACACAAGAGGATTGTGAAAAATTGCAAGAGGACCTTGATAAACTGGAAGACTGGATGCCCAAATGGCAGATGAAATTTAATATGAAAAAGTGCAAGGTAATGCACCTAGGAAAGAGTAACCCAAACTATGGTTACAAGATGCAAGGTTCCACATTAGGAACCACCACTCAGGAAAAAGATTTAGGTTTCATTGTGGATAATATATTGAAACCCTCCATCCTGTGTGCAATGGTGGCCAAGAAAGCAAATAGAATGCTGGGAATCATAGGAAAGGAATGGAGAATAAAAGCAAGGTTATCATAAACCTCTGTATCATTCCATGGTGCAATCGCACCTTGAATAATGTATGCAGTTCTGGTCGCCATATCTTAAAAAGGATATAGTGGAACTAGAAAAGATACAGAGAACAGTCACCAAAACAGTAAAGGGGATGGAAGGCTACCCCTATGAGGAAAGGCTTAAAAGGTTAGGGCTTTTCAACTTGGTAAATAGATGGCTGAGGGGATATATGATAGAAGTCTATAAATTAATGAATGGAATGGAACGGGTAAACACAGATTGGTTGTTTATGCCATCAAAAAGTAAAAAGACTAGCGGACATGCAATGAAGCTACAATGTAACCCATTTAAGAGTAATAAAAGACAATATTTTTTCACTCGATGTGTAAATAAACTCTGGAATTCATTACTGGAGGACTTAGTAAAAGCTGTTAGTGTAGCTGGGTTTAAAAAAGGTTTGGACAAGTTCCTGGAGGAAAGATCCATAAATCATTATTAAAGAGGACCTGGGAAATCCACTGCTTGCCCCGGAACAAGCATTGTGGAACCTATGTGCCTTTTGGTAACCTGCCAGGTACTTGTAACCTGGATTGGCCAATGTTGGAAAGAGGATATTGGGCTTGATAGATCTTGGTTTAAGTTAGTATAGCATTTCTTATGTTCTTATGTTCAGGAAGTAGCTCCCATAGGGAACTGCAGTGAGGAGGAAGGGTTGCCCATCAATGACATTGGAAAGAGTTAACAGAACAATCCACAAGTTTTCAATCACGTCCAGGGCTATAACCAAAAAGAGGCATTTAAACAGTGACTCAAAAGGGAATGTTTCTAAACCGCGGTAACATACCTCACGTTAGGTTCCGCGGTAATGGTACAGATGCCCATATAAAGGCGTGAGTGGTGCATCATTAAAGCAAGACGTGTGAGGTACCATGCGTTACAGCTGCTAACGCGCGGTACAGTGTGCCATGGACCCACTGCACATGAACACGATAGTGGACAGGAAGCAGAAGCGAGTCCGAAGGGGTTGCAATCGAAGGAGCGCTGACAGTAGAAGACGCACTGAGGGATGTACAGACATGGTGCCACATGAGAAAATGAGCCGTAGGTATAAGGGTATAGACCACAGGCAGCTGATAATGCAGTCCGTAATGGGGACGTCAGCCACAAGTATCAAAGGCACACATAAGAACATAAGATATGCCATACTTGGTCAGACCAAGGTCGATCAAGCCCAGTATCCTGTTTCCAACAGTGGCCAATCTAGGTCATACGTACCTAGCAATTTCCCCAAAAGACACAGGTTCCACAATGCTTGTACTGGGTCAAGCATTGATATCCTGGGTCCCTTCTTAATGATGGTTTATGGACCTTTCCTCCAGGAACTTGTCCAACCCTTTTTTAAACCCAGCTACACTAAAAGCCTTTACTACATCCTCCGGTAACAAATTCCAGAGTTTGAATACATGTTGAGTGAAAAAATATTTTCTTTTATTAGTCTTAAATAGTTTACCCTGTAGCTTCATTGCATGTCCCCTAGTCTTTCTATATTCTGATAATGTAAACAATCGATCTACGTTTACCCGTTCCACTCGGTTCATTAATTTATAGACTTCTATCATATCTTCCCTCAGCCGTTTCTTTTCCAGGTTAAAGAGCCCTAATCTTTTTAGCCTTTCTTCATAGGAGTATCCTTCCATCCACTTTACCATTTTGGTGGCTCTTCTCTGAACCTCTTCTAATAACGCTATATCCTTTTTAAGATACGGCGACCAGAATTGCACACAATATTCAAGGTGCGGTCTCACTATGGGACGATATAGAGGCATTATAATTACAGTTCTATGTATCTGTTATATAATACTTCATTGTTCCATGTATTTTGATATTGTTTGATGTAAACCGCCACTGATCTTAGGAATTGGCGGTATATAAAAGTTTTGCAAATAAATAAATAAATAAATTATAATATCTTTTGTTTTATTTTCCATACCTTTCCTTATGATACCTAGCATTCTATTTGCTCTCTTGGCTGCCGCTGCACACTAGGCCGAGGGTTTTAACATGTTATCACAATGACGCCTAAATCTTTTTCCTGGGTGGTGGTTCCTAATGTGTAACCTTGCATCGTGTAACCATAGTTTGGGTTGTTCTTCCCTAGGTGCATAACTTTGCACTTGTCCACATTAAATTTCATCTGCCATTTTGATGTCCAGTCTTCCAGTTTATCAAGATCCTCTTGCAATTTTCCATAATCCTTTTGGATTTTAACAACTTTAAATAGTTTTGTGTCATCTGCAAATTTGATAACCTCACTCGTTATTCCTTTTTCCAGGTCATTTATGAATATGTCAAAAAGCAGCGGACCCAGCACAGATCCCTGGGGTACACCACTATTCACCTTTCTCCATTGGGAAAATTGGCCATTTAGCCCTACCCTCTGCTTTCTATCTTTTAACCAGTTCCTGATCCACAATAGTACACTGCCTCCTATCCCATGACTCTTTAGTTTTGCCAAATGTCTCTGATGAGGGACCTTGTCAAAGGCTTTCTGAAAGTCCAGATACACTATATCAACTGACTCACCTTTGTCCACCTGTTTATTCACACCTTCAAAAAAACATAACAGATTAGTAAGACATTCTTCCGCACCTTTAAATACCACTTCAGTCATGGGTAACATCCCTATGTCTTCCTCAATAAAGACCGAAGCAAAGAATTCATTCGGTCTCTCTGCTATCGCCTTGTCGCCTCTTAGTGCCCCTTTAACCCCTCTATCATGTAATGGACCAACTGACTCTCTCACAGGTTTTTTGCTACGAATGTACTTGAAAAAGTCTTTATTTCGCGTTTTTGCTTCCGCAGCAAGCTTCTTCTCAAATTCTCCCTTTGCCTGCCTTATCAATGCCAATAAAACCCTGCACATCCTGTGCGCATAATGTGAGCATTTGACATTTTACATACATGCGTACACGGTCACTTGTAGAATGTCTGTTGTTTTCATGTGCATTGGCTCCCCTTAACTTTATACTGAAGTTTTGCGTGCAGCTTATTTGCATACACGCCCTTGCTGAAGTCTCACGCTATCGGCGAAAACACCTACACAGCTAATAATGGGTGACTTCAGCACCAGCTTTCTGTATCAGCCTGCGTGTTAGAGCTGACCCTTTCGTCTTGTAAAGAGTAAAGAAATCTCAAGCTTTAAACTGGTTAACTAATACTTGCCTGGTTTTGAAAGAAACAATGTTGTACCACTGTTGAATAGAAGCGTGTAAGAATTGTTCACAGAACGATACTTGACTACATTTATAAATATTGCTATTGTATATTTATAAAAAAAAGACTGAATTGACACAATTTTTTTAAAAATTAAAATCAGAAATGTTTACAAAAGTTAAACTTGTTCAAGTGGTTCCTGTGAGAGAGTTCTCATCCCTTTGGTAAGTTCTGATTTGAATTTAAGGTTCAAGAAGCTGTAAAGTGCATTGAGAAAAAATAACAAATATTTTCTCTGCAAGATGGGAGTTTTCATTGGTGGCTTACCTGAGGTAACTCAGCCACCCATGACACTCATAACACCTGGGTAAAGGAGGGTAATGCCCCTGTGGAGCCCCTGGGTTTACAAAATGATTTGCTATGATTATGTATTTTGCATGTCATTATATCCGTGCTGACTCCTGGTGACCCAGCAGCCCTTGGGTTTTCTTGGCAAGGTGTAACCAGAGGTATATTGACAGATTGTGTATTTTAGGTTATGCTTAATATCTTTAAACCAATTGGGTCTGATTTTTGAAAGGCATTTACATGGTTTACAGCCCAGTAAATCGTGTAAATGCCTTAAATCGGGATATTCAAATACACTCACATGGCTAGTGCCATTGAATAAACCCTTCTAACTCCCCTACATACCCCTGATGCTATCCGGTTAGCATCGGGGGCATATCAGGGGCACTCTGGGGTGGAGTGGAGGAGGCAACAGGCGATCACCGGGCAGCAGCGACATTGCATGCTGCCCATTTAACGATCTGCTCTGAAAAAATAGGCAAGGAAAACCCTCGTCTATCTTTCAGCGCAGGAGCTAACCGGGCAGCATGCAATATCGCTGCTGCCTGGTTACCTAATGTGGCTTCTGACATGTGCAGCAATCCCTGGATATTCAATGCCAGGGCCGCAAATGACCCTGGCATTGAATATCTGGGGTTAAGGGCTGGCAGGCAGGGTTATGTGCCGTAGCAGCGCATAGTCTGCCCAGGAGAATATTGGGCCTGGTATGTTTATTTAAATTAAATCTGAAGTATTCAAAGATAGTGTCAGTCTTCATGAAGAACCATCTCCAGTGAATATGATGGTCTGAGCTGAGCCAAGACCATCACGGATTCCTCCGATATCCACTCAAAATCAATGCCCTTAAGAACATAAGAACATAAGATATGCCATATTGGGTCAGACCAAGGTCCATCAAGCCCAGTATTCTGTTTCCAACAGTGGCCAATCTAGGTCATATGTACCTAGCAGTTTCCCCAAGAGACACAAGTTCCACAATGCTTGTACTGGGTCAAGCATTGATATCTTCGGTCACTTCTTAATAATGGTTTATGGACCTTTCCTCCAGGAACTTGTCCAAACCTTTTTTAAACCCAGCTACACTAACAGCCTTTACTACATCCTCCGGTAACAAATTCCAGAATATGATTACACGTTGAGTGAAAAAATATTTTCTTTTATTAGTCTTAAATAGTTTACCCTGTAGCTTCATTGCATGTCCCCTAGTCTTTCTATATTCTGATAATGTAAACAATCGATCTACGTTTACCCGTTCCACTCCGTTCATTAATTTATAGACTTCTATCATATCTCCCCTCAGCCGTCTCTTTTCCAGGTTAAAGAGCCCTAACCTTTTTAGCCTTTCTTCATAGGAGTATCCTTCCATCCCCTTTACCATTTTGGTGGCTCTTCTCTGAACCTTTTCTAAAATCGCTATATCCTTTTTAAGATACGGCGACCAGAATTGCACACAATATTCAAGGTGCGGTCTCACCATGGAACGATATAGAGGCATTATAATATCTTTTGTTATATTTTCCATTCCTTTCCTTATCATACCTAGCATTCTATTCGCTCTCTTGGCCGCCGCTGCACACTGGGCCGAGGATTTTAACATGGTATCCACAATGACGCCTAAATCTTTTTCCTGGGTGGTGGTTCCTAATGTGTAACCTTGCATTGTGTAACCATAGTTTGGGTTGTTCTTCCCTAGGTGCATAACCTTGCACTTGTCCACATTAAATTTCATCTGCCATTTTGATGCCCAGTCTTCCAATTTATCAAGATCCTCTTGCAATTTTTCACAATCCTCTTGTGTTTTAACAACTTTAAATAGTTTTGTGTCATCTGCAAATTTGATAACCTCACTCGTTATTCCACTTTCCAGGTCATTTATGAATATATCAAAAAGCAGCGGACCCAGCACAGATCCCTGGGGTACACTGCTATTCACCTTTCTCCATTGGGAAAATTGGCCATTTAGCCCTACCCTCTGCTTTCTATCTTTTAACCAGTTCCTGATCCACAATAGTACACTGCCTCCTATCCCATGACTCTTTAGTTTTGCCAAACGTCTCTGATGAGGGACCTTGTCAAAGGCTTTCTGAAAGTCCAGATACACTATATCAACCGACTCACCTTTGTTCACCTGTTTATTCACTCCTTCAAAAAAACATAACAGATTAGTAAGACAAGATCTTCCTTGTCTAAAGCCATGTTGGCTGTCTCCCATTAGGTTGTGACTATCTACATGCTGAGTAATTTTATTCTTTATGATGGTTTCTACCATTTTTCCTGGTAATGACGTCAGGCTCACCGGTCTGTAGTTTCCCGGATCACCCCTGGAACCCTTTTTAAAAATTGGTGTTACATTGGCGATCCTCCAATCTTCAGGTATTAGAGATGATTTTAATGATAGTTCACAGATTACTGATAGCAGGTCGGCAATCTCATATTTCAGTTCTTTCAACACCCTTGGATGTATACCATCCGGCCCAGGTGATTTGCTACTCTTCAGTTTATCTAATAGTTGTAAGACATCTTCCCGATGTATCGATATTTCCTTCAATTCTTCCGCACCTTTAAATACCACTTCAGTCATGGGTAACATCCCTACCTCTTCCTCAGTAAAGACCGAAGCAAAGAATTCATTCAGTCTCTCCGCTATCGCCTTGTCGCCTCTTAGTGCTCCTTTAACCCCTTTATCATCTAATGTACCAACTGACTCTCTCACAGGTTTTCTGCTACGAATGTACTTGAAAAGGTCTTTATTTTGCGTTTTTGCTTCCGCAGCAAGCTTCTTCTCAAATTCTCTCTTTGCCTGCCTTATCTATGCCTTGCATTTGACTTGCCAGTGCTTGTGCTGTTTCCAGGTTTCGTCATTTGGCTCTTTTTTCCATTTCCTGAAAGATGCTTTTTTGGCAACAACAACCTCTTGGACCTCACCTTTAAACCATGAAATGGCGTGCAGTGAAACAGCATGCAGAGGAGTAAACAAATATTACAGAAAGGGCATCAGGGGTCTGTCTGAAGGGCCAGCTGTGTGGATGGTGTGCGTATAAGGGAAAAATGGGCAGGGGATCCAAAAAGGAGTAAGAGGGAATCAAACCAGTACACTGAGGAGCCCAAGCACAGCTTATTGACACCAATACCAAACCAGTGAGCCACCTGTTCACCCAGATGTCCAAAAGAAAGGGAGCATATGTAACAGCTAGCATGTGATGGATAGGCTGCATGGAGGGGACACGGCATGGAGAGGGAAGGGTGTGTGGAGAAGGGAGAAAGCCAGAGCCAATGTATGGTAAGGAGAGTAAAACAAATGAAAAGAAAGGAAACCAGTGAGACCCAAACCCATAATCTAGTTTGGCTCCAAGCACATCTGCAACCACTATCCCAAACAACCACAACAAGCACAATGCAAATATGTTCCACCAAGTAGCCATCATGTCTGCTAGATCCTCACGCAGTAGTGCGTGCCACACCTTCTGCGTCCTACGCCTTGTCCTGTGCCATATAAGGTGCCCTGTCATGCACCTTATATGGTGCCTTGTAAGGTGCCGTGAAATTTACAGGAATGATAAGTACTTGTATAGGACAGGCATAAAAAAGGACAACAAAGGGGAATTGAACCCATGATCACTAGACAGAAAGTCAGTGCAGAAACCAGAAGGCCACAACATCATGGTGAGTTCCCCAGCAATGGCTGCATACAAGAACACTGTAGGTTACCCCACGAAATGCCTGCTGTGTGCCAGGATAGGGCAACCCAAACAGTATCCATGATGCAACACACATGCATAACAGCCATCCACAGCTCATATCACTGTCTGTAATTGGGATGAGAGCCGCATATAAACACATGCACACACACTATGAGATGTCATGCAGTGGAAACAGCATGCAAAAGAGCAAGGAACTGAAACGGAAAGGGCGTCAGGGGCTGGCTGAGGGGACAGCTATGTGGATGGTCTGTGGACCTGGGCAAAACGGGGAACAGAACAAAAAGGAGCATGTGAGAATTGAACCTGCACACTGAAATGGGCCAGAGCAGCTCAACAACATCAAAACCAATCCCTCAAACCAACTGCTCACATGGACAATACAAAGAAATAGCCATATGTGACAGCTGATATGCGACAGATAGGCTGCATAGAGGGCACAGTATGGTGCACAGTGAAGAGATGGAAGGGTGCGTGGAGAGTTGACGAAGCTACAGCTATTGAATGGTCAGGTTAGCAGAACACAAGAAAAGAAAAGGAAAGGAACATGTGGGAATCAAACCTACGACCTATGGTGCTGCAATGCAAGTCTGTAACCACTATCCCAAACATCAACAACAAGCATGATGCAAATTAGTTCTATTAAAGGGAATGTGTGCATGAAAACCCGTAGCACCCTGTGAAGTGGCAGATGGCTGGCAAACAGATGGCTGCCTCCGGTCAAGTAGCGTTAGATCAGTAGCGTCACACTGTAATTACTGGTGTTTTGTAATGACAAGATTGTAAGTGCCATGTGATGTGTCTATTCTCATGACTAGATGGTAAGCTCTAATGAACAGGGACTGTCTCACACATATCTGTACAGTGCCACGTACCATGTTGTGCAGTGGTGCTCACAACCCCTGGGGGGCCACCATGTCCGGATGGCTGGGTAGCTGTGCTGTCCATGAGAGCCTCACGCAGCCTGTGCAGTTCCTCAGCCATCCCCACCATGGCGCCCACCACCTGCTCCAGGGTGCGGTTCTCTGCCCGCTCTGCCTGGGACACAGCACACATTGACACAGACAGGTGGCATACAGACATGGCATCACACAGACACCATGTGCCTGGTGTCTGTGTGGTGGCATGTGTAGACATCCTGCCTGTGGCTATGCTGTGTCTGCGGCCAGACAGCCGACATCACCGGACCTATGGGACAGGTGGCAGGGGCCTCGAGTGCCCTGTGCTATCCCGTGCTGGCACATACACACCCCACCACCCACCCTCTCCCCGGTTACCCCCTCCACCTCCCCTGCCAACCACTCTCCCCTCCCTCCCATTCCACACCCCCTCTTTGGCCACCCCTCCCCATCAGTAGGCCCAGGAGCAGCCAACATGGCACCATCCTCCTCCGACCCCGCCTCCTCATGGCTTGCGGGTGCTGGGGGGCCGTCCAGCTGTGGCTCCAATGACGATGCTCCCTTGGCATCATCTTCATGCGCTGTGGGGGGAAACCAGACAATACCACCGTGGTCAGGTGTTTGCCTCATCATGGACACATAGTAGGTGGCCCCACAAAATGTGGGGCCACTGGATCATGCTGTTGTGTGACACACAGGCTGCATTACTCATCATTCCACTGGACCATCGCCTCGCGCTGGAGCCGCCTGAGGAGGCAGGGGCGGCACAGCTGCAGCTACAGAGCCGTATTGTAAAGTTCCTCCACCTGGGGGCACAGCAATGGAGACGGACCGTTAGGGGACAGACATCACTGCCCATCAGCAGATGCACATCATACATGGCTGTGGGCAGCAGGGGGCTGCCCCTGCTGTACACTGTTGGTTCAATGCAAGCTGCTGCCAATGGCACTTGCATGTGTGTGAGTGAGTCTTGGCATGTGTGGATTGCACACACGTGTCCTGCGTGCTACCACCCAGGCACCCCATGCCACCTGATGGGCTGCCTCTTCGTGACATGGTTGCCCCATGGCAGTGGTGGCAGTGTCAGCGTACCAGCAGTGCTGTATGGTACTGGTTCCCGTGTGATGTCTGGCCAAGAAGTAGTTGGCAACACATGTTTTATTTACATTGTTAGTTTCATGATTTTCTGCCTTTCAAAATGATATTTCTTGGTTTTGGTGGTATCCATGTTTTCAAGACGTTATATACCATATCACAGTATTCAAATTTATGGATCTTATATACGTTCATTGGTTAAAATTATTGTTGTTTGTTTGCTGGATTGTCAAAAATCTTGTTTACAGTTAAAAAATAAATTCTACAATTTTTTTTTCTAAAATGTACAATGCAATATTGATATTATTACTCTATTATGTTTTGTTGTTCATTCTATAGCTAGAGTAGAACGCTTCAGATTATCCTCCATGTGAGATTCACCACAGGGTGCTTCAGTGAGTACTATTTCGCATATACATAATTCAATGTTATCTTAGTGTCCTCCTCATATTCTTGGCAGTGCCTTTTTCACATTTTCTCAATCAGTGTCTATACATGTCCTTTCCTTTGCTGCCCTGTGTTCTATTTTCTTTTTTATGGTTTTAATATGATGTGTTTATGTATCATTTTATAATGCTTTATTTCATTGATGGTATATACATATTTTTTTTAGAAATAGTTTTATTTGTTAATTTTATTTTATAAGCTGCATACCCTCTGAGGAAGGCGTTGCCGAAATGCATTGGGGTTTTGTCCAATAAAGGCTCCTGTGACCTTCATTCGTCTCTTGCTTCTTGTGTTGCCTAGTTCCTATTGCAAGAGTTTTGGCTCTTCTTTGTGTTGGCAAGGTGTAGTTGGGGCATGTGCCACATCCAAAACAAATGCGCTGGATCCCCTGTCTGCCACATCTTATGATGTGCCTGAGACATGTGGCAAACATATGTTGTGACTGCATATGGCTTTGCCACAATTGTCCATGGCAACAGTGCTGCACATGTGCCCAGCCATTGTGGCATGCATACAGCAGCAGACTCACCTACGAAGGTCCAGAGGATGTATCACAGTCCTCTCTGTATAGACCATGGGCCACCTGGGGTTTGGGCAGACCTGAACACATCAACTGCCGCACATATCATAGCAACAGGGGCAAATACAGGTCTACGTAATGAGGCCTGAGGCCACCTGGGGCTAGAGAAGACCTGCTGGTGCAACTGCAGTGGTTCCAGGTAGAGCCAAAGACCTGTCCCTAACCCATGCTGTGCTTGTATGATATGTGTGTTGATCGCTGGCTACTGTGATGCACCCCTTGGTTTGTGTGGCATGTCCCCATGCATCTACCTCACGTGGGTAGGAGGCTGCTCTATTATAGCGCCTGGTGAGCGCTCCCAGGCCCCCCTCGCCCAGATGAGGTGGAGGCATCGTGAGGAGCCTGGGAAGAGGCGCCTCTGCCATGAGCAGATGAGGTGGGTCATGTCCTGTGGTTGGGGAAAATGCACTCTCCATGAAGCCATCCTGTAAGCTGTTTCCTGTTCCTGAAATTACACAATATAATGCGTCTGCATAGTGACGCAACTTGTCTGCGTAGTGACACAATGTGCATTCCAACGCAAACGTGGCTTGAGTTCTGTTTAACAGCACATTTGCTTACAGCGTCATAGAGAGCGCCGTTCCTTGTGGCACCTTACAACATGGTTTGGGCAAATGCACTCTATATGCACCACAGGCCAGGACAATGAGGTCAGGGTGGGCATGGCTGCGTGCACACATTGCAAATATGTGTCTGACTGTTACAGGCATGAGAAGGACCTGCGTCTGACAGGTCAACCAAAATGAGAACAATGGGAATTGAACCCATTACCCATAGCTAAGAGGTTAACATATTAACCACTAGCCCACACCTCATTGGCTCCTGTCAGACCACTGCCTGGCTACAGAAAGACTGCAGGTCCCTGCACAAACTGTCTGCTCTCCCCCAGGATAGGGTAAACCCACTGGTAACCATGATGCACTGCACATGCAGATCAGTGCCCACAGCTGTTCACCAGATGGGGTTTGGTCCCCCCCCCCCCCCCTAAGAGCACCTCAGCTTCTTAGGTGGAACTGATCCTGTGTGATACACCCCAAACACAGCTCATTGACACCAATACCAAACCACTGAGCCAACTGGCTACCCAGACAGCCCAAAGAAAGGGACCATATGTAACAGTTGGCATGTGACGGATAGGCTGCACGGAGGGGACACTGCACTGTACAGTGAAGAGAGGAAGGGTGTGCGGAGAGGTAAAGAAGCCGGAGCCACTGTTTGGTAGGGATAGCACAACATAAGAAAATAAAAGATAAGGAATCTGTGAGAATCAAACCTACAACCTAGGGTAACACAATGCATGTCTGTAACCACTATCTCAAACAACCATTACAAGCACAAGGACCATATGTCACAGCAAAGGGAACGTGTGTATGGACACCCGTAACACCCCCTTAGGCGGCAGGCGACTGGCACACAGACAGCTGCCACCATCCAAGGATGTGAGCACAGGTGGGCCATGTACATCAGCAGTATAGCACTAAATACGTCAGTGCGGTGATGCAGCAGCACAGACAAATGTGTGTAAAACATGTCATACAAAAGTCACTGGCCCGTCCACAGATGATGGGCAGGACAGAGCATGTCCACGAGCTGCATGGTGTGCACTGGTCAGTAGGCTACCCCCCAATGCAGCTGCATGCATAAAATGCCACAGTCACATATGCAGGCATGTTGAAGGTAGGTGGTGCATGATGGGAATCCAACACACATCAGTCATGAAATGTCCTCAAAAGCATACATGCCTGGCAATACAGGACACACAAACCAGGAAAAGCATGCACAGCTAAATGTCTGCAAGTTGTGATAAGGAAGCTTATCATAGCTCAGGAAGGAGCTAT
The DNA here is from genome assembly GCA_033557465.1 of Ichthyophis bannanicus. Classification (NCBI taxonomy): domain Eukaryota; kingdom Metazoa; phylum Chordata; class Amphibia; order Gymnophiona; family Ichthyophiidae; genus Ichthyophis; species Ichthyophis bannanicus. Next base: position 840,775,985 of record CM066036.1, on the reverse strand, counting down.
AGAAAAGGTGAAGTGACTCTGAACAAGCAACCTGTCAGTTCTGGTAGAAATAGGAAAACAGAATTTTCCCATAAAAGACTACCAGTCCCAGAATGCACCAGGTTTCCAACAGCCATTAGAAGAGCTGAAGTGGGGAAACGTGTGTTCAATCAGGAGGGCTATGAGGTAATCCCTAAGCACTCATCTCAAAGGGCAGGGCCTGATTCAGCACAGCTGCGCTGTGTTAAGGTGGAGCACAAATCAAAGCAGAATAAAGGTAGAGTTTATTCTACAGAGAATTATCCTCATCTTGATCCTCATCCTCAGTTTCATCTGGAGGATCATCAGAAGCAGAAGCCAAGCCGGACGGACAGAGAGTGCAAGAAACCCTTTGGAAGAAAGAAGAGAAAAACCTTTGAGAGGTCTAGAAGAGTCCGGAGCAGTACGTATACTGGGAGGCATTCCAAGGGCCAGCATGCACCATTGGACTGGGGAAAGCCAGAGGAATGGTGCTGCAGAGCTAGGAATCTCCAGACGGTACCTGTGAGGGAGACGGCTGCACGTGGAAGGGACCCTAAGACCCGTGCCAGAAGGTATGTGAAGAGAGATCCAGTGTCCAGGGATCTGGATTGGAAGGCTGGACATAAGAACTGGACTACATACTGGCCAGGCTATATAGAGAGGAACTCTAACAGCAATGGAAGCTCAGGTATGAACACTGATCTATGCCCTAGCTATAACCTTGAAAGACAGCAGGGAAACAAGTATTCTCCTGAAAGTGTTCCATTGAGGAATTCATCTGTGCCAATCCATGATATTGAGCCCATGATTGTTGAAGAAGGGGGAGAGATTGCAGATGAGGGCTGTATTTACATGGATTGCTCTCTGTCTAAACTCCTTTGGTAATTTTCTGTTACAAAGTACAGCAACCATCACAAAGAAATACAAACTTGTTCTTTAAATCTACTCAGAAAAGCTCCTGAGTAGGATTTTTAGCCACGCAGTAGAAAGCAAGCCAGCTAAGGGGTTTCAGCTGGGTAACTGCTAGCAATTGAGCCTTACCTAATTGCTTGTGAGCTCTGAGGGAATCACTTCTGAATCTATGTGGGAAGATATAAGAAGTTAACCTGAAAAGAACAGTTTTTCCCTTCTTTGTGGATTTTTGTTTGTTGTTTGATACACTGCTAAGAAAATATTAGCTAAAGGCTACAGAAAAGACCAGTTTGTTACCAACCAGGTCTTTATTCTTTTGCTTTGATTGTTTGCCAAGTACAAATGTTGTTTTCCTGATTTTGTTTTTCCAAGTTTAACACTGCAAGCAAGTATCCTATTTTATGTGCTACCAAGCATATCTGTGTTGGGAGAAATAACCCCATAAATAAATATCTTATTGGCTTTACCCTCAAGCACAACTATTTATTGTGAGAAGCTGTGTCTGGTGTGAATGGACTGCATTTCCCACAATCCCTTGCAAATCATATTGATATATGCACTTGCCAAGACTGTGAACATTCTCACCCAGGCAGCCGTCTGACAAATGGCGTAGTTTTTCGGATTGCTTTTGCACGAAGGGATTTACTTGCTAAGGATTACAACTAAAGTTCAAGTTTAAAGCTGGAAAAAAAGATTTTCCCTCAACTGCACTTTGGAGGAGAAGTGGATGTTCCAGGTAGCTGTCCCAGGAGGAAAAGACCCTGTGCAGAGCTGGATTCATCACTGGCATAAGGTAACAAGTACCTGGGCATGTCTAGTGGTGGATGGGAGTAAGGCACAGGGGTAATTGAAAAAAAAAAAAAGAGTAGAAAAAAACCACCTGTTTGGAAGGTGGTGCACTTTGTTTTTTTTCTTTGTTTCTTGCAGGGATCAAGATGGATCCAAGGGAACTACCTCAGTGAATGGCAGCCCAGTTTAGCAGGCAACAGGAGCTAGCACAGCAGGCTTAGGACGCTGCTATGAAAGCCTTAATGGACCAGCAGAGGCCAGTGCTTGATCTGGTGCAAGCCCTAGTTAAGCTGCAGAACCAAAGTGGAACAGATGCAAGACCAGCAGTAAATACTGGTACACCACATGTGGACAGTGTGGGACTCAATCAAGGAATTGGGGCATTTAGTTTTGGGAAGTTAACTCCAGATAATAATGTTGATGATTTTCTAGAGTCTTTTGAAAGAGTGGCACAAGCATTAGCATGGCCAGAGACCCAGTGGGCAGTAAGGCTGGCAGCCTCATTAACTGGAGAGGCGCTTGCAGCTTATAGAGCAATGCCAGCAGCCCAGGCTTTGAATTATAAGGATGTAAAGGCTGCTATTAGAGATCGCCTAGGGTTGTCTATTTCAGAGTATAGGCGAATGTTTAGAGCTACTACATTGAGAGTGGGTGAAACACCCAGGGCTCTGAGTCAGAGAATCAGAGGATTAGCTGTAAAATGGTTGGAGCCTGAGCAAAAGACGGTAGAAATGTTATTAGACATTATTATGCTTGAACAATTTATGTCTGCGGTGCCTAAAGATTTGCACACTTTCCTTATACAGCAAAATTGCCAAAATCTTGGAGAGGCAACCATGCTAGCAGAGAGATTCTTGGAAGCCACGCAGGCTTGCCATAGAATGGGTGGCCCTCTGAAGATGGGTGCTGAGGCAAGGTGTGCTGTATCAGAAAAGAAAATAATTAAAAATGTTTCTGAAAATGAATGTACTGTATCAAACCAGATGACACAGTGGAGTGGAAAGAAATGTTTCAAGTGTGGAAAATGGGGACATTTAGAAAAGGGATGCCAGATACACACTAGCTTAATGGGTGTGGATTTAAAACAGCCCAAAGAAGGATTTCTTTTGATGGTTGATGTGCAAGGAATTACCACAAATGCTTTGTTAGACTCTGGGGCAGACCAGAGTATGATGTCAAAAAGGCTTTGGAAGAGGATAGAGGCCCAAGAAGGATTTGTGCCTAGAACCCCTGAAAGCCAAGTTCACATCAGATGCATTCATGGTGCTGCAACATCATATCCCACCTATAGGCTAAAGGTTAAGTGCCTGGGGGAACAAGAGGAAGTCCTGTTAGCAGTGGTGCCTAGGCTACCCTTTGATTTGGTTCTAGGAAAGGACTGGCCAAGATTTAAGCAGGGGCTAGTGAAAGGGCTAGGAAAGAAGGAGGGAGAAGGAATAATGGAAATAGTTCCCGGGCCTTTCTTTGGAAGTCCTCAGTCCCTAGCTAAAAAGATGGTTAAGCTTCCAGAAGGCCAAACTATAGGTAATAAGAGGGGCCTTGTATCCACCCGCTCGCAGGCTAAGGTAGAGAGCCAGCAGAAGGAGGAGGGGGAGCAGGCAGAGTTATTAGGAGACTTACCCTCTCATGATGATTTAATAACCCCATCATCTGGTAAAGTAAGAAAGTTGAAAGCACAAAAGCGGCGTGAGAGACTTTGCAGAGCACAGGGTAGGGCTGAGATGTTAGCTGGTCAAAGTTTACCCTGGGTGCCAGCTGAGTTAGTGGCAAAGTTTCCTAACTTTCCACAAGAGCAGCGAGCTGATCAAGCTCTCACCCGAGCTTTTAAGTATGCTCAGGAGGTCAGGGAGGAATTGCCCAGATTCAGACTAGATAATGAAATATTATATAGAGAGAGTCAGGACCCCAGAAATGGGACCATACGTAAACAATTGGTGGTACCCACAACTTTCAAAGGGCTAGTACTTAGATTAGCCCATGATCATCCAGTGGGAGGTCATAATGGGATGCAAGGAACGCTGGATCAAATACTTATGCGTTTTTACTGGCCAGGTATCTTCAAAGAAACTGCCCAGTTTTGTGCTGCATGTCCAGCGTGTCAGCGAGTTACAGCGGCTCACCCACCGGTGGTGCCATTGATTCCCATGCCAATTATCACAGACCCAATTGGTCGCATTGCCATGGATATTGTAGGCCCATTAGTCAAAACGCCCTGAGGTTTCCAATACATCCTAGTTATGGTAGATCAGGCAACAAGGTTTCCCTGGGCCATACCATTGAGGAATGTTTCTGCAAAAACAATAGCTTTAGAGCTAGTAAAATTGTTTTGTGAAGTGGGATTCCCAAGAGAGGTGTTGACTGACCGAGGGTCCAATTTTGTATCCAAATATTTGGCCCAGGTCTGGGATGCCTTTGGCATTCATCACGTGAAAACCTCAGTCTACCATCCACAATCAAACGGTTTGGTGGAGAGATTCAACCAAACTCTCAAACAAATGTTGAGAAGGGGGTTAGCAGGAGAGGTAAAAGAATGGGATATGTTATTGCCCTTTGCCTTATATGCCTGCAGGGAAAGAATTCAGGTGTCCCTAGGTGTAACCCCATATGAATTGATGTATGGTAAGGCTCCACGGGGTTTATTAGATATTTTGAGGGAACAATGGATTGATCCTGAACCAGGAAGTCAGGAGGTGCCACAGTTTCTACGTGACCTGAGAGCACGTTTGAAAAGGACCTCGCAGGTTGCTGAGAGGAACCTGCAGGACAGTCAAGGGCGCCAGAAAGGGTGGTATGATAGGAAGGCCAAAAGCCGCCAATTAAGCATTGGTGAAAGTTTTGGTTCAAGTAGCAGGTACAGCCCCAAAATTTGAAGTACAGTGGAAAGGGCCATGGAAGGTTGTTAAACACAGCTGCAAGATTATATAGACTCATCAGCTCCTTTAGATGATCATCAATATGGATTTCGCCCATATCATGGTGTAGAAACGCTCCTAACAGCATTATTTGATACAATCATCAGAGGTATCGATAATACCAAGCGAGCCTTCATTCTCATATTCATTGATATCTCCTCGGCCTTTGACACTGTAAACCATATCACGCTCATCTCTAGACTCTCTCAAATAGGCATCAAAGATAAAACCCTTGAATGGTTCATATCCTATTTTACTAACCGGACCCAATATGTGCAAATAGATCGAAATGCCTCATCCCCATTTCCACAGGAGCAGGGCATCCCTCAAGGCTCTGCCCTTTCGGCTCTTTTGTTTAATCTCTATCTTCAACCCATCTGTTCCATATTTAAACGTTTCAAAATCAACTACCACATCTACGCGGATGACATCATGTTATACTCGCCATTTGATGTGTCCAACCCGGATTATAGCAACATCTGTCGTTGCCTCACTGAAGCTGAGCTGTGGCTGAAATCAATTAATATGAATATTAATTTTAAAAAAACTGAAGCTTTATTTATAACAAGAAACACAAGCTTCACTCCCCCACTTGAAATCAACATTGGAAAAACCTCTCTCCCAGTCAAAGATGAGATCAAATACTTGGGAGTCACTCTGGATAAAACCCTCAGCCTCACCAAACATATAAAACAATCTGTAAAAACAATATATTTCAAATTAAGGACAATCCAACAACTTAGACCATTGCTAGATAACACTGATTTCAGAACCATAGTACAAACACTTATTACACCACATTTAGACTACTGTAATGGTATTCTTCAAGGGACCTCTAAAAAAAATATTCACACACTTCAATTAGCCCAAAATGTCACCGCAAGGATTATCTATAAAGCAAAACTTTCAGATCATATATCTCCGATTCTCTACGCCCTCCATTGGTTACCAGTCTCATGCAGAATCATCTACAAGTCCTTAATCAGTACATTCAAGATCTTTAATAATATAGCTCCTTCCTTCTTATCTACGCTCATCAACATCCCACATGAAAATAGATCAAGACGAAGAATAAACCTTCACATGCTACAAGTCCCTGATTCTATTCGAAAGACAAGTAAGAAGACAAGCAACACAGCCTTCTCATACTTTGCCCCTACGTTATGGAACAACCTCCCGGCTGAAATCAGAGCAATCAAGGACCTTCAATTATTTAAAAAAATCTAAAAACTCATCTATTTACTCTACACTACAATAACCTCCACATTGAAGATAATCCTAACACAGAGACAACCACTGATCAGCAGTCACTCACTGACCCTACCTAGACAGGGCATAAAATCTTTCACACACATTCACATTGCTCACCTAGTAAAGCTTACTCTTTGAAAGCAATTACTTGTCGCTAATGTGAATAACTGTAATTTAATGTAAATATATCCCATTACTGTAGATATACTGTTGGTATTTTTTGAGTTACATTTAATAGTTGAATGTTCATTGTTCTAAATATGTTCTATGTAAAATAATAGTACTCTATTATTAAAGTTTATGTTACCTGTAAACCGCTACTGATCGCTGGAAGTGGCGGTATAGAAAAGATGTATAAATAAATAAATAAATAAATAAAATAAGTGAGCCCAGTGTCTTATATGGTAGAAAATGCAAGAGGGCGTAGGCAGACCTACCATATTAATGTACTTAAGTCTTGGAAGGAGAGGCCTGTAAATAATAATGACCCTGAAGCCAGTCAGGAAGTAAGTGAGCTTCAAAAAGATAACACTCTCGTAGGTATTATGGACTGTAGGAAAGAAGTTTCACCAGTTAAACCAGTCCGTAATAACTTAAGCAGGGGGGTATGTGATAAGGAAGCTTATCATAGCTCAGGAAGGAGCTATAGAAAAGGTGAAGTGACTCTGAACAAGCAACCTGTCAGTTCTGGTAGAAATAGGAAAACAGAATTTTCCCATAAAAGACTACCAGTCCCAGAATGCACCAGGTTTTCAACAGCCATTAGAAGAGCTGAAGTGGGGAAACGTGTGTTCAATCAGGAGGGCTATGAGGTAATCCCTAAGCACTCATCTCAAAGGGCAGGGCCTGATTCAGCACAGCTGCGCTGTGTTAAGGTGGAGCACTCATCAAAGCAGAATAAAGGTAGAGTTTATTCTACAGAGAATTATCCTCATCTTGATCCTCATCCTCAGTTTCATCTGGAGGATCATCAGAAGCAGAAACCAAGCCGGACGGACAGAGAGGGCAAGAAACCCTTTGGAAGAAAGAAGAGAAAAACCTTTGAGAGGTCTAGAAGAGTCCGGAGCAGTACGTATACTGGGAGGCATTCCAAGGGCCAGCATACACCATTGGACTGGGGAAAGCCAGAGGAATGGTGCTGCAGAGCTAGGAATCTCCAGACGGTACCTGTGAGGGAGACGGCTGCACGTGGAAGGGACCCTAAGACCCGTGCCAGAAGGTATGTGAAGAGAGATCCAGTGTCCAGGGATCTGGATTGGAAGGCTGGACATAAGAACTGGACTACATACTGGCCAGGCTATATAGAGAGGAACTCTAACAGCAATGGAAGCTCAGGTATGAACACTGATCTATGCCCTAGCTATAACCTTGAAAGACAGCAGGGAAACAAGTATTCTCCTGAAAGTGCTCCATTGAGGAATTCATCTGTGCCAATCCATGATATTGAGCCCATGATTGTTGAAGAAGGGGGAGAGATTGCAGATGAGGGCTGTATTTACATGGATTGCTCTCTGTCTAAACTCCTTTGGTAATTTTCTGTTACAAAGTACAGCAACCATCACAAAGAAATACAAACTTGTTCTTTACATCTACTCAGAAAAGCTCCTGAGTAGGATTTTTAGCCACGCAGTAGAAAGCAAGCCAGCTAAGGGGTTTCAGCTGGGTAACTGCTAGCAATTGAGCCTTACCTAATTGCTTATGAGCTCTGAGGGAATCACTTCTGAATCTATGTGGGAAGATATAAGAAGTTAACCTGAAAAGAACAGTTTTTCTCTTCTTTGTGGATTTTTGTTTGTTGTTTGATACACTGCTAAGAAAATATTAGCTAAAGGCTACAGAAAAGACCAGTTTGTTACCAACCAGGTCTTTATTCTTTTGCTTTGATTGTTTGCCAAGTACAAATGTTGTTTTCCTGATTTTGTTTTTCCAAGTTTAACACTGCAAGCAAGTATCCTATTTTATGTGCTACCAAGCATATCTGTGTTGGGAGAAATAACCCCATAAATAAATATCTTATTGGCTTTACCCTCAAGCACAACTATTTATTGTGAGAAGCTGTGTCTGGTGTGAATGGACTGCATTGCCCACAATCCCTTGCAAATCATATTGATATATGCACTTGCCAAGACTGTGAACATTCTCACCCAGGCAGCCACATGGTATCAAGCAAAACGGTGTACATGGCAACGTAAACCTGGTAATGTAAATGAAAGAGTGTCAATGATCAACTGGATCCTGTCAGAGCAAAGAAGGGTATTTGACATGAAAAATGCCACAGTGGGAATTGAACATGTGTCCCCAGGCCAGTGTGCAAGCCATTAGTCCACCCCACCACAGCATGACATGAACATCTCTGCAGTGGATGATGTGTAGACAAGGAGGCAAGCGCATATCCACCCTGGCCCGCCGCCACTGTCAGCACCAGTGACAACTAACACGAATGCCAGCTATATCCCAGGTGAGGATGTAGAGGCACACATGCATGTGCCCTAGTAGTAGAGATGCCCACCCAAAAAAAGACACAATGCCCCAAATGAGACGACCTGCAACTGTCCAGGCACATGGCAGCGAGGAATGTACCTGTGCTAAAATTGAACACCTATGCTGACAGCAGTGAAACCATCTGTGGGCAGGAATGCAGCAGCACAATGTCGGATACACCACACACATCCTGTGTATGATACAACACACACACCTGCCAATGATATGAAAGGTGGACCGTCGATATACTGATGTGAGTGAATCGGATGGCAGCGACGTACATTGTCTGCATCATCACGGGAATAGCACCAGAACACACAACTGACAGGAGGCACGGTCCAGGAAGGTACACCAAGCTGCCCATACAACCACAAGGCGATAAGGTAGGAAGGGAGGATACATAGATGTAATGCCATGCTGCCATATAGTGATGTGGATCTGCAGTGCACAGGCAAATGCATAAACATTTATTTATTTATTTAGACAGTTTTGTATACCGCCTTATCCTTCAAGCAAAGCGGTCACAACACAAGTGGGGGATACATTTAACACATGGGGATATGAGACACATACACTAATACTTACAGGGAACATGGGCAATGGAGGGTTAAGTGGCTTGCCCAAGACCACAAGGAGCATCTGTGGGACTAGAAACCCCAGTCCTTCCGGCCCAAGGTTGCTGTCCTCTAGTGGGATTTGAACCCCCAAACTTCCGGCCTGAAGTACCTTGCCCCAACCACTAGGCTACTCCTCCCAAATATGTCATGTCCCAGTGCCCCAGCACTACCCCTTAGCTGTGTAGACCATATGTGTGTGTATCAGTGGGTCATACAGCAGTGTAGATGGCCAGAGAACAGTATGTGATGTGCCGAGAATCAGCAGACGTAAGGTACTCATGTAAACAAACATCTCTAATGCACAAATAGGAGCAGAAGCAGTTACACAAGGCAAATGAGGACATGATAACAGGTATGAGAGGCACATGTTGCCAAATAACAAACAAAGCACAACCTCACATACATAGAGGTAGCACAAGGCAAAATGCCTGCTGCAATGGGTGGTGTGCATACAGGAGCATCACATATATGCCAATGTACAGGGAATGCACAAATGAGGTCAGAAAAAGGACACACCCACCGCCCCACTGCAAAGTTACTGGTGAAATGTGAGTGGCACAATGCCATGTGATAAAGAGGACTGTGCAGACATGCATTGATTACCTTGAAAATCAATGTGCAGTGGCACATCTGTACAGGAACAACACACAATAACATGTATGTGGAGGTAGAATGAAAGGTCCACAACGGTACACTAACCCACACAGAATCCACGTGGGCACATGCACCGGTGTAAAACCAGAAAAAGGCAGATGCACATGCACCATGTACATTGAACCATGACAGAGTGCTGCCCCAGATGCACCATAACACCCCCTGCGAGGGTCAAACATCGATCACAGGTGGTGGCACGCATCACAGTGTTGTGGTGGCAAACAGCGTGTCATGTCCAAGTGTAAGGTAGCCAGACAAATAAACAGAAACTACACAATGTACCCCCTGTGCCACACACATGGCATCATGCACATGTTGACCCAAACATATGTGGAAATACTGTGATGAAAGTCACAGACATGGGCTACACACATCAACACGATGTCAGATGGCTGTACAACATAAAGTGAGTATGTGAGTCCATGCTGTCCATGTAAAGACCAGTACATAGTGTCCACAGTCGAAATGTTGTTTGCAAACCCACATGTAACGTTACGGCTGTCCCTGAGTCCATGGGCATGCTAAGTCAAGTGTGACATCACAATGTGCCACAGTATTGCAAAGGTGCTGTGTGTCTCCGGCGATGAACACAACACCCATCCAGAGCACAGCAGCAACGGTGTGCTGGCCACCTTGTTCTGCTCAAAGTATCAGTCCAAAAATAATGTCCAGCATAGGCGTGTGGCCCACATGCATAGGTCCATCACCCAATGGCACCATGTCCCAGGGACTGTTGCATGGAGGTGTTCTGTCCACCCACAGTTGGGCAATGGGGCCTGCAGATGCAGTGTAGTAGATGTGCTGTGTGTGTCGGCTGTGCCCTGTGTCAAAAGGAGGAGAGACAAGGTACTGTTATGCTGCACACAACATCAGGTCACAATGCAGACAGTGAAACCACAATATGTACATAATGAATCGCCAGACATGCAAACATGACACAATCACAACACACAGCACAGTGCATGTTGACCACATCAGGAGATGGCACTGCAGACCAGGTTGCCATCTCGACATGGTCATGTCTATGCCCATGTCACACAGGCATCCTAGAGGTCCACAGCATGCCCAGCAGTGGTGTTGCACATAGATCCCACAGAAAGGCATGACAAAACAAACAGCTCAAAACAAACATCTAAAGGCTGATGTCCTTCAAAAATGATCAAAGGTGCAACCTACCATCTGTCTACAGCAGGTATCTGATAGGGACTGTCTGAGGCAGGCAAAGGTCACTAGGGGTCACAGTAAAGGCAGAGGATGTCAATTAAATGCATCGAATCACCGTGTCATCATGTTCAGCCGTCATTGCCACATGTCCAAGGTATGGTGAGATGCGTGAAACCGAATCACTGATGCGCAGTGTTCTGTCAGCTAACAAGAGACAAGTCAGGCAAACATACAGAACACATGCGTAAACACATGCTCAGAATGTACACAAGGGCAACAGCAGAAGGTTAGAGACAGAAGAGTGATCACCACTGCACAGGTGCCCAGACACATCCCTGCACCAGATAATGCCAAAGGGCATCAGAGAGTACTGTCACATAGACATGCCCCAAAGACACAGAGACACACACGAGACAAGGTGAGCATGCCGCAAGTAGCATATGGCCTGTCTTTGCACAATCTGCGACCAGTGGATACAATCATGACAGTCCATGCAATGATACACTGATGTTGTGTAATGCCACAATGCCAGGGAAGGGTGTACATGCTATCCGCCAACACCACACTCTGAACCTGTAGACACACACAGCTCGGTCACATGTGTCCCAAATACAGTGTGTAAACACCAGATATGGTCACAAACCAATGGCCATATGGGTGCCCACTGGAACATATGGGGTATGGAGGCGCAGACCAAAGAGGTGTACAACAACATGTGTGCAGTGGAGAGAGAACCACACACATGTGTAATGCTGCACTGCCCCCACAGTACAGTTACCTTTATGTCCACCAACCCCAGTCACCTGCAGGTTGAATGACGTACACACAGTTTCCACATGCACCACAGCACCGGGCAGGGTCAACAGCTTATCCTGGGGATTCAAAAACACAAGTGACAAATATATGTCATGATAGTGGCATGAAGCACATATGGCAGCACGTACATGTATACCCATATGCACATCCGCACATATGCAGGACTTACAGGAGAACAGCTCCACGATCAGATGTTGCCTGACTGCCATCCCCTCATGTGTGTCACCACGGCCACGTACAGGAGGGCACAGAGGATCTTCCTCCAGATCCTAATTAATTTTGACTGGGACATTGTGCCTGAGAGCAATGTTGTGCAGGATGCAACAGGCCAGAATGATATGCGCCACAGTCATGGGTCAGTATTGTAAGGCACCGCCGGTCCTATCCAGACACCTGAAGCGTCTCTTCAGAATGCCAGAGGTGCGCTCAATGACTGAGCAGCTGGAGGCATGGGCCTCATTGTACCTCATCTCTGCAGGTGTCTGTGGAAGACGCACGAGGATCAGCAACCAAGCACGACAGCCATATCCCGCATCACCTGCAGAATGAAATGTGGTAAGGTCAAGCGGGAGATGAAGGACACACAAAAGGACAGAAGCAGCAATGTGTGACTGGACAACAGATAAACAGGGACACAAACATAAGATGTCACAGAATGGCACACGATGGCTCTGCACCAGCATCTGGAGGTGGGAGACACAGAACCCCGGGAAGGCTAATGAGGGCAACACACATCAATTGTATCCAGGCCAAACACACGGCCAACCACCTGTACCCAAACGGCAGTAGTGGCAGTTGCAAATGCATCAGGCGGACAACTGGCAATGCACAATGGAAAGGGGCAGAGATGCGCAAGTATGCAATCATGTGACACCCATGATACAGTGCACACACAGCAGTTGTCACAGAAACATATACCTGAAGGGCAGGTCAGGATGGCAGTAAAGACAAGATAACGTGGACAGACATACAGCATACATGTGTGATGTAAAGTGTCACCACAACTCCACCCACATGTTGTGGCAGACAAAGACAATGAAGAATGGCCCCCCCACACACCGTACAGCATGAGGAAGGTTCTGGGGGCATACCTACCCCCCCTCCTGTACCGCACACGCACACACATTGCATACTGAGTCCACGAGGGATACACCACAAAGGCACACACATGTACATCTGCATATGTGCTATGTCTGAGGCCTTGTGCCAGAGTCATTGTCAACCAAAAGGTGTCGCACCCCTCCATAGAAGGGACACACCATATGTGCTCAGAGTGTCCCTGTCCATAAGACCTGTGCAACAGAGCAGCAGTAGCAGATACCAGTGTTACCCGCATGTGTGCCGAGATAACCAGATGAGCAATGAGCCACACATGGCAGACATATGTCCCCGGTGATGGTGACAGGGTGTGACGGTGGACAAAGCCCCATACAAGGCAGCGCTCCACAACCACAATGCAAGGAAAGGCATGCAGAGGTCATAGGTGACAATGGGACCCCATATATTTTATTTTATTTTATTTATTTAGCAAGCATTTGTATACCGCTCCTTCCAGCGATCAGAAGCGGGGAAGATTACATGGATAAAGCTGTCGAATCAAGACAGAATAATTTTGATTTGTACATAAAGATTCGAAAGGTTAGCACGTCACGCAGAAAATTATCTACTTCTAAGCTAAGGGGATAATAATTTACATATGTACATTTATACATTACAGGTTTCTGGGGAGCTGTGGGGGAGTTGCCCCTCATGCGAATTTAGTACAGGTTGAAATTACTTTGAAATAGGTGGGTTTTTAGTTTCTTTCTAAAGTCGGCTAGATCAATGCTGGCTCGTAGGTCGGGTGGGAGTTGGTTCCATAGTGTCGGTGCTCTGTATGAGAAAGCCCTGTTACTAGTGATTTTTTTGACTGATCTGATATCTGTTGGAGTGTGGAGGGTGTTGGAATTGATGGTTCTCCTGTTTCTGTTGGATGGTTGCAATCTGATTAGGGTGTCGAGGAAGGATGGTGCTATGCTGTGGATGAGTTTGAAGGTGGCCATCAGTATTTTGTATTTTGTGCGGGCTGCTATGGGGAACCAGTGTAGCTCAATTAGTACTGGTGTAATGTGTTCAGTAAGACTTTTCTTCATGATGATCCTGGCAGCTACATTTTGTGCCATTTGAAGGATGTTTAGGGTTTTCTTAGGAAGTCCTTGAAGAATGGCGTTGCAATAGTCGAAATGTGGCATGATGAGTGCTTGAGCAACGGATCTGAAGTTGTGGGGATCAATAATATTCCGTATGGGTTGTAGAGCTCTCAGTTTGTAGAAGACTGCCCTGTTGGTTTTGCGCAGGTGAGTTTCCATTTTTAGGTCGCAGTCAAAAGTAACTCCTAGATATTTTATTTCTTTCTTTGTTTGATAAGTGTTGTTGCACAGGGTTATTGATGTAGGTGGGTCAAAATTTGCTTTCCTTGAGATATACATCACCTCAGTTTTCTTGTGGTTGATTGTCATGCTGCTTTGTTGTAACCAGTTTTGCATCTCGCCAAGACATGTTTCGAGTGAGCTGTAGTCCGGGTTGTCAGTGTCAAGTTGTGTGTACAGCATAATATCATCGGCATGTGGTAGTTGATTTTATGCTGTGTAAATATTTTGCATCATACACCGGCTGCGCATGTGAGAGATTGTAAATACCCACCCAGCAGGACACAGTCCTCATATTGTCTGGCCTCAAACTGGCCGAACAGTGCCGAGTGCTGCAGGATATAGGAGTCATGGGCGGACCCTGGGAACTGGTGAACCACATTCAGAATATACATATTTGCATCACAAATAACCTGCACATTCAGGGAATGGTAGTGTTTGTGGTTGCGGAACACAACCTTCCTGTCGGAGGGTGGGACCAGGGCAACATGTGTGCAATCAATAGCTCCCATCACGTGTGGTATCCTTGCAAACTGCTGGAATACCTGGCCCAGGGCCCCCCAATGTTGCCTATTGTTAGGAATCACAATGTAATTCCTAACCCGGCTGACCATGGCCCGCAGTACCTGGCGGAGACAGCGTGAGAAGGTTGGCCTGCTCATCCCACCCACTGCGGCCACCGAGGATTGGAAACAGCCAGAGGCAAAGAAAAGTAGGGCAGCCAGGAGCTTGGCCAATCCCGGTATGGCATGTGACTGGGCAGTCCGGGGCTCGAGGTCAGGTCTTATATCCTCATAGAGCTCCCTAATAGCCCCTGTGTCCAGACGGTAGAGGGAGATGACCTGGTCCTCACGTATGTCCTGGAGCATGGGCCTGGGCCAGTAGAGGCCTGGCAGGTGAGGGTGCACCTCGGCACGCTGACGGTGCCCTGTTGGTAATACCTCTGCCTGTGGAGCCCCCACAGCTGCACGTCTGTGCTGCTGTGGGACTGTACCCATGCCCAGTGCCACAGCCCCATGGACGCCATCTCCCTCAGCAGGCAACCACAGCTCCGCCAGCTCCACTAACACCACCACCGCAACACCCGCACTGTCGACATGAGCCATGAGACATCAGGTAGAGCAACTTCAGCTGCTAAATATGGTGTGGGGAGTGGCAGGCAATCAGATGAAATATAACACAGCTGGTGATGCAGCAATGAACACCAGCAGTGATACTGCCAAATGCCCAGCACGTAGAGAAGCGTAACGCCACAGAGCGCGTAGTGACGCTCATTCCCCAACAGCCGCACCCCATGATTGGTGCCGCGGAAGGCAGGTAGGAGGGGCACGCGGCGTGTCCCCACACACTAGCATGTGTCGAATGGACGTGTGGACACGACAGGTGCCCCATGTACATGCACCGGAATGCGACAAACATATGGTGCATTCCAGCATGCATAGGTGGAGGGCACTGTTTGCATCCACACATACATTCGATGCATGCTAGCGGGCGGGGACACGCCGTGTGCCCCTCCTACATGCATTGGAACGCACCGCACATACCGCCAAACACACAGCAACATTACATACTGGACATTGCAGATGCATAGCACGAAATACGTACCAGAATAATCCACCTGTGGATGCACCGGTACACACTAGTGACAGTGCTGCTGACAGATCTGAACGTCTGGAAGCGGAGGTGCATGGATGTGTAACAGCGTAGCGCATGTAGAGAGGCGCCTATGTGCAATCTATGCACGGTGTAAGGCATGTACCAGCGTGGGAGGAACACGCATAGGACCACACCCAGGTACAATAATAAGCCCATCATGCACATGATGGTGTGGATTTATGGTGCAGAGGAGGCACAAAATGGAGGAGGAGAGTAAGCATGGTGCAGGAGACAACATGCAGCCAGGAGATGACATGACTAGGGAGGACCCACACAGCCAGCAGCCACAAGCAGTCGCCACCACAGAGGAGCCTGAGGGGAAGCAGGCCGGGCCATCCGGGGTTAGGCAGCACCCACATGACCAGCCTGTGTGTGCACCAGGGGCCAAGTGGCACAGGACGCCTGTGCCCGATGGAGCCAGGAGGAGGGCACACTGCTTCACCCAGGAGGAGAATGACCTCCTCCTGGCTAGTGTCCTTGAACACTATGAGGTGCTTTTCGGAGGACAAAGCAGCACCGCCACCAGTGCTGCATGCACCAGGGTGTGGGGTGAGGTGCAGACAGCAGTGGCAGTGGCAGGGGGCCCATTCCGCGATGACAAGATCCTTAGAAAACAATACTGCGACATAAAGCGGGGTATCCGGGCACAACTTACCAAGGAGAGGTACCATGTACAAGGCACAGGAGGGGATGCAGCACAGAAGGCCGCCCTGACCCCACTGGACCAGTGGCTCGTGGACTGTCTGGGGCCCATCTATATACATGGCCTGCTCCACGCGCTGGATACAGCGGACACACATGCAGGTGAGACGGTGATATGTGTTCCGGCAAGAGCCCACAACCAAGCACATGCAGGGCTTGATGCAGGGGGATGAGGGGGCCAAGTCAGGGGACCCATAGGAACGCATGTCCCCAGTCGGTCCCACACAAAAGATGGTGCAACTGACAGGCACGTAGCAGCATCCCCACACCGCCCCCGGATTAGAGCCCCCATCAGCCATGCACAGTGTAACTTGCCACACGCAGTCCCCACAAACATACGCCCAACACCTGGCCCAGGGAAGAGACACCATCCCACCCATGCTGACCCCCTCACCCCGACCATGCCATGTCCCCAGCCCCATACCATGTGGCCCTGACACAACGCCGGTCACCAACCAGCTCCATCCCAAACCAGTGTCTGCATCCATCAGGGCCCTGCAATGACCCACAGACAGACCCTGGTACCCCACACACCTCTCTGAGGGCTGCCAGCCTGTCGCACTGCTGATGGGGATGGTGACAGCGCGTTGCCACCTGCCAGGCATGGCCATGTGCATACAACAGCCCTGCGGGATGGCCGCACTGCCACTGCACACATGGGCAAGGGTTGCGCACCCAGGAACTGCATACACAGAGGGACGTGAGTGGACCACAGCCAGATCCATGGAGTCCAACTATTGTGAGTGGCAAAGCTGTGGAGGTGCAGCCACAGGAACACACACTGTGGTAGCGATGTGGAAGATGGGGGTGGGTGGGCACAGTGCAGAGCCACACAACCAAATGAGGGCAGGGTACCAGGGATGGGCATGACATGGGACAGCCAGCAGGAGAGGGGGTGGGGTGAGATGTGGGGTGGGGGCACAGCGAAAGGGGGGTGGGCTGGGGGCAAGGGGGCTGGCACTGGCAGGTGGGGTGGGGGGCAGGCACCTAACCCACCACCACGGTCAGAGGGCCATGGCATGTGGGTGACAGCAGGGCACCCATGACAGAGCGTGGCTACAGGTGCAGTCACATCAGGGGGATGGTGGGTCCCAGGCAGGGTGGGCCATGGTAGACCAGCAGGGATGGGGTGATCATGTGTAGCATCTGGGGCATGTGGGACATAGCGTCCACCACACATGGCAGAGGATATATAGCAAGAGTGTAAGGGGAGGGTGGGGCTATGGACATGTCCAGGCGTGGTGTCCGCTGATAACCGCCCAGTGAGCGACAGTGGTCTGTGGGGGCAGGGGTTGGGGGCAGCAGCCCCGGCTGGGAGATGGGGTGGGGAAGTATGGGGCAGAGAGGGGATGGTACAGCGGCAGTGGGGGCGTGCCCGCCATACAGCATGGGGAAGGGAATGACACAGAGGCAGTGGGTGGAGTCACACTGCTGATGCTGCTGGGCAGGGGACAGACTGCAGGGGTATGTGGCGATGGTGGATGGGGGTGAGGGGGGCAACATGAGGGTGCAGGTGCGGGTGGTGGCAGGTATGTGGTAGCATCTGAGGGTGGCAATGTGATGTGGGGCCAATGTGCAGGGCTGGTGAGGACAGCAGTGGCCACAGAGCGTGGAATGGGGGGTGACAGAGACCATCCACACCTGTGTGGGCGGTAGGCAGTGGATGCATGGAGGCAATAGGCAATGGGGCAGGTGGCTAGGGGAGCATGGATACGGAGGCGTAGGATGCCGGACAGTGGGACGCAAATATACTGGTGGCACGGTGGGTCGGGGGCACGGTGGGGCCAGGACATACCCATGTGGCACACACCCACCCACATGCCTGCTATGCACAGCCACCCACTGCCCCATGCCAGTCAACCCACCAGGGCCCCACACCACCCAGGGGCATGTGATGATGTCATCTACCTGGATTTCAGCAAAGCCTTTGATAATGTTCATCATAAGAGGCTTGTCAACAAACGCAGTAGCTTGGGGATGGGTCCCAAGATGGTGAACTGGATTAAAAATTGGTTGACTGGGGAGTGATTCAAGATGGCTACGGCAAGATTTGTGTAGGTGTAACGCCTTTCTGTTATGGGCAAAAGGAAAGCTAAGGGTTGCAAAAAGCCCTCTGAAGCCCCCGCGGCTTTACCTCTGGTTTCCTCTGGTCCTTTGGATCCTTTCCTGGTTCGCACACCACACATAGCCAGCAGCATGCCGGTGACTTTATACCTGGCTGTCTGCCCCTCAGAGCTGGATAGCTCGTTGAGCAGTTTCGGGCTTGATCAACTGTCACCGGAGCAGCAGCGCAAAGCAAAGATACTCATGTTGGAATCTTCAAGCTTGGAGGACGTGGTTCCAATGATGGTTGTGCCATTGGATCCTCAAGGGCAGTCCTCTGAGCTGTTGACAGGGGGAGGTGATTCTCTTCTGGGTCCTTTCTCCAGCCATCAGAAGCACGCGTCGAAAGCCATGGACTTAGCGGTCCCCGGTGGGATGTCTTCTTCGGTGGAGCCTTCGGGAGTTGTGACTCCGACTGTGGATGTATCATCAGGCTCTTCAGTCTTTCTGTTACCACGACCTGCTGTTTTTACTTTGAAATCGATTTGGTCGGCGATACAGCAGATGGGTCAATCCTTATCATCTCAGGTACAATCTATTTCAGCTCAAGTTCAGTCCAATGTTTCCCTGAAGCAGCAGCAGACCGGAGACCTCTTTGATGTGCTGGGGTCTGTCTCCTTATTGGAAGCAAGAGCTGAACGTATTGAGAACTCTGAAGCTGCTTTGGTTAAAGATGCTATGGGAATGAAATTACGTTTGGAACTTTTGGAGAACTTTTCTAGATACCAGAATTTGTGCCTTGTTAATTTTCCTAAGTCTGTGTATGTTACTCCTAAAGAAATGTTCAAAAGGTATTTGGTGGAAGTGTTTGGGGCACCTATCGAGTCACATCCCCCTGTATCTAAGATATATTATTAACCAACTGGTCGGAGATCTTCAGGGGAGGGGGTTATTCCTGGGGTTCAACAGGCCGATTCTCTGGATGTTTCTGCTTTGTTGGAAACTTCGGTTGAAGAAGCCTGTAGCCTTTCTACACTTTTGGTAAATTTTTCATTATCCTATGATAGGGATTGGTTTTTGAAGATGTTTTTCCGCAAATGTTTGATTAAATTTAGAGGATTTCTGGTTCGGGTTTATCCTGACCTATGTAAAGAAACACAGAGGCGGAGACGAGAGTTTCTTTTGCTACGTCCAGGACCTAATTTGTGGAAATTCCTCTTCTTAAAAAGATAAAAAGGAACATAGCACTTCGAGAGGATAAATTCCTCAAGGTGTTCGTTCCGACAAAAATATATGTTTGTCTGTTTCCCTGTTTGTTGATAACGTCCAGGGATACAGCAATTGGGTGGTCAGTTTTTACTAAAGTTTCCATGCAAATGTTCTGTTAAGTTACAGGCAATTTCCTATGTTTTTTATGACCCTTCCCAACTATCGGCGTTTTTGAGCTCTCGGAGGCCTCATGTAGTAGAGACAGTTAATGCTGCATTAATGGATTAATACTGTTTGGCTTTTTGCTCTGGGCTTTCTTCCTTTCCTTTCAGATATGGTGTACAGTTTTCCTTTTCACTCTCTTCTAGTTGAGGGCTAGTGGGTTGCAGTCATCGTTGTGTTAATTCCTATGTGGTTTTCCTTTTTATTTAGTATTACTGACTGCTGCTCTTTTCTATGAGTATATTTATATATGCTTCATTTTTTGTAAAATTTATAAATATAAAATAAAAAAAAAAGAAATTGGTTGACTGACAGACGACAGAAGGTGATGGAACATGGAGATCACTCAGATGAAAGGAAGGTGATTAGCGGGGTGCCCTAGGGTTCGGTCCTGGGCCCGGCACTGTTCAATGTATTTGTGAGCAATGTTCCCTCTAATTTTCTGTAGGCTGTGTGCGCATAAAATATCAGCTGTGTGCAGCTTTTGAAGGAAGGTTAATTTTTGTGCGCCACATAACGACACTCGGAGTAAAATACTTTAAAATTTGACTACACGTCAGAATGCAGTATGTACACCACATTGATTTTAATCAAATTAAATGAAAATAGACGATTACTAAATGAAGCGGGAAATTTCTAGTAATTACAATCATAACTTTTAAATTTTAAGACGTCTGTGTTGTTTTCTATCAAAATCAGAGCCGTAATTTTTGTGCGCTCTGTTGTAAAGTATGTGCGCTCGCTCGGTGAGGTGTGTGCGCGCGCACACACGAACAGCTTAGAGGGAACAGTGTTTGTGAGGGATATTGCTGAAGGACTGAATGGAAAAGTCTGTATTTTTGCAGATGACACAAAAATTTGCAACAGAATGGACTCCCCGAGGGAGTGGATAAAAAGAGGAAAGATCTACAAAAGCTGGAAGAATGGTCTAATGCTTGGCAATTACGATTTAATGCGAAAAAGTGCAGTGTCATGCACTTAGGTAGCAGAAATCCAAGGGAAATGTACGCAATAGTGGGCGAGAGGTTGGTGTGTATGGTTCAGGAGAAAGACCTTGGTGTGATTATCTCTAATGATCTCAAGGTGGCAAAACAGTGCGACAAGGCGGTGGCAAAAGCCAGGAGGATGTTGGGCTACATACAAAGAGGGATTACCAGCAGAAAGGAAGAGGTACTTATGCCACTGTACAGGTCGCTGGTGAGGCCTCACTTGGAAGACTGTGTTCAGTTTTGGAGACCATATCTTGCAAAAGATGTAAAAAGACTAGAAACTGTTCAGAGGAAGGTGACTAAAATGATTTGGAGCCTGCATAAGAAACCCTATGAGAAGAGACTTGAAGACCTAAATATGTACACTTTGGAGGAGAGGAGGGATAGGGGAGAGATGATTCAGAGCTTTAAATACTTAAAGAGGAACTATGAAGAAACAAACCTCTTCCAAAGATGGGGAAGCTGCAAAACTAGAAGGCATAACATGAAGCTGCAAGGTGGAAAATTGAAAGGCAATGTCAGGAAATATTTTTTCACTGAAAGGGTGGTGGATGCTTGGAATGCTCTCCCGATGGAAGTGGTGAGGGCAAACACGGTGACGGAATTCAAGACAGCATGGGACAAGCACTGCTGATCCCTTTATATTAACAGGATAAAATGAAAATAAACGGAACCATCTAACTTCTCAACAAATTTTCCTACATGGAGTGGTGGGTCCACCCCTAAACAAAGACATGGGGAGGGGTGGCCTGCACGGAGCGACGGGTGCACCTACTCTTTCCGTATATTTGCTGGGTAGACTGGCTGGACCATGCTGGTCTTTATCTGCCATCATTTACTATGTTACTATGTGGCACCCACCCACCCATGCGCCCGCTACGCACAGCCACCCACTGCCCAACACCAGTCAACCCACTGGGGCCCCACACCACCCTGGGGCATGCACCCATGCATGCATGTCCCTGCCACCACAGGGCACACCTGTCCCAGCCAATGGTGGGCCATTGGACCAAGCCCTACCCCACCATTCACACCTGCTGATGCGAGACGCCCCCAGATGCATGCCCATGCAGGCACCAGTGTGCCGCTGCTGGCACCTGGGACGTGGACATCCGAGGGTAACACACACATCCCAACACCTGTACAGCCCATGCCCACATGTATGCAACCCTGGTGCTTCCATAGTGACCTAGGTGCCCTGCGTCACACACAGTTTGTAGGTGTGGGATGGGACAGGTATATGTATGGGGATGCCCAGCCATGCCACACCTGAGCTGTGTACCCATTTCCCCCACAAGTGACATCTATGCCATGGCGGCAGAGGAGGGGGAGCCGCTCACAGACGCCGGCCCATGGCCCATGGCTGAGTTGGGGCCAGCAGCAGAGGAGTCTGAAGGGACAGCAGAGCCACAGGTGGAGGAGGGGGGACCATCACCACACCTGACGGGCAACGGAGGACTGGGACTGAGGACAGGCAGTGGCGGCCTGGCCACAGTTGCTGGAGCCAATTGGGTGGCTGGGCCACCAGCACCGGGTTCTGCCCCACGGGCCACTCATCCTGCCATAGTGGATGTCCTCGGGGAGATGAGGGCCCACACCATAGCAGTGCACAAGGATGCACAGGGTGAGTGTCTGACCGTCATGGTCACGTGTTGCATGTGTACAAGGGTCATGTGCAACCCTTGTCTGATGTCTTACACCATGTCTCATCCACAGGCATGCAGCTGGCACTGCATGAGGTGGCGCAGGAGCAGCACCGGCAGCGGCATGAGGCACGCCATCAGCGGCACGAAGCCCAATGCTAGCGGTTGGTGGAGGGGATCCTCAGCGAGATGCGGGTCCTGGCCACAATGGCACTGGCCACAAGCGACAGCCTCGGCAGGGTGGCGGCTGCCTTGGAGGCGGTGGCGGCACATGCAGGACAGCCAGCAGCAGCAGCAGCAGCAGTAGCACCTGCTCCATGGGGTGGGAGGGGGCGCGCATGGCGTGGCAGGGGACGCCACCAATAAATGGCCTCACCATTGGTTCTGCATGTAGCGACGTGTCCAGTGTTTTCTTTGGCAGTTCCAAGTCCCCCCTGACCCACCTGGGCACCCTGGGGACATACACCCTGCCATTCCCCTGTCAGTGTGTTTCCTCCCCTACCCACCCTGCTCTGTGCCCCGTCGGTCCACCCAGCCGCCATTCCATCACCTCCTTCCCGCCACCCCCCCTGATGCCCCTATCGCCCCCTGCCTCACCCGTGCCAGTCGCCCCCTTTTGCACCCCTGTCCTGCCCCCCCCCGCTGACCCCTTTCTGCCGACACAGCTGGGTCATGCCCCATCTGCTGTTGCCCGGTGTGGCACTGCCCCTCCCCTCCCTCAGGCCCCCGCCATAGGTACTCTGTTTCCCCCCAACATTTGGCTACTACCACCTGACAGCCATGCACATACCGAGTGCACGGCACACTCCGCAGAAGTGCAACCCCAGCTACTCCCTGCACGTGCTGCTGTCCCCACCACCCTATCCATCAGCCCGGGTCTCACACTGGTCTCTGCTGTCTCTGTGGATACCTCAGCTGGGCAGAGCGGCTGTAGTGATGGTGTCCCTGTCCCCCCATTCGTCACCATCTATGTATGGCCCAGTGACACTACCATCCCCCTGTGTACTCTGCTGGCCAGACGTGGTTATCTGACCCCACGACCACCACTGCTGTGCCATCTCTATGAGGTCACCCTGCTCACCACTCCCCCACCGCCCCACATCCATCCCTTGCACCCCCATCCATCCTGTCTATCCCTGTTCCTGCTTCCCTGGCATCCCAGGTTGCTCACAGGGTCCATGCATGTGGCCTCCCCTTTCTCTCATGCACCCACCCCACCTCCTGGCCCCACCCGGTCCTCAGCTTTGTACATCCGTGGCCATGGCCTCTGGAACACACTCCCCCCTGTGCTCCGCCTGGGATCACCCGTTCCCCCCCCCCCATTGCTGCTCCTGGGGACCCATCTCATCTGCTCAGTGTTTGGCCTCCCTTCCCCATCCCATCCCTGTCCCATACACCCAGTAATGGGTATACCTCCCCTACCCTACCAGACCCCACCTCCCTGCCCCCTTGGTCACCCTCTCCACGCCTCCATACATTGTTATGTCCACACTGTATGTTCCCTCTCACCTCTGGTGTCTGTACCTTTGCCTTTGCTATCTCTACTGATCCATTATGTCTCTGTCCTGCTTGATATGCTCCTTATGGCCTCTCTTCCCCCATCTTCCGTAGCTCCCCCCCCTTTACCCTTTTTTACTGCACTGGCCAGATGCTACAAGCTATGCCCGGTACATGAGCTTTTGGATGTACATGACCAGGAACATGGACTTGGTGCACAGCCCCATTGGCATGCCGTCCTCCGTCCAAAACACACGCGGCAGGGGGGCGTGTGCTCTGTCCTGGTGCCATCCCGTGCATGTGTGTACTGTGTGCAACCCATGCCAGGCGCCGTGCCATGTGTGCACCATTGGCATGTCCGTGTCACCATGGACCTGGCCATGTTGGTGGACCATAGTGACATGGTGGTACATACCTGCGTCTCTGGTGCTACATCTGTCAGCACCCATGCACATCCCCCACCCTTGCCATGGGGACAGTGCCATGTATGGGACCATCGTCATGCACACAGACACACAAGGACATGCACACACCTGTCATTCGCACACCACTGCCATGTCGCGAAATGGGACACATGACCATTGTGAGTTTGGAAAACATATTTACAATGTTTATTGGGGGTTTACATATATGTGGAGCCCTTTGTGGGCTTTGTCCCTGCCACCCCCATCACCGGCAGTGATGGCAATCCTGAAGCACAGGCCGCCACAGGACAGGGGTGGCATGTGTGGTGCTGCCACTCACACTCCCTGGGGGCTGCCATGGCCAGGTGGCTGGTCAGTTGCGCTTGCCGCACGTCTGTCGCACAGCATGCACAGCGGGTCAACCACCATGTCCATTGTCTCCAGCATTTGTCCCAGAATGTGGGTGTGCTCCCGCTGAGTGTGTGCCTGAGCACGCACTGCCACGGCCAGGCAGAGGCCACACATGCACCCGCACAGACACACATCACCCCTTGTCTGTGTAGATGCATGTACGGCATGTCTGCCTGCGGCGATGTGTGCCAGGCCTGCAGCCAGACAGGGGCCATCACTGTCACTGTGGGGCAGGTGGCTGAGGCCCCCAGTGCCCTGTGGTGGCTCAGAACTGGACACACCCTCCCCCACCCCTCCCCCTCCTCATCCCCACCACCCCCGCCCCCTCCCCAGCCTCCCACTCCCCTCACCTGCCACACCCACCAACTCCCCTCCCTCTCCCCAGCCTCCCTCACAACTCCCCCCTCCTCCCCCTCTCTGGGCTCCCACACACCCTCCCCCTTCCTTGCTCCCCTCCCCCTCCCCCCTCTATGCTTCCGGCCTCCCCCTCCTCCTCGGCCTCCCTGCCGTCAGCTGCCTCCAGGCCCTCTTGGTGGTCTTCACCTGGCACTGGCTGCCCGGGTCCAGCATCTGGCCCTGCTGGGCCCTCGTCTACACCTGCGGCCACTGTGGGAGAAAGGTACATACATTACCACCGCGGTCACACATTTGGCACATCATGCAAACAAGTCCTGTGGCCCCACAGGCTGAAAGCCCACAGGAACGTGCCGTGGCGCATGGCATGGGCTGTATCACTCACCATCACGTTGGGCCTGCTGGTCCCGCTGCACCCGCGCCACGAACCTCGGGTATCTGGCCCTCAGCTCCCGCACCTTCTTACGGAGGTTCTCCATCTGTGGGTACAGCAAGGTATGGGACCATTAAGGGACAGGCATCCATGGCCATCTGCTGCTGCACCACACACATAGCTGGGTGCAGTAGGTGGCTGCCTCTACTATGTGCTGTGTGTCCACTGCTAGCTGTTGCCCCTGCCACTCACATGTGTGTGGTGCCGCAGCGCATGTCTGGGTTGCCCCCTACATGCCCTGCATGCAACCCTCCTGGCACACTTTACCGGCACGATGGCCTATTCGTGCATGGGCCTACACCACCATGCCATATGTGCCATTGCCATGCTGTGGGTCCCGTGTGTCATGCCGGTAGTGCTGCATGGTGTCATCATCCATGCATGGTGTGCCATGGGGGGGCAGGGCATCCGCCATATCCCGCACATATGCACTGTGTCAGCATGTCAGCTACACCCATCACCCTGGCTGCAACACTTGTCCAACATATGCACAGACTGCATAGGCATGTGTCACTGTACCCTATGGCGGGGGCGATGATAATGTGACTCACCAGTGGCCCTTGGGCACAGCAACAGCCACACTCAGGTGTGGCCAGAGGATGTGCCGCCACATGCTCTCAGGGTCCAGTGACAACATGGGGATAGGTGAGGCCTGCACACATCAGCTGGTGCAACTACCATAGCAACAGGATGAATAATAGACCTCTGTAATGGGGCCTGGAGCATCCTGGGGATAGGGCAAATCTGTGAAACTGCAACAGAAGCAGGTACCATAGCACCAGGATGAATATTAGACCTCTGTGATGAGGCCTGGAGCATCCTGGAGATAGGGAAGACTTGTGCACTGCAACAGGCGCAACTAACATAACACCAGGATCAACACTAGACCTCTGTGATGAGGCCTGGGGCATCCTGGGGATACGGCAGACTTGGGAACTGCAACAGGAGCAGGTTCCATAACACCAGGATGAATAATAGACCTCTGTAATGAGGCCTGGAGCATCCTGGGGATACGGCAGACTTGGGAACTGCAACAGGCGCAACTAACATAACACCAGAATCAATACTAGACCTCTGTAATGAGTGCTGGAGCATGCTGGGGATAGGGCAGACTTGTGCACTGCAACAGGAGCAAGTACCATAACACCAGTGGAGTGGAGGAGTGGCCTAGTGGTTGGGGCAAGGTACTTCAGGCCGGAAGGTCGGGGGTTCAAATCCCACTAGAGGACAGCAACCTTGGGCCGGAAGGACTGGGGTTTCTAGTCTCACAGGTGCTCCTTGTGGTCTTGGGCAAGCCACTTAACCCTCCATAGCCCATGTTCCCTGTAAAATAGTTATCTCCAAGTTATAATGCCCTGTTCAATGTAATTTCAGTTTGTTCAATGTAAACCGCACTGATGCAGAATAGCACGGTATATAAGAGAATGTAAATAAATAAATAAATAAATAAACACCAGGATGAATATTTGACCTTTGCACACATCAACAGGGGGGACTACATTGATCCCATTTGGGCCCACAGACACATCCTTCCCCTTGCTGTGCATGTCTGATATGTGTGTTGGTTGCCGGCTATTTTTTTGCACTCCTAGGTTTGGGTGCCTGTCCCCATGCACTTACCTCACATGGGTTGTCTGCGTCCCTATTGTAGCGCCTGGTGAGGCGCACCCAGGCCCTCCTCACCCTGTTAAAGTCCTGCCGGCTTGAGGAGCCTGGAAACAGGCGCTCCTGGCGGCAGCATATTTGTTCTGCCAGGAAGTAGAGGTCAGCATGTGTGAAGGCAGGTTTTCTTGACCTAGCAGCCATCTTGTCTGCTGCATGTGGTCAATCCTCCTATAACGCATTAAAAATGTGCCTGTGCAGTGCGGGCGTTGCTACGTGTGTACCTTGGTTTGTGATGTGCATTGGTCTATTTGTTTATGTTTCAGGTATTCTCTTATATATCTAACCACAACTGTTCTGTCTGTGACATGCCCTATACCCATCTTTTTGCCATTGTGGTATCCTCTTCTGGGATTTGAACTCACAATACATTGTGGTCAGACATTGCCTAACCACTGCGCTACACATACCACGTTATATTGGTCTGATGGACCATGTTCTTGTGGGCATTGCCGCTTTACGTTACAGCGTGTCAGGCTTTCAGCCATCTGGGCCTAAGGTGCGTTTTATGCGAACGTTGATTATGGCACCATGGAGCACACCTTAGGCAACGGTACGCTAAGGAGCGCGTCCTGGGACTCCTTAGCCCTAATGGCACATTATATATCGCCCTAGACCTTGCTTCAAACATGGCGCGTTCTAAGGTTCCTTATATGGTATATTGTGATGCGGCACCTTAGTAGGCGCCTTAGTGGGTGCCATATTGTAAGGTGCCATATAGGATGCTCGTCAGGTACCTTGCAAGGTGCCTTGTGAGGTGCCTTCTAAGGCACCTTATCGGGCTCCCTAGGCAAGGCGCCGTACTGGGCACCCCTGGACAGGTCATCTTCGAGGGCTCTCTGGAATATTTAGCCATTGGTTACGGTGGCATAACAATGTTACGGTGCCTTAGGTGACTTTGCCCTACGGGCTGCAAGGTGCCTCACGTTGACATGCATTACCTATGGCCAGTGATACTGATGTCACCCTAACACTGGATTGGCCATGGGGTAAAGACACTGCACAAGTGATTGAAGGAGGGGGGGGGGCTGGGAGCTCCTGGACATGCCATATCCGTGACAAACATGTTGACTGTTGACGAACATTGTGTGGGCAACTGTACCACAGCACAGGGTGTGGGCAATGTAAAGTACTGGGAAGACAGTGGGTGGCAGATGATGGGAATACGTGTCCCCCAGTGGAGGTGGGAGTGCCAGGATAGTTAAAATGATGGGTGAACAGAGGTGTGGTGGTGCCATCCAGATGAGGTACAGGCGAGGCAGCCAATGAAGAGGCATAATGCAGGACAGGGTAACAGTGCATGACCTGTGGTGGCAGTCTGCACAGACTCTACACAGCTGACAGACGCAGATAGACGGACCAAAGGAATGTCAGCAAGTGTGGTGAGGCTATTATGGGCTGACAGCACAGATCTGCAAATATATGACTGTTAGAGGCATGCAAAATATCTGAGTTGGACAGGCATGAGAGGAGGGAACAATGGGGAATTGAACCCATGACCACAGTTTGGAATGTCATTGTATGAACCAGTGGTCTATACCTCTATGGCCTGTTGTACAGCAATGCCTGAGTACAGAGGGACTGCAGGTCACCACACAAACCGTCTGCTCTGTGCGCCAGGATAGGGTAACCACACCAGCACCCATGATGCATTGCACATGCGGAACAGCGGTCTACAGCAGATCACCAAATGGGGTCTGCACCTCTCTGTTACCGCAGCTTGGTAAGATGGACTGCCGTGCGTGATACTGGCACAGAGTAGCTACAGACTCTGCCATTTTGCAGGTTCTGTGTTCACCCTGAGAGTAAGGATGGCGACCCAGCACTAGGTCCGTAGTACATGTGGTGCTACATGTAGGTCCTGCTGCACATCCCCATCACTAGCAGTGTGTGACAGGTGTCCCTAGCAGTGCAACAGAAGGTACCTCTGTGCCCATCTGTGTTCCGCAGTCACATGTGTCCCTTTGGGACCAGACACCACACAGATCAGTGTGTACCCAGTGTTAAGGTCTGGCTGCCATGGCCACCTGTTAGCAGGGTAGAGAGGTGTCTAGAGTCTTATGAGGATTATGTACCACCGCCACCTACTGTTCAGAGTCATATACACTATGTGCCCCCAAGGGGCCAAGACCACCCGTATTTTAGGTGAGGGTGTGGAGGAACAGGTGCCTGAGCCCAGGGGACTGGCTGCGGGACCAGCAACCCCGGTCCTGATGGCAAAAAGACAGCCCTCTAGGGCTAGTGTGCAAGAGACATACCTGTGACTGGGGCATTGACAGACCAGCAATAATGTGGGGGGTAGGCCTGTGAATCCTCACTTGCCACATACAACGGTCTGCCATGCATCATCAGACAACACTGTCGGACTGCACCTACAGCAGCGTACAAGGTGTTCTCACCATGCACAGACTAACTGCAGACATGCCACTGGCCAGTCCCAGGTACATGCTCACTGAGGAAACATGTGCACCCAGACATAGAATAGACAGCACACATACCAAGCAGGTATGTCAGGATTGGACCCCAGAACTGGATTCACACAGGTATCATAATCCAGGCCACCATAACTCCACATTTTGACTTTGCCAATCTAATTCTAATAGGCATATCAAAACAAAACATCAAACAATTGCAATTAGCGCAAAACGCAGCGGCCAGAATCATATTGAAAATTAACTCACTCCAACACATATCACCAATACTAGCCTCCCTCCATTGGCTACCAATTAAAAGCAGAATAATCTACAAAACAATAATAACTTCATTCAAGGCCTTATATGATATGGCCCCGACTATGCTATGTAACTTAATACACAAAGAACCATCTAAGCCTACACACAGAAAAGGACAATTGAACAGATCAAAGATCCCGAAAGATTATACAAGAGCCCATAAATCAACAAATAACAGAGCCTTTTCCCACATAGCCCCAACTATCTGGAATTCCCTCCCAGAGGAGCTACGAACACTAACGGAGATCATGGAACTCCGCAAAAAATTGAAAACTTATCTGTTCACCAAACACTATAACATAGATAACTCATCACCTGCTTTAGACAAAGGTTAAACAGGTATCTGTCTGCTTCAAGCAAAAACCCTTTAACCCACATAGATAGCACACACTCATGATGACCTCACAGCTTATGTCCTTTCACTTCCATGTATATATATACATATATAAAATTGTATATAGTTTATTCTGTTCTATATTATCTCACATTGTTTAGACTGTATATTCTATATATAATATGATGTTCCTTGTAAATATGTTCTGTTATAATATGACGTTTCCTGTAAAACAAACTTGCTTTGTTAATTATTGTTCACTGTGAACCGCAACTGAACTTTGGAAGATGCGGTATATAAATGTGTATAAAATAAATAAAATAAAATAAATAAAAAATCACTGGAGACAAATAGTATAAAGCACTATGGGGGAACCTAGACATGCCATGGTCACTGCTGAGTCAGGGTGAGACTGACCTCCCGGCATGACATGCTGTGGCCACCCTGTCCATGCAGGTAGTGTTTGGACACTACAGTGTCCCAGCCATTGCAATACTCCCTGTGCAGATGCAGCCTGCCCAATTCGCCCTGTCTGGCCCATACCCACACTACCTTGCTCCTCACTATGCACATTTGCAGGCTAACGCTGGTAACAGTTGGACATGTGGGACGAGAGCGGGGTGGGCAGTCACAAAACAATGGATAGACATACACACACACACTCCTACTGCAGCACTGTGCAATGATAGGGGTGTTTGGCAACCCTGTCTGCCACACTGCTGATATTTCTGAACTGTGCAGGAGATAGCAGTGGTGCTGTGATGGTACCTGCAGCTCCATGCTGGGGCCACCAGCCTGCCTGTACAAGACAATTTGGATAGTGGAGCCTGTGTGAGTGGGTGTTTGTACCCCTGTGGCCGCTGCTGTGGGGATTGCACAGTTTGATATTGTATCTACTTAGTAGGGTAAAATATTGGGATGTGTTCTGCAGGGTCTGCAGCTGGGACCTGAACCTGTAACCCTCTGCTCCTGGACACAGAGGCACACAGAGGCACAGCAGTCCCTGGAGCTACCTTTACTTCTCCTCAGCCAGACTTTTCCTGTTTTACTGTTGTATCTACATAGTAGGGTAAAATATTGGGATGTGTTCTGCAGGGTCTGCAGCTGGGACCTGAACCTGTGACCCTCTGCTCTGAGTCACACTGGCTGTGTGTACTGCACCACAGTGTGGCCACAAAAGTGCAGTAGTCCCTGGGCCTACCTTTACATCTCCTCAGCCAGACTTTTTCTGTTGCACTGCACAACACGTACTGGTACAGGCATGGCCTAGGTCCACTGCAGACAGGTGCCACTGCCCCCTCCAGCAGGGACACCCCCCCGCTATGCTGACACGACCATATGCTGTTGGTGCTTGTTGTGCGCTGTCCCAGGCCATCCACTGTTCGGGTAGGCAGGTGCCTAGGGTGCGGCGTCTGGGGTGGGAAGGCATACATGAACATCCACCCCCCCCCCATCACCGCCTAACAACATTATATCCCTTCAACATGGGGGAGGGATGGCTGCGGGGATGTCCTGTCTCTGCCCTGGCAATTATTGGCTAGGGTGGTCAGGGTATTTATATATTGTGTTTGGCCTTTGTCAGATGCTGTCTTGCTGACTTCCAGTTTCTATGTTCCTATGTGCCAACTAGACGACAGCCTAGTCCGCCCTATGCCCCGGCTGCCCCCACTACATGTGCCGCCTGCAGCCCCCTATGCCCCATTTATACCATCGCCATAGTGGCCTTTCATACTTGGCCACTATGCTGTTGCTGCAAATGGAGCACTACTATCACGTTTCTTGTGCTCCCTGCCTATGCTGTACATTGCTGACACTGAAATGGTTTCTCTCTCCTGCAAATGTGCATCTAACGGCAGGTTTTCATTCACGGTAGGATTCAGCCCTTCAGTTCAGCGTGTTAGTGTGCAGAGAGCCTCTCCATGCCCACTCCCCGCCCATTGACCCCAGCTCTCTGCCCTCTCTCCTCCCTCTGCGGTGTTTACCGCGCCACGGAGCACTTCCGCGTGGGTAATAACGTTACTGCACGGTAACGTTACGTTACCGTGCGGTAACATTACCTAACGCACGGTAACGTTACCTAACGCGCGGTCTGTAACATTACCACGGTTTAGTAAACATACCCCAAAGACTGTAGCCAATTCTATACTGACACAGAGACCAAAATCATACCATTCAAAAAAGAGCTGTCAAAAGGGTTGCCCATCAATGACGTTTGAAAGAGTGATAAGAACCACTCACAAGTTTTTAATCACTTGGGTGGTTCTCATCACTCTTTCCAACGTCATTGTTCTTTTCACAGCCCTTTTCACAGCTCTTTTTTTATTAGTATTGTTTTGGTCAACATGTCAGTGTGAGATTGGCTGTCTGTTTAAATATTGTATTTGGCTCTATTACCTGTATGATGCCAGATTGAATTCAGACAAACCTTTTGCCTTTTTTGCAACTTGAGGAAAGGAATAGCTGCATGTAAGGCCCCTGTTACAGTAGTCAAAATGGGGAGTAATGATAGAATGGACTACTGACCTGAAGTCATGAATGTCTAGCAGGGGCCTTAGGTGCTGCATAATTTTTAGCTTAAAGAAGATGGTTCTTGCTGTTTGTTTTAGATGGTGGACTACGTTGTATATGCCACCCATTTAAAATCCTAGATGGCTTCCAAACATACACATGCAATTTAGTAAAACAGATGGTACAATAAATCAAACATAATAAAACATTAAATTTGATTAATGAAAAGCCACTTACACAATACTCCCCTTCCCAATTAAACCATTATAAGTATCTTCACATCAGATTTATTTTGCTAAGGCCATATAAGGATGGACTATATAAAATGAGATAAACTAATCCTGGTAGCCATGAATTCAAACACTGGATTGGATTGTGCTAGAGCTGGAAAAGTCCGGAACTCAGCAGCAGTGAAGCTATCAGGTTATTAAACAAAATTAAACGGAGACATTTCCTTATATTTGAAATTTCCTTGAATCTGAACGGACACAATATTTTAAATTTCAGTCTGGCAACAAACTACTACTACTACTGAGCATTTATATAGCGCTACAAGTTGTACGCAACGCTGCACAGAGATGTAAGAGACAGTCCCTGCTCATCAGCACTTACAATCTAGTCAAGACAAACACAGAAGGTGTAGGCAGGGATAAAGCAAGGGGAAAGAAAAAGGAGAACAGTGGGTCAAGATCCAAAAGCAGCAGTGAAGAGGTGAGTTTTCAGCCTGGATTTGAAGAGGGTTAGAGAAGGTGCCTGGCGTACAGACACAGGTAGTTTGTTCCAGGCGTAAGGCACAGCAAGGTGAAAGGAGCGGTCTGGAGTTAGCAGTAGAAGAGAAGGGCACAGATAGAAGCAGTTTGCTAGAAGAGCGGAGTTCCCGAGGGGGGTTGTAAGGAGAGATAAGAGAAGAAAGGTAGTGAGGAGCCGCAGAGTGAATGCATTTATAGGTCAGCAGGAGAAGTTTGAACTGGATGCGGAAACGGATAGAGAGTCAATGAAGTGACTTGAGAAGAGGAGTAATATGGGCATGACGAGGCTGGCGGAAGATTAGCCGCGCAGCAGAGTGTTGAACAGATTGAAGGGGAGAGAGATGATTCAAAGGGAGACCAGCAAGGAGTAGGTTACAGTAGTCAAGATGGGAGGTGATTAAGGAGTGGATAAGCATTTTAGTAGTGTGTTCAGAAAGGAAAGGGCGGATTTTGCGATGTTATAGAGAAAGAAACGGCAGGTCTTAGCTGTCAGATGAATATGTGAGGAGAAAGAGAGAGAGGAGTCAAAGACAACCCCCAGATTGCGGGCTGAGGAAACAGGAAGGAGTACAGAGTTATCCACAGAAACTGAGAAAGGAGGAAGAGGAGGGGAGGTTTTAGGAGGAAGGATAAGAAGTTCAGTCTTGGCCATGTTAAGTTTCAAGCGGCGGTGAGACATCCAGGCAGCAATGTTGGAAAGGCAGGCAGAGATCCGGGTCTGGATTGCCAGGGAGATTTCAGGCGTAGAGAGGTAGATCTGGGAGTCATCAGCATACAGATGGTACTGAAAGCCATGGGAGGAGATAAGCGCACCAAGGGACTGGGTGTAGATAGAGAAAAGGAGCGGACCCAAGACAGATCCTTTGGGTACACCAACTGGGAGCGGGGTAGCAGAGGAGGAGGAGCCACCAGAACACACACTGAAAGCGATGGGAGAGGTTGGAGGAGAACCAGGATAGTACAGAGCCCCTAAAACCAAGCGAGGACAGGGTAATGAGGAGAAGGTTGTGGTCAACAGTGTCAAAATCAGCAGAGAGGTCAAGAAGGATGAGGACAGAGTAAAGGCCCTTGGATTTTGCCAGGAACAAATCACTGGAGACTTTGGCAAGAGCCGTTTCAGTAGAGTGTAAAGGGCGAAAGCCAGACTGTAAGGGATCCAGGAGGGCATGAGAGGAGAGGAAGTCGAGACAGCGGCAGTGAACCGCACGTTCAAGTAGTTTAGAAACGAAGGGAAGGAGAGAGATGGGTCAATGATTAGAAGGACAGGTGGGATCAAGTGAGGGTTTCTTGAGGAGAGGTGTGACCACAGCATGCTTGAAGTCTGCAGGGACTGTTGCAGTGGAGAGTGATAGGTTGAGAATATGCGAGATGGAAGGGACAACGGTGGAGGAGATGGGGCTTAGGAAACGGGTGGGGATAGGATCAGAGGAGCAGGTGGTGAGTTTGGAGGAAGAAAGAAGGTATGTGGTTTCCTCTTCAGAGATCACAGGAAAGGAAGAGAGGGTAGCAGAGGTGTGTGTGTGTGGGGGGGGGGGGGTGAGTTGGGAGTGAAGAGGAGGAGGGGCAGTAGCTGACTTTGTGGGGAATTGGAGGGTGATTTTGTGGGTTTTGTCATGGAAATAGTCAGTCAGGGTTTGGGCAAAAAGAACGCAAAACTTAAAATCTCAAAAACAATACATATTCCAGTACCCCCCCCCCCCCCCCCCCCCCCCCCACAATGAAAACCCTACAGTTGCCCTCACCAAGAAACCAGAGTACAGGACCCATAGAGCAAATCTACTATTTCATAACAGCACTAACTTCCAAAACTCATGGAAGTGTACTTAGAAAAGGGCAGCACCATAAATATTGCAGTAGGCCCTAGACCATAAATAAGCAGGATTACTACAGCTCCCTACATAGAAACTCCATGCTAGCAGAACATATAGCCTCAGTCACACATATGCAGAACATATAGCCTCAGTCAAACATATGCAGAAGATCTTTACCACGTAGAGAATATATCAGTACAAACTAAAAACAAACATATATAGTAAAAAAATGCTTTTACCCATTATAGGATTCTTTCCCCAAATTATACTTCACTGCAGAGTGAGGCAAGGGAAGGAATTCACACACATAGGCATCTGCATTGTTGGCAGAAACTAACATAATGGCTCAGCGCAAGTAGCGTGAGTGCAACTAATGCCACCTCAGCGGATGGCCTTAGTTGCACCAGCAGCTGTTTTACCAAGCTGAAATGCAGTAACTGCAAGGGGATGTAACTGCCTCCCTGCAGTTAGTCTATAGCCCTGCATAATCAAACTCTAGAATTAGTTACCAGAGGATGCAGTAAAAGCTTTTAGTGTAACTGGGTTTACAAAAGGTTTGGACAAGTTCCTGGAGGAAAGGTCCATAAACTATTATTAAAGAGGACCTGGGAAATCCACTGCTTGCCCCGGAACAAGCATTGTGGAACCTACGAGCCTTTTTGGGAACCTGCCAGGTACTTGTGAACTAGATTGGCCACTGTTGGAAACAGGATACTGGGCTTGATGAATCTTAGTCTGACCCAGTATGGCATATCTTATGTTCTTATGTTACCAGTGCAGAGCCTAGGAAACATGCTCCTAAATATGCCAAACAAGAGGGTCTCAACAGTGTCCATGCAGCATCTCCCACTTCCACACAAACAAGAGTGACGTGGCACCCCAACACAGCACTTCCCACCCTCTGAAAAACAAGAAGAACTTTGTGACCCCAACACAACATCTCCAACTCCAACATAAACACCAAGAAGGGCTTAGCAACCCCACCATAACTCCTGAAACTGTGCACTGGACAAGCAGGGTGTTCATGTAAATATATATTCTGTAAAAAAACAAAGGAAATGCAAGATGCTCACACTCCAAGGGACTAAAAGAGAAAGAGAGAACTACAGCACAGTTTATAAGACCAAATTTTAACTCCTTTTATTTATTTAACAGGTTTTCTATACCGTCTTATCCTTCAATCAAAGTGGTTTACAGGTCAACCAGAACAGATTACAGAGTATTGTAGGTGAGGTAGGTATGCAGGAATTGTTTAGAAGCTTAACTTATTTAGAAAGCAACTTATATACAATAAACCAATCTACGGATTCTACCAGGGGAGACATGGATGGGGGGGGGGGTCCTCACTTTTTCTTTTTGAATACATATTCTGCATCCACAGAAACCTCTCCCTCGACAATGGGTGCAGAGCAGAAGTAGGACATTCACCCACAGAACGCAATATATTAAAAAAAAAAATCTGATTCTGCTCATCCAACTAACAAACATTCTCCAGTACCAGGCATATTGGGAACTAATATAACACCCTAAAAAAGTCACCGAAATCTACAAGGCCAAATCTACCATACCATACCAGGATAAATTTCCAAAACTCATACAAGGGGCCTATCCAGAAAAAAGCAGCACTATAAATACTGCAGAGGGCTTTAGAACACAAAAGCTGAACAAGTCAAACTACTACAGTACAGATCTCTACATACAAACTCCATGTTAACAGAACACCCGGCTTCGGTCACACACTTAGAACACAGACCCTCACCAAGTACAGAATAAGTGACCACAGCCTAAAGTAAAAATAAAAATATGTAGACAAAAATTAAACTGAAACCCAAAGAAGCCAGACTCTGCATGTGGTGCAACATCAGAGTAATAAGAGATGCAGTTCCCCATACTGTGTAAAATATAAAGAAAGCGCAAAGTCCAATCATTAAAATGAAAATAAAATTATTTTTCCTACCTTTGTTATCTGACCATTTTATTCTCTGATCATGCTGGTCCCGTTCTGAGGCTTCTGCTTTCCTCTGTCTTCTCTTAGCTCTCTTTCTACGGTCTCTAGTCTATCTGTCATTTTTTGTTTCTCCTTTTGTTTTCTTCACTTCCTTCCATCTTTGATATTGATATTTTTCCTATCAGTTTTTTTCCATTTATTTCTCTTTCTTTGCACCCAGATTTCACTATTCCTTACTATCCAGTTCTGAATCTTCCTCTTTTTTACGCCATCTACCTACTACCTTTCAACCTTCACCCCAGTCCTTCCATCCCCCCGCTCTTCTTCCTTGATCCATTATTACCCAGTCTTTTGCTCACTCTCTTTCCCCCTCCATGTTTAACATCTCTCCCCCCCCCTCATCCAGTGTCTCTCTCTCTCTCTGGCTCTCTCTTTCCCTCCATCCAGTACCTCCGCTCTCTCTTATCTTCCATTTCTGCCCTATTCCTTCCTATCCCCCCCTGCAACCAGCATCTATCCCAACTCCATACCATACCATCCCCTCTCTATTACTCCCATGCCCAGCATCTCTCCGTCTCTTTCTCAACCTATTTACCCCGTGTCCATCTTCTCCCCTCTCTCACCCCCATGTCTTGCATCTTCTACTCCCCTTATTGTTCTGTGTCCAACATCTCCCCTCTGTCCCCCCTCCCCAAGTCCAGCATGTTCCCATAGTCTCCCTAAAACCCCCTGGCCAACATCACCACCCCATTGCCCCTCCTTGCTTCTCCCTTTACCCCTTTCCATGTCCATCATCTCCCTTTACCTCCCTAGCCCCTCACCTCAATCTTAACCTCACTGCCTCCCTACCCAGCATCTCCTTTCTGACTCACTGTGAACATCCACATCCACAACCATGTCACATTGCCCCTTCATGTCCACTCCTTGTATGTACAAGGGGCAGAGTCTGCCCATGGAGCAGCATGTCTCACGGAGAGGAGCTCTGCAAGCAGTGATCCCAGCCCAGAGAGGCAGAATACTATTGGCCTTGCACAGCTCCTGCCCACAGGGCACACTGCTCCTGCAGGCAGGTTCTGATCTCGGGGCCACAATCGCTGCCTCTCACACCCTTCTGCCTGCAGGAGCAGTATATTCTGCAGGCATGGGTTGTGCAAGCCGTGACTGCAGCCCTGAGAAACAGAGCCTGCCCGCAGGAGCAGACATCAGGAGGGCGCCGTCGCTGTCAGTCTGCCCCCACTCAGGATGACCTGTGGAGCACCAGCAGCCTAGTGGAGATCCAGCCCGTGGGCAGAAGTGCTGTGAGTAGCGATTGTGGCCTCTCACAGCCTTCTGCCCATTGGACCAGCGTGTCCTGCAGGCAGGCTCTCCACTAAGCCGCTGGCGCTGTACAGGCCATCCTGAATGGGGAGTGGGGACCAGGTGGCTAGCAATGGCACTATCCTGACATCAGCACTTCCTTGCCGGAGTCAGTGCTACCCAGCTTACTGGGTAGCACCAACCCCGGTCCAGCATTTGTCTTCTTGCTTCCCCCCTCTGTCCAGCATTTGTCTTCCCCCCACGTGTCCAGCATTTGTCTTTCTGCTCCCCAGCATTTGTCTTCCCCCATCCAGCATTTGTCTTACTGCTTCCTTCCTGTATCCAGCATTTGTCTTCCTTCTTCCCCCTTAGCACCAAACATGACTCCCTCTTGGTAGCGGCAGCAAGCTGATATAATCCAGACCTTCTTATAGCTGTCCTATAAGATTCACGCATGGTGCAGCACACAGTCCTCTTGCTTCAAGTTTAGTCCCCTAGATTTCTTGAGCCTCCAGACCTGGAGTGGCCCTTCCGCTTCCCCACTCACGGCAGGAAATGTGACAGCAGAGCACCCATGAGTGGCAGCTCTATCACCAGGCACTGGGGTTCAGCAGCAGTGTTAGAGACTGGTCTCTAGCTCCAATCTCTCCAGTTTATAACACAAAGTTATAACGAGAACAATTAATAATGCTTCTAAAATCAGTTCATTTCAACACAGTCTTTCATAGAATGCACCACAAAGCTCAGCTGCACAGTTAGAAGCTGTGCAGCTGCCCTACCCTTACTCCCTTTTCAGATGGTTTTGTTTTTGGCCAACGGTGAGAGCTCCCCGCCACTGCCCCAGTGTCCTTGGATCTGGGGCAGCGACAGGGTGGGGCAGGGAGGGGGACAGAGGGGTTGATTCTGCCACTGCCAAGAAGCAGCGGCGGCAGCTTGTCCACCCCTTTTTTTTTAAACCTACGAAGGCAGAGTGAGGTGGCTGTTTTGGGGGCATTTTTTGCTGCCCCTAAAACTCTGCTGCCTAAGGTGGTTGCCTCACTCTGCCTCAATATAAAGCCACCCCTGAGTGGTAGAAGTTCTTGGTGCAGGGTCCCTCTGCCCAGTCACATTTTATTTCCTCACCGGACCTTTCACTGGTCCAAAAACATATTTCCAAATAATTTGCCACAACTCTAATAACTTCACAAAAACCCACGTCATAGTATTTCTCTTAGAGAGCTAGCCAGTTTTGGCTGTGTCTCTATGAAAGCTTAGATATCCTAGGAAAAATCCCTTTCTAGCATTAAAGCAACTTCAGTTTTGTCAGCAAATTCAATTATTCTCACTATTTGTGCTGTTTTTATCCACAATTAAAGTTTGAACTCAGCTTAAAATATTACAAAGAAACCCTCTTGCTATTATTTTTATCTGACACCCTTTTCCCACACACCAAATAACAGTCTTTCCTCAGTCTGATTTTCCACAGAAAAATCACATAAAAGCAGTTTTTGGCTTTTCTTACAATCAGCCTCTCTTTATTTAGACTAACAGTTCAAAGTTTTGCTCAGATCTCTCACTTCTCACGCACATATTACAGCATTGCAGTAGACACATCTTAGTCACAGAACTAAATTCCCAAATTGAAACAGAATCACAAACTTAGCTCTGCACATTACTGGAAAAATAGTGTTCTTCCACTACAGTTAGTCCCTGTAGACCTGGTTGAGCTGTCGTTGTATATATCTGGTTGCCTAGAAGATGTGTCAATGTTTGGAAGTGGTCTGCCATGATTTGCGGGGTTAATTCTGTAACTTCTTCCTTTTGAGCAGGATCTTTTATTAGGTTTTTGACTAGATCAAGGAGCTGTCTTGGACAGTTTAGGGAATTTCGGATCATTCTGGTGTAGTACTATTTCTTTGCCTTGTTTGTGGCTGTTTGACATTCATGTAGTTTGGCCAGGTAGGTGTCAAGGTTGATAGCTGACTTGGAGCATCTCCATCTTCTTTCCAGACTCTTAGGTTGCGTTTTATGTTTTTTAGTTGGGTGGAGTACCATGTTGCTGTGTTGTGGCTCCGTTGGATTGCAGGTGTGTGCTGCTTTATAGCTATACTGCTTATTATTTTGTTCCAGTTCTGAATGAGTGAGTCAAAGTCTTCAGAGGAGTCTTGAAGATGTGGTAATATTTTTGTTCGAAAATCTTTTGTCTTTAGGTGGTGGAATCTGTGAATAGTAGATCGAGGGAGTGATCTATGTGGGAGGAGGACAGAAAATGTCTTGTGATTTGACCAGGGGACAGTGGCTAGAGTGGGTGGTGGGAGGGTATAATCTCTGAGCATGAGTTGGGGTAGGAATATCAGGTCTAGTGTATTTCCCTTGTTGCATGTGGGTTTGTTGAAGATTTGCATGTATCCTAGGGCATCCATTTCGTCCAGGAAGGCTTTTGAGGATTTAGGAGCGGTGGAAGTAAGGTTGAAATTGCCTAGGATCAGTAGGTGGTTGGAGCTAGATTTATATTTGCAGGCTGCTTCTACTATGAGGTCCAGGTCATCTGGGCTGACATTAGGGATCTATAAACAAGGAAGAAAGCTATGCAACTGTTTGTGATGGTTCATGTATCCAGGCCTCTGCTTATGCTTTTGGTGAGGAAGTGAAAATTGAGGTGTTTCTTAATCAAGATGAGAACCACACCACCTCTACGTTCGGTTGTAGATAGCTGAATAAGTCATAATAGGGTGATATAGCTGCTTCATTGGGACATTGTCGGATTTGGAGAACCAGGATTCAGAGATGCATAAAGCATCCAACTTGTTTTCAATAAGAAAGTCAGCGATTAGTTGAATTTTGTTTTGTGCTGAGCAGGTGTTAATAAGGGTACATTTGAAGTACTTCTGTACTTGCTCCCTATGTGGCCACACCGCTTGCACAGTCCTTCGTACGGCCCTGCAGACTTCTCTTCCCTGATGGAAGGGAGCAGACTGTGAGTTGGCCAGAAGTAATCTATGCCCTAGATGTACTAGTCATGCACATTCCCTGTCCCAGGTAATACACAAAAGTGCCCTTTCCAGGCCAGTGGAGTAAAAGGAAACTGAATTTATCATATTTTTTGCGATCTCAAAGATCTAGATCACTTCTGGACCTCCTTAGATGCCCTGGGTTAGGATTTCTTTTAACTGCATCTCTCTGACAGTCAGGTAGTATCAGTGTTTAGTCCTGTCCTTTTAAACTTGGCTAGAGACGAACCACAGAAAGTCAGTCATGACAACCAACCTTGCCTATGGTTCAACTCAATGTTTGTAAAAAGAATTCATTAAAAGTTCAAGAATACTTCCTGCATGATGCCCTTCACCATCAGACTATACAAGACATTGTTTAGAGTAATGTGCTGTACTCTTATTTTCTGAGCTGAATTGATAGTGTGGGTGATGCAATAGACCAAGTGAAGCCGTCTCTACCATGAAAGATTTTCTAAGAACTGTTATACTATAATCTCTTTGTACATGGTTTCACACATACAAGCCAGGAGAATGACAGGGTACTCTACAGAGAGCCTATTATATTTTACTACATCACGGAATACGAAACTGCCAGTGCTGTGCATAATAAAAACAAATCAGTATGACTAAATACCTGCTTTGTAAGGTCCATGTAATGCGAGGGTAGCAGAGAATGTACTTGGTAGGTATACGCTTCCTCAGTTCTTTAAGATGGCAGGGTCCTCTTGCCATGATCATGCTGGGAGAGTGAGGGCCCCGATGCGTTCCTTACACATGTGGAGGGAAATTTTATAACAGATCATTTATGTCTGAGACCCACCTAGATGTCTGTTTTATAAACTACTAGCACGAAGCCCGCAGAAATAGTGGCTAGATTGAAGCTGTGGATTATTTACTCCTGCTTAGGAGCATAACGTACGTTCATATGTGCACCGTCTGGAAAATGCAGCTGAAAATCCATGCAGCAATTTTATAAGAGGGCAGCTAGGTCTAGAGGGCAAGAACGCAGGGCAGCTCAAGGCAATCTGCTGCCTGAGGCAAAGTATGAAATGGCGCCCCCCCCCCCCACCTTAGAGGGGGTGGAACATTTTCAGAAATCCAATCAAAGACTGAACCAAACCAAAAAAACGATTAGATTATATGGAGGAAATGCAAGATGTTTGCACACAGGGCCGTATCGAGCTGCAATCGCACCCTGTGTGACTTGTAGCTCGGGCGCACGCCCTCCTCCCTCCATACCTCCGTCCAGCGCGCCTGCTCTTTCCCT
Source organism: Ichthyophis bannanicus (assembly GCA_033557465.1). Lineage (NCBI taxonomy): Eukaryota > Metazoa > Chordata > Amphibia > Gymnophiona > Ichthyophiidae > Ichthyophis > Ichthyophis bannanicus. The sequence continues at coordinate 840,733,139 of CM066036.1, read as the reverse complement.
GCTGCTGCCGCCCTCTGTTTTTTCATGGCAACGCCGGCAGCAGGGAAAGAGCTGGCAGCGCTGGACAGAGGTATGGGGAAGAGGAGGGGGGCATGCGCCCGATCTGAAAGGCACCAACACTTTAAGCAGATCTGTCCCTCCCTACTCTGACATCATGTCGGAGGATGGAGCCTAGGAAAGCCAGACTGTAAGGGATCCATGAGGGCATGAGAGGAGAGAAAGTCAAGACAGCGGCGGTGAACCGCACGTTCAAATAGTTTAGAAACGAAGGGAAGGAGAGAGATGGGTCGATAATTAGAAGGACAGGTGGGATCAAGTGAGGGTTTCTTGAGGAGAGGTGTGACCACAGCATGCTTGAAGTCTGCAGGGACTGTTGCAGTGCAGAGTGATAGGTTGAGAATATGTGAGATGGAAGGGACAACGGTGGAGGAGATGGGATAGGAAACGGGTGGGGATAGGATCAGAGGAGCAGGTGGTGAGTTTGGAGGAAGAAAGAAGGTGTGTGGTTTCCTCTTCAGAGATCACAGGAAAGGAAGAGAGGGTAGCAGAGGTAGGGGGGGGGGGGAGAGTTGGGAGTGAAGAGGAGGAGGAGGGAAAGTAGCTGACTTTGTGGGGAATTGGAGGGTGATTTTGTGGATTTTGTCATGGAAATAGTCAGCCAGGGTTTGGCAGAAAGAACGCAAAATTGCAAATCTCAAAAACAATACATATTCTAGTACCCACCACCCCAACCAACACCCTACAGTTGACCTCACCAAAAAACCAGAGTACAGGACCCATAGAGCAAATCTACTATTTCATAACAGCACTAACTTCCAAAACTCAAGGGCAGCGCCATAAATATTGCAGTAAGCCCTAGACCATAAGCAAGCAGGATTACTACAGCTCCCTACATAGAAACTCCATGTTAGCAGAGCATATAGCCTCAGTCACACATATGCAGAACAAAGATAGATCTTCACCATGTAGGGAATATATCAGTACAAACTAAAAACAGACATATGTAGTAAAAAATGCTTTTACCCATTATAGGATTCTTTCCCCAAATTATACTTCACTGCAGAGTGAGGCAAGGGAAGGAATTCACACACATAGGCATCTGCATTGTTGGCAGAAACTAACATAATGGCTCAGCGCAAATAGCGTGAGTGCAACTAATGCCACCTCAGCGGATGGCCTTAGTTGCACCGGCAGCTGTTTTGCCAAGCTGAAATGCAGTAACTGCAGGTGGATGTAACTGCCTCCCTGCAGTTAGTCTATAGCCCTGCATAATCAAACTCTGGAATTAGGATAGCTGAATAAGTCATAATAGGGTGATATAGCTGCTTCATTGGGACATTGTCGGATTTTGAGAACCAGGATTCAGAGATGCATAAAATAAAAATATGTAGATAAAATTTTAATTGAAACCCGAAGAAGCCAGAGTCCACATGCAGTGCAACGTCAGATAAATAAGAGATGCAGTTCCCCAATACTGTGTAAAATATAAAAATAGCACAAAGTCCAATCACTAAAATTAAATAAAATTATATTTGCTACCTTTGTTGTCTGACCATTTTATTCTCTGATCATGCTGGTCCCAATCTGAGGCTTCTGCTTTCCTGTCTTCTCTTAGATCTCTTTCTGTAGTCTATGGTCCATGGTCCGTCTGCCATTTCTTATCTCTTCTTTTGTTTTCTTCACTTCCTTCCATCAGCTTATTTCCAGTTCCAGTAACCCTCCCCAGTATCAGCCCCCTTCCCAGTCCTCCCCTCCCAGTACCTTCCAATGTCAAATATCTTGCATTCCCACGACTGCTACTGGTGTCCATTCTCTTCCAATCCCCCTCCTTCCCCACTGTCCAGCTCCTTCTAGTCCAAATTCCATCCCAGATATCAGCTCACGTCCACTCTCAGTGCCACCCCCCCTCCGTCAGCTCTCTTCCAGTCGCCCTACCCTCTTGTCCATCCCCCTTCCAGTGCCATTTGTATATCAGCTCCCTTCCAGCCTCCTCCCCATGACCCAACCACATACCACTATCATCCCCAAGTATCAGCTCCCTTCCAGTTCCCCTTCAGTACATCCAGGTGTCAGCTCCTTTCCAGCCCCCTCCTTCCCCCATGTCAACTCCCTTCCTGCCCCCTCCTTCCCCTGGCAGACCCTCTCAGTATCTACTCTCTTCCAGTCCTTTTCTACCATCCTCCTGCATCAGTCCATTTGTAGCCCTAGCCCCTAGTTTACTTCCAGGGCCATCAGCACTCTCCTCCCCTCCCCCATTAGCCCATTTCCAGTCCTATCCCCCTTATCAGTGCATTTCCTGTTTACCATCAGCGCCGGCAGACTTAACAGAGCCACGAGAAAGGGAAACTCTCCCTTCGTGTCTCTGAAAAGCCTGCGCTGAGGCAAATAATACATGCAGGGCTCTGCGAGGGAGGCAGGGGGCCACAGCTGCGGGACACTTCATTCTGCCGCTGCTGTGGTGGCAGTGGTAGCAACTCCGGCAGAGAGAGGCTCTTCTGATTGGGGGGTGTTTTTTTGAAGGCTGAGTGAGGCAGTCTTTATTGGGGGCATTTTTTGCCGCCCCCAAAACGTTGCCGCCTGAGGCCACTGCCTCACTCGGCCTCATTATAGAGCAGCCCCTGCAAGAACGCGCCAATTGTAAGCCTATTTTAGCACAAATCATGCAGAAATCATGCCTAGATTAAAGGCGCGGGGGGGGGGGGGAAATATTCAGATATTCAGTGGTAGTGACTAGTCATTCTTATGCGCTAGCTGCTGCCACTGACCTTTAAACCCAGATATTCAATGCTGGGACATATCAGTTCCCAGCAATGACTATCCATACGAACATAAAAACATAAGAAATGCCATACTGGGTCAGATGGAGGCCCATCCAGCCCAGTATCCTGTTTCTAACAGTGGTCAATCCAGGACAGAGGTTTCTGACAGGTTCCCAAAAAGGTACACAGGTTCCACAATGCTTGTTCCGGGGTAGGCAGTGGATTTCCTGGGTCCTCTTTAATAATGGTTTATGGACCTTTCCTCCAGGAACTTGGCCAAACCTTTTTTAAACCCAGCTACACTAATAGCTTTTACTACATTCTCTGGTAACGAATTTCAGAGCTTGATTATTCATTGAGTTAAAAAATCTTTTCTCCTATTACTCTTAAATGGATTAAATTATAGTTTCATTGGATGTCCACTAGTCTTTCTACTTTTTGATGGCATAAAGTACCAATCTACGTTTACCCATTCCATTCCATTCATTAATTTATAGATCTCTATCATATCTCCAGCTTAATTTCTGTTGCCAAATCCATATTTTCCAACCATTTTTCCGCCTTCTTTGTTGCCATCTTATGTGTTCCGGTCGCCCATAACTATCAGGATATCCTGTTTGCATGTTCTGTCTATTTCAGCTTGTACTTGTTCATAGAACTCATCAATTTCATTCTCTTCTGCAGCTGTTGTTGGGACATATACTTGAATTATAGTTGTGTTGATGGGCATTCCTCGTAGATGAATAGAGATTAAGCGTTCACTGACTGCATTGAATTTCATTACAGTTCTTGCAAGTTTCTTAAATATAAAGGCAACACCATTTCTTTAGTCTTTCATTTCCAGCCTAATAGACCATGTTTTCATCTGATGCAAAGTACCTGATGCCAGTCCATTTCAGTTCGCTGATACCCAACAGATCAAGTTCTACACGTTCCATTTCATTCTTGACCACCTCCAACTTTCCTTGGTTCATGCTTCGTACGTTCCATGTCCCAATATGTAAGACATCTTTGCAGCTTCTGACTCTCATTTCATGCGCAGCTACATCAGCAGTCAGACGTCCCGAGGGCTTTGATACAACGACATCGTAAATAGAAACAGAAACAGAGAAAAATGACGACAGGCCATGTGGTCTTTTTCTATCTAGTCTGTCCTTCCATATCAACAACTACAACAGCCCCCTTTTTTCATTAAGAGATCCTCCTGTGTTTTTCCCATGGTGTTTTGAATTCAGATACTGTCCTCATCTCTACCATCTCCACTGGGAGACTATTCCATGGATCTACCACTCTTTCCGTAAAGAAATATTTCTGCATATCACTCCTGAATCTATCCCCTTTCACCCTCATCCCATGTCCCCTCATAGCAGAACTTGCTTTCAATCGAAAGAGGCTCTCCCCCTGTGCATTTATGCCACGGAGGTATTTAAACGTCTCAATCATATCACCTCTATCCCGCCTTTCCTCTAAGGCGTACATATTAAGAGCCTTAAGTCTGTCCTCATATGCTTTATAGGAGTGGAGGAGTAGCCTAGTGGTTGGGGCAAGGTACTTCAGGCCAGAAGGTCAGGGGTTCAAATCCCACTAGAGGACAGCAACCTTGGGCCGGAAGGACTGGGGTTTCTAGTCCCACAGGTGCTCCTTGTGGTCTTGGGCAAGCCACTTAACCCTCCATAGCCCATGTTCCCTGTAACATAGTTATCTCCAAGTTATAATACCCTGTTCAATGTAATTTCAGTTTGTTCAATGTAAACTGCACTGATGCAGAATAGCACAGTATATAAGAGAATGAAAATAAAAAATAATGAAGACCACTAACCATTTTAGTAGCCACCCTCTGTACTGACTCCATCCTGTTTATATCCTTTTGAAGGTGCGGTCTCCAGAATTGCACACTATATTCCAGATGAGGTCGCACCAAAGACTTATACAGAGGCACTATCACCTCCTTTTTTCTGCTAGCCATTCCTCTAAATATGCACCCAAGCATCCTTCTAGCTTTTGCTGTCGCCTTTTCTACCTGTTTAGCCACTTTAAATCATCAGACACAACCATGCCTAGATCCTGCTCTTCTTTAGTGGACAAAAGTATTTCACCCCCTATACTATATAGCTCCCTTGGATTGCTGCAGCCCAAATGCATGACCTTACATTTTTAACATTAAATCCCAACTGCCAAATTCTAGACCATTCTTCAAGCTTAGCTAGATCCCTGCTCATGTTATCTACACCTTCCTACCTGTTTACTCTATTGCAGATTTTGGTATCATCCGCAAAGAGGCAAACCTTACTCAACAGCCCTTCCACTATATCACTGACAACGATGTTAAAAAGAATTGGACCAAGGACAGATCCCTGGGGCACACCACTGGTAACTTCCTTCTCCTCAGAGTGAGCTCCATTTACTTGCACTCTTTGTCGCCTCCCACTCAACCAATTTCTAACCCAAGCAGTAACTTTAGGGTCCATCCCTATGGTGCTCTGTTTGTTTATAAGTCACCTGTGAGGAACAGTGTCAAAGGCTTTCCTGAAATCTAAATACACCACATCTAGGGCTCTCCCTCGATCCAGCTCCTTGGTCATCCAGTCAAAGAAATCAATCTTAAAAGTCTTCAGCTCCTCCCCAGTAGCCAGTTGAGTGCCTTCCGACCTGGGAGTCTCATCTTCCAGCACTATAGTGCAATTTGTTTTGTTGTGACTATCCATTGGGTTTTCATGGCAAGATACGGAAGTAGATTGCTTGGACTTTCTCCCGCGCAGTTTAAGTTTAGTGTTGTTGCCATTGTCACAGAAATGTGATCCTCCGCTGCCAACACTGTCTCATTCTGCTGCTGCCCAGATGAGTTAGTGTTGCTGTATAACTGCTCATGCTGCCGCTATATCCACTGATGCTAACTGGTTATCACTGGAGATGTTCTGGGGTGACACTCATCACTAACAGGGCAGCAGCAATATTGAGCCACTACTCTGTTAGCAACACACAGCAAAAGTCGGGCACACAAAACACTGGTTTAACTTTCACCGCCGAAGCTAACCGGCTCAATATTGCCGCTGCCCAGTTAGCTATTCAATGCTGGATTTAAAGTTCAGCACCAATGGATAGCCACTTTAGCAGCACTGAATATTGGGCTCTAGATTATTTCCAGTATTTGTCTTAACCACTGAATTCATCCCAGCAGCACTATAGAAATTATTAATACTAAACGCCACATTATTATAATTTTTCAAATCTATTTGTTTGTTTTAGTTTGTCCAGCTTATATCCTACGCTCAAAGCCAATCACAATAAACAAACATAATTTAGAAAATACAACAATATGCAGCCTTAAAGCTTGTCTTAGGATGTGTTTCTTTATTATATCATATCAGCGTTGTACTGCTCATGGAATAGGTATGTACGGAAAACCTTAAGGTCGAGCATTCCCTAAGCGAGGTGCGTATGGAGGAAATGATTTGCTTACTCCTAGTTCATAAGGATAATTTCTGTAAGTATGTTGGGAACATGCCCTCATTAGCTGGGTGCTCTGACAGCATTGCTGAAATAGTCCGCTGATAACATTTTTAAATATTGTTTATTTTTTAAATTTATTTAACAATAATTTTTATACCGCAATTTCCAAGGATCAATTGCAGTTTACATGGTACAACAGTTTTGAGAGGTACAACAGGTATAAGCTCAGTTACATGGAACAGAAAATAACTATGAACATAATGATGATAAAACTATCATCTAAACATTTGTTTGTGTATAACACAGAGATAACAGTAGAACTATATACAATTTTGTCTAGTTGCGAGTTGTATGTTGTAGTGGTGGAGAGTCTTAGTTATTTTGTTGCGTTGGTGCTAAGTTATTCACTTTGTCCTGTGTGCCAAAGTGTATGTTGAAAAGGTGTATTTTGAGATACTTTCTAAATGCTAGTAGGTCACTTATTTGTAACTGTATTGTTGTTGTATTGTTTATGTGTATTTGTAACTGTATTGTTAGTAGTACCATATTCTTGACTTTGCTGGCAATAGGGAGCCAGTGCAATTGTTTTAATAAAAGAGTAACATGGACCGATCTTGATTGATTTATGAGAATTCTTGCAGCAGTATTTTGCGCCATCTGCAAAGCCCTGGTTCCATAAGCTGGCAGCCTTTGATAGATGATGATACAGTAATCAAAGCACTGTGGAACTAAAGCTTGAAATACTGTATGAAAATGTTCTTCACCTAACAGAGGTGTAGACAATGCACCACTCTCATCTTATTATAGGCACTCCTGATTACACTATTTTAAATGTTAGGTTTTGGTGTAGTGTGATTCCAAGGAAGCAGATCTCAAGTTTCTCAAGCTCAGCTTTTGGACTCACAGTGTGGCTGGTGGAATAAAGGTGGGGGTCACATGAAATAAAAAGAACTTCTGTTTTCTTATAGTTTATGACTAGCACAGTATGTGTGACATCCATCATGTCAAATGGAGCATAAAGCATTATATCATCAGAATACAGATGATAGAAGATTTTATGAGTTGTTACAGCAGGAGGAGTAGCCTAGTGGTTAGAGCAACTGCCTAGTACCCAGAAGATCAAGGGTTTGATTCCCACTGGCACTCCTTGTGACTTTGGGCAAGTCACTTTACCCTCCATTGCCTCAGAAAAAACAGCTGGCAATCTACTTCCAGTGATGCATTGCCAAGAAAACCCAGAGGTAGCTGAGTCAACACTGACTTGATATCATAAAAAAATCATATCTCCCCTAAGCTGTCTCTTTTCCAAGTTCAAAAAAGCCCTAATCTTTTTTTAGCCTTTCCTCATAGGAGTATCCTTCCATCCCCTTTACCATTTTGGTTGGGACAAGTTACCTCAGGCTAGAGGGCAGGGGTTTGATTCCTGCTCAGGGACAGCAACTTCAGGCTGGAGGGACTGAGGTCCTTAGTCCTATTGGTATTCCTTGTGGTCTTGGGTAAGCCACTTAACCCTCTGTTGTCTCAGATATGCATCTAGATTATGAGCCCTTTGGGGACAAGAGAATATATCCAGTTCCTGTTTGTGTACTTTAGGCCTGATTCTGTCCTGGACGTACATGCCTTTCTGTCTGAACCTAGGGTTGCCAACTGGCCGGTTTTCAGCCGGCCTGGCCGGTTTTTCCACGGCCAGGCCGGCTGCCGGCGCAGAGGCAAAACCGGCCCTTTAAAAGCCGGTTTTTTTGCTCTGGCCGCAAGATCGGGAGCGGCCTGAGCAAAAAAAACGGCTTTTTTCTCCGCTTCAGAGGGAGCCGGGGAAGCCCGCGCGAGGCCCCGGCTCCCTCTGAACAGCCACCAGCGTGAAGAGCCTTTACCTTCACGCTGGCGGCTGTTCCTGTGAAGCCGCGAATGCTGGGAAAGGTTAAAGGTTGCCCTTTAACCTTTCCCAGCAATCGCGGCTTCACAGGAACAGACGCCAGCGTGAAGGAAAAGACTCTTCACGCTGGTGGCTGTTCAGAAGGAGCCGAGGCCTCGCGCGGGCTTCCCCGGCTCCCTCTGAAGCCTCAGACAGCCGCGATGCTGGTCGGGGGGGGGGGGCAAGGACTGCATGGGCTGTGATGGGGGGGTCCTGGACGGGAAAATGGGTAAGGGGGGGGGGTAGTGGACTGGAAAAGGGCAAAGGGGGGGGGGGACTTGGACTGGAAAAGGGCTAAAGGGGGGGACTTGGACTGGAAAAGGGCTAAGGGGGGGGGACTTGGACTGGAAAAGGGCTAATGGGGGGGGCTTGGACAGGAAAAGGTAAAAGGGGGGGGGGCGGGGACAGGAAAGGGGAAAATGGGGGGGACTTGGACTGGAAAAGGGCTAAGGGGTGGGGACTTGGACTGGAAAAGGGCTAAGGGGGGGGGGACTTGGACTGGAAATAGGCTGTGATGGGGGGGGACCTGGACTGTAAAAGGGTTATGGGGGGGGGGACATGGACTGGAAATGGGTTGTGATGGGGGTGGAGGGGACCTGGACTGGAAAAGGGCTATGGGGGGGGGAACTTGGACTGGAAATGGGCTATGGTGGAGGAAGGGGGATCTTGGACTGGAAATAGGCTGTGATTAGGGGGGCTAGGACTGCAAATGGGCTGTGATGGTGCGGGGGGACTCGGACTGCAAATGGGCTGTGATGGTGCAGGGGGACTCGGACTGCAAATGGGCTGTGATGGTGCGGGGGGACTCGGACTGCAAATGGGATGTGATGGTGGGGGGGCCTAGGACTGGAAATAGGCTGTGATGGGGGACTTGGACTGGAAATGGGCTGTGATTGGGGGGGGGAGCTAGGACTGGAAATGGCCTGTGATGTGAGGGCTAGCACTGGAAATGGGCTGATGAAGAGCTGGAATAGGACTGGAAATGGGCTGATGTGGGGCATGGGAGAATGGGACTAGAAGGGAGTGGATGCTGGGTGGGTCTAGAACTATAAGGGAATTGATTTGGGGGGAGGACTAGAATGGATGGGGAATGAGAATGGAGAGGGGAAAAATATTTTGTGTGGAAGAAAAGTCTATGATGGGCCGGTATTGGGAGAGTAAGAGGGGCTTGAGAATGGAAGGGTGAAATTTAAACGGATGATAAAGGAATAAGGAAAGAATTGGGGGAAAGAGCAAAAGGGAAACAATCAGTATGTTAAAGCAGAAATAGAGAGAGAATGGAAAACATCTGAAAGAGAAGAAAGGACAAATGGATAGCTCGCAGAAGACACGAAGAAACCAGAAGAAAGTGACTGGAGCAATTGCAACTGAAAAATAAAACGCCCAAACAGAAGGTAGAAAAATACTTTTTATTTTGAATTTATTAACTGGAATATGTCTGGTCTGGGAAGTGTGTATTGCTAACATCTTTGCGTTTTTGTTTAGTGCAAGAGGAAATTACTTTATAGTTTTATTTCTCCAGTGTTGTACATTTCATGTTTGGATTTTGGGGTTCCCAGTTTAATTATTATCTGACCAAGGAAGTTAGCCTACACGTATCCTCGGTAATTTTTGTGGGTGGGGCTGGGGGCGGGGCAGGGGTGGGACTAGGGGCGGAGAATGGGTGGAGCATGGCGAGCCACAGGTGTCGGGTTTTTCTCGGTGAAAAAGTTGGCAACCCTATCTGAACCGGATGTACAGAGGGTCTATGTTTATGTTTATTAGATTTGATTTACCGCCCTTCATATAAATACAGAGCGGTGTACAATTGTCAAAAATCACAAGAATAGCCAATGGCCAAGAAAAGGAAAGGAAGTTACAATGTAAACAGGACAGTGGAGAGTAAGGCATGCATACCGGACAGGAGAAGTGGATGCACTGAAGGGCAAAGGAAGAGATCACACAGACAGAGTGGGAAGATCAAATGCAGAGGAAAACAAGTGGGTCTTTAGGCATGATTTGATGGTATGGTAGTTTTGTTCAAGTCTGAGGGAAGAAGGCAATGAGTTCCAGAGTGCAGGTCCAATAAAAAAAAAAAGCAGAGGAGTGAATAGAATGCAGGTGGGCATGGGAAGGGGAGGGGAGGTGGAGGCGGTTTATGTGGACTGACCAGAGAGCGCGACTGGGGGTGTGAAATTGAATGAGGCCCGCCCGATATTGAGGGGTGCGCGTGTAAATAACCTGGTGCACGAGGGTAAGGAGCTTGAAGTGAATATGATGGTCTACAGGGAGTCAATGAAGGTGAAGAAAGAGGGGAGTAACATGATCAAGATGAGTAGAATGGGTAATCATGTGTGCTGCCAGGTGTCGTGATTCTGATCCCGCAGGGCTAGTCCTGCGGGATCAGAATCACGATTAGGCCTGTACATGCAGGCCAGGACTGCGATTCAGCCTGGCCTGCATGTACAGGCCCTGCCTGACTAACTCAGTCAGGGCAGTTCAATGGAGCCGTGGCGCCATGACGTCCGGTTGCCATAGCACCGCGGCTACATTGAAGAGCCACGATCCCTGACCACTGGCACTGTCATTGATTTCCCCACAGCTCGACCCCCAATCTGGCCTCCTAAGGCCAGGGTCGGGCTACAGGGAATGTCCTCGGCCCCTCCTGCCTCATCCGCACCCCGGGCTGCCAATCTCCAATGTCTAGGGAAGTTATTCCACCTTGGAAGTGGAATAACTTCCCTGTACATGTCGCTGGCCCCGGACATACAGGGCCGATATTAGAATCGGCCCTGTACTTCCAGGGCCGATGACCGTACACCGCCCGCCCTAACTCAACCCCAATCTGCTCCTTTCCCGCCCCTGACTAAGTTCCCTGTACAAACGGCAGGGGAAGTTAGCCGCCGGCGGGAAGGGGCACAAATAGCGGAGATGGACGTCCTGATGAGATGTCCATCCCCGCTATTCGCAGGTCAAAATGACCCTGTTTGTAAACTGCTCTAATGCCTTTCAGCCTGGGAAGTATATCAAGAAAATAAGTAAATATAAAGATACATACCATTTGAGGCATGGGCAACCTCTCTACATCTTCTTCAGTAAAAACTGAAGCAAAGAATTAATTCAGTCTCTCCGCTATGGCCTTGTCCTCCCTTAGCGTCCCTTTTATTCCTCTATCATCCGATGGTCCAACTGACTGTATCATAGGTTTTTTGCTACGAATGTAGTTGAAAAAGTTTTTATTATATGTTTTTGTTTCCATGGCAAAATCTTTTTCAAATTCTCTCCTTGCCTGCCATATCAATACCTTGTATCTAACTTGCCAGTGCTTCTGATGTTTCCCGTTTTCGTCATTTGACTCCTTTTTCTATTTCTTGAAAGATGTTTTTCTGGCTCCAACAGCCTCTCTGACGTCACCTTTAAACCATGCTGGCAGGTTTTTGGCCTTCCTTCCACTTTTCTTAAAGTGTGCAATACATCCTATTCCGTGCTTCCAAGATAGTATTTTTAAACAACGCCCATGCTTGATGCAAATCTTTAACCTTTGAAGCTGCTCCTTTTAGTTTTTCCTTAACTATTTTCCTCTTATCATAGTCTCCCTTTTGAAAATTAAAAGGTATTACTGTGGATTTCCTTGCCATCCTCCCTCCATTTATTAAATCATATACGATCATGCTATGATCATTATTGCCAAGTGGCCCCAACACCCTTATTTCTTGCACCAGATCTTGTGTACCACTAAAGGCTAAGTCCAAGATGGCTTCCCCTCTGGTCAGTTCATGAACCAGCTGCACCAAGAAGCAATCATTTATTTTATCTAGAAACTTTATCTCCCTAGCAGGTCCTGCTGTGACACTGACCCAGTCAATACTGGGACAATTTAAATCACCCATTATTACTGTGTTGTAACTTTTGTTAGCTTCCCTGATTTCTTTTAGCATTTCATCAGCCATTTAAAAATATGCGGGCCTCCCACTTATCCTACACCTCTCATGTCTCTTCACAGTGCCATACTAGAGTCAAGCTCAACAGGATCTTCTTTCCCCACTGATTCTGCCAAGTCTTGACTGTGGTTTCACTAGATAGTAGGTAGGGACAGTGGGAATCTCATTCATCCATTCATGTGCATCACTAATTAGATGTTGAGGCATTTGCTACCTTAAGAGAGTCATATGTACTCTCACCGTTTACCCATGCAGATTGCCTAGATTGCCAGGAAGCTAACCGGGAAATGGCCATATTCAGCCACTGCCCAGTCAACCCATAATCAAACTCTGGAATTTGTTATCAGAGGATGTAGTAAAAGCTGTTAGTGTAGCTGGGTTTAAAAGAGGTATGGACGAGTTCCTGGAGGAAAAAGTCAATAAACCATTATTATAGTGGACTGGGGATATCTACTGCTTATCCCTGGGAATTGGTAGGAACCTCATACATACTTGTGACCTTGATTGGCCACTGTTGGAAACAGGATACTGGGCTTGATGGACCCTTGGTCTGACTCTACTACTACTACTACTACTATTACTTATCATTTGTATAGCGCTGAAAGGCATACTTGCAGCTTGTCGTGCTGTGAGGGCTTGTGTGCATCAGTGATGCTGAGAGCTAAACTATCAGTAGTTTAACTACTGGCAGGGTATCCCAAGATGGACAGGTCTCAGCTGAGGTGCCAGACCAAGACAAACCACCCATCTGGGCAGCAGCAGAACAGGATAGTGTTGACGGCAGAGGATCACATTTCTGTGACAACGACAACAACAACTTCAACAGCGCGGAAGAAAGGCCCGGCAATCTACTTCTGTATCTTGCCATGAAAACCCAATGGATAGTTACAACAAAACAAACTGTGCTGTAGTGCTGGAAGATGAGACCCCCAGGTCGGAAGGCACTCAACTAGCTACTGGGGAAGAACTGAAGACTTTTCAGAGTAAAGCCAGCATTTATGATGTGGTTGGATCAAAGCCCTCGGGACGTCTGACTGCTGATGTAGCTGCGCATGAAATGAGAGTCAGAAGCTGTAAAGATGTCTTACACAATGGAACATGGAACGTATGAAGCATGAACCAAGGGAAGTTGGGGGTGGTCAAGAATGAAATGGAACGTGTACAACTTGATCTGTTGGGTGTCAGCGAACTGAAATGGACTGGCATCGGGTACTTTGCATCAGATGATCACAGGTCTACTATGCTGGAAATGAAAGACAAAGAAGAAATGGTGTTGCATTTATAATAAAGAAGAAACTTGCAAGAACTGTAATGAAATACAATGCAGTCAGTGAACGCTTAATCTCTATTCGTCTATGAGGAATGCGTATCAACACAACTATTATTCAAGCATATGCCCCAACAACAACTGCAGAAGAGAATGAAATTGAAGAGTTCTATGAACAAGTACAAGCTGAAATTGACAGAACATGCAAACAGGATATCCTGATAGTCATGGGTGACTGGAACGCAAAAGTTGGCAACAAAGAAGAAGACAAAGTAATTGGAAAATATGGACTTCGCAAAAGAAATGAAGCTGGAGAAAGACTGATATAATTCTGCAAGACCAACGATCTATTCATCTCAAGCACCTTCTTCCAGCAACACAAGCGGCAACTGTACACATGGACTTTACCCAATGGATTGTATACAAATCAAATTGACTACATCTGTGGAAGTCAACGATGGAAAAGCTCTATAACATCAACAAAGACAAAACCTGGAGCTGACTGTGGTACAGATCATCAACTACTAGTATGCAAACTCAAGCTAAAGTTGAAAAAGAGCAAACCACTCATGAATGCAGCCAAATATGACCTTGAGAATATACCACTGCAATTTAAAGACTGCCTGCAAAATTGATTTGCTGCTTTAGATACAAATGACAGAGCTCCAGAAGAGTTATGGAATGACATCAAGAAGGTTGTGTTGGAAGAAAGCGAGAAGTCTCTACAAAAGGTGAAAAAGAAATAATGGCTAAAATGGATAACGGAAGAAACTCTGAAAATTGCCCAGAAACGCAGAGAAGCTAAAGCCAGAGGAGAAAGAAAGACAATCACAGAACTCAACAGAAATTTCCAACGTGCAGCAAGACAGGCAAGGAAAATACTACAATGACGCATGCAAGGAAATAGAAGCAGCAACTATTAGAGGAAGAACAAGATCGGATTTCCTAAAGCTACGAGAGTTAAAGAAAAAGTTCCAGCCTCGAATTGGAATGTTACAAGATGCTCAAGGTTCTATGTTGAATGATGCTGAGAAGATCTAGAAAAGATGGAAGGAATATACAGAGTTTTTATATGATAAAGACCTTATGATCGGGAACCATTGGTGATGAAAGAAGAAGTTGAAGCAGCATTGAAAGCCTTATCAAAGAACAAAGCACCAGGCATTGATAGCTTTCCCAAAGAAGTATTACAGCAATCTGATGCAGCTGTTACCGTACTTACAAGGCTCTGCCAAGAAATATGGAAGACAACATCATGGCCAACTGACTGGAAAAGATCTGTGTTTATACCAATATTAAAAAAAGGTGATCCAACTGACTGTGGAAATTATCACACAATTGCTCTAATCCCACATGCCAGCAAGATAAAACTGAAAATTATTCAAAAGAGACTACAACCATACCTGGAACAAGAACTACCTGAAGTGCAAGCAGGGGTCAGGAAAGGGCGAGGAACGAGAGACATCATTGCGGATGTGAGATGGATCCTTGAAAAGACTAAAGAATACCAAAAGGATATCTATTTGTGCTTTATCAACTATAGCAAGGCTTTTGACTGTGTACACCATGAGAAACTCTGGGTCACATTAAGAAGCATGGGTATACCAGAACACCTGATCGTATTCTTGCACAATCTGTACATTGATCAAGAAGCAACAGTTCAAACGGAACAAGGAGAAACAGAATGCTTTAAAATAAGCAAAGGTGTAAGACAAGGCTGCATACTTTCCCCCTACCTGTTTAATTTATATGCAGAACAAATCATCAGAGAAGCAGGATTGTATGAAGACAACAGAGGTGTGAAGATTGGTGGAAGACTCATCAACAACCTTCGCTATGCTGATGATACCACATTACTGGCTGAAAATGAAGATGATCTGAAACATTTGCTTCTCACAATCAATGAACATAGTCTCAAAATGGGCCTGCACCTTAATGTTAAGAAGACAAAGATCATGACAACTGGCATAATCAACAGGTTCATCGTTGAAGGAGAAGAAATTGAAATCGCGAACAACTTTAACCTACTTGGATCAACTATCAATAAAGAAGTAACAAGCAGTCAAGAAATCAGACAACGCATTGCTCTGACCCGCTTTGACCCGGTGAAAAGCAGGATATAAATACAGCTAAATAAATAAATAAATAAAATTGGCAGAATGGCTATGAAAGACCTAGATAAGATTCTCAAGAGCAGAGATGTCTCTCTCCATACAAAGATTCGACTTGTTCAAGCCATGGTATTTTCAATAACATCATACGGATGTGAAAGTTGGACAGTGAAAAAGATAGACAGGAAGAAAATTGATGCCTTTGAATTATGGTGCTGGCGGCAAATACTGTGTATACGATGGACTGCCCGAAGAACAAACCAGTCGGTACTAGAGGAGGTCTTTCTTTAGAAGCTCAGATGACAAGACTTCGACTTTCATACTTTGGACACATCATGCGAAGAGAGAGATCATTAGAGAAAGACATCATGCTTGGCAAGATAGAAGGTCAATGCAGAAGAGGAAGGCCAGCAATGAGATGGATCAATACAATAACAGCAGCTACGGGTACCAGTCTGTCAACAATGAGCCGCCTGACTGAAGACCGAACACAATTTAGGATAGCTATCCAGAGGGTCGCCATGAGTTGACTCCGACTCGACGGCACTTATCAACAACAACAAAAGGCATGCACAGTGCTCTGCAGAGACATGTAAGAGACAGTCCTTGCTCATCAGAGCTTACAGTCTAGTCAAGACAGGGAGGAGTGGCCTAGTGGTTGGGGCAAGTTACCTCAGGCCAGCAGGTCAGGGGTTCAAACCTGTGATAAGGAAGCTTATCATAGCTCAGGTAGGAGCTATAGAAAAGATGATGTGACTCTGAACAAGCAACCTGTCAGTTCTGGTAGAAGCAAGAAAACAGAGTTTTCACATAAAAGACTACCAGTCCCAGAATGCACCAGGTTTCCAGCAGCCATGAGAGGGGCTGAAGTGAGAAAATGTGTGTGCAATCAAGAGAGCTATGAGGTAATCCCTAAGCACTCATCTCAAAGGGCAGGGCCTGATTCAACACAGCTGCGCTGTGTTAGGGAGCAGCACACATTAGAACAGGATAAGAATAGAGCTTATTCTTCAGATAAAAGCTTCAGGGAGAGCTTCAGCAACTGCTACAGAGGGAGGAAGAGATACAGAGACAGAGACAGCAACGGCTACAAGCTCAAGCACCAGTATCACCTGGAGAAACAGAAGCCAAGCCAAGCAGATAGAGAGAGAAGGAAACTCTCTGGAAGGAAGAGAAGAAAGGCCATTGGAAGGTCTGGGAGATTCCAAGGCAGTACCCATACTGTGAGGTATTCCAAAAGCCAGCAGAGTCCATTGGACTGGATTCAGCCAGAGGAATGGAGTGGCAGAGATAGGAATCACCAGTGGCTACCTGGAAGAGAGAAGACTGCATGTGGAAGGGACTTTCAGACCAAGGCCAGAAGGTATGTGAGAGGAGATCCAGTGTCCACGGATCAAGATTGGAAGGCTGGACATCAGAATTGGATTACATATTGGCCAGGCTATACAGAGAGGAATAATGATAGCAGGAGAGGCTCAGGTATGAACACTGATCCAGACCCTATCTATAATAGAGAATGGCAGCAAGGGAATAAGCATTCTCATGATGAACAACAGTGGGCAAAACTGAAAGGGGGTATTTTAAAGGCAACCAACCTTTTTGTTAAAATGGTAAATAAAGGCAAAAGGAACAGGAGACCGCTATGGTTTTCGAAGGAAGTAGCTGAAAAAGTGAAGAAAAAGAGGGAGGCCTTCATGAAATACAAGAGATCACAGAGAAAGGAAGACAGGCATCTGTATTTGGAAAAACTTAGAGAAGCTAGCAAAGTAGTCAAGAAGGCAAAGATTCAAAAGGAGGAGGAAATAGCCAATGCAATAAAATGGGGAGATAAGACATTTTTCAGATATATTAGTGAGAAGAGGAAGGGCAAAAGTGGTATTGTCAGACTCAAGGGTACAGGGGGGGAATATGTAGAAGCTGATAAGGATAAAGCGGAATTGCTTAACAAATATTTTTGTTCTGTGTTCACAGATGAAGAACCAGGAGCAGGACCTCAGAAAACACCCACAAATAAGAACAGAAGCGAGGGACATCTTGAACAATTTTCAGAAGACTGTGTTCGTGAGAAACTAGCTCAACTTAAAGTAGACAAAGCGATGGGACCGGATGGGATACACCCTAGAATACTGAGGGAACTTGGGGACGTTCTAGCAACTCCACTGACTGACCTTTTCAATGCCTCGTTGGAGTCGGGAGTGGTGCCAAAGGACTGGAGAGAGGCTCATGTGGTGCCTTTACACAAAAGCGGAAGTAAGGATGTGGTTGAAAACTACAGGCCGGTTAGTTTAACTTCAGTGGTGAGTAAATTAATGGAAACGCTGTTGAAAGAGAAAATAGTGAGGTTTCTGGAGTCCAGTGGATTACAGGATCCGAGGCAGCATGGATTCACCAGAGGCAGGTCTTGTCAGACAAATCTGATTGATTTCTTTGACTCGGTGACCAGGGAGTTGGACCGAGGGAGAGCTCTAGATGTGGTGTATTTAGATTTCAGTAAAGCCTTTGACACTGTTCCTCACAGGCGACTTATAAACAAACTGAGCACCCTAGGGATGGACCCTAAAGTTACTGCTTGGGTTAGAAATTGGTTGGGTGGGAGGCGACAAAGAGTACAAGTAAATGGAGCTCACTCTGAGGAGAAGGATGTTACCAGTGGTGTGCCCCAGGGATCTGTCCTTGGTCCGATTCTTTTTAACATCTTTGTTAGTGATATAGCGGAAGGGCTGTCGGGTAAGGTTTGCCTCTTTGCGGATGATACCAAAATCTGCAATAAAGTAGACACCCAGGAAGGTGTAGATAACATGAGGAGGGATCTAGCTAAGCTTGAAGAATGGTCTAGAATTTGGCAGCTGGGATTTAATGTTAAAAAATGTAAGGTCATGCATTTGGGCTGCAGCAATCCAAGGGAGCAATATAGCATAGGAGGTGAAGTACTTTTGTCCACTAAAGAAGAGCGGGACCTAGGCGTAGTTGTGTCCGATGATCTTAAAGTAGCTAAACAGGTAGAAAAGGCGACGGCAAAAGCTAGAAGGATGCTTGGGTGCATACGGAGAGGAATGGCTAGCAGAAAAAAGGAGGTGATAATGCCTCTGTATAAGTCTTTGGTGCGACCTCATTTGGAGTATGGTGTGCAATTCTGGAGACCGCACCTTCAAAAGGATGTGAACAGGATGGAGTCGGTGCAGAGGGTTGCTACTAAGATGATTAGTAGTCTTCATTATAAAGCATATGAGGACAGACTTAAGGATCTTAATATGTACACCTTAGAGGAAAGGCGGGATAGAGGTGATATGATTGAGATGTTTAAATACCTCCGTGGCATAAATGTTCAGGGAGAGAGCCTCTTTCAATTGAAAGCAAGTTCTGCGATGAGGGGACATGGGATGAGGGTGAAGGGAGATAGATTCAGGAGTGATATGTTGAAATATTTCTTTACGGAAAGAGTAGTGGATCCGTGGAATAGTCTCCCAGTGGAGGTGGTAGAGATGAGGACAGTAACTGAATTCAAAAAAGCATGGGACCAACACAGAGGATCTCTAAAGGTAAAAAGTGGACTGTTGTAGTTGTTGTTATGGAAGGACAGACTAGATGGGCCTTGTGGTCTTTTTCTGTCATCATGTTTCTATGTTTCTATGATAGTGCCTTAATGAAAGACTCATCTGTGCCAATGTATGATAGTGACCCTATGCTGATTGATGAAGGGGGAGATACAGCAGATGAAAGTACAGTTTACATGGACTGTTCTCTATCTAAATGCTATTGCTAGCTTTCTGTGAGCAAACACATCAGCCATCACAAAGAAACCTAACTTTGTTCTTTATTTCCACTGCAAACAGCTCTTAAAGCAGGATTTGGGTTCACACAGTAGCAGCCAGCCAGCTAAAGGCTTTCAGCTGGTCAATTGATAGTAATTAAACCTGCACCTGATTGTGTGTGTGAGCAAGGGAAAATCACTGCTGGATCTGAGTGAAAAATAAGCAGAAGTTAACCTAACCAGCAAAGTTTATTCTTTTCTTTGTGCCTTTGTATTTGGTAATTATTTGCTAAGAAAACATTAGCTAATTGCCTGACAAGCTGAAGGTTGTTTTTTGGTTTACTTTGTGACTTTTTGTTATCCATTTAAACACTGCAAGCAAGTAACCTCATTTATATTGCTATCAAGCATACATGTGCTGGGTGAATTAAACCCCATCAATAAAAGAAGTATTTTATTGGCCTTACCACCGGTATCACAACTTAATTATTGTCATCAGCTGTGTTTGGGAGTGAATGAACTACAATACCCACAATACCTTGCAAGAATCATATGAATATATGCATCGTCAAGATTGTGTAAGTTCTCACCCTAGGCAGCCGTCTGACAAACCCCACTAGAGGACAGCAACCTTGGGTCAGAAGGATTGGGGTTTCTAGTCCCACAGGTGCTCCTTGGGCAAGCCACTTAACTCTCCATTGCCCATGTTCCCTGTAAAAATAGTTATCTCCAAGTTATAATGCCCTGTTCAATGTAATTTCAGTTTGTTCAATGTAAACCACCTTGATATCATGAAAGGCAGTATATAAGAAATGTTAAATAAATAAACACAACAACTGGGGACTAGGATATATCTAGCGGAATGGTAAGGAAACATATAGGGGACTAAGGGGATCAGGATCCAAAAGCAGTCTCAAAGAGGTGACCCAATATGGCATGTTATGTTTTTATATTGGTTTTCATGGTAGTCTTTACTGTGCTTGACTTTCGCCATGTGTCGATACCTGGGTGGTAGCTCATTATCACCACTGCCCAGGTATCGATAGATGCCACCCCTGGAATGCCCCCGCCATGCCCTAATGCTAACCGGATAGCAGAGGGGCATGCAGCGACGGCACGCGTGGATCTTCAGCAGCACTAACCATGTTAGTACTTCTAAAACTCCTGGATAAGGGGATTAACACACAGCATTTTCCATGCCGAAATCACAACTCTGCTCGTGATCTCCCCTATGCAAACTTACTTTACAAGTATGTGCCGCCTTGCCAAGTACTGTCAGACGGCTGCCTGGGTGAGAATCTTCCCACTCTTGGCAAGTGCATATTTCTATATGATTTGCAAGGTATTGTGGGCAATGTAGTTCATTCACACCAGACACAGCTGCTGACAATAATTTAGTTGTGCTCTTGGGTAAAGCCAATAAGATATTTATTTATGGGGTTATTTCTCCCAACACAGATATGCTTGGTAGCACATAAATTAGGTTACTTGCTTTCAGTGTTAACGTGGAAAAACAAAGTTAAAATCAGGAAAACAACAAATGAAAAGCCACAAAGCAAGAAACAAACTGTTCTTTTCAGGTTAACTTCTGATTACTTCCCACACAGATTCAAAAGTGATTCTCTCCTAGCTCACAAGCAATTAGGTAAGGCTTAATTGCTAGCAGTTATCCAGCTGAAACCCCTTAGCTGGCTTGCTTTCTACTGTGTGGGTCAAATCCTGCTTCAGGAGCTTTTCTGAGTAGATTAAAGAACAAATTTGTATTTCTTTGTGATGGTTGCTGTACTTTATAACAGAAAGTTACCAACGGAGTTTAGATAGAGAGCAGTCCATATAAACAGGATCCTCATCTGCTATTATTCCTCCTTGTTCAACAAGCATGGGTTCAATATCATGGATTGGCACAGATGAATCTCTCAATGGAGCATTTTCAGGAGAATACTTGTTTCCCTGCTGTCTTTCAAGGTTATAGCTAGGGCATAGATCAGTGTTCATACCTGAGCTTCCATTGCTGCTAGAGTTCCTCTCTATATAGCCTGGCCAGTATGTAGTCCAGTTCTTATGTCCAGCCTTCCAATCCAGATCCCTGGACACTGGATCTCTCTTCACATACCTTCTGGCACAGGTCTTAGGGTCCCTTCCACGTGCAGCCGTCTCCCTCACAGGTAGCCTCTGGTGATTCCTAGCTCTGCAGCACCATTCCTCTGGCTTTCCCCAGTCCAATGGTGTATGCTGGCCCTTGGAATACCTCCCAGTATACGTACTGCTTTGGACTCTTCTAGACCTCTCAAAGGCTTTTCTCTTCCTTCTTCCAAAGGGTCTCTTTCCCTCTCTGTCCGTCCGGTTTGGCTTCTGCTTCTGATGATCCTTCAGATGAAACTGATGATCAAACTCAAGCTGATTCTCAGGATACTGAGGACAATTCTCTGGATATCTAAAGTGATCATGAAGATGGTCATCTGTAGAATAAACTCTACTCTTATTCTGCCTAGATGAGTGCTCCTCCCTAATACAGCACAGCTGTGCTGAATCAGGCCCTGTCCTTTGAGATGAGTGCTTAGGGATTACCTCATAGCCCTCCTGATTGAACACACGTTTCCCCACTTCAGCTCCTCTAATGGCTGCTGGAAACCTGGTGCATTCTGGGACTGGTAGTTTTTTATGGGAAAATTCTGTTTTCTTATTTCTACCAGAACTGACAGGTTGCTTGTTCAGAGTCACTTCACCTTTTCTATAGCCCCTTCCTGAGCTATGATAAGCTTCCTTATCACATACCCCCCTGCTTAAGTTATTACGGACTGGTGTAACTGGTGAAACTTCTTCTCTACAGTCCGTAATACGGGAAAGGGCATCCGCATTCTTGTGTAACTTCCCAGCACGATGTTCAACTTGAAAATCAAATGCCTGTAAGGCCATGTACCAGCGTGTCAACCTGGCATTGTGGTTCTTCATTTGCTGCAACCACTTAAGTGGGGCATGGTCCGTGACCAACTGGAACTTTCTCCCTGTAAGGTAAAACCTTAACGCCTCCACTGACCACTTGATAGCTAAACATTCTTTTTCTATTGTGGAATACTTTTGTTCAGCCGGTGACAACTTCCTGCTCAGGTACATCACAGGATGCTCCTCCCCATCATGACACTGGGATAGAACCGCTCCTAGCCTACATCCGATGCATCGGTTTGAACCAGAAAGGGTTTCTTGAAGTCCACCCCTTTCAGTACCGGTCCTGTACACAATTTTCCTTTTAAGACTGAAAACGCTTTTTCAGCTTCAGGTGTCCACTTTAGCTGGTTTGGACAATTCTTCCGCAGCATATCCGTGAAAATTGCACTTTTCTCTGCGAATTGCGGTATAAACCTGCGGTAGTATCCAATAAGTCCTAAGAAACTTCTTAGTTGTTTCTTTGTTGTTGGAGGAGGAAAATTCCTGATGCTATCTACTTTACTCATTAGAGGTTTAATTTTTCCTCTTCCCACTAGGTGGCCCAGGTATTTTACCTCCCTATTTGCAAAGGCACACTTCTTCGGGTTTAAAGTGATTCCCGCTTGCTTCATGGAGCATAAGACTGCCCTGATCCTCTTCAGATGCTCCGCCCAGGTGTTACTATGGATTATGACATCATCCATATATGCAAAAGCATAATTTTGGTGGGGTCGAAGTACCTGATCCACTAACCTTTGGCAGGTAGCCGCTGCTCCATGCAGTCCGAAAGGCATCCTCTTGAACTGGAAAAGGCCAACGGGGGTGCTGAACGCAGTCTTCGGCTTCGACTCCCTGGTGAGAGGGATTTGCCAATATCCTTTTGTCATATCAAGGGTGGTTAAGTATTGAGCCTGTCCCAGCTGGTCCAACAGCTCTTCAATTCTTGGCATTGGATATGCATCAAAAACTGATATGGCGTTTACCTGCCGGAAGTCAATACAAAATCTTAAAGATCCATCAGGCTTCGGCACCAGGACTATGGGGCTATTCCAGGGACTCTTTGACTCCTCTATTACTCCCATGTCCAACATCTCCTGGACTTGTGCCACTACTTCCTGTCTCTTGGCTTCAGGCAAGCGATATGGCCTTTGACGAACTAATTTCCCAGGTGGAGTTATTATTTCATGGGCAACCAAATGTGTCTCCCCAGGTATGGGTGTCAATACATCTGGGAATTCTTTAAGCAACTTCCTAATTTCTTCCTGTTGTACCACTGTCAGGTCCTCACCTATTTGGGGCTCTGATTTTTCTTTACAATCAGATACCTGGGGTCCCAAATCTTCCTCTTCATTCACCTCCCTCTCTCGGGCACAGGTGGCAGCTAGGCTTTTAACCCCTTTGACATCAGTAGAACCAAAGCCTTTGGTTCCACGTTCAGAATTCTCCAGGGATGTGACCTCCTCCACAGGTGGAAAACCCAGCCTCTCACAGATCAATTGGGCAATTCTGTCTCCTGTCTTCACGTGATAATCATTCTGTCCAAAATTAAATAACAGAACTTTAATATTGCCCCTGTAATCGGGATCAATTACTCCTGCACCCACATCGATGAAATATTTAAGGGCTAATCCGGACCTTGGGGCTACTCTCCCATAGCATCCAATAGGTATTTCCACTTGGAGTCCGGTGTCAACCAGGGCTCTCCCTTGGCTAGGTACAGTCACATTTTCTATGCTGCACAGGTCAAACCCAGCAGCTTGAGGGGTTGCCCGCTTAGGAGCTTGGGCCTTCTCTGTGACCCTATGGTACTTTAGGACGAATGTCTGCTTTGGGGTAGCTTGGTCTTCTGGACGCTTAACCATCTTTTTAGCTGGGGTCTGAGGACTTCCAAATAAAGGCCCGGGAGCTATTACCATTAAACCTTCTCCCTCCTTCTTTCCTAGTCCTTCCACTAGACCCTGCTTAAATCTTGGCCAGTCTCTTCCTAGAACCAAATCAAAGGGTAGCCTAGGCACCACTGCTAACAGGACTTCCTCTTGTTCCCCCAGGCACTTAACCTTTAGCCTATAGGTGGGATATGATGTTGCAGCACCATGAATGCATCTGATGTGAACTTGGCTTTCAGGGGTTCTAGGCACAAATCCTTCTTGGGCCTCTATCCTCTTCCAAAGCCTTTTTGACATCATACTCTGGTCTGCCCCAGAGTCTAACAGAGCATTTGTGGTAATTCCTTGCACATCAACCATCAAAAGAAATCCTTCTTTGGGCTGTTTTAAATCCACACCCACTAAGCTAGTGTGTGTCTGGCATCTCTTTTCTAAATGTCCCCATTTTCCACACTTGAAACATTTCTTTCTATTCCACTGTGTCATCTGGTTTGATACAGTACATTCATTTTCAGAAACATTTTTAATTATTCTCTTTTCTGATACAGCACATCTAGCCTCAGCACCAATCTTCAGAGGGCCACCCATTCTATGGCAAGCCTGCGTGGCTTCCAAGAATCTCTCTGCTAGCATGGTTGCCTCTCCAAGATTTTGGCAATTTTGCTGTATAAGGAAAGTGTGCAAATCTTTAGACACCCCAGACATAAATTGTTCAAGCATTATAATATCTAATAACATTTCTACCGTCTTTTGCTCAGGCTCCAACCATTTTACAGCTAAACCTCTGATTCTCTGACTCAGAGCCCTGGGTGTTTCACCCACTCTCAATGTAGTAGCTCTAAACATTCGCCTATACTCTGAAATAGACAACCCTAGGCGATCTCTAATAGCAGCCTTTACATCCTTATAATTCAAAGCCTGGGCTGCTGGCATTGCTCTGTAAGCTGCAAGCGCCTCTCCAGTTAATGAGGCTGCCAGCCTTACTGCCCACTGGGTCTCTGGCCATGCTAATGCCTGTGCCACTCTTTCAAAAGACTCTAGAAAATCATCAACATTATCATCTGGAGTTAGCGTCCCAAAACTAAATGTCCCAATCCCTTGATTGAGTCCCACACTGTCCACATGTGGTGTACCAGTATTTACTGCTGGTCTTGCATCTGTTCCACTTTGGTTCTTCAGCTCAACTAGGGCTTGCACCAGATCAAGCACTGGCTTCTGCTGGTCCATTAAGGCTTTCATAGCAGTGTCCTGTGCTTGCTGTGATAGCTCCTGTTGCCTGCTAAACTGGGCTGCCATCCAGCTAGCCATCTCCCTCGGATCCATCTTGATCCCTGCAAGAAACAAAGAAAAAAAACCAAAGTGCACCACCTTCCAAACAGGTGTGTTTTTTTCTACTTTTTTTTTTTTTTCAATTACCCCTGTGCTTACTCCCATCCACCACTAGACATGCCCAGGTACTTATTACCTTGTGCTAGTGATGAATCCAGCTCTGCACAGGGTCTTTTCCTCCTGGGACAGCTTCCTGGAACAATCCCTTTTCCTCCAAAGTGTAGTTGAGGGAAAATCTTTTTTTCCAGCTTTAAACTTGAACTGTAGTTGTAATCCTCAGCAAGTAAATCCCCTTTGTGCAAAAGCAATCCTGCCAACTACGCCATTTGTCAGACGGCTGCCTGGGTGAGAATCTTCACACTCTTGGCAAGTGCATATTTCTATATGATTTGCAAGGTATTGTGGGCAATGTAGTTCATTCACACCAGACACAGCTGCTGACAATAATTTAGTTGTGCTCTTGGGTAAAGCCAATAAGATATTTATTTATGGGGTTATTTCTCCCAACACAGATATGCTTGGTAGCACATAAATTAGGTTACTTGCTTTCAGTGTTAACTTGGAAAAACAAAGTTAAAATCAGGAAAACAACAAATGAAAAGCCACAAAGCAAGAAACAAACTGTTCTTTTCAGGTTAACGTCTGATTACTTCCCACACAGATTCAAAAGTGATTCTCTCCTAGCTCACAAGCAATTAGGTAAGGCTTAATTG
Organism: Ichthyophis bannanicus; assembly: GCA_033557465.1. Lineage (NCBI taxonomy): Eukaryota > Metazoa > Chordata > Amphibia > Gymnophiona > Ichthyophiidae > Ichthyophis > Ichthyophis bannanicus. The sequence goes on along the minus strand of CM066036.1, from coordinate 840,707,116 downwards.
CTAGCAGTTATCCAGCTGAAACCCCTTAGCTGGCTTGCTTTCTACTGTGTGGGTCAAATCCTGCTTCAGGAGCTTTTCTGAGTAGATTAAAGAACAAATTTGTATTTCTTTGTGATGGTTGCTGTACTTTATAACAGAAAGTTACCAACGGAGTTTAGATAGAGAGCAGTCCATATAAACAGGATCCTCATCTGCTATTATTCCCCCTTGTTCAACAAGGATGGGTTCAATATCATGGATTGGCACAGATGGATCTCTCAATGGAGCATTTTCAGGAGAATACTTGTTTCCCTGCTGTCTTTCAAGGTTATAGCTAGGGCATAGATCAGTGTTCATACCTGAGCTTCCATTGCTGCTAGAGTTCCTCTCTATATAGCCTGGCCAGTATGTAGTCCAGTTCTTATGTCCAGCCTTCCAATCCAGATCCCTGGACACTGGATCTCTCTTCACATACCTTCTGGCACAGGTCTTAGGGTCCCTTCCACGTGCAGCCGTCTCCCTCACAGGTAGCCTCTGGTGATTCCTAGCTCTGCAGCACCATTCCTCTGGCTTTCCCCAGTCCAATGGTGTATGCTGGCCCTTGGAATACCTCCCAGTATACGTACTGCTTTGGACTCTTCTAGACCTCTCAAAGGCTTTTCTCTTCCTTCTTCCAAAGGGTCTCTTTCCCTCTCTGTCCGTCCGGTTTGGCTTCTGCTTCTGATGATCCTTCAGATGAAACTGATGATCAAACTCAAGCTGATTCTCAGGATACTGAGGACAATTCTCTGGATATCTAAGGTGATCATGAAGATGGTCATCTGTAGAATAAACTCTACTCTTATTCTGCCTAGATGAGTGCTCCTCCCTAATACAGCGCAGCTGTGCTGAATCAGGCCCTGCCCTTTGAGATGAGTGCTTAGGGATTACCTCATAGCCCTCCTGATTGAACACACGTTTCCCCACTTCAGCTCCTCTAATGGCTGCTGGAAACCTGGTGTTTTCTTATTTCTACCAGAACTGACAGGTTGCTTGTTCAGAGTCACTTCACCTTTTCTATAGCCCCTTCCTGAGCTATGATAAGCTTCCTTATCACAGTACATACTTTTAGGTGTGACCTAATTTTATCAGAGACCATTCACATGCATAAAATGATGATTTGCACATGAAAGTAGTTTATACCATAACCCTCCACATGTACAAGTCTTTTGAGTATTGACCAGATTGTGTTTGTACACTTTCTTTCAATTTGTTTTTATCTACTGTCTTTTATAGAGCAATATGCACATTGACAGCTTCCTCCATACAAAGGCAGTGTGTGTGCTCCCCTATATCAAGGAGTCTCAGCTCTGCCATCCTCTGTCAGTTCTCTTAGTGACCCGACATGTTCTAGGGCACTACAGCAACCATCTGTACAGTACTACTACTACTTATCATTGGCATAGCGTTACAAGCAGGGTCAACCAATCCAATAGGTGGGCTAGGTGGCCGCCTAGGGCAGCATACCTCTGTGGCAGCAGGCCATGTACTTTGACACACATGGTCTGCCACCCTCCCCCCCCCCATGCTGAGCTGTGCCGCCACCCCCTGCTAGTCCTCATTCCAGCGGCAAGGTCAAGGAGTGGCTAGACTCGGCAACAGCGGCTCACAGCAGGCCATGTGTTTGGTACACATGGCCTGCTGCTTCTGACCCCCTAAGTTGTTTCAAAGGGGATTAGAAGCGGCAAGCCATGTGTGCCGAAGCACATGGCCTGCTGCTGCTGCTGCCGCTGAGCCTAGCTATCCCCTGACCCCACCGCTGGAATCAGCAGCAGCATGGCTCAGCGTGGGGCAGAGGGTGGCATGGGTGGGGTGGAGGGTGAGGGGATGGGGGCTCATGGCTCAGCATGAGGGGGTGGGAGCAGCACGGCTGGGGCTTCTGCCTGGGGGGGGGGGTGCAGAAACCCTTAGGCCGGCCCTGGCTACAAGGTCTACACAGCACTGTACATGTAAATGTAAGAGACAGTCCCTGCTCAACAGAGCTCACAATCTATGCAAGGCAGACCAATACAGCAAACAGGGGATTAGGGTACATCCTGTTTATATCCTTTTGAAGATGCGGTCTCCAGAATTGTATACAGCACTCCAAATGAGATCTCACTAGAGACTTATACAAAGGCATTATCGTCTCCTTTTTACTCCTGGCCATTCCTTTCCCTGTACACCCACGAATCCTTCTATCTTTTGCTGTCATCTTTTCTACCTATCTGGCTATTTTCAGATCATCCAAAACCATTACCCCCACGTCTCACTCTTCTTTCGTGCATTGAAGTACTTCACCCCTATACTGTACCATCTCCAAAGTGCAAGGCATTTAATCAATGCCCAACAGCAAAACTGAGGACTGAAATTCATCAATCAATCACCAAGGAACAAAAGTACCCAAATCTGCTGCCAACTGCAAATGTTTACTTAGCATTTTCTGAGACATTGTCCTTGCAGTTGACATGATGAAAAGGCGACAGGAAGAACCTGATCTAAAAATAACACCTAGTGTATTGCACATCATCAAACTGATCCTCATTATCTCAGGTTGCTTTAAGGTAAAGTAAATCACATGTATTTCCAGGAAAATAATGAGCTGAAACAAAGGGCTGTCTTCAGATTAGCTTGGTTTCTTGGCACCGCCTGGGGGACTTGATATTACGTCCTCACGAAAATGGCATGGTTACATCTGTGGCGTGAGGCTTGATGAATCAATGGGCACAAAGTATTACAGCAGAGGTGAGTTTGCAGTGACAGACGGCTGCTTGTTAACACTGACTCAAATGGAAAAGGTTCTCTGAGGAAATATTTCAAGAAAAGTGCTGGATGGCCTACTAGATAGGACTTCACATTGCCAGTAATTTTATACAAACAAAGTAAAGTCATGGACCTTGCAGGTTAGTCTCATAATATTCCCATTTGATGAAGAAGGGCAGCCCAACTGGAAATTCAAAAATAAAAAGCAAAGCAACAGAGGACCAGTTTGTAAGAATTTCATCCCCACTACATCCTGTGGAACAGAGCAGACTTTTATGTGGGGTTTCAATTTGTTTTAAGTATGGCCAGTTGTTCACTTTTCAATAAGGTGAGTTACTGCCGGGACCAGGGCCAGTGATTCCATTAGGTGAATTAGGTAGTTGCCTAGACTGCTGAAATTCCAGGGGTGGCAAAAGGCATAGGTCAGGTTATTTAAATCTCCTTCCTCCTGGTTCCTGCCCTTTTAGAGATCTTATCTCTGTGCTTATCCCAGAGGCTTACTCCATGGGTCAGCAGGAAGAAGGCTAATTAATAACACTGCGTATGGTCAATCTTGTGGTCTGTGAGACTAGCCACATGTGGCAAAGGAAGCTGGTGTGCTATTAAGCAACCTTCCTCCTGCCAGGAGTAGCCAGGGTAAGTACTGAGTTAGGGCCTCTGGGGGTCCTGGACCAAGCCAGTAAGTTGCAAGGGAGACTGAGGCCAGATCTGGAGGTGCATGGGTAGGGGCGATACAAAAAGTTAAATTTTATTTATTTATTTATTAACAGTTCTTATATACCGCACTATTAGCCATCAGCGCGGTTTACATTGAACAGAAACATCCGACAATTTACATATGTCTGGTCATTACATTTAACAGGAAGTAGAACTTGGATAAACGGGTTAACTATATACATTGGTGGTTCACCTGATAATGGACAAGGTCGACTATATACATATGTGGTACAACAGTACAGGAAACTGCTTGTTATTTACATTGTGGGGTAAGCCTGTTGCGTGGGTCTTCCTGTTTGACTACTTCTGCTACTCGCTTGGGAGTTATGTTCGGAGCTGTCATTGAGATATTTAAGGAAGAGGAAATGTTTTAACGCTTTTCTGAACTGGCTCAAGTTGGGGATTGCTCTGATTTGTGCTGGTAAAGCGTTCCATAGAGTTGGGGCGCATAGTTGGAAGGCTCTGTTGGCTGTTGATCTGGTGCATCTTGTGGTTTCATTTGGGATGACTAGCATGTTCAACTCTGCGGTTCTTCGTGGCCTGTTTGGTGCAAGTGGTTGGATGAGGTTAGACAGAGAGGATGAGGTAAGCTCCTTAGCAGCTTTGAACGTTAGTAGTAAAGTCTTGAAACTGATCCTTGCTTGAATGGGGAGCCAGTGCAACTGTCTTAGGAGGGGAGTCACGTGGTCTCTCCTGGATGCCCCAAAGAGTACCCGCGCTGCACTGTTCATAGCCAGTTGTAGGGGGTTCAGGGTGGACCGTGGGAGTCCTTGCAGTATGGAGTTAAAGGTTTCCTTAGACTGTCAAATATCTTTGCACTGCTCATCCATAAGAACTATTAAGTTCTACAACCCCTTCCTCTTCCTCAGAGATCCTCTATACTTGTTCCATGCTTTCTTAAATTCAGATACAGTTCTTATCTCCATCTACCACCCTTTCCATGAAGAGATTATTCCTGAGTCTATCCCCTTTCACCATCATCCTATGATCCCTCATTCCAGAGCTTCCTTTCAACTGGAAGAGACCCACCTCCTGTGCATTTATACTATATAGGTATTTAAATGTCTCTGTCATATCACCCCTCTCTTGCCTTTCCTCCAAAGTATACATATTGAAATATTTAAGCCTATCCCCGTATGCCTAATGATGAAGACCACTGAACCTTTTAGAAGCAACTCTTTGGACCAGTTCCATCCTGTTTATATCCTTTTGAAGGTATGGTCTCCAGAATTGTTTACAGCACTCCAAATGAGGTCTCACTAGAGACTTATACAAAGGCACTATCGTCTCCTTTTTACTCCTGGCCATTCCTTTCCCTGTACACCCATGCATCCTTCTATCTTTTGCTGTCACCTTTTCTACTGTACCTATTTGGCTATTTTCAGATCATCCAAAACCATTACCCCCAGGTCTCACTTTTCTTTCATGCAGTGAAGTCCTTCACCCCTATACTGTACCATTCCCTTTTCTTTTGCAACCCAAATGTAAGGCCTTGCATTTTTTATTATTGAATCTTAGCAGTCAAATTCTCAACCATTCTTCAAGCTTTACAAGATCCCTCCTCATGTTATCCATACCTTCATGGATTTTGGTATCATCTGCAAAGAGGCATACCTTTACTGGAGGACTGGGTTGGGAACCAGTGCCCTACAACCTTCATAGGAACTGACTACAAGAGCAGATAGAAGGAGGTTTTAGAAAGAGACATCTTTTGCTAGTCAAGCTTGAGTGTGCTGCAGGAGAGAGAAATATATTGCAAGATAAGATAGGGGACAAGAGAGGGGGTGGGGGATAAGGAGGAGAAATGAAGGGGCTGGGTGGAAATAGGAGAAAATGCTGATCATCATCGGAAGGGAAGAAGGACAGAGGTATAGACTGCTGGACAGAGAGTGGAAGAGGCAAATACTGGTGCTGGGTAGAGGGTGGAAGGGGCAAAGAGAGGAAGTGGAGAAAAGGGGGAAGAAAGGGAGGACTGGGGAGACAGAACAGGAAGAGAACGAGTTGGAGGAGAAGGAGTTGGAAGAGAAGGCTATGTGGGGTAAAGAAATAGGATGCTCAGTGAAAGGAGGGGCAGAAGGGAGAGACAGAGGGGACAGGAGGAGGAAGGGAAGGGATGAGAGAGGAGAGTATGGGGTAAAGGGGGTAGAGAGTGAAGATTCAGTTGGCAAGGGGGGAACAGCAGTGGAAGAGAGAGGGATTATGGCAGATAGGGAGAAAAGTGAGAGCATAAGCACAGGAAGCTCTAGGAGGGAAAGCTGTGACTCTATTGATCTATATTATTAAAGGCAGTATATGAAATTAAGATAAATTAATGAAATACACAATTTGGGATGGGATGGAAGGAAAGAAGGAGAATGCCTATATTAGGAGAAGTGTGAGTGGGGGTAGGTAGGAAAGGGAAGCAGGTAGGAACTCCCAGACTGGGTGGGGAAGTGGAAACCAAGAGACTGAGTAGGAAAGTGGGAACTTGGGAGTTAGGGAGCAGGAACCCCGAGTTTACATAGGCATTGGCAGGAAAAATGGAGACTTGGAAAAGAGCAATAAAACAGTGTTTGAATCTAAGAGCCACAACGAAAGCTATAGTGCTGCAAGAACAATCAGGCATCACTGCATTTGTTAACAAGCCGGGTCAGTCCCAGTACTGCTGCTCTGCTGGGAAGGAGGAGTGTGTGTCCACCCTGCCTAGTCCCTGGTGGCTGTATTCGTGTGGTCAGACTCTCCAAGAATGCACTCTCTAATCTTTCTGATATTTCCTCTTACTGGACCCGATTCCTGCTCTGTCCCATTTTGAGCTGCTGCTTTTCTTTAGTAGAGTTCTCGCACCTGCTCCTAATGGACTAAGAGCCTTCTGCCTGCAACCACCCGTTTGTGGGCAGATCATTGCCCACCCAATCCCCAGTCATGACCCATCAAGGTTGAGCAAGCTGATGAGAAAAATCAACCAGTCTCTCCCTTTCTGGCTTCTTCTCCACAATCGCTTTCCTTTTGCACTGCAGCACTACTTTCTATTGTGCATAGAAACACTGAGCCCAAGGCTCGCCATTCCTAAGGACAAAGAGGATGGTGGGGGGGGGGGGGAGGTAAAGAATTGGAAGGCTTAAGCAGTCTGAGGCAGGAGGCTGCCTGCAATCCAGGGCTGGCAGAAGACTAACTGCTGAATGCAGTTCCAGGGCTCTGGGCCAGTAAGAGACTGCCTTATGAATGCAAAAGTGCGGGATGTGTTCCCATTGAAGAATGACATCAGTGGACACATGTCAAGGCTCACCCAATCAGAAAGCCACAAAACAGGTGCAGGTGACTGCACATTTAAGCTGAATCCTGAAGGTCTGGTGCCATTGCATGGAGAACCTGAGCAGTACAAGAGCGACACTGAGCGATCTAACCAAGATAGACAGACCTCAAGCCTAAATAGAGGTCAGTTGGACAATGAGAGACACAGTGCCATCTGAGCCAGCACCGATTTGCAGCAGGAGGTTTACCAAGGAGTTACTATGCTGGCAGCAATGTCTAACCAACTGCAACTCTGAATTTTTCTTTGGTTGAGGGAGGAAAGCCATTGAGATCATAGCATAAGATAAGATCATAGTATGATTGTGTTTGACTTAATTAGGGAGGAGGGATAGTAAAGAAATCCACAGTACTACCTTTTAACTTTCGAAAGGGAGACTATGATAAAATGAGGAATATAGTTAAGAAAAAACTAAAAGGAGTGGTTGCAAAGGTTAAAGACTTATATCAAGCTTGGGTGTTGTTTAAAAATACTATCCTGGAAGCCCAGACCAGCTTTATTCCACGCATTAAGAAAAGTGGAAGAAAGTCCAAAAAACTGTCAGCATGGTTTAAAGGTGAGGTCAGAGAGGCTGTTGCTGCCAAAAAAGCATCTTTCAGGAAATGCAAAAAAGAGACAAACAACAAAAACTGGAAACAGCACAAGCACTGGCAAGTTAAATGCAAAGCATTGATAAGGCAGGCAAAGCGAGAATTTGAGAAGGAACTTGCTACTGAAGCAAAAACACAAAATAAAGACTTTTTCAAGTACATTCGGAGCAAAAGGCCTGTGAGAGAGTCAATTGGACCATTAGATGACAGAGGGGTAAAAAGGGGCAGTAAGAGGAGACAAGGCTATAGTGGAGAGACTGAATGAATTCTTTGCTTCGGTCTTTACTGAGGAAGATGTAGGGATGTTACCCATGACTGAAGTGGTATTTAAAGGTGCGGAAGAATTGAAGGAAATATCGATACATCGGGAAGATGTATTACAGCTATTAGATAAACTGAAGAGTAGCAAATCACCTGGGCCGGATGGTATACATCCAAGGGTGTTAAAGGAACTGAAATATGAGATTGCAGACCTGCTATTAGTAATCTGTGAACTATCATTAAAATCATCTCTAATACCTGAAGATTGGAGGATCACCAATTTTTAAAAAGGGTTCCAGGGGTGATCCGGGAAATTACAGACCGGTGAGCCTGACGTCAGTACTGGGGAAAATGGTAGAAACCATCATAAAGAACAAAATTACACAGCATGTAGATAGTCATGGCCTAATGGGAGACAGCCAACATGGCTTTAGACAAGGAAGATCTTGTCTTACTAATCTTATATGTTTTTTTTGAAGGTGTGAATAAACTGGTAAACAAAGGTGAGTCGGTTAATATAGTGTATCTGGACTTTCAGAAAGCCTTTGACAAGGTCCCTCATCAGAGATTTTTGGCAAAACTAAAAAGTCATGGGATAGGAGGCAGTGTACTATTGTGGATCGGGAACTGGTTAAAAGATAGAAAGCAGAGGATAGGGCTAAATGGCTAATTTTCCCAATGGAAAAAGGTGAATAGTGGAGTACCCCAGGTATCTGTACTGGGTCCGCTACTTTTTGACATATTCATAAATGACCTGGAAAAGGGAATAACTAGTGAGGTTATCAAATTTGCAGATGACACAAAACTGTTTAAAGTTGTTAAAACCCAAGAGGATTGTGGAAAACCGCAGGAGGATCTGGATAAATTGGAAGACTGGGCATCCAAATGGCAGATGAAATTTAATGTGGACAAGTGCAAAGTTATGCACCTAGGAAAGAACAACCCACACTATGGTTACCCGATGCAAGGTTCCACATTGGGAACCACCACCCAGGAAAAAGATTTAGGAGTCATCGTGGATAACATGTTTAAACCCTCCGCCCAGTGTGCAGCGGCGGCCAAGAAAGCAAATAGAATGCTAGGTATCATAAGGAAAGGAATGGAAAATAAAACAAAGGATATTATAATGCCTCTGTATCGTTCCATAGTACAACCGTACCTTGAATATTGTGTGCAATGCTGGTCGCCGTATCTTAAAAAGGATATAGCGTTATTAGAAAAGGTAACAGAGAAGAGCCACCAAAATGGTAAAGGGGATGGAAGGCTAGGGCTCTTCAACCTGGAAAAGAGACGGCTGAGGGGAGATATGATAGAGGTCTATAAATTAATGAATGGAGTGGAACGGGTAAACGTAGATCAATTGTTTACGCTATCAGAATATAGAAAGACTAGGGGACATGTCATGAAGCTACAGGGTAAACTATTTAAGACAAATAAGAGAAAATATTTTTTCACTCAACGTGTAATCAAACTCTGGAATTTGTTACCGGAGGATGAAGTAAGAGCTGTTAGTGTAGCTGGGTTTAAAAAAGGTTTGGACAAGTTCCTGGAGGAAAGGTCCATAAACCATTATTAAAAAGGGACTCAGGATATCAATGCTTGACCCAATACAAGCATTGTAGAACCTGTGTCTTTTGGGGATACTGCTAGGTACGTATGACCTAGATTGGCCACTGTTGGAAACAGGATACTGGGCTTGATGGACCTTGGTCTGACCCAGTATGGCATATCTTATGTTCTTATGTTCTTATGAGAAGAACCCAATGCCATTGATGCCAGCCCAAACAAGTCCAAATGCTGGTGATTTTGAATTGCCAGTACTGCAAGTAGTCCTTTTTTGAATTGGATGAGCCATTTCATTCTTCACGGAGTGGTGGGTATACCCCTAAACAATTGCATGGGGAGGGGTGACCTGCACGGAGCTGCGGGTGCACCTACTCTTGCCACCATGCTGGGCAGACTCGATGGACCATGATGGTCTTTATCTGCCATCATATACTATGTTACTATGTTACTATCAAGGACAGAACATTTGACTGTATTGAGGCGGTGGAGTAAATAGAGGATGTGGCAACCATCTGCAATGGGAAGTAGCTCTAACCACTATGACAGTCAGACCTACACCAAGATGACTGGTGGGGTGATTACCAGGAAGGTAAAACACTGTAGGACTCTGGGAAGGAGCTAGCACAACTATGCAACCACAAAAAGAGGTACTTCTGCTACACCAATCCATTCATCCACCCAGGGATACCAGCACAGGGGTAAGGAAAGTAGCCCAGTAACCACCAACCCTGAGGCCTACCAGTCGTCCTGCTGGGGTAGAGAGCAAAACCCTGAAGACAGACACCTGAGGTAGGACCACACTGTAGTGCATTTATGAGGAGTCACTGAGAGAAGCCAAGCTGCCTGGATCATCCAGAAGCTATCTGTGTTGCAACCATCCTGGTCTGACCAAGTCAAGGCCTGAGAAACCAGCAGCACAGCCATTTCTGATGCAATGTCTATTACCAGCGGATGTATTAGGAGGGTGCAAAAAGATTTTTAATACAGAGCTACCAGTGCTAAACAAATGCTGGATTTCATATGTCTAACTTTGGACTCTCTGATGGAAGACTCCTTATCAGGAATGTCCTTTGGCTAGTACATATCCAGCCCAGAAATTGAGAGGTTATCCACCTCTCTGGAGGCGGAAGCACCAAACTGGGTCCCCAAAGTCATGAAGAATTAGATCTGGCTACCATGTCAGTCCCATTGGACTGAGCCAGGAAACTCCAGAAATGCTCCAATCCACTCACCATCCTTAGCCTCTACTATTCTCATGATGAGGAGATTAACGTGAGGGTACCATACTTTCCAAATCTCATCATGAGAATAGTAGAGGCCAAGCATGGTGAGTGCACTTATTGCTTCTGTGTGGTAAGTTTTTGCGACAAGTACATAAACTTACTACACTTTATGAAACATGCCTCAATATAATCCAGATCTTTTCTTATATAAGTTTACTGTAGACTAGTTGGTGTTTTGAAGAACACTGTGTCTTCTTCCTGCCACATAGGGAGGCGTGAGTGTATCTCAGTGATGCACATAGAGAAGCATGGATGATCCTCAGGTAGCATATTGCTATTGACCGAGTAAATGTTTTTCTGTACATTTTTACTTTTGTCTATGGGGAGTGTGATGAAGCTGAAGCCATTGAAACTATAGACTTAGAAAAAAACACTGTTTATTATAAAGCAACGGACTCACAGAAGGTGCAGTTACCTAAAAGTGCAGCTAGAGGGAGCAGACATGAGGCTGCAGAAGCTAAGCTGACACACCCAGGTTTTGAGAATGCAGGAGCTAATCAGGTACACCTGAGTAGAGAGCCAGGAAGCTCATTGGAGAAACGGCTTTATAAACAGTGCTCAGAAGGAAGAAAGCAGAGAGGACCTCGAGCTGAGAGAGGATCTCGAGTTCAGAGAGGAACTGGGAGAGGATCTCGAGTTCAGAGAGGAACTGGGAGAGGATCTCGAGTTCAGAAAGGAACTGAGAGAGGACTACGAGCTGAGAGAAGAGCTGAGAGAGGACCTCAAGCTCAGAGAGGACCACAAGTTTGGAGACGAACACAAGTTCAGAGAGGAACTGAGAGGGGACCTGAGAGAGGAACCTCACATACTGAAAGGCAGAGAAGCTTGGAGTACTTACAAGGAAGAGCTAAGTTCCAGGGAGGACAAGCCCATTCCAGAAAGCTCCAGGAGCCAGTCTTCAGGGAAGACAGTGATAGAAGAAGACTGCCGGGTAGAGCAAATACCAGCAGAGCATGTCTCAAAGATCCAAGGTACAGTTATATTTCCTTTCCAAGATGTGAGCCAGCTCCTAGACAAGCTTATAACCCAGAGAACCGTACTGATAGGAAACAAAGCTGGGAAAGGCTTGTGAAACCTTTACAGAGAGGCATAGTAAAAAGCCATAACAGTTATTTGCCAGAACTACAACCTGCCTTATCCAGGGAAAGCTCAGGACTAGTTGACAACACGGCTGAACAGGGAACCTATGCAAATAGAGATGATAGAACCAGAGCCGTTGCAGTTAGAGCACCCGATGGACTGCTCACTCTGTTTCCAAGAGTCTAGAGTCTCTCACGGAATTGTAACCGGCAGGACATGCTTTAACATATCTTTTTGCTTTTGCTAAGCTGAAAGAAGAAGTTTTGTATTTGTTTTTCCTCTTGGTGTTGAAAACCTGTTTGAATGCAAAGAACTGTGAAGCGCCTGTAACAGTTACTGACTTTGTAAATATTTTGGCATAAACCCTGAAGTAAGGTACATTCTGTTTTTGTTTTCCTGGAGAACCTTTGCGCAACAAAGGGAATAAAAACCATTTAAGTTTAACCCTGCACAAGGCTCACAACTATTTCTTTATGAAGTGGGACTACAAAGACCATGATGCACCTGGTCTAGAAAAGTTTTTCCTTCTTCAATCAACAATGTGTCTGCCCTCTCCTTTCTGCCCGCTGCCACTAGGAGGGGCTGTGACAGGAGGTGCAGTAGACTGGGCTTGTAATCTGGAAACCACAATTACAATTTATTCCTCTTCTAAACCAGAGAAGCCTTTAAAGGAGTGGAAAGCAGAATGTATTGTCTTGTATTCTTTTCAGGTATGGCATCTTGGTGATTACCTGGTTGTGATTCAATGTTGATACTCTAGGTGACGTGTGAAGGAAAAAATGTTCTCACTGTGTGTTCACCATTTTTTTGAAAAGGCAGGAGAGACTATTATGATCTCTGCCTTATGTGGATGGCAGAGACCTCTAGTCTCTCTACAAAAATATGGCAATTTATTTATTTAGCTGTATTTATATACTGCTTTTCACCGGGTCAAAGAGGTTTTCAATCACAAGAAAAGGGGGGGGGGGGTACAGTAATCAGCTCACAATTAAGGGGGGGAACCATCACCGGGGGGGGGGGGGGTGGTTCAACATTGAAGATCCTGACATGGTAGGGAAAAGTACATGACGCTGACGTTGACTATCTACAGGTCCGTGTTTTCATCCAGATTTAGTCTGTTGTGGGACCACCAAGGACTGGCTTTTAGTGAGTGGTGTCCAGTTCAGATCCGAGGTATTCCCGAAATAGATGGGTTGTGACTTTTTATACCTCTTGTAATATTCCAGAATAAGAAAGGTTTCTCTAATTCCTGTGACTTAATGCTGGGAGGAGACTTCTGTGTAAGGGAAATTCAAATCAGCATAAATACCTAGTCCAGAGACAGTTTCTTCTCTTTGGTTGACCATTGTACCACAGCAGCAGGTGTTACTGGCTCCCCAACCAGTTCGACATAAGGGAGGAGGAGTGGTCTCTGGCTAATTCAGCCATTGCACCAACACAGAAGTAGGGACAAGGGCAGCTTAGACCACTGCACTGTAACTTAATTAAGGAGTGTTCAGAAAGCAGAAGAGAAGGAGCCTTGGACACTAAGGGGGTTATTTTAAAAGCTCTAGGAAATATTCATGCTTTAGATATCCATAAATGGGTATAGAGGCGTCCAGAGCATGGAGACATCTCCAGGGCCATTTTAGAAACTGGGTCTGTGGACGTCCCCAGCGCGAGGACATCCCAGTCTGAATGGGGGAGTGATGAAGGAATGGTCAGGGCAGTCCCAATAACATGGATGTCTCCGCCTGACCTCAGAAATATCCTGGCTGTCCGGAGTCGCGCCTAAGGTTACACCTGCTCCAGGCATGAACAAACATATAAAAAACGCTTTTTTTGTCAAGCAAAAATCTGGAGGGTGTGGAGAAGGAGCTAGGCTAATACCCTTTTCATTTTAGAATATGTCAATGAATGCTGACAGGGAATGGGAACCCATGTTTTCATTTTGCTATGCCATGTGCTAGCTTGCATGAGATGGATGTCCCCACCACATGCTCTCCTAAGAGGGATGTCTATGTGGCCGTTAGCATGGACGTCCATACTGGGGAAGTCCTTGTTACCAAAATTGACTGGAGACATAGATTCCCCTGGTATTTTTCTGCATATTCTGCCCTGGAAATCCTGGATTGAACTTGGATGTCCTTTCTAAAATACCTCTTCATTGGAGCAGCAAGGCGCCCATACTCTTGGAAAAGATTGGAGAAGATACAGAGGGCGTCCTTTGGATTGGAGGCAAGGAGGTCCAGGCCTAAGGCATGCAAGGTCTGTGATCACGTTCAAGTCCAGCATGAAACTCTACAAGATACTCTGGAAAGTGGAGATGGTGAAGAGGGTCTCTTCACCTGGGAGAGACCAACAAAATGCTAAGTGAACCATTATTTGTATTATTGTCAGTGATCCTTCAAGATTTTTTTCAATAAACCTTTTGGATCATAACAACCAAATTCTGGCCTGGATTGACTCACTGAGAGTGGGTGAAGCCAGGAATGAGTAGATCTAAGTTGCCAACGGCCTCCCAATTTACTGGTCTCAACCTGGAACCTTAAAATTTCCAGACAGTTAAGCCTTCAAGGACAGAGTTATCGCCCTGAAGTTGTGCTTGCAGTCTGCCGAATATCTGAGCATAGCCACTGTGAGGGTCTGCCAGGCTGGCAGGGGTGACACATTTGTTGTAATCATTTTGTACTGTATGTTCTCGAAGTTAAAAGGCTTCAATTAAATCAGTGACAAGAGGGCAATTAATAGCCTGTGCTAGCTCAGTGATGAAGAAAAGGCTGACTCGACAGTAATAGCTTTTGTGAAATATTAAGAAATTGTTGATGGTGCACAAAGAAACCATCTCAGAAATGGTATATAAAAATCTTACCACAATCAGAGCTGAACTGAACCTTTTATAAAATACCCAGCTATAGAGATCAGTGAAATATGTTAAAGAAAAATATTATGACTGTTAAAGCTAAAACAAGTAAAATCATTTATAGGAAACATTAAATATGTTACAGAAAGGTAGAATCAGACTCAAAGGAGATATTGCAGATGTTCTGAACATTCTACAAGATAGTGTATTCCCCAGAGGAGTACAACATCCACAGAGAGGTTTGATGAATTCTTCAAGAACCTGTCACTCCCACAATTAGATCAAGATCAGGTTGAATTTCTGGCAGACACTTGTCACAAATGGAAGTTAGCCAAGCTATTAAGAAAATGGAAACTGGCCAGGTCCCAATGGTTTCCATTTACACTTCTCCAAAAAATATCCAGATATTTGCCCCAATCCTATAGAGTTTTCAAGGAAATTTCAAGGAGAGATCAGTCCAAAATATACTATTTGCATAGATACTATCATTACCTTCATTCATAAGAAACAGAAAGATAAACTAAACTGCAAGTGATACAGCACCACCCAGGGATTGGACTATATAATGAGGGACTCCTCCTCTGTGAATAGATATCTGAGGGAGTTGTCCCTGAAATGAGTATGCAAGCAGTGCACCCAAACCCTGTGAGTCAAGACAAAACAACTTTATTTTTATTATTTCAGAAACCAAGAGTTGTGGGAAGACAGCTGCACATAAAGGGACCACCATAGGGGAGTATGAACATTTATAAGTAGCGCATAGCAATTTTCAGTTGCACTTTGAACTGTGTGGGATACCATAGTGCTGCACAGTTCAAAGCTTGACACAACAGGTACGGACAACAGAGAAGGACGACAATCTGAGGAGCTGCACTGCGGCTGTCCTCTACCTCCTCCTCCTTTTCTTAACAAGCCACTACGGACCAGATCAGTATGGGAAGGGGAATGGGATCATGAGGGAGAGTAAGTATGGGGGGGGGGGGACAGGATGTGGAGGTCAGCAAGAGAGCAATGAAATAGGAGGGCTGTGGGTTGTTTAACAAAAGCGGGCAAGAGCGTGAGGGAGGCGAAGGTGGTAGGGGAGCAAGAGACTAAGGGATATGGAGAGGCTGATGAGGGATATAGTGAATGAGAAGCTTCTGAGTCATCCTTGGAGGGCCTGCTTTCCCCCTTCCAGCCGGGTCATACAGTTAGCCAGACCTTGCCTGCCTCAGGGCAGGAGGTGAAGGATAGCGCTATGGGTAAAGATATTCAGCTGGCTGGAGGATCTGGTGACCATGTTGTGAGCCACTCATCATCCTCTAGGGGGTCTGTGGTGGCAGTGTCCCCTGGCTTTGGGGAGTCTTGTCCGAGAGGAGAACTTCTGGACTTGGATTGTCCTCCCCCGAATTCTTTTCCTTTTTTACAGCAGGCTTGGTCCTTCTGGCATGGAAATTCAGACCCTGTGGCCTCTGGGTGCCCCTAGTCGCAGTCTCATGTGGGAAAGGCTGAGAGTGGAAGTCCTGTTCATTATCTTTGGCTAAGCATCCCCGGCAAGGGTTGCCCCCCTGGAGATGGGGCAGCTGGGAGTTGTCTGAGATTCTGACTATGACTCAGATTCAGATGGCTTAGTACTGGGTTCTGATGTAGATGAAGAAGCACTCTTGCCTTCAGAGGACTGTGCAGAGGCCGGAGTGATCTGCCTATCCCAGAAGGAGGAGTCAGCATCGCTGATTACCAGGGTCTCATTCATTTGGAACTTGATGGATGCTTCTAGCACAGAGCAGGAGCAGAAGGGATGTGAAAATCTACTACTGTCTTCCCGTTCCTGGATATGATCAAGGATATGATCCAGTCTGAATGGGACTCTCGTGACTCACCGCTTAAGGGGGTGTAATAAGATCTATGCTCTCCCTGAGTAGGAGTGCGTTGAGTGGTTTGGCATTCCCAAGGTGGCTGCACAGGTTACAATGGTTACCAGGTGTACCACCTGTGGAAGGCGGATCGGCCTTAAAGTATTTTTTGGACCATAAGGTGGATTTGTTGCTGAGGAGTCAGTTTGCTGTGGTGGCTCCTATTCTGCAGCTGGCGGTACAGTATGTACCAGCCTGACATCTTGAGCCCTGCTCCAGTGGATTCAGTCTCTTCCGCCTGATGATACCACCTCTCTTATGATACTACCTCTCTTTTGGAGTCGGCTGTGACCTTCCTTTCTGATGCAATGTATGAAGTGGTACACTTGGCGGCCAGGGATGGTGCCCTGATGATGGCCTCAAAGAGTTGAATTACCTCCGGCACTGGGCAACGGACTGGGCATCTTCCAAAGCCTGGTTGGCCCAACTGGCTTTTAATGGGGAGCTTCTGTTTGAAGCCAATTTGGAGAAGCTGGTGAAGGACTTGGTTGAGACAAAATCTTACTGATTTCCAGAGGACAGATGAAAGGGGCTTGTAAAGCGGGCTGGTCTACCCATCCATTGAAGGTGTGCCGGCCAGATTCCCGGAGGTTTCAGTACTCTCATTGTTACCGACCTGGAAAACCATCTTCCTCTCTGCTTCTGGGCCCTGGGCTCATTCCCAGTCTTTTTGTGGAGCATGTGGGCCCAGGGCCTTAGTCCCTTCCAGAGGAGGACCCTCCCAGGCTGCACAATGAAGGTTTGGGGGTCCATTCCCTGTTTCCTCTGGTTGCAGGCAGGCTTCACCTTTTCTTACAGGAATGGGCCCGGATTACTAAGGATCATCATTCAGCTCAACTATGTCCTGGAATACAAACAGCCAATTCTGAATGCCTTCATCATCTCCCCTTGTGGGTCTGCGATTAAAAAAAAAAAAAAAAAAAAAGGCCAAGTTGTATGAACCACCTTGGACAAATTCTTGTACTGGATGAGTAAGGCAAGGCTACGATTTAAACTTTTCCCACAGACCAAATAAAAAAGGAGGAGGTGTACTTATCATGACAAGAAAGATATTAAACGCCAGAACAATACAATCAAATATACCCAATAACATAGACACCCTCATCATAAAGACCAACAATCTTAGAATCTGCCTAATATACAAACCCCCTGACAAAAAGCAGATAACTTGGATCCACTTATTGAATTTCTTGGATCATCCACCGAACAAGATCCTATAATAATGCTAGGTGATTTTAATCTCCCCTCTCTTCCAGTAGCAGAATCCAACCTTTTCCTAGACACCATAACTGACATGGATTTTCACCAGATAATCACCACAACAACACACATAAAAGGAGGCACACTAGACCTTATATTCCTCCCAAACACAATCTTTCAGCTATTCAACCCAGACTCTATAGAATGCATACAAGTTCCTTGGTCCGATCATTACATCATTAAAACAAAACTAACATTCCACACCAATAGCACCAAAACCTATGCAAGAAGTGATCCTACTAAAAAATTTTTTAAAAGATTTAATGAAAATGAATTCCTAGATACAATAATACCCCACCTTGTCTCACCCCCAACGGATCTAGATGAAGCAATCAAAAACTGGCATAACACAATAACTGAAGCAGCTAAATCCGACAGATGCAACAAAACACCCATTAACCCCAAAAAAGCTCCATGGTTCAACAACACGCTAAAGCAAATGAAGAGACAGCTTAGAAAAACCGAACTCAAATGGCGCAAAACTAAACTAACTATACACAAGGAGATATACAACAGCCTCCTTACAAAATATAAGGAGACTATAGATAACACAAAAAAAACTTACTATGCATCAATCTTATCAAAATCTTATAACAGACCACGAGAGCTATTCTCTATTGTAAGAAATCTTACTAATAACCCTCAAACAATTAACAACGAAATTACTGACATATCGGTACAAACACTAGCTGATTACTATCAAAATAAATCTACACAACCTATAATGACCATAGACAACAATAGTGTAGCCCATCATTGCTCAGAAGAATGGTCAAACTTTCACCCCATATCGAAAGAATCACTAAAGAACATTATATCCAATCTCAACACTACCACCTCCTTCCTTGATCCATGCCCTGCAACATGGATAAAAAGCACACTTCCAATACTAATCTCTTTCATCCTCCCCATAGTCAACCTCTCATTACTCCAAGGTTACATCCCCCCTAAACTCAAACACGCACAAATCCGCCCAATTCTCAAGAACGGTAATATGGACAAAACATCACCAAAATCGCATCGTCCCATATCAAGTATCCCTTTCTTAGCTAAAATAATAGAAAAAGTGGTACAGATCCAGACACAGGAATATTTAGACTCTTCCTACCCACTTGATGAACACCAATATGGCTTTAGACCTCAACATGGAGTTGAATCACTATTGACAGTCTTAATCGATGCACTCATTAAAGGGATTGATAACCACAAAAACGCATTCATACTCCTATTTATTGACATTTCTGCAGCATTTGATAGTGTACATCACACCATAATGCTTAATAACCTAAAACAAATAGGAATAAATGCAACAGTACACAAATGGTTCACCTCATATTTATATAATAGAACACAAAATGTAAGAATAGATAATCAGACATCCACCATATATAAACAAGAAATTGGACTCCCACAAGGCTCGGCATTATCAGCCCTCCTATTTAATATATATATAAAACCAGTTTGTGACATATTCAAAAAATTCGGTGTACTATATCATCTATATGCTGATGATATCATGTTATACATTCCATTCACCATCCCTGATGTACCGATAAAACTCCTAACAGATTGCCTTATCGAAGTCACAACCTGGCTAAAAGAGCAAAACCTCCACATAAACCACTCAAAAACAGAAGCATTAATTGTAACAAAAAACCAATCTTACGTTCCTCCAACCCACATAACAATACAAAACCAGGACATAAAAATAAAAAATGAAATAAGATACCTAGGAGTCATACTAGATACACACCTCACCTTGAACACCCACATTAGAAACACTATAAAGAAAGTATACTTCAAACTCAAAATACTCAAGCAACTACGCCCCCTCGTACATTTACAAGATTTCATCAACATAATACAGGCAACCATAACCCCGCACTTTGACTTTTCCAACTTAATTCTCTTAGGTATAACAAAACAAAACATCAAAAGAATACAACTAGCACAGAATGCAGCAGCTAGAATTGTAATGAAAGCACACTCACTCCAGCATATTACTCCAATATTAGCAAACCTACATTGGCTACCAATAAAAAGCAGGATAATATATAAGACTGCAATAACCACATTTAAAGCCCTAAATGGCATCGCGCCAATCCCATTAAGCAAACTTATATGTAAGGAAGCACAAAAAGTTACCCACAGAAAAGGACAATCAAATAAACTAAAGACTCCAAATGATTTTATAAAAGCAAACAAACAAACTAATAACAGAGCCTTTTCACATGCGGCCCCCCTTATTTGGAACTCCATCCCGGAGGACCTACGCTCATCAACAGAAATTATAGAATTCCGCAAAAAACTGAAAACCTATCTCTTCACCTCGCACTACAACACCATAGTTAATCCACTGATCACCCCAGAAAAAGGCTAAAATACGATCACCCCAGAAAAAGGCTAAAACACGATCAACTGCGTAAAGCTAAACATCATAACTTAATAGATATTACAACCACTTGTAAATAACGATGATTCAAATCAAAAGACCCTTCAAACCTGTAATTGTACATAGTTTCTTTACCTTGTTCTTGTTTTGTTATGTATTTTAACCATTACATTGTTCTGTTATGTATTTAAGCATTACACTGTTTACTGCCTAATATTGTTCCATGTAAAACAAGCTCATGCTTTGTTGACTGTTGTTCAATTGTGAACCGCATCTGAACTCTGGAAGATGCGGGATATAAATGATTGTTAAAATAAATAAATAAATAAATAAATAAATAAAGAGCAGATACTCCATCTATTTTGTGCTGCCCAAAAAAGGATGGTTCCTTCTGGCCCATTCTGGACCTCAAGGGGGTTAACGAGCATTTGCATGTAATGGCCTCCGGATGAAAACCTTGCACTCTAACTCAAGCAGTGCACCGAAGTGAGTTCTTGGCTTCTCTGGATCTGGGCAAGGCATATTTCATATCCCAATCAAGGTAAATCAGTATAGTATCTGCTTTTTTTGCCATGCTTGGCTCTCACTATCAGTTTACTACCCTCCCTTTCGGGCTATTCACCACCTCGAGGATGTTCTCCACGGTCATAGTCGTGGTGGCTGTGGCGCTGCAGTTTCAAGGGATCTGTGCCCATCCATATCTGGATGGCTGGTTCATCTGGGCCCATTCCCTTCCAGAAGAGTCTCGGGTGACATCCCAAATGATGTCCTTTTAGAAGGCCTCAGCTTAGTGATCAATCACAGAAAGGGCCAGCTGTTGCCTTCCTAGTCTCTGGAGTTTCTGGGAGCACTCTAGTGGACAGGGTTTTTGCCTGACAGAGGAGAAATTCAAAAGACTGTTGGATTGCCTGGACAAGTCAGCATGTGCTGTACGTGTTTCCTCCATGGCCCCTAGTGTGGCGTGTAATTAGGCATATAGAACACCACCCAGGCAAGATTGTTCTGATGGCGCTGGGTTGGCTGAGGAGAGTGTGGTCTGGAGACCTGATGTAGCTCCTGCAGGCACCTCCTCTTCGTTTACCTCTGCCTTAGGGTCTATTGTAGCAGGCATCGATTGTCCTGGAGGACCCTGCTCCTTTCTTGCTTACAGTTTGGCTCTTGAAAGAAGATGGCTAGCATTTAAGGGTTATTCTCCAGTGGTCATCTCTACTCTGCTTGGAGCCCAGATTAGATCTCCCAAGCATCTCTTTGAGTGATGCCACGGTGCTCAGCAGTTGGCTCCTGAGGCAGCCAAGTTGCCCTCCTTGCTGCAGGGTGGCCTTGAGAAAGGCCTTTCCCTTAGGTCTCTGAAGGCTCAGGTAGCAGCTTTGGTCTGTTTCCGAGGTCCTGTGACTGATAGGTCTCTGGCTTTGCATCCGGACATCTTGCACTTCTCCAGGGGGTTCAGCATCTGCATCCTTCCCTTCGGTCTGTGATCCCTTCCTGGGATCTGTGTCTGGTGCTCAGGGTCCTGATGTTGGTGCCTTTGAGCTGCTGAAGTGCACTTCCTTAAAGGATTTGATGCTGAAGATGGTCTTCTTGGTTGTGATTTATTCCACAAGGTAGATATCTGAGCTGCAGGCTCTGTCTTGCCAGGATCCTTCTTTGTCTTTTTTTCAAAGGAGGCTGTTTCCATTCAGTCTGTGCCTTCCTTTTTGTCTAATGTGCCTGTCATCCTTCTTTAAATGGGCAGTGTCAGGGAAGGATAAGGCTCTTTGCATTGTGGATGCCTGGAGGGTGTTTCTCCGGAACTTGGAGGTTATGGATTCCTTTCATAAGTCTGACCATCTTTCTGTGTTGTTTGCTGGCCCACACAGTGGTGACATGGCAGCCAAGTCTATTTTGGGGAGCTGGATTCAGGAGGCCATTGCCTTGGCATATCTGCTGCAGAACCAGCCGGTTCTGGAAGGTTTGCGCACCCATTCTACTTGAGCACAAGTGGAGTAGAGCTTGGTGGCCCCTGCAGACATTGTTAGGCAGCAATGTGGGCATTATTTTCCCCTTGTAAAGCATTTTCACTTGGATGTCCATGCACGGGCAGATATGGCCTTTGACTCAAGGGTTTTGCGAGCTGCTGTGTCTTCTTTCTGACCAATGGTGTTGTGGCTTTGGTACATCTCACTTGTCTAGCAGGATGATGTGGAAGATGACATTTTACTTACTAGTTAATGTCTTTTCCTTGAGTCTTGCTAGACCAGTCCAGGGCCCGCCCTTGACACTGTGTTTGCTCTGTTCTTCTGCTGCGGTATCCTTGGGTCTGCTATGATTTTTATACTTGGCTCTGCAGGTTAATCTACTGGCAATCTTCTGTTTATGCTTTCCTGTTCATTGCTCTTTGTTGCCCATGATTAAGTTGTGTGAGGCTTGCCATATGTCTCCCAAATGCTTTGGGATGAATACTGAAGGGATCAACCACATTGCATTATCCAATTGAGTTTTATACTACTGTATATACCATTAAGTTATTCTGTACATAGTTCCCCCAGTTGTCCTATTGTTGAAGTTCCCTGTTCAATGTAAAACTCAATGTTACTTGTTTGCATTGTAGTATGTTCTTGTTCAATGTACACCGCACTGATTGTAATAGCGCGGTATAAAAGAATTGTTAAATAAATAAATAAATAAATAAAATAAATAAAATCTCTGGTGGCTGAAGGAAATTGAAACATATGAGTGATGTCATTGAAATCTAGGCTTCTCATTGCTTTTTTGTCTCCACCAATCTTCTGATAGGGGAACACAACCCACTTATCTAGACAGGTCTAGCAAGACTCAAGGAAAGGACATTAACTGGTAAGTAAAATGTCACCTTTTACAGAAATTGCTAGTGAAGAGAATCCACTATAGTCACTTAAGTGGTTGGATGGTCCCTGGAGGTGATTTTCTAGCTATTTTATTCCAGATAGAAAAGTAATACAACATGAAAGAGGAAGTATTGCATTTTCCTGTTATTTTAAAACAACAGCGTAGCCTATGTAGAGTGGCTAAAACATGCAAATTCTTGCAATTCTTGCAACAATTACATGCTGATATATCTGCTTAATATTTGTGGTGGATATCCTGAAAACTAGATTGTGAATTTTGAGGACCAGAGCTGAGTATCCATGCATTCATTTTCCACCCGTTTGTTATCGAGCTAGACCTCAACAAACTAGAAAATAATCACCTGAGGGGAAATACAACTACTCTCAGAATGATCAAGGACATTTTAAATAGGCTGTTACTAACTGACTACATCAAATCCACTCATAATTAAATCACAAAAATGATATCTAATTATAACTTCCTGATCTATTCAGGCATGGTAAACCTGATAAGGAATTATTAGAAATATCTATCAAAGACTCTGCTTTTTCTTCTTTCTCGGCCAACATTTTTGTTTGTGATAATACTTTCATGTCATTAAATCAAGATATTCATTGCCATTTAAGATGGCCTTAGCTGAGCAGGAAACAATGCAGACATATCCATTCTCAAATGAGCATATTCTTGGAAGAGGGCCATACATTTCTTAACACGCAGTTGGGTGGCCCTACAAAAATCTTGAAAAATATGTATGCAGTAGATATCAAATATAAGAATATCCGTCTTCGCCAAAGACACAGCAATCTGACATGGTACAGAATGTTAAGAAGGTTGGACCAACTTTCTGCTTGACCTCATTCCTGATTCAGATTAAGAAGTTCTGTCAAAACTGTCACTTGTGACAATTTCACTCTTAAAGCAGGATTAGGTGTTCTGTATTTGTATTGGTCAACATACACTATACAATCGAACTGAATAGACAAAATGTGATAATAAACAGGACTTCCATCTGGAAGAGAACCAATTAAACTGTCTTCTGGTTTTCAGATCAGCCAATGACATGAATAGCTTTAGACAGAACTTTGTTGCTCAGGGTTTCGTTCAGAGCCTTATATAAGCCATTTCCTGTTGCAGGATATGGGATTTGTGATAACTACTACTACTACTGAGCATTTGTATAGCGCTACAAGTCATACGCAGCGTTGCACAGACATGTAAGAGACATTCCCTGCTCATCAGAGCTTACAATCTAGTCAAGACAGACAACATAGTAGGTGTAGAAAGGAATAAAACAAGGGGGAAATGTAAAGAAACAAGGAGATCAGGTGAGTCACGATCCAACAGCAGCAGCGAAGAGGTGAGTTTTCAGCCTGGATTTGAAAAGGGTCAGAGAAGGTGCCAGGCGTACAGACACAGGTAGTTTGTTCCAGGCATAAGGTGCAGCAAGGTGAAAGGAGTGAAGTCTGGAGTTAGCAGTAGAAGAGAAGGGCACAGATAGAAGCAGTTTGCCAGAAGAGAGGAGTTCCCGAAGGGGGTGTAAAGAGAGAAGAGAAGAAAGGTAGTGAGGAGCCGCAGAGTGATTGCATTTATAGGTCAGCAGGAGAAGTTTGAACTGGATGTGGAAACGGATAGGGAGCCAACGAAGTGACTTGAGAAGAGGGGTAATATGGGCATGACGAGGCTGGCGGAAGATTAGCCGTGAAGCAGAGTGCTGAACAGATTGAAGGGGAGAGAGATGATTCAAAGGGAGACCAGCAAGGAGCAGGTTACAGTAGTTGAGACAGGAGGTGATTAAGGAGTGGATAAGCGTCTTAGTAGTGTATTCAGAAAGTAATAGGCGGATTTTGTTGATGTTAGAATGGCAGGTCTCAGCTATCAGATGGATGTGTGTAGAAAAGGAGAGAGAGGAGACAAAGACAACCCCAAGGTTGCAAGCCGAGGAAACAGGAAGGAGTAGAGAGTTATCAACAGAGACTGAGAAAGGACGAAGAGGAGAGGAGGTTTTAGGGGGAAAATAAGAAGCTCAGTCTTGGCCATGTTCAATTTCAAGCGGCAGTGAGACATCCAAGCAGCAAAGTCAGAAAGGCAGGCAGAAATCCAGGTCCGGATTGCCGGAGAGATTTCAGGCGTAGAGAGGTAGATCTGGGAGTCATCGGCATAAAGATGGTACTGAAAGGCATGGGAAGAGATGAGCACACCAAGGGACTGGGTATAGAGAGAAAAAAGGAGTGGACCCAAGACAGATCTTTGAGGTACACCAACTGAGAGCGGGATAGCAGAAGAGGAGGAGACACCAGAACTAACACTGAAAGAGCAATGGGAGAGATAGGAGGAGAACCAGGATAGTACAGAGTCCTTAAAACCAAGCAAGGACAGGGTATCAGATAAATTTGAGCTTACTCTCAATCAGTTATTGAGGATTATTTATACATTTTTCTTTCTACATTTTGGTCTTTCTGCATTTCCAAAAGAGAACTATACAAAGGACCTTGTTACCTCTACTGTTGCTCACTAATCCAGGCCCCATTGAGGCAGTTCCACTGAGGCTGAATGAACCTTGAATGGTAACCAGATACTTCTCTGGATGCCCACTCTTTGTAGGCTAGATCCTAGCAACATTCAGAGGGCTTCATCCTACCTGAAAGAAATGCTGTCTAACCAGCCTCCATCAGGTGCTGCTCTTTAACTAAACAGATCCTCCCGAGCTGCCAGTGCTAGCTAACAAACTTATCCATCAGGCTGTAAGCCAGATTTTGTATTGTCCACAGCATCTGATGAGCACTCTGTGGAGCATGTTTACTAAGCTGGGCTAATGGTTAGCATGTGCTATTTGTAACTAGGTCCCACTGAATAACATGAGATCTGGTTACAAGTATAGCATGCCAACAGTAAGCCCAACTTAGTAAACATGCCCGTGTGTGTCTAAAAGGGATCTACCAGAATGCTTGTTGAAGCTGTTGCGAATCTTCAATGACCTTTCTCCCCCATGCCTTGTCACTTTCCCGAGTAAAGGCACAGAGCCCCCTTCCCCTTTCCAAAAAATGCAGCATAGTAATAATATGCAATGTGTACCTTTGAGTCAGTCCTGACTCCTGGTGACCCAGAAGCTCCTGGGTTTTCTTGGCAGTGTGACCGGAAGTAGATTGCCAAAGGCCTGGCAATCTACTTCCGGTCACACTGCCAAGAAAAGCCAGGAGCTTCTGGGTCACCAGGAGTCAGGACTGACTCAAAGGCACACATTGCATTGCATAGTAATAATAGAAATACTGAAACAAAGTCTTGCGTAAAACCAGCAGAGTGCAAAGGATTAGATTTCCGTATCCATGGCCATGTTGGCTTCAACCATATGCTAAAAATACTTTTAGCTAATATTCCAGTCTAAGCAAGACTTTTTTCTGTTTTAGTGTAAAGTTATTACTTACACAATATTGAAACAAAGTCTGCATAAGAGCAGCAGAGTACAAAGGATTAGATTTCTGTATCCATGGCCACGGCTTCAACCATGTGCTAAAAATACTTTTAGCTAGTATTCCGGTCTAAGCAAGACTTTTTTTCTGTTTCAGTGTAAAGCTATTACTTACACAAAAGTAGCATAATTCACAATGTACATTACAAAAAACAGATGTAGAGGCGACGCCGCGCATCTCTCCGAGCTTTTATCTCACGGCTCTGACTGAGGTTAGGAGAACGACGGTTTTCTTCATATAGAGTAAAATTCTGAAGCGGTGATTTTTCTTTTAGGAAAACATGTTTTACTGTGCTGCATATTTATCCTTGGGAAAAATGAACTCTTTGCGAGTTAGTGATAACATTCAGATGATGTGCATAAATTGAGTTTGATTCTATGATTTTCTAAAAATTTTATGGTGTGAAAGAACCACACTTAGGATATCAACAAGCCACTTTTTTTCTAATGTAACAAAAAGTCAAAACATATAAAGCCTGGAAAAAGAAATTAACTTAAATAACCAATAACCTTAAACTTTTGTTTTTCTGTCGGCGTCCACCGACCTGAGATGGGGAGAGGAAAAACCTCCCCACTCGTTGTCGGCAGAGACCTTTTATTGCTTTATTAAATACATCAAAATATCAAAACTACATAGAGTGAAAACATCACTTAGCTGAGAGCTGGCGAAAGGGGCAGCAAGAAGGTGAATCAGCGACATGCATGTTTCGAGCCCCGGAGGGACTCTGTATCAAGCTGTTCCCAAGAATGCACTCGCCCTAAAAAACGCCAGGTAAACCAGGTCCTTTAAAATCACAAACGAAATCCAAGTGGCTGCTGAAAAGCGTCATCCACGACAACGGGATGACGTCAAAATGTGCTCAGGGAGGAGGATAAACCTAAAGGAGACTCCACCAATCGCATTCCAGGTTAAGTCCCATAGGAAACACAGTTTGAAGCTGGAAAATCCAACGTTGCTCACGCTGTTGAAGCCGCTGCTCACGATCCCCTCCCCGGGGATCCAGAGGGATAGAATCAATCACGCGCCATCGTAAATCAGCAAAAGAATGATGGTGTTGGAGGCAATGATCCACAATAGGGGCAGAAAGTACTCTGTTAGTCAGTCGGGAGGCATGTTCACTCAAACGGATCCTCACCGGACGGATAGTCCTACCGATGTAAGATAAATTACAGGGGCAAGTAATCATATACACCACAAAGGGTGTCAAACAGGTAGAGTGTCCCGTGAACGAAAACGACTTGCCCGAAAATGCATGCATCCAGCGAACCCCTTCCTCAGTGGTGGTGCAAAATTTGCAACGTTGACAAGACCAGTGACCTTCCCGGCTTCCATGAGGTTGGGAAGGTAGCAATGGGAGGACAGCATGGACATTACGGCCCCTGGTATAGGCTAACCGAAGAGGTTTACAAAAACAGGAGTGAATCCGCAAAAGCCCCCAATGCTTCTTTAATAAAGCTGTGACCGAGGCTGTATGTTGTGTGAATGGAAGGATCCCCGTCACCATATCTGGTGCTTCCGAAGTGGAAGTAGTGGAAGTGACCAAAGTGGAATCCAAATTGCCCAAGAGCCATTCTCGATGGGAGAACCGGGCCCGGAGGTACGCCCGACGAACCACCGAAGCCGGGTACTCTCGATCCAAGAGGCGTGCACGTAAATCCCGTGCATGGTTCTGAAAGTCACTTAGAGAGGAGCAAATCCGTCGAAGGCGCAAGAACTGACCCACGGGAAGCCCCTTACGTAAGGAGGCAGGATGATGACTGTGATAGCGCAATAAATTGTTTCGCTGGCTGGGTTTCCGAAACAAGGAAGTAGCTAGTGTATCATCTTGTTTGTACACCAAAACATCCAAGAACTCCATCTTGTGAGCATCCATATGACAGGTGAACTGGATATTTGGTTTCAAGCTGTTTAACCAAGCCACAAAGCTCAATAGATGATCAGTGGTGGAAGCCCAGAGCATGAAGATATCATCCAAATATCGGAGCCAAAGACGTACATGCTGAAAAGCTGGAGCTGGATAAATGAAACGTTCTTCCATATCCGCCAAATACAATGTGGCAATCGAGGGTGCAATGGTGGCTCCCATCGCCACCCCATAGCACTGCTGGTAAAATTGGCCTTGAAAAACAAAGTAATTCCGAGTCAATACTAACCGAGTCAGCTCCAAGAGAAAAGATTTGGGAATCCTAGGAGGTGCCGCCGAAAAAGCTGTTTCCAACACTAACAAGGCTTCTTCCTGATGGATGTTGGTATAAAGAGCCACTACGTCCAGCGTGACCAGCAGATAATCTGAAGTCCTCCCTGGTACTGTGGATAGCAATGACAAAAAATGAGAAGTATCCCTCAGGTAACATTTAACCCTTTGAGCTTCCTGTCGCAAAAACAGATCACTAAACTGAGACAACGGCTCTAAAATAGAGCCCCGACAGGAAACTATAGGGCGCCCCGGGGGGTCAACCATGGATTTATGAACCTTAGGAACCGTATAAAAGGTAGGAATCCGAGGATGGCGTTGCTGCAAAAACAGTGCTTCCCGTGCGGTGATCCAACCTTGAGATCGAGCATCAGTCACAAAGACTTTAATTAGAAGCTGTAATTGTGGAGTAGGATCCAGCTGTAAGGGCTTATAATATTTGGTATCTGACAACTGAGAAAAGGCCCCCCGTAAATAAGCAGCTCGAGATTGCACCACCACTGCGCCACCTTTGTCTGCCCCCCGCACTACCAAATCCTCATTATTCGCCAATTCCCGAAGGGCAGAACGTTGCACATTGGAAACATTGGAAAACCGGCGGGTAAAACATTTCTCACGGTCTGCTAAATCTTGTAGCACTAAAGATTGATAAACGGAGATGGCAGGATCGACCTGGCCAGGAGGAACCCAGCGAGAAGGAGGGCGCTTTAAAGAACCCTCAATGCTGTCCCGCCCCTGAAAGTAACAAAGAAGCCGCAACTTCCGAAAAAACCGGAATAAGGCTACCCGCATTTCAAACGGGTCATACGGGATCGTAGGGACAAAAGAGAGCCCCAAGTCTAAAACCTCCATCTGCACAGGGGTCAAGGATGTCCCAGAAAGATTTAGGACTGCTGTTGACGTCGGGCGCGTTGTCTGGTGTTCGGGGGTTCCCAATGATTGCCGGTATAAGGCCGGCGGGCTCGACCCACTCCCCGCCGGCCCCCCCGAAAACCCCGAGACTCAACATGAAAGCCACGGGGTTTCTTACCCCCTCGTGAATTGTCACTCGAATCGGTGTCCTCTGAAGAATCCGCAAACGTGACACGTTTATCCAAACTTGATCCAGGAGGTTCAGGCGCTTCCAATTCCGATTTCTCATACATCCAGTGATAAACTTGTTCGGCCTCATAGTCCCCTTTGTCCCGCAAAAACTTGTTGGATTTAAAAGCCCGCAAATTTTCAAAAAAGCCTTGCAGCTGACGATCCATCTCTTCCAATTTGAGAGAGAAAGTGTCCTCTCCCAGAGATTTTTGAAGAGAAGTTTTTAAATCTGACACTTCCTTAGAAAGAACAGTTTCCTCAACTGTAGTCCGGTCGATAATGAGTGCTATCAAGTCAAAACTGCACTTATTCAAAATGCAGTTCCATTTAGAAACAAATTCAATATCTGAGGTGAATAACTTAGGAGCCCGCGGCATCCGAAGTCCCCGGGGGATTATGCGAGTTTTCAGATATTGAAGCATGGCCGCCCCATGAAGTTGGGCCCGTATATTTCTTTTGCGCAGAGACTTGAGTTGAGTGATTAATGCTTGATTTGTATCCTGCTCGGAACCCAGAGAAGGTGAATCAAATAGGGATTTCCGTTGACGCAGCGTCTCCAAATACTCCTCCGAAAAGGCAAAAGTGTCCGCAGCCATAGTGAAATGAAGGAAATCGGGTAATCCAAAACACAAAACCTCCAACAATGTGATGACACCCCAAAAGGGAACAATGTAACAAAAAGTCAAAACATATAAAGCCTGGAAAAAGAAATTAACTTAAATAACCAATAACCTTAAACTTTTGTTTTTCTGTCGGCGTCCACCGACCTGAGATGGGGAGAGGAAAAACCTCCCCACTCGTTGTCGGCAGAGACCTTTTATTGCTTTATTAAATACATCAAAATATCAAAACTACATAGAGTGAAAACATCACTTAGCTGAGAGCTGGCGAAAGGGGCAGCAAGAAGGTGAATCAGCGACATGCATGTTTCGAGCCCCGGAGGGACTCTGTATCAAGCTGTTCCCAAGAATGCACTCGCCCTAAAAAACGCCAGGTAAACCAGGTCCTTTAAAATCACAAACGAAATCCAAGTGGCTGCTGAAAAGCATCATCCACGACAACGGGATGACGTCAAAATGTGCTCAGGGAGGAGGAGAAACCTAAAGGAGACTCCACCAATCCACTCCTTTTTTTCTAATGGCAGTTTTAATCTTCCTAGGTTGGTCATTTTCTAGGTGTTACGGTGGGGCCCATTTGAGGGGAACCCCAGGGATGGGGGATGCACACCTTTATCTATAACAGCTCCCTTTCCCTTCAGGTTGAGCATTTTGGTGTTTGGAAGCTACCTGAAATTGAGGTACAGGATCCTGAAGAGGAGGGAGTAGACAGCTGGCAGGAGGAGGTGAAAGAGGCAGGAGAAGTACCAGGTACAGTATCAAATTCAAATAGCAGGCAGAAGCAAGTTCCAGGAAGAGACATAAGTTAGGGTAAGCAGAGTAGGTCCGTTATCGATAGAGCAACTGAAGTCAAATATCAAGAATCAACAGAGAACATGATACGCAGAGCTCTCATGAAAGACCTATCTGAAGACAAGGAGAACTGGGAGCTCCAGGGTATATAAATGTGTAGAGAACCAATCAGTGGAAGTTTTCTACAGGTGGAAACCAGTTAGTCCAAAGGATCTTAGGAAGGGACCAGTTGGGAGGCTCCACATCATAAGGCTGAGACAGGTAATAGTATAAAAGCATGACTAGGCCTGAGCTCACTTCTTATTTAGGGCCTGGCTCCTGTGAGGTAAGTGTGTTACAGTTCTTCCATTTTATGGAAGGTCCCAGGTCCCCTAGAACCAGACATATTAGGATAACAATTATGAAAATGGAGAAACCGACTTGCATGAACATCAGAGGCATCTCTCCAAGATCTTTTTTCTGATCTGTATCCCTTGCAGTGCACTATCCATTATAATTTGCTGCTGAAGTGCAGAGAATCTACAATAGATTGAATTGCATATTCTGGGTTTTCACCCACCATGACTGATCCAGAGGGTATCCTTCCCCTCATGTGGTTATATGCTGGATTAATCAGGGATACATGAAACACAAAGGGCCCGATTCTGTGCCACGAATAGCGGGGATGGACGTCCCAACGGGATGTCCATCGCCGCTATTCGTGCCTTGCCCCACCGGCATCTAACCTCCCCGCCAGTTGTGCGGGGAAGTTAGACGGGGGCAGGGAAGGGATGGCTCGGGGGCGGAGTCTGGATAGGCGGTGGACAGTCACCAGCCCTGGACATACAGGGCCAATTCTAATGTCGGCACTGTACGTCCATGGCCAGCGACATGTGCGGGGAAGTTATTCCACTTCCGAAGTGGAATAACTTCCCTGAACGTGTTTTTTTTTTTTTAATGCCGGGACACAGATGGGGCAGGGGGGCCAGAGTACATTCCCCACAGCCCGACCCTGCGATTCAGTCCAGCCTGCACATACATGACAAGCCCAACTAACTCAGTCAGAGCTTTTAAATGGAGCCATGGTGCCATGGCAATTGGACGCCATGGCACCGCAGCTCCATTTAAAAGCCCTGACTTAGTCGGGCTTGTCATTTTCATGCAGGCCAGACTGAATCGCAGTCCCGGCCTGCATGTACATGACTGATCGTGATTCTGATCCCATGGGGCTAGACATGCTCCGTGGGATCAGAATTGTGAGCCCCTCTGTACGTCCGGCTCAGACCAGATGTACAGAGAGGCTGGACGTTCGGGATGGAATGAGCCTTAATGGAAATATGCAAGTAGGGTGCTAAGCATATGAAAACAGACCCCAACACTTCTTGCACTTTGTAAGAGCCAATGTTTTTAAGGCCCAGTTTGGTAGAGGGTAAACTGAAGTGAATATGCTTGGTGGAGAGCCACACCTTTAATTGGGTCCTGCATGATGATGTCGGTCTGCCAGTCATTTCTGTTTATGTATGGCTAAATGCAGTGCAGATTGACAGACTTCCAGATCTTTTCATATGGTGAACAAGTTGATCAACTGCAGGTGCATTCAAGTGATGGGAGTATGCATAACGACCTTAGGGTGTGTCCCATACACATAGAAAAAGGGGGTAATATTGGTGGACTCATGGGAGGCATTGTTATATGCAAATTACTACTACTGTTGGTGAAAATATCTTCAGGTACACCATGCAAGTAAAAAATGTCTTGTAAGAAGAGGACAGCTAATTGGGATGATGTGGGTAGTTTAGGAAGAGGTACAAAGTAGGGCCAGTTTAATAAATCTGTCCGTTACCGCCCATATAACCAAATTACTCTCGGACAGGAGCAGATCTATGAAAAAAATCCATGACAGTGTGGGACCGAGGGTATGAGAGCACAGATAGTGGTTGAAGTAGTCCTGACATTTGGGAATGAATGGACTTGGCCTAGCACACACAGCACAAGTGGATAGGTAGATCTCGGCATCTTTTAGCATTGTTGGCCACCAAATGGATCAAATTAGCAGAGGAGGTCTTAGAAACTCTCAGATGTCCTGATTATGCATTTCTGATAAAACTACTTGGCATAGATAGGAGTGAAAAGGCAGTGACTAGAGAAGCTGCTGGTTCCACTTCCCGAAGCTGCTACTAGCCTGCAAGTTTTGTTAAAGCTTCTACTATATGGTCTTTGGTACGATGGGTTCCTTATTAGGGGTCTCTGAGGGGCTCATGGAAAAGCTTTGGGATTTGATTTATTCATTTGATATCTGCTAACATTCTCAGAGACATACAGCAGTCAACAATAAAAGACAAAAAACGTTCAGTACAACAATAAAGATCAATAAAAATCCAGAACACCGCAACCCCCAAGCACTTCCCTGTTCAGAACTAACCCCTCTGGGTTTTCCGTTGGCTTTGCTATTTTTGAGCCTGGTTGATATGTGCTAATGAAGTTAAATTGGCTAAAGAACAGTGCCCACCTGGCTTGGCAGTGGTTTAGCCTTTGGGCGGACTGTATATATTCCAGATTCTTGTGACACTGTTAGAAGATGCTGAACTCCTAGCTTTAAGGCGCCTCCATTCTTCAAACATACACTTATTTGGGCCTGGCTCCTCCAGAGTAAAGTCTGTGACACCATCTTTGTGTCCCTAGTAGGTGGGCCTTGCTGACAGGTTATAATACATCACCCTTCCCATGTTACACAGGTGCTCAATTTCAGCAAAATGGCCTAAAAGGGATCCTTTTCAGTTCCTGACTAAACCTCACTTATAAGCCTAATCATAGAGAAGCCAAGATGTTCCTGAACCATTGGTCAAGCTTCACCACTCCCACCTGGAAACATTCCAGTTATGGCAAATTTCCAAGTTTGTGAGACTCAAGGGTGAAGGGGAGGAATATGTAGAAGCTGATGAGGATAAAGCGGAATTGCTTAACAAATATTTCTGTTCTGTGTTCACAGATGAAGAACCAGGAGCAGGACCTCAGAAAACACCCACAAACAGGAACAGAAGGGAGGGGCATCTTGAACAATTTTCAGAAGATTGTGTTAGTGAGAAACTAGCTCAACTTAAAGTAGACAAAGCGATGGGACCAGATGGGATACACCCTAGAATACTGAGGGAACTTGGGGACGTTCTAGCAACTCCACTGACTGACCTTTTCAATGCCTCGTTGGAGTCAGGAGTGGTGCCAAAGGACTGGAGAGAGGCTCATGTGGTGCCTTTACACAAAAGCAGAAGTAAGTATGTGGTTAAAAACTACAGGCCGGTTAGTTTAACTTCGGTGGTGAGTAAACTATTGGAAACACTTCTGAAAGAGAAAATAGTGAGGTTTCTGGAGTCCAGCGGATTACAGGATCCGAGGCAGCATGGATTCACCAGAGGCAGGTCTTGTCAGACAAATCTGATTGATTTCTTTGACTGGGTGACCAGGGAGTTGGACCGAGGGAGAGCCTAGATGTGGTGTATTTAGATTTCAGTAAAGCCTTTGACACTGTTCCTCACAGGCGACTTATAAACAAACTGAGCACCCTAGGGATGGACCCTAAATTTACTGCTTGGGTTAGAAATTAGTTGGGTGGGAGGCGACAAAGAGTACAGGTAAATGGAGCTCACTCTGAGGAGAAAGATGTTACCAGTGGTGTGCCCCAGGGATCGGTCCTTGGTCCGATTCTTTTTAACATCTTTGTTAGTGATATAGCGGAAGGGCTGTCGGGTAAGGTTTGCCTCTTTGCAGATGATACCAAAATCTGCAATAGAGTAGACACCCAGGAAGGTGTAGATAACATGAGGAGGGATCTAGCTAAGCTTGAAGAAGGGTCTAGAATTTGGCAGCTGGGATTTAATGTTAAAAAATGTAAGGTCATGCATTTGGGCTGCGGCAATCCAAGGGAGCAATATAGTATAGGGGGTGAAGTACTTTTGTCCACTAAAGAAGACCGGACCTAGGCATGGTTGTGTCTGATGATCTTAAAGTAGCTAAACAGATAGAAAAGGCGACGGCAAAAGCTAGAAGGATGCTTGGGTGCATATGGGGAGGAATGGCTAGCAGAAAAAATGAGGTGATAGTGCCTCTGTGTAAGTCTTTGGTACGACCTCATTTGGAGTATAATGTGTAATTTTGGAGACCGCACCTTCAAAAGGATGTGAACAGGATGGAGTCAGTACAGAGGGTGGCTACTAAAATGGTTAGTGGTCTTCATTATAAAGCATATGAGGACAGACTTAAGGATCTTAATATGTACACCTTAGAGGAAAGGCGGGATAGAGGTGATATGATTGAGATGTTTAAATACCTCCGTGGCATAAATGTTCAGGGGGAGAGCCTCTTTCAATTGAAAGCAAGTTCTGCTACGAGGAGACATGCGATGAGGGTGAAGGGGGATAGATTCAGGAGTGATATACGGAAATATTTCTTTACGGAAAGAGTAGTGGATCCGTGGAATAGTCTTCAAGTGGAGGTGGTTGAGATGAGGACAGTATCTGAATTCAAAAAAGCATGGGACCAACACAGAGGATCTCTAAAGGTAAAAAGGGGACTGTTGTAGTTGTTGATATAGAAGGATAGACTAGATAGGCCATGTGGTCTTTTTCTGTCATCATATTTCTCTGTTTCTATGTTTCTAATTATCTTTAGTGACAAAATTAAATTTTATTTAATCTCCCAACAAGCCATAGCATACCAAGTCCATAATGCCTGATCTGAACTAAATATTGTATTACTTCATGCTTAGAAACCAGTAACAAAGGTTGCATTCTCAATACTACTCAGTTAGCCAAGAATAAGCTTACATTACCACATCCCTGGTACTGCAGTGTGTGTCACTACATGGAAATATTCCAGCAAGTTTACAGAATGGACAAGAGGGTGTACACAGAATGCCAGCTTATTTGACTTTTTTACCCAACCAGTTGATGCACTCCTGGTTTCAGCCATGGTAGGGTACTTGCATTTCATAGAACATCAGAACAATAGACCCAAAGATGGAAGTTGCTAAATCCAGAATTGGATTAGCCTATCGGTAAAAACAAACCGAGCCAGCTGGAAGCTCTAAGAATTTCATTTCCTGTAAACACAGAGGAGCCTATTTACCAAGCTGCATTAATTGTTTAAGGTAGTAATCACTGCACGCTGAAAGCACAGGCCTGTGCTATAGTTAACATAACATCTTAACAGAATGCAGCAATTCCTACATTAAACATCTAACTCGAAAGAGGGTGTGGAATGGACAGGGACGGTGTCTTAGTTAAGGTCCAGCTCATACTTGCAGGTTAACTGCGAACATGGCAGAGTTGACCTTTACCGCACCACATCACCTGCTGTAAAATTAACACACAGTCATGAATGGTTTTTTGCCTTAACTGCAAGGCAAAATGTTGGAACTCCCAACAGAGCTTTAGTAAATCAGACTTTAAGTGTGCCACAGAAAGGGCACCAGAAACAGATGCATAATTAAGGAACAGCGGAGATGGAATGGAAAAACCTTTTAGCACGCTAGATCCTAACTCTTTTCATTGCACTACACCACCCCAGAGAAAAAGCAAGCAGTGCTCGACTCCACTCCAGAGCTTCCTTAGATCCATGCAGTGTTTTAATGGCTTCCTTTGTTATTATTTTAATTGGGGAAACCTGAAAAGAGCCCAAGGCTTCAACTGTACCGAACAACTAATTAAACAATGAGCTAGTTATGTTTTAACTTGTCCCTGAAGTAGTGTCGAAAGTTAAAGATCAGCATGAGATTTCTAACTGGGTGTTTTCAAGAGAAGAGCATAAGACTTTTGCTAGAGCTGCACAGAAAGACAAAGTTATAAGAAATGCTTGGAATTTGGTTTGAGTTTTTCTTGTTTTCTTTAGAGCTTTTTCAACTTCAGGCTGCAAAACACTATTGCAGTGGTTAAATCCACCCATCAGCATTATAACTTCCTGCCCAATGGATTTATTAGACAGAACATTTTTCGGGGAGAGGGTTAACCATGGACATGGCATCATCTTGTAAAGGACTTTGGCTTAAGATGGATAAAATTGTTCCAAATCCAGAAATATACGTGCATTGATCTCCCTTGTTTTCTGCTGAAACAAAAGTATACATCACTGTGGGACATGTTTATTAAGCCCCGTGCTGGTAACGCGAATGTGGACTGCATTACCAGCGTGGTGCTCGTCGCTAACTGCAGGAGGGCATGGTACTGCGGAGATCGGGCCGCAGGTGCAACTAATGCCACCCACTGAGGTGGGGTTACTTCCACCTGTGCGATTTCATCAAGCGCAGTTAGGGCAGACTACTAACACCCACGCTAGCCGTGATGTACTGGAATGCTCTAGTGCAGGAGTTTTAGCATGCTGCCCAAACCATGAGCTTACCCCATGCTACGCTGGTAGCGTGGTTTAGTAAACAAGCCCCTGCATTTGACAGCTTATTTAAGATGCGCATGGCTTTAGATGTGAAGGCAAATTTTAGAGAGTATGTGGAGACTGGAACCGAGACATCGAGGTCGAGACAGACAGAATTCTGGTGGTAGTTTAGAAAAAGCTTTGCCAAACATGGAGTCTTTTCTAAAATA
Source organism: Ichthyophis bannanicus (assembly GCA_033557465.1). Classification (NCBI taxonomy): domain Eukaryota; kingdom Metazoa; phylum Chordata; class Amphibia; order Gymnophiona; family Ichthyophiidae; genus Ichthyophis; species Ichthyophis bannanicus. The sequence continues at coordinate 840,669,618 of CM066036.1, read as the reverse complement.
CTTAGAAAGAAATGCAGGAAACCATGCGTATTTGCTGACGTAGAGCTGGAGGGGGAAAATCAATGGAGGCAACTTGGTAACTTACACTTGTAAGTTGCTTTTATGCAAACCTGTGCCATCAATTAACTAAGGGGCCACTATCTTTAATTCTTTTCTATTTGAAGTAGGAAATAAAACAACAGGAGATTATGGGGGCTATCCCCCTTAATCCATCCTATCTATATAGAGCTCACCTATATTAGCACTTTTTATCCTATATGTGCCAGGAAGCAGCTATAAAGACTGACATGGACAATTTTGGTCATAAACATGCATTCCCTATATGAAATGGAAAAGACAAGTGTAGATTTTTGATCTGCCCAGGCCACACCCTCACCATGTACCCAGTAGTCCCCCTTACAATTTCTACATATTGGGGGTTATTTTGGAAGCCCTATTCATGCTCTGGATGTCTAAAGTGGGTATAGAGATTGCTAAAGAACAGAGATGTCTCCAGAGCCATTTTAGAAGCTGGATCTGCGGACATCCCCAGTGCGAGGACATCCAGGTCTGAACAGGACGTGGTGGAGGCATAGCCAGGGCATTCTTAAGAACCTGGACATCCCTGCCTGATCTCTGAAACACCATGGATGTTCCGAGTTGCATCTAAGGTTAAATGTGCTGCAGGCATAAATAGGCATCTGAAAAGTGTTTTGTCAGGCAAACGTCTGGAAGGCGTGGAGAAGGAGCTACACTAATATCTTGTGTAGTCTACAATGCGTCAACAAACACCGATGCGGAATCGGGGCTCAAGTGTATATTTCGCTATACTGCTGGACGTTCCCTTATTCTAGCTTTCCTGAGTGGATGTTCCCAACCCAAGCTTTCCTGTTGGGACATCTATGTGGCCGCTTGTGTGCATGTCAATGTTTGGGCGTTTTTCTGAATGTTCTGCCCTGGATATCACCAATTGGACTTGGATGTCATTTCTAAAATGCCACTTATTATGAATATCCATGTGTAAATTTAACCCTTCATAACATTGACATTTATATGTGGATGTCATTTCCACATGGAAATCACAAAAAAGGTTTCTAAGAGAACCCTCCTACTAGAGTTTATTTTAGCAGAAAAATAGAATGTCTGCCAGGTTTATTTGCTGTGCTGTTTTGAATGGAATGGGTGTAATCTCTCACAAAAATGTCCAGCCTTCAGGTGAAAAACTCTGAAAATGATGGAACTAGCCTGACTGCCGGGTGGGAAGTCCAAGTCAGGTTCTAATTTCTGCACTGTATATTTTATTCATTTAGAACAGTTACAACTCCTGCCGAGTCAGCAAGCTTTGACTGTGGTCATGCTGATGCCATCAGCACCAAATGAGCTCTGAATTAAATGAGCAAAACTGAGGTGGCAGACCGCTGAAGGGGCATGACAAAGGAATATGCCCCTTTGTGCTACTCTTCACGTGCTTTGAAATTTTAAAATTTTACAGTCTACATTTTCAATTTAAATTGAACTTAGTTTATTGCTCTGGAAATATGTTTTAGGAAGGTGTATGGTAAACGTTATTTTAGCTGTCATGGGTAGAGGAAGATATGTGTCAGCTATAAGTAAGAAAATTATATTTGCGCTGGCAAGAGTACTTAGCTTGGTTTCTCAAGATGGAAACTATGGTAAATGGTGCTCTTGTTGTTTTCTTTACTAATAGATGGTTAGTTTGTAATAAAGTAGAAATTATTTGTGATTTAGTGGTTGATTACTGGCTAGACTTATGCTGTATAACTGAGTCATGGTTTATGGAGACTGATACAGTAGTACAGTTGAACAATGGAATCAGATGTTAGCAACTGCGTTAGATGAAAACACACCTATTAAGCAAATTAAATGAAAGAAGTGTGAGCATCATCATGAACCATGCTTTATTCCTGAGCTTCATGATGCACTATAGGATGATGCTGATGCTTAAACAATTTACTCACACATTTTGAAGGGATGTTCCTCATTTACCCAAGACACCTGGAGAATGTATGTGTATGGGAGTATCAAGGAGTCTGTGAGTAGCCCCAGGCTAGATCTAAGGGCCGAGGCAACCTTCCTAATGTGATACATAAGAACTTAGGACCTGATACTCAACTGCAGAGGCCATCATGTTATAAAGCATCTGACAAATGCAACGGAAAATACATAAACTTGGTATTCAGCACTGGAGCTTATTTGGCATCCAGTGCTGAATAGTCAGATTCTTCACTGACCAGATCTGCTGTCCATCTAGTAGAGATAATCAGCAGCTAATGGATAGCAAATCCACATAACGTTAGCCTAGCCATTGAACTGTCCTAACTGCGTGCAGTTTAACTATCAGTTCCGCCTACAGACCATTATAGAATTAACCGGGCATCATTCTTGCAGTCTGTGGTGAACCTCAGTGGCACTATCTGTATGGTGCCACCAAATATCAGGATTGCCAAGGTTTAAGAGCATAAGAAAAGCATACTAAGTTAGACTAAGGTACATCAAGCTCAGCATCCTGCCTCTATAGCAAGCTTCTTTTCAAAGTCTGTCTTGGCCTGCCATATTACTTTCTACATCTGATCTGCCAGTACTTCTGCATATCCCTATTTCTTTCTTTAGAGTCTGCTTTCCACTTCTTCCATCTCACTAGTAAATCACACTGGCTGTTTGGCCTTCTTTCAACTTTTTTTCAATACGTGGAATATATGCTATCTGGGCTTCCAAAATGGGCTTTTTTTAATAATGTCCGACTTATGCAGACTTTTGACCACGGCAACTGCCCTTTTAGTTTTTTTTAAATTTCTGATTTTATCATAATTTCCCTTTTAAAGTTCAGTGCTAGTACAGTAGTATTTTTAGCATCTTCCTTCCAGTGCTGATAAATCTGATTGCATTGTGATCACTATTACCTTGCGGCTCCACCAGCATTAATTACCTCGTGTACTAGGTGTTGTGTACCAGTAAGGACTAGATCTAAAGTAATTTGCCTCTTAGCTCTGTTCCTAGACCAACTGCACCATAAACCGGCCCAGCCGCCTTTTACAAATAAACTTTGAAATCTGAGACGTCTATCTATAAGCCCTTCTTATGATGTATTAGGTGATTTTTCTTGGAAAGAAAGCACACACTATGTCCATTTTGGTTGCTGGCTATATGAAAAAAAAGGAATTGGCAATACCTTATGTAATGAAGATTGTGACTATCATATTTACATTTAGTGTGCTCCCCATAAATAAGAAAAAAAATCAATGAGTTATCCATTACTAAAGCAACCTGATACCAAAACTTTGACTTTAATACTTTGGACACATCATACAAAGAAAGATTATTTGAGAAAGACATCAAGGTTGAAGGTCTGGGCAAAAGAGGAAGGCCAGCAATATGATGGATTGATTCAATAAAAGCAGCTATGGATGCCACTCTATCAACAATTAGCCACCAACTGAAGACCGAACACAGTTTAGAACTATCCAGAGAGTCACCATGAATCGGCACTGATTTGACAGCATTAAACAAAAACAACAACAAAGAAATCAGATTTATCTATATCAGATTGTGCTAATGTATTGAAAAAGGTGCTTGATCCATTACAAATTCTTTTGGTATTCTTGATAGATACATTGCAACATACTAAGGATAGATAGGAATGTGAATACTGATATTGCTTGATATTTTTTCAGCTGTTGATACCATTGATCATGAGGCCCTCAGGCATTTGCGGAGGTTGGGATGTTGGAATGCTGTATTAAAATAGTTCTGGTCCTACCTGTGCAAACATACGTAGCTTGTAACCACTGGGGGGAAGCATGCAGAGCACATCACACACCTGTGTATATCTGCATTGCCTTTGTGCGCGTGTGTGTGTGTGTGTCTGGTGTCTGCGTTTTGTATGTGCGTGCATATCTCTGTTTTGTATGTTTATTTACATTTGTGTGTGGGGGTAGTTTTTGCGGCTAGGGCATTTTGCAGAGTGGTGGGACAGTTTTGGGGGAATTTCTTAGAAGTGGGGGAAGTTTGCAAGGTGGTGGGGCAGTTGTGAGGGTAGTATTTGGATGTGGGGGGAGTTAGTGCGATGGTGGGGCAATTTGTAGGGGGTATATTTTGGGAGTAGAGGTAATTTTCTAGATGCTGGGACAGTTAATGGGTATTTCTTGGAAGTGGGGCAAGTTTATGGGGGTAGTGGAACAATTGCAGGGAGTAGTTTTAGAGGGTGGGCCAGTTTGTGGGGTGGTGTGGCAGTTGTAGGAGTAGTTTATGGGTGAGAGACGTTTGTGGGGTGGTGCGGCAGTTGTGGGAGGTAGGATTTTGGGGTAGGGTCTATGTGAGGGGTTGTGATAGACTTGTGGGGTATTTTTTGGGGGTGGGGCATTTTGGAGATTGGGGAACAATTGTAGGGGCAGTTTTTGAGGAAGGGCAATTTGTGGTTTGGGGGTGTTGAGAACTGGAGAGAGGAGTAATCCCCTAACTGCTACACTTCATTATCTGTATGTTTCTATGATGTAGAAGCTGCAACTCCTTCTCCCTTAGAAATGCACTGGGCCATTTTTTTGGGGTGGCTTGTCTCGAGAATCCCTGGTCTGATCTGACCCATTTTTGAATATGATGTCTCTTGACTAATTCCCTCCCTCCTTGTCAAATGTCATCCCATTCTGTGTGTATGTGTGTGTGTTTATGTGTCTCATATCCCCGCGTGTTAAATGTATCCCCCAATTGTGTTGTGACCGCTTTGATTGAAGGATAAGGCGGTATACAAAACTGTCTAAATAAATAAATAAATTCTGTTTAGTTTCAGAGAGTTATTTTGACACCTGATGGACAGGCAGGCAGGTGGACAGATATCTTCATCCCCTTTTGTATAATTCTTTCCAACTTTCTTTTGAGTTAGAAGGAATAAAAATGGTTAAAAGTGAATATGGGTGGGCCAGTATTCAATATGAGACTCCATAGGATTCTTCACTCTCTGCTACTTTGTTTAACATCCATCTACAGCCATTTCACTGTTTTCTCCAGTCGCATAGATATGACTTTCAATGTATACGAGTGGATGACATCCAGATGTCTATCCCAATTGATAGACATCAGAAAGCCACAGGTGAACAGGTGTTTCCAGTTCATCAGGGCCTGGTTGGCTTTGGCATTAAATCTCTCTAAAACAAAGATTCACTGGATTAGTTGATTACCACTGCCAGGAAATCTTAGAGCACTGTGACTAGGATAGAACCAAATTCCATTTTTATTAGAAGCTAGAAATTTGGAAGTAACAAGATGTGCAGTTGTCATTAAAAACACACATTTAGAGAGCTGGTTTCCAATGGTGTTTTGTGTTTTCTGCTGATATTTGCACTGTGGTGCAGGCATTGGTAATCTGCCATTGTCAATAGTTTATTTTGTGGGCTTTTGATGACATCTCTAAGGATGCTACAGTGAATTCATGATTGTTGTTTGACACTTCTTGCGGCTTTACATTGGCTTTTAGTTGTTCAATAGGCACTGTTCAAAATGGGCATTTTGACATTTCATGCCGTACATTGAGAAGGACCAGGTTCTCTGAGGAATGTTTTCATTTTCCAGCCAAAAGTGAGCGCACAAAGATAGTCTGGCTTGATTCAGCGACACTATCTGTGATGCTTAAAGGGTCATTTTTGATAGGTTGTGGAGAGGGAAATCTAGATGTCCAGATCACAATGTATTCAGCTCCTCCTGTACTTTACAAAAGGCTCTGCATGCCCTTATTTGGCAGTATGATACGCTGGCAGTAGCTCCATGAGACTATTGATAGGGGTTAGAGGCTCCATTTTGATGCTGGGTGCTTGAAGCAGCAGAAGTGACTGGGGATTGCTCTTGCTGCGCTTTAGACCACCAAGGAGATCCTGGTTAAGAGCCGAGGAGGGGTATGGGAGTAGGTGGGTTGTGATCATGCCAGGCTGTGGTCTGCTAAAGGTGTTGGGATGGTGGGGGACATGTATGGCCTGTGTCACAAGGTTGGGATGCCAGGAGGGTTATGTTGGCTTTTGTACCTGTCCTTTGCCTGAGACCCCAGGTCTAATCTGGAAGCTGGCACTTCTTCATGCACAAGCCAACATGCAAATTTTTGAATACTGACATGGTTTCCCATTGTAAAACGGGTAGCAAACATCTACTTTGGAGACATCCCCAAGCCATGTCCTGGCCACACCCCCTTAAAATCTATACATCTCTGGGAAGTATACACATGCTGATAGCAGTTTTCTAAAATCGCTAAATGCTGCTGTCTGCACATCAAGATGCTTTTGAAATGGCTCCCATAATGCCTCACTTTAAATGTGGCTCTGCGTTCATGGAACTCTTTTCTATGATTCGAAACTGAGATGAGTTATCTCATTCCAGAAGCAGCTGAAAACCTTCTTGTTTCTGCAGACATTTTTTTTTTAAACATTTTACCGGGCTGCCTGCTTGCACAGTTTTCTCATATAAAAAGTGTTAATTATTGTTTTTGGGCCAACGATTATATATATGGGGATAATTTGTATAAATGAGCTTGTAGAAGAGAGTTTTCCAAGCTCTGTCAGCACCTTTAAAATTGCTCTGGAATATACATGCATAGAAGTGGGACAACCTAGTGCCTTCTTTAGGGAATCTGAGGGTAATTTTATAAGAAGCTGCCTAGATTTAGGCAGAAAAAAATGTGCCTAAATCTCTATTTTAGTCATTTACACATGTGCATGGCCACTTGCGAGTGTAAATGACCCCTTTTACATAAGATATGCCATACTGGGTCAGACCAAGGTCCATCAAGCCCAGTATCCTGTTTCCAACAGTGGCCAATCTAGGTCATACGTACCTAGCAGTTTCCCCAAAAGACACAGGTTCCGCAATGCTTGTACTGGGTGCTATTTCAGAAATACATGTGTAAATCCGCTGGTGCATACGTTCACTGTGAGCACGCTCACAGATGGAGTCTGGGTAAAGGATGGGCCGCGCACACAAGTATCCATGTAAATTATAAAATCTAAGAATAATGCAAGTTCTTTATTTATTTATTCATTGGTTCTCGATATCCCACTCACAGCCCTAGAGTTGGTGTAAGTGACCACACCTTAATTTAAGGTGTGCTTTCGGCCACTTACCCTAGTGTTTTATAAAGAAAACTAGATGCCTACTTTCCTTTTATAGAGACTACTACTAGAGTACTACATTATAAGCTGGAAAACAAACTAGCATTTTCCAGAACAGGGGAGATTTCTGGCTGCCCGGTAATAGGAGGGAATATCCAAGTCATATATAAACTACTCCCGCTCTATCTTTGGCACACAGCCACTATATCATGTAGGCGTAAGACATTTGACTTTAAGGAGAAGCCCCAAATGCTATCCAAAGAGGAGCTACAGGCATAGGAGAGATCAGGAAGGGAGCAGATAGGAAAGTGACCTGCCAGCATACCCACTGGCTCTTAAAGGAGATTTATTGCCTGCAAAGGGAAGAGGGGCATCACATCCTTTGGAGGTGCAGGAGAGGATTCTATGGAGTATATTCAAGTAGAACTTATCAGAACATCAGAGCCGAGAACAATTGCAGAGCGGTGTCAGGACCTGCATCTACAGAAGCCACCAGCTCTATAGAAAAGAGAAATCCAGAAGATCATCAGTAACCAGTGATCCCAGAGCCCGGACTGAGACCCACCAGAGCATGGACTGAGACTCAGCACAGTAGTGGGGACTTGTGCCGACATCACCAACAGCTCTAGAGACAGAAGCTCATCAGTAACCAGTGACACCAGAGTCTGGAAAGAGATCCAGCACAGTAGCAGGGACCTGTGCCTACATCACCACCAGCTCTAGAAAAAAGAGGAATCCAGAAGCCCATCAGTAACTAATGACACCAGAGCCCGGACTGAGACCCAGCACAGTAGCGAGGACTTGTGCCTACATCACTACCAGCTCAAAAGAAAAGAGGAATCTAGATGCTCATCAGTAACCAGTGACACCAGAGCCTGGAGTGAGACCCTGAACCATAGCAGAGACTTGTGGTTACATCATGACCAGCTCTAGAGAAAAGAGGATTCCAGAAACCCATCAATAACTAGTGACACCAGAGCCCAGACTGAGACCCAGCAGAGTAGTAGGGACTTGTGGCTACATCAAGACCAGCTGTAGAGAAAAGAGGAATCCAGAAGCTCATCAATAACCAGTAACACCAGAGCCTGGAGTGAGACCCAGCACAGTAGTAGGGACTTGTGGCTACATCAAGACCAGCTCTTGAGAAAAGAGGAATCCAGAAGCTCATCAGTAACCAGTGACACAGAGCCTGGACTGAGACCCAGCAGAGTAGCAGGGACTTGTGGCTACATCACCTTTGGCTCCAGGTACACTGAGAAATGTATTAGTTCAGGGAAAAATAATTCCCACTCAGGGAAACCTCAAGAAATGCTATATGTGAGGCAGCAAATGGAAAGAGTTGGACTTTCCTTTGCAGCCTAAGAGAAAGAGTACTTAAACCCTACTGAGTAATATAACACACTGAGAGGAGGAAAAGCTATCTGCTTGTAACCATTTTTGGAGTAGAGGAGGAGTTTACTGCTTATCGTAGTAATTTTTCTGACTCTGCCAGTTGTTATTGTTATTGTATCAGTGACCCTAAGGTTTAAGCAAACCCTTGATTCAGAACACAGACTCTGGACTGGACTCAGTTATTTGAGAAGGGAAGCAGTGGTGTGAATGGAGAGCAAATCCAAGGGCCTCCCGGTATATGTTGGTCCCCATTAAGAAAACCCTAGGAAATATAACTTCCAAGAGGAACTAATCCAGAAACAAACGGCGCTAACCGAAACGAGCATAGCCCGCCGAGAGTAACAACGACGTCGTCCCTATTCGACCCGCTGTCCTACCGGCCTATTAAGGCTCGCACCGAAAAACAAACCTGTATTACTGGCACCTGCGCCCGAAGCGCTTCCGATCCGCTGCTCACGGCCGAGAAGAGACCTGGGAGTCCTGAAACAGAGAATCGGTGACTGGGGCCCCCAGGACCGTGCTCTGCTCAGCTAGCCGGGCTGTGTCTATGAGGCAGGCTCTGCCTCTACTGCCTGAACCGGCAGCAGACCCCCGACTGCACTGCCAATCCTTAGCCTGTGGTACCCGCTGGCCTGCAGAAGGCCTTATCTTCTTCTTTTTTTTTTTTTTTTAATCGGACCTAAGCTTTAAGTCCACTGTACCCACAGCACTCCTGAACAACAAAAACTAACCCCACTAGGGCTAGAGAGGAGTGATTACAAAACAAAAAATCTCCGGTTTCTTCTCTCCGAGCCTGTCAGCAAACACCTCCTTCAGCTGCTGAGGACTGAAAAGACTGAGTCTCTGACACCAGGATGAGCTATATAGGCTGTCAGCAAAGCTTTGAAGTTTTCAGTCCTCAGTTGCTGAAGGAGGTTGACTACCCCAACTGTTCCTGGACTGGCCCGGAGAGACGAAAAGGAAGGGGCCATGACAGACTTCGGTGGGAACTCAGCTCAGGGATGATGATAAATCAGATGTAGCCCATTTGTTTGTTTGACCTGTCTATCCAAGAAGTAAAGTTTCAACATAGTAAGCATTAGATAGTTCTGTTTACTGGGGAAAAGCACTGAGAAATGCAATAAACTTAGAATTTGCAGAATCCTTTCAAGTATAACTCCTGTACTAGTTGAAAATCTGTGCAAGCAGTGTATAAGTGCAGTATCAGCATTTAAAGGCAAGTTGCACAGAGAGGACAAACTACTTCTGTCATAGGGGAGATAGCGGACTCTGGGGGAGGGACAAAAAGAGTGAAGATGCTGGGGGGATGACAGAGAGATGGTAGGCTCTGAGAGATAGAAAGTAGGAAATGATTGACTAAGTAGAGGATGGAGAGGGAGATGCTGGACTCTGCGAAATGGACAGAAAGTGAGGGATGGACAGAGAGAGATGCTGCACTCTAAGGTGTAGAGAAGATGAAATTTGAGTGGATAACGAGGGAGTAAAGAGACATGGAGGAAGGGGCTACAAGGAAAAGATCAATATGTCAGAGACATATAGAGAGGGAATGGAAGAAGACAGGAGGAGCAAAGAGAAATGGCAAAGGGACAGCAGACACTGGAGAAGACAGAGGATAGCAAAAAAAGAGACCAGGGCCATTGTGACTGAAAAAATAAAATACCCAGACAACAAAAGTATAAAAAATTATTTTCTTTTGAATTTATTAATTAGAATATGTTAACTCTGGAAAATGTGCATTGCTGCTGTCTGTGTTTTGTTTGGTACAAGAGGAAATGCATTTTTATTTTTATTTCTCCAGTGTTGCCATCAATGCAGAGTTTGATTTCTTGGGGTTCCCTGTTCAATTATTGTCTTCCCATTTCTAATGTGTTGTCCTTTGTTTTGTATTTGATGAATGTAACTATCTGTGTTTTGCATGTATGACTGAGACAGCATTCTGTTAGCATGTAACTTCTGTGTAGATATCTGTAGCGGTCCCACTTGTTCTGTTTTTCCAGTAGGAATGGTACTGGTTTTGTCTGCGCTGTATTGGTTTAATATTTGTAGAACTGCCTTTTCATAGGTAAAATTGGTGCTATTAAGTTATTGGAGATTTGCTATGGACTCTTCTCTTTGTGCAGGGTTGTATAGTACTTCCTCATAGAGGGAACTGATGTAGAAATCTGGTAGCCTCTCTCTAACCCCACTGCACATGTAAATGATGTTCAGACACTCACATACTTATTAAGTTATTCTTGGGACAAAAATGACAGAGGCATGTGGCACCTTATAGACTGATCAATTTATTTACAGGGTCATTCCGACCCACGAATAGCAAGCGGGGAAGTTAGTCACTATTCGTGCCCCTTCCCACCGGCAGCTAACTTCCCCGCTGGTTGTACGGGGAAGTTAGTTGGGGAAGGGGCCGATTGGGAGCAGAGTAAGGGTGGGTGGTTGGCAGTCATCAGCCCTGGATGTACAGGGATGATTCTAATAACGGCCTGTACATCCGGGGCCGGCAACCTGTATGGGGAAGTTATTCCACCTCTGAAGTGGAATAAGTTCCCTAGACGCCAGGGATTGGCAGCACGGAGTACGGATGAGATGGGAGGGCCTAGGACATTCCCCGCAGCCCATCCCTGGCCTTAGGAGGCCAGATCAGGAGTCAGGCTGCGGGAAAATTGATGCTAGTGCCGGCAGCTGGGGATCACGGCTCTTCAATGGGCTGCAGTGCCATGGCAACCGGAGTAAGTCAGGCAGGACCTATACGTGCAGGCCAGGCTGAATTGCAATCCCGGCCTGATCGCGATTCTGATCTCGCGGGGCTAGACGTGCCCCACGACATCAGAATCGCAATGCCCTCTGTACTTCCAGTTCAGACCGGGCATACAGCGGGCATATACATCCAGGATGGAATCGGGCCTTTAGGCTATAAAGTGTCATCTATAAGGTGTCACCTGCCTCTATCATTTTTGCTACTATAGACTAACAAGGCTAGCCCTTGGAAAGGTTTTGTCATGTTGGGACAAAAGAGAGGCTTGTAAAGGATGCCATTGGAATCCACTGGGGCAAAGGGGCAGAAAAAAAGATAGCGCTGCACTGTCTACATGTGTATTTACACATTCTGCCAATGCTCTACCCAAACTCTACCCCTGTGCATGCCTAGTACCAAAATACGTACCATCATGTCAGAGCGCATTCTTTCATGCCAATCGGAATTTTATAAGAGGCCATTTATGTGCATATGTGAGCAAGGAAATATGGAAATGACTTTATAAAACGATCTCCTATATGTGTAGATGTTCCCTTGGGGGGAGTTTGGGCAGAGCTGGGCAAAGTTATGTGTACTTGATAAAATCCATGTAGAACTGTGGAAAATGTCTACAAGGGTAAGAGCAGATGTAAATGCCTAAGGGGCAAATTTCTAAAGTCACCTAGATGCAGCCTGTGTGCCTTCTCTGCCTAGGTGCCCTTATAGAGGGTCATGTTCATGCTTCATGGGTTGCTCACAGATACCTTCAGGCCCGCAAGTAGATTTTCGAAGAGGAAATCCTCATGGGTTTTCCCTTTGAATAGTATAGTGGAAAGTGGCAGAAAGCAAATTAAGGGAATCCCTGTGCTTTCTTTCTCTAGCCTACAAAGACCCCGCCCCCTTTTACTCACATGGAAACGTTTGCCCATTGTCGGCAAGGGCTATTTTCGACTGGGATTTCTGTGTATATAAACAACCATTAAACTCATGTAGACTGTCTTTGAAAAAGGCCCCCATAATATTAGAAGTGGTTTACATTATACCTTATTCAAGACAAAATGTTTTTACACCACCCCTCTCAGGTCCTTTATTTTCATTTTGTGTTCTAGCAATAGTACAAAGTTATGAATCATACTGAAATTGTGGACGTTGGACTTTCACATTTGTTGGCACTCATTATCTGGAAGACGACATATTGAAATCTGAACACCAGGTCATTCGAGTTTAGGTTCATATTTGATTTTAAAAAAGTCCCCTCCCCTGAAGAATTTTACAATTAAGGTGACACTAGTCTATTCAAATTAAATGCATTTAAGACAAAGAGGCAGGTTTACTAAAGGGCGCAGAGGTTGCACGCATTTTAGCTGGAAACTAGCTTGAAGCTAAATTTAGGGGGCATGTGCATCCGTACCCCTGCCATCAGCACATTGCTGACCTGCTGCACTGCTCTAACCAGCACACGGGTACACTTACTGTCACCCCTTGAGGTGGGGTTAAGAGCACTGGTGTTATTGACAACATTCGTGGTTAGCGCACACCTACAATGCCCACACTAACCTCTATGCACTGTCAATGTTTATTATTATTTCACATGCGACCTTTCTTCATGAAGGCAAAGCAGTTTACATCAATTAAAACCCAGAAATCAGAAAAACACCACCATATAATAACAGAAAAGGAAAGAAAAAGAAGAGAGAGGAGATACAATCTAGTAACTGGTGCTGGACAATTCAGACCCCCAAGGCCTATTGAAATAGATGGGTTTTGAGTTGAAAGAGGACTCAAGACAGATATGTCATGGCAAAGAGTTCCAGAGTGTAGGTACGCAGAAGAAGAAGGCTGAGTTTCTGGTTAATTCAAACTTTGCTCGGGATGTAGGGAGAATATAGAAAAAAATGATTATCTAGTGATCATAACATTCATGGAAGTGTGTGAAAGGTAAGCGAGATATGCAGGTATACAGGTATAAAGTACATTATGAGCTAGGGTCAAAAGCTGGCAACGGGGGTAACCAGTGATAATTTTTAAAAAGTGGACTAATATGGTCTATCCTTTTTTGCATGTGTCAAGATATGAATCGCGGCGTTCTGCACTGATTGTAGGCTTTTGAGTTTGGACTGGGAAAGGCCAGCATAGACTGCATTGCAGTAATTTGATAGAGAAATTACACACTGAAAGAGGAGGAAAGTAAGTGGATTCTTTGATTCGGTCTTTACTGAAGAAGATGTAGGGAAGCTAACCATACCTAAAATGGTTTTTAAAGGTGATGCATTGGAAGAATTATCAATAAACCGGGAAGATGTTTTTTTGCAGCTATTTTTTTGCAGCTGAAGAGTAGCAGATCACATGGACTAGATGGTATACATCCGAGGGTGTTGAAAGAACAGAAATATGAGATTGCAGACCTATTATTAGTAATCTGTGAACTATCATTAAAATAATCTTTAGTACCTGAATACTGGAGAATGACCAATATAATGCCAATTTTTAAAAAGGGTTCCAGGGGTGATCCAGGAAACTATAGACAAGTGAGTCTGATGTCAGTACTGGGCAAAATAGTAGAAACCATTATAAAGAATTAAATTACTAAACATAGATAGTCATAGTTTAATGGGAGAAACACAACCTGGGTTTAGCCAAAGAAAGTCTTGTCTCACTAATCTGTTATATTTTTTTGAAGGTGTGAACAAACAGGTAGACAAAGGTGAGTCAGTTGATATATATATATGGATTTTCAGAAAGCCTTTGACAAGGTCCTTCATGAGAGACTCTTGTGAAATTAAAAAGTCATGGGATAGGAGGCAATCAATGTTCCCTCTAATTTTCTGTAGGCTGTGTACGCATAAAATATCAGCTGTGCAGCTTTTGAAGGAAGGTTAAATTTTTGTGCGCCGCATAACGACACTCGGAGTTATATACTTTAAAATTTGACTACACGTCAGAATACACTATGTACACCACATTGATTGCACTAGAAAATATTGTGGAACTTGTGAAAACCATAAATACACAACAACTTTTCAATTTTAAGAACGTCTGTGTAGTTTTCTATCAGAATCAGAACCGTAATTTTTGTGCGCTCTGTTGTAAAGTATGTGCGCTCACTCGGCGAGGTGTGTGCGCGCGCACACGCGCACAGCTTAGAGGGAACAGTGGAGGCAATATACTATTGTGAATCAGGAAATGGTTAAAAGGACAATTTTCTTAATGGAGAAAGGTGAATAGTGGAGTACCCCAGGGCACTGTTCCCTCTAAGCTGTGCGCGTGTGCGCGCGCACACACCTCGCCGAGCGAGCGCACATACTTTACAACAGAGCGCACAAAAATTATTGTTCTGATTCTGATAGAAAACAACACAGACGTCTTAAAATTTAAAAGTTGTTATGTATTTACCATTTTCACAAGTTCTACAATGTTTTCTAGTGCAATCAATGTGGTGTACATACTGTATTCTGATGTGTAGTCAAATTTTAAAGTATATAACTCCGAGTGTCGTTATGTGGTCCACAAAAATTTAACCTTCCTTCAAAAGCTGCACAGCTGATATTTTATGCGCACACAGCCTACAGAAAATTAGAGGGAACATTGCCCCAGGGATCTGTGCTGGGCTCACTGCTTTTTAACATCTTCATAAATGACCTGGACATGGGAATAGCAAGTGAGGTGATCAAATTTGCAGATGACACAAAATTATTCTAAGTTATTAAAACACAAGAGGATTGTGAAAAATTGCAAGAGGACTTTGATAAATTGGAAGACTGGATGTCTAAATGGCAGATGAAATTTAAAGTGGACAAGTATAAAGTTATGTACATAGGAAAGAACAATCCAAACTACAGTTACAAGATGCAAGGTTCCACATTAGGAAGCACCACCCAGGAAAAGGATTTAGGTGTCATCATGAATAATATGTTGAAACTCTCTGATCAGTATGCAGTAGCAGCTAAGAAAGTCAAAAGAATTCTAGGAATCATAAGGAAAGCTGTAGAAAATATAACCAAAGATATTATAATGCCTCTATATTGCTCTAGAGTATGACCACATCTTGAATATTGTGTGCAATTCTGGTCGCCATATCTTAAAAAGGATATAGCAGAAGGAAAAGGTACAGAGAAGAGCCACCAAAATGGTAAAAGGGATGGAAGGATACTCCTATGAGGAGAGGTTTAAAAGGTTAGAGCTCTTCAACTTGGAAAAGAGACGGCTGAGGGGAGATATGACAGAGGTCTATAAATTAATGAATGGAGTGGAACGGGTAAACGTAGATCGGTTTTTTACTCCTTCAAAAAATAGAAAGACTAGGGGACACTCAATGTGGCAACAATGTACCCATTTAGGACTAATAAGAGAAAATATTTTTTCACTCAATGAGTAATCAAACTCTGGAATTTGTTACCGGAGGATGTAGTAAAAGCTGTTAGTGTAGCTTGGTTTAAAAAAGGTTTGGACAAGTTCCTGAAGGAAAAGTCCATAAACCATTATTAAAGAGCAACCGGGAAATCCACTGCTTACCTTGGGATAAGCAGCATGGAATCAGTCTACTTTTTGAGAACCTGACACGTACTTGTGACCTGGATTGGTCACTGTTGGAAACAGGATCCTGGGGTTGATGGATCTTGGTCTGACCCTGTATGGCATTTTTTATGGTCTGAAATGAGTCCAAATCCAAGAATGGACAAAGAAAACAGCACTGACAAAGGGAATAAAATAATTTTTTAAATAATAGAATTATGAGGAGCGCCCAATCGTGTGCTCCCCAGTTAACATGGGGTTTTTAGCATGGCATGCTTACTGTATGGCAAACCACACGCGAACGGATAGCTCACGTTAGTAAATATGCCCCAAAGTGTACTATTTCAAAGAAATATTTTTGGTGTTCAGTTACACAGCTCCCGTCACAGTTTGCATTTCATTGTTTACAAATTACTAATATGATTGTAAAATGTCAATAGCCTAAAAGGCAGCATTTTCCTAAAGTGTCTTTAGGTGGAAATGGGATATCCAAGTTGGGACTGTCACACTTTCCCATGTATTTTATAACAGGTTCTTATGAACAAGCAGCCTTTTGTAAAATATATATAAGTACCCAGGGGAATACCTATGCAAATGTTGGCATATTCACTGAGAACAGTGTTTCAGTGTGAAATGTTAAAAAAAGAGCAGAATCACTTGGGCATTTGCCCATTTATATGCCATCACTGACCCATCTATGTGCCAATTTTGCTTCCTATGCATGTGAATATCAGCAGTGACATGTGAGTGCTGCACTTTTCCAAAGTGGATGTCCAAGTGGAAGAGTCAAGTAAAATAACTCTTTTTACGGAATATTCAAGGTGGGTTTAAACATTGGAGAGGCAAGCTCAATTGCCCCCTTAATCACTTCTGCAAATCCCAAGTCCAAACAAGCAGTTAGCTCCTCAAACATACACCTCTCCTCAAAAAGTCTTCCCTAGATCCTACCAGTCCTTCCAGTTATCGGCCTATATCTCTCCTTCCCTTTGCTTCGAAACCACTTGAACAAGCTTTTCACCGCTGCTGTCTTGACTTTCTTTCTTCTCAAGCTCTTCTGGATCCACTGAATCTGGCTTTTGTTTTCTACATTCGGAAACTACTCTTGCTAATGTCTCCAGCAACTTGTTCCTCGCCAAATAGAAAGGTCTCTACTCGATTCTCATCCTTCTTGATGTTTCTGCTGCCTTCACCACTATTGATCGCTACCTTCTCCTTGATACCTTGTCCTCACTTGGATTTAGGGGCTCTGTCCTGGTTTTCTTCTTATCTCCCCTATCACACTTTTAGTGTCTGTTCTGGTGCTTCCTCACCTACTGCCATCTCACTTTCAGTTGGTGCACCCCAGGGACCTCTCCTTTTCTCTCTCTACACTCGGTCCCTTGGTGCACTTATTTCCTCCCATGATTTTCAGTACCATTTTTATGCTGATGACTCTCAGATCTATCTTTATGCACTTGAAATCTCTTCAGGAATCCAGGCCCAGATCGCTACCTGCTTATCTGACATTGCTGCCTCGATGTCTCACCGCCGTCTGAAACTGAACATGGCCAAAACTGAGCTCCTTATTTTCCCCCTAAACCCACCTCCCCACTTTCTCCCTTTTCTATTTCTGTGGATAACGCTACACTCCTCCCTCTTTCCTCAGCTCACAACCTTGGGGTCATCTTTGACTCTCTCTTTCTCTATGCACATCCAACAGATAGCTAAAACCTGTCACTTCTTTCTCTATAACATTGGCAAAATTCATCCCTTCCTTTCTATACAACCTACTAAGACTCTCGTGCACTGACTAGTCACCTCTCGTCTTGACTATTGTAACCTGATCCTGCTTGGTCTCCCTCTGAATCATATTTCTCCCCTTCAATCTGTTAAAAGTCAGCTGCACGGCTTACCTCCCGCCAGTGTTGCTATGCTCATTTAACCCTTTTTCTCAAGTCATTTCACTGGCTCCTTATCCATTTCTGCATCCTGTTCAAACTTCTCCTACTTACCCTCAAGTGCATTCATTCTGCGGCTCCTCATTGCTTCCCTCTCTTATCTCACTCTACACTCCTCCTTGGGAACTCTGCTCCTCTGGCAGGTCCCTTTTATCTGTGCCCTTCTCTGCCACTGCCAACTCCAGACTTCGTTCATTCCACCTTGCTGCTCCATATGCCTGGAACAAACTACCTGAGTCAGTGCAACTGGCTCCTTCTCTGGTCCTATTCAAGTCCAGGCTGAAGACCCTCCTCTTCAAAGCTACTTTGGACCCTGACACCCCTCACTCTCTTGTCCACTACTTATATGTATCTTGCCATACTCTTGTCCCCAGTTGTGTGATGTTTTTCATCTTAATTAGACTGTAAGCTCTGATGAGCTAGGACTGTGTCTTACATCTGTATGTTCAGCGTTGCATACACCTTGTAGTGCAATACAAATTATTATTATTATTAGTAGTAGTAGATAGCTGATATGGCCGTCTCAGTGCAAGCGCAAATGCCGAAGTTTATACTTGCCATTGTAAAACTGGAAATACGTTCTTATTTTTCTGGCCTGTCCATCACATGCCCCCTTGCAGACTGTGCATGCTGCGCTTTTACATGTATAAATAGCAGCTTTCTAAAATTGTTTTTAGCCAGTAGGGCTTCTTCCACCTGGAAATGCTGCTGTTTGCATGCGGAAAAGCCACATAAGACGTAGAAAACAACCTTCTAAGCATGCTTGCAGTATTTCTCATCTTTTTGGAACTCAATGTTTATGGGCACATAAAATCAGACGAGCTGATCATACCTAATATAGCTTAAAAATATTCTGCATGATTGCCGCCGAACAGATGGCATGACTTAAGGGGGTGAAGTACTTTTGTCCACTAAAAAAGAGCAGGATCTCGGTGTGGTTGTGTCTGACGATCTTAAAGAAGCTAAACAGGTAGAAAAGGCGACGGCAAAAGCTAGAAGGATGCTTGGGTGCATACGGAGAGGAATGGCCAGCAGAAAAAAGGAGGTGATAGTCCCTCTGTATAAGTCTTTGGTGTGGCCTCATTTGGAGTATTGTGTGCAATTCTGGAGACCGCACCTTCAAAGGAAATAAACAGGATGGAGTCGGTACAGAGGAGGGCTACTAAAATGGTTAGTGTCTTCATTATAAAGCTTATGAGGACAGACGTAAGGATCTTAATATGTACACCTTAGAGGAAAGGCAGGATGGAGATGATATGATTGAGATGTGTAAATATCTCCAAGGCATAAATGCACAGGAAGAGAGCCTCTTTCGATTGAAAACAAGTTCTGCTACGAGGGGACATGGGATGACAGTGAAAGGGGATAGATTCAGAAGTGATATGCGGAAATATTTCTTTATGGAAAGAGTGGTGGATCCGTGGAATAGTCTCCCAGTGGAGGTGGTAGAGATGAGGATGGTATCTGAATTCAAAAAAGCATGGGATAAACACAGAGGATCTCTAAAGGCAAAAAGGGGACTGTTGTAGTTGTTGATATGGAAGGATAGACTAGATAGGCCATGTGGTCTTTTTCTGTCATCATTTTTCTATATTTCTATGTAAGAAAATGCCTCCTGATGGCTTTACTTCAAGGGCTGCTTTCAAGGCTTTTCCATTGGGTAAGCAGCTCTGCGAGGGAAAAATGCTACTATAAACAGTGAAGGGGCTTTTACCTAGGAAAGAAGAGGGCATGTGGGGAGCGGAGAAAGATTGGAGGAGGGGAAATCTCTATGCCTTTTCATTGGATACAGTTACAGTACGCCTACTTCAGAGCAAATGCAAATATATACTGGTACACTGAATCTGTAGTTCTCCTACCAGCTGTTCTTTCAAAGGGAAACCTTATGTAGGGTACAACATATCTAGAGGTCTGCAAGACGAACATTTCATGCAATGGATAAAAATGAATCAGTCATATGGTTGGCCCATTTATCATTTTCTGACATGCGAGTCCCTCCTGGTGAGCTGAGTGGTCAAGTGCTTGAAAGTTAACGTTCAATACAAAGAAATAATTTGGGGAGCAGAAATCCAAGGGGGTAGTATTTTATGAGGGTTGAGAAACTGATATGCACCGGTTTAAGCAGTAGAGCACAGTCCTCTACAAATAGTTCAGAACACTGCTGCCTGCAATATTACTAGCGCTTCAATACAAGACCACATAACTCCAATACTATATGATCTGCACTGGCTACCAATCTCATCATGGGCAAAATATAAATCAGCACTCACCATCTTCAAACTTAAAAACAACATGTCAGCAGAAATACTACAGGAACTCATCGGAACCAAAACAAGCAAAAGACCAGACGGAAACAGCACCGAAAACAATATACCAAAACTACTCAAAACCACCCTATTCATCGAACAATTCAATGAAGACCACCAATCACCCAAATCACCCCACAAGCCGACCTAAGCCACGACAACCACAAACAAACACCCCATTACTCTCATTAAGATGCACATAGTTTAGATAATATTACAAGAGAGTATTCAGGTTTTTGATGTTATATGCTACTGTTGATATTTACAAGTTCTTTGGATAAGCTGATATATGCAAGTTCTTTGCATAAGTTGAATTGATGTTCGTTAGTTCTTTGAATAAGTTGATGTTTTTGTAAACCGCCTTGATTGAAGGAAAAGGCGATATAGAAAGATTGTTAAATAAATAAATAGAAGGAAGGATATGATAATGTATTGGTGAGCTCTTAGCTAAAATATGGCGTCTGGTTCTGGGAGCCATACCTCTGAAAGGATATAAATAGGATGGTGGTGGTCCAGTCAAAGATTACCAAAATGATGCAGGGCATTCATCAAAAGCCACATGAAATGAGACTTGAAGACTTAAATATGTACAGAGGAGCTGTATGAGGAAAGGTAAACTGCTTAGAATGTTATTTCCTGTTAGCAGTAGAAAAATGTTTTTAACATAGATATGTGTAGAGGAGCGGTATGCACCGGAAACGTTTTTCTTGGAGGGCATGTGCTAGAACAAGACTAACCTCAGAAAATATTTCTTAACACAAAAACTGATGGATGCATGTCATGATCTCCCAGCAGGGCCATACTGAGCTAGAATAAGTCTTTGGTGAGACCTAATTTGCAATCCTGGAGACCACACCTTGAAAAGGATATAAGCAGAATGGAGATGGTGCAGATGGTGGCTACCAAAATGGTTAGTGGGCTTTGCCATAAGGCATACTGGGACAGACTTAAAGATCTCAATATATATATACTTTGGAAAAAGATGGGAGAGGAGAGATATATTAGATATGTTTAAATACTTCTGTGGCATAAATGCACAGGAGGAGAGCCTCTTTCAGCTGAAAGAAAGCTGTGCAACGAGGGAGCATAGGATGAAGGTGAAAGGAGAAAGACTCAAACTGAGAAGTAATTTGCGGAAATATATCTTTATGTAAAAAGTGGTAGATGAGTGGAATAGTCTCCTAGTGGAGGTATCTGAATTAAATAAAGAGCACAGAGGATCTCTAAAGGAAAAAAGGGACTGAAGAGCTTAGTGGTTCATATGGAAGGGCAGACAAGATAGGATGTATGGTCTTTATCTGCCATCATGTTTCTGTGTTTCTGTGACACAAACTTATTCAACGTTGTTAAAACACAAGAAGATTGTGAAATATTGCAAGACGACCTTGATAAACTGGAAGACTTAGGGAACAACAACCCCAATTACAATTACGTGATGCAAGATTCCACATTAGAAATCACCACCAAGGAAAAGGATCTAGACGTCATCGTAGACGATACATTAAAACCTTCTGAGCAGTGTACAGCTGCGGCCAAGAAAGCAAATAGAATGCTAGGAATCATAAGGTAAAGAATGGGCAATAAAACAAAGGATATTAAATGCCTCTGTATCGTTCCATAGTGCGACCGCACTTTGAATATTGTATGCAGTTCTGGTCAGCCTATCTTAAAAAGGATGTAACAGAATTAGAAAAGGTATAGAGAAGAGCCACCAAAATGGTAAAGGGTATGGAAGGATACTCCTGTGAGGAAAGGCTTGAAAGGTTAGGGCTCTTCAATTTTGAAAAAAGATGGCTGAGGGGAGATATGATAAAGGTATATAAATAATGAATTGTGTGGAATGGGTAAACATAGATCGGTTATTTACCCCTTCAAAAAGTAAGAAGACTAGAAGACACGCAATGAAGCCACAATGTAACCCATTTAAGACTAATCTAAGAAAAATATATTTTTCACTCAATGTGTAATCAAACTCTGGAATTCATTACTGGTGGATTAATACAAGTTGTTAGTGTAGCTGGATTTGAAAAAGGTTTGGACAAGCTCTTGGATAAAAAGTCCATAAACCATTATTAAAAAGGACCAGGGAAATCCTCTGCTTATTTCTGGGAAAAGCATCATGGAATCTATGTGCCGTTTTGGGAACCTGACAGTTACTTGTGATATAGATGGGCTAATGTTGGAAACAGGATGCTGGGCTTGATGAAACCTTGGTCTGACCAAGTATGCATATCTTAAGTTCTTATGTTTCCTTCCACAGGCCATAGTTACTAACGTGAGTTAAGGGAACAGTGCAAGGTTTTTTTGCCATATAAGATATGTTACATGGCAAAATCATGTGTTTATTTGCTCTTTACTTATGTAGTGCAAAATGAGTTAGATTCGCATGTTTTGCATTTCATTATTATTTAACTCATTATGATGCAAAATAATTAATGCGGCTTATGTTTAACCTCACAAGTGACATTATTCATGGAAAGATAACTCATGGCTCACTGCTCCTGGGGACCCTCTTAAAGGTACCAGTGGTCTAGGAAAGATCCCTTCCACCGCTGATTCCCTGGAACAAACTCCCCTCAAAACCGAACCCTGCTGCACAGACCGTCATACCTGAGATGACACCTCCCAGAACCCATCTCCCCCAGCACCTACTGGGTAGCTTTCAGGTATCTAATGGTAGTACAGGAATGATCCCCAGTCACTCCTGCCCTATCAGTGCCCAGATTCAAAATTGCACCATTCAACCCTTAATGGTAGTCTTGTAGTACTACTACTAGGAGGTCAAGGTACAAAATAAAGGGCAATGGAGTTGGAGGGAATCTTTTCAGGTGGATTTCTCTTCATAGATCTGTATGGGGGGGAAGATTGAGGAATGGAAGGGTTCTTGCCTACATTGTCATAACTGGTGACCTTGGGCAAACCACTTAACCCTCCATTGTGCCAGGTACAAACTTATGAGTCGATGCATGAAGACTAACGTGCCCTTTGTATGCAGATAACGCAAGTTATATGCACAAGTTCCACCACGTCAAATGCAGAAAAAAGATTGATGTGTGCGTAAACAGCAAAGGAAAAGTATGCGCACACAGTAACGCCAAGCATATTTAAATTATATGCAAATGAGCTGTGCATATTAAAATGACATGCTAATAAGGTCTGCACCCAATGCAGAGAAATGCGCAGAGGATTAAATAACCAGCAGGAGCGCCAGTATCTCTATGCCTGGTCTGAGGTGGCTTTAACATCTTGTGCATGTAGGGAAAGACTGTTTCAGGGTATGTACCAATGAACAGTTATCTTCAACGTAATTATTATTTGCGGGTTCCTTTTAAGTGTATAAGCGAAAGGTCAGCGTTCAGGAAGAAATGCTTTTTTGCTTCTTATCCTCGTGTGTTTTTTGGACTCATTTATATTATTTATCTTTTATTTTAGGTCTCTATTGTGATTTCATAAAAGTTGTTTTTGGGCAAAATAGTATTAATTGTTATGGGGTGAACACCAAAAGTACCTTCACGTCCTGTGTGTACAACATGCGCATTTGTATCTGCCCACTTGTAGCACGTCCATTGTTTGCACATGTGTTGTCTCCCCTCTTTTCAACTTTATGCTGAAGTTTTTCACACAGCTCATTTGCATACACACCCTTTGCTGCATACTGACGGAGAAGTCTCGCACTATTGACGTGCTACAAAAACGCATACACAGCTAATAGCGTGCAACTTCAGTAGTGACTTTCTGCATTGGTCTGTTAGATTGTAAGCTGTCCAAGGACAGGGAAATACCTACTGTATCTGAAAGGAGCTCACCTTGAACTACTAAATGAACAGCTAAATAAAAAATAAATAAATAACACCCCACCAACTCTTTTAAAAGATAGCTGGTGTGACATTGAGCCCACATTCTTTGTTCCTGGCTAACCTTGGTCTGACATTGAGCATGCTATATTCCTGGCAATTAGGTACTGCAGATTACTGCTTGTGTAGTAGTACTCGCTGAGGTAATATGCGATATTTTACCGCAGCTTAGTAACTACTCCCCTCACAGTATACAAAATACGGGTCACAACAGTGAAAACACGGATTCAAGGCATTCCTGGTGAGGTAAATTCCAACATGTTTCAACCTGCATGAGTCTGTGTCAAGGGATAACTTAATTTATGAGCCTGCAGCTAGGACATTCCTTTCCGCACGGTAGACTCAGGCTCGGTCGTTCATGGCAACTACTGTTTCAGCAAGTCAATTAAAACGCTCCAGTTCTCGACTTTCTAACAAGTCAAGCACAAGGAACAGTCAGAAATGGTTGTCAAAAGCTGCCGTTAGACTTAGATTTCGGAAAGAAAATATGAACGCCTGTTGTTTATTGCACTTAGGAGCATGTTTCTTAATGTGGGCAAATAGTGTCAGGTTTAGCGTGCGCTAAAAATTCCACAAATGTAGCCATGCTAAAAATCCCATGCTAACCTCTAAACATGGGTTGGCATAGAGATCAGGTAGTTCAGGGGTGGAGCGCACAAACTGCAGTTAGCCTGGGCATCTTTGACGCACACTAACAGGCAATGTTGCATTTAACGCAGGAGACTTATTGCCACTTCAATGGGGGCATCAAGTGAGCCACGTTAATTGCAGCAAACTGTTTAATGAGGGTGTAAGGCCGAACCTGCCCTGATTACATGGGGACATGCTAGGTACGTCTCTATGTGTTAGTGAGGGTTCAATGCCACCCCCGCTCTACATTTTTATTTATTTATTTATTTGTGTGCTTTTCTATACCGCCCCTTCCAGAGATCAGGGGCGGTTTACAGAGAACGTGGTAAACATTAAATTACATAGAACATTTTGAGCACATAATAACTGGGATGTCCAAGCCAGAATGTCTGAAAAAAAGCAGACGTGTCCAAGTTTAGGCACGATTTCACAAACATGGATGTGCCTGATATGGGCCAAAGTATTTCTGAGAAAGGGATGTCTAATAGCCCAGTGGTTAGAATGGTGGGTTGGGACCAGAGTTGCAAATGTTCAAATCCCACTGCTGTTCCTTGTGATCTTGGGCAAATCACTTAACTATCCATCTTCTCTACACCCTCTGGATGTTTCACAGCTGAAATAAGCACTTTCTGGATGCCTATTCATGTCTGGAGAAGGTCTAAACCTGGACAGAGTCAGAGACATCTCCAATGTTTCTGAAATCAAGCAGAGATATCTAAGTCAATTGCACCTCTCCAGAAAAGCCTCTACCCACACTCTGCCTACTTGGATGTCCCCATAGCAGAATTGTCTTTAAAAGCCAGTTGTAAAAAGGCCCCATAGTTTTTTTAAAAAGTGCTTGTTTCAGCCTGTCCTTTACAGGAAAGACTAAGGGGTATGTTTACTAAACCGTCTTAATGTTACCGGCGTTAGTTGCAGTCTTACTGTGACGAATGCCATATAAGGTAGTGGGCGTTCCGGTCTTAAGGTAGCATTTCGGGTTATCGTGCGATAAAGTCCGTTATCACGTGATAGAGGGAGCCGTGGCACGTTAACGCCCGTTAGCCTTAATTAGGCGCACTGACCTGCAAACACAGTAACAGAGGTGTAGCACAATGGTTAATACATTGACTGATGAAACAGGGGTCATGAGTTCAATCCCCCAGTGGGCTTAATGTGTAAGGCTGTCTGAGGCATTACCCTTTACTTTAAATCAGTGCTGTCTGAGGCATTTTCTTTTTTAATGTAAATTAGTGCTGCCAGCAAACACACCCTCACAGTGCCGTAACCTAAGGTGCCGTAACCTAAGGTGCCGCATAAGGCGCCCTATAAGGCACTCCAGAGGGCACATTATAAAGTGCACTGTCCGCCAAGGCACCTTATAATGTTCCCTATAGGGCGCCTTATAAGGCACCTTATGAGGCACCTTAAGGTTACAGCACTGTGAGGGTGTTTTTGCTGGCAGCACTAATTTAAATTAAAAAAGAAATGCCTCAGACAGCCCTATGAAATAACACCACTGTGGGATCAAACCCATGACCTCTGCCTCCACAAGTCAGTGAAGTAACCAGTGGGCTACATCTCTATAACTACTAGCAAACCCCTGGTGGCTACAGAAGGACTGCAGGTCACCACACAAACTGTCTGTTGTGGTTACCAGGATAGGGTTAACCCACCTGTACCCATGATGCACTGCACATGCAGATCAGCAGTCTACAGATGATCACAAGATGGGGTATACACCCCCACAGCACCTCAGCCTGGTAGGGGGAACTGACCGTGTGTGTTACTGGCACAGAGTAGCTACAGACCGTCACATTGTGTGGGTACGGTGCTCACCCCGAGGGCGAGGTGGGGCGCCCAGCACCAGGTCCGCAGCACCTGGCTTAGCTGAGACAGGCTATGCTGCAGGTTGCCATCAGTTCCAGAAAGGTTGCTATGATGCAGCTCTATCAGCAAATTGTGTTTAACTTAGGAATTGATATCTCCCATTAATCATAGCAACCTTTTGATATATGTTTAATGTATTCCCAAGTTTAAGGTGGCATTGCTAAGGTATGCAAGTGCTAGTATTGGTAGATGCTGCTCCACACAGGGCCCAACAGCCTGACTCTCCATGACGCTTTGGATAGTGGAGCCTGTGGGTGTGGGTATTTATGCCCCTGTTGGCTGCTGCTCTAGGGCAGAGATTCCCAACTCCGGTCCTGGTGGGCAAAACACTGTTCAGGTTTTCATGCTGTCCCTAATGAATAGCAGTTTCCAGTTTCATCTTACATTTATGCCAATGACATTATCCTCCTGTTTCACACTTCTCCAGTTCAGTTGGACATTTCCCAGTTCAACCAATGTCTCTCTCACGTTGCCTCCTGGCTCTCCTCAAATTTTCTTCGCTTGAACCCCTCTAAATCCACAGCAATGTGGGTCTCCCTAAGCGGCTCCTGTCCAACAATAGCTCCCCAGATTGATCATGCTCCAATTCCTCTTGTCACCTCCTTCCGTTACTTGGGGATAATCTTAGACTCATCCCTCTCTTTTCATAATCACATCTCTACTCTCACGCATCGTTCCTTTGCAGCTCTGCGCCAAATCAAAGCTGTTTGTTCCCTTCTCCCTACTAGTTCCCTGATCACCCTAGTATTAGCATTAGTTATCAGCAGACTCGACTATTGCAATGTCTTCTTGGCCAACCTTCCAGCTTACCAACTTCAGCGTCTCCAGCTCATACAAAACACTGCAGCCCGCCTTATCACATTTGCTTGCCGTTACGACCATGTCTCCCCTATTCTTTATCATCTTCATTGGTTGCCTCTCCGTTTCCGGTTTCAGTACAAATTTCTCATTTTAATGCACAGAGCCATCTACACATCCACCCCGCTGTATCTATGTAACCTCATCTCTCTCCACACACCATACCGCCAGCTTCGCTCCTTGCATGCCAATCGCCTGTCCTTACCCTCTCCGTCCCAGGCACATCTAGAACAAACCCATCGCTCAGCCTTCTTCTTTCTCAGCCCCGCTCTTTGGAACGCCCTCCCATCCTCCCTCCGTTTGGAATCCTCTTACCCAAAGTTCAAGGAGTTATTGAAAACCCACTTATTTCAGCAAGCCTTCGACCTCCCTCCTGCCGTCCCTCCCTGAGTTTTGTTTTGTCTACGTCTGATATACTTATTGTGTGTTTTGCACTGTCCTTTCCCCCCTTTCCTATCTTACTATGGCGTTCCTTTTCCTATAGTCAGGGTGCGTAGTCTTTTTTTGTTATTGTAAACCGCTTTTATGTTTCGACCAAAGCGGTATATCAAATTAAGAAATAAAGATAAAGATAAAGAATATGCATGAGATACATTTGCAAACAATGGGGGCAGCGCATACTAATGCAGCACAGGCATATTTTTTAGGGACAGCATGAAACCTGAATGGTGTTTTGCCCTCCAGGACTGCAGTTGGGAAACTCTGCTCTAGGGATTGCACATGTTTATAGTGTCTGTGCTCTGTAGGGTAAAATATAGGTGTTCAGGCATGTTTATTTTATCTGCAATAAAGGTTCTGTCTTTATTACCATGGTTTAGTACTGGGTGAAATATAGGGAAAGGGTTGGCAGGAGCCACAGCTGGGACTTGAACTTGTGACCTTCTGCTCCTGAACACACTGGCTGTGTGTACTGCACCACACTGTTGCCACAGGGACAGTTCATTCCCTGGGGATACCATACTGTTCGTCAGACAGACCCTGTCTGTTGCAGTGCACAGCACCCACCTAAACGGGGCTAGGCCATGGTCTGCTGTGAGCAGATGCCACTGCCCCCTCCGCCACCATGCTGCCATGCCATTATGCCGGTGGTGCTGGTGGTGCGCAGTCCCAGGCCTTCCAGTATGCCGGTAGGCAGCTGCCTATAGTGTGGGTTTTTGGGTAGGGGTGCCTACATGGACATGCACGCTCCACCCCCCCCCCCCAGCCCCCCCAACCCCAATGCCTACCTGCCCCTTGGGGGTACCTGCTGGATAATCTCCCCTGTGACACTGTGGGACACACACTCGTGCCCATGTTGGACCCTCGTCAGTTGCTGTCTTGCTGCTTTACAGTTTCGGCATCCCTATGTGCCACTTAGGCATCTGCCTAACACGCACTGCGCCCCAGCTGGACCACAACATGTGCCACCTGCAACCCTCTATATCCCATTTACAGCATCAGTACAGTTGCCCTTTCCTACGTGCCCACTCTGCTGTTACTGCACATGTGCACGCCATAACAAACCTGCCCAATATAGACGTGAAAAAACCCTGATCAGTGCTATTTCAATGTGGGATCATTCACTTTCTAGGGGGACAGAGAATAGACCCTTCCAAACATGATATCTTATTTTTTGATCTTTGTCAGTGGTGTGGTTTTATGTTTATCATTAATATCACTTTTGGCCATCTTGGTTATTGGGATTTTAAATGTGGTTCAGGTCATTTTCTATGTTTATTTGCCTTTTTGTTCCCTGCACATGTATCACTACTATCACATTTTTGGGTTTCCCTGGCTTTGCTATATATTGCTGACTGAAATTTATTTATTTATTTATTTTATTTTATTTACATTCTCTTATATACTGTGCTATTCTGCATCAATGCAGTTTACATCGAACAAACTGAAATTACATTGAACAGGGCATTATAACTTGGAAATAACTATTTTACAGGGAACATGGGCTATGGAGTGTTAAGTGGCTTGCCCAAGACCACAAGGAGCACCTGTGGGACTAGAAACCCCAGTCCTTCCGGCTCAAGGTTGCTGTCCTCTAGTGGGATTTGAACTCTTTCCTGCAAATATGCCTTAAAGCGAGGGTTTCACTGGCGTTAGTGTTCAGACCCAGATTTCACAGCATTAGTGTGCCTGGAGCCTCTCCCCTCCCACTCTCCGCCCATTGACCCCTTCTCTCCGCCTTCTGGGGAAGCCTTACTCCACCCTTCAGAGCCGGATTTCACAGCGTCACTTATCGCGTGATAATACCACCGCTGCGACGTTAAGACGATTTAGTAAACATACCCCTAAGAAGTTATTTTCCTTAATCCCATATTATTTCTTTCCAAATTGAAATTAGATAAAAATAGCAGCATCTGAAGTTAATTGGCAGCATTTATGCATGTAGGTGTGTATATGTACCCGCACTTACACAAGGAATATGGTATTTTACAACTTCTTTGTGTTAAGTACCAGCACATATACGTGGAAGTTAAGTTTTCCTTATTGATTTGCAAAATTGGCCATCCGGCTCCATTATCAAATACATGTGCTCTTCTGCACAGTTTTAGAACAGACTCCACATTTAACAGAACCTTTTCTAAAACACCGTCAGAATCGTGTAACTCGCAGTCTCGATATCTCAATTTGAATTGCCATATGCTATTTAAAATGTGTTTTATAATACCTCCAATTACACACCAGAGGAAGGTTAAAATGACAAAGCCATCATTCCATGCTTCACCAAGGCTAAAACACTACAAGGGTCGTTTTATAACAGGGTGCCTAATTTTGGAGATGGAGAAGGTGCCTATTTAAGCCTATTTTATAAAGACACAGGTGCCTATATGTCTTCATAAAATACTAGCACAGACCCTAGAGAAATCATTGCCTAGATTGAAGGCACGGATATTATATCTGCTCTAAAGGTGTGGGATAGAAAGTAGTAGACATTTTTCCTTACTGTGTGTATTTTCCACATGATGTAGGGAGAAGCTTGAAACATCTGATTCCTGAAAGAGACCCTTGACACCATGGAGGGGGAGACTTCTGCATCCCTGGGGTGTTGCACTAAAAGAGACTTGAAAAGAAGGAATAGAACAAGGCAAATCTAGACAGGAAATATGTTCCACCAATGTGGGCAAAGATGGTCTTGCCCCTGATGAGTGAGATGCATCGGGTTTTCCGAAATAACAATGTCTCTACCTTATTGACTCTGAAAGCAAACAGCAATTAAGTGGTATGCTTGCTGAAGTAGAGCAGTGAACTGAACGTGATGGACTTAACAGTTTCAAACACTTGTTACTTTGGTCTCTGGGTGCATTCTTGGTTTCTTTTTTGTCACCCCATAAATTTTGCCGACTCTAATATTTAAGTTATATATTAATTCAGGGCTCATTAAGTACCTCATTACCCTACGGCAAGAGATTACTTATAAATAGTAGAATATTTAATGACCTTTCCATTTCTGTCTTCCAGACAGACATCCTTAATGGCCCATGACGTTGCGACCAGGAACAAAGCTCTCTCTTTTTTTTAAAGAGGTTAATTGAAATATCTCTTTAAATCTCAAACATGAACATTGGCATCAGAAACCTGTCTAGTATGAACTTAATACAGCAAGCCTTTGGACCCCTTTCTACTCGCAGACATGAAGATGTAACCTTATTTAACACTAACAATGTTGTTTGGTTCTATGTTTATTTTCAGTCATCACAGTTGCCACCATCTCTCTGCTCTTGACAATGCAACTTCACAAGAGTGGGGTTCATTATTTTTTTCCCAAGCTTCTGCAGAATTCTTGGTCGGTTTTCCAGTACTTTTTTTGTTGTTTTTAAAGTTTTGAGCCATGTGTTTGTAAGGCAACAGGCAATTCTGTTCCTAGTGCTTTTGCTTGGGACGGCGGTTGGTGTGCAATTATTTCCGAGTAAAAGCTGAAATGCCTTTCAATGATTACAGAAAATGCGTGTGGCAACGATAAATTTCAGGTTTCTAAACAGTTCATAGTCAAACACATATGCAAATATCACAAGTAATATGGTAGATAACATGAATATTATCTACTGGATTTTTCATTTAAGGTTCAGATTATGTACAGTAGCATTTTGCTTTATTATTTTATTTCCTGCATTTTTTAGATGCCTTCATCCAAAGTGTCACACACCGTAATGTAGTAAATAGCAGTAGAAAAAGACCATCCTGCCCTCAAGCCTGCCTTCCTAATAGTATATTATGGCAGATAAAGACCAGTGTGGTCCATCTAGTCTGCCCAGCAAGATGGCAAGAGTAGGTGCACCTGCCGCTACGTGCAGGTCACACCTCTCCATGCCTTTGTTTAGGGGTGTACCCACCTCTCTGTGTAGGTCACCCTTATTTGTTGAGATATAAGAGATCATTATGTTTATTTTGATTTTATCCTGTTGCCATTAAGGGATCCACTGTGTCTGTCCCATGCCATTTTGAATTCTGTCATTGTATTTGTCCTCACCACTTCCATCAGGAGGACATTCCAAGCATCCACCACTCTTTCAGTGAAAAAAATGGAGAATAAAACAAAGGATATTATAATGCCTCTATATCATTCAATGGTGCGATGACACCTTGAATATTGTCTGCAATTTTGGTTGCCGTATCTTAAAAAGGATATAGCAGATATAGAAAAGGTACAGAGAAGAGCCACCAAAATGGTAAAGGGGATGGAAGGAAACCCCTATGAGGAGAGGCTTAAAAGGTTAGGGCCCTTCAACCTGGAAAAGAGATGGCCGAGGTGAGATATGATAGAGGTCTATAAATTAATGAAGAGAATGGAGTGCATAAATATAAATCAATTGTTTATGCCATCAAAATATAGAAAGATTAGGGGACACGCAATGAAGCTAGAGGGTAACCTATTTAAGACTAATAAGAGAAAATATTTTTTCACTCCACATAATCAAACTCTGGAATTTGTTACCGGAGGATGTAGTAAAGGCTGTTAGTGTAGCTGGGTTGAAAAAAGGTTTGGACAAGTTCCTGGAGGAAAGGTCCATAAACCATTATTAAAGAGGACCTGGGAAATGCACTGTTTGCTCCAATACAAGCATTGTGGAACCTGTGTCTTTTTGGGAACCTGCTAGGTACTTGTGAGCTGGATTGGCCACTGTTGTAAACAGGATATTGGGCTTGATGAACCGCTGTCTGACCCCATATGGCATATGTTACGTTCTTATGTAAATATAACTTGTTTGTAAATTGCTTATAAAGGCTGTAAGATCTTGTGACATGTTTGTGCTTATGAAATGTTGCATTTTGCTTTCTTGTAAGGATGGGGATGGATCTCTAAATAATGGAGATTTCCCAGCTTTTGATCTGTTGCCTCTTTGGTCATCTTTCATGTCTTATAATGAAAAATGGAAAAGTCTGAGTCTACACACGGCCAGCACCCGCTAACCAGTAGCCTCGATATGACAATTACTTGTAACCTACTGCCACAGCTAGCCACAGGAACTCATAAATGCCAACCATTATGAGTAATGATTAACTGACTCTCTAAGCTTTTTCCAGGAACCTGGTTGGGATTACTTGGGATCTTAAAAAGTAAACTAAGATTTCTCAAATATTTTCACTATTATATACAGGGTCACACAAAGGACTGGAATAATGTATTTATGTATTTATTTAAGATTGATTAACCACCTTTATAAAGACATTCATCCAAGGTGGTGTAGCTTGACATAGGCAATTTACATTGTAGGAACACCAGGCCAGTATTCAAGGATATGTGGTGAAAATAGACTCCCCAGGGTTGAAGTGGGTTTTTCATGTTGCTGGCTAGGGCTTTCTAGTGATATTCCATGGAACTATCCGGATAGTGTCAGAGAGGCTTGTGGGCGGAGCCAGGGCAGAGCACCGACTTATCTGAATAGCAGCGATATTCAGTCAGCTATTTGGATAGCTATCTGTATAAAGTTAGGACAGCAGAAAGGCTGTCCTAAACTTTAACCAGATAGCATTCTGAAGAACACTACCATTTGGATAGCTGCACTGGTCATCGGTTTATCTGGTTATTCAGTGCTGGAAACAATCCGGTTAGCAACTCTGAATATCTGGATTTTTTTCTGGCCGCTGCAGCAGGTATTTAAAAAATGCTGACTGTGATGGCTGAAAATTGGCCTGAGCATAACTATAGTAAAATGAGGAAACACCAGCATAATATACAATTAGAACAGAGATGGGGTTCTCGGGGATAATGAATACGCACCCCTTTTTCCTTGTCTGCTAAAATTGACCCATGGTCCTCATGTATTGACGAAAGAGTCCTGCGTTATGAGTACAGACAGGAAAAATACACTGGAAATAGCCAAATTAAATGACAGTAACAGCAATAATATGATACAGCCTCAGTATCCTACATATTAAAGCAGAACAGTAGAGAATTCAAATAATAGGAATATGATACAATGTCAGCACAATACAATGAAACAATGCCGTTTGTGTGAAGTGGCATTTTACAAATGAAATCCCAGTGCAATCTGGGATATCCAAGCCAAAACGTCTGAAAAAAAAATTCAATCATAGCCAAGCTCAGGCAAGAGTTCACAAAAGTGTATTGCCCAATATGGACATCTGCGCGGGTGTCTACATAGACATTCCCAGAATAGTGTTCCACAGCCTGGACATCTAGGAAGAGCCTAATGGTTAGGGTAGTGGTCTCGGACCAGCAGAGCCATGGTTCAAATCCTACTGTGATTGTGATTTTGCAGGGTACTGGGAATGGTGGAGTGCCATCTTCCCTACACCCTCTGAATGTTTCACAGCCAAAATCAGCACTTTCCTGATGCCTATTCATGCCTGGAGCAGGCGTAACCTTAGACGTGACTCTGGACATCTAGGACATTTCTGAGATCAGGCTGCGACGTCCACGTTCAGGGGACAGACTGGCTATGCCTCCACTGCATTCCCATTAGGACTTGGACGTCCACAGACGTGGCTTCTAAAATGCCTCTGGAGACATCTCTATGCCCATTTTTAGACATCCAAAGCATGAATAGGACTTTGATAATAACCCCCTTAATACAGTAATGTGTGAGAAAAATACATTATTATAGTAATCCAGGGGGGGCTGTGGTAAGGTCCTTGGGATTTGCACAGCAGCTCCTGGTAAGGTTACTACATTTTTGTTGCAGTTTTTGAGATTCTGCTCCTATGTCATAAAAGTTAGTATAGATTTATATCAGCCGATACACCAGAGAGAGCCATTTTACATAGAAGGAAGGTAAGGCCCATCTCTTCTCTCTAATAGACCTCTTTTCACCCTCTGTGCCTAGTCTATGCTTTTGCTTCTAACACCTCCCCCTGGGACGCCATTCCTTGCATCCATGGAGAAATATTTTCAAATGTTGCTTCCGAGTCTGCCAATTTGGAATCTCATATGCTGTATTTGAAGGTTTCTGGTTGCACTGGTATCATTTTTCTTTTGGTTCCCTTGTTATCCTTTTCCTTACTTCACGTCAGTTCTTAAATCCTTGTTAACTTTCTGTTTCTTAAACTTTTTTTCTCCTCTTTCCTTTCTTATCTCAGTCTAAGATATTCACATATACTGTAAAATCCAGAGCTTCAGCAGGACTCCTGTCTCCTGGTTTTACAGTTGAAGACATCTTTTGCTTACTTTCCCTTCATCCTCATCAAGGCTGTCTTCACACGTGCCAATCTGTCAGTTACTTACCGACCCTACCAACCTCTCAATGTCATTTCCCCTCCTAAATACAGTTTTTGGGAAACTCTCAAACCCACTTGTCCTCATCCTTATTGCGAAGGAAGGCTTTAGGCCTGGTCTGGTGACTCAGTGGACAGTATCTGTTTTTTTGGTGTCTTCCACACTCCAATTTGGCTGGGGCTGAAGGAATCATTCCCGGCTGGGGGGGAGGGGGTGTAGAAATCATGGACATTGTTATGGATTACACTTCATATAGGATTTATAGCCCAAAATACAGATTTCTGGAAGGATCTAAGGTGCATGAGTTCTAGCTTCAGAGCCACTGTCGCAATCACTAGATTAGAAAGAGTAAGAGGAGGGTCTATTAAAACAGAAAGAACATTCCCTAGCTACTTAAAAGTGAAAGTTGATGGCGCCAGAATCCCAGTGCCAGTTCCAAATGAGATAGAAGAAAGAGGGGAAAGGAGGAAATGCAAGGTCATAAAAAAGAAGAAAGGCTGCTTTCTTTTCCTTTCACGACTTCCTTGGAGAGGAAATTGACCATCTCCAGCCTCAGAATTGGCAGCAGCTTCCTTCTAGAATCTCTGAACTCTCCAGAAACACTAGGAGTCAGTTTACGCGTTCCCAGGCACATTCCACTATAGCACTCACCATCTTATATATGAAGTGGACTACATTCTTCATACCCCAACATACTTCCTTAGTGAATCTAAGGAGTTTCTGCTGGAAAGAAAATAAAGGCTCTGCTTCCTGCATCTGCTTGGCCAGACGTTTATATTCTGACAATCTGGTAGGATTTGTCACACCTCCACAGTTTTCAAAATGTATTTCTAAGAGTTGCCAATTCACCCTTACCCCTCCTTCATTGGCCCTCCCTCCTTCCCCCATTCTCACCTGCTTCCCATGCCCTTGCTCAGAGCAGTTCTAGGCCTGCAACTAGGCCGGAAAAGCATTGGTGTCTGTGCCAGCAGGAGCTTGAAGTCAGTGCACACGGGCAACAAAAGTGAAGGAGCAAGGGACGGGGAGGCAGCAAATGTTGGAACGGTTAAGTCAGTGCT
Organism: Ichthyophis bannanicus; assembly: GCA_033557465.1. Taxonomy (NCBI): domain Eukaryota; kingdom Metazoa; phylum Chordata; class Amphibia; order Gymnophiona; family Ichthyophiidae; genus Ichthyophis; species Ichthyophis bannanicus. The sequence continues at coordinate 840,633,717 of CM066036.1, read as the reverse complement.
TGCTGGGTATGTGAGTCAGTGTGTTTGCAGGAATTGTGGATCAGGGAGTGCGAGAGTGCACTAGTGTGGACAGGATTTACGAGTCGGTGTATAAAGGGATTGTTAGTGAATGCACTGCTGTAGCAAAGTGCAATCAATGAATAAGTCCAGGAGTCAATTGACAGGATCCAAGCCAGTTTAATGTGCACAGGCCCAGTCAGTCAAAGCTTCAAAAGGAACTGAGCAAAAGTTTATACAGAGACATAACCATTTATACCTCTTTTTCAGTTTGATACATGAGAATTTTCTATTGGTTCCAACTCGATACATGCAAACTTTTCATTGGTTATACATTCCCTTCATTTGTCCAATAAGAAATCCTCCGGAGCCTAGCAACCGGCCCCCTCCTTTAGGATTGCTTGAACAATGGTACAGTTCTTAATTTCGTTACTTCTCTACTGCAAGGTTAACCTTGGCTTCAGGAATGCATATACTGAAACATTTCTGTTCTTTCACACACAAGAGAATAATAGAAGACTTATGGATTCATGAAAACTTCTAATTAAGCATTTTAAAACAGTTTTCTCATTTTCCACAGATTTTTGGTTCTTTTCTAGCTATAATGGGAGTTAGGATCCAGGCCTAACTTACAGGCCTTTCATAGTAGCAGGCCATGCTAGGCCCCAGCCTACCACATTCCCCCCTTTGATTATTTTCACCCGCAAGTGAGGAAGGGTGAGAATTAAATCACTCATTAGTCAACACATTATACTGGTGTAATGGCATTATCATCGTGGGGTATAGGGTAATATTGCCACATAGCTAATACCTTCACAGCTGCCTTCCGCTCTATAGTGTTATCAATTGATGATGTTATCATGCGTAAGCAAAGAGGTAGGAGACAAGGGAGCAATAAGCACATGGCTAATATGAATAGTACAATAAACATAAGGGCTTTCAGACCACCAATCCAGGAAACAATGAACCAAACCACCCATCCATCTTTAAACTGTGCCAGGTCTGGACAGGCACAAATGTCTGCTCTCTCATTTCGGTGGCTAAATCTTCAACTACATGTCCATTATTATCAATCTGTAAACAACAATTACTTAGATTCAACTTCCCACATACCCCACCTTCAGCTGCTAACAAATAATCTAAAGCTAAACGATTTTGATAAATGGTTGTGCGCATTTGCGTACTTTGCTTTGCCAGAAGGGTTAGTGCTTTACTAGTTTCATTGGTTATTATTTCAACAACAGCTTGCAAACGTATTATTCGATTAATCATATAAACAGGAGTACGATATCCCCAAATCCCATCCTGCTCCCAAGTAGCAGGTCCATAGTATGAGATGATTCTTTCTGGGGGCCATTCTTCAGATGACGCATCCCATTTGTCCCATTGGCCTATTTTCAAGGCCTCCTTCAACTGTCGACTTCTGTACACAGGATATCCCAGCTGTTCTCCCTGGGATGTAGGCAGAAGGAAAAAGGAAGGTCGTATGGTTCCCAATACACATGCGCCTCCCCAGTGATGAGGAAGTCTGGCATATGCTCGGGTTCTGCAAATCCAGTACAGTCCAGGTGGTGCTTGCCAAGAATTATATGCTGCTAAGTTAGTCCAGATACTGGCAAGTTTGGGGAACTGAACTAGAGGATTGGAAGGTTCAGTAGCGTTGACTCCTGACCACCAAGATGTCTTCTTAGCGGTACTGTTGTAGAACTTCTGATTGAGACAGACGAGCTGCCCCACTTCCATATTAAACATTGGTCCATAGCGAGAAAAACATAAATTACCCACAATGGAGTGGGCCAATACCCATTCACTTGTGGTATTGTGTATATTAGTCTGATTATACGGAATAGAATAGTTCAGTTCTTGTGCTTCCCAAGGCCATTGGTCTCCCATTGTTGTTCCTCCACTAAACAGTCTGAAACATGGAGACTAGATGCAACTGCTCCCGCTAATTCAAGAAATACGTTTTGGGAGGCAGGAGGAATTTCAAATTCTGATTTCATGGCTTCGTAGAAGGAGTGATGTATACGATAGGGTGAGGATACATGGGTTTTGGTGTTTAATTGCAGATATAAGATAGTCCCAGGATCTATACCTCCTCCTGCAATACGCAACCCAAACTTGTATCCTTGCTTCCAGTGGCTGGGGTTGGCTATGAGGAGTTGTAGAGGATTACAGGCACCTTTCTGGCATTTCTTGGGTTCTGGTAGTCTGATCTTTGTTAGGCTGCCTTTGCGATGATCTCCATCTCGTCCCGTCGGTGCATTCTTCCAGGTAGCAAAATATACACATTCCCATTTTGGGCAAAAGTAATCATATCTAGATGCGGTGGTGTAAATGGTGGCTGCAGAACTCTTTCCTGTACACTGTCCCCATCCGTAGGCTCCTTCTGGACACATGTATTTATCATCATGGTAGTATGCTCGCTCCCATGACCCACATCTGTGGTAAGCATTTCTGTTGATTGCATCACAAGCATCAAAGTTCAAGATGATAGGTTTTGTGGGGTTGGTGAGGGGTTTTGTCGCATTCAGGATGGCTCCATCTTCATCATTCCAGCGTATCTCAAATGTATAGTATGATGGGTTTTGTCGAGGGTTATAACAAGTCTTACTTTTCCCCTTTGTGCAAATATTCAGTTCGGTGCCATTATAAATACACCGGCTGACTGTACCAGTGCAGGTATAGTAGGAATGATAGAGCAAAGTCTGAGTAATCTTTTGTCCTGTTCGGGTGGTGGTTATGCAGGCTGCACAAGGGGGTAGAGCAAAAGTCTTTTCCAGGATTCCCAAGATCACCACTCCCACAAGGCAATAGTGGAAAAACATTGTGATTACAGTCTTTGAAGGTTAACTGGAAAGTTGAGGATAATGAACTCTGCTGAGTTTTCTTCTGTTTCTGCTGTGATGGTCACTTTCGTGTGACGTAAGTGGATTCTGAAGATTCTCTATAAAGCTGGCTGTCTCCTCAAGGTGAGTCGCAATGGAGTCTCGGGATCATTCACTGATGTCCATTGGCCAGGATCAGGAGCAGCTGCCGGCTTCACTCGACTGTGGTGGATCCAGGGTTCGAATTCTGCCATTTTCACTGTGGTGGGGGTTGACAGGATGACGACGTAGGGTCCCTTCCAATGCGGCGCCAGCGGGGTCTTTCTCCACTCTTTCACCCACACGGACGCTCCTGGCTTGAAGGGATGCAGAGGCTCGGTCAGGTTGATGGGTAGTCGGTCTTGCACCCACGTTTGGAGTTTCTGCAAAACAGAACCTAAAGCTAATAGTTCTTGTCTAGTTATTTCAGATCCTATCTGTCTCATGTCTCCCTTTATTCCCTGCACTATGGGTGGAGGTTGCCCATACAAAATCTCAAAAGGGGAGACTCTTAAGGATCTGGTGGGAGCTGAACGTATCCTAAGAAGGGCTATGGGTAGAACTTGGAGCCACTTCAGGTGTGTTTCTTGGCAGAGCTTGGATAACTGAGTTTTCAGGGTTCTATTCATACGCTCTACTTTCCCTGAGCTCTGGGGTCTGTAAGCAGTGTGTAACTTCCATTTTATTTGCAGAGCTTGAGCTAACTGTTGGGTCACTTGGGATACAAATGATGGACCATTATCTGACCCTATAGTTGATGGTATTCCAAATCGGGGAATGATTTCATGGAGCAATACCCTAGTGACTTCTCGGGCTTTCTCAGTTCGGGTGGGGTAGGCTTCTACCCACCCTGAAAATGTGCAGACTAACACTAACATATAGTGATATCCATTTGCATGGGGCATTTCAGCAAAGTCTATCTGTATATCACTCATGGGGGTCACCCCTACTGACTGAACTCTTGGGGGTGGAACAGGACCTTGCTTGGCATTATTTTTGGCACATATCAGACATTGCTGTGCCACTGAGGTGGTCAGGGATCCTAGCAATGAAATACAGAAATGGAGTCTCAGGGCTTTCTCCATGGCTGTTTTTCCATAATGTGTGGCTTGATGAAAAGCTTGGACAAAGGCTGGCCCTAATGCTTCAGGGATGACTGTAGGACCTGGAGGTGGACTACCTTCTGGGGGTGGCAGCACTATCCAACCTTGTTCTGTCAAGACTCCTTCCTCCTTTTCACAATAATAGTCTAACTCTCTTGTAGTGTATCGGGGTGCCCAGGAACTAAGGGGCACAGGGAATAGGGCTGCTTGCATTACAGTATCTTGGGTCTTAACTTGTCCTGTGGTGGCTGCCTTTCGGGCTGTGGCATCTGCAAATCTATTCCCTCGGGTGACTTCTCCTGCTCCTGCCTGATGACCTCGGCAGTGCATGACTGCCACTTGTTTGGGGGCCCATACAGCATCTAATAACATCAATATCTCATGCCCATACCTAATGGCCTTACCCCCTGAGGTGATCAACCCTCGCTCTTTATACAAGGCTCTATGTGCGTGCAAAGTAGTGAAAGCATATTTGGAATCTGTGTACACATTTATGCGGAGTCCTTCTCCTAATGTCAAGGCTCTGGTGAGGGCTATCAATTCAGCTTTCTGTGCAGAAGTTCCTGGGGTCAGGGCTGAGGACTCAACTACCAGATCAAGGGTCACCACTGCATATCCAGCACAACGATGTCCATTGATGACCAAACTGCTTCCATCTACAAAGAAAGTCCGTTCTGGGTCCTCTAGAGGGACATCGGTCAAATCAGGGTGACTTGAAAATACAGTGTCCATGGTTTCTAAGCAATTATGATCAGGTGGCCCAGGACCAATTGGAAACAATGTAGCAGGGTTCAGAGCTTGACTAACTTTCAACTGTATCCGAGGGTTTTCACACAACATGCTTTGATACTACAACATTCGTGCATTGGTTAGCCAGAAGTTTCCTTTGTGTTCCATGAGAGTCAGAACAGAGTGTGGCACGGTGACTTGAAGAGTTTGTCCTAGTGTGAGTTTGTCTGCTTCGCCCACTAGGAGGGCTGTTGCTGCAACAGCTCTCAGACAAGGGGGCCATCCTTTTGCAACTACATCCAATTTTTTTGACAGATAAGCTACTGGTCGTTGCCAGGAACCAAGAGATTGGGTCAATACTCCCAATGCGTTTCCTTGTGACTCATGGACAAAAAGATGGAAAGGCTTCTGAACATCTGGAAGACCTAAAGCTGGGGATGACATCAGGGCCTTTTTCAAAGTCCGGAATGCTACATCTTGTTCGGGTCCCCAGTCTAGTGGGATTTTTCCATTCCTTTGGTGACTTGGTATAGTGGTTTTGCAATCAGGGCAAAGTTGGGGATCCATATGCGACAATATCCTGCGGCCCCCAGGAAGGCTCTTACTTGCCTCCTAGTGGTTGGAATGGGGATATTACATACAGCTTCCTTGCGTTCTGGTCCTAAACGTCGGATCCCACTAGACAACTGGAATCCTAAATACTTGACTTCAGTTTGGCATAGTTGTGCTTTGGCTCTTGAAACTTTGTATCCAGCATCTTTGAGAAGGTACAAAAGTTCACTAGTAGCTTGTAGGCATTCACTTTCTGAGTTGGTGGCTATGAGCAAGTCATCTACATACTGAAGAAGAACCCTCTTTCCTGGGTCCACTGGGTAACTTGAGAGATCTTGATTCAGGGCAGCACTGAAGAGAGTAGGTGAATTCTTGAATCCTTGGGGTAATCTGGTCCAGGTGAGCTGACCCCGCCTTCCTGTTGTGGGGTCTTGCCATTCGAAGGCGAATAAAAGTTGACTGGTGGGTGCTAGGCGCACACAGAAAAAGGCATCTTTCAGGTCCAGGACGGTGAAGTGAGTAGCCTCAGCGGGGATCAGTCCCAAGAGAGTATAAGGGTTTGGTACTACTGGGTATAGTTTCAACTGCATCATTTACTCGCCTTAGATCTTGTACTGGGCGGTAGTCCCCTGTCCCAGGCTTCTTTACTGGGAGAAGGGGGGTGTTCCAAGGTGACTGGCATTCCTTGAGAAGTCCGTACTTTAGCAGTTTCATCAAATGGCAGTGAATTCCTTCTATGGCTGGTCGAGGGAGAGGATACTGCTTCACATGCACTGGTTCCACTCCTGGCTTGAGGGTGACAATGACAGGGGCTATGTTCTTCGCTAGGCCAGGTGGATTATCTTCTGCCCATACTTCAGGTGGGGCTATGAGGTTGGTAGGTATACAGGGACTGGTTGACTTTATTGGAGGTGCACTATAGAACCGCCATTCTTCTTCTCAGGGAACAGTAAGCACCATCAATCCAGCAGGCTTTGGATTCACAGTCATTTTCATTTCTCCCCCTTCAGCAAAGGATATTTGGGCCTGGAGCTTGGCAAGCATGTCTCGGCCCAATAGTGGAATAGGGCACTCAGGCATATACAAGAACTGGTGCGCTATCTTCTGTCCCCCTAGTTCACACATGCGGTTCTGCAAGAATGGTTTTGTGGCTTTATTTCCAGTGGCTCCCACAATGGTGACAGATCGTGAGGACAGAGGAGCTACTGGCTTGGCTACTACTGAATGTTCTGCTCCTGTATCTACCATGAATTCCATGTATTGGTCCCCTATCTTTAAACTGACCATAGGCTCCTGGGGACCCAGGGTGAACTTGGAGCCCGGTCTGGCCTAGTCTTTATCTATGTCATCCAGGTCATAGCCCGTTGCTACTGCCACTCCCTCATTGGCTTCTTCCCTCTCCTGCTGGAACTGTGTTCGATTAATTCCTCCCCTCCTTCGAAATCTTCCTCCTGGCCTCCAGGGACTCCCTCCTCCCCTTGCAGGGGTGGAGTCCAGATGCGGGCACTCATTTCTCCAATGTCCTTCTTCCTTGCAGTAGGTGAACTGATTTGCACCCAATTGAGGCCTTTTGCTTCCACGGCCTCTTCCACGTCCTCTGCTCCTTTGATTAGGAAAACCTCCTCCACGTCGTTCGGTTATAGCAGCAGCAAGAAGATCTGCCTTCTTCCTCATCTTTCGTTCAATTTCTCTGTCTCGTTCATTTTCACGATTCACAAATACTTTCTGAGCGACTTCCATTAACTGAGCTGTATTCATGCCCGCAAATCCATCCAATTTCTGCAATTTTCGCTTTATGTCTCTCTGGGACTGACTAACAAAGGCCGCATTTACCATGCGTAAATTTTCCTGAGCGGCGGGATCATATGGGGTATACAATCTATAAGCTTCAGACAACCGCTCATAAAAGGCCGCTGGGCTCTCATCTGGACCCTGGAGAACTTCCGATACTTTCCCGATATTCATGGCCCTCTGGCCTCCCTTCTTCAGGCCCTGCAATAAGGCCTGGCGAAATCTGGTTAGGGCCGCCGCCCCCCTTTCCTCATTCGGGTCCCACCCGGGATCTTCATTGGGATATTCTGCAACAGCTGCTTGCGGGGGATTTATTCCTCCCCTTTCTACAGGGTTCTCTTCTAACCATCGGAGGGCTGCTTGCCCGATTCGCCCTCGCTCCTCAGTAGTGAAGAGGGTAGACAGGAGCTGGCGACAATCGGCCCAGGTAGGCTGATGGGTTTGCATAATGCTAGACATTAATTCTGTTAATTCCTGGGGCTTGGCTGTGTAGGAAGCATAATGCATTTTCCAGTTTAATAAATCTGTGGTGGAAAAGGGTACATAAACTAAGCTGGTTGGTCCTGGTGCCATCTGGCCCTGATCATTTAAAACAGGCATTCCAGGCATTTGGCGTAATGGCATTAGGTGCCCTGCTTTCTCCTTCTTCTTGGGAGTTACGCTTCTTAAATCATAAGGCTCCCGGACACAAATCTCCTTGGTGGGTGACCCTGAACTGGCAGGAGAGCCTCCGCTTTCTATCTCATCAGAGGACTCGAGTCCCCCTGCTGTGCTTGGGCCTGACTCGGGACTTTCACTCGGGGTAGGGCGCTTCTTAGGCTGTTGCATCGGTATTCTCTGGGGCTCCTCTTCTGGCTCTACTTCAGGTCGTGGTGCTGTGGGGACTAACTTCTGTGGGTGCTGGGGTAACCTATCTAGAATATCTGGGGACTCTGGGTCAGAATACACAGGCGGCTTCTCTTCCTTAGCCTTTTTGGTTCCCCTAGTAGTAGCTACAAATATTTTACAGTGCTCCTCATAACAGCGCTTCATCCATGAGGGCTGCTGTTCACATACACTTAACCAGGAATCTATATAGGGGAACTGGTCAGGATACACTCTTAATATGAGCTGATGGATTCGTAAAACTGTCTCAAAATCAAAGGTGCCCCCCCCCGGGGCCATGAAGTAGCTAATGCGGGCCACTCCCTTTCACATAACATTCTAAATCTGGATGGAGTCATTTTCGTACCATAATCGCCCGAAAATCCTTTACGGAAATTCTTGATCATACATGTCAACGGAGTTTGCGTGGACTCCGTCCCTCCCATAATCTTAATGTACCTACGTACACTACCTACGTACTCAACGTACCTGCGTACGTTATGTACCCTACGTCCCTACGTACACGTAATGACGTACAAGACAACGAACAATAAGGATAGGTAGTATGGCTGTAGGTAAGGGGTCCGTACAGCCCACAGAACACTGGGGGGGGGGGACAAACACCACTCGCTTCCTCCTGTTCGCGACCTGGGCGTGGTCACCCGGCCAGGAACTGCGCTACTTTGGAGTCCGCTCTCGCTCGGTCTGTATTTCAAGGCCTCTCACTCACACACGCAAGCATATTTCAACAAGATATCATATTTCAATATTTCAAGTGCCCAGGTTTTCTGACTAACTGACTATTCCAAACAAGAAGGGTCGATGGCTTCGGCTTCCGCTTTCCTTACGCGGAGCTTACTAGGACCGCCCTTATGGGAGGTGATCAGGCTCCCTTGTCTCGCCCACACTTATGCGAGATTTCCCAGTTAGTCTATACCAAATATACCAAATCAGTCTTGCGCACGCAAAACGTTGTCCCAGGCTGTTCTTTCTGACTATCAAATCACGAAAATGTCTACTCACCGGATCCGGTCCCCGATACCACACCAGCTTCTGAGTTGGAACCTGGACTCCCCCGGGTCGGAGGTATTGGCCAGCTGGACCCGATGGCCCGCCGAGGCAGGCGGAACCCTCTCCGGCACAAAGGGGCCGGCGGCGCCTGAGGTTTCCCCCGCGGTCGGACAGACACGGTTCCAACCGGGCCAAACCTCAAGGTGAATTGCGTGGATTATTCACTTGAATACCATTTACCACTCGCACTTCCCGGCCAACGCACCAAGAATATGCTGTAGCAAAGTGCAATCAATGAATAAGTCCAGGAGTCAATTGACAGGGTCCAAGCCAGTTTAATGTGCACAGGCCCAGTCAGTCAAAGCTTCAAAAGGAACTGAGCAAACGTTTATACAGAGACATAACCATTTATACCTCTTTTTCAGTTTGATACATGAGAATTTTCTATTGGTTCCAACTCGACACATGCAAACTTTTCATTGGTTATACATTCCCTTCATTTGTCCAATTAGAAATCCCTCCGGAGCCTAGCAACCGGCCCCCTCCTTTAGGATTGCTTGAACAATGGTACAGTTCTTAATTTCGTTACTTCTCTACTGCAAGGTTAACCTTGGCTTCAGGAATGCATATACTGAAACATTTCTGTTCTTTCACACACAAGAGAATAATAGAAGACTTATGGATTCATGAAAACTTCTTATTAAGCATTTTAAAACAGTTTTCTCATTTTCCACAGATTTTTGGTTCTTTTCTAGCTATAATGGGAGTTAGGATCCAGGCCTAACTTACAGGCCTTTCATAGTAGCAGGCCATGCTAGGCCCTAGCCTACCACAGCACGAATAAAGGCATTTTCTGCTTCCGTCCTCCTGTTCACTGAAAACTGGTGCAGCTGTTCCATTTTTCCAGTCAGACCAGAAAAAAGAGATAAGAAGAGTGGATGGGGTGGGGGAGAGGAGTCAGGGCCTACAGGATGGGGAAGGAAGAAGTGACGGTCTGCTGCTGGGCAGGCAGGTGGATGGCAGATTATGGGCAATTATATTGTTGGTTCATAGGCAGGGCCAGTGCTACCAGTCGGCAAAGTAGGCGGTCATCTAGAGTTCTGGTCCTCCAGGGGTGCCCATTGCCCCTCTCTGGGATCGACAGCCTCAGCAGTGGCATGAAGCAACCCTGCAGCACTTACCCTCAAGCTTCGATGCCATGGGGCTGTTTGCAGCTATTTCCATGGCTGTCGGTTCTGGAGAGGGGCAGCAGCAGCAGCACCAATGGGCATGCAGGGGGGGCCCAAGGGATGGACTCTAGAGATGGATCTTAAAGCTACCGATTGGGCTAGAAATTGGTTGAGTGGGAGGCGACAAAGGGTAAAGGTAAATGGAGCTCACTCTGAGAAGAAGGAGGTTAGCACTGGTGTGATGCAAGGATCTATCCTTGGTCCTATTCTTTTTAACATCTTTGTTAGTGATATTGCAGAAGGGCTGTCGGGTAAGGTTTGCCTCTTTGCAGATGATACAAAAATCTGCAATAGAGTAGATATCCAGGAAGGAGTAGATAACAGGAGGAGGGATCTAGCTAAGCTTGAAGAAATGTCTAGAATTTGGCAGCTGAAATTTAATGCTAAAAAATGCAGGGTCATACATTTGGGCTGCAGCAATCCAAGGGAGCAGTACAGTGTAGGGGTGGGGGACCTGGGCATGATTCTGTCTGACAATCTTAAAGTAGCTACACAGTTAGAAAAGGCGATGGCAAAAGCTAGAAGGATGCTTGGGTGCATAGGGAGAGGAACGGCCAGCAGAAGAAAGGAGGTGATGGTGCCTCTGTATAAGTCGCTGGTGCGACCTCCTTTGGAGTATTGTGTACAATTTGGGAGACTACACCTTCAAAAGAATATAAGCAGGTTGGAGTCGGTGTAGAGGGTGGCTACTAAAATGGTTAATGGTCTTCGTTATGAAGCATATGAGGACAGACTTAAAGATCTTAATATGTATACTTTAGAAGAAAGGCGGGAAAGAGGCGATATGATAGAGATATTTAAATACGTCCGTGACAAGGAAAGTCTCAATTGAAGGCAAGCTCTGCCACGAGGAGACATAGGATGAGAGTGAAAGGGGATAGACTCAGGAGTAATATGCAGATATATTTCTTTATGGAAACAGTGGTAGATGCGTGAAATAGTCTCTCACTGGAGGTGGTGGACACGAGGACGATATCTGAATTCAAGAAAGCATGGGACAAACACAAAGGATCTCTAAAGGTAAAAAAGAGACTATTGTAGTTGATATTGAAGGGCAGACTAGATAGGCCATTTGGTCTTTTTCTGCCATCATGTTTCTATCTCCTTGTGCCGGCCCTATTCAGTCTCTACAAGCATACAATGCTGTTTGTTATTCGTCACTCCGAATAGAAGGTTTACTGCACTCACTTCTGTTGAAGTGTGTGTCAACTCCTGTTTGTGTGTAATCTCTACAGCCATCCTTTTCACTTATGGCAGTGAGTTTTGCAGTATTTCAATCTCTACTCTTGGATTTTAAATACAGGGTTCATAGAATGGGATCAGCTTACACTAAGAGGCCTTGACACTTCCTCACACTTCCTCCCTTCTCAGAATGAATGAGTGTAGTCCAGGCTTTGTGTTCTGAGCCAAGGGTTTACGAAAAAAAAACAACTTCAGGGCCACTGAAAGCAACAGCAAAATTACAATTGGCATAATTATAACTATATTACAAGCAGTTATTTTCTTTTTTCCTTCCTCCCAATATATATCACATAGATGACTTTCTCCTTTTATTTTAATATATTTCAACAATTCACTCACAGGTATTCACTCCCTGGCAGGGGCATCAGAATGGGGTGGACCACACAGACCCTGGCCCTCCAAAAAGTTTGCCCACAGAGAGCAGCTGCGATCGCGGCAGACTCCGTCTGCCTGCGGGAGATCAGATCCCCTTGGGCAGAAAGGAGTCTTTGCCGCAATCATGGCAATCTTCCCTTCCTGCCCGCTGGGATCAGATCTCCCACGGGCAGATAGTTGTCTGCCACGATCACAGCCATTCCCTTCTCTTCTGCCCTTGGGAGATGGTATTCCTGTAGGCAGAACAGGAGCGGAAGGTCACGGGAGCTAGGAGGCAGAGCCAAGGTGGAGCTGGGGCCAAGTCAAGGTGGATTTGGCTCCCCCTCCAATCCAAGAGGTGTTCCGTGATCCCTGATCCCTGGTGCTGGAATGGATCAGCCAAACTGTTCAAGCAGTCCACTTGTATCACCTCTTACAGTTTTCCAGAGTGGGAACTTCTATCTTGCTATAACCATATCAGTATACCTGGATCTGGTGGTTGTGCAGGTGCAGGTCCCTGATACTGCCCTTGTGTTCATTCCTGGCTCTGGTGTCACTGTTTACTGCTGAATTCCTATGGTTCCTCTATTTCTTAGAGCTGGTCCAGTGGGGGTGCTGATAGATTTTGCACAGTTAATGAACCAGTGGTGGTGCTGGAAGGGTTTGCACATTCACTCTGGTATTCAAAGTGTAGCCTTCACCCTCTTTCCCCTCTGCTCTCTTCTGTTACTCTGGCTGGTGGCTTCCCTGGATTGTGTGAGGAGTTGGGCTGACTGCCGTCAGCTGTCCCCTAGGGAGTCTGCTCATTCCCTCCTCATGGTACAGTGTCTGGCTGCAAAAGGCCAGATCTCTGCCTCTGGGAGTGGTTTATATATGACTTGAATTTCCCAGAGGAGTATTCTCCCAGCATGATATAACTGGGCAGAAGGTATACTCCCCTTCTATCATTGCCAGACTACAGTATAGTAATTTAGTAAGGACAATGGAGGGCAGTGGCATTCCAATGATATTGGATACCCAGAGCAGACACCCTCCCATCCCAGATGACGCCCCCTGCAGCGATGTTCACCCCCCTCCCGGGCCTTCACAGAAGAGGCGCGTGTGGCAACCATATCTTTGCTGGCTTACCTCGTTGCCTCCTCTCCAGGCCTGGCAGCTGTTCCTTCCGAGCAAAGGTCCCTCTACTAGTCCATGCACATCAACCTCTCCCCCTCTATTGCAAACATTTCCTTTGGATTTCACATTAAATCATAACTACCAAGCATTAGACCATCATTCCAGTGTTTTTAGATCTTTCCTCATGTTGTCCACTCCCTCAGAAGTGTCCACTCTGTTGCAAAGTTTTGTGACATCTGCAAAAAGGCAGACTTTTCCATTCTGTCCAGCAAGTGGATGGAATCAAAGCAAACTTAAAAATATTTACACTTCAAAAAATAGAAAGGGGGAAAACCTGCACGGAACAGCAGGTACAATCCTTGCCACCTCACTGGGAAGACTAGATGGATCATGAGATCATTATATGCGCTCATTTACTATGTTATGTTACTTGAGCAGCTACAAATTCTAGGATGCTCAGAGCTGGTCTTGTCCTAGTTTACGTCTTACACAAATCTAATATCGGTGTGCTTTTTCAGAGCTATAAACTTTATCAAGTAAATAAATCCAACTCTGTATTGAAACTTGAAAGTAATTAGTATCTTACAAGTTGACTAAGAATTTTCTTTCTCAAAGCAACTTTACAACTAATTTTCATATATATTGGCTGCAAAGGTCTCAGACTCCCCAGGCAACCTCAACTGAAATTCACCCTTATTTGCATCAATGACCTTATTTCAAGCAACCATATGGTTGCCCGGGGAGTCTGAGACCTTTGCAGCCAAGATATATGAAAATTAGTTGTAAAGTTGCTTTGAGAAAGAAAATTCTTAGTCAACTTGTAAGATACTAATTACTTTCAAGTTTCAATACAGAGTTGGATTTATTTAGTAGTTTGAGTCTTGACAGACTGAGCTTATCAGGTTCATGTGGGGGTCTTAGTTTCAGAATGGAGGACTGTATTTTGGGGTATTACCCAGGGTTTCACTCTTCCCCTGCCTTGTCCGTTATCTATTTGTAGCCTCTTGGCAACTTGCTGGAGGACTCCGAATTTTTGTGAGAATTTATGCCAAAATTATATCCAATTGGCCATTCTATGGATGAAGGAAGTAAAGAGAGGGAAGAACAGCTGATGAACTGTTTGTATTTGGTGGGGGGATGGTTGAAAGCTAATAGACTCGTTTTGAACTTATAAAAAACTTGAGTTGCTGGGGGTTTGTCATAAGAGTTCCTTCAACTACATAGTGCAAATAATGTCTAGGGTGGGTGACTGGGTCATAAAGTCCATGGTTCATAAGCTGAAGATACAGATGGGTTTGTTTTATCCATGAAGGCCCAGGTAGCCTCTGTTGCCCTTACTGCATTTTTCAAGCTCATACCAATTTGTAGATTACAGTATTACCTGTCACAGGATGATTTGCAGGTGGTAGTACAAACTCTAATTTTATCTAGGTTGGATTACTGTAATGGTGTTTCATGGGCTTGCCTCAAAAAACATTCAGGTCCTGCTGTTGTTGTTAAGTGACGTTGAGTCGGTGTCGACTTATGAAGACCCTCTGGATAGTTGCCTTAAACTGTGTTTGGTCTTCAGTCAGGCGACTCATTGTTGACAGAGTGGCACCTATCACTGCTGTTATGGTAGCGACCCTCTTTTGCATTAACCTTCTACCTTGCCAAGCATGATGTCTTTCTCTAATGATCTCTCTCTTCGCATGATGTGTCCAAAGAATGAAAGTCAAAATCTTGTCATCTGAACTTCTAAAGAAAGCTTAGGTTTGATCTCCTCTAGTACCGACTGGTTTGTTCTTCGAGCAATTCATGTTATACACAGTATTTGTTATCAGCACCATAATTCAAAAGCATCAATTTTCTTCCTTTCTATCTTTTTTACTGTACAACTTTCACTTCCATATGACATTATTGAAAATACCATGGCTTGAACAAGTCAAATCTTTGTATGGAGAGAGACATCTCTGCTCTTGAGAATCTTGTCCTTCATAGCCATTCTGCCAAGAGCAATGCATCATCAAATTTCTTGACTGATTGTTGTTTCTTTATTGATAGTTGATCCAAGTAGGTTAAAGTTGTCCAGTATTTCAATTTCTTCTCCATCAACGATGAACTTATTGATTTTGCCAGTTGTCAGGATCTTTATCTTCTTTACATTAAGGTGCAGGCCCAATTTAAGACTATGCTCCTTGATATTGAGAAGGAAATGTTTCAGATCATCTTCACTTTCAGCCAGTAATGTGGTATCATCAGCATAGCGAAGGATGTCGTTGAGTCTTCCATCAATCTTCACACCTCGGCTGTCTTCATACAGTCCTGCTTCTCTGATGATTTGTTCTGCATATGAAACTAACAGGTAGGGGGAAAGTATGCAGCCTTGTTGTACACCTTTGCTGATTTTAAACCATTCTGTTTCTACTTGTTCCATTTGAACTGTTGCTTATTGATCAGTATAAAGGCTGTGCAAGAGAACTAACAGGTATTCTGTTTTTTTCCCATGCTTCTTAATGTGGCCCAGAGTTTCTCATGATATTCTTTTGTCTTTTCAAGGATCCATCTCACATCTGCGATGATGTCTCTCGTTCCTCGCCCTTTCCTGAACCCTGCTTGCACTTCAGGCAGTTCTTGTTCCAGATATGGTTGTAGTCTCTACTGAATATTCTTGAGTGGAATCTTGCTGGCATGTGGGATCAGAGTGAATGTGTGATAATTTCCAGTCAGTTGGATCACCTTTCTTTAGTATTGGTATAAACACAGATCTTTTCCAGTCAGTTGGTCATGATGTTGTCTTCCAAATTTCCTGGCAGAGCTTTGTAATATGGTAACAGATGCATCAGAATGCTGTAATACTTCAATGGGAATACCATCAATGCCCGGTGCTTTGTTCCTTGATAAGGCTTTCAATGCTGCTTCAACTTCTTTCATCACCAATAGTTCCTGATCATAAGGTACAGGTTGGAACGGCTGTTGATCCACTTGATCTTTATGATATAATGACTCTGTATATTCTTTCCACCTTTTCTTGATCTTCTCAGCATCATTCAACACGGATCCTTGAGCATCTTGTAACATTCTAATTCAAAGCTGGAATTTTTTCTTTAACTCTAATAGTTTCTGCTTCTATTTCCTTGCATGTGTCATTGTAGTACTTCTTTCTCTTGTGTTGCTGTGCATTGGAAATCTCTGTTGAGTTCTGCGATTTCTTCTCTTTCTTGTTTAGTTTTAGCTTCTCTGCATTTCAGGACAATTTTCAGAGTTTCTTTGGTCATCCATTATGGCCATTTTCTTTCTTTTTCACCTTTTGTAGAGACTTCTCACATTCTTCCAACACAACCTTCTTGATAACATCCCGTAGCTCTTCTGGAGCTCTATCATTTGTATCTAAAGCAGCCAGTCTTTAAATTCTAGTGGTATATTCTCAAGGTCATATTTTTCGACATTCATGAGTGGCTTGCTCTTTTTCAACTTTAGCTGGTTTGCCTACTAGTAGTTGGTCATCTGTACCACAGTCAACTCCAGGTTTTGTCTTTGTTGATGTTATAGAGCTTTTCCATTGCTGATTTCCACAGATGTAGTCAATGTGATTTTTGTACAATCCATTGGGAGAAGTCCATGTGTACAGTCGCCGCTTGTGTTGCTGGAAGAAGGTGTTTGAGATGAATATATTGTTTGTCTTGCAGAATTCTATCAGTCTTTCTCCAACTTCATTTATTTTGCCAAGTCCATATTTTCCAATCACTTTGCCTTCTTCTTTGTTGCCAACTTTTGCGTTCCAGTCACCCATGACTATCAGGATATCCTGTTTGCATGTTCTGTCAATATCAGCTTGTACTTGTTCATAGAACTCATCTGCTTCATCCTCTTCTGCAGCTAATGTTGGGACATATACTTCAATAATAGTTGTGTTGATGGGCATTCCTTAACGATGACTGGAAATTAAGCATTCATTGATTGCACTGTATTTCATTACAGTTCTTGCAAGTTTCTTCTTAATTATAAATGCAACACCGTTTCTTCTTTGTCTTTCATTTCCAGCATAGTAGACCATGTGATCATCAGAGTGCCCGATGCCAGTCCATTTCAGTTCTCTGACACCCAACAGATTGAGTTGTATACATTCCATTTCATTCTTGATCACCTCCATCTTCTCTTGGTTCATGCTTCATATGTTCCATGTCCCAATATATGACATCTTTGCAACTTCTGACTTTCATTTCATACTCAGCCACATCAGCAGTCAGATGTCCTGAGGGCTTTGAACCAATTATATCATAAATGCTGACTTTACTCTGAAAAGTCTTCAGCTCCTCCCCAGTTGAGTGCCTTCCGACCTGGTGGTCTCATCTTCCAGCACTATAATGCAATTTGTTTTGTTGTGACTATCCATTGGGTTCTTGTGGCAATATATGGAAGTAGATTGTAAGGCCTTTCGTCTGTGCAGATAATTCTAATGTTGTTGCCTTTGTCACAGAAATGCGATCCTCCGCCGCCAAACACCGTCCCATTCTGCTGCCGCCCAGATAGATGGATTGTCTTGGTCTGGCACCTCAGCTGACAACTATCCATCTTAGGAGACCCTGCCAGTAGTTAAGCTACCAATGGCTTAGCCCTCTACATCACCAATGCACACAAGCTCTCACAGAATGATAAGTTGCAAACCAAATGAGAGTCAGGTCCTGCAGCCGATCCAAAATTCTGCTGCCCGGCTAATTACTGGATGAGGTATTTGTGATCATATTACCCCTCATTTATAATCATTCTCTGCTCAATTGGTAGCCCATGTAAAGTGTAAAATCTTACTTTCGATGATCACAGTGGTTCATGGGAAGGTGTCTGTGTATCTCACAGACCTGATTCATCCATATCAGACTGGGAGAGTGTTGTGGTCTGCCACTCAAGTCTCTGCTGAGAGTCTCTTCATTTTCAGAAGTTTGATTGGCTTCGGTGAGGGCTCATTGTAGGACCAGTTCTGTGGAATGCTCTTCTGGTTACAGTTCAGAGAAGATCTTGTTTGGTTTCACAGGCAATTAAATGTTTATTTTTAAAGAGGCTTATGAGGGTTGATATTGGAGCTTTTGGGTTGAGGGGCTTAGTCTTTGTGATGTATAAGCTAGTTTTATTGTTTATTTTTTTGTTTTGTGTGCTTGAGTCACTTACTACTGCAAATGGTGGGCTCGTGTGTGCGTGTATGTGTATGGGGGAGATGTCTCCCCAACAGGTGATTATAAATTTTTGCAAATAAATAAATAAGGAAATAGTTATCAGCCGTTTGGGGACAGAAGGTGACCCACAAATTGAAAGGTGTTCTCTTTGACAATCCTGCTCATTTGGAGGTAAAAAGCTAGGGAACTTGCTTGTTCTGAGGAGGCTCTTGGGAGGAGGAAGATTTTATTAAGTTGGAGGAGTGCACTTGTTCTTTCTTGCTGATGCTGGTGAAATGCACTTTATGACGCTATGCAAGTGGAAAGATCGAAACTCCCCCGGGCTGAAGTGTGGTTTTCATGTTGTTATGAGAACCCTACCTACTCTTTTCCCAAGAACATGGAGTGATATGGTGGCCTTCTCATGAAGCAAAGGAGGATCAAGGGAAGGATACAAAAGGATGTGTGTTGGGGGGGGGGAGGAGGTATTAGGTAAGAGAGAGCGCGACTAGAGATCCCTGGGAATTGAATGCGGTCAGGGTGTGTAAAGGAAAAGCGCACATACTGTTCAGTGAGAGGGGAGTACAAGGGACGTTTGTATAGTTCATGCACGGTGTCCTGGCAAGTGTTGCTTAGAAGGGGATGAGCCAAGAGGTTGTTGAAGGTTGACCAACTAACATAGAAGGGGGTGCAGGATGCTGGGAAGTAGAATGAAAATATAAAACAAATCTCAGTTTTTGGCAGTGCCGATCAATGTCAATGAGAGAGAGAGGATACGGACCATGCGACAGTGTTTTTATTATTTGCATCCTCCAAAAACTACAATGTAAACTAAGGGATCTGTGAGCTGCTGGCCTCAATTAAATTCCAAATGCCCACCAAAGCTATTTTGTATCTACCTCCTTTGTGGTCTGCGTCTCCTCCAGTTCGTTCGCTTTCGTTCCTCCCCTCCCCTTTCCCCAAGAGCAGCTTTTCCTGTCTTCTTCTTCCCTCTCTCCCTCTCCTTTCACATGTGATGGGAAAGATTTCGCGTAGTTTCACAGCTGACGCGATGCTCCCTAGGCTTTCAGTGTATGCATACTTCTCTTCTTCTGCATTTAAGGAGATAGGATTGTCTGCAAACTCAAGGCTACCTATATGCTATTCTAGCACTTCATGGGAATAGGGAGAGATTTCCTCAGGTCCACACACACTCCTCTTCCTTGCAAAGAGAAATACTCGCATACAGGACTAGGATGGGTGGGACTACTCATACACACACTCCACACTTGTTATGGGGGGAGATTTCCTAAGGCTCGAGTACATTCCAGTCTCCAAACTGGGGGAGGGATTTCTCCAGACTTGAAAACATACCTCAGGAGCAAGAGGAGAGATTACCTGAAGCCTGAGAACTGGGAGCTAGGGATAGCAGTAGGTACAATTGCTGGGTGTGAAGAGTTGTAGGGTGGAGATGGGAAGCCCTGGAGTTGATCCATATTTAGTGATCTGGCAATTGTGACCCATAATCATGGCTTACAACTTGCGTAGGAGATTGCAAAAGCCCAAATGAATGAAGTTTCATGGATCACTCTTTCAACCTGCTCTTAGTTTGCTCTGAGAGTAGGAGTCTCCTAACTCCTTTGCAGCCTTAGTGATTTTCCTGTAGTTTCTACAGTGCCACTGATGCTATACTGAAAACCCTGTTCAATGGAGCTTATAGTCTACTCAAGCCACACAGACAAGACGAATAAGCTATAAATATCATATCATCAAGTTTACTTTTCATAGGAAACATTAAAAATCAACAAGACTATGCTTGGGAAGTACAAGGATGAGTGTATATATGTCATGGAGGCGTCGAAGGGGGGGTGCATGCATGCGTGTATGTGTGTGCATCATGGCAGTATTGGGGGATGTGTGTGTATGTATTGTGAGGAGGATCGGAGGAGTGGAGGCATCTGCGTGTGCCAGGAGGGTGTTGGGGGCTGAATGCACATGTTGCAGAGTACCATCCCTATGCTAATGAATCTCAGATCTACCTCTCCGCACCTGAAATCTCACCAGGAATCCAGGCCCGGATCTCTGCTTGCTTATCTGACATTAGTATCTGGATGTCTCACTGGACATGGTCAAGACTGAGCTCCTTTCCCCCTAAGCTCACCTACTTCCCTTCCTCCTTTCTCTCTTTCTGTGGATAACTCTCTACTCCTCCCTGTTTCCTCCGTTTGCAGCCTTGGGGTCATCTTTGACTCCTCCCTCTCCTTCTCACACACCTCCAACGGATAGCTAAAACCTGCTGTTCTTTCTTTACAATATTGGCAAAATCCATCCTCTCCTTTCTGAACACCCTACTAAGTCCCTCATCCATTCTCTAGTCACCTCCCGTCTAGACTACTGCAACCTCCTCTTCGCTGGTCTTCCTCTGACTCATCTCTCCCCACTTCAATCTGTTCAAGACTCAGCTGCACGGCTAATCGTCTGCCGGCGTCGCTACGCTCATGTCACCCGCCCCTCTTCTCAAGTCACTTCATTGCTGTTTTGAAGTTTTAAGTTTAATGTAATTGGTTTTGTTAATTGTAAACCGCCCTTGATCTCTGGAAGGGGCAGTATAGAAAACTTACAAATAATAAATAAATAAATTTGGCTTCCTATCTGCTTCTGCATCCAGTTCAAACTTCTACTACTGACCTATAAGTGTCTCATTCGGCTGCTCCTCACTACCTTTCCTCTCTTATCTCTCCCTACATCCCTCCTTGGGAACGCCCCTCTTCCAGCAGATCCCTTTATCAGTGCCCTTCTCTTCCACTGCCAACTCCAGACTTTGATCTTTCTACCTTGCTGCTCCTTATGCCTGGAACAAACTTCCTGAGTCAGTGCATCAGGCTCTATCTGTGGCCCTGTTCAAATCCAGGCTAAAAACTCACTTCTTTGAGACTGCTTTTGGATCTTCATCCCCCAAATCTCCTTGTCACCTCCTATGATTTCCCTTACCATTCTCCTAGATATAGCCTAGTCCTCAGTTGCGTTGTCTGTCTTGACTAGACTGTAAGCTCTTAGGAGCAGAGACTGTCCCTTACATCTCTCTGTACAGTGCTGTGTACGCCTTGTAGCGCTATATAAATGAGAAGTAGTAGTGTGTGTGTGTGTGTGTATGTGTGTGCGTCATGAGAAGTTACAGAGGAGTGCAATGTGTGTATCTGTGTCATAGGAGGTGTTAGCAGGTGTGTAAATGGGTGTCATGGTGTGTGTGTGTGTGTGTGTGTGTGTGTGTGATGGGGTCTACCATCTACCTTCCAATTCCCTTCATCCTGTACTCTCTCCTCTTCACCCAGCAGCGCACTCTCCACCTTCCCTCCCAACCAGCTCGGCGTTTTCTCTTTCTCCTGCCTTTCATTCCTTCCCTCCTCCTCTAACTCTGCCCTACCCCAATGCTCTTCCCTTCCTTCCTTCTCTCTAGCCCCACCCATTCCCTTAACTTTTCCCTGCCTTCCTCCTCTAACCCCATCCCATCTTTCCATATCCCTCCCCCTCGCCCATCCCTTCCCAGCTCTCAGGCAGCCAGGCCACAGCCCCGCTCTTCATATCAGTGGGTCCCGGGACCCCACACTCACATCTTCAGCCTGCAGCCCCGTTCTTCATGCCAGTGGGACCAGTCTTCTCCCATTGGCAATTTCTGGCCACTCCCCACTTCATGGCAGTGAGTCCGGGACTCCTACTGGCTCTCCAATCTGCTCTTTTGGGGAGGAAGGGGGCATGCGCAAATAGATGCTTATGGACAGACAAAAAAACTACCCAGCCAGATGGAGCCTCCCCAGCAGATGCTATCGCTTACGGGAAACACACATAAAAAGCTTTTTTTCTGCCTTTGTTGTCTGGACATTTTATTTCTCTTATCACACTGGTTCTGAATCTTTCTTTTTCTTTTTTTAGCTCCTTTTGCGGGGTCTATTATACATTTTCCCTGTTTTCTGCTGTTGCTACTGATCATTTGTATAGTGCTACAAGGCGGACGCAGCACTGGCTTTCTCTCTCCTCTTTCCCAGTATCTGGCATTGATCTTTCACTTTTCATCTTATTTTGCTCTATTTCTCTCATAACCCCAATCACCCCCTTTCACTATCCTCCATTTCCAATCATCTCTTTTCATCCCAAGTCACTAATTCTCTCTCCCTCCTTGCCACCTCTCCACATTTTTTATTATCTTGTGCTCCCCTTCACCCCTTCCCATCTTTGATTGTACTCCTCCATCTCCCCCATCCACCTCTTCATTTCTTACCTCTGTTTTCCCTTCCACTCATCAAACTCCCTCTTTTTTACTCGTCAACCTACTGGCTTCCCATCTTCCACTCCATTAACCTTTCAAGCCCACCCCCCCCCCTTCTGTCCCCTCAGTCATGTCTTCTCACCAAGTGTCTACTCTGTCTCCCACCTAACAGCTGCCCCCTTTCCTCACAGTTGCTGAATCCCCCTCCCCTGCTCAAGCACCCAATAGTGATGCTCCAACACTACACCCCATGACAATTTTCATCTTGCCTCTCCACATTCTCCCAGTCCACATTCCCCCTCCCCCAGTTCTTCCCCCAAATAACTAAATTACTGCTATACCCTTGTTAAAAATCCATAATCTCACCCTCCCTTGGCATTTGCCTCCTATTTCCACAATCTGCTCCAATTTTGACCATTCAAATCATGAAGAGGACAGTTTGGGCCTGATATTCAGCAGTACTAACATGCTTAGTGTCGCTGAATCTCTGCGGCTGCTGTTGCTGCGCGCCCGATGCTAACGGGTTAATGTCAGGACGTGCAGTGGCGGCCGCCACGGATTCCGCAGCAGTAATTGTGAATATCCTGGACAAGGGGATTAACATGGTTAGCAACACAGCATTCCTAGGGGTGGAGTTAGGGGAGATCAACACATAAGCATTTATGTTATAAAATACATAGATACATGTGCACACAGTGACACCTGCTCTGGAGAAGTGTAACCCTACGGGAGCTTCCAGAAAGGCTTGTTAGAAAAGGATATAGGTGCATGTGTTGCATTTATAAATTCCATGTGCTGGAGTGGAGGAGTGGCCTAGTGGTTGGGGCAAGGTACGTCAGGGGTTCAAATCCCACTAGAGGACAGCAACCTTGGGCTGGAAGGACTGGGGTTTCTAGTCCCACAGGTGCTCCTTGTGGTCTTGGGCAAGCCACTTAACCCTCCATAGCCCATGTTCCCTGTAAAATAGTTATCTCCAAGTTATAATGCCCTGTTCAATGTAATTTCAGTTTGTTCAATGTAAACTGCACTGATGCAGAATAGCGTGGTATATAAGAGAATGTAAATAAATAATACCCTATTAGAAAATGCCTGGCCACATGCAGAAAAATATCTATTTAGAATAGACATGATTGGATACGCTCCTGAACCGGTCAAAGAGTTAGTCGGTGCCATACGATTGCAACATGCTGTCAGCATGGGGGATGGGCGGCCTTCGCGCTGATATCATACCCCAGTTGCACCCTGCTTGTGCAGCCCATGGTAAACATGCCCCATAGTGCTGTTGAAACTCCACATAACTTTGAAAGGTTACTTTATCCTTTTAAAGTTACATGTTGGCTGGCAACGTGAAAAAATGTCCTCATGGTGTTTTAAGCGGGGTTTCGATACGTCCAGAGAAAGAGCAGAATTTGCCAGCTCAGGAAGGTTGTGCCAGGCAGACAATGCAGCAATATTGAAAGAACAGTCGGGAGCTGGCAGGGGAGGAGAAAGAAACAGATAAGAGGAGCTTCTTTGATAAAAGTAAGTCCTAAGGAGAGGCATAGGGAAGAGGGACTGCAGAGCAAAGGGGAAGCATCACTTTGAGGCTGCCTTTGGACTCCGCCACCCTTATCCTCCTGTCTACACCCATATGCCTTTGGACCCGAGTCCCCTGTCTGTTCTGTTTGTCTCTCTTGAACGGACTCTAAGCTCTGCGGAGTAGGGACTGTCTACCATGTGCATGTGTACAGCAATGTGTATACCTAGTAGAGCTATCTAAATGATAAGTGGCAGCAATAGTAGCAGATGAGGAGCCACTGTGGTGATTTAAGAAGGAAGTTCACGCGAGCATAATAGTAATAGAGGAAGATAGATCATGCAGCTAAATTTTGGATGGATTGCGGTAGAGAGAGACGGTTCACTGGTAGATCTTTGAAGAACAAGCTGCAGTGTATGAACAGGACGTGATGAGCGGTTGGCATGGTAGGGTTTTGGTAGTGTGTCTAGAAAATGAATGTGAGGCATAAACGTGGGGCGCGCAAGGTTTTCCTTAACTCTCTTTCTAGCTAGAAGTGTAAATTTTTTTTTGGAGTTAACATAAAGAGGTTTTATTGAAGAAATGTGTTCCTGTCACATCTGCAGATTTTACTGAAGACAAATTCTAAGCAAGAACTCCAAGAGGACTGAGCCAGGCTCAGGGATATTTTACTGTCCTCTAGCGCCATCTTCTGTCTTACAGCACTTCCTTGTAAACTAAAAAATGATGCATTAGAATAAACTTTGAAAAGGATGTTTTTCAAGATGATTTAGTTACTAACCATAGCATTAGGTACTTAGATCCCTGGGTATGAAATTTGCCCTGGGTACAGTGGCTAAATATAGGTAGGATAACTTTCAAAATAGTGTTATGAAATCGTGGTCCACTAAGGCAGGCTAAAATCCAAAATGAATCCACATCCTATGTTATGGTCAATATCAAAGTATATTCTGAGAGAATGAAAAAGTCTTTATAATCTTTCTCAAGTTTCACCTATTATTTCTTTCTTCTTTTATGAAATCACCTGATGGACACGTGGGAAGTTACTTGAACGACCTTTGTGCATGTAAAAACCTCTGTTTGAGAAGGTGTTCCTGAGGGAGGGATTGTGGAGGGCTTAATTTTGAAAATTGTATTATAACTCAGATAAACTTTGCATCCCACATAGCGGGATATAGATGCGTGCACATAGTTTTCCTGGAGTAATTTTCAAAGTGAAAATGTGTATATTTTTCCCTAGTGTATAAATTTACCCCTAAACACATGGTTTCAGAATGTAGACCCCAGGGGTGGGTTTGGGAAAGGGGAGAAAAATACTCAGATATAATTGAATTTTGAATAAAAAATGTGTAGTTTCACTCCTGAAACCCCAGCTGCACAAATACCTTAGCACTGCCTCTGAAAACTGCAGCTATGGACTTTACTTCTATGTGGTTTATTGAAATTTACTCATGTATGAAGTTTTTTTGTATACTGTATGTCAGGTAGGTAGAGATGTTTGACAGAAATATGGGCCTCTTCAATTTGTGCCTATACTTTATGGTGTGGTGGGAAGGAGTTTTCTTTATAACACAGGCCAGACAGCAGTTCAGGGAAAACACAAAGCAATTTTTATTCTGTCTCAGCTTGTTATACCTCCACAAAACAAAACCCAGAACAGACAGAAGTTCATAGAAAACAAAAACAACTTAACTTCCGTCCCAGCTTGTTAAACTTCCACTTCTCCTGGCCCTTCCTGCAGCCTCAGGTAAAGTTCCTATCTCAGAACTCCTTTGCACGGCTTGCCTTGGAAGGATTTCTGGCTCCACGGGCCTCTCTCCCTCCTGCAGCATGCTGGGTTCTTAATCTCTCCCTTTGAGCCACAAACTTCCAGCCCTGAATTCTGGGCTGCAGACTTTCTGAAAGGGGACTGTTGATAATCCCTTTGGAGAAGGACAGCTAACATTCTATAGACCCCATCACACACCCTCCCCTTCAGCTCAACCATGCCCCGTTGAGTGCCTGCCTCACCTGGGACCCCCACCTGGAATAGGAAGTCCGATGAGTCCGACCAGCCCTATGGCAGCCCCAAAACTGGTAGGGTTGGAGACACAAAAACCGCCACATAATATGGCTGTTGGACTCCGTATGTCGAGCAAGCCATTCAAGGGGTTGGTGGTCCATTATTAGCATAAACAGATGGCCAAGCAGGTAGTATTTAAAGGTTTTGAGTGCCCACTTGACAGCAAGGGCCCTCTTCTCGATCACCGCATAATGCTTCTCCTGAGGAAGCAGTTTTCTGCTGATGAATGCTATGGGATATTCTTCACCCCAGACTTCCTGGGCCAGAATGGCTCCTAGACCCACCTTTGAGGCATCAGTTTGCACAATAAATGGTAGGGAGAAATCAGGACTAATCAGCATAGGTTCTGAGCACATGGCCTTCTTAAGACGCTGGAAGGTAGGTCCAGGTCCGGTGACCACTGGATCCATTTGGGAGCTCTCTTCCAGAGGAGATTGGTTAACAGCTCTGGCACCTGTGCAAAATTAGGGATGAACCGGTGGTAATAGTCAATCATTCCAAGGAAAGCACGAACCTATTTCTTCGATTTCAGGGTCGGGACCTGGGCAATGGAATCCACCTTCATATCTGCTCACTCCTGATTAAATACCCCATGTATTGAATGTCTCGGTCTCCCAGAAAACATTTCTTGGGGTTGGTCATCAACCTGGCCTTCCGCAGGCTGGTCATCACAGCTTGCGTTAGATGGGTGGTCCAGTTTCTGCTGTAGATGACAATGTCGTCAAGGTAGGTAGCTGCATACTCCTTGTGTGGTCTCAGTAGGCAGTCTACTATGCAATGAAATGTGGCAGGAGCCCCAAGGGCAGTGCTGAAAACTGGAATAGATCTTGTAGTGTCAAAAAATCAGTCTTCTACTTGGAAGCCGGAGTTGAGGGCACCTGCCAGAATCCTTGGTCAAATCCAAGGTTGATATAAAGCGTGCTGCACCGAGTCGCTTGATTAGCTCATTTACTCTGAGCATGGGATACGCTTTCAGTTTAGAAGCTGCATTGACCCTCCAAATGTCAGTGCAGAATCTGATGCTTCCATTGGGTTTAGGAACCAAGACGATAAACAGTCACTCAGACTCTTCTATAACTCCTAGATTAAGCATCTATTCCAATTCCTTGGTGAGGCCTGTTACCAGGCCTCCAGAATCCAATAGGATCATTGCCAAATAACCACCCCAGAGTCAGTAATGATATCATGAAAAATGAGGTAGGTTCGTCATGGATGGGTGGAGAACATCTTTAGGTTCCGGTGGATCAAACCTTCTAGATCTCTTCTCTGGGCAACAGAGAGTTGGCCTCCAATTGGGACTTAAGCTGGATCTGACGGGGCTGAAATTTCTGGCCCAAATTCATTTCCCTCTATCATAGCTGTCCCTGGTGTCCACTATTTCAAAAGCTTAATATGGTAAATTTTGGCTTTCTTCTGTTTTTATGGCTGGGCAATCTTATAGTTAACAGGCCCCACTTTCTCTTCCATCTTATAGAGACCCTGTCATTTACAGAGTAACTTGCTCTCAAATGAGGGCAGCAAGACTAAAACTGTTTCCCGGTTGGAAGATGCAGTGCACGGCTGCCTGATTGTAGCCCCTGGCCTGCTCAGCTTGTGCTTTTTCCAGAATGAGTCTGGCCACCTCTCTGGCTTTCCTTAGCTGGTCTTATGCCTGGCATAGGGTTCTTCTTCCCAGGTTTCCCTCACCATGTCTAATATTCCTCTTGGCCATCTTCCAAAGAGCAACTCAAAAGGCAAAAACCTCATGGAACTCTGAGGTACCTCACAGATGGAAAACATCAAATAACGTAGGAGAATGTCCCAGTTCTTCCCATCTTCCTGCACAAACTATTTAAACATCTGTTTCAGAATTTTATTGAATCGCTCGATGAGACCATCTGTCTGTGGATGATACACTGATATTTATAGCATCTTGACCTTCACCAAGGCACACGCTTCATCACCTTGGATACAAAGGGTGTTCCTTGATCTGTGAGGATCTCATTGGGTATTCTCACCCACAAGAATACTTCCCAAAGAGCATTTGCAATTGTAGTAGTCTTCATATTCCTCAGAGCAATGGCCTCCGGGTATCGGATAGCGTAGTCTACTATGAGTGAAATATACTTGCTGCCTTAGGTGGTTCACTCCATGGGACCTACCAGGTCCATGGCACTCTTTCAAATGGAGTTTCAATGATAGTCATAGGCACTAGATGGGCAGGTCGGACTCTGGAGGGGTTATGAAGTTGGCAGGTAGAGCTTGACTGGCAATATAACTGCACCTGTTTATGGACCACAGCCATAAAAATCAGGCTAAAATATGCTCTAGTGTTCTCTCTACCCCCAGGTGTTCTCCTAATAAATGACTATGGGCCAGCAATAACACCTATTGACATTAAGGTACCTCACAGATGGAAAACATCAAATAGCGTAGGAGAATGTCCCAGTTCTTCCCATCTTCCTGCACAAACTATTTAAACATCTGTTTCAGAATTTTATTGAATCGCTCGATGAGGCCATCTGTCTGTGGATGATATACTGATATTCATAGCATCTTGACCTTCACCAAGGCACACACTTGCTTCATCACCTTGGATACAAAGGGTGTTCCTTGATCTGTGAGGATCTCATTGGGTATTCTCACCCACAAGAATACTTCCCAAAGAGCATTTGCAATTGTAGTAGTCTTCATATTCCTCAGAGCAATGGCCTCCGGGTATCGGATAGCGTAGTCTAGTATGAGTGAAATATACTTGCTGCCTTAGATGGTTCACTCCATGGGACCTACCAGGTCCATGGCACTCTTTCAAATGGAGTTTCAATGATAGTCATAGGCACTAGAGGGGCAGGTTGGACTCTGGAGGGGTTATGAAGTTGGCAGGTAGAGCATTACTGGCAATATAACTGCACCTGTTTATGGACCATGGCCATTAAAAGCGGGCTAAAATATGCTCTAGTTTTCTCTCTATCCCCAGGGGTTCTCCAAATAAACGACTAAGGGCCAGCAATATCACCTATTGACATTAAGGTCGGAGAACTATCAGTAGTTCTACTTCTTCCCCTTTTAGGGCCCACTCAGCCTCTCTGTACAATAAAACTCCTTTTGGCACAAAATAGGGAAAGTTTATGCAAGGGACTCTGTTACCTAATCGACCCCCATCCACCTCCAAAACCCGCTCTTGTGCATGTTTAAGGGACTCATCCTTTTGGTGGGCCCTCCAGAGGTTCCCTGGGTCTTCTCCTAGCCCCCGCTTTGGGGACAATTGTATTTGAGTCACTATCGCTGAGCCCTGAGCTATCCCCAGGGGTTTCTTCCCTAGGTTCCCCCTTCCCGGATCCTTCCCCCATAGCTGCCCCCAGATTCCTTTGGTAACATAGCTTTTCCTGGCAACATTGACTCTGGGTCTTAGCAGGCCTGGGAGTCTTGACATATAGATCTGGGTCTTCCAGGGGGGAGATCTCTGGGAAAGTTTCCTGGTCCGACTTAGTAGAGCCATCAGTTAGCCAGGCCCATATCGCTCAGAAATTTGGGTAGTCTTGACCAATCACCACTGGATACAGTAGCCAGGGCAGCACCACAACTTTGAACATGGCTTGCCCTTCTGGAGTCTTAAGTGAAACCTGTGCCGTTGGATACTGCCTCTGGTCTACATTCACACATGCCAGTGTTACCATCTTTGCATAGTCAATTTGAAACTGGGTTACGATTTCCATATACTCTTGGGTCCCCTCAAGCTCCACTGGAATCACAAAGTTCTGGGTCCTTGGGTGGGGAGTGTCCACAAAAGTGCAGGTGTGAGGGGTACTTAGCCTAACCTCCATAGGTTCTTCCTTACCCACGGGACATTCCTGTGCAAAGTGTCGCCAGGCTCCATACCTAAAACAGGTGAAAGGGTCATGACTGGGGCCATGCCCTCACCTAGGAGGTGACTTTGCGGGTTGGACAGGGGAGCCAACATCCATTCTGGCTTCCGCTTCCATCCTCCTGGTCTAACGGGTGATTTCTTCCCCTTCTCACTTGTCCACTTCAGTCACCGGCTGGGCTTCATGATAACCCTCGGCTATTTCCAGTGCACTCTCCAATGTAAGCTTGGGGTGCTGACGTGGCCATTGTTTCATTGGGGTAGTCAAGCCCTTCAAAAACTGCTCCAATAGCACAATCATGGCTATCTCAGGCCGTCTTTCCCTCCGGTTGCAGCCACTTCCATGTGAGATCCTTCAACAGATAGAGGAACCTCCGAGGGCTCTTTTTTATTTGGAGCTCCCCCCTTTCTGAACCACTGATGGTAGGCTTCTGGGGTAGAGCTGACCCATTGCTGCCCGTCAGCAGATTCCCCAATTTTCCTCCAGCCACAAAGCCATGAGGATGGTTCATTCAAAGTTCACCATATAGTAGTCTGGTTCATCTTCTGCCATCCTTTTAAGAAGTGCTTGCGCTGGAGGGTGGAGTTGCGGTCTCTGTAGGGCCTGAATCAGTTCCTGCTGCTGCTGCTGTTGCTGCTCTTCCAGCAGGGCACATTGAAACTGTTGTTGTTGCTGTTAATACTGTTGTTGTTGTTGCAGCCCTTCAGTCAGAATCTGGAGGAGCCGCTCCATCCTGGCTTGCCACTGTTTTCTTGCAACACCACCACAGCTTCCTCTTCTGCAGCTGAGTTAACCCTGCAGTATTCCAACTCAACAATTTTAGATAGAACAATTTTTATAATACAAACATTCAACTAAACATTCTTCAAGTTACCTAACTAGGGTGAGGCTAACCCTCTTAGCTCACAAAAAAAAAATACTTGCCCTGCTGTAGAAGCCTAACTCTGGAGGTACATGGATTTGCCCTCAGTCATGTAGTTAGAGGAAATCCCACCATTGCCACCATAAGTAGTAGAATGGAATGCGTTGGGAAGGGGTTTTCTTTACAACACAGGTCAGACAGCAGTTCAGGGAAAACAAAAGTAATTGTTATTCTGTTTCAGCTTGTCAAACCTCCACAAAGCAAAACCGAGAACAAACAGCAGTTCAGGGAAAACAAAAACAGCTTTACGTCTGACCCAGCTTGTTAAACCTCCACAAGCTAGTTCTTTTGGCCCTTCCTCCAGCCCCAGTTAAAGTTCCTACCTCAGAACTCCTTTGCACGGCTTGCCTTCAAAGGACTTCTGACTCCACAGGCATCTCTCCTTCATGCAGCCTGCTGGGTTCTTAATCTCTCTGTGTAAGCTCCCAGCCCTGAACTCTGGGCTGCGGATGGGTAACATTCTATGAACCCCATCACAGCTTGGATAAATTGCCCATACATGTTACATCTTATGAAATTTAGAAGGAGGCTCTCTTTGGCACGATGCAAGTACTATGGTGAGCATTAGCAGTCAATTTGAGAGACTGAGATTGTACTACATATACCTGGCTTAGGAGTTAGGTTCATGATTGTCAAAGTATGCACAAAACTAACCCATTTGGAGCTTTTTTGTTTCGGGCATTGGACATTTGAAGCCAACAATAGCATTACATCATTTGCCCTAATTTTATCCAGGTGCTCTAGACAAAGATAATACATAATATCTTTGCCAGTACTAAACATTCCATTAGCTGAGACATCATGGTGAAAGTTAGATAAAGAAAAAACAGCAAAGCCCAGACCCTCTAAGGAAAAATGCTCCCCAGCTTTTTAGATGGCTCCATCATCATTGTAGCAAAGTTGTACTAAGGGCATCTGGCTTAGGGGCTATGGCAATGCAAGGCAGCAGAAGACAACAAGAAAGGAGGCATAGGAACATCCACTGACCTTCACACTCTTGGGAATCCAAACCATCTCCAAAAGATGAGGCAACGCGGTGAGACAGAAGTATGTTAGCTTTTTAGAAGGCGGAGTTGGCCAATTAGGATGGATAGCAAAGCATGTAATTCGGAACAGAGCTGACTAGAGCAAACAATTACAGTAGGTGCAGACAGGTGTCTTGAATAAGGTTATGCCTATGTTAAAAATCAGGATGCAGGACAACTAAGAGCTATTCAATTGCTTACACGTGAGCCTACTTAGCTCCCAATTTGGCTTGAATGTGTTTATTTTATAAATATGTCTGCAGAACAACTGCCAAGAGAGAAACATTGCTGAGAAAGGCTAACTTGCTCCCAAGGAAGGTGGGGGATGAAGTATCAGAAAGTCATGTATAGCTATAGGCAGTGGAAAGGGATGGGCCATAGGGATCATGGCCCCACCAATATTTTGCTCAAAACAGCATCAGTAATAGAGAGCATGGGGACAGGGCTGGAGATTGGTTTGTTTGGCCCTCAAACCAAAAAGGTGTTCTGCCGTCCCTGCGTATGGCAAGGCCAAAGCCAGGCTCTACCAAGTCACAGTATAAAGTAAACAATTTAGCAGGACATTTGTACCAAGTTGCATGTCATTTTCTGCAAGAACCATGACTCTGAAGACCTTAGGAAGAAATAAAAATACCTTAGTATGAAATCCAAGGCTAAAAAGGCAGCCAGAGTCTGAGAGGACCTTCCAACCAGGTTACTCAGTCCCTCATCGAACACTAAGCACTGTCCATTCTGGATGATGCCAGTATCTCTGGGGTTAGCTAGTTCAATAACTTCTGCTCTTTAATAAGGGAACCTTAAGTACTGCCCCGGGCGTGTCTTCCTTTGCTTGGTGAGTCCTTCTGCTATGCCTTGCCCTTTTCTAGCAAGCTCAGCAGCCCATGACTGTACAGAGATTCCCTTCTCCCTGTGTGAAGATCTCATTTCCAAAGCCCTTCCCTTCCAAGATGCCAGCCTTCTGGTAACCAGGGCCAGACCAAGGGTTTCTAGCACCCTAAGCAGACCCATTCCCCCCATGCTGCACCCCACTCGGCATCCATCTTCTTACCTGAGGGAGGGGCGGCGGCATGACGATCCCTCCCTTCCTTGAAGTGGAACAGTCACTGCTTCAGTGCTGCAGTAGGCCTTAAAGCACTCTTGGAAGGGGGCTGGAGCAGCAGGTCGTGACTGCACATGCACGCATGGGTGCTTTAAGGCCCACCATGGCATTGAAGTGGCAGCTTTGCCACCGCTTCTAAGAAGGAAGGTATCGCTGTGCCACCCACCAGGATCTGCCAACCTAGGTGGGGAGTGTCCACCTAGTCCGCCTGATAGATGGGCCGGCCCTGCTGGTAACTTAAGGCTGGAGCCTTAAAAACTCTCTGACTGTATGGGTGTTACAGTAGACAAAAGCTGCTATCCCACTCCTGATGAAAGAGTATGCCTGGTGAAGGCTCTGGCTTGTGATTTTGGGGGAACAAATGTAAGAGAGGCCACAGGATGTGCTGTGTAGACAAAGCCGCTTAGTGTACTCTTAGCAGGCTGAAAAAAATCGTTATTTCACACTTCTTTTGGTGCATGACTAATTGTATCATTGATTTCATCTATTTATTTTGAGGTCATTAATGGTTTGAAAATGTAGAATTCATATTTTGTTTCTCGCTTTTAAATTGTATGATTCATATCGTTTATATTTAAATTTTAGGAACTATGGGGGGTATATTCAAAGCATTTTGAATAAGAACTCTTGAAACATTCTAAAAAACACGATAACCCTACTTGGACGTAGAGAAAAGAATGCTTGTAAATATGTTAAACAATGTGTAAATAGTTACTACCCTGTTAAATGCCCCATGTAATTCAGTGTGCCCAGTTTGAGTTTAAAGTTTCCTGTGAACCGCCTTGATGCAGGATAAGGCGGTATAGAAGACAGTTTAAATAAAATAAATACATAGTTCTGCTAACCAGCTGATATGCACCAATCCCAACATTCACTGGCAATATCCAGATACTGCCATTGAATATCACCGCAGACCATGTGAAAAATGCCCGGTTAAAACCAGGACAGTCTGTGGGTGGATCAGGGGCAACGCCGGTCGCTGTCTGGTTAGTGATGATATTCAGCCGCTAACCAGATAGCTGAACTGGTTAAAGTCTGACACTTCAATGGCTGTCTTAACTTTAACAAGCTATCGCTATCCAGTTAGTGACTGAATATAGCCGCTGATCACATAGCGACGCACTGACTGGGGAAGATGAATATTCAGTGCTGGACTCCGGATAAGTTCTGACATTGAATATCTAAGTTTATTTAAAGCAGTGATGGCTAGGCACTTAAAAAAGTCTAGCCACCCAAGCTGAATATCGGCTCCTATGTCTTTTGTAATCCACTTTTAACCAGGATTGTTCAAAGTGGAAAAGAAATGCAAAATTAAATTAAATTAAGTTTTACTGAAGTCCTGCCTGGTTTTCTCCTCAGGAATCCCATGTGCACAATAAGAGGACAAGTATGCTGCCCATGTACACACCTCGGTTTCTATGTGTTGCCTACCTACAAATGGAGAGAAAACCAGGAAATGTAGACATAGCACAGACTGGATGGGCAGGCAGAAGGGAGACAGAAACACAGATAAAGAAGGAAACAGAGCCAGACAGACAGACACCGGGAAGAGAGAGAAGAGCAGAGAGCAGACAAGAGGATAAAAAAAGGATTAGTAGAGAGAAAAGGAGGGTGGGAAGAGGCACAGAACAAAGACTTATAAAGAGAAAAACTGGATCCCCGCGGACAGAACAGGAGCGATCTTTGCCGCAGTCGGGGTTTAGATGCAGTAGACAGCCCATGGGGATCCGATTCCGCCGGCTCTCGGCTGCATCTAAGCCCCGATTGCAGCAAAGATCCCTCCTGTTGGATATCGGGGCCTTCAGTGAACAAAAAGGTAAGACAGGAGAGAGACAGCAAAAATTTAAAGGGACAATACTTTTTAAAAAATGATGAGGAGGATGGGGGAATGGAGGGCAGGGGTGGGGGGAAGGAGAAGGGGAGAGAGTCTAGAAGGGGAACAGAGAGTGGGAGGAGTTGAAGTGGGAAGAGTGCAAGGTGAAAAAGTTAAAGGGATGACATATAGGGACAAAAATTACAATCTGTATAAGCCAAAGGGTGCATCCCCCCCAGAACATTCATGCAAGCACCTCACCCCCACACTACACACACGCGCGCACCCCACCTTTGCATGACAGACACACACAGAGGCACCACAGACATACGCACATTCGCACACACATATACACCTCACCTCCACCCTACACATGACATACACACACACACACATAGAGGCTCCCCAGCTCTGCAGCATACACACACATGCACCGCAGCCCTGCACTCACTGCCACACCCCACACACACACAGTCACACCACCGTTGCAGCACACCTCACAGCTATTGTTATCTAAAGATGACGCATGGTGTAGGAACTCTGGCGCTGGTCTCACAAGAGCATGAGACCAACGTAAGCGAACAGGAGGGGCAGAAACCCCTGGAGACACATCCTCAATGCAAGAGGATATTGAATTCCCTGCAGGGCAGGTCTTGGCTGCTGGATCATTTCCTGCCACAACATGGTGATGCTTTTCTTTCAGGTGACCTCTGTCCTCCAAGGCAGCACTGATGCTACAAGGCTGGAAGTGGGGACTTGTCTATTAGTCTTTGTAGGTCTCCTCTATATACCTCTCTGTCTGCCTCAGCTCCTTCAAGTCTGCTATTTTATCCTCCAGAGATTAGACTCATTCCCTGAGAGCAAGGATCTCGTTGCACCTAGTGCACATATAAGACCTCTCCCCAACTAGGAGATAATCATACAGGTGGCATTCAATGAGAAAGACTGGATAGCCTCCATCTCACTGCTGAACTGATGGACTTTGGCCCATGCACATGGGCCTGGAATTTTGCCACCCCCTCCTGGCCAGCACCTGTGTGGAGACACCCACCTCCCTGCCCTTGATATACCACTGTCTATGCATTTCCTCCTATGCAAAGGTGCTGCAGTTACACTTGGTATGCCCCATGAGAACTGCTCAGCTAGACCCTTCTTCTCTGGCCTCTATTCTGAGCTATAAGCTCATTACTGAAGTGAAGCAAGGCCACTCAGAGCATCTCTCCAGAGCATGAACAGACTGAGAGGCAACAACTACTAAGAGATGAACATATGTTAAGAGATCTGTTGAAAGGCAAATCTTTAGGATAAGGGAAGTGGTCATGCTCTATCTTTCCAGGCAGACATACAGCATAATTTAAAGTCAGTTTTGACAGCTACAAACCTGTCACACTGTTACATTTGGCACAAGGTAGTCTAAGAAGGCGGTAAAACTCCACACTGTGACATATATTGGCACATAAGGCCCATTTCCACAAGGTTTGACTTTGGGAGTTAGCTGATAAGGTTTCACTGGTTTAAAAATGTGGTCCTCAGATAGCTAAATTTAGTTCACTCAGTGCACAAGATGAAAAGATTTAGCTACATAATATATGATTTGCTCCAGGAATGTTTCTGGGGCAGAATTATAACTTAACCTAATTGGCTAAATTTAGGTGGTTAAGACTATGATAAAATGAGGAAAATACTTAAGAAAAAACTAAAAGGAGCAGTTGCAAAGGTTAAAGATTTACATCAAGCTTGGGTGTTGTTGAAAAATACTATCTTGGAAGAGCAGGCCAGCTGTATTCCACGCTTTAAGAAAAGTGAAAGGAAGTCCAAAAAACTGCCAGCATGGTTTAAAGGTGAGGTCAGAGAGGCTGTTGTTGCCAAAAAAGCATCTTTCAGGAAATGGAAAAAAACCCCAAAGGACGAAAACTGGAAACAGCACAAGCACTGGCAAGTTAAATGCAAGGCATTGATAAGGTAGGCAAAAGGAGAATTTGAGAAGAAACTTGCTGCGAAAGCAAAAACATGTAATAAAGACTTTTTCAAGTACATTCTTAGCAAAAATCCTGTGAGAGAGTCAGTTGGTCCATTAGATGATAGCGGGGTTAAAGGGGCACTAAGAGGCGACAAGGCGATAGCAGAGAGACTGAATGAATTCTTTGCTTTGGTCTTTACTGAGGAAGATGTTACCCATGACTGAAGTGGTATTTAAAGGTGAGGAAGAATTGAAGGAAATATCAATACATCGAGAAGATTTATTACAACTATTTGATAAACTGAAGAGTAGCAAATCACCTGGACCGGATGATATACATCCAAGGGTGTTGAAAGAACTGAAATATGAGATTGCAGACCTGCTATTAGTAATCTGTGAACTATCATTAAAATCATCTCTAATACCTGAAGATTGGAGGATGGCCAACGTAACGCCAATTTTTAAGAAGGGTTCCAGGGGTGATCCGTGAAACTACAGACTGGTGAGTCTGATGTCAGTACCGGGAAAAATGGTAGAAACCATCATAAAGAACAAAACTGCTGAACATGTAGATAATCATGGCTTAATGGGAGACAGCCAACATGGCTTTAGACAAGGAAGATCTTGTCTTACTAATCTGTTATGTTTTTTTGAAGGCGTGAATAAACAGGTAGACAAAGATGAGTTGGTTGATATAGTGTATTTGGACTTTCAGAAAGCCTTTGACAAAGTCCCTCATCAGAGACTTTTAGCAAAACTAAAGAGTCATGGGATAGGAGGCAGTGTACTATTGTGCATCAGGAACTGGTTAAACGATAGAAAGCAGAAGGTAGGGCTAAATGGCCAATTTTCCCAGTGGAGAAAGGTGAATAGTGGTGTACCCCAGGTATCTGTGCTGGGTCCACTGCTTTTTGACATATTCATAAATGACCTGGAAAAGGGAATAGAGTGAGGTTATCAAATTTGCAGATGACACAAAATTATTTAAAGTTGTTAAAACCCATGAGGATTGTGGAAAATTGCAAGAGGATCTTGATAAATTAGAAGACTGGGCATCAAAATGGCAGATGAAATTTAATGTGGACAAGTGCAAAGTTATGCACCTAGGGAAGAACAACCCAAAACTATGGTTACACTATGCAAGGTTCCACATTAGGAACCACCACCCTGGAAAATGATTTAGGCGTCATTGTGGATAAGATGTTAAAACCCTCCACCCAGTGTGCAGCGGCAGCCAAGAGAGCAAATAGAATGCTAGGTATCATAAGGAAAGGAATGGAAAAGAAAACAAAGGATATTATAATGCCTCTGTATCATTCCATGGTGCGACCACACCTTGAATATTGTGTGCAATTTTGGTTGCCGTATCTTAAAAAAGGATAAGGAAGAGCCACCAAAATGGTAAAGGGGATGGAAGGTTACCCCTATGAAGAAAGGCTAAAAAGGTTAGTGCTCTTTAACCTGGAAAAGAGACGGCTGAGGAGAGATATGATAGAAGTCTATAAATTAATGAAGGAGTGGAACGGGTAAATGTAGATCAATTGTTTACGTTATCAGAATATAGAAAGACTAGGGGACATGTTTATGTTTATGTTTATTAGAATTTGATATACCGCTCAGGCCAGAGGCATTAGAGCGGTTTACAATGCTATATCATTCGAGGAAATAGGAAAAGAACGCCAATTATATGATAGGACAGAATAGAGGAACAGAGACAGTCAAACAGATAAGAGAAGGAGAGGAACATGGAACAGCAAGTTACCATAAAAAAGAAGCACGTCAACCCAGTCCATGCAATGAAGCTACAGGGGAAACTATTTAAGACAAATAAGAGAAAATATTTTTTCACTCAACGTGTAATCAAACTCTGGAATTTGTTACCGGAGGATGTAGTAAAGGCTGTTCGTATAGCTGGGTTTAAAAAAGGTTTGGACAAGTTCCTAGAGGAAAGGTCCATAAACCATTATTAAAAAGGGACTCAGGATATCAATGCTTGACCCAATACAAGCATTGTGGAACCTGTCTCTTTTGGGCAAACTGCTAGGTACATATGACCTGAATTGGCCACTGTTTGAAACAGGATACTGGGCTTGATGGACCTTGGTCTGACCCAGTATGGCATTTCTTATGTTCTTATGGTAAGAACAGGTGATGAAAGGAGGTGAGAGTGCAAGGGAAAGGGGGAGGGGGACTGGGAAAACAAGGGGGGGGGGTGTTAGGAGTGAGAGTGCAAGGGAGAGGGATGGATGGAGAGATAGATGGAGGGAGGATGAGAGTTCAAGGGAGGAAGAATGGAAGAGAGGGATGGAAGTGTTGGGAGAGAGGAAATATGAAGGAAGAGAGTGAGGAAGAAGGAAGTTGTAGATGGTTAAGATGGGATTCTTTCTCCAGAACTCAGGGATACTCCCTCTACAGCGGAAAAGAAGCATTGCAACTCCATTTCAGTCAGTCTGGTCTATTGGCCTCTGTACTACAGCTGTGGACGTGGCCAGAGTCTTCTTATGCTTCCTCTTCCCCATAAGTATTTTTTTGTTGATGTGAAAAGGACACCAATATCACTCACCTAGCAATGATGTCTTTTCCTCCTCAGTCCTCCTTGGTTCCTTCGAAGGGGCGTTCTCTTTGGGCATGCGCTTTCAGGTACGCGCCTGTACACCACCACATGCTCTGAGAAAGCAGGAACATCTGGTTACATCTGTCTTCATTTTCCTCCTCTACCCCCATTGAATACAAGTCTCCTGCCGGTTCTTCCACGTGTTTGTTTTTGTGCTTTCTTTTCGTGCTGCCCACCTCCATGTTTGCTACTGGGCGTCTATTCAGGGGATCCTCTGTACCATTCCAGAGCCGATCCCCTCCCCTTAAATTTTCATTACTTTGCTAGGATGCCTGGCTCCACCCTTGTCTCCCTCTGCCACCGGAATTTGGGTTCCCAGAGGCAGCTTGGCTTCATCTTCACCACAGGTGACGACTCAATCCTCCATTAGCTACCAGGAGTTATTTCCCCAGCAGCAATCCAGCTTCTTCTTCGCCACAGACCATTGCTCTTCTCTCCATCTGTAGCCTGGAGTTGGGTCCCTGGTGGCAGTCTTTACTGTAGGCTGTGACTCTTCTCTCTATCCATAGCTGGGAGTTGGTTCCCTGACAGTAGTGATGGCTCTACTATCCATCTACAGCTGGGAGCTGTGTCCCCAATGGCATTCTGGCCTCTTCTTACCACGGGTCACAGTTCATCTCTTTATCTGCTGTCAAGAGTTGGGTCCCTGGCGGCATTCTGACCTTCTCTCCTTCAGCAGCTGGGAGTTGGGTCCCTGCAGGCAGCGTCACCTGTTCATCATAGTAGCAGCTCCTGATATTTTTTTTTTTTGCTGTTGTTAAGAGTTGAGTTCCTGGTAGCATACTCATGTCGCTGCCCCTGATTTCTTTCATGTTTTGGTGCCATGGAAGCTGGGTTCTTATGACACTAATTCTCATTTCATTTATTGAATATTTTACCTGCCATTACAAGAAACATAGAAACATGACGACAGAAAAAGACCACATGGCTAAAATATCAACAACTACAACAGTCCACTTTTTCCCTTTAGAGATCTCTGTGTTTGTCCCAGGCTTTTTTGAATTCAGTTACTGTCCTCATCTCTACCACCTCCACTGGGAGACTATTCCACGGATCCACCACTCTTTCCGTAAAGAGTGGTTACTCACCTGTAACAGGTGTTCTCCAGGAGCAGCAGGAATCAGTCCTCACTTATGGGTGACATCGGCGCCGACGGAGCCCTCGCGGAGCAATTTCCCCAGCTTTCGAAGAAAGCCTTTGGGATTGCAGCGCGCATGCGCGGTCCTCTTCCCGCCCAAGAATGCCAACTTGCTCAGTCGAATGACATAGCGGAAGACAGCAACCATAAGAATGACTGCAACTCCAGGGGAGGAGGGAGGGTAGTGAGGACTGATTCCTGCTGCTCCTGGAGAACACCTGTTACAGGTGATTAACCACTCTTTCTCCAGGACCAAGCAGGAAGTCAGTCCTCACTTATGGGACTCCCTATCTTAAGGCTACCGGAGACCTCAAGCTGGAAAAGAGAGCTCCCTCCAGCTCAACCGCACAGAAGGAAGGAATCTTCTCTGAATACGAATCCGGCCGGTAGCCAACATCGGGGCCGGCGGGTAGGAGTTGCCTAAACCTCAAAGAGATTGTGGAGGACTGCCTATCCGAAAGCACTATCCCTGCGGGACTCCCTCTCCAGGCAGTAATGAGCCGCAAAAGTCTGGCTAGAAGACCAAGTAGCGGCCCGGCAGATGTCTGCCAACGGAACAGAGCGGAGGTGTGCGACAGACGCCGCCTTCGCCCTGACACGGTGCGCCGTGACTCGACTCTCCAAAGAGAGGCCGGCTGCCCCATACGCCCAGGCGATGCAGTCAGCTACCCAGATGGACAGAGTACGCTTCGACACAGATAACCCCAACCGATTGGGGTCAAAGGAAACGAAAAGCTGGGCAGCTTTCCTATGCCCACGCGTACGGTCAAGGTAGAAGGACAAGGCTCTTCAACAGTCCAGGGTATGCAGAACAGTCTCAGCTCTGCTGGTATGTGGCGTGGGAAAGAAGGTCGGAAGAACCACCTCTTGATTGATGTGGAAAGAGGAAACCACCTTAGGAAGAAACTTAGGGTGAGTCCGTAAGACAACCCTATTCCTGTAGAACCTAGTGTAAGGGGGCTCCGACACTAGGGCCTGTAGTTCACTAACGTGCCTAGCGGAGGTGAGGGCTACCAAGAAGAGAGCTTTCCATGAGAGGAAGCGGAGGGGGCAGGTAGCCATGGGTTCGAAAGGCGGGCAAGTAAGCCTTTGTAAAACCACATTGAGGTCCCAGTCGGGAGCCGGAGGGCGCAACGGGGGCTTAAGCAGAAGCAGGCCCCTGAGGAAACGCGCCACCAAAGGATGCGAGGAAAGGGGCTGGCCCTCCACCGGCGAATGATGTGCAGAGAGAGCACTGAGGTGGACTCTGACAGAGTTGGACTTGAGGCCTAGATCGGAGAGGTGCAGCAAGTATTGCAGTACCACCGACACTAGGCAGGCGAAGGGGTCCTCAGAATGCTGAGAACACCAGGCAGAGAAGCGACGCCATTTGAGTGCGTAAGACTTCCGGGTAGAAGGTCGCCGAGACGCCAGGACGACAGCTTCCACCTCCGGGGGGAGCGAGAGCGGGGCCAGGACTACCCTCTCAGCAGCCAGGCCATCAGGTGAAGGGCCCGGAGGTTGGGGTGCAGAAGAGTACCCTGATCTTGGGTCAGAAGATCGGGCTGAAACCCCAGAGGGAGAGGGGTGTCCACCGCTAACTGCAGGAGCAGAGGAAACCAGGGTTGCCTCGGCCATCGGGGCGCTATCAGGATCCCATAGGCCCCGTCCTGGGCAACCTTGAAAAGCGTCCGGGACACCAACGGCATGGGAGGAAAGGCATACAGTAGGCTTGTGGACCACGAAATGAGGAAAGCATCCGGGGCCACTCTGAGGGGATGCGGATGCCGAGAGCAGAACCGGGGAAGCTGCCGGTTCAGGGGACTGGCAAAGAGGTCCACGGTGAGGGTGCCCCATCGGCGGAAGATTTGCTGGGCAATGCCGGGGTTCAACCTCCACTCGTGGGGCTGCAAGACCCGGCTCAGCCTGTCGGCCAGGCAATTCTCCTGCCCGGGCAGGTAAACAGCCTTGAGGAGGATGTTGTGGTCGACAGCCCAGGAGCACAGTCGCCGGGCCTCCTGACAGAGCAGGAGGGAGCCCGTGCCCCCCTGTTTGTTCACGTAGAACATGGCCACCTGATTGTCCGTCTGCACCAGTACGGACTGGCGAGAGGTGAGGTGAGAGAAGGTCCGCAGAGCTAGGCGGATCGCCCGCAGCTCCAGGAAGTTGATTTGTTGAGCCGCCTCCCAAGGAGTCCAAAGGCCTTGAGTGCACGCTCCCTGGCAATGCGCTCCCCATCCCAAGAGAGAAGCATCGGTCGTCAGCACCCGGGAGGGTGCGGGAGACTGAAAGGGCATACCCCGTACCAGGTTGGGCAGGTGGAGCCACCACTGCAGAGAGGAGACCAGGCGGTCGGGGTCTGCCAGACCTCCCGTGGCCTGATGCCATTGAGTGCGGAGACACCACTGGAGAGGCCTCATATGCAGTCGGGCGTTCGGCGTGACATGGACCGTGGAGGCCATATGACCGAGCAGCTGCAGGAACCTCTGGGCCGGAACCGGAGACGCACTGTGGAATCTGCCGGCCAAAGCCATGAGCCTGTCGGCTCGCTCTCGAGGCAAGAAGGCACGAGCTCGCAGAGTGTCGAGCCGAGCTCCTATGAACTCAAGATCCTGAGAGGGGCGCAACGTGGACTTCCCGACGTTTATGACGAAGCCCAAGTGCTGAAGCAGAGCCACCGTATGCTGCGTGGCCTGCGTGACCTCTATGGCCAACTGCGCCCATACGAGCCAG
The DNA here is from genome assembly GCA_033557465.1 of Ichthyophis bannanicus. NCBI lineage: Eukaryota > Metazoa > Chordata > Amphibia > Gymnophiona > Ichthyophiidae > Ichthyophis > Ichthyophis bannanicus. The sequence continues at coordinate 840,590,784 of CM066036.1, read as the reverse complement.
TCGTCCAGGTAAGGAAAAACGAACAGGCCCTGAAACCTCAGGAAGGCCGCGACCACCGCCAGGCATTTTGTGAACACCCTGGGGGCGGAGCACAAGCCGAAGGGCAGCACGCGGTACTGATAGTGTTCCCCGGCCACTACAAATCTGAGATATCGTCGGTGGTCCGGATGAATCAGGATGTGAGTATAGGCATCCTTTAGATCCAAGGAGCATAGCCAATCTCCCTGCTGGAGGTAGGGCAGCAAGATTCCAAGGGTAAGCATCCTGAACTTTTCCTGCTGCAGGAACATGTTGAGGTTGCGCAAGTCCAGAATGGGTCTGAGGCCTCCCGTCCTCTTTGGGACCAGGAAGTATCTGGAGTAGAACCCCTGACCCCACTGAGGTTGGGGCACTGGCTCCACAGCCTGCTCCTCCAGTAGACCCTGCAGCTCCTGAAGGAGTAAGTCTCTGTGCAGAGGGGGCCTCGGACGCTCCCCCGGAAAGTAGGGGGGAGGCACCTGGTGAAAATGCAAGAGGTAGCCCCTTTGAACCACCTGCAGCACCCAGGAATCGGATGTTATGGCTGGCCACCTGTGAGCGAAGTGGATCAGCCTGCCCCCCGTGCTGAGCGACGGGCGCGGAGGGGGAGAGGCTATGCTGGCATAGTCAAAAACCCCCACCCTGCGTGGCAGGGGGCTGTGCAGCGGGCTTGGGGGCCCGCGGCCTGCGGGGGCCATTCCCCTGACCCTTAGTCTGTGGGCACTGCGTGGAAGCCGCCGGTACTTGGTATTGAAGGTGGGATTGCTTATAGGCAAGCACCTTCCTCGGGTAAAAAGGCTTCTTCCCCGGACCCTTCCTCTTCTGCGTGGGAGCGGAGGTCTTTTGGGACAGTCGAGTCCGAGTGAGAGTCTCGGACTCGAGTTCCGCAGCCTTATCGGACATGGGCTTGCCGAAAAGGTTGTCACCTCGGCAGGGGACATCGACTAACTTGTCCTGTACCCACGGCTCGAGGTCGGATGACTGGAGCCAGGCCTGTCGGCGGGCACCGATGCCGGCTCCAGCTACTCGGGCCGACGCCTCAAAGCCGTCGTAGGCCGCCCGAGAAAGGAACTTCGAGCACTCTCGAATACTATCGGACAAGGCTAGGAACCTCTGCAAAGGTTCGTCGGAGAGACCGGCCGAGAACCCGGCGAGCTCCTTCGCCAAGTCTTGGAGGAACATGCCCATATACAGCTGGTATGTCTGGACCCTGCAGGCAAGCATGGAACCCTGGAAGCACTTCCTACCAAGGGCATCCAGGTTACGGGCCTCCTTACCCGGGGGCACCGAGGAGTGCATCTTTTGACTCTTAAGCCAATGCATCGCCGATTCCACAACCATGGAGTGGTGTGGCAGTTGCGCCTTCTGGAACCCGGGGCTCTTGCGGACTCGATAAATCGAATCGATCTGCTTGCTTAACACCGGTGTTGAGGCCGGGCTTTCCCACATGCGGAAGAACAGCCGCTCCAGCATCAGAGGGACCGGCACGGTAAAGGCCTCCTTCGGGGGAGAGTCGTACTGGAGTGCCTCGAGCTCTTCCATGCGAGGCTCCTCCTCTGGATCCGCGGGGAAAGCCAAAGCCTTGGCCATATCCCGCACAAAATCAGAGAAGCGCGTATCCTCCGGAGGGGATCGCCTTCGAGGCTCCGACTCGGGTGAGTCGGAGGGGACGCACCGGGTCTGAAAAGAGCCGGGCGACTCGTCCCCTTCCGTGTCCCAGTCCGACGCCTCCATGGAGGAATCAAGCGGCTCCGTGCGGGCAAGGGTTCGTCCCGATGTCGACGTCAGCGTCGACAACCTCGGTCCCGAACGGGAGGCCGAGGGAGACCTCGAGCATGCATCGACTCGAGGATCGACTCGGCCGCCGGGGTCGACTTGGGCGTCGACGTCCCGGTGGTCTGGGCGGATGCACTGGCGATGCCGGTCATCCAAACCCGCTGCTGGTCCAAGAAGGCAGAGATACTGCGCTCCAAGGATGTCAATCTGAGGTCAAGCCCAGAAGACCCGTCAGCCACCGACTCGGGAGGACAATAGTACTCACGTGCAGCTCCACCTTGAGTCGAGGAAGTTTAGAAGGTCTCTCCGCCTCCGAGGACTCGGGGCGGCTGGCGGGGCTATGCGACCCGGCCCGCGAGGGACCAGGTGCGTCCTCCGACGACGCCCGCGCGAGTTTCCTCTGCTGACGATGCTCCCGTCCAGGGGACCCCCGCTCAGTGGAACTCCGACAGAGCTCATGGCCGGAGTCACGAGACGTCGAAGCCTCCGATGATTCTTTCCTTTTGCGATTGCCGACTCCTCAGCAACTTGGAGGACATCTTGCCACACGGACCACAGCTCCCAGAGTCATGGTTGGGTCCGAGGCAATGGAGGCAGAAATTATGCGTGTCTGTAAGAGACATTAATTTAGAACAATGATCACATTTTTTGAACCCGCTGGCAGCCATAGGGGGAAAAAGGGGCCCCCGCGAGGTCGAAAGACCGAGCCGCCAGGGGTGGAAAATAAGTGGCGGGAACGCCAGTTAAAAACTGAAAACAAAAAAAGAAATGTGAACGGACTCGATAAGGAAAAAATCGAGGCCGGGCAGGAAAAGGACACGCGAACCGAGAAAACAACAAAGAATTAATCAACTTTTTCAGCGGTGGTAACAAACTACGTCTGTAGGGCTCCGCGGAAAAAAGAAGACTGAGCAAGATGGCATCCTTGGGCGGGAAGAGGACCGCGCATGCGCGCTGCAATCCCAAAGGCTTTCTTCGAAAGCTGGGGAAATTGCCCTTCTCTTCTACTGCCTACTCCAGACTTAGATATTTCTACATCACTACTTCTTATGCCTGGAACAAATTGAGTCAGTTCGTCAGGCTCCATTTGTAGCCCTGTTCAAATCCAGGCTAAAAACTCACTTCTTTAAAACTGCTTTTGGGTCCTGATCCCTCTAGTCTCCTATTCTACTACTACTACTGAGCATTTGTATAGCGCTACAAGTCGTACGCAGCGCTGCACAAACATGTAAAAGACAGTCCCTGCTCATAGAGCTTACAGTCTAGTCAAAACAGACAACACAGAAGGTGTAGGCTGGGATAAAACAAAGGGGAAAGGAAAAGAAAAAGGAGACCAGGTGAGTCAAGATCCAATTCTATTCACCTCCTATGTGTTTCCTTACCACTTCCCTAGAAATATTCTAGTCCCCACTTGTTGTCTGCCTTGATTAGACTGCAAGCTCTGATAAGCAGGGACAGTCTTTGTACAGCACTGCATACCCCCTTGTAGCGCTATACTAGTATTATTTATATATAGTATAATGATCTCAACAAATAGGGGTGACCTACATGGAGCAATGGGTAACCCCTAAACAAAGGCATGGGAGGGGTGATCTGCACGGCGTGGCAGGTGCACCTATTCTTGCCGCCTTGTGGGCAGACTAGATGAACCATACTGGTCTTTATCTGCCATCATATACTATTTTACTATGTAAATAATAACGCATCTTCCATTCCATCCTTCATCTGCCTTAGAATGAGCAGTCCACTAGGATTTTCTGAATAAGTTTGTCATTTTTTTCTATCAGTCATAAGAATGTACCAAAATCAGCTGTGCTATTCCAATTAGATTATGGTACTACTTTTGATAGTGTTGACGGCGGAGGATCACATTTCTGTGACAATGGCAACACCACCAAACTTAAACTGCGCGGAAGAAAGGCACAGCAATCTACTTCTGTATTTTGCCATGAAAACCCAATGGATAGTTACAACAAAACAAATTACAATTTAGGATAGCTATCCAGAGGGTCGCCATGAGTCGACTCCGACTCGACAGCACTTAACAACTACTTTTGAAGCAGCTTACACTGGCCCTCATTCACCACAAGAGGGTGCAGTGGAGCTGCATTTTGGCTCCAAGAGACAAAGAGTTTTTGCTGAGTTCCTTTGTGTTTGCACTGCGCACACCACAGGCTGAAGAGTTGCTTTGAAATCAAGAGTCAGTATATGTGTATAACAGGTTTTTTTCTTTTAATGCTTCATTCTGATATACTGATAAAGCATGCTTACCTCACACAGAGCAGCTAAGAGTTTCCAGGGAAAGTCAATGGGATTATCCACGATATAAAACACAGATTATCAAGGTGCTCTGCGTGGGGTCTGGAGAACCTAAATCATTCCACCTAAAATTACATGCAATTATGATTATCTCAATAGATTTACCACCCGAACAGCACCAGATACACACAGATCCAGGTCTATTTCCCACCAGAATTGACAGATCCATCTGGAACCATTAGATCCACTCTAATCCAGGTAGATTTCATACCTGAACTGCCAAATCTAACTGGATCTAGGTGTATGCCATATATTGCTACCAGATCCTCATGGATCTAGGGTTATTTCATAATAGATCCAATAGATCCACTTGAACAAGATCTATTTTGCAACCAAACCCACCTTGATTAAGGTTTATTTCACAAGTGAACTACTGGATTCACTCAGATTCAGGTTTACTTCATAGCAGAACCGCAGGATCCAACTGTTATCTACCAGAACTACTGGAACCACCCAGATTCAGGTTTGTTTCATAATAGGACCACCAGATCCACTCATATTTCATAGCAGACTACTAGATTCAGATAAATTTAGGGTTTCCGATTTTTGAGATATAATCCTAAAACCCTGATAGAGCTTCCCTGCTGTGGAATTTGGGTTTTCCAGAATAACCAAAAAACCCTGAAAATTATCCCCACCTATTATGTTCAAATGACATCATTCGACGGCTGCCATCATGGATGGATGATGTCATTGGATCCAGTGGACCACTGATAACGACACTGTCTTCTTCAATTGACCCATGTGGGTGCTGACTGGTTCTGATGAACACTTGGCAAATTTAAAAATGAGACATTTTGGCACAGTATAGTACTATAGATTTGAGTGCCAACAGAAGGACTAGCCCACTCACAAAAGCACTGTCGAGACAAGCGAGTCTGCACTAGAGCGAAGACTGGGTAGGATAGATGCTGCGCTCAGCAAACTCAATCTCTAGTCTTTTTCTTCCTTCCCTCCTCTTTTCATTTTATGGTTGCTGTCTTCCCGAATGTGTTCTCCTTCTGTTCCTGCTCTCTCCTGTCTCCTGTCTCCTCTCCCTGCTCATCCTACTTTTCTGCATTGCACTTTAGAATGAATAAGCAACATTGTGCCCGGTTATAAGACGTTGAGACCATGAAGTTCATTCTTAGTCATTATTTTCTCTGCTCCTGAATAGTCACTTTTCCCTAATAAATTAATAAAAATTTGCTGAGCCTAGCAGGTTATTGCTTTCTTCTCTTTTAAGGATTATTAAGATTTAAAGTACTTTTACTCATTTTCAAAGTACGTTGTTGCTTTTCCTTAAATTTTTCATTTATTGAATAGACACGCCAACACAGTGTGCTGCCTGAACCTTAATAGCAAGCAAGACCATGAAACCCGAATAATCAAATCCTCTAGAGCAAATTCAACCATTAGCTATGTGGCTTCTAGGGATAATGAGGGGGACAGAGAATATACAAATTTAAAATGTTTAATGTAAAAATAGAAACCACCTAAAATTTAGCTTTGAAATGCCAAAACATTGATATGCATAAATTTGTAGTAGGCTCCCAAAGCACCTAATTGGCTTTAAAATAAACATCTAAATTTACCATTAATAAAACCCGAGCAGCAGAAGTCCTGCTTGATCTACCCAGATCTGGTTTCTTTCCCACAAGAACTCAAGGAATCATCTGAATCTCTGTTTCTTTTCACCAGAAACTCTAAATCCACTTGGATGCAGGTTTACTTGATATCAGAACCTCGTGTTCCATCCGGATACATGTGCATTTCCCAAGAGAACCATCCGATCTATCCAGAATCAGGCTTGTTTCAAACTAGAACTATTGTTATTTACCCAGGTCAAGGTTTCTTTCATATGATAACCACCAGATCCTCACTACCTTTCCTCTTCTCTCTCCCCACATCCTTCCTCGGGAACTCCGCTCTTCTGGCAGATTCTTCTATCTGTGTCCTTCTCTTCTACTGCCAACTCCAGACTTTGATCTTTCTAACCTGCTGCTCTTTATGCCTGGAACAAACTACTTGAGTCGGTATGTTAGGATCTATCTGTGGCCGTGTTTAAATCCAGGCTAAGAACACACTTCTTTGAGACTGCTTTTGGATCCTGATCCCAAATCTCCTGTTCACCTCCTATGTGTTTGCTTACCATTCCCCGAGATATATCCTAGTTCCCAGTTATGCTGTCTGTCTTGACTAGATTGTAAACTCTGATGAGCAAGGACTGTCTCTTACATATCTCTGCACAGCACTGTGTATTTCTTATAGCGCTATACAAATGATAAGTGGTAGTAGTAGTAGTAGATCCACCTGGATCCCCTCCAAGAACCGCCAGATGAACCTGACTCCAGAAATATTTTCCCCCAGAACTATTGGATGCATCTGGATCCAGGTTTATTTCCGACTAAAACCACCAGATCCATTGGCTTTTACACTAGAAAATGGGGGAAAGCCAACAGTCGCCCAAGATCACATGGTTCAGAACAATGTACAGTATCTTTGAAGGATACTGACAAAACAGAAAAGTTAGGACATCCCCATAGAGAGGTTCCAATAAAAGTAAAAGTAGCCCAGGTGCCTTTAAGTGAAAACCAGACCAAGTTGAAAGATTCCAAATTATCTGTCATCCAATAGCCAGACTGTTCATATGAACAAAAAAGAAACTGAAATGCCTGCATGCAAATTCTAGAAGTCTAAAAAAATCAGATGGGAGAGTTAGAATATATAGCACAGAATGAAAGGTTAGATATAACTGGCATCTCAGAGACCTGGTGGAAGGAGGATAACCAATGGGACACTGATACCAGACTACAAACTATATCACAATGATTGGGTAGCTCACATAGGTGGAGGGGTAACACTATGGGGCATGTTTACTAAACTGCGTTAACATAGCAGCGGCTAAGTTAAGGTGCGTTATGTAACGTTAAGGTGCCTTAACGGCATGTTACATTACATTAACGCGCTTTAATGTTACATAACGCACCTTAACTTTCCCGGCCGCGGTAAGTCCTGCATAGGGTGGATAGAGGGCGGAGAGAAGGGGTCAATGGGCGGGGAGTGGGCAGGGAGAGGCCCCTTCCACACTAACGCGGGGAAATGAAGGGCTGAATCCTAATGCAACTGAAAACCTGGCGTTAGCACTCATGTGCAAGAGAAAGAAACCAGTTCTGTGTCAGCAATGTACAGCATAGGCAGAGAGCCCCAGAAAAGTGATAGTGCTACATTTGCACCAACAGCATAGTGGCCAAGTATGAAAGGCCACTATGGTGACAGTGCGAATGGGGCATAGGGTGCTGCAGGCGGGACATGTAGTGGGGGCAGCTGGGGCACAGGGCTGGCCAGACAGAAGCCTTGGTGACACATAGGAACATAGACATGAGAAATCAGCAAGACAGGCGCTGACCAAAGCAAAACACAAACCACAAATACCCTGACCACCCTAGCCAATAGTTGCCAGGGCACACACCAGACATCCTCCCAGCCACCCGTCCCCCATGTGGAAGGGGCAAAATGTTGGTAGGCATGTGGAAGGCCATGTATGCCCCTTACCCCGGACACTGCAACCCAGGCACCCGCCTACCCATGCAGTGTATGACCTGTGATGGCGCACCAACAACATATGCCCATGTCAGCACGACAGAGGGGGGCTGTGTGTGTCCGTGCTGGAGGGGGCAGTGGCACCTGCCTGCAGTGGCCCCAGGCCATGCCCTGCACCAGTATGTAGTGTGCAGTGCAACATAAAAGTTCTGGCTGAGGAGATATACAGCTAGCCCAAGTGACAAATGTGACCCTGTGGCAACACTGTGGGTGCAGGTGACAGATCGACAAAGTGCATATGTGTGGGCTGGGGCACGTGCCTGGCCCCCCCCAGTGCCCTGTGCACAAGGCATGCCATCATGCAGTCCCCCTGGCATGCCGCCCGTGGCACACGGCATGACAATGGCATGTATGGCATGGTGGTGCATGCCCACGCATGGGGAGGCTGCTGCTCGGGAAAGGGGGCCAGGAGGTGTCCACCCATGGCACATAGGGTGAAGGTCAGATATGCGCAGCAGCACCCGCAACATGCAGGTGGCAGAGGTAACAGGAAGTGGGGGACAGATAGCACACAGCAGAGTCAGCCACCTGCTGCACCCAGATATGTGTGATGAGCAGAAGCAGATGGCCAGGGATGCATGTCCCCTAATTGTCCCGCCCATTTCTGTACCCACAGGTGGAGGACCTTCGTAAAAAGGGGCGGGAGCTGAGGCTACGATACTCCCGATTCCTGGCATGGGTGCTACATGATCAATGGCGACAACATGATGGTGAGTGGCACAGGCTGTGCCAGGCACCATGGCACGCTCCAGTGGGCCAGCAGCCATTGTGGCCACAGGACATGTGTGCATGGTGTGCCAGATGTGTGACCGTGGTGCTAATATATGTCTTACCCCCACAGCGGATGCTGCTGAAGACCCGGCACCAGCAGGGCTGGACACTGGACATGGCCAGCCAGTGCCGGAGGAGGGACGGCAGATGAGCCCTGAGGTGAAAGATGGCAGTGGGGCCAAAGAGGAGGGAGGGGGCGGCAGCTGGGAGGGGGGAGTGGGGAGGGGGAGGGGGAGGTGGGGGCATGGAGCGAGGGGGAGGGGGAGGGGGCTAAGGCAGGGGTGGGGGCATGAGGGTGAAGAGGGTGAAGAGGGGAATAGGGAGGAGGGGGAGGGGGTGGGGTGGGCATGGAGGCGTGGCCAGCCCAGAGCAGCACAGGCCATCACAGGGTGCTGGGGTCCCCTGCCACCTGCCCCACAGTGCCAAGCTGAGGGTCAGATGGCAGTGACCATGGGCATTGTGGCTGACCAGCTGCACATGCTGTGCGACATACTCACAGCAGGCGCAGCTGACCAGCCACCCAGCCAGGGCAGCCCCCAGGGAGTGTGAGTGCCAGCCACGTCACCCCTGCTCTCTGGCATCCTGTGCCCCAGGTCTGACAACACCGGCGGGGTTGGGGGTGGCAGGGCCAGGGCCCTCAGAAGCACAGTGTGCATATGTAAACCCCCCAAATAGTAATAAAAACCTGTTGTTGCCACGATCACCGCATCCCTGTGTCTCATTTTGTAACATGGCAGTGGGGTGCGATTGCCAGGTGTGGGCATATCCCTGTGTGTCCCCCCGAGGGGGGGACGATACCAGGGGGTATCCCAGCGGTGATGGTGGAACGGCTGCTGGGGACAGGGCCAGGGGATGGCCCAATCATCAGTGGATGGGGTTGGGGGTAGGGACAGCGGTGCAGGTGGACTTGTGGGTGGGGGCACAGACCCCAGAGGGCATAGGTGGGGATGCAACCTGGGGTGGACCAATGATGGGTGTGAGATGGGGGGGTGAGGAGAGGGGTGGGGGGCCGGCAGAGAGGGTGGTGAGGGGGTGGCATGAGGGGGAGGGGGCGATGGCAGGGGACCTGTATACAGTACGGTATGCCATTGGCGCTGGGGCAGGGATGGAGGGTGCGGTCGGGGGTGGGTGGGATGACTGTGGGGCAGGGACAGACCGGTAGGTGGGGTGCAATGTGCATGGGGTGCCAGCAGCGGAGGTGCCGCAGTAAGGACACAGGTTCTGCTCAGTACAGTACATGCAGAAACGGTAGCAACAGTGGTGCAGATGGGCGTGCGGAGGATCAGACTGACAGGGGCAGCACCACCACAGATGCCCTGTCTGGCGGTAGTATCTACAGCAACAGACTGGGCCAGGGTGAACCCAGGGGCAACGGGTATAGCAGGGGTAGGGGCGAGGGTGAGGGTGGGTGGCGCTGGGGTGCCAGGGGATGGGGGCTGTGCCATGGTCCAGTTACATTGCCAATGACGGGGAATGTGAATACACGTGAGCAGGTCACAGGGTATCTGGGGCGGGGACCTGTGAGCAGGTAGTAGCACTGATATGGTGGGGGAGGGTGGGATGTGCATGACAGTACTGTGTCCCAGGGGAGGAGACCAGGGGAGGGCAGGCACAGGGGAGGGTGGGGGTGGCAGAAATGGCCATTCCAGGTGACGGATATGGGTGCAGGGGTGGCAGGGGGGGCAGAGGAGACCCAGGTCATGACCAGCAGGGATTCTTAGGGGAGGGGGCACCCTGCACAGGGAAGGGTGAGGGGCATGTGCCCAGGGCAACTGCATGTGTGACAGAGAGAACATGGGGCAGTCAGCTGGAAGAATGGACACATGGCCACAGGGTACACCAGTGAAAACACTCTTTATTGTGCACACTGCACCCCCCCGTAGCTACACCCATGTCCTCTGCCACGTTGGCCACGTCCCCGCACACCCCGTGGGGTGGTTGCTGCTGCTTCCACGGGCGCTGCTACCACCGGCTGGCCCATGTGTGCCAACATGGCCTCATGCACCGCCACCATCCTGGCCATGCTGCCTGCCATTGACCCTGCTGTCTTGTTCAGGGCCTGCACCTCACAGAGGAGGCCGCCCAGCACCAGCTGTTGGCATCACGCCTCACGCCACAGGTGATACTGTTCCACCGCCACCTCGCGCAATGCCATCTGCATGCCTGTGGGTGAGACACAGTGAGAGCCGTGAGACATGGGTTGCACATTCCACCTGTACACATGCAACAACTGGCCAGACAGGTTGGACACTCACCCTCTGCGTCCACATGCACTGCCTCGGAGTGGGAATGCATCTCCCCGATGACCTGATGGATGGTTGCCTGTGTGGGCCATGGTGCTGGACCCAGGGATGGTGGTCCGGCTATGCCACCAGCTGCAGCCTCCGCGGTGACGTCGCCGTCGCCTGCCTCATCAGCTGCCCCACCGTCATTTGAAAGATGGTGTGCTCTGCTTCCCCCTCCACCTCCAGCACTGCCTCGTTCTCCTCGGGCACCTCCACATCTATGCCCGTCGCAGACTGGGGACACGGTCTGGACCCTGGGGGCTCCACCCCCGCAGCCGCCTCCATGGCATGTATGTCACCTATGGGGGGTAAGGGTGCACAGCTCAGTTGTGCTGTGCCTGTCCAGCCATGTACATGTACCTGTCCCATCATGGCCTGCCAGGCAGTGTGGGCCGCAGGATATGTAGGAAAATTGGGGCAGTTCCCTGCTGTGTACATGTGGCCAGGGACTGTTCCGGTGCAGGGACGTGTGGTGCACCATCAGTTGTATGTGTCCCCAGTGTCAGCGGCACCTCACTGGTGGCTGTGTATGCATGCAACTGAGTACGGGTCGTGTCAATGGGTGGGACTGCTGGGGTGCTTCTGGGGTTGGCGGGCCACTGTTGCCTGGGACAGGTGTGCCCTATGGTGGCAGGGATCTGTGTGCTGGGGTGCATGCCCCGGGACAGCGTGGGGCCCTGACGGTGCTACTGCCATTCGACATTGGGTGGCTGTGCAGTGCGGGTGCATGGATGTGTGTGTGTGCCACACGGGTATGCACTGGATGTGTGTGTGTGCCACACGGGTATGCACTGGCCATGCTGGCCTCCCCACCCACACCACCCCCTGCATGGTGGCGTGCCCCATGTCCAGCATCTGGGGATGCCCCTGCATCCCCCTCGCCCCCACCCCACCCACCTCGGGACACCCACCCCATTGAATGCCATCGCACATTGCTGCCATCCTACCACCACCACCCACCGCGCATGTAGGTACAGGGGGACACCATCGCCCCCACACTGTACATCACTATGCTGCCCTCCCAACCCCTCCTCCATGGCTCCACTCCGCATAGGTGGCCCATGATCCCTGCCCCTGCCTGTCCCTCTCTGCACCTGCAGCCTCACGCCCACCCACCCTCACCCATGTGCACCGTTGTCACGTCACCCTCCCATGGCCCCCTGGTTCCAGTGGGGCCCAGCGTGTGCCAGCCACCCTCAGCTGCTGCTTCGCTGTCACAGGTCTCTGGTGAGCTGTCTCTGACGTGCTACATGGGCCTTCCCTGTCCCCATCACCCATGGCCTCTCTGCTGCTCCTGTCACTGTTAGCCACATTATGCCCCTTGGTACCCTGTCTGTGCTTGATCCTATGGCTCTGACCTGTCCCCAGCCTCCCCCCAACCCCCATGTGTTGGCTCACCCTAGTACACATTCCTCTGTCCCACCTGCACATGGGTCCGCCGTATCTAGCTCGGGCGGCAGGCCGTGGAGGTATATGGGCCCCAGTCTGTTGGCCAGTTGCTGCTCCAGCGGCGATAGTGTGGCTCAATATGGTGCACCCCTTCCTGTCACATGGGCGTGGCATCTCAGCAATGGCGCGAGCCCGGACTGAGCGCTTGATGTCCTGGAAGCACTTTCGTATGCTCTCGGTATCGCAATTGGGTCCCCCTGCTGTGGCTACCACTGTTGTCACCTCCTCCCAAGCGAGGTTTTGTTGGCCAGTGGTGATGGTGCTGCTGAGCTGCCCAAATAGGACCTCGTTCCACTCCAGGATGGCTGCCAGGAGGTGGTCATTCTCCTCCTGGGTGTAGCGGGCTGCCCTCCTCATGGCATCCTCAGGCACTGGCCTGCGGCCGTGCCTGCCACCTGCCATACCTCCGCACTGTTGCTGCACCCCCTGGCTGTGGCTGGATAGGCCTGCCTTGTCCCCCCTGAGGCTCCTCCTCTGTAGGGGACACTGCTGCCTGCTGGCTGGTTGTGTCACCCACGGCCATCTCATGTGCTCCACTCTGTGCCATCATGTGCCACCCTTGCCATTGCTGACCTGGTGTGCCCCTTTAAATACGCAGGGCGTGGTTCATCAGATGTTCAGACTGCGCAATGCGCATTCCTATGCATGCACAGCATGTGTTGCCACTACCCAGGGCACGTTTCCTACGTGCACAGCCATGTGTTGCCTCTGTGCCACCTACAGGGGGTGACATACATCACATGCTCCATATGCACGCGGGGACCCAGCTCGCGCCTGTGTCCCAGCATGCTATATGAGCCCTGTCCCCCTTCGGCGTTGCTCTGCACTATACACACACTCAATGTGTGTGTTGAGCATAATGTGCATTCTGACGTGCGCTATGCCATTATGCAATTGTGCACTTCACGTTCTCTATGTTCGGACCTCCTCATTGTCTGCTCCTACATCCAAAGGTGCTGTGTCCTCTTCCATATTTGGTGCCACACATCTGCCATTTCTGGTTTGTAGTTTTAGTGTGTGTGCTAGGCCACAGCTACGGCACTCTCCGCCGTGCGTAGTGTGACACCGAAGTTCTGCCCTATACCTTTAAGACACAGAAAGCTGCTGAGTTTGGCACAGATTCTGACAGGAAGGGAGATCAAAAGCTTCACAGTTACCATAGGCAACCAAAGCAGGCTGAGACACGAGGTCTGAGGGCACGCCTACCCAACAAACACTCCCCAAGTAATGAAGGGAACAGTTTGCACATGTGCAGGAAAACGCCCCTAACCATGTATAAGAAACGTGGTAGGCAAACAGAGTTAGATCGAGGAAGAAAGCTGGTAGGAGATCCAGCAGGAGTTGCAGTGAGAGAGGCTGAGTTGGATTCATGTGCTGATTCTGACGGTGGTTTTGGAGACTCAGAAGTTGAGAGTGATTTGGAAACTTGGCAAGTAAGGGAAGACTTGCAGCTCTCTAACAGAAGGTCAGAATACTCTCAGCCTAATGCTGTTTCATTTGAGTCTTGGAAGAGAAAGCCAAGCAGGGCTTTGAAAAGAGACAGAAAGCCGTTTACCAGCAGAGGGATTAACTGCAGGAAACCCTAACCTGTGACGCAGGAAGAATTTCCCAGACACAGAGGTCAGTGGGGAGAACGGAGAGCAGCTGGTAAGGAACTCTGTATTACTGAAAGGCAGAATGGCCTAAGATATTTACAACCTTGGAAAAAGGAAAGTAAAGTGATTGAGGACATATGTATGAGTGAAGAAGATGATTGCATGTATTTAAAGCCTGGCAGAAAACTGCCAAGAGAGAGACCTAGTAGAAACAGAACAAGGCAGTTTTACAAACTATCTGATAATTATTTGCCATACTGTGGAGAGAGTGGTGAAGAGAAGCTAGGGACTGATTGGAGAAAGTTCCAGACTCTCTGCCCTAAAGAAGATAAGATAGTTGATGAACTGATGTGCACGGAGCAAAGTGAATGCTTTCCCTATGTTGAGGACATGGACTGTTCTTTATTAATAACTGATGAAACTTCTCTACGCTAGTAGAAGATAAGTGTGCCTGGGAGAAAGATAAACATGCACAGAGGGAACTGCCAAAATTATTACCTGATTTCTGTTTGTTATAATTATTGGTTCTGTTCAAGCAAGAAGCTGTGTTTTCCTTTCACCTTTTGTTTTTGCCAGAAGCATGGCTGCCTCTTAAGTTTGGTATTTTTGTACTGTTTTGAAAATCCAGCAAACCCCGGGAGGGGAATAAATCCTTATTTCAACCTGACCACTCCGTCTCAACTACACTTTCTTTCATAGAAGGGTCAGGCCCAGCAATGTGCCTAGCTATCCACTACTAGTTCAGCCACTGCTGGTGACATTAAATGGCATAGTTGGCAGGATTTTTGAAAAAAAAAAAATACTACTACCCAAAGTTTTTTTTCCTGAGAGGATACAAATTGGCTGAAGGAAGAAAAACAGCAGCAAGGAAAATCCTGAAAGAGGAAATCCTGACACAGTGTGAACATTCACAGACTGACCTGACGGAGGCGTGCAGAGAACCTTTCTCAATACAAGATCCTACACCGTGCTGAGGTACAAGTGGCTGGGCACGGGTGGTAAGGATTGTGGAGAAAGGGGAACAGAGAGATACCTTGCAAAGGCAGATAGGGAGAAAAAAAACTATATATTGTGCCGCACTTGGTGGGCCCTGTTTTTTTTTCTCGCCCCATACAGGTATACCTCAACGCCAGGATGGATCCTCAGGACATGCTTCGCTGGATGGAGGAACAGTGGAAAGCCCAGGGTGAGCTTGCACGACAAGCCCAGGACAGGACTATGGCAGCACTGGCTGCGCAGCAGAAGCCACTCTTGGACTTGCTGACCGTGCTACTGAAGCGGACATCCACTGCTGAGGAGGAAAGTGTACCGGTACCAGCGGCGGTAGGAGTACAACACTATGGTGCATTGGCACTAGGACCTTTACAAAAGACTGACAATTTTGACGACTACTCTGATGCATTTGAGAGGATTGCTGAGGTGGCTAAATGGCCACTAGACCAGTGGGCAGTTAGGTTCGCCATGTCTTTAACCGGAGAGGCATTGGCGGCCTACAAGGCGATGCCCGCGGGCCTAGCGTCCAATTACCCGGATGTAAAACTAGCGGTACAAGATAGGTTAGGTTTAACACCTACACACTATCGCCGTCTTTTTAGGGAGGCAAGGCTCCTGCCTAAAGAGACGCCGAAAGCTTTAATGCAGCGACTAAAAGGTTTGGCAGCAAAGTGGTTGGCTCCAGAGAAGGCCACAGTAGAATCCTTGATGGATGCTGTGCTCCTTGAGCAGTACTTTGAGGCTGTACCTTCTGAAGTAAAAGCTTTCTTGCTATTGCAAAAATGCAAGTCTACTAGAGAAGCAGCAGAAATGACGGAATGCTATTTTGAAGCTGAATTGGCCAGAGCTTCTAGGGATAGTATGCTGAGAGTAACCGGCATGGAAAGAATGCCTGGTATAAAGAAGGCTTATACTTCTAAAGTCCCGAGAGAAAATATAAAAATATATAATGATGTGATAAAGTGTTTTCACTGTGGGAAAAACGGTCATATACGTAGGGACTGTCAAGAGCGTGTTGCCCTTATCTCCGGGGGAGAGAAAGACCCCGGTGAAGGATTTCTCATAGACGTCCAAGTGGAGGGTGTAAAGGCAGTAGCACTCCTTGATACAGGAGCCGACCAGAGTATGGTCTCCTCCAAGATGTGGCAGGCTATGCTGACTAAGAATCCTTTGCTCCTATGCCAGATACCCCCTTGTGTGAGCGTGAAGTGTATGAATGGAACCTCATCTTATTACTCCTTATATGATGTGATGGTAGAGGGACTAGGTAGTAAGGAAAAAGTACCTGTAGTGGTGATCCCAAACCTTCCCAGAGAGGTGGTGTTAGGAAGGGATTGGCCTTCCTTTCAAAAAGCCCTTAAGGAGAGGCTAGATGAAAGGGTAGGACTAGTTTCCACTAGGTCCCAAAGTAAGGTCTCGGAGGCAGGGACAAGTCCACCATCAGAGCCAGATGAAGTGCCCAATGATAAGGACATAAACCCAGAGCCAGAGCCCGACCTAGATGAGGAACCCCAGAACATACTTCCCTCTAATGAAGAATTAATTAACCTTCCCAAAAAGGTTAGGAAGGATAAGGCAGAGCGACGTCAGGAGAGGAGACAAAGGTCGCAGGGAAGAGCAGACCTGGAAGCCGGGGAGGGTTTACCTTGGGTGCCAGCCGAGCTGGTGAGGAAATTCCCTTCCTTCCCTAAGGAACAGCAGGGGGATCCCGCATTGAAAAGGGCATTCGAATATGCTCGAGAGGCCAGGACAATTTCGCCCAAGTTCTACTTAGAAGGCGAACTGTTATACAGAGAGAGCACAGATCCCAGGACGGGTACTGTACGCAAGCAGTTGGTGGTGCCAACTACCTTTAAGTCGGTAGTTTTGAAATTGGCACACGACCACCCCGTAGGCAGCCATAAAGGTGTCCAAGGGACATTGGACCAGGTGCTGGCTCGCTTTTATTGGCCGGGGGTGTTTAAGGAAACAACCCGGTATTGTGAGTCCTGTCCGGCATGCCAACAAGTTACGGCTGCCAGACCAAAGCCAGTACCGATGGTTACACCACCCACCATTGCAACCCCAGTGAGAAAGTTAGCCATGGATATTGTAGGCCCATTAATACGAACACCAAGGGGCTTCCAATATATTCTGGTGATCATGGACCATGCAACCAGGTTTCCATGGGCAATACCCCTGCGCAATATTTCAGCAAAGACCATCTCAATAGAGCTCATAAAACTGTTTTGTGAGATTGGGTTTCCACAAGAGATCCTAACGGATCAAGGGACCAATTTCACGTCAAAACACTTGGCCATGCTTTGGGACGCCTTTGGGATAAGACATATCCGCACCTCAGCGTACCACCCCCAGTCCAACGGGCTGGTGGAACGCATGAATCAGTCCCTAAAGCAGATGTTAAGGCGGAGCTTAGGAGGCAATATGGTAGAATGGGACAACGTCCTCCCATTCGTCCTGTACGCCTGTAGGGAATGCGTACAGACATCGCTGGGGACATCACCTTACGAACTGTTATTTGGTAGGGCCCCGAGGGGGATCTTAGATATCCTTCGGGAGCAGTGGGTGGCACCAGATGAGACAGAAGTAGGGGTACCCCAATTCTTGAAAGACCTCAGGAACCGTTTAGAACAGACTTCTCGAGTGTCTATGGACAATCTGCAGGCCAGCCAACGCCAGCAGAAAAAAATACTATGACCGGGGAACTAGAACCAGGAAGTTGTCCATAGGGGATAAAGTTGTAATCCTGGTAGCGGACGCTGGTCCGAAGTTCGAGGCCAGATGGAAAGGCCCGGCTACAATAGTTGGTCAGGTGGGTCCCGTTTCCTACAGAGTGGAACACGAAAATGGGCGCCACCAAGTATACCACTTAAACCTGCTGAAGCCTTGGCGGGACAGATCAGCAGAAGTGAGATTAGTGCAGGTAGTGAGTGAAAGATTCCGCTCAGATAGAATTACGCAGTGTCCGACGAGGACGTTCGCAGCTCGTAATATCTTAAGAAGGGGGATGTGTGACACCGAAGTTCTGCCCTATACCTTTAAGACACAGAAAGCTGCTGAGTTTGGCACAGATTCTGACAGGAAGGGAGATCAAAAGCTTCACAGTTACCATAGGCAACCAAAGCAGGCTGAGACACGAGGTCTGAGGGCACGCCTACCCAACAAACACTCCCCAAGTAATGAAGGGAACAGTTTGCACATGTGCAGGAAAACGCCCCTAACCATGTATAAGAAACATGGTAGGCAAACAGAGTTAGATCGAGGAAGAAAGCTGGTAGGAGATCCAGCAGGAGTTGCAGTGAGAGAGGCTGAGTTGGATTCATATGCTGATTCTGACGGTGGTTTTGGAGACTCAGAAGTTGAGAGTGATTTGGAAACTTGGCAAGTAAGGGAAGACTTGCAGCTCTCTAACAGAAGGTCAGAATACTCTCAGCCTAATGCTGTTTCATTTGAGTCTTGGAATAGAAAGCCAAGCAGGGCTTTGAAAAGAGACAGAAAGCCGTTTACCAGCAGAGGGATTAACTGCAGGAAACCCTCACCTGTGACGCAGGAAGAATTTCCCAGACACAGAGGTCAGTGGGGAGAACGGAGAGCAGCTGTTAAGGAACTCTGTATTACTGAAAGGCAGAATGGCCTAAGATATTTACAACCTTGGAAAAAGGAAAGTAAAGTGATTGAGGACATATGTATGAGTGAAGAAGATGATTGCATGTATTTAAAGCCTGGCAGAAAACTGCCAAGAGAGAGACCTAGTAGAAACAGAACAAGGCAGTTTTACAAACTATCTGATAATTATTTGCCATACTGTGGAGAGAGTGGTGAAGAGAAGCTAGGGACTGATTGGAGAAAGTTCCAGACTCTCTGCCCTAAAGAAGATAAGATAGTTGATGAACCGATGTGCACGGAGCAAAGTGAATGCTTTCCCTATGTTGAGGACATGGACTGTTCTTTATTAATAACTGATGAAACTTCTCTACGCTAGTAGAAGATAAGTGTGCCTGGGAGAAAGATAAACGTGCACAGAGGGAACTGCCAAAATTATTACCTGATTTCTGTTTGTTATAATTATTGGTTCTGTTCAAGCAAGAAGCTGTGTTTTCCTTTCACCTTTTGTTCTTGCCAGAAGCATGGCTGCCTCTTAAGTTTGGTATTTTTGTACTGTTTTGAAAATCCAGCAAACCCCGGGAGGGGAATAAATCCTTATTTCAACCTGACCACTCCGTCTCAACTACACTTTCTTTCATAGAAGGGTCAGGCCCAGCAGTGTGCCTAGCTATCCACTACTAGTTCAGCCACTGCTGGTGACAGTAGGTACCCCACACGTTGCATCTACACATACATTGTGCATGTGCACGTTACACAATCTCTACATGCCATCTCTACACACGTGGGGACAGGCCGCGTTCCCCTCCCCTTCCTATGCGCGCTCTGCAGACCCAATCGTGAGGTACACCTGTGTTTTGTGGTACGCGCGCGCTACAGCATTCCGCTTCCGTACTCTCTGTGCAGTTTGCAAAACTGTTGCTGGTGTGCATTGCTGCATCTGCAGCTGTGTCATGTTGGTTCTGATTAGTTGCCATGCCCCACAACATATTTAGCTCCCTACATCGCTCAGGCCTCTATCCATGATGGCTCCGACTGACCATGCGGGTTGTGCAATGGTGGCATTGCTGGAATTCAAGGAGCTGTGGTTGCCTGATGAGGGAGATGGTGTTTTTGGGGCTGTGGCACTGGACATGGGTGTAGTCCCACTGCAACACAGACCTGCAGCTGTGGAGGCTCCACAGGCTGAGGTATGTCCAGCACAGCACCGCAGGCATGCGGAGGCATGCCCTCGCCTGCCTCGCCTCTACAGGCCCAAGCCAATGCTCCAGGACATGCGTGAGGACCAGGTAATCTCCCTCTACCGTCTGAGCATGGGGGCTATTAGGGAGCTCTATGAGGATCTAAGACCTGACCTCGAGCCCCGGACTGCCCGGTCACATACCATACCGGGATTGGCCAAGCTCCTGACTGCCCTACATTTCTTTGCCTCTGGCTGTTTCGAATCCTCAGTGGCCGCAGTGGGGGGGGGGGGGGGGAGATGAGCAGGCCCAGCTTCTCACGCTGTCTCCATCAGGTACTGCGGGCCATTATCAGCCAGGTTAGGAATTACATTACGATTCCTAACAGTGGGCAACAGTGGGGGGCCCTGGGCCAGGCATTCCAGTGGATTGCAGGGATACCACATATGATGGGAGCTATTGATTGCACACATGTTGCCCTGGTCCCGTCCAGAGACAGGGAGGTGGCGTTCCGCAACCACAAACACTACCATTCCCTGAATGTTTAGGTTGTTTGTGATGCAACTGTGCATATTCTGAATGTGGTTCCCCGGTTTCCAGGGTCCGCCCATATCCTGCATCACTCGGCATTATTCAGACAATTTGAGGCCAGACAATATGGGGACTGTGTCCTGCTGGGTGGGTATTAACCATCTCTAACATGCACATGTTGTCTCTGTATTCTGGGGGCACTGCACCTATCACAGGTGGGACAGGGTCACCTTCGGTGTTATATTCGGGCCTTCTGACTGCATATCCTCTGCGACACACATGACATGGTGTGCTGCATCTCAGATGTCTTTTCGGAACACATTACGGACACAGTCCGTCACACTGTGCATATCACTTCCCATCCGATGTCTGTTATAAGTGGTCCCATTGCTGACTATGACCCCTGCATGTCTCTCCCTGCATTGTGGTTGTGCATGCAGCACTGATATTGTGTGGGGCGGTGTCCTCCAGCATGCCATGTCACTGTCACAGGGGACATGGACACATATGTTTGTGTGTTTCTAGACTTAACTATGTCTGCCATATGTGCATCATTGCTCTTTTGTGTGTCCCGGTACACATGCAGGTAACACTGTTTCCAGGTTCCACTGCTGTACTGCACATGTCTTTTGGTGTGTTTCTCCATGGTGGTGTGCGACACGGATTGTTTGCCATCACCTACTGTGCACGGCCTCAGCTCACACACATACGCAAATGTACATGTGTCTGTCTGGGTTGTGTGTTCCTAGTTGACTCTGTTTGCAAAGTGTGTGTGTGTGTGTGTGTGTGTGTGTGTGTGTGCTACCGGGGGGGGGGGCGCTGGGCTGGCTCACATATTCATTTTCCTGCTGTGCTGTGTATTGGGGGGCCATTCTCCGTTGACCTCGTCTGTAACATCATGTGGCTGGCATTGTGGTGCCACGTTGCTTCCCACATGTCTGCTCTATATTGGGCATTGGTGTGTAGTTTCAGACATCTTGGCTACACCCCTACTGTATATGTTACTGTGACAGTATATGTGTATGCACTGTACCATGGCCATCACATTATTGCATGCATGCTGATCTCTGCCCCATTCCTGGTGCACTGCCATGTGTCCGCTTGCTGCATTCAGGGATGCCACTCGTGGGTGTTGGCTACAGGTGGTTGATGATGTGATTGGTCTGGCTACTGTTGATGTGTGCTGGCCTCATTGCCCCTCCCCGGTGTCCTATATATCACACCCCCAAATGCTGGTGCACATCTGCTGTGTGCCATTATGTGACATCTTTGTGTGTCGTTGTGTTTCTGTTTACCTTTTGCACGTAGCTGCTTGTGCGCATTTGTGTGACCACCAGCTCATGATTGACCTTACCACATTTCTGTCTGAAGGTGATGCGGGATATGGCTGTCGTGCCTGGTTGCTGACCCCTGTGCATCTGCCACGGACACATACAGAGAGGAGGTACAATGAGGCCCATGCCTCCAGCTGCTCAGTCATCGAGCGCACCTTTGGCATTCTGAAGAGTCGCTTCAGGTGTCTGAATACGACCGGTGGGGCCTTACAATACAAACCCATGACTTTGGCACAGATCATTCTGGCCTGTTGCATCCTACACAACATTGCACTCAGGCACAATATCTGGGTCGACATTAATGAGGATCTTGAGAAGGATCTGCTGTGTCCTCCTGTACGTGGCCATGGTGACACACGTGTGGGGACGGAAGTCAGGCAACGTCTAATCGAGGAGCTGTTCTCATGTAAATCCTGCATATGTGGTGATATGCATATTTGTCTACATGTACATACTGCCGTGTCTGTTTCTGGGCTCTCTCTGGACATATGTATGTTTCCCTTCTGTCTTTACATCCCCAGGAGTAGCCTATGTTCCTGGCCATCGCTGCGGTGCAGTGGTACCTGTGTGTACGTCATTCAATCTGCAGCTGATTGTGTTGGGTGAACATAGTGGTACCTGTACTGTGGGGGCACTGCGGCATAGCACATTTCTGTTGTTCTCTGTCCACTGCATATATGTTGTTGTGCACCTCTTTGGCTTGCGTCTCCCTACACCACATGTTCCATTTGACAACCATATGGCAATTAGTTCAGGTCACATTCTGGGTTTTCAAAACTGTATTTGTGGCACCTGTGACGGAGCTGTGTGTGTCTGCAGGTGCAGACTGTGGTGGTGGCGGTCAGCACATATACCCTTCCCTAGCATTGTGCCATTATATAACATCTGTGTCTCCTTGCATGGACTGTGATGCTTGCCTCCACTGGTCTCAGCTTAGGCTCACAGGGGCCATATGCTACTGGTGGCATGCTCTCCCCATCTCACTCTGTGTGTGTGTGTCTGTGTTTTTGGGACGTGTCTATGATGGCACACTCTGCTACCCTTGAGCGTTGTCTGGTGATGGGATGTGCCTGGACACTTGTGCGGTGGTGCTCACTCCTCTATCTCTAACCCTGTTCTCGTGCCCTTGTGTACATTGTGCGCACATATTTACGCATGTCTTATATGATTTCTACTGACCTGTCTCCTGTTTGCTGCCAGTCCACTATGCATCAACGGTTCCGTTTCAACATCTCGCCAGACCTTGAACATGTGGCATTGATGGCTCGACATGCGGCCATGGTGATTCCATGCATTCCAGTGACATACTCTACCTTTACTGTGACCTCTTGTGGCCTTTGCCTGCCTCAGACAGTCCCTATCGGAACCGGCTGCACACAGACGGTACGTTGCATGTTTGATCTGTTGTGGCTCACATCACACTTCACATGTTTCTTATGGGCTGTTTGTTTTGTTGTGGACCTCTGTGGGATCTGTGTGCACCAACACTGCTGGACATGCTGTGGCCCACTGGGCAGCTTGTGTTACATGGCCAGGTCAAGATGGCAACCTGGTCGGCCATGCCATCTCCAGCTGTGGGCAACACGCACTGTGCTCTGTGTTGTGATCGTGTCCTGTTTGCATGTCTGAGGTCTCATTATGTACATACTGTGGTTTCTCTCTCTCCATTGTGACCTTATCTTGTGTACAGCATACCATGACCTGTTTCTCCTTCCTCTATCACAGGGCACAGCGACCACACTCAGCATATCGTCTACACTGCACTTGGTGTACCCATCATGGTACCATTGGGGGACAGAGCACATCCATGCAACGATCCCTGGGGGATGGTGCCATTGGGTGATGGGCCTCAGGGAGTGGGACACACACCTATGATGGACATTATTGTTTGACTGATACTTTGTGCAGAAGAGGGACGGCTAACACAACATTGCTGCCGTGCTCTGGCCGTGTGTCGTGGTCTTCGCGTTGGACACACAGAACACTCTGCATTACTGTGGCACACTGAGTTGTGACACATGACCTTGCATGCCCATGGATCTGTGACAGCCATAACAGGACATGGGTGGTTTCAAATGACATTTTCACTGTGGACAATGTGTACTGGTCTGTACATGTACAGCAGGATGTCACATACTCGCTGTATGTTGTGCATCTATCTGACAATGTGTTGATGTGTGAGGGCCATGTGTGTGACCTGCAGTGCAGTATATACACATATGTTTAGGTGAACAGTTGCATGCAGCCACGTGTGTGCCACAGGGGGTACATCCTGTATTTCATGTTTCTATGTCTGGCTACCTTGTACATGGACATGACAAACTGTTTGCCACCACACCACTGTGATGCGTGCCACCATCTGTGATTGCTGTTTGACCCTCGCAGGGGGTGTTACAGTTCACCTGGGGCTGCACACTGTCATGATTCAACATACATGGTGCATGTGCATCTGCCTGATTCCGGGTTTGCAATGCTGCATGTGCTTACGTGGATTCTGTGTGGGTTAGTGCACCATTGTTGTCCTTTCGTTCTACCTCCACATACATGTTATTGTGTGTGGTTCCTCTACAGATGTGCTGCTGTACATTGATTTACCTACCAATCAATGCATGTGTGCCCAAACTGCCATATGACATGGCATTGTGCCACTCACATTGCACCATTACCTTAGCTGTGGGGCAGGGGGTGTCTCTTTTTTCTGACTTAGGTTGTGCATTCCCTGTTCATTGGCATATATGTGATGCTTCTGTATCCACAACACCCATTGCAGCAGGCCTTCTGCATGGTGCTATCTCTATGTCTGTGAGGTTCGGCTTTGTTTGTTCTTTGGCAATATGTGCATCTCCTACCCGTTTCCATGTCCTCATTTGGCCTTGTGTAACTGTTTTTGCTCCCATTTGGGCATTAAAGGTGTTTCTGTACATGCGTAACTGATGTCTGCTGATTCTCAGGCACATCACAGACTTTTGACTGGCCATCTACACTGCTGTATGACCCATTGAAACACACACATATGGTCTACACAGTTGAGGGGTGGTGCTGGGGCATTGAGGCATGACAGTTTGTTAATGTTTCTGCATTTGCCTGTGCACTGCAGATCTACATTACTGTATGGCAGCATGGCATTACATCTAGGTATCCTCTGTTCTGACCCTATCGCCTTCTGGTTGTGTGGGCAGCTTGGTGCACCTGCCTGGACTGTGCCACCTGTTAGTTGTGTGTTCCTGTGCTATTCCCATGATGATGCAGACAATGTACGTCACTGCCATCTGGTTCACTCACATCATTGTGTCGCCAGTCGACCTTTCAGGTCATTGCCCAATGTGTGTGTTCTATCATACACAACATGTGTGTGGTGTATTGGATGTTGTGCTGCTGCATTCCTGCGCACAGATGGTTTCACTGCTGGCCACATACATATTCCATTTTAACACAGGTACCTTCATCGCTCCCATGTGCCTGTACAGTTGGATGTCGTCTATCTTGGAGTATTGTGGCTTCTTGTGGGTGGGCATCTCTACTACTTGGGCACATGCATGCCCAGGCTGGTGCCTCTACATCACCCCATGGGATGTGTGTGTCGGACATAGCTAGCATTGGTGTTCGTTGGCACTGGTGCTGGCTGCGGGACGGATTGGATATGCGCCTGCCTCATTGTCTACACATCATCCACTGCAGAGATGTTTATGTTTTGGTGTGGCACTATGGTTCTCACACTGGTCTGGGTACGTGGAGACCAGGATTCAATTCCCCATGTAGCATTTGTCAGGCCACATTCCCTGCATTGCTCTGACAGGGTCCAGTTAATCATTGTTACCGTTTGATGTACATTATGAGGTTTATGTTGCCATGTACATTGTTTTGCTCGATATCATGGCCAGTCTCTGACACCCATTACATATATATGGGTGTAGATTAGCAGACATCTAGCTGTATATGCTTTTCCTGGCTTGTGTGTCCTGTATTACCAGGCATGCATGCCTTTGTGGACATTTCATGACTCCTATGTGTTTGGTCCTCCACATGCAGCACCCACTGTGTACATGTGCACACCATGCATCTCCTGGACATGACCTGTCCTGCTCCTCATCTGTTGACGGACCAGTAGCTTTGGTGTGACATGTTGTACAGACATTTGTCTCTGCTGCTGCATCACCACACTGACCATCCTGAACCACTGGCAGTTGACTGTGTGCCAGCTGTCTGCCGCCTCACACGGTGCTATGACTTTCCATACACACATTCCATTTGGTAGTACATATTAGCATTGTAGTTGCCATGGTTGTTTGGGATAGTGGTTAGAGGCATGCATTGGGCCACCATAGGTTGTGGGTTTGATCCCAGCATGTTCCATTCCTCTTCTTTTGTGTTCTGCTAACCTTACCATGCAATGGAAGCAACTTCGTCACCTCTCCGCACACCCTCCTTTCTCTTCGTTGTGCACCACGGTGTGCCCTCTATGAAGCCTATCTGTCACATATTAGCTGTTACATATGGTCCTTATCATTATGCTGTCCAAGTGAGCAGTTGGCTTGGGGGATTGGTAGTGCTGTTGTGATGCTGGTGTTGGACATGTTGTTGTGCAGGTTCGATTCTCATATGCTCCTTTTTGATTCTGTTCCCTGTTTTGCCCTGGTCCACTGACCATGCACATGGCTGTCCCCTCTGCAGGCCCCTGCCACCCTTTCTATTTTGGATCTTCACTCCTTGGCATGCTATGTTCACGGCATTCCATTTCATGGTGTGTGTGCATATGTTTATCTATGTCTCTTGTCCCACTTACAGACTGCGATATCAGCTGTGGACATCTGTTCTGCATTTGTGTTGCATCATGGGTACTGGTGGGGGTTGTTCTATCCTAGCACATAACAAGTGTTTTGTGTGGTGTCCTGCAGTGTTCTTGTATGCAGACATTACTGTGGAACTCAACACGGTGGTGCAGCCTGCTGGTTTGTGCACTGACATTCTGCCCACTGGACATGGGTTCAATTTCTGTTTGGTCTCATTTTTTATGCCTGTCCTATACAACTACTTGTCATTCCTTTGGACAGTCATATCTCTGCGTATCTGTGCTGCCAGCCCATGGTACCCTCATCACAGTTGCCAACCATCCTTCTGTCCATCTATCTGTGTGTGTTAGCTGTGTGGCATCCTGTCTTCATGTGCAGGCTGCTACCCTTTTCTGCATTGCGGCTTGCCTCTCCTGTGTCTGCTCTGCATAGCACTACTACTCCTCTGTCCTCCTATCATTGCACTTGTCTTGCCACCTCTACCTCCACTGGTAGACACATATCCCCATCCTCTGCTACCCACTGTCATTGTGACAGTTTACTTTGCAAGCACCCTGTGCATCTGTACAGCTGCCTCCGATATGTTTATCCACTTTACCGGCTGCCACATAGGCTGCACGCAGACTGGGCGGGTCCATCAGCTCCCACTTCTCCTTCCCTCCATCACTTGTCCATTGCCTTTGCTTGGTGCTCGGTGCAGTGTTAGGGTTACATCTGTGTTTCAGCCTTACATTTCATGCTTATCAACTTGGGCCACCTTACTGCTCCTACGGCACCATATCTTTGGTCACTTTAGCATAATCATTGTAGCACCTGGACCTGGGGCACCTTAGGTTTTGGCACTTTGTAGGGCGCCTTGTAGGGTGCCTTACACTAGGTACCTTGTGTGGCGCTTTGTAATGCGCCTTAGCTCAGGGCACCCTGTACTGCACGTTGTCTCACGCAGCTTGCTGTGATGATGAACTGCCCATGCCTTTATATGGGCATCTGTACCTTTACCACGGAAACTAATGCGAATGACATTACCTCAGTTTACTAAACATGCCCCTATATGTTAAAGAGGGTAGCGAGTCCAACAGGATAAAGGTTTTTCACAAAATATAATACACTGTAGAATCTTCATGGATAGAAATTCCATGTAAAAAGGGGAAGGAAATGGCAGTGGGGGTATACTACCACGTGGCTGGCCAGAATGAACAGACAGATGATGAAATGCTAAAAGAAATTAGGGAAACTAGCAAAGTTTACAACATACTAATAATAGAAGATTTCAATTACCTCTGTATTAACTGGGTCAATGTTACATTAGACTATACAAGAGATGAAATAAATGACTGCTTTATGAAGTCAGGAACTGACTCGAGGGAAAGCTATTTTAGATCTAGTTTTAGTGGAATTCAGGATCTAATGCGAGAGATAACAGTGTTGGGGCCACTTGACAACAGCGATCATAACATGATCATATTTGATTTAATAAATGGCAGGAGGATAACAAGGAAATCCATTGCACTAGCATTTAACTTTCAAAAAGGAGACTAAGGGGCTTGTTTACTAAGCCGTGGTAGCGGCTTCCGCCCAAAATCGGAGCCTCAGCCCCATTGAATTCAATGGGGCCGCGGCTCCAATATTGGGCAGAAGCCGCTACCGCAGCTTTGTAAACAAGCCCCTAAGATACAATGAGAAAAATGGTTAAGAAAAACTAAAAGGAGAAACTGCAAAGGTTAAGAGTCTATATCAGGCTGGGGCATTATTTAAATATACTGTTTTGGAAGCCCAGATCAGATGTATTCTACACTTTAAGAAAGTTGGAAGGAAGACCAAACGACAATTAGCATGGCTTAAAGGTGAGGTCAACGAGACTGTTATAGCTAAGAGAAAATCTTTTAGAAAATGGAAAAAAAAAGCCAAATGAAACAACATAAGTGCTAGTAAAGTTAAATGCAAGGCACTGATAAGGCAGGCAAAGAGAACATTTGAAAAGAAGCTTGCAGTGGAAGCAAAAAGCATCATAAAACTTTTTCAAGTACATTTGTAGCAAAACACCTGTGAGAGAGCCAGTTGGATCATTAGATGATAAAGGGATAAAAGGAGCACTAAGAGAGGACAAGGCCATAGCGGAGAGTCTTCAGTCTTTACTGAAGAAGATGTAGAAAACTTACCCATGTCAGAAATGATATTCAAAAGTGATATATCAGAGGAATTGAAACAAATCTTGATAAATTGGGAAGATGTATTATAGTTATTTGTTAAATTAAAGAGCAACAAATCACCTGGACAGGATGGCATACATCCCAGGGTGCTGAAAGAACTGAAATATGAGCTTGTACACCTACTTTTAGTAATCTATGAACTATCATTAAATGCTTTAATGATCACATTGTCAAATGTTCTCTGAAACAATCTAGTATCTTAATCAGTTGCACTTTAAATGGATCTTAGTTCATTTCACGTTATTTGTAAATACTCTTCAATCTAAGTTAATTGTATGCCACTGATTTGAAGATAAAGTGGTATAAAACAGTTGTTAAATACATAATAATAATATATACAGCAACAGGGTAAAATCAAAATAAACTTACCTACCTAATTTCTCAACAAATAAGGGCGTCCTACACGGACAGTGGGTTCACCCCTAATCAAAGACAGGGGGAGGGGTGGCCTGCATGGAGCATGGAGCAGGTGCACCTACTCTTTGCCATCTTACTGGGCAGACTAGATGGACCATTCTGGTCTTTATCTGCTGTCATTTACTATGTTACTATCCAGATGAAAGAGTCCCCCATTCCATGTCACGACAAAACCTGAAATAGGTATTCCTACCCCACTCAATCAAATGCCCTCTCAGCATCAAAACTAACCAGCAGCAAGAGCACCATCAACTCATGTACCCACTCAAGGGACGCAAGCATCTTCTGCAGGTTTCCAGAAGCATACCGGCCTCACACGAATCCAACCTGAGACTTGTGCACCAGCCTGGGGAGCAACAGCACCAGCCGGTCTGCCAAAATCTTTGCCAGCAACTTAAGGTCAAAATTAATCAACAAAATGGGATGGTAGGAGACATCTTTCAGTGGGTCTTTCCCAGGCTTAGGTAATAAAGTAATATATACCCGATTTGCCCCTCATGTGAGTCCCCCCTAAGCAGTATGCCCCTGGTACTGGTCCACCAAGGGCAGAGCCAGTTGGTCTTGCAGCAATTTATAAAATTCAGCATTGTATCCATCAGGCCCAAGGGTCTTACAGCACTGTGCCCCCGGATACCCCTCTGCATCTCATCCGCTGTTATAGAGGCCCCCAAGGCAGCAGCTTGTTGGTCCGTCAGTCGTGGAAGGCACACATCCAGAAAGTATGCCTCTATCCGAGCTGGTGAGATTCAATCCCCCCAGTAGAGGGACTGGTAAAACTCGCAAAGGATTCACACAATACCTGGGGTGTCCTTATACACAGTACCCTGGTCATCCTGCAGGGCCGGAACTGTACAGGGGCCTTCTGCCCCCCCCCACAAACAATGGGCCAGCAACTTCCCTGTCTGATCACCAAACTGGTGGCGTCGATAATTACAATACAGCAGGATTTTGTAGCCCACTGATGAAGGACCTCATTGAGCACTACCTGCACCTCAAGTAGCCAAACCCTAGTGGTTGAATTTGGATGACCGGCATAATGTTTCCGCTCCATCACTACCTGCTGCTCCATTCGCAATAGCCGTGCATTAAGTAGTTTATACCGGTGGGTCGCATAGGCTATAATATTGCCTCTCACCACCACCTTACCGTTTCCCAAATAAGCTCCGGTGCCTCAATATCCTGTATGATACATATAATCCTTTCAGCGTTCCCGGATATAGGGAAAAAATTATTTGTCACAATACAATTCCAGGGGTAAATGCCAAAATTGAGGCCCCAGCTTCTGTGGCACCCATATGAGGTCCACCCATATCAGAGCATGATCGGAAATTTTGCTCAGCCCAATAACGGCATCCTCCAAAAATTTGAATAAAGGCTCCATCGTCAACAAATTGTTTATACAGATACTCATCCCATGGGCTCACAAGAGATGTTTATAGTCTTGCTCCATCAGCCTGAATAGCCTCCAAGGGTCAATCAACCACAGGCGCCTCTCGAATCGACCTAGGATACATACCATCTTACCCCGCGTCCCAGGCCCTCTCCAGGAAGTGTCAAGCTGTGGGTCGAACACCCCATTAAAATTGCTGTCCACTACCTACCACCCCTCTGGGAATTGTTCAATAACTGAGGCCACAAGGGCAAAGTACTGCAGGTCCACATTATTTGGGCCATACAGATTACAGTACATAACACCACCAGACTGCCATCCAGCATCCCACTCAAAACTACATAGCATCCCATAACGTCTGAGATGTCAGCGGCACTGGCAAATCAGACTCTCTTATGAATCAAGATAGCAACTCCTCCTTTCTTTCCAACCATTATGGTCCCAAAGACTTGGCCCACCCAATCCCTACTTAACTTAGCTGATGGATCTCCTGCAGAAATACTATGTCACATTTCTACCTAGATAAAGTACAGAGGACTTTCTGGTGCTTAATCAGGGAGCCTAGCCCACACATATTTCAAGAAATAACCCTCAGCCTGCTTCACAATTCTCAGGGCCTTCAAAAACAGTGTACCTATACCAAGACTCTGAGGAATCCTCCCAGCCTAGGATACCCCAGTCCTCAATCATAATGGACTTTGCCCCCCCCCCCCACCAAGCATACCACTCGTGGGCCCACAGGGAAATCTCAGCCATCCCACCCCACATCCAATCCTCCCCAACCCTCTCCCTTCCCCCCTCTGCCCCATTCCCATATCCACCACACCATTCATTCCAACCACACACTGATGTGTCAGGGCCCCCTCTCCAGCCCCGCATGCCACCTTCAGTCCAGGCACCCTCCCTTATGGTCTTAACACACATCCCTCTGCTAGCACTCCCCTCCAAACACACATAGACCTTTCGCTATGCATTGCTCCAGCCCCATCAATGCTCTCCAAATCCCCACTCACATACCACAACATCCCCAGTCCCCAAACAGTTTTCCTCCTTCCCCATAGTCATGGACCCCACACAAATATAATATAATAAGGAGGTCAGCATACCACTGGAGCAGACAACATGGTAACAAATCATTACAGTAACTGTCAAGAACACAAATACCAGCTCAGGGATCTGTACCCCTACCAGGCACTGGGGAATGGGGGATGGCTTACAATCCATCTCCTCTCTCCCCACCCGGAGACTTCATAGCTCGCATTAGTCCAGCATGGTCCAAACACAGCTGAACATAGTCCCACATCAGATTTGTTCAATTCCAGAGTCGACGACACCACTCAGGCAAAGCTGGGAGTGCCCCCCCCCATTCAAGGTAAGCCAAAAGGCACCCAGAACCTGTCCCACCCAGGGGCAGCCCCAGCAGTTCTCAAGTGACTCATACCATCCCTAAAGCAACACACTGCCAGGTCCACACTCAATTCAGGATGGTTTTCTCCACCAATGGACCCTTGATGTTCTGCACAAATTGTAAGGCCAGATCCCCATTTTCAAAAACATGTGTGGCTCCATTGTAGAAGACTCACTACCTTGCCAGGTACACCAGTGCAAATTTAATTTTGGCCTCCACCAACTGCAGGCAAACTCTGGTGTAGGCTCTGTGCTTCTGGCTAAGCTCAGCCGAAAAATCCTGGAATATGGAGATGCATTGTCCTTCATGGTGCAAGGGCCCTTGGCTCCGGGCAGCATGCAAGACCCTGTCTTTTTGAACAAAGTTTAAAAATTTAGCCAGCATATTCCGGGGCTGACAATCTGAGGTATGGGTGGGGACGACAATCAGGGGTATGGTGGGGCCCACCCGGTGCATCCGCTCAATCTGAAGCAGCCCAAGTCCTCCCCCAACTGCAAGCACAGCAGAAGCAGTGTTTCTAAATAGCCATGGAGCTCTTGATCCTTAATCGTCTTAGGGATTCCCATGAATCTCAAAATATTCTGCCTGTTTTCTAGGTCATCCAATTTTTCCACAGGCTTGGCCACAAGCACCTGTAGCTGCCGAAGATCCCTTTCCGCTACAACAATGGCATCCTCGGTCTGCGAAACAGATTGTTTAGCCACTTCCAATCGATTGCCAAAAGCCTCAAACACCTGTCTCATGGTATCTAATTTGCCAGCTAGAAGGTCAACTGCCGATGTGACCTCTTCCACCAAGGCCAACTGGTGGAATATAGTCGAGACATCGGGACATCTGCCATCTTGGATCCAGCCAGTGAGAGCTTCTCCCTCTCCAACTGCGCACATTACATCGCTCTGTCGTCAACAGCTCACTTGAAATAACACCGGGGCATCCCTGAGCAGGTATGCCGGGTCCAGAGGGGCTGAAAATCCAGTAAACAGCTCCATGTACCGGTGCAAGAGGGGGAAAACCCCGGAGCAATCACAGCAAATGTCTGCACTCCTCAACGCATCATGTGATCTCCTCCCATGTGTGTTTTAATAATTTCCCTTAAAGAATGACCCTAGTACCCTGTTTGTTCTGTTTATCTATCTTGAATAGATTTTAAGCTCTGTGGAGCAGGGACTGTCTTTTGCATGTATGTGTACAGACTTGCATATGTCTATTATCACAATACAAATAAGTAGTAATAGTAGTAATACTAGAAATTAAACATAGTTGACAAGCAGATAAGACAATAACTGGTTTATTTTCTGACTTTGAAGTGGCAACTCAGAGAAAGTTGTGCTGTATAAGCTTTGCATAATTTACCATGGGTCTCATGCCATTTTAATTATATTGGAATTAATGAAGGAATTTTATCTGTGAATGATCTAAATATGTTGAGCTTTTGGTCCTTTGATGTGGTTCAAAAGACAGATTAAGTGTTTCTTTAATAGTTGTGCGTTGCATGTGGCTAAACAAAAAATATTTAATTACAAACACAGTTAATTAAGTTGTCAACTGGAGTTACCTTGGTGGGTTGATGAGGATAAATCAGCACTTTGCATTATTGCAGTTTAATTGCTAGAAGCCTCGGCAGTCTTTGGGGTACAGGGAGCAAACGTTTCTCAGAAGAACACACAAGAATTTACACCCAGCCTTGTATGTGCAAACACTGGAGTACTGTCAATGAAAAATACCACTATCAGAGAGGCCAGCTGACTAGAGTGTTAACAAGCAGTGTCAGCTGTTACATTCAAATAACGTGACTGCAATAAGATATTTAAGGGAATGAAGAAGGGTTGATGTGTTATGGCCTACAATCTAGTTGCTTGGTTTGAAATTGTACTATGTTGGTGCAGAGCTACCAAGTTAATTATTTCAAGGGGGAAGAGTT
The DNA here is from genome assembly GCA_033557465.1 of Ichthyophis bannanicus. Classification (NCBI taxonomy): domain Eukaryota; kingdom Metazoa; phylum Chordata; class Amphibia; order Gymnophiona; family Ichthyophiidae; genus Ichthyophis; species Ichthyophis bannanicus. Next base: position 840,557,211 of record CM066036.1, on the reverse strand, counting down.
TTGCCAACCTCATTCTGATATCTTTAAGGGGTCTACAGTGTGGATCTCAGTGATCATGGACTACAAATATGAGGGCTAAATTTAGGCACAGGCAACAAAGGCTTGTGCCTAGGGTGCAAAATTCTGAAGGCACCCAAAAATTGGGGCTTTGGGACCTCCAACTTGTGAACCTCTGGAGGATTGTTCTGCTCACCAGTCCACTGTCTAATGGCACCATAATCTTAAACCTGACTCTAGTAAATACGACCATGCATTGGGATGGGCTTAGGAAAATGTCCCTATTGTTACTGGGTAACTTGGCAGCTCTGTTGGTGGGCTCTCCTTAGCAGGGAGCTCCTCATCCATCTAAAAATGGTTTGCAAAAAAGCATTGAAAGGGTGAAATTATAATAAATGATATTACGTTGTATTTTGAGGTGCTGGGAGGAAAGCTTGGAAAACCTAGACATGCAATGTAGTAAAACCAGGACTGACTCAGTCTGTCCCTTTTTACATGGACTGTGTTGGCAACCTTGGGTCAGACTTGTTACAATGGCAGCATCACAACCTTAAGCAGGATGGAGTCCATAATCACTCAACTTGGAGTAGAGATGCATAAAGTTTTCTTTGTAGGTCTTCCATTATATCTCATAGGCTTATTTCCCTGTACATAGACTGCTTAAAGAACAAATCAATCTGTTCTAGAAGAGATCAACCATAAGCTTTCCTTAGAAGCTCAAATGACAAGACTTTGACTGTCATACTTTGGACACATGCAAAGAGAAAACTCATTAAAGAAAGACATCAGGCTTACATAAAAACATAAGATGTGCCATATTGGTTCAAACCAAAGATCCATCAAGTCCAGTATCCTGTTTCTAACAGTGGCCAATCCAGATAACAAGTACCTGTCAGGAAAGGTTGAAAGGCAATGAAAAAGAAGAATGCCAATGAGATGGATCAATACAGTAACAGCTATGGACATCACTCTATCAACAACTGAAGATCGAAGATAATTTAGGACAACTATCCACAGGGTCACCATGAATTGATATCAATTTGATAACACTTAACAACAACAACATTTAATTTAGAGGGTATGGGGTTTGGGTATGAGGAGTTTGCCAAGTTTTTTTGAGGAGGGGGTATATACTGTGAAATTAATATTATAAATGTAATATAGTATTTTAATGGAAATATAACACATCAACTAATGATTTCTGAACCAAATCTTTCCTTTCTACAATGGTACATAAATTTCTTAGGCCCATTCGGGCACTCCCTAGAGATTTTCATCCAATGCATTACAGGATCCAAGGCAGCATGCTCTTACCAGTATACAAATAAAATTGGTATGTTTATGGAGATTTCTAAAGGTTTCCTGTTATAAATTACTGCCCATGTTACTCTCTTCCACGTTGCTAACAGCAAGTCTGAAGATGTGGAAGGATGCATGTTATCTCATTACAACCTTTTCCAGGTTGCTTGATTTACAATGGTGTGTTGCTCCCCCGCCCTCTGACACTTAGGGGTATGTTTACTAAAACCCCGGTAAAGTGCGGGCCACGATAGTGTGTGTGTGCCATATAAGGAGTGGGCGTTCCGTCCTGAAAAAGAAAAGCCGGAATTTACATATGCGCTAAGGTGCGTGGCGCCCATGTGCGCCCCGCACCTTAGCGCATGAGATAGCTGCGCAGGAGGCATAAGTGGCGCGCTGAAGTGCAAGAAAAAGAGCAGAGCCACAGCACAATGGTTAAGACATTGACCAATGGTGCAGGGATCAGGGGTTCAATCCCCCACAGTACCCAATGAAGACGGCTGGCTGAGGTGTTAAGTTATGAGGCACAGAAATACTGGCCTGCATAAGGTGGCACACTAATGTTTTTGGCGGCATATGAATACTGGGCGGCATAAGGCGGCGCGCTGATGTTTATGGAGGCATCATAATACTGAGGTATAAGTGGCATGCTGATGTGCAGGAAGAAGAACAGAGCCACAGCACAATGGTTAAGGCACTTACCAATGGTGCAGGGATCAGGGGTTCAATCCCCCACAGTGCTCAATGGAGACAGCTGGCTAAGGCATTATTTTAGGAGGCATGTAAATGATGGGCGGCATAAGGCAGCGCGCTAATGTTTTAGGAGGCTTTTTAATATTGGGCAGCATAAGGCGGCGCGCTGATGTGCAATCACAGGAACAGAACCACAGCACAATGTTTAAGACACTGGCCAATGGTGCAGGTATCAGGGGTTCAATCCCCCAAAGTGCCCAATGAACAAGGCTGGCTGAGGCATAAGTTATTATGGGGAAGATTGCTTTAGGAGGCATTTTAGACATATTTTAATTATCACTACTAGCTAACGCACTCTCAAAGCATGTTAACATAAGGCGCCCTATAAGGCACATTTTAAAGTGCACTGTCAGCCAAGGCACCCTAGAATGTTGCTTATAGGGCGCTTTAGAGGGTGCCGTATGAGGTACCGCAAGGTCAGTGTACTGTTTTTTATGGCAGCACTGTGCAGTTTAAGGAATGAAAAGCATATGTAGGTGCGCTGACAGGCAAGGAGGAGCAGCAGTGGAGCACAATGGTTAAGGCACTGACTGCTGATACAGGGGTCATGAGTTTGCTCCCCAGTGTGCCTAATACGTAAGGCTGGCTGTGGCATCAGCTTTGCATTGTACATATTTTGTCCTGCATCACTTTATTTTTATTTTATTAATTGCTGCCAGCAAACACGCCCTCACGTGCCATAATTGAAGGTGCCGTATAAGGCACCCTATAAGGCACTCCATAGGGCACATTGTAAATTGCACTGTCCGCCACAGCACCCTAAAATGTCCCCTATAGGGCACCCTATAGGTTGCAGCACAGGATAATGTATAGTGCACCTTATATGGACTGGAACCATAAGGTGCCCTATAGGGCGCCCTATAAAGCACCCTCAGAGGCACCTTATGGGTACAGTATGCTGAGGGTGTTTTTGCTGGTATCTAAATATGTACATTAAAAAAAGATAATGCATTGGACAACCCTATCAAATAACCCCACTGTGGGTTTGAACCCATGACCTCTGGCTTCAGAGGCAGTGAAGTAACCATTGGGCTACAGCTGCTAGCCAGCCCCTGGCTAGCTGCAGAGAGCATGCATGTCACCACACAGACAGTCTGCTGTGGTCACCAGGATAGGGTTAGCCCACCCATACCCATGATGCACTGCACATGCAAATCAGCTGTCCACAGATTAACACAAGATGGGCAATGCACCCCCACAGCACCTCGGCCTGGTAGGGGGTACTGACCGTGTGTTTTACTGGCACAGAGTAGCTACACACCGTCACATTGTGCAGGTACTGTGCTCAACCTGAGGGTGCAATGAAGCGCCCAGGACCAGGTCCACAACACCTTCCATGGCTGAAAGAGGCCATGCCGGAGGTCCAAAGCAGTGTTAATGTGTAAGATAGGTAGTTTCTGCACAAACACCTTGGATATCTCTGTCTATTTCAGTCAGGTGTAGCCTCTATGGACCCCTAGGTGGGCTATGTACCACCACCCCCCCCCCCTCCTCCTCCAGGGCTGAGGGTGGCAAACAGGGTCTCCTATCAATAGATCCACATTCTACCTCCCTGCAAAGGTGGCAGTAGAGGGGACGATCAACCCCGGTCCTGCTGAGGAACAGACATCCCACAGGGCAGTCAATGCAGCTCTATACACATCTATAACACAATAGCAGACAGACATTAGGCCTGGATATAGTGAGCTGCACCCCACCACTATCTGATATTCTCCTGCAGCAAGTCATCAGCCGCTGCACCCTGCAAGCTGCTCCATCAAGACACATACCAGCTGCAAACAGTGTGCTAGTTAGTCCACAGTGCATGTTCCCAGTGGAGATGCATGCACCCAGAACTGGGATGTCAGCAAACACAGCAAGCAGATAAATCAGTGACTGGTCCCCAAAAGGAAACCCATATCTATCACATGAGAGAAATACTATATAGCACTATGGGGGTGCCTAGCCATGCTGTGGTCACTGCACAGTCAGGGTGAGAGTGATCTCTCAGCAGGACATACTGAGGTCACCCTGTCTGTTTAGGTGGTGGCCGGGCACTAAAATGTCCCAGTCAGTGCCCTATGCCCTGTGCAGATGCACCCTGGCCAGGCCACCCTGTCCGGCCTATACTCATGGTACCTTGCTCCTCATTATGTACATTGGCAGCCCAATACTAGCAACATTGCTGGCAGTGTGGGCTGTGGAAGGTGTTTGCAGCCACCACACACTGGATAGACAGACAGCCACTCCCACACCTATGCCAGCATTGTGCTACTATAGAGGGGTTCAGCAGCCATACCCACCACACCAGTCCTGGGCACAGTACAGGCATAGATATGGTACGCAATACTGTTGGGGATCACTCCCCAGGGCGGTAAACACTGTCAGAGACCAGACCTGCAGCACACACCGCAGACATCAGAATGATTGTTATGGTGGAGCCCAAGGAGCAAAATGTGCTTAACGTAGGAATTGATATCTGCCAGTTATCATGGGAAACATCTGATAGCTGTGTACCATATACCCAGGTGTAGGGTGGCATTGCTAAGGTATGCAACTGCTAGTATTGGGAGATACAGGCAGGGCCCAATGTCCTGCCTCTCCAGGAGGCATTGGCCAATGGGGCCTGTGGGTGTGTGTGTGGGTGTGTCTGGCCCTGTTGGCTGCTGCTTTACGGCAGAGTTTCCCAACTCCAGTCCTGGTGTTCCAAACACTGTTCGGGTTTTCATGCTGTCCCTCATAAATATGCGTGAGCTACATCTGCATACCATGGGGGTGGTGCATAGATATGCAGCACAGGCATCTTTATTAGAGGCAGCATGGAACCTGAATGGTGTGGGGCCCTCCAGGACTGCATTTGGGAGACTCTGCTCTAGGTAATGCAGCTGTTTATGGTGTCTGTGTTTGGTGTGGTAAAATATAGGCGTATTAACCATGCGTATGTTCTCAGCAATAAAGGTTTGTCCTTACTATCACGGTTTAGTTGTGTGAAAAATATGTGGATAGGATTGGTGGTAGCCCCAGCTGGCCTTTGAACCTGTGACCTTCTGTTTCTGCACATACTGTCTGTGTGCACTGCACCACTGTGTTGCCACAGATATGCTGCCTTCCCTGGGGAGTCCATGACTGTACATCCAACAGAGCCTGTCTGTTGCGGTGGACGGTGCCAGCCTGCACACGCCTAGGCCACTGTCTGCTGTGGCTTGCAGCCACTGCCCCCTCCACCACTTGTACCCTCCGCCAACATGCAGACATGTCCTTATCTGGGAAAAAGCATATGACCTGATTGAGTTGTGGCACTCCAGGACTGAATTTGGGGGACTCGGCTGTAGGTAATGCCCATTGTTATGGTTTGTGTGCGGTGTAGGGTAAAATATGGGTGTTTGAACCATGCTTATGTTCTCTGCAATAAAGGAGTGTCTTTACTATCACTGTTTAGTGGTGGGTAAAACTATGGAGACTGAGTTGGTAGGAGCCCCAGCTGGGATTTGAACCTGTGACCCACTGGTCTGACAGGCACTGGCTGTGTCCGTTGCACCACACTGTGGCCACAGAGACAATGCAGTCCCTGGAGATAGGAAACCTGGCCTGACGAGTCAGAAACCCTGCTCTGCACAATTTTACTGTAGGCTCATTTACCTTGTACGAAGACAAAAGTGCAAATAAGCCTCAAAAATGACCTCGAAAAAAGGGCCAAAAAACCATGACCAAGCTGGGCAACAGTGATATCACTGGGCAACCATAACAAACACTCCCAGGAAAGCTCCAATAAAATGCTATGATTTTTGAAAGGGTCTACGGAGCGTAGACCCTTCCAAAAATAATTTCTCCCATCGCGGATACATCCGGGCCCCATTGCGGCAGAATCAGGTCCATCTCCCGCATGTCTGGTATTTTTCCAGTCAGTGCGGGCAGACATGTGAAAACCAGAAACAGCCTCCAACAATTAAACAATTGCTAAGGGTGCAAGAGAGAGGAATTGGATAATTGTTGCAGATACCCAGCAGAGGAAAGAGAGGACGCTCCAGGAAAGGATGTACCTGGGAACTTCAGCGCTTGCTGGACTCTACACATGAAAGAGAAAGAGTGCAGACCAAATCCTCCCAGAGTTGCCAAGTTACGCAGTTCCAGCAGTGAGATTTTAAGCCTGTTCTGGATTTCTGACCATCTCATCCTGCTGCATTTTGGGACCTGCAGCACTGATTCCAATGGGTAAAGTCAGGGACTGTAAATACCATACTGCATTGCAATGCAAATTTAAAACCCGAATTGGAAATAAATCTCACTCCTGGAACGGGATAACCTGGCAACTCTGTGTTCCCTTTGACATTTAAAAGACTTTACCATTCAGTCTTTTATTTGCTCGTCTGCCTTTCCTACTGCTCGGATATACGAGGTGTGACAAAAACGAAACGAGACTGTGGCAGCCACGCCCATGACTCAATGCCAATTGGCTAACCGCTTATGTCACTGTGTTGTGCAACATCTCGCCACTGTTCTGCTATAATATTTTTCATCTCTCTCACCGTTTTTCTTTTTCAGGTTTTTTTGTAGTACATTGCTCCATCGCTTTGTTACGCAACTGGAGGTGGCAGAAATATGGAGCAAAGAATCAACTTGAAATTTCTGATTAAGTTGGAGAAGGGCCCAACTGAGTGTCTCCAACTCCTCCAAAAGGCTTATGGAGAAGATGTAATGTCAAGACCGTGAGTCTTCGAGTCAAAGAAAAGAAAGTGATGTCCTTTTACTGGACTAATTTCATACATTCTTAAACTAGCTTTTGAAGGTTAAAACCTTCTTAATCAAGTCAGGATAGTACAAGCAAAAAATGGCATTACCAGAATATATAAATGTATAACAAAAGCATTCCAGTGATATTCTCAGGGGAGAGAGTGGTGGAGGTGGGGGGGGGGGGGGAGAGGGGGTGCAGGGCCGGCCCCAGAATTGGTTCAAGATGTTGGCACCCTAGGCAGACCTTAAGCTTTTCTTCCCCTCCGCCCCCCCCCCCCGGGCTGTCAAAATCGATTGTCATCTGCCACCCCCCAGAGGTTGCTGTCCTAAGCGCCTGCTTAGTTGCGTAATGGTCGGTTGGGCCAGCCCTGGGGAGGCGGAGGTGGTGCAGGAAAACAGTGAGACAGAAAAATGAAGGTGAGAAACCTGTACAATTTATGGTTTATGATGTGATAGGAAGCCCAGATGTTTGTTAAATCAGGCCTGATCTTTCTGGAAGTGTCTTATGTTAATTTGAAAGGTTTTACGCTCCTGGATTGTTTTGAACTCTTAGCATGAAGTCACTAATGCAGTGCTCTGGTCCTGAGAGATGCTCCCTGATGGTGGTAACACCTTGATCTGCTCTCTGCTGTGTGATTCTATGTCTGTGTGAATTGGTTTTTGTCTTTAACATTTGGTCCGTCTCTCAAATCTAGCATCCTTTTTCACATTTTTTGCATTGAATAATATATACTGCAGAGGAAGAACATGAGTTGGACCCCTTTATGTTGTAGGGTCCTGTGATTCATGTTTATTTATTTATTTATTACAGTTTCTTATATACCGCGCTATTCGGCATCAGCGCGGTTTACATCATAACATAACTACCATACAACAAGGTGTCTGGTTTTACATTGAACAGGGAAAAAAAAAAAACTTGGATAACAGGGTTAACTATATACATAAGCTATTTACACTGCAGGACAGGTAAAATCAGATCATAAGTAAGGGGGCATCTCTAGAGGGGTGATTTCTTGAGAGGGATATCTAGGCTCAAAGGTCATCAGGGAAGTATTGGATGAAGAGGTAGGTTTTGAGTGCCTTCCTGAACTGATATAGATTGGTTATGGCCCTAATGTCAGGGGGTAGAGCATTCCAGCATCTGGGGATATAGAAACTGCACGCTCTGTTTGTGGTTGTCTTGTTGCACTTTGTCGATTCCTTTGGTGTGATTAGCAGGTTGATAGCTGTTGGCATAATTTGCAGCTTGGTATATTTCAGGAACTTGTGCCATTCTCTTCTTTTGGGGCTTCAAGGAAAACAAGACTTGTTTTATTTAAACCCAGTTCATACCTTCACAGAGCTGATCTCTAGCCGTTCCTCCAGCCCAGTTAAAGTTCCTTCCTTCCCCATTTAAAGTTCCTACCTTTGCATGACTTGCTTTGAAAGGATTCCTGGCTCCGTGGGCCTCTCTTTCTCCTGCAGCCTGCTGGGTTTTTAACCTCTCCTTGTGAGTCATGCCTTCCCAGCCTTGAACTCCGGGCTGCAGGTTCTCTTAAAAGGTGCCCGTTGATAATCCCTCTGGAGAGCGATGGGCAACACTCTATAGAACCCATCACAAGCCCCCATTTGAAAAATAACAAAGATCACTAAAAATCCCTAATCCCCTTTTCTGTTTGTTTTAGCAGATTATATGCTCTCTGGAATAGGGCCTGCCTTTTATAGTGCTGCGTATGCTTAGTAGCGCTATACAAATGATAAGTAGTAGTAGTAGTAGTAGTGTGGAGGGGAATTTTAGAAGATCCATCCAAGTGCAATCTGGGACATCTAAACCAGAATGTTTGCAAAAAATGCAGGCACGTCCAGGAGTGGATGCAATTTCACAAACCTGACATGCCGGGGCAACTACCCAGACATCCTAGAATAGACTAATGGTTAGAGGGTAGCCAGGGTTCAAATCCCACGACTACAGTTGTTGACACTGTGCTGAGTACTGGGGATAATGGGGTGTTTTCTTCTCTATACCCTCTGGATGTTTTTCAGCTAAAACGAGCACTTTTCAGATAACTGTTTATCTAGGGTTAGATGTAATGCCGGACATCCAAGACATTTCTGTGATCAGGTGGGGGTGCCCTGGTCCCTGGGAATGCCCTAACCATGCCTTCAGGTTCCCGGGGATACCCTGGCCACACCTCCTCCATGTCCCCATTCAGATTCGGACATCCCCAGAGACGGCTTCTAAAAGGGCTCTGGAGACGTCTCTGTTTTCAGACATCCAAAGCACAAATAAGGCTTCTAAAATTAGCCCCATACTGATTAATTAAGATACAACACTAGGCCAACCCAATGGTTCTGCGGCAGTGCTCAGTGGAGTAAGTTCCAATTGGAACAGTTGCCGGGCCCTCAGCAAAATTACAAGCGTGGAAGCAGCATGGTAAACATCGTAAAGTAAGTTTGCTGTGCTGCCTGCCACTGTGTGGGCCCCTTTTCTGCCCAGGTCCACCCACATTGCGGGGGTCTGCTTGGCGGAATTTACACCACTGGCAATGGTATATGCTGCCACGGGAAGGAGCCAAGTTCATGTCTCAACTTAGGCTTTCCATTCCCTAGGCCTGCTTGGGATGCCCCAGAGGCAACATTCACAGCCTCTGAAGGGGGGAGCCTTAGCCATCACTCAATGGTAAAACCTGCAGGCTGGACGTAGGGGGGCATGAGTGTTAGGTCTTGAGGAAACTGTGGCCTGGAGCCAAGGACTGCTGGGGTGGGGAATAAACAGGGCAAAAATCTTGGCAAATTGCAAATAAAGCAATGCGACTTTGTAGCCCAATAGAGGCCAGTTTTAACTGATCAGCAAATTCATAGACAATTGCTGTACCGAAAAAGAATGTTATTTAAAAAACGAAACTCTACAGCAACAATTCTCAGACTTCATGTATTTCAACTTCCGTTTTTTATATCAATTAATCATTTCAACTTCTTATGCTCTCACCTCTTCATGCTCCTGTTTATCTTGAACAAACTCCCTTATAATCTTCACAAATATTTTATTCTGTTCATAAGAACATAAGAACATAAAAAATGCCATACTGGGTCAGACCAAGGTCCATCAAACCCAGTATCCTGTTTCGAACAGTGGCCAATCCAGGTCACAAGTACCTGTCAGGTCCCAAAAAGGCACAATGTTTGTCCCAGGGTAAGCAGTAGATTTCCCGGCTCCTCTTTTATGGACCATTCCTCCAGAAACTTGTCCAAACCTTTTTAAACCCTGCTACATTAACAGCTTTTAATACATCCTCCGGCAGGGCCGGCCCATCCATTGAGCGAGAATGTTGTTCACACAGGGCCCCGTGCTTCAGGGGGTGCCGCGCAAACTTCATTCTTGCACAAATGGACGGCTTCAGAGGGAGCTGGGGAAGCCCACGCGAGGCCCCAGCTCCCTCTGCACAGTCGCCAGCGTAAAGAGTGTTTTCCCTCACGCTGGCAGCTATTTTTGTGAAGCACGCGAGTGCCAGGAAATGACCTTTAACCTTTCCCAGTATTTAGCACACTTCACAGAAACAGCCGCCAGCGTGAGGGAAAACACTCTTTATGCTGGCAGCTGTGCAGAGGGAGCTGGGGCCTCGCGCGGGGTTTCCCAGCTCCCTCTGAAGCTCCTTAGAGAGTCGTGGGGCTCTTTGGTGGGGCGGGGGTGTCTAGCATATGGGGGGGGGGCAAGGATTGGAAATGGACTGATGGGGGGATTGGACTGCAAATGGGCAGATGGGAGGGTAAGCTGGGATTGGAAATGGGCTGATGGGGGCTAGGATTGGAACTGGGTTGATGGAGAGCTGGAATAGGACTGGAAATGGGCTGATGAGGGAGATCTTGGACTGGAAATGGGCTGATAGGAGCTGGAATAGGGCTGGAAATGGGATTTGGAATCTTTCAACTCTGTACTTAAGGGCATCTGTGTTACTTTTATCTTTACTGGAACCTCTCTGTTGGGATGCCCTAACTTCTCTCATTTGCTAATATCCTTCAAAGATGCATCCTTCCGACATGTGTTTTGCGACTGTCAGCTTTCCCCTATTATCTAGTTGAAAAGCTGGTCTCTCTCCTTTTTAAAGGTTAATGCCAGCAGCCTGGTTCCATCCTGGTTAAGGAGGAAACCATCCTTTTGGAAAAGTCCCTCTCTTCCCCAGAATGTTGCCCATTTCCTAACAAATCTAAAACCCTCTTCCACACATTGAGACTCTGCCTTTTGGGTCCTGCGCATAGAACGGGGAGCATTTCAGAGAATGGTGCCCTAGAAGTTCTGGATTTCAACTTCCTACCTAAAAGCCTAAATTTGGCCTCCAGAACCTCCCTCCCACACTTTCCTATGTCATTGGTACCAACATGTACCATGACAGCAAACTCCTCCCCAGCTCTATCAAAAACCTTGTCTAGGTGGCGTGTGAGGTTCGTTACCTTTGCATCAGACAGGCATGTTCAACTGGCTCCTTCACATTCCAGTAACTTAAATATTCTCAAATCAGATTTTCATTAGTGCATGCGTTTAAGAAAATGCTTGTATTTTAGCCACTCTTGACTATTATGTAGTAAGCACCCAGAAGGTTCATACCAAACTCACAATAGCATTGCTGTGAATTCAAAAATTTCTACTTTCTTATCTAGAATATAATTTTACATGCTTTAAAAAGACAAATGTGATTCATTTCAGCTCAAATAGGTCTACCAATCATCCTTGTTCTGACAGTAATGGCAAAAATTCGAGTTTGGAAATCAGTTTTACTGATTTTAAAAGAAATATTTATCCTAAAATAAATTCCTTTCCAAACAAGATTTAAAACTTTGAGCCCTGTATAGTAAAGTGCAAAGTAACTTCACGAAATGCAAAAACATTCTTTGCTCAAAAGTTTGTCAGTTTTATATTAATCAATTACTATAATGCCAAATCATGCAAAAGCAGCTCATTAATGCAAAAATGTGGAAAAATGCTCCTTTGCTTCACAATGGCAGCACAATTTAAAGGGCCCACTGTCCCTAATCGTAGGTCCCCCAGGCTTTCTTGCCCAGGTGGACCTCCACTCCCTGGTGGCCCAGTGCACCTGACAATCCCCTCAGCCCTGTCGCAGAGATAAAGTAAAAGAACCCTCCCCCTAAAGTCCTCACACCCATAACCCTGCTCCTTCCTGGCCAGCCCCATCCTATTCCAGCATGCCCCTTGCCCGCACCCTCCTCTAGGACCCCTACTCAATCCAAGGAGTCCAGTGAGTGATGAGGCTGAAATGCTTCCCACTTGCTCCTGCCCTGGTAGTTGCCTGTTAGACCCTCAGCAGTAGTATCATAGTCCTTCCACCAGAAGTCAAATTGTTGATTAAGGGGTGCATATTTGGCAATCTGAGCTCTAGCAATAGCACCATGAGATTACCATGGGCCAGGATGGGGCAGGGCTTTCGGGTAAGGGCTCTGAAGGAGATTTCTTATGCTTTACACGTGCATCAATGCTGGGGGAGAAATGTCAGGACCACTGGGCCACCAGGGAACGGAGGACGTCTAGGGAGGAGGTCCAGGGGAGGCCCTTTAAATTTGTACTGTTGCCACTGGATAAAGGGGCATTTTTTTTACATTTTCCCACATTGCCACAGCCTGGGACTCTCAAAGTTCCCGGCTGTGGAAGTGCATGAAGATCTACATGGGAACTTTAGCTAAGGTTGCATCTCCTAGCTAAATTTTGCAGAAACAGGTATTGACATGCGAGCATTTACATAGGTTAGTATTGAAGGTCCCTTTTTAGCCAAAACAGTCAGACTATTCAAAACTTGTCTCCTAATTATTCTGACAATTGCTTTTCTTGACTCTCTAGTGTCTTTCATCTTCAGGACATGGACTCATATTTGGGATGGCCTGATCCTTCAATGATAAGTCACTGTCCTCATTCACAGAAAGCTGGGCAGAAGGCGGCAGTGCTTAACTCAGCAGAGCAGAGCTGTATGAAAAATGAGGCTGTTGGTAGGTCCCACTGCACATCAGGGGAAAATGGAGGAAGATGCTGAGAAAGGAGCGGATGCAAGGAGAAAATGACTACAGTGTCTAACTCCTGTATGTGCCTTCTTACTTCTTCCATGGCTGTGCCAACCCTCTAAACTACTATCCAGATAACTGATTAACCCGACAATGCTTGACCCGGCCATGTATAATTAGAGAGTGTACAATTAAGAGAAAAACTGGATCGTCCAGTCAAAAACTGGTCAGTTGGCTACCTTAGTCAGGATGAGAGCCGATGGTAGTTCTCAGCATCTTGCAGGTGCCCCCACACCAGAAAAGCTGCAGATGGGCTGATACAGCCAGAACCCCCTTTGGAGATGGACTAACGAAGGCCATAAAGCTCTTTCCCATAAAGGGCATATAACTGTGCTGTCTCCTCTAGAACTTTCTGAAAACCTCAGAACTTTGCATTGTCTGAGAAAGGATTATTACCTCATACCAGATCAGCAAACAGGTTCATCCAGTCCTGGTTTTCCCCATTGCATGCATGAGTGTGCAGTTCCAATATCCTTAGGAAAATCAAGCTACAAATCCTTGCATGCATTGGATCAAAACCCAGGGCTGAATCAGCGTATTAGCCTAGTCAATTAAGCTAGGCTGAGGTGGTAACCCTGCCCAAGAATTTTGTCTCTGTAGGTAAAAATCCAGGCCTGTTTGTATTACTTGTATATTATGTCTTTCTGTCCTTTCATTAATACACCTCTTATCTCCGTGCCACAAAAGGTCGTATGCGTATCCGCTGCAGTTATTTCACAAAGGTGTGAAATCTGTTGAATTTTTGCAAAACACTTTTGCTTATGCAAATCAGTCCTTTCCGAACAGTCTTACAGGAAACAAAGGTACGACTTATAAGAAAATGAAATGGGGGGGGGGGGGGCAGGGGTAGGAAGAAAGGAAGGTAGACTGGGGGGCCTATAGAGGGGCTAGAAGAAAGGAAAGGATTAGGGTGCCATCCTTCTATTTTCTAAGTTTTATCCAAATGTTATTGCCTATAGACCTTTGAATGTAATTGTTCACTATAAGATTTAAAATAATAAAATGTCCCGACAAAGAAATTGAGGAGTTTCTGTGCTCTGTCATTCACAAACTGCTAAACTCTGGCAATGCTGACATTCAGTACCTCTCTCCGGATGTTACTGCTGAATATCCACACAGACCATGGTAATTTGAGGCAGCCTGTGGGTGGAACTGGGACATTCCCAGAAGCTATCCAGTTAGACCTTATCAAGTTAGGTCAGGTCAATTGCTGTCCTAACTTTATGAGATTTTGGCAGGGCTGGTCCTAGAGCTGGTTCAAGGTTTTGGAGCCCTAGGTGAACCTCAAGCTTTACACCTCCTCTGGCTGTCAAAATTTATTATTTAGCTTTGCATGCCCCACTTTTGCTGCCCTCCACGGGATGCTGCCCTAGGCAACTGCCTAGTTGTTGGGCCGGCCCTGAGTTTTGCTATCCAGTTAGCAGCTGAACATCACTGCTGACCAGATAGCAAATCCAGTTGGCAGTGAAATCAGATATTTAGCACTGGAGCCAAAAACCAGAAATTCAGTGCTGGATGCCAGATAGGCTCTGGCACGGAGTTCGTTAAAGCGGCGGCAGCCAGGTACTTTAAAAGCTCTGACCATCGCCACTGAATATTGACCCCTGAGGTCATTTCTTTTCAGGCCAACTTTAGAACTCAGTGATCAGCACTAGGAATGTTTGATGTGCCTGGATTTTGCTCTCTCATCGCAATAGCTCACTGTAGTACTTGACACAAATGCACAGAAGAGAATTTACTAAGGAAACGTCGAGGTGGTACTTCATGATTCCATGGAGAAATTAGTAAAAGTTTCAGGACCCAAACTAGCACGCTGTAGAATGCTCACACTTGAACACACTGTATCTGCAGTCTAGAAGTGAATAGTAGGGATGTACAAGCCACAAAATTTCATTTTGTTTTGGCTTGACTTTTCATTTTTTCATCTTCGTATCATTTTTTGAAAGTGTGCCCTATTCCGTCAATAGAGTGCACGATTTCTGTCCATAGTGCACGCTCTCACCAAAGAGTGAGCAGTATTGATGGTAAACAGGAAATGACATGTTTTTCATTTCCTATTTTGCCAGGATCTCTGCTTTTGTTTTAAACGAAAGCACATCACTAGGAAATAACCTCGCTCACTAGCATCCCCTCACCGACCCCCAGAGCCGGCGAGGGGATGCTAGTGAGCATCAACAAAGCCAGTGAATCGCTTTGCATCTCTGAGGATGAGAGACTAAATTGCTCTCACCAAGTCTTGCTGAGTACCTTCATGTGGTTATTTCACTGTATAACATCTATATCAACTCTCAGTAAGGCGGCTACTATGATTCCAGTATAACAGCAAGAATTACTACTACTACTACTGAACATTTATAAGGTGCTACCAGATGCACACAGCGCTGTACAGAAAAAGACAAAAATAGACAGTCCCTGCCCAATAGAGCTTACAATCTAAAAAAGACAAAACAAAGAAGGCGAAGGACGAGGAAAGAACAAAGGCAACGGAAGGATAGGAGGAGAAACAAGACAAAGTTAAAAGGTAAGAACAAGGGAAAAGAAAAGGAACAGGTGAAAACAAGACAAGGGAAGAGGAGGAGAACAGGTAAGTCATGAACCAAAGGCAGAAGCAAAGAGGTGAGCTTTCAACCTGAATTAGAGCTATTTGTTTTGGTTGCATGGCACGCGAGATAAAAAGGTGTCAACCCAAACTTAAACACTAGGGCTAGTGCTCGTGGTAGCAATAGTGCAGAGACAGCAAATGAAGATACATCCCTGCAGCAGACATAGGCCATGGCGAACATGTTCATGAACCCACTGTAGCAAGAGATAGACCACAGAAGATAATGAAAGAGGATTATCCACAATTATGAGGATTCTTGTAGATAAAAAGAAAATAATGTACTGTAATCTTTATGCTACAATACTTTCCATTTAAATTGAGAGGGTATACAATGAGAGGCCATCACAAAGTAGAAGAAAGAGGAATACTCCCATAGGAAAAAGCAAGCCACAAGGATCCTCCCTCTCCGCCCTGATGTTCAACATATACATGCAGCCCATCTGTAACCTCATCCGATCATTCAATGTCAACTGCTTGATATATGCTGATGATGTACTGCTCTACATGCCATTCTCAACAGAGCAGCTGGACCTCTCCCCACTGACAGACTGCTTTGACGCAGTATCCAACTGGCTCGAATCTCAAAACCTCCGAATACAGCACAAGAAAACAGAGGTCCTTTTCATTATGAGGAACCAAAACTTCACCCCGCCACCCCACTTAAAGGTTAAGGAAGCAGAGCTACAAACCAAATCCACAATCCGATACCTTGGAGTCACATTAGACCAATGACTGGATATGAAGGTGCACATAAGCAACATAGCAAGAGCAATTTACCACAAAATCCGAACACTCAGGCACTTACGCTTCCTACTAGAGCCAGACGACTTCCGGACAATCTATCAAGTGTTGATTATACTGCACTTTGATTACGCTAATGCAATCCTACAAGGTCTCCCACAATCCACTCTGAACCCGCTCCAACTTGTGATGAATGCCGTGGCGAGAGTTCTACATGGGGCTTCTAGGAGCGATCATGTTACGCCCATCTTGAAGCACCTCCACTGGCTCCCTATACATGGCAGACTCGCTTTCAAAACCCTACTGCTGACTTTCAAGGCCATCAATGGGCTCTCCTCCACATCACTAGCAAAGCTTATCCAAACCATGTCCCCCAATAGGTCCAGAAGATCTGCAGCAGTCAACACACCGGTAATCCGAAGGAAATAACCCAATGCACCCATGCAACAGCAAAAAGGGCTTTCAGATTCTATGCACCGAGATGCTGGAACACCCTACCACCCAGCATCTGGGCAATCTCTGACCTAACCCAGTTTAGGAAGGCATTGAAGCACCACCTCTTCCTCAAATACTACCCGGAAGACAGCGCTCCAATAGCCCCCTCCCCCATCTAGTACAGCCACAGCAACTTAACCAATAGCCCCCTCCCCATCTAGTACAACCACAGCAACATACCCCACAAGCCATCCATGACTACGATTACTTTTGACACGACATAACGTGTCGCCTAGATGTAAATAGTTACCCCAGTTTTATCCAGGTTGTAGTACTTGTTCTTTGTAAACACAGATCAGCTTGCTGCACTGTGCTAGTCATTCTGTTTCATGTAAACCGCACTGATGTTGAATAGCGCGGTATAAAAGAGACTGCAAATAAATAAATAAAATTGATGCAAATTTTAAAGAAAAAAATAGAAGTATGGAAGTGATAACATCTTAAGACAATTGAGAGCTTTTGTAGAAAGAGAAAGAGGAGAGTTAGGTAGAAGTACTAGAAGAAAAGTGGGCGCAGAGAAAGAAAAGATAAAAAAAGGCCTTGGAAAAAAAAAATTGAAGAAAACAAAGTCAGTGCATGCAGAGGTGGTGGTGATAGATAACTACCAGCACCTTAGTAGTTTGAAGATACATAAAATAATGAAAACAATTCAAAATCTCAAACGCAAAATGCTGCATTAACAGAAGACGACCTTAAGGGCCCAAATTTCAGTTGGATATAAGCTTGATAGGGCCACTTGGCAATCGTGATCATAGCATGATCGCATTTGATTTAATAAATGACAGAAGGATGGCAAGGAAATCCACAGTACTACCTTCAAACTTTCAAAAGGGAGACTATGATAAACTGGGAAAATAGTTCAGAAAAAACTAAAAGGAGCAGCTGCAAAAATTAAAGACTTACATCAAGCATTTGTGTTTAAAAATACTATCATGGAAGCCCAGACCAGATATATTCCATGCTTTAAGAAAAATGGAAGAAAGTCCAAAAAAACTGCCAGCATGTTTTAAAGGCAAGGTAAGAGAGGCTGTTCTAGTCAAAAAAAGCATCTTTCAGGAAATGGAAAAAAGGAGCCAAATGATGAACACAGGAACAACATAAGCACTGGCAAGTTAGATGCAAGGCATTGATAAGGCAGGCAAAGAGAGAATTTGAAAAGAAGCTTGCCATGGATGCAAAAACACATAAAAGCTTTTTCAAGTACATTCGTAGCAGAAAACATGTGAGATAGTCAGCTGGACCATTAGATGATAGAGGGTAAAAGGGGCACTAAGGGAGCACAAAGACATAGCGGAAAGACTGAATGAATTCTTTCCTTTGGTCTTTACTGTAGAAGATGTAGGGAAATTACCCATGCCTGAAATGGTATTTAAAGATGATGTATTGGAAGAACTGAAAGAAATATCAATAAACTGGGAAGATATATTATAATTATTTGATAAACTAAGAGTAGCAAATCACATGCACAGAATGGCATATATCCAAGGATGTTGAAAGAACTGAAATATGAGATTGCAGATCTACTACTAATAATCTGTGAACTATCATAAACTATCATAAACAATATGTGCACACAGCAAAAAACTCAAACCACTCATTGCATTAGGAGACTACAACCTAACCTCCACATCCACCAAGAAAGCCGCATCATTCCTAAAAGCCATGGAATCCCTAAATTACTACCAAACCATTAACACCCCAACACACCAACATGGTACAACTCCGGATATGGTTTTTATCCCAAAGCACTTGGTGGAACAGGGCATAACCACAACACCAAAAATTATACCGGTTCCTTGGTCAGATCACCATCTAATTGAATTCACATTAACCCTAAATGACCTCATCCAACACACGGAAAATGAGACCATAACTAGAAGATTCAGAGCCTTCAAAAGAGAAGCATTCATAGACGAAATAGAACCCATTACTTCAGCAAGATTATGAAACCCTTGACCTAGGTATAGAGATGTGGAACTCCATAATATCAAATGCAGCTTCTGCCCCAACAAATATAAAAGCACAAGCACATAGGAGACCCAATGCCCCCTGGTACTCAAGTGATATTAGAGACGCAAAACGCACCCTCCGAAAATTAGAGAGAAAATGGAGGAGAAACAAGTCACATGACTCCCTAATCCAATACAGAGACAAGCAAACGGAATACAACAATCTAATAAATAAACATAAACAGCAACACCATACCAACCTAATCATGAATTCTAACAACAAACCAAAAGAACTATTTAGAATCGTCCAAACTCTAACTAAGGACACTACACAACGTGATACCCTCCATCTTAACCCACAGGAATATGCAGACTACATAAAATCGAAAAACAGCACCCTCACATGCTCCATCGCACCACAAGCGGAAGACCATGAAACGATAGAGGAACTTCAAACCTGGGAAAACTTCAGCATACCATCAAAACACCAGACTGAGGACATAATCAGTGGCCTTAACACAACAACTTCACCATCAGACCCTTGCCCAGTAGCTTGGATCAAAGCCTCTAAAACTCAGCTCTCCCATTATATTCATAAAATCACCAAAGATTCACTCCAACAAGGATACATGCCGCAAACTCTGAAGCACGCCATGATAAGACCGATACATAAAGGCAACAACCTCAGCCTCTCTGAACCAAAATCATATCGACCTTTCTCCAGTCTACCTTTCCTTGCAAAAATCATTGAAAAAACAGTACAACACCAACTACAGGACTATATTGACATCAATGCCCCACTGGACATCCATCAGCACGGTTTTAAACCCCAACACAGAGTTGAAACACTACTAACTTCCCTCTTTGACAATCTTCTAAAAGGCATAGACAACATAAAGAATGGATTCCTACTTGTATTCATGGACATTTCGGCAGCCTTAGACACCGTGTCAAATGTCAGACTGCTTCAACGCCTACACAAAATAGGATTACGCAAAAATACTCTAAAATGGTTTACTTCATACTTGGAAAATAAGTTTAAGTTAAGTTTAAGTTAAGTTTAATCACTTGATATACCGCTCAGGCCGAGGCATCAGAGCGGTTTACAATAATATATCATCTGAGGAAATAAGAAAGGAACGCCATTTGTAAAATAGGACAGAGTAGAGGACAGAAACAGTCAAAAGGTTAAGACAAAGAGAAGAAAGGGAACAGCAGCTTACCATAATATATGCAAATGACAATCCAGGCCAGATCTTCAATGATAACATCGGGACAAACGCCAAGGACCAACGCCTAAGGGCCACGCCAATAGAATGCAACAAGTCAAATGTGCACAAAAGAAATCAACACACTTCCCCGTCAAGCAGGGAATTCCACAAGGCTCAGCCCTATTATCAATGCTCTTTAACATTTACATCCAGCCCATATGTAACATCATCAAAAGGCACAAGCTCCAATATCACATTTATGCTGACGACATCATGGTGTATGCCCCAGTCAATTTACTAGCACTCAACACCACATCTATAACCAGATGCCTTGAAGATATGGACAACTGGTTCACAGCCAATAATATGACGGTCAACTTCGACAAGACTGAGGCAATGTTCATCACCAGGAACACTACCTTCACCCCACCACAAACCATCAGCATTTTAAATAAGCTAATAGTAGTTAAAGATGAGGTTAAATATCTGGGCATCACATAGGACAGAGCACTAAACCTCAAATCCCACATCACAAAGACCGCAAACAAGGCTTATCAACAACTAAAGATCATCAGAAAACTCAAGCCACTACTCTGCCAAGACCACTTCCGCACAGTATGCCAAGCACTCATTACACCTCTGCTTGACTACGGAAACTCGTTATATCAAGGCCTCCCTCAACAAACCCTACAACCGCTCCAAATGGTACAAAACACCGCAACATGCATCATTACGGACACCCCAAGATATGAACACATCACCCCAGTCCTACAGCAATTACACTGGCTACCCATGATGGTCAGAGCAAAGTTCAAAATAATCCTAATCATCTTTAAAATCATCCACCACCTCTCTGATGAGGCACTCCAACACATCATAACGAAAGATACCTGCAACAGACCAAGAAGAACCAATCAAGACAACATCATCGGCACACCTGCAGGATTCCACAAGACCAGACAAACAACCTCAAAAAGAGCACCCTCCCAACTGGCACCCGCACTCTGGAACTCCCTCCCAACAAGCCTGAGAGAGTTCCGAAAAGACCTCAAAACCTACCTCTTTATTGAAGAATATGGTAATGCATCTACTGCCAATCGATACTCACTCATCTCAAATAGGCATATACTAACCCCAACATACATATAAACTTGGTAATTACCTCATAATGTATAAATACTACCCTTAGAATAAATGTAACCCTCCAATAATACTGTCTAGATGTTGTTAAGTTCCCCTATATTAAATGTAACCCTCCTATTGTAATGTGACCACTTTGATTGAAGCATAAGGTGGTATACAAATCTGTTTAAATAAAAAAATCATCTCTATTACAGGATGACTGGAGAATGGCCAGTGTAACCTCAATTTTTAAAGGGGGTTCCAAGGGGTGATCTGGGAAACTACAGAACGGTGAGTCTGACATCAGTGCCAGGCAGAATGGTAGAAAACATTATAAAGAATAAAATTACTGAACATGTCATGGGTTTAATGGAAGAAAACCAACATGGATTTAGCCAAGGAAAGTCTTGTCTTACTAATCTGTTATATATTTGTTGAAGGTGTGAATAAACAAGTAGATAAAGGTGAACCGATTGATATAGAGCCTGATTCCGAAAGGGGCATGTCCGGGCTGTCTGGACAGCCCTGAGCAGGACAGACCCATTAGGACCTGATTTTGTACCGCAGGAGCAAAACATTCCCATGGCATACAGATTCAGGGCCGAGGACAGCCTGGTATGCCCCTGCGTGCCTGCGGGAACGTCCTCCCCGTAGGCTCCCCTGGCTCCCGCTGCACCAACCCCCCTTCTTCCCTGCTGCCCGACCCACAGCTGGTCAGCTGGGGCCTGGATTAGGCGGCAGGGACCTCCCTGCACCCGGCCCTGGCCCTGAACATCCAGTTCCTGCTGATTATCCCACCTAAGGTGGAATAGTTTCAATTACCAATTAGAAAAGATACAGAGAAGAGTCACCGAAATGGTAAAGGGGATGGAAGGATACTCCTATGAGGAAAGGCTTAAAAGGTTAGGGTTCTTCAACTTGGAAAAGAGATGGCTAAGGGGGGATGTGATAGAGCTCTATAAATTAATGAACAGAGTTGGAGGGATAAATGTAGATCATTTTTTTACACATGACTGGAGACATGGCTTCAATATACTGCTTGAGGGTTGTGCTCTGTTACTCTGCCTCATGCTGAAAAGGAAAGGGAAGGCTAAGGTTTACCACACTGAGCCGCAGCCTTCTGTTACGGGTCCAATGGATCAATTCATCATGGTCAATGAATCTGCAAAACAGGAGATTCAAGCGGGCTTTGTTGTGGTGGATATGGAGGAATCTCTGCAGCCAGCCTATTTGGATGTGGCCCTCTCTCCTGAGGCATGGCTTCCGCCTCCACCCCCCACCCCCACCCCCACCCCCACCCCCAGGCATTTTCACTACCCAGTCATCTGCCAGTTAGCTTGATTCA
This sequence comes from Ichthyophis bannanicus, assembly GCA_033557465.1. Taxonomy (NCBI): domain Eukaryota; kingdom Metazoa; phylum Chordata; class Amphibia; order Gymnophiona; family Ichthyophiidae; genus Ichthyophis; species Ichthyophis bannanicus. Next base: position 840,534,942 of record CM066036.1, on the reverse strand, counting down.
TCTGAAGTTGGCGATTTGAGTGTCTTAATGCGGGGGATTTGACAGTGGAGTTTGGAGTGGTTGCTTCTGGTTCCTCTAGAGGAACTCCTCAACGAATGTCGACAGTGGAGACACCCCTGTCAGTGGCCCTGGCAGGGTTAAGGCTGTTATAAAGCCATCAGCTGCATTGACATTGAGTGTTTTAACCTTATCATGCCCGAAGAAGATTACTTTGGATAAGATTTGGGACGCGATAACTCATCTTTCGGAAGCCATTTCTCTTCAAACCGCTGATATTTCAGCTAAACTGGAGCAAACTACTGAGAAACTGGATACTAATATGAGTCTGACTGAAAGTTTAAAATCTAGAGTCAATGAAAATGACCATAAGTTGGAAGCATATTCTGAGATAACCTTGGCTTTTATTAAAGATAATGAGGCTTCAAGAATTAAACTAGAAATGCTTGAAAACTCCGCCCAAGAAGCTAACTTAAGAGTGTTAAATTTTCCAAGGTTATCGAGTATCTCGGCAATAGAATTGTTTAAAAATTATCTCATGGAGATCCTTCTGGTACCACAGGAACTGATGCCACCTATTTCTAAAGCATACTATTTGCCTTAGGAGAAGAAAGAGCCAGGTGCTGCCTTAGACACGAATATGGACAGTCTGAATGTCTCGGATTTATTATGCGTAACAGATTTGGAATCACCTAAATATTCCACTCTTCTCATAACTTGTGCATTAGTAACTGATAGGGAATAGCTCTTAAAAATATATTACATAAGAGGTCACTTCCTTTTTATGGCTTGACAGTATCCATTATTCCAGATATTGCTAAAGCCATGCAAAAAAGGCAGAAGCAATTTTTAAACTTAAGCCTGGCTTGTTGCGTTTGGGGGCTTCTTATTATCTTCGATTTCCTTGTATATTCTAGTGGTTTATAAATCTCATAGATACATTTTTGTGAGCCTTCTGACTTATCAGCCTTCATTAATGCCAGGTTGCCAGTTACATCAATCTCTACTGAAGTTCCAGAGGCATCTGACTGTGTGTTATAGTAAGTACTATTTGGTTCCTCTGCAGCCATGTTGTAATCTTTCTTGTAATTTCTATAGTATCTTTGCTGTTTGGATTGTAAACACCTCAGGGTTAACCTCCTGCCTGAACTTGCAGTCCACATGCCTTCTTCTCTCATTTGTGGACTATGGGAAAGGTCATATGAAGTTTTCCATATAATTTCTTTTTTGCCTATTTTTGAATGTTTCTGTTGCCATTTCCTTTCTGTACAAGTTTGTCTTGATACTTGTCTTGAGATTTGACAAAATTCAATAAATATACATTTTTTAAAAAAAGTAGAAAGGCTAGGGGACACTGAGGATTACTGTAACATTTCTTTCCTTGGTCTTTCCCAGTTCTCTCTCACTCGTTTACAACTTGCTCAGAACACTGTCGCTCGGATTCTTCTGCACTCTTCACATTACGATCATGTCACCCCCCTTCTGATTCAACACCATTGGCTCCCAATCAAATACCATGCACAGTATAAACTCTTGACATTAATTCATAAGGCAAATACATAATGGTACCCCACATACTTATCCGATATTCTCCATTTACATGTCCCATCCCCCCAGTCCCTCCGTTCACTACATGAAAACCACCTTCATTTGTCATTGCCCTCACTGGCCCATCTGGAGTCCACCCATTCCTCTGCCCTCTATTACCTTGGTCCTGCAATTTGGAACTCATTATCCACTGACCCACACTCTGAACTTTCCTACCCATGCTTTAAGATCATGCTCAAAACCCACCTAGTCTGCTGTGTATTTGACCTCCCTCTATGACCACCATGACCTCCATGACCATCCTGCTTATCTTTCTTCTCTCCTTTTATAAGTGCTTCTGTTCTATCTGCTAATTGGCATTCCTTTCCTAATCTCTTGAGTCTGTATTGTGTGTATTTTGAACTGTACACCGCCCTGCTAATACAAGGTGCAGTATATCAAGTGAAATATATCTCCAACATGTATTTTCTAGAAATATAAATGATTTCCCTGTTTACTTCCATGTTAACTTTCCTGTTACTTGTAATAGGTCTGTTATATCTGACCAATTGTTGTATTGTTTCAGTGTAAACCGCACTGATGACAAATAGCGCGGTATATAAGAAAATTAAATAAATAAATAAATAATAAGAGAAAATATTTTTTCACTCAATGCGTTATCAAACTCTGGACTTCATCATCGGAGGATGTAATAAAAGCTGTTAGTGTAGCTGGGTTTAAAAAAGGTTTGAACAAGTTTCTGGAAGCAAGGTCCATAAACAATTATTAAAGAGGACCTGTGAAATCCACTGCTTACCCCAACACAAGCATTTTGGAACCTGTGTGTATTTTTGGGAAACTGCCAGGTACTTGTGACCTGGATTAGCCACTGTTGGAAACAGGACACTGGGCTTGATGGACCTTGGTCTGACCCAGTATGGCATTTCTTATGATCTTATAGTCACACACACTGGCATAGGAATAAGGTTTCTTTCTGTCATGGTATGTGCAAAACTAACCAATTTGGAGGATTTGCCCTGAGAGAAAACACCAAGAATTTATGCGGAGGAGAAGTACAGTCCATTCCGTCACTGAACACAAGTTCTCTCTATCTGAATGACCACAACTCCGAAATTTCAAAGATCAGTCTCTGTTGAGTCAGTTGTAGCTTCGATCTGCTGCTGCAGCTCGTTTCATGTGTTATGGAAGCAGAGTAGAAATTCATGCAGGCAACAGACCAGTGTTTCTCAAGCTGCTCCTGAGGTACCTCCTGGCCCAGTCTAATTTTCCAAATATTCACACCGGCTACGTATGAGATAGATTTGCACTGCATTAACTTATTTAATATCACTTATTTTTAATATCACGAAGCCAGTTGCAATCAGAGTTCTGGATCTGCCTTGTAAAGTATAAGTCACTTTTATTTGCCATACAGTTGAGTTTCAGATAAATGTCTATGAGACGACATTAACCCCTTCATAACCATTCCAATTGGGCTTGAACCAGAGTCTCAGAGTTGAAAACAGAGTGAGGCTCTCAGATCTCTTTATTAGTTAGAAGCTGATATCCCCCACTGATTACTAACCGTATGATCCTAGGATGTTTTGACAAGACATGAATGCCTTGTTATGGTTAAAAATAGATTACAAAAAGTCACTAGGAGAAATACATCTTGGAATATCATTTAAGCTGCAGAAAAAACCAAAACAAGAAGTGCTTCCAGTGGCTCATTTACATTTCAAACAGCCAACCTGTTTTATCTCATAATTAGCATATACCCTTGGTAGAAAATGAGTCCATTAAAGGCCTGAGCTCTGAGCCAAACTCTCTTTTAAATATTTTTAAGTGTATGATTAATATACGTTTCCCAACCCAGTCTGGGACTGGGCAGGAAGGTCAGGGGGCCAGGTAAATGAAAGAAAATGACTTCACTCCAAGTTGAGTGGGCTATTAATCATTGCTCATTTTCTATAAATCGCGGCAGATGGCAGAAACAAGCAGGCACCATGGGAATGACATGCTCTATACATGGTGGCAATGGTATGTTTTAGGAAACGGTGTTGAAGGGAAAGGTCATTTCACCATGGACCAGAAGCAGTGAAGGAATGTCACTTAGACTGCACCTCAAGATGACAGTTATGTTTCCATAAAATGGGCCTGTTACGCTTATACAGAAAGCCGACCTTTCAAAATTCCTTCGTTCCATCTGTTACTGTGATCTGACTTTCGACGACTGTTCCTGTCAAGTAAAGATGACAGCTCTCTCTAATGCCTGCAGCATGTGTTGCTGAAGCTCTCCAGTAAACAGCATGAGCATCAGATGCACCAGGTAACCAGATTATCTGCTAATCAGTTTATGATAATACATGTTGCACTGGAACACACTGTCTGCCGTAGATGCGGTTCGTAGAAGGCGGCATCCAATGTCAAGATGTGTGGTTTTGCTACATGAGAGCACCGCACCTTGTTCGGTTTAAACAATTCGCATGCTTGGAAAAGTTAAGCCTCTGAAAGTATTTGTCAGATATAAACAGGATCAGATAATAGAAACCATAAGAAAGAGATGTCAAGAGACCTTAATACTTTTAGTTCTGCCTCTTCTGGCTTATGTTTTCTTGACACACATACACACACATAAAATGGCATGGGACAGACACAGTGGATCCCTTTATAGCAACAGGATAAAATCAAAATAACCTTAACTGTCTCTGCTATCTCAACAAATAAGAGTGATCTGTATGGAGCGGTGGGTACACCCCTAAACAAAAGCATGGGGAGGGGTGACCTGCACGGAGCAGCAGGTGCACCTACTCTTGCCATCTTACTGGGCAGACTAGATGGACCACGATGGTCTTTATCTGCCATCATACACTATGTTACTATGTGCCTTGTACAAATGCATTATATGTAGGAACCCCGATATTCGGCTCCAAGTGGACATAAATGTATAATTTATGCCGATATATTTAATGGCACAACATAGATGTTTCAAATTATTCTCCATACTAACATCTTGGATGGAGTTCACATTGAGTATCAAGAAAAAAAAAATAACTTAAGACATATGGAAAACAGATAAGATAAAGAAAACAACTGTAAAGAAAAAAAAAGAGAAATATTATGGAATAAATAGTTCACAGAGTAAGGATAATCACAACAAAATACATTTCTTCCCCCTCATTTACGTTTCGAACATTCATACAGTCAGTTTAAAACTGGGCTTAAGACCTACCTCTTTGAAGAAGCTTTCGGGGACTATGGGTATGTTTACTAAACGGGGCACTTGTGCGGGGCGCACCTGAGCGCCCTAAAATGATGCATTTAAGTGCTCTTAAGCACCCCGTACGCGTGCGTGGCACATTAACGGGTCCCACACGCGTGCGCCGAAAACGCGCACGTTTGCGGGGCGCTCATGTGCGATAGAGGCGTGGAAAGGCGAAATGAGGGCGGAGGAAGGCCCCCGAGGGGCGGAGAGACGGGGTCAATGGGTGGAATGTGGGAGGGGAGAGACTCCCCGCACAGGAGCGTGCCCGAATTTACAAGGAAAAAATACCGCCAGTGAAACACTCGCGGTAGAAAGCATTTAAAGGGAAAAGAAACCATTTCCGTCAGCAATGTACAGAAAAACCGGGGAAACCAGAAAAACGTGAGCAGTGTGATACATGTGCACAGCACAAAAGTGCAAATAAAAATAGAAAATGACCACAACAGAACTATTAAAAATAGTAATTCAGCTGGGGAACAGTTATAGTGATGGGCAAATACAGAAAACACACCCAGCAAAGCTCCAGAAAAAAGAAATGAATTTTGGAAGGGTTTACGGAGCGGAGACTCTTCCAAAAAACATTTCCTTTTGTGGAGCTTTCCTGGGAGTGTTTGCTATGATTGCCCATTAATATCACTGTTGCCCAGCGTGGTGATATTTTGTCCCCCATTTCCCGTGGTCATTTCCGGGGTTTATGTGCACGTTTGTCACCAGACAGGGTGCATATGCCCACAGTAAATTTGCGTAGAGCAGGGTTTGTGACTCCATCCTGCCAGGCTTACTACCTCCAGGGGCAGCACTGTCTATGTGGCCATAGTGTGGTGCAGCAGACAGAGTCAGTACCTCTAAGACCAGAGGGTCAGAGGTTCAAAGCCCAGCTGGGGCACTTGCCAGCCCAGTCCCTATATTTTACCCACCACTAAACACAGATAGCGCAGACACCCCTGTATTGCAGGGGACATAAGCATGGGGAAAAACACCCATATTTTACCCAACAACGCACACACACCACAACAATGGGCATTACCCACAGCCAAGTACCCCAAATGCAGTCCCGTACTGCCACATTCCAATCAGGTCACCTGCTTTTTATGGGAGAAGCTCATGCCAGCATGTTGGCGGACGAGTACATGTGGTGCAGGGGGCAGTGGCTGCTAGCGACAGAAGACAGAGGCCTAGCCATGTGCAGGCTGGCACAGTCCACAGCAACAGACAGGCCCTGCCGGATCCACAGTCATGGACTATCCAGGGAATTCAGCCAATCTGTGGCTACACAGTGGTGCAGTGCACACAGACAGTGCATGCAAGAACAGAAGGTCACAGGTTCAAAGACCAGCTGGGGCCACCAGCAATCCTGCACACATATTTTCCCCACAAATAAACAGTGACAGTAAGGACACACCTTTCGTGACGAGGACATATGCAATGGTAATACGTCTATCTTTTACCCCACTGAGCACAGACACCATGAACAGGAGCAGAACCTATAGCAGAATCCCCCAAATGCAGTCCTGGTGGGCCACACACCAGTCAGGTTCCATGCTGCCACTCATACAAATGCCTGTGCTGTATATCTATGCACCACCCCCACGGCATGTAGATGTAGCTCATGCATATTCATGAGGGACAGCAGGAAGACCCGAACAGTGTGATGCAAAACTGGACTGGAGTGGGGAAGCGCTGCCGTAAAGCAGCAGCCAACAGGGGCAGACACACCCACATCCACACCCACAGGCCCCATTGGCCAATGTCTCCTGTAGAGGCAGACCATTGGACCCTGCGTGCATCTCCCAATACCAGCACCTGCATACCTTAGCAATGTCACCCTACACCTGAGGTACACAGCTCTGAAACGTTTGCTAAGAGTACAGGCTGATAGATATCCCTACGTTACGCACATACTGCTAGTTGACCCCATCCGAACAATCTGTTTGGTGTCTGCGGTGCGTGCTCCAGGCCTGGCCTCTGACGGTGTTCACCACCCTGGGGAGTGACCCCCAGCAGTACTGCGTACCATATCCATGCCTGTGCCGTGCCCAGGACCGGTGTGGTGGCCAAGGCTAATCACCCCCTCAATAGTAGCACAATGCTGGCATAGGTGTGGGAGTGTGTGTCTGTCTATACAGTGTGTGTTGGCTGCAAACACCTTCCCCAACCCACACTGCCAGCACTACTGCCAGTATTGGCCTGCCAATGTGCATAATGAGCAGCAAGGTACCATGGGTATAGGTCAGACATGGTGGGCTGGCCAGGATGCATCTGCACAGGGCATAGGGCACTGGCTGTGACATTGTAGTGCCAGGCCACCACCTACACAGACAGGGTGACCTCTGTATGTGCTGCTGGGGGAGCACTCTCACCCTGAGTGTGCAGTGATGACAGCATGGCTAGGCACCCCCATAGTGCTGTATTGTGTTTCTCTCTTGTGATATATATGGGTTTCCTGTTGGGGGCCTCCTCACAGAACTCTCTTCTTGTGTGTGCTGTCACCCCAGTTTTGGGTGCATGCATTTCCATCAGGGCTAACCAGCAGACTGTTCACAGCTGGTATGTGTCTTGATGGAGTGCCTTGCAGGGTGCAGTGGCTGATGGCTTGCTGCAGGTGAATATCAGATAGTGCTGGGGTGCATCATTAGATATCAAGGCCTAAAGTCTGTCTGATATTGTGTAATGGATGTGTGAGAAGCTGCTTGGCCTGCCCTGTAGGGTGTCTGTTCCCCAGCAGGACTGGGGTTTGATGGTCCACTCTACTGCCATTGGTGCGAGGGGGGGGGGGGGAAAAGAAGGGAATGGGGAATCTGTTGGTGGGGGGGGCCCTGTTTGCCACCCCCGGGGGGGGGGGGGGGTTACTTTGACCACCTAGGGGTCCATAGGGGTTTCCACTAACTGAAAGAGACAGAGATATCCAACATGTTTCTGCAGCACCTTCCTATCTCACAGGTTAGTACTGTTGTGGAGCTCTGTCATGGCCTCATCCAGCCATGGCTGGTGTTGTGGACCTGGTCCTGGGTGCCACATCACACCCTCAGGGTGAGCACAGTACCCGCACAATGTGACGGTGTTTAGCTACTCTTTGCTGGTAGTCCACCCGCTCAGGACCCCCTACCAGGCCGAGGTGCTGTGTGGGTGCACATGGACAATTCCCCCTACCAGGCCGGGTAGCTGTTGGGGTGCATTCCCCATCTTGTGTGCATCTGTGGACAGCTGATTTGCATGTGCAGTGCATCATGGGTACGGGTGGCCTAACCCTATCCTGTCTACAACAGCAGACTGTCTGTGGGGTGACGTGCAGGCTCTCTGCAGCCAGCCAGGGGCTTGCTGTCAGCTATAGAGCTGTAGCCCAATGGTTACGTCACTCCCTGTACAGCCAGAGGTCATGGATTCAAACCCACAGTGGGGCCCTTTGATAGGGCTGTCCACAGCTTTATTTTTATTTACTGTACATATGTCTATGCCGGCAAAACCACACACAGCTTACTATACCCATTAGGTGCCTCTGAGGGTGCTTTATAGGGCGCCCTATAGGCCACCTTATGGTTGCCATCCATATAGGGTGCACTATACATTATCCTGTGTCGCAACATACATGGTGCCCTATAGGGGACATTCTAGGGTGCCTTGGCAGACAGTGCACTGTAACATGTGCCTTACGGGCATCCGTATGTTAACACACTGTGAGAGTGGGTTTACTAGTGGTGGGAAATAAAATATAAATGGAAGGCCTCCTACAGCACTCCTCACCATGATACATACTGCCCCAGCCAGCCTTGTTCACTGGGCACTGTGAGGGGTTGAACCCATGATCCCTGCACGAGTGGTCAGTGTCTTAACCATTGTGCTATGGCTCCGTTCCTGCTATTTGCACATCAGCGCACCACTTATCCCTCCCACTATTGGACTGCCCCCTCACACATCAGCGCGCCGCCTTCTGCCCACCGGCTCACCGCCTTCTGTTGCCCACATTTATCAGCGCACCGCCTTCTGCCGCCCAAACGTAACAATGCGCCGCCATCTGCCGCCCACACTAAACAGTGCGCCGCCTCATGCCGTAATAAAAATAACAGTGCGCCGCCTTCTGCCGCCCAAAATTAATATGCCTCCTAAACCACTTTTGCCCATAAATGTTGATGCCTCAGCTGGTCTTTTTTGTTGAGCGCAATTTTATTTATTTATTTATTTATTTATTTATTTAACAATTCTTTTATACCGCGCTATTATAATCAGTGCGGTGTACATAGAACAAGAACATACTACAATGCATACAAGTAACATTGAGTTTTACATTGAACAGGGAACTTCAACAATAGGACAACCGGGGGAACTATGTACAGATTAACTTAATGGTATGGGGGTTTGAACCCCTGGCCCCTGCACCATTGGTTGGTGTCTTCACCGTTGTACTACAGCTCTATTGTTTGGTTTTGCAGCAGCGCACAACTTAGCCTTCCCACGCGCTAATGTGGGCCCCGCACATTAGCGTGACGCACACACGTACGGTCCGGTTTTTTGCTTTTTTCTGCCTGGCCCGCCCACTCCTTATATGGCACCAGCACACTAACGGGAACCCGCACAGCAACGGTGTTTAGTAAACATGCCCCTATGGAGGAAATGGTTGTCTCTTAGAACCTTCTTCCCCTCCCTACATCTTCTCTTTCTTGTTCTGACAAATTGGAGTTCCTTTCTGACTTTATTTTGACTAATTGTAAACCACTTGGCTTATTTTTGGAGCATTTTACTAAAGTGTGGTAAGGTTTTACACGTGGAGCCTGATTCCCGTAGGGGCACGTCTGGGCCGTCGGAATGGCCTCAGGCAAGATGGGTCCATTTTGACCCGATTCTGGCTGATTCTTTGGATCGGGTGGTGAGGATACCCCCCACACCCAGCCCCGGCCCCAGGGGAGTTACACAGGCCTGATTGCCAGGTTTACACTGCTTATATCACCTCTGAGGTGGTAGAAGCAGCACATCTCCAGGGGCGACTCAAGGCAATCTGCTGAGGCGAAGGATGAGATGGCACCCCACACCCCACCCCGTGGAGGGGGGCGGGACTTTTTCAGAACTCCAATCAGGGACCAAAAAGATGGATTAGATTATATGAAGGAAATGCAAGAAGTTTACACACCAAAGAGCTAAAAGAGAGCGAGAAAAAAACAGCACAGTTTATAAAACTAAATTAAAACTCATTTTTATTTTGTTATTTAAACTGCGTTATGGTTCTTGCTTTTTCTTTTTCAACATATATTTTTCATCCACAGTGGGTGCTGAGCAGAACCAGGACATTCACCCACAGAACTCAATATCGTAAAAAAAAAAAAAAATCTGATTCTGATTATCTCACGAACAACAACAACCATTCTCCAGTACCAGGCATATTGTGAACTAATGCAAAACCCTACAGCAAAGAGCACATCTACCATACCACACTATATCAGCACCAACTTCCAAAACTCACATAAGGAGCCCATTCTAAAAAAAGGTCACTGTAAATACTTCAGTGGGCCCTAGAACATCCATACACCTATTTGAAAAGCTGAACAAGTCAAATTACTACAGTACAGTATAGATCTTTATGTACAAACTCCATGTTAACAGAACACCTGGCCTCAGTCACACACTCAGAACACAGACCCTCACCAAGTAACCACAATCTAAAGTAAAAATAAAAATATGTAGACAAAATTTAAACTGAAACCCCAAGAAGCCAGATTCCGCATGCAGTGCAACATCAGATAAATAAGAGATGCAGGTCCCCAGTACAGTGTAAAATATAAAGATAGCACAAAGTCCAATCACTAAAATTAAATAAATATATTTTTTCTACCTTTGTTGTCTGACCATTTTATTCTTTGATCATGTTGGTCGCTATCTGAGGCTTCTGCTTTCATGTCTTCTCTCAGCTCTCTTTCTGTGGTCTATGGTCCATCTGCCATTTATCATCTCTTCTTTTGTTTTTTTCACTTCCTTCCATAAGCCCATTTCCAGTTCCAGTAACTCTCCCCAGTATCAGCCCCTTTCCAGTCCTCCCCTCCCAGTATCTTCCAATATCAACTGCCTTGCATTCCAATGACTGCCAATGGGGTCCATTCCCTTCCATTCCCAGGGCCGGATTTACCTATACGCCAACTACGCCGTGGCGTAGGGCCCACAGCTGGCAAGGGCCCACAAAAATTGAACAAACGCTTTATTACCGGCCCTGGTAGTCTCTCAGTTTCTATCCAGCCCCATCGTTCTCTCACAGCTAACGCTCACAGAACCCATTCCATTGGCTCGTTGACTCTTCAGGATCCCGCCCCCCTCTTTCCCCCTAGCTCTTCCTTCCCGCCCCTCCGTCCTGCTAAGTGATTGGCTGTATGTCGCCATCAATAATCTGCAGAGCAGTTCGGACTGGCTGACCAATGCCTGCCAGTCACCTGGGTTCGGCCCAGTGAAAGAGGGGAGGAGATTTTGTCGCACCTGGTGGTGGACACGCAAGAGCCATGCGAAGAGTGGAGGGCTTGTCGTGGTGCGGCTGAGCTGAGCGCCTTGCCCGGACGGTGAGTGGGTATCGCAAAGCGACTAAGGGGTAGGTGTGTTAGGACAGGAGGATTGGGGGTGGGGGGGACGAACGGAGCCCGTGTTTCCTGCTCAGGTGGAGGGGAGCGGAAGGTGGAATGGAGAAAGTTTGGCCCATTTTCCAACTCGATGTGTCTTTTGAGCAGTTTGTCCTACATGCAACCAGGAAGTGGGCATCTGGCGGTGTGATGGGGCAGAAGCAAACAGCCCACAGTGCAAAAGTTGTAAGGTAAGCACTGTGGGGCTGTTTGTAGCCATTGCCGCCCGTGAAGAGCCCGGAGAGGGGCGGCAGTGAGCACTGCAGGGGTTGCGCAAGGGATGAGGGCCTAGGGCGTCTCATTTCCTTGCGCCGGCTCTGCATGTAGAGTGCTGAGGTCTGTGAGCACACTAATACGCAGGGTCCTATGCTGAATACCACTGCTGTTGTCACCACTTGCGGCTATCAGGTTTTCGATATGGGGAAGGAGGAAGAAATGGACAGGAGAAGGGAATGAAGTGGAGGTCTAATATTTTATTTCATCATCATCATGGGTCACGTGAATTTTTAAGTGTTATGATGGGACCAAGTTGGATAAACGTTTGGAAAGCACTGATCCACGTGATATTAAAATCTCGTGTCCAATGCTGGTATTATAGCTTCTCACATTTCACAGACAGACAAGAGCATTATTATATCCTAATAGATCGGTCCTTTATAGATTTGTTGGAAGTACTGGACAGTAGTTCCAGTGAAAGGTGTCTATGGTGATGGCAGTTGTTTTTCATAGTTTCACTTATTACTAAAAGGTGACGAGAGATATGGGAAGATGGAGGAGAAGTTGTCCATGCATGTATTGGCAGCAGTTGAACCACATCGCAGCCAGAAGCAGAGGTCTGAGACCATGGAGATGACGGAAATGGTGAAAGTTGCAAGGCTGGAGACACGTGCCATTGTGCCCTGTGTCAGCAAGCTCCATCAGCGGCATGGGACACACTCATAATGTGAATGGTCACAAGGCCGTAACTGTAAAGGTACCATGGACAGACAACTGGAGATTGAGATGGCGAAGGGAACTGGTTTCACTTGTAATAATGGTGAGAGAGAAAGGAAAGAGGAGTGAAGGATGAGAGAAAATGAAAAGGTTTAAGGAGAGGAAGAGTAAGTGGAGGAAAGGGCAAGAGGGTGATGGGAAAGTGGGGAAGAAGAACAAGAGGTAAGAAAAAAAGGATGGGGAGGGGAGGTGAGAGGAGATGTGGAAGGGGCAAGAGGTAAGGGGGTGGCAGAGGAAAAGGCTGTTCATTTGATTGCAAATGTTTTGCATGTTTCAGGTAGGTTATCTATATATATTTTCTAAGACTGCTTCATACTGCTTGCATGTTAATGATGATTTTAATGATCTCCGTGAGGCACAGAAGTGTGTAGGAAGTTCTCTGTTAGTGTTATCGTTTGCAGAGCTGGCCTCATTTTGGACAGAAACTCTTAATTTTGTTACAACGGGAAAAAAAAATGAAACATCCGGGACTTTAGCAGAAGACACGAAGAAACCAGAAGAAAGTGGCTGGAGCAATTGCAGCTGGAACAAATGCACAAAAGGTAGAAAAATAGCTCTTTATTTTGAATTTATTAATTGGAATATGTCAGCTCTGGTAAATGTGCATCATTAACTCTGTGCTTTGTTTAGTACAAGAGCAAATTAATGTATAGTTTTATTTCTACAGTGTTGTACATTCCAAGTTTGGCTTTTGGGATTCCCAGTTTAATTATTGTCTTCCTGTTTCTAAATTGTGATTACTTGTTTGGTGATGGTCTATGTTCTGCATGTGTAACTGAGCTGAGGTGTTCTGTTTATATAATTCCTATTTGACATTGCCACTTGTTCTCTTTCCCCAGTAGGTCATGTATTGTTGTTCTGTTTAATATTTGCAGTGTTGCCTTTTGATAGGTAGGGTATGGTGCTTTGTGAGTCCTGGTAATGCTGTCAGGATACGGCGGGTTTGCTATGGGTTCTAAATGGTCAGTGTTTGTAGTAGTTCCTAATGTGTCTGGCAGTTGGCACTGGATTATAGTAATGTAGAAATCTTTTAGTCTTTCTTTATCCATACACTCATTAAGAGGCACGTTTACTAAAAGTTAGTATATGGTAACATTATGCAAATATTTATGCAAATGAGGCCCCTTATGCAAATGAGGCCCCGCACCCCCCTTGGGCCGCCCCTGCTGGGGGCCCTCAATTTTTGTTGGCGTAGGGCCTCACTCAAGGTAAATCCGGCCCTGTCCATTCCCCCTCTTTCCCCACTATCCAGCCCCTTCTAGTCCAAAAACCATCCCAGGTATCAGCTCACGTCCACTCTCAGTGCCACCCCCCCAGTCAGCTCCCTTCCAGTTGCCCTACCCTCTGTCCATCCCCCTTCCAGTGCCATTCGCACATCAGCTCCCTTCCAGCCTCCTCCCCATTACCCAGTCACCTACCACTCTCATCCCCAAGTGTCAGATCCCTTCCAGTCCCCCTTCAGTACATCCCAGGTGTCAGCTCCATTCCAGTCCCCTCCTTCCCCCCCATATCAGCTCCTTTCCAGCCCCTCCTTCCCCCTCCTTCTGCTGGCAGACCCTCTCAGTATCCGCTCCCTTCAAGTCCTATTCTACCAACCCCCAGCAGCACTCTCCTCCCCCGTCCTAGCACATTCCAGTCCTAGTCCCCCAATCAGCCCATTACAAGTCCTAGCTCATTTCTAGTGCTAGCCCCCCATTACCAGTCCTAACCCTCCCAATAAGTCCATTACCAGTCCTAGCCCCCCAAGCAGCCCATTTCCTGTCCTAGCCCCCAAATCAGCCCATTTCCAGGCCTAACCCCACCAATCAGCCCATTTCCAAGCCTAGTCCCCCTCCCGATCAGCCTATTTCCATTCTTAACTCCCCATCAGCCCATTTCCAGTCCTAGCCCTTCCCCCTGATAAGCCTATTTCCATTCTTAACCCCCCATCAGTCCATTTCCAGTTCTAACCCTCCTGATAGCCCATTTCCAGTCCTAGCCCTCCCCCAAATCAGCCTATTTCCATTCTTAACACCCCATCAGCCCATTTCCAGTTCTAACCCCCCCCCCATCCTGTTTCCCATCAGCGCTGGTGGGCTCAACTTTAACAGAGCTGCATGAAAGGGAAACACTCTCTTTGCGGCTCTGCAAAGCTGAGCTGGCGCAGCGCAGGTGAAAAAAATAGCAGGGCTCCTCTGGGGAGGTGGGGGGGCCGCGGGGCACTTTGTTCTGCCGCTGCCACTGCTGCGGCCAGTTTTTTTTTCATTTGTTTTTTTGATTTTGAAGGCCGAGCGAGACAGTCTTTTAGTGTGCAATTTTTGCCGCCCCAAAAAAGTTGCTGCCTGAGGCCACCACTTCACTCGGCCTCATTATTGAGCCACCCCTGCACATCCCTATGGGCCCAGCAGTACATATAGGGCCTACTCCCTGCCAGCTCTTCCTGTCTTAAAGCACGGGATGGCAGGGAGAGCAAGAGGGGGAGTAGGGTCCAGGCGGCTTGCATGCAATCCCGCAACCTGCATTTCAGAAAGACCTCCTTAATGTGCATTTACCACCAAAACTGTCATCTATCAGGGGTGTGGTCAGCATATTCCTGAATTCTAACATGTGACTGCATACCCTAACTTGCAGCACAATTATCCCAGGTGCAGCTAATGCAACCCACTGAGGAGGTGTTACGTGAGCCTGTACTAATTGCAACATTGACAGCCAGTATGTGATATGTACCCCTGCAGTAACTGCAGTGTGTTCACCATTCCCATTTCTCCATCCCTATCCCACCCATTCAGCAGTTAGCAAGAAAATCGGCATTTGTTAACTCACATGCCTGTGTGGTACTTGTTACTGCAGGCCTGAGCGCGCAATTAATGCTTGCCAAATCATGCATTAACTCCATAGTACACGTTAGTAAAAGGGCCATTATAAAAGGGGGTAGAACAAGTACTGAATAAACCACAAACCATTTCTCAAACAAGCTAATGTCTACATCCACCCAGCAACTGAAATATCTGTGCTAACTATAAAGATTGGATCAAACAGTTTGCCCTGCAATATCTTTAGCGAACTTCGTTTTCTGTTTTTAGTTTGGCTTTTTTTCCCCGGAATTTAACAGTGTTTATTACTACATGAACAGAAAATGGGAGAAAATCAGTAGAAAATAATAACTGCTCATTTTTCTAAGTAAATATCAAAGTTTTATTTTGCTAGATAGAAATCATAGCCTTAAAAAATATACTATATCATATCTTATACGTGTGTGTGTATATATGGATATATACACACACAGCGCTATACCTAGCCCTGTGCGAGCAGTGCGGCTGCATAGGGCGCAAAGAAATAGGGGGACATTTGAGGTTGCCGGCCTCAGCTCCCCCCATGCTGCCTGCCCTAAGCCCGCTGATGTTTTTTTATGTTTCCACGGTGGGGTTATGGCAACAGCAGAGCAGACATCAAATTGCAAAAAAAACCCCCACAGTCTTTCCAACTCCACGCTTGCCTTCATGTCTGATCTCTCCCTCCTCTGGCATATGCCACATCAGAAGACGGAGGGACCAAACCAATCATTCAAGTGCGGAGATGCAAAGACCTGCATTTGAATGACTGGTCTGGTCCAGCCCTCCTCTGATGCAGGCATATGTCAGAGGAGGGAGGAATCAGACATGAAGGCAAGCGCGGAGTCGGAAAGACCTGCAGGTTTTGTTTTGTTTTTTCAATTTGATGTCTGCTCCGCTGCTGCCTTTGCCCCCTGCCACTGCCAAGGGAACAGAAAACACAACAGCTGGGAAGGGCAGGCAGTGCGAGGAGCTAGCTGAACATGGAAGTATAGGATTGGGCATGATGGGGAGATGCTGGGCAAAGGGCAAACTTTGATGATTGGAGGGGGGAGTGCACCAGATATGCACAGTGCACATTCATGGCTTGGTACGGCCCTGCTCACACACACATATATGATACACAATATATTTTTGATGCTATTGTTTCTATTTAACAATAAACATATGTATATATACAGTATACAGATGGATGAAAGGATATAGATATAAGTATATACTGTATGTATGTCTGTATTAAGTAGTTCAGGAGCTTAGAACCTGGACTTTTTATCTAAAGGGTCACATAACTTTCAAAATCACTGACAGGGCTAGAAGAAAATTTGAATGACCTCTTCTCCCAGTATTTCCACTCTTCCTTCCCTCCTACCCCTCTGCATCTCCCTTTTCCCCTCTCTTCATCCTTTCCGCCCTAGTATTGCATCTCTTCTTTCCCCATTTCCCTAGCACCTCGCCGCTTCTCAACACTTCTCTCTCTTAGCATCTTAGCCCTTCTCTTCTACTGCTAACTCCAGACTTTGCTCCTTTCACCTTGCTGCTCCTTATTCTGGAGCAAACTACCTGAGTCTGTACGTCAGGTGCCTTCTCTGGCCCTTTTCAAATGCAGCCTGAAAACTCACCTCTTCGCTGCTGTTTTCGGATCCCGACTCACCTGATCTCCATTGCGTTTCCTTACCATTCCCCCTAGATGTATCCCATGTCTATAGCTACTGTGTTGTCTGTCTTGACTAGACTGTAAGCTCTGATGAGCAGGGACCGTCTCTTACATGTCTGTGCAGTGCTGCGTACGTCTTGTAGCGCTATAGAAATGCTCAGTAGTAGTAGTAGTAGTTGTTGCATCATTCCTCTCTTCTCCCTCACTCGGGGTCTTCCTTCCTTCTTTTGCTAGCGTCTCCATTGTCTTTTCTCATGCCAGCGTCCCCTGCCCCTCTCCTCTCCGAAAGGCATAATTCCCCAGTGACTCTTTCCTTGGCAGTAGCACCACTGACAGTTCTGGAATCCTCCCCAACAGCATCCCAGGCCTCGCGTCAGTGAATCTCCTGCAGCGATTGTGACTTTTGGCATAGACCCAGCCTCCTTTCCCCATCAGGTACTGCAGTGTCGGCATGCTGTCATGTCTGTAGCATGTATGTGCATGCTGGTTCTGTACATTTTGGATGCACGTGTGGGCCACATACTGTATGCTGCACTGTCCGTCTCAAGGGGGAGGGAATACGGAAAAGTAGCGGTTGAAATTAGGTTGAAAGATCAATTCAAACCAGTTTTCACTTTTGCAGAACCATGGAAATTTATCAGTGAAAATTGGTTTGAACGGATAATGAAGGAGTTATATATCCAAATCCTGATGGGTGGGAGTAATGTTTGAAGGGATTCCCCAGAAACAGATGGTCCTTTAAGAATTGCACTGCGGGGAAGCAGCAGGAGTCATGATGGGCCAAACTAGCCGAGAAATACACTGAGATTTCATTTGCAGGTGCAAAATCTGTGGGGTTAAAACATCCCTATGGTGGGGCAGGCAAGCTTATTTTTACAGCAAACTCCTTGGGGAGGTTTGTTTGTTTTTTAAATGGACTGGCCGTCTTACACGTGCGCTGTAACCACAGGCTTACAAGTTCCACGGGAAGACTCAAAATTGCCCTCGAAGTGACCGAGGCGTATCCTTCTAGCTACATTCAGTCGATCTGTTGCTTCTGTGTACACCAGAGCAAAGCGCCGTTCCTCTGAGGTATGCAGTCATTTCAGGGAATGGTAACCCCGTGCAGGGAAATGCAACAGATCATACTGACACCAAACTGTGCTCTACAAATGCAGAACAATTAAGGAGAAACCACGGCTTCAGAGAGCCCCGGTTCTGGAATGGAGTAGTAAAGATGAAACTTTATCACTCTTGCTACAGGACAGCTGAAGGCATAATACAGGGGCTTTGCTTCTGTACCAGCAACACTCAAAATTCCATACACACCGATTCCTTTTTTTCCTCCTATGGAAAGAGAAATGAATAAAATGACTAAAAGGCACCACTGACTGCTTTCTGATGACAGATCATCATATTACATGTTTGGGTCCACAAACAGCAATTAATCCTATTTTAACCAGCACTACCAAGTTGATTATTCAAGCAAAGGACATAAATTATGTAACATGATTACTCCTATAAATAATGTCAGAGCGAAGAAGTCTAGTCCCAGAATGAGATGCAATGGCTTAGATTTTACATGCCATGTCACTGTGTAAATCTCTGCTATTATTACCCTCAACAGTTTGACAAATTCCTCGCCATGCTATAATGACCTCCATTTTTCATTCCAGAAAGGGGCTTTTTTAACTGACCCCATGCTATTGTTCTTTTCTTTAAGGAACTTTTCATAAGCACACCCTACCAGTATCATCTACTTATTTAAAGAGCTTCTACATGCACTTTGAGAGTACCATCGAGGACGGTGCTGCCTATTTTGCAGTCCTGTGTGAATGAATACCGTGCTTCCCCCCACCCCACCCTATAGATTCCAGTGGATCTCTTCAAGAGATTCTCTTCTGTTCCAACAAATGAAACGCTTAATATCAGCATCTGAATGCAGTTTACATATGAAGTGGAACTGGAGTAAGGCTAGCAGATTTCAGAGCCAATCGCCAGGTACTATTAGGAAGTACTACAAATCCCTGCAAAAAGACCACTTAGGAGCTTATAGCAAACTTGCCTTACCATAATAACACTGCCACGACTCACACTTCACCAACCCTACCTATGAAAAGGCAGCACTACAAATATTACACCATTCCCTAGAACACCCATGCACTTATTATCAACAAAGCAGAACAAGAAATCGCTACACACAGAAACAACACGCTAACAGAATACCGCTCCTTGGTCACACATACACACCACAGACATACCCTCTCTAAATACAGAGCAGGGGACCACAAATTATAAATGGAAATATGAAGACAGGTATTCAACTGGGAGCTCAAAAAAGTCAGGCTCTTCGGGCCCGATACTGGAAAGGCATTTACGTGATTTACGGACCTGTAAACCATGTAAATGCTGCTGAACAGGATATTCAATGGCACTAACATGGTTAGTGCCACTGAATGGCCCCAACTAATGCTGCTATATGCCCCAATGCTAACCGCTTAGCATCGGGGCGTGTCTTGGGCATTCTGAGGCGTGTCGTGGGCAGCGACAGTCACTAGCCAGGTAGCGGCAATATTGCACTGCTACCTGGTTAGCGGCCTGTGGGTAAAACTAGGCAAAGCAAAAGCTGGCCTTGCTTTATCTGCAGGAGTTAAGCGAGTACCGGTGCAATATCGCCACCGCCCTGTTAGCTTCTGTGGCATCAGGGGCTGTGCGGTGACCCCGGATATTCACGTATCCTGTGGGCTGCACATCTTTGCTTTTTTTTGGTAAGCTGCAGTGGCAGTGGTAGTGGCAAGGGATGGGGGGGGAGGAAATCAGAGACCTCACGTTTCTGCAGTGAACTCACTATGCCATGCCACCATGTGAGGGCATAGTTTACCAAGTGGGTCATGCTCTGAACACAGAAACATGATGGCAGATAAAGACTATATGGCCTATCCATACCAACTACTATAGTCCCTTTTTTTCCTTTAGCAATCTTTTGAGTTTATCCCATCCTTTCTTGAATTCAGATAGGGAGTTATTTGTGTTGGCTCCTGCCCCTGTATAACTTTCCCACCGGTTGTGCGGGGAAGTTATACGGAGGCGGGGAAAGGGAGGCACGGGGGCAGAGAGTGAGCGGGTAGTGGGTGGTCTTCGGCCCTGGATGTACAGGGCCAATTCTGATGTCGGTCCTGTACGTCCAGGGCTGGCAAAATGTCCAGGGAAGTTATTCAACCCCCGGGGTAGAATAACTTCCCTGGACGTTTCTTTTAGTCTACATCGGGGCACGGAAGGGGCTAGGGGAGGCAAAGTTAATTCCCCGCAGCCCAACCCTGGCCTTAGGAGGCTAGATCGGGGGTTGGGCTGCGAGGAATTAACATTTGAAGCAGGCGGCAGGCATCACAGCTTTTAAATGGAGCCGCAGTGCCATGGAAACAGGATGCCATGGCATCACGGAAACAGGACGCCATTGCACCACGGCTCCATTTAAAAGCCCTGGCTGAGTTAGCTGGGCAGTGCCTGTACGTGCAGGCCGGATTGAATCGCAGTCCCGGCCTGCATGTACAGGCTTGTTCACGATTCTGATCCCACGGGGACATAAAAAGGAGATCTATGTTGGGATCGGAATTGGGCCCACACTGTCCTCATCTTTATTACCTCCAGTGGGAGAATATTCCACGCATCTACCACTCTTTCCATAAAGAAATATTTCTGCATATTATTCCTGAGTCTACCCCCTTTCCTCTTCATCCTATGCCCCCTCGTTGCGGATCTCTCTTTCACTTGAAAGATGCTCCCCTTCTGCGCATTTATGCCATGGAGGTACAGTATTTAAATATCTCTATCATATCGCCCCTCATCAACCTTTCCTCTAAAGTATACATATTGAGATCTTTAAGTCTGCCCCCATATACCTCATGAAGAAGCCCACTGACCATTTTGGTAGCCGCCCTCTGCACCGACTCCATCCTGTTTATATCGTTTTGAAGGTGCGGTCTCCAGAATTGCACACAATACTCCAAATGGGGTCTCAGAAAAGATTTATACAGAGGCACTGTGACCTCTATCTTCCTGCTGGCCATTCCTCTCCCTATGCACCCAAGCATCCTTTTGGCTTTCGCCATTGCCTCTTCTACCTGTTTAATCACCTTAAGGTCATCAGAAATAATCGTGCTCAGATCCCACTCTTCTTTTGTGAACAACAGTACTTCACCCCCTATACTGTACAGCTCCTTTGGATTTCTGGAGCCCAAATACATGGCCCTGCATCTTTTAATGTTAAATCTCAGGTGCCAAATTCTCGACCATTTTCAAATTTCACTAGATTCCTCCTCATGTTACTTACTCCTTCCTGGGTGTCTACGCTATTGAAGATTTTGGTATCATTCATAAAGAGGCAAATACAAAATATCACTAATAAAAATGTAAAAAAAAAAGAATCGGACCATGGACAGATCACTGTGGCACACCACTGGTAGCATCCATCTCCCTCAGAGTGAGCTTCATTTATCTGTACCCTTTGTCACCTCCCACTCAACCATTTTTTAACCCAGTCATTCCTAGGGTGCTCAATTTATTTGTAAGTCATCTGTGAGGAACAGTGCCAAAGGCTTTACTGAAATCAAACCCATGACGTGGATTGTGTTTTCTCCATGTAGTAAGTCTTGTAAATAGTTACCCCTGTTATCCAAGTTTTTGTTCCCTGTTATCTGTAAACTCATACATGTTATTTGTACTGAGCATTTTGTTCCATGTAAACCGCGCTGATGCCGAATAGTGCGGCATATAAGAGAATGTAAATAAATAAATAAATAAGTACACCACATCTAGGTCTCTGCCTCAGTCCAGCACTCCAGTTGCCTAGTCAAAGAAATTAATTTGATTTGTTTGACATGATCTTCCTCTAGCAAAACCATGCTGCCTCAGATCCTGCAATCCACTGGATGCCAGAAACCTCACTATCCTCTATTTAGCAGTGTTTCCATTAACTTGCTCACCACAAAGGTCACACAAACCGGCCTGAAGTTCCCAACCTCATCCTTACTTCTTCCTTTGTGTAAAGGGGGCACATGTACTCTTCTCCAATCTTTTGGGACCATTTTCAACTGTAAAGAAGCATTGAAAAGGTCAGTCAGTAGAGCTGTTAGAATGTCTTCAAGTTCCTTCAATATTCTTGGATGTATCCCATCTGGCCCCATCATTTTGTCTACTTTTAGTTTAATTAGTTCCTCATCAACACACTGTGAGTGGAGGAGTAGCCTAGTGGTTAGAACACTGGCTTGGTAACCAAGCAACCAGGGTTCGATTCCCACTAGCACTCCTTGTGGCCTTGGGCAAGTCACTTAACCCTCCATTGCCTCGGAAGAAAGGCCTGGCAATCTACTTCTGGTGACACTGCCAAGAAAACCCAGGAGCTTCTGGGTCGCCAGGAGCCAGGAGTCAGGACTGACTCGAAGGCACACATTGCTTGCTTGCAACACACTCTTCTAAAAATCATTCAAAATTCCCCTCACGTCTGTTTCTATTTATGGGTGTTTTCTGAGGTCCTGCTCCTGATCCTTCATTTGTGAATACAGAACAAAAATATTTGTTAAGCAATTACGCTTTATCCTCATCAGCTTCTGCATATTCCTCCCCTTCACTCTTCAGTCTAACAATACCACTCTTGCATTTCCTCTTTTCATAACTTATCTGAAAAACATTTTTCTTCACCTTTTCAGCTACTTCTTTTGAGAACCATAATTCAGCAGTGTAAATTCCAACCAAGCAGCCCCCACAATGCAGGGGGGCCTGAGCAGGAAGTGGGCTCACGTTTACCCGTTCTACTCCATTCATTAATTTATTAACCTCTATCATATCTCCCCACAGTCGTCTCTTTTCCAGGTTGAAGAGTCCTAACCTTTTTAGCCTCTATTCATAGGAGTATCCTTCCATCCCCTTTACCATTTTGGTGGCTCTTCTCTGAACCTTTTCTAATAACACTATATCCTTTTTAAGATACAGCGACCAGAATTGCTCACAATATTCAAGATGCAGTCACAACATGGAATGATACAGAGGCATTATAATATCCTTTGTTTTATTTTCCATTCCTTTCATTATGATTCCTAGCATTCTATTTGCTCTCTTGGCCGCTGCTGTGCACTGGGTGGAGGGTTTGAACATGTTATCCACGATGACGTCTAAATCTTTTTCCTGGGTGCTGGTTCCTAATGTGGAACCTTGCATCGTGTAACCATAGTTTGGGTTGTTCTTTCCTAGGTGCATAACTTTGCACTTGTCCACATTAAATTTCATTTGCCATTTGGATGCCCAGTCTTCCAATTTATCAAGATCCTCTTGCAATTTTCCACAAAACCCTAAATGATCTTTAAATAGTTTTGTGTCATCTGCAAATTTGATAATCTCACTCATTATTCCCTTTTCCAAGTCATTTATGAATTTGTCAAAAAGCAGTGGACCCAACACAGATCCTTGGGGTACTCCACTATTCAGCTTTTTCCACTGGGAAAATTGGCCATTTAGCCCTACCCTCTGCTTTCTATTTTTTAACTAGTTCCTGATCCACAATAGTACATCACCTCCTATCCCATGATTTTTTAGTTTTGGCAAAAGTCTCTGATGAGGGACCTTGTCAAAGGCTTTCTGAAAGTCCAGATACACTATATCAACCGACTCATATTTGTCTACCTATTTATGCTCCATTCCCTCTTTCCAGTTTAACACGCAGTGCCTCCTCCTTCCCTCATAAGCTCTGTAATTGTGTAACTTTAATATTATTTTTACATGTAGTGCCAATCTTCCTCCCCTTCTTCCTACCCTCTCCTTCCTGAATAAGTTATAGCATAGTATATTTACATCCTAGTAATGGTTCCCTGTGAACCATGTCTTCATAATTGCCACTAAATCTAAGTCAGCCTCTTCCATTAAAGCTACATCATCTAGAATCTTATTTCCCATACTGCAGACATTAATGCAGACTGCTTTCCAGATGTTGACTAGTAAATTGTTAACAGATTACCTTAGAAGCACAGATCTGGAACCTGTGTAGAAAGCCAGCCTTTATTAAGTGTTAATTCCCTCCCACCTACCCCAACTCCCACCCACCCTGGCATAATCTTAGCTTTATAGGCTCTTAAACCTATTAAAGGGGGAAAGGTATTCAAATTCACTTTCAGGGTCAGCTGATTATCCTCCCCATGAATAGATTAATTAAGTCCCTGAAATTAATTACTCTTGAAGTGAACAAAGTCCCTTAAAAACATAATTGGTATAGTTGTATCAGTACAAGTATCCCTGGCAACTTTAAGTAAACAACTTAAATAGCTAAACCAAACCTTAAAACTAAGATGCAGATAGCAGTCCAGCAGCAAGATAGGGGCTATCCATTCTTTTTGACTGAGTGTCATATTTATGATTTTTTCCCAGTTGGTGAGGGGTCTTAGTGTGCACTAAATACATGCAGCCCTACAAGCTGTCAGGGCCCGATTCTCCCACCAGCTCTCTCTGTACATCCTGTGCAACAGGACAGGGAGAGCTGGTGGGGGTGGGATTGGGGCAGAGTGTGGGCGGTCCACCCGGCAGCACATACAGGGCCGATTCAGGTCATGGCCCTATATGTGCTGCCGGGCCTGTTGGGGATGCACTGCTTATTCCACCTCTAAGGATAAGCAGCACTTTTAGTAGTCCAACAAGGAGCAGAAAACACCCATACAAGGCAGGAGAGACAACAACAAAAGTGGGCATAATAGGGCGGTCAAAAAAACTTTATTGAGGTCCCCGACACGTTTCAGTCATCTAGGCCTTCTTCAGGGGGTATAAATAAACAACCATTATCAAATGAAACCATAAAACAATAATAAATAAATAAAAGGAGACTCACTTGGAAGGTTAAAAGTTTAAAACATAGAATCAAAAATGACAATTTCAAACTTGTCAGTACGGGAAGATGATGCAAGAGAACAGTAATGTGGCAAGAACTATAAAAATAGAAACATTCACATGTAAAGGGTGCTATTAGAGGACAGGAAGGTGAAAACAGAGTAAAAATGATCCTTCTATAGACATCATAAAAAGTGCTTCTGAGATACAAATTCCCCATTATATGAATAGAAACATAGAAACATGATGGCAGAAAAATAGTCTGCCCTTCCATATCAACCACATACTACCATTATCTAAAACAGTGTATCGTACCTATGTCAAGGGGAGAAATAATCTAAAAAGAGCAGAAATACCTGTACTCTAACACCACATGGAGAGCGCTAGAGTTAAAAAGAGTTAACTTCTCAATAGTGTTTCTGTACAGAAGGATAATAAAAGAATAAAACACAGTGGGCCCGATTTTCATTTATTTATTATTTATTTATTTATTTATATTCTCTTATATACCGCACTATTCAGCATCAGCGCGGTTCACATAGAACAAAAATCTCAGTACAGTCAACATGCATGAGTTTACAGATAACAAGGGAAGGAACTTGGATAACAAGGGAAATTATTTACAATCTATTTATAAGGATAATACTACTGCATAGGTACCTGTTACTAGGAGCAGTTGCTAAGAATATATTCATTAATTATAGAGAATCAGCCTTGGCGTGTTATTGAGACACCAAGGAATTGTATAACTGGGTGGAATCACTGAGGTCAATGGATGTCGTTGACTCTATAAGGTACTTGTTGAAGAGATGGAATTTGAGGGCTTTCCTAAATTGTGTCAAGCTGTTGATAGCCCGGATGCCAGGGGGTAGTGCATTCCAGCACCTTGGGGCACAGAGGATAAAGGCTCTGTTGGCTGTAGACAAAGAGCAGCTTGTAAGGGCCTTTGGGAGCTTTAGGGAGTTGATGGTCGTGGATCTTCTTGCTCTGTTTGGTGTAGTAGTGTGAATAAGGGCAGATAAGGATGCAGCGGAGAGCTTATTGAGAGCTTTGAACGTGAGAAGTAGAGTTTTGAAGATAATTCTGGCATGGATGGGTAGCCAATGTAATTGAATCAGCAGAGGTGTAACGTGGTCAGTCCTGGCGGCTCCATAAAGGACCCTTGCTGCGGCATTCATTGCCAGCTGTAACGGGTTTAAGGTGGATTGAGGAAGACCTTGAAGAATGACATTAGCATAATCGAAGTGGGGTATGATCAGTGCTTGGTAGATTGTCCTGAAATCTTTTGGCTCCAACATGGAGCGTAGGTGTCTCAGTGAATGGATCTTATAGTATATTGTTTTGACTGTGTTTCCTATGTGGGACTTCATATCCAGGCGTTGATCCAGAGTGACTCCCAGGTAGCGTATTGAGGGTTTGGATTGCAATTCAGCTTCCTTTGTTTTGAGATATTGTGGTGGGATGAAGTTGTGATTCCTCGTGATAAAGAGGACTTCCGTTTTCTTATGTTGTATACAGAGGTTTTGGGAAAGAAGCCAGTCAGATACTGCATTGAAACAGTTTATTAGAGGGGAGAGATCTAAATGGTCAGTGGAGATGGGGGTGTAAAGTAGAACATCATCGGCATAAAGCATGTAGTCGACATTAAATGACCGGATGATCTTACAGATTGGTTGCATGTAGATGTTAAACAGAAGGGCAGAAAGTGAGGAACCTTGTGGGACTCCCTGATCTAGGTGGAAGGGTTCTGAAGTTCTGCCACCTGAGCATTGGCGCATAGCCTGCCCGCTGACTCCCTTAACCTGGATTTTCACTTCTGCAGCGACGGAAGTGAAAATCTGGATTTGGTTGGACATGCCGGCAGCTGCCAAGGCTAAGCGGGTAGCAGCGATTTTCGATTCTACCCGCTTAGACCCTGTGCCTGAAAGATAGACCTCACCTATCTTTAAGGTGCAAAGGGCTAATTGGGTATTATCGAAAATCACTGCTACCCGCTTAGCCCTTTCCTCCACCCCGGAACGCCTCCAAAATGCCCCGATACTAACTGCATAACATCTGGGCGCATTAGGGACTTAACCAGGATTTTCCAAAGGCACTACCCATGTAGGTGCCTTAGGAAAATCCAGGTTAAGGCATTTTCATGGGTAACATGGGCATTTAGCTGTGTAAATGCCTTCGAAAATGCTGGATAATGTGAATTTCTGCATGAAGAACGTGTGCCATTAATTGCAGTGTGAGAAACAGCAGAGAGTAACTTGCCTTACAGTCGTGCCTGAAATCTCAGAGCATTGTATAATGAAAGAACTCCTTATGGGAGACAGCTTCCTTTTAAACGCTATGTTAGAATTTGCGCCAAAAGAGGGGTTAAAGCTCACACCTCAAGAAAGCCTTCGTGAAAAGATTCGGTGTTATTGTTCAAAGATTGGTAGTGGAATGCCCCAAGTGTAATAAGTTAGTAAACCTGTATCGATCTTCCCTGATTACAAAAAAACATACTACAAGGGCATCCCACTAGCCGCGTGCTCTTAGTCTGTCATTTGATCCTTAAAAAAGCCCATATCGGGACAGGGAAAAACAAAAGCCATAGTGAGTGTGACTTAATTAAAATATACACATCTCACAAAAGACAAAGATAGGAGCAAATGAATAAAATGTGAATATACTACACTAAATGAGGGGAGCCGACCACCGAATAGTAAACTGGTGCATAAATTCTCTAATATTCACCCTCAACTCAAAACTAAACAAAAGAAAAAGGAAGGGAGGCAATCTTTCCTCAGAAGACGACATTGCTGCACATATAAAAAATTAAAAAGTAACAAATCCTGAGAAGCTGTGAATCACAGGGGCACGCTCCTGTGCAGGGCCGGATTTACCTTGAGTGAGGCCCTACGCCAACAAAAATTGTGGGCCCCCAGCAGGGGCGGCCCAAGGGGGGTGCGGGGCCTCATTTGCATAAGGGGCCTCATTTGCATAAATATTTGCATAATGTTACCATATACTAACTTTTAGTAAACGTGCCTCTTAATGAGTGTATGGATAAAGAAAGACTAAAAGATTTCTACATTACTATAATCCAGTGCCAACTGCCAGACACATTAGGAACTACTACAAACACTGCCCATTTAGAACCCATAGTAAACCCGCCGTATCCTAACAGCACTACTAGGACTCACAAAGCACCATACTCTACCAATCAAAAGGCAACACTGCAAATATTAAACCAATACATTTCAGAGAACAACAATACATGACCTACTGGGGAAAGAGAACAAGTGGCAATGTCAAATAGGAATTATATAAACAGAACACCTCAGCTCAGTTACACATGCAGAACATAGACCGTCACCAAACAAGTAATCACAATTTAGAAACAGGAAGACAATAATTAAACTGGGAATCCCAAAAGCCAAACTTGGAATGTACAACACTGTAGAAATAAAACTATACATTAATTTGCTCTTGTACTAAACAAAGCGCAGACGTTAATGATGCACATTTACCAGAGCTGACATATTCCAATTAATAAATTCAAAATAAAGAGATATTTTTCTACCTTTTGTGCATTTTTTTCAGCTGCAATTGCTCCAGCCACTTTCTTCTGGTTTCTTTGTGTCTTCTGCTAACTCTCCATCGTCTGCTGTCCATTTGTCCTTTCTTCTCTCTTCTAGAATTTTTTCCATTCTCTCTCTACATCTGCTTTAACATACTAATCTTTCTCCTTTTGCTCTTTCCTCATTCCTATTTCATCCACTCAAATTTTACCCCTCCATCCTCAATCCCCACTTACTCTCCCAATACCCGGCCAATTGTAGATTTTTTATCCCTCCCACACAAAATATTTTTCCCTTCTCCATTTTACTCTTCCAGCCCCATCCCATTCTAATCCTCCCCCAACATCAGCTCCCTTCTAGTTCCAGCCTCACCCAGCATCCATTCCCTTCTAGTCCCTGCATCAGCCCATTTCCAGTCCTAGCCATCCATCAGCCCATTTCCAGTCCTAGCAACCCCCCAACCCAATACCAGTCCTAGCCCCCCATCAACCCACTTACAGTCCTTAACCCATCACCCCATTTTCAGTTTAAGCCCCCCCTATAACCCATTACCAGTCCTAACCCCCCATCAGCCCACTTCCAGTCCTAACCCCATCAACCCATTTCCAGTCAGCCCCCCATAGCCCATTGCCAGTCCTACCCCCCCCCATCAGCCCACAGCCCATTACCAGTCCTAACCCCATCATCCCACCTCCAGTTTTAACCCCCCAGCCCATTTCCAGTCCTAGCCCCCCCATAGCCCATTACCAGACAGCCCCCATCAGCCCACAGCCCATTACCAGTCTTAACCCCCCCCAAAGCCCATTACCAGTTCTAAACCCCCCCCAACAGCCCATTACCAGTCCTAACCCCATCAGCCCACCTCCAGTCTTAACCCCCCAGCCCATTTCCAGTCCTAGCCCCCCAATAGCCCATTACCAGACAGCCCCCATCTGCCCACAGCCCATTACCAGTTTTAACCCCCCCCAAACCCCATTGCCAGTTCTAAGCCCCACCCAACAGCCCACAGTCCATTACCAGTCCTAACCCCATCAGCCCACCTCTAGCCTTAACCCCCCCCCCAGCCCATTTCCAGCCCCAGCCCCCCCAATAGCCCATTACCAGTCCTACCCCCCCCCATAGCCCATTACCAGCCCTACCCCCCCAGCCCATTTCCAGCCCCAGCCCCCCCAATAGCCCATTACCAGTCCTACCCCCCCCCCATAGCCCATTACCAGCCCTACCCTCCCAGCCCATTTCCAGCCCTAGCCCCCCCAATAGCCCATTACCAGTCCTACCCCCCCCATAGCCCATTACCAGTCCTACCCCCCCCCGTCGGCCTAAAGTAAAATTTAATTAAACAAAAAAACCTGGTGGCTGCCGCCGCGGGGCCCCCTCTGCTGCCGCGGCAGCACCGATTGACCCGCGGGGGCCCCGTCTACAAGCTGAAGCCGTCGGGTCGGGTCGGGTCGTTCCTCCCTCCCTCCGTCCGTGCAGGCTGCAGGCTGTGAGAGACGCGAAAGGAGAGTGTCTCCTCGCGTCTCTGTTAAGCCCGCAGGGGCTGATGGGAACTTTCCCATCAGCCCCTGCGGGCTTAACAGAGACGCGAGGAGACGCTCTCTCTTCGCGTCTCTCACAGCCTGCAGCCTGCACGGAGGGAGGGAGGGAGGGAGGAACGACCCGACCCGACCCGACCCGACGGCTTCAGCTTGTAGACGGGGCCCCCGCGGGTCAATCGGTGCTGCCGCGGCAGCAGAGGGGCCCCGCGGCGGCAGCCACCAGGGTTTTTTTTAAAATTGTATTTAAAAAAAATTTACTTGTTCTTTTTTTGTGGGCCCCTGCCGGCTGTGGGCCCTACGCCATGGCGTACATGGCGTATAGGTAAATCCGGCCCTGCTCCTGTGCATATCGTCTACAGTGGAAAGCAACAAAACATCCCAGAGAATAAAGGCTTATAAAATATTCTGTGGATAAACACTGAGAGTACACCCACATATATGCCACAACTAATAAAAACAAACAAAAAATAAAGTGGGGTACTACACAGAATGAAGGAGCACTAACTGCACATAATATACCAATACGAAACCATAAGAACCACAAAAGGGAAGAATCAAGTATCAATGGAAACCAGCAAGCTCATTGTGAACCATTAAAAATGCGTACAAAAAAATACTCGTCAGAACATTTATAGAAAACTATGGAACGCATCTGTGCGTTTACCACAACTAATGCTGGTGAAGTCAAGAATTACATAAAACAGACGATATGAAAGTACTAAAACCTTTAAGCAGTGAAAAGGAAAAAACTGTAAACCAAACATCATTGAAAATAGAGGTAAATAAATAATGATATAAATAAATAACCATGTACCTTGAAAAACAACCCCTAAAAGACTGATAAAAAGTGATAAATAAATAAAACGCGCCCCGCATGAATCTACAACCATGATTATAAATAGACATATTGAACATAAGTAGACTAAAAGCCAATCCAAAGGAAGCTAAACACACTATAACTAAAATAATGTTATGAACAAGGGGGGAGGGGAGGAATCATGAATGAATATGCGCTGTATCTGATTATGTGCATTGGGGAAGCCACCTCAGTAAGACCACAGAATTGCGGAGCCAGGTGCAGCAGGGAAAAGGGGGGCCAGGAACACCGGAGTTGGGGGTGCCTGCAGGGAGGACATCCTTGCAGGTGGTAGGGACATGCCAGGCTGTCTTCAGACCCGATTCTGGCTACCTGCAGTCTAGAATCAGGTCCAAACGGGCCCGTCTTGCTTGGGGCCGTCTTGATGGCCTGGACATGCCCCTACTGGAATCGGGCTCCATGTGGAAGGAGCTGTTTGCCCTCATGGAACGAGTTTGATCTCTGGAGGCTACAGTAGCAGACTTGGAGGAAATAAGGAAGACAGAGGTATATAGGTGAGATCTACAGGGACGTAGTACTGAAGTCCCATCTCCAGTCTAGCAGCCTCTCAATTGCCATGGAGGAGAGAGGTCACATGAAAGGAGAGCATCACCTTGATGTATCAGGAAGTGATCCAGTAGCTAGGACCTGTCCACCAGGAGATGTAAAACCCTTTCACAGCGAGGAGGTTTCTGCAGGGCCATGTGCCCATGAGGGAAGGGTTAGGATGGCCATTATAGTTGGTGATTCAATCATTAGGCATGTAGATAGCTGGGTGGCTGTTGGACATGAGGATCGCCTGGTAACATGCCTGCCTGGTGCGAAGGTACAGAACTCACTCTACCTAGACAAGGTTTTATATAGTGCTGAGGGCAAGTCTGCTGTCTTGGTACATATTGGCACCAATGACAGAAAAGTGTGGGAAGGAGGTTCTGGAGTCCAAATTTAGGCTTTTAGGTAGGAGCTTGAAATCCAGAACTTCCAGGGTAGCATTCTATGAAATGCTTCCCGTTCCATGTGCAGGATCCAAAAAACAGGCAGAGCTTTGGAGTCTCAATGCGTGGATGAGATGATGGGGCAAAGAAGAGGGTTTTGGATTTGCTAAGAACTGGGCAACATTCTGGGGGAGGGGCTTTTCTGAAAGGATGGGCTCCACTTTAACCAGGATAGAACCAGGCTGCTGGCATTAAGCTTTAAAAAAGAGATAGGACAGCTTTTAAACTAGATAATAGGGGAAAGCCGACAGTTGCCCAGGAGCGCATGGTTCAGAAGGATGTATCCTTGAAGGATACAAGCAAAAGAGGGAAGTTAGAGCATCACGACAGAGAGGTTCCAATAAAGATAAACGTAACCCAGATGCCCTTAAATAAAGAGCTGAAAGATTCCAAATTACTGCAACCAACTGATAACCAGATTAATATGAATAAAATACAACCTCTAAAATGCTTGTGTGCAAATGCTAAAACTCTAAAAAAATAAGATGGGAGAGCTAGTATATATAGCACTAAATGAGAGGTTAGATATGATTGGCATCTCAGAGACCTGGTGGAAGGAGGACAACCAATGGGACAATGTGATGCCTGGGTACAAATTATATTGCAGAGTAGATCAAATTGGTGGAGGGGTTGCACTCTATGTTAGAGAGGGCATTGAGTCACACAGGATTAAAGTTTTGCATGGAAGAATCTCTATGGACTGAATTCCATGTAAAAAGGGGAAGGCGATGGCAGTGGAGGTGTACTACGGACCATCCGGCCAGAGTGAATAGATGGATGATGAAATGCTGAAAGAAATCAGGGAAGCTAACAAAAGTTACAACACAGTGATAATGGGTGATTTCAATTACCCCGGTATCGACTGGGTCAGTGTCACAGCATGACATACTAGAGAGATAAAGTTTCTAGATGGAGCAGCTGGTTCATGAATGGACAAGAGGGGAAACTATTTTGGACTTAGTCCTTAGTGGAGCACAGGATATGGTGCAAGAGATAAGGGTTTTGGGGCCACTTGTCAATAGTGATCATAGCATTATCACATTTGATTTAATAAATGGAAGCAGGACGGCAAGGAAATCCACAGTACTATCTTCTAACTTTCAAAGGGGAGAAACCGAGGAAAATAGTTAAGAAAAAGCTAAAAAGAGCAGCTGTACAGGTTAAAGATTTGCATCAAACATGGGCATTGTTTAAAAGTACCATCTTAGAAGCTTAGACCAGATGTATTGCATGCTTTATAAAAAGTGAAAGGAAAGCCAAAAAAATGCCAGCATGGTTTAAAGGTGAGGTCAGAGAGGCTGTTATTGTAAATAAAGCATCTTTCAGGAAATGGAAAAAGGAGTCAAACAACCAGCATGGGAAACATAAGCATTGGCAAGTTAGATGCAAGGCATTGATAAGGTAGGCAAAGAGAGAATTTGAAAAGAAGCTTGCCATGGAAGCAAAAACATATAATAAAAATGTTTTCAAGTACATTCATAATAAAAAGCCTGTAAGAGAGTCAGTTGGACCATTGGATATTAGAGGAGTAAAAGGAGCACTAAGTGAAGACAAGGCCATAGTTAAGAGACTGATTTAATTCTTTGTTTCTGTTTTACTGAAGAAGATATAGAGAAGTTACCCATGCCTGACATGGTATATAAAACTGATGTATGGGAAAAAATGAAAGAAATATCGATAAACCAAGAAGATGCATTGCAATTATTTTATAAACTGAAAAGTAGCAAATCACCTGGACTGGATGGTATACATCCAAGATTTATTTATTTATACATTTTTTTCTATACCGCCTCTTCCAGAGATCAGAGGCGGTTAACAAATAACAAAACATTAATAATAGCAAGGTATTATTTTTACAAAGAACAATTGAAGGACATCTTATCTAACTAGCTCTTAGCATTGAACAGATGGGACTAGTGGCAAGCAATGCTGCATCCTATAACTAGTTTATTTATTTATTTACATTCTCTTATATACCATGCTATTCTGCATCAGTGTGGTTTACATTGAACAGGGCATTATAACTTGGAGATAACTATTTTACAGGGAACATGGGCTATGGAGGGTTAAGTGGCTTTCCCAAGACCACAAGGAGCACCTGTGGGACTATAAACCCCAGTCCTTCTGGCCCAAGGTTGCTGTCCTCTAGTGGGATTTGAATCCCTGACCTTCCAGCCTGAAGTACCTTGCCCCAACCACTAGGCCACTCCTCCACTCAAACAATTCAATTACATCAGATAACTAAGATTGTTGAAAGAACTGAAATGTGAGATTACAGACCTACTATTAGTAATCTGTGAACTATCATTAAAATTATCTGTAGTACCAGAAGATCGGGAAATGGCCAATGTAACGCTAATTTCTAAAAAAGGTTCTAGGGCTGATGTGGGAAACTACAGACCGGTGAGCCTGATGTCAATACCGGGCAAAATGGTAGATACCATCATAAAGAATAAAATTACTGAACCTGTAGATAGTCATGGTTTAATGGGATTTAGCCAAGGAAAGTCTTGTTTTACTAATCTGTTATATTTTTTTGATGGTGTGAATAAACAGATAGACAAAGATGAGCTGGATAATATAAAACAGAGAATAGAGCTAACTGGCCAATTTTCTCAGTGGTGAAAGGTGAATAGTGGAGCAGCCCAGGGATCTGTGCTGGGCCCGCTGCTTTTTAATATATTCATAAATGACCTGGAAATAGGAATAACGAGTGAGATGATCAAATTTGCTGATGACACAAAATTATTCAAAGTTGTTTAACTGTAAGAGAATTGTGAAAAATTAAAAGAGGACCTTGATAAATTGGAAGACTGGACATCCAAATGGCAGATGAAATTTAATGTGAACAAGTGCCAAGTTATGCAGCTAGAAAAGAACAAACTATGGTTATACAATGCAAGGTACCACCTTAGAAACAACTAAACAGGAAAACAATTTAGGCGTCATCGTGGATAATACACTGAAACCCTCCACCCAATGTGCAGCGGCGGAGAAGAGAGCAAATAGAATGCTAGGTATCATAAGGAAAGGAATGGAGAATAAAATCAAGGACATTATAATGCCTCTCTATTATTCCATGGTGTGACCGCACCTTTAATGTTGTGTGCAATTCTGTTGCCATATCTTAAAAAGGATATAGCGGAATTAGAAAAGGTACAGAGAAGAGCCACCAAAATGGTAAAGGGGGATGGAAGGATGCCCCTATGAGGAAAGGCTTAAAAAGGTTAGGGCTCTTCAACTTGGAAAAGAAACGGCTGAGGAGAGATATAATGGAGGTCTATAAATTAATGAACGGAGTCGAACGGTTAAACATAGATCAGTTGTTTATGCCATCAAAAAGTAGAAAGACTAGGGGACACACCATGAAGCTACAATGTAACCCATTTAAGACTAAAAAAAAAGAAAATATTTTTCACTCAACGCATTATCAAACTCTGGAATTCATTACCGGAGAATGCAATGAAGGCTGGTATTGCATCTAGGTTTAAAAAAGGATTTGACAAGTTCTTGGTGTAAAGATCCCTAAAACATTATTAAAGAGGACCTGGGAAATCCACTGCTTTCCCGGGAACAAGCATACTGGACTTAATGGACCGTGGTTTGACCCCATATGGCATTTCTTATGTTCTTATGATAGCACATATCCCAAGGTGCTGAAGGAAATGAAATGTAATTGCAGACCTACTATTAGTAATTTGTAAACTATTATTAACTTCATATATTTATAGTAGCTGAAGATTGGAGAGTAGCCAAAGAAACACACATTTTTAAAAAAGGGTTCCGGGGGTAATCCAGGAAACTACAGAGCAGTGAGTCTGAGGTCAATGCCAG
Organism: Ichthyophis bannanicus; assembly: GCA_033557465.1. NCBI lineage: Eukaryota > Metazoa > Chordata > Amphibia > Gymnophiona > Ichthyophiidae > Ichthyophis > Ichthyophis bannanicus. Next base: position 840,499,484 of record CM066036.1, on the reverse strand, counting down.
AAAAAAATGTTAGAAATCATTATAAAGAACAAAAGTACTGAATGTATAGATAGCCATGGTTTAATGGGACAAAGCCAAGATGGATTTAGCAAAGGGAAGTTTTGCCTCACCAATCTGCTGCATTTGTATGAAGTTGTAAATAAAGGTCAGCTGATTGATATAGTGTATCTGGATTTTCAGAAAGCCTTTCACAAGATCCCTCATGAGAGACTCGGGGAAATTAAAAAATCATGGGATAGGAGGCAACATCCTATTGTGTATTAGGAACTGTTTAAATGATAGAATACAGAAAGTTGGGCTAAATGGTCAACTTTCTCAATGGAAAAAGGTAAAAAGTGGAGTACTACTACTATTACTATTAATCAGCACTATACAACCCCAGGGATCTGTGCTGAGCCCACTACTTTTTAACATATTTATACTGTAAATGACCTGGAAATGGGAACGAGTAAGGTGATAAAATCTGTAAACACAAAAACTATTCAAAATTGTTAAATCACAGGAGGATAAAAAAATAAAGAGTACCTTGAGAAATTGGGAGACTGGGCATTCAAATGGCAGATAAAATTTAATGTGAACAAGTGCAAAGTTTATGCACTTAGGGAAGAATAATCCAAACTCTAGCTACATTAAACCTAATGGTGGAAATGGACTTGGATGTTGTGACCATTACAGAAACATGGTTCAACAAGTCACATGAATGGGATACAGCCATAACTGGCTATAATTTACAGCATTTAGGAGAGATAGAGAAGGCAGAAAAGGAGGAGGAGTAGCCCTATATGTCAAAAGCAATATTAAAGTTGCTGAAATGCAGGGGATGTGGGGAAAAGAAGAAATACTATGGATTGTGTTGGAAAGAGGAGATGGCACTGTCATCCACATTGGTGTAGTCTACAGGCCTCCAACTCAAGCCAAAGAAATGTATAGAGACTTGATTATTGATATTACAAAGTTTGCCATGAAGAGAGAAGCAATCATATTGGGTGGTTTTAATCTGCCCAATGTAGATTGGAGTTTTCCTTCTGTAAATCTGGAAAGAAGTAAAAAAACTTGTGGATGCCTTCCAAGATGCATTACTGAGACAATGGTGATGGAACCGAACAGGGAAAGTTCCATGCTGGATTTAGTACTCACCAACAGAGATAGTGTGTCGAATGTCTGGGTGCGTGCCCATGTGAGCAGCAGCGATCATCATACGGTATGGTTTGAGATACAAGCTAAGGTGGAGTCCAATCACAACACGCTCAAAGTCCTAGACTTCAAAAACATTGACTTCAGTAAAATGGCCAAGTGCCTGAAGGAGGAGTTGGCAGGGTGGGAGGAGATAAGGGAAGTGGAACTGCAGTGGGCTAAACTAAAGGAGACAATAAAAGGGGCCACAGATAAAAACAAGAGGAAAAGGAAATCTATTTTGTTTTCTAAAGAAGTGGCTGCACAAATAAAGGCAAAAACCCCACAACTTTCACAAAATTCAGAAGTTCGTAAACAGAGGAACACAGAAAAAGAATACAGGATAAAGCTAAAAGACAAAAAGAGAAAGAAGGATAGCAAAATCAAAGGTAGAAGAAAAGATGGCTAAAGATGTGAAGTGTGGCAACAAGACCTTTTTCAGGTAGAGAAGAGGAAGATCAGAAGTGGAATTTCAAGATTCAAAAGTGCTGAGAACTGATTTGTGGAAAGTGATATTGAAAAAGAGATAATGCTAAACAAATACTTCTGTTTTCACTAAAGAAAATCCTGGAGAAGGACCATCTGTGATTGACAAATATACAAATGGGAATGGAATAGATACCACACCATTCACTGAAGATGATGAGTTAGACAACTTGCAAAACTGAAAGTGAACAAGGCCATGGGACTGGATGGGATACATCCCAGGATATTGAAAGAGCTCAGAGAGGTTCTTGCAGGGCCTTTTTTAATAGATTCTTAGAGACAGGAGAAGTTCCACAGGACTGGAGAAGGGCTGATGTGGTACCTCTTCACAAAAGTGGCAGTAGGGAAGAAGTGACAAACTACAGGCCAGTAAGCCTTACCTTGGCGGTGGGGAATGTAATGGAGGAGCTCCTGAAAGACAGAATAGTGGGCTCTCTCGAAAGCAATAGGTTGCATAATCCAAGCAAACATGGTTTTACCAAAAGACAATCATGCCAATCAAATCTGATTGAGTTCTTTGACTGGGTGACCAGGGAGACTATGATAGAATGAGGAAAACAGTTAAGAAAAAACTAAAAGGAGCAGTTGCAAAGGTTAAAGACGTACATCAAGCTTGGGTGTTGTTGAAAAATACTATCTTGGAAGCCCAGACCAGCTGTATTCCACGCTTTAAGAAAAGTGGAAGGAAGTCCAAAAAATTGCCAGCATGGTTTAAAGCTGAGGTCAGAGAGGCTGTTGTTGCCAAAAAAAGCATCTTTCAAGAAATGGAAAAAGAGCCAAATGATGAAAACCTGGAAAACAGCACAATGATAAGGCAGGCAAAGAGAGAATTTGAGAAGAAGCTTGCTGCGGAAGCAAAAAACGCGAAATAAAGACCTTTTCAAGTACATTCGTAGCAAAAAACCCGTGAGAGAGTCAGTTGGTCCATTAGATGATAAAGGGGTTAAAGGAGCACTAAGAGGCGACAAGGCGATAGCGGAGAGACTTTGCTTCGGTCTTTACTGAGGAAGATGTAGGGATGTTACCCACGACTGAAGTGGTATTTAAAGGTGTGGAAGAATTGAAGGAAATATCGATACATCGGGAAGATGTCTTACAACTATTAGATAAACTGAAGAGTAGCAAATCACTGGGCGGATGGTATACATCCAAGGGTGTTGAAAGAACTGAAATTTGAGATTGCAGACCTGCTATCAGTAATCTGTGAAACTATCATTAAATCATCTCTAATACCTGAGGATTGGAGGATCGCCAATGTAACACCAATTTTTAAAAAGGGTTCGAGGGGTGATCCGGGAAACTACAGACCGGTGAGCCCCTGAGGTAGAAACCATCATAAAGAATAAAATTACTCAGCATATAGATAGTCATGACCTAATGGGAGACAGCCAAACATGGCTTTAGACAAGGAAGATCTTGTCTTTGAAGGAGTGAATAAACAGGTGGACAAAGGTGAGTCGGTTGATATTGTGTATCTGGACTTTCAGCAAAGCCTTTGACAAGGTCCCTCATGAGAGACTTTTGGCAAAACTAAAGAGTCATGGGATAGGAGGCAGTGTACTATTGTGGATCAGGAACTGGTTGAAGATAGAAAGCAGAGGGTAGGGCTAAATGGCCAATTTTCCCAATGGAGAAAGGTGAATAGTGGTGTACCCCAGGGATCTGTGCTGGGTCCGCTGCTTTTTGACATATTCATAAATGACATGGAAAGTGGAATAACGAGTGAGGTTATCAAAATTTGCTGATGACACAAAAACTATTTAAAGTTGTTAACCCAGGAGGATTGTGGAAAATTGCAAGAGGATCTTGATAAATTGGAAGACTGGGCATCAAAATGGCAGATGAAATTTAATGTGGAGAAGTGCAAGGTTATGCACCTAGGGAAGAACAACCCCTAGGTTACACGATGCAAGGTTCCACATTAGGAACCACCACCCAAGAAAAAGATTTAGGCGTCCTTGTGGATACCATGTTAAAACCCTCGGCCCAGTGTGCAGCGGCGGCCAAGAGAGCAAATAGAATGCTAGGTATGATAAGGAAAGGAATGGAAAATAAAACAAAAGATATTATAATGCCTCTATATCGTTCCATGGTGAGACCGCACCTTGAATATTGTGTGCAATTCTGGTCGCCGTATCTTAAAAAGGATATAGCAATTTTAGAAAAGGTTCAGAGAAGCCACCAAAATGGTAAAGAGGATGGAAGCTACTCCTATGAAGAAAGGCTTAAAAAGGTTGGGGCTCTTTAACCTGGAAAAGAGGACGGCTGAGGGGAGATATGATAGAAGTATATAAATTAATGAACGGAGTGGAACGGGTAAACGTAGATCGATTGTTTACCTTATCAGAATATAGAAAGACTAGGGGACATGCAATGAAGCTACAGGGTAAACTATTTAAGACTAATAAAAGAAAATATTTTTTTCACTCAACGTGTAATCAAACTCTGGAATTTGTTACCGGAGGATGTAGTAAAGGCTGTTAGTGTAGCTGGGTTTAAAAAAGGTTTGGACAAGTTCCTGGAGGAAAGGTCCATAAACCATTATTAAGAAGGGACCCAGGATATCAATGCTTGAACCAATACAAGCATTGTGGAACCTGTGTCCCTTGGGGAAACTGCTAGGTACGTATGACCTAGATTGGCCACTGTTGGAAACAGAATACTGGGCTTGATGGACCTTGGTCTGACCCAGTATGGCATATCTTATGTTCTTATGTTAAGTTAGATCAAGGGCACGCGATGGATGTGATCTACCTAGATTTCAGCAAAGCCTTTGATACTGTTCCTCATAGGAGGCTTATCAATAAACTGAACAGCTGGGGATGGGTCCCAAAGTGGTGAACTGGATCAGAAATTGGTTGACTGACAGACGACAGAAGGTGACGATAAACAGAACTCACTCGGATGAAAGGAAGGTGATCAGTGGCATGCCCCAGGGATTGGTCCTGGGACCGGTACTGTTCAATGTATTTGTGAGTGATATTGCTGAAGGACTAAATGGAAAAGTCTGTCTTTGTACAGATGACACAAAAATTTACAACAGCATGGACGCCCCTGAAGGAGTAGATAACATGAGAAAAAAATCTGGAAAAGCTGGAAGAATGGTCTAATGCTTGGCAGTTAAGATTTAATGTGAAGAAGTGCAGTGTCATGCACTTGGAATTCAGAAATCCAAGGGAATTGTATGAGATTGGGGGCAATAGGTTATTGTGCATGGACCAGGAGAAGGACCTCAGAGTGATTGTTTCTGAGGATCTCAAGGTGGGGAAACAGTGTGACAAGGTGGTTGCCAAATCAGAAGGCTGCTGAGGAATTACTAGAGAAAGGAGGAGGTACTAATGCCACTGTACAAGTCACTGGTGAGGCCTCACTTGGAATATTGTGTTCTGTTTTGGAAATCATCTCTCACAAAGGATATAAAAAGACTAGAAACGGATCAGAAAAAGGCGACCCAAAATGATTTGGAGCCTGCGCCAGAAGACGCATGAGACTTGAAGATCTCAATATGCATATGCTAGAGGAGAGGAAGGACGGGGAGATATGATACAGACTTTTAATACTTAGAGTATTAATGAACAAACAAACCTTTTTCAAAGACGGGGAAGTTTCAAAACTAGAGGATTTAACGTGAAACTGCAAGGTGGTAAACTGAAAGGCAACGTCAGGAAATACTTTTTCACTGAAAGGATGGTGGATGCTTGGCATGCCTTCCCAATGGAAGTGGTGGGGCAAATACAGTGACAGAATTCAAAATGGCATGGCACAGACACAGTGGATCCCTTTATAGATACAGGATAAAATCTAAATAACCTTAACTGCCTTTGCTATCTCAACAAATAGGGGTGACCTGCATGGAGTGGTGGGTACACCCCTAAACAAAGGCATGGGGAGGGGTGACTTGCACAGAGCGGCAGGTGCACTTACTCTTTCCGCCTTGCTGGGCAGACTAGATGGACCATAGTGGTCTTTATCTGCCATCATATACTATGTTATTATGTTCCTATGATGCAAGGTTCCACATTAGGAGCCACCATCCAGGAAAAGGATCTACGTATGTCATTGCAGATAATACATTGAAATCGTCTGCACAGTGTGCAGCAGTAGTCAAGAAAGTTAATAGAATGCTTGGAATTATAAAGAAAGGAATGGAGAATAAAACAAAGAATATCATAATGACTCTCTATTGTTCCATGGTAGGATCACATCTGAGTATTGTTGTGACCCCCTGCCTAGGCCGATGGCCGGTAGGCAAAAGGGCTGCCTTATTTGCCCTTTGAGTACTGTCCCAGGCTTAGGTTGCCAGCACTGAATGCTGGGACTTGTAGTTTTGTATACTCTCCAAGCAAAGTAGTGTGACCACACAGTTTGTCAGGCAAAACAAAGAAATTTATTCCGGGGTTTCTCCCTCGCATCAAAATTCATAGCGCATAAACAAGGCAAGGATCATTTCTCCAAATTAAATAATGAAGGTGAACAAAACAGGCTTAACATCAAAGTCAGAAATATTCCTTCCACAGCAGCGGCACTCAGCTTCCTTCAGACAAATGCCTTTCTCTGCTATGGCTGTTCATTACATCAGGCAGACTTTAAAACTTCTCAGTCAGGGTTTTCTTTCTCACTCAGCTTGATAAACCAGGATAAATAAGCTTCTTCACCTGGCCTGAGCCTAGCACATGTTTGACTTACAAAATGAGCATTCCATTTCTACTACGTCATCAACACAAGGGTTTTCAAACATTTCTATCTGCATGTCTTCCACGGCTTCGTTTGAATCCTCTTCTAGGGAGCTTATATCAGAAGGTTTAAACTTCTCACTCTGCAGAAACTTTTTTAGCTTCCCTAAAAAGTATTCTTTCTGCTCTATATCAGCACAGCTTAAAGAAGGAGTTTCTCTCTCAAAGAAAAGCTTCTCAACAGCTTTTAGAGCTGACTCACGACACTTACTTGCACTGTTCCAGTTCCTGGCTGGAACTGCTTTCTTTGTCTTTTGGCTAGCACAGCTTTCAGAGCTTTTCCTCAGCTCTCTGACCACTTCTTCAGAAAAGCTTCCTTTAGGAACTGTAGCAAACTTGTCTGCCCCACCTTTCTTACTTGGCTGGCTCTCTGAGCTGTTTCCCCATGTGGAAACAAACCTTTCCAGCTTTCCTTCTCTGGGGTGCTTTAGGACAGGTTCCAACCTTGGTTCCACTGCTTTCTGAGGGCAAGAATCAGCTATCTTTCCTCCTCCTCTCCTTTGCTCCTGAAAGGGTACTTCCTTCTGACTCCTTTCCTCCCGACTCCTTTCCTCCTGACTACTTTTACCAAACTCTGAAGCCGTTTTAAAATGGTGCTTCTTTTCAGCCACACCCTCCTCTCTGCACATGTGAGAGCTGTTAGGGCTCAACCTAGCTCTTACGTCACTGCTTGGGCAGAGTTTAGCTCTAGCTACTGCATGCTCGGGTGGCTTGTGGTTTCTATGGGAACCCTGTTTACATCTGTTTTTAAAGGCACATTCCTCATTTCTCTGCCATTCCATCTCATCTTCACAGCTCACCTTATCACAGTATTGCATGCACTTCTGGTCACCACATCTAAGAAAAGATACCGCGGATTTGTAAAAGGTATGGAGAAGGGTGACCAAAATAATAAAGGGGATGGAAGGATACCCTATGAGGAAAAGCTTAAAAGGTTAGAGCTCTTCCGCTTTTAGAGAAGAGATGGCTGAGAGGAGATCTGATAGAGGTGCATAAAATAATGAGCGGAGTAGAACAAATAAATGGGAATCCATTGTTTCCAGCTTAAAAAAGTATAAATACTAGGTGACATGCAATGAAGCTACGAAGTAGGACATTTAAGACTAATTTGAGAAAATATTTTTTTCACTAAACGTATAATTAAGGTCAGAAATTTGTTGCCAGAGGAAGGTACCTGACAGGTACTTGTGATCTGGACTGGCCATGGTTGGAAACAGAATATTGGACCATCGGTCTGACCCAGTATCTTATGTTCTTAAGACTCTAGCCTTAACCCCATTGGGAGGATCTCAAAGAGCACTGTGGAAGGTAAGAAATAAGAGAAGAGTTCAAATATTCTGGTATGCCTGTATAATAAGCACAATGTGCCAAAATTAAATTTTAAAATTAATTCTAGTACTGATTGGAAGCCAATACTGTTTAAATAATAAAGTTGGATCTTTTTGTATTCCATAATAACTTCATTGCTGTGTTCTGTATCAATTGTAAACTTTTTATTGATAAGGTGGGACTCCATCCAATAAAGAATTACAGAAATCCTAATGATTGACGACAGGTGCATGTAGCAATGTCTTTGAAGCTTTACGGGGTCCTTTCAGAAGCGCTATTAGTGAATCGCAAGTCTGAAAATGCCCATTCAGACAAGTGAATCACATCAGCGTCCCAAGAACTATGGTAGAATGCCACGAGTCTACACGTGCCCAGAGTGTTCATGTCTATCTTGCATGGGGTCATGCCTGAGGTTTTCCCACAAAGTGCACCTCTTTATAGAATGGAGGTGCACCTTTGGAGTTGGTGGTGGACATGCCCATTAGTGTTCACTGAAGCCAGTTTCCCCACCCTGTAACACACATTAACTGGTTAGCACTGAGTGCCTAGTAAAAGGGTCAAAGGTCCACGTTTGTTCAAATTCTCTAAAAGAATGGTGGATTAGGCATGAATTTTATTATTTAGGTATAAACTGGAAAAGAATTAGCTGGGAGTTCCTGATATATCAGCGAGTCCTTATCTGGAGACCATAAATTCCTAGTATAGGAAAAAACGTGCCCGAGAGGCACAAAACCCCCACCTAAAAACTTATCATAATATAACTTATCCAGGACACTGGGGTAATCTGAGGAAGTGTACTCAAGAAATTATGATTTCTGCTCCATACGCCTGAAACAAACTACCTGAGTCTGTACATGAGGCTTCATCCCTGCCCCTTTCCAAATCCCTTTTATTTCCTTTTATGTTCATATACTTAGGGGTATGTTTACTAAACCGTGCTAACGGTTAACCCGGGCTATCTGCAACAAGGTCCCATTGAATAATATGGGACCTAGTGGCAGATAGCCCGGGTTAACCGTTAGCCCGGTTTAGTAAACATACCCCTTAGTGTTGTAAATAAGTTTATTTAATTTAATCCCTGTTTTCTTCTTCCCTGTTTATTGTAAGATTTTGAACTTCATTGTGAATCGCTTTGATTTTAGGAAATAGCGTTATATAAGTCCTGTTAAATAAATAAATGCTAAAGGCTCACCTCTTTGAGGCTGCTTTTGGATCCTGATCCCTTGTTCTCTTATCTCTCTCGTTTCCTTTGCTTATTTGTACCCTTATTCTCAGCTATTGTATTGTCTCTCTTGATTAGATTGTAAGATCTGACGAACAGGGGCCGTCTTCTATATGTGACTGTATAACGTTGCATATGCCTTATAGAACTATATAAATGATGAATAGTAGTACTAGTAGTAGCAATAACACAATCTAAACAATGACCTCAAGTATAAGGAGTGGAGAAGTAGCCTAATGGTAGGCTTGGGAACCAAGAGACCAGGGTTCAATTCTCAGTAGCAGTCCTTGTGCAAGTCACTTAACCGTCCATTGCTTCTGAGAAAATCCAAGTTATCACTGTCCCTGTTTAATGTGTATTACCAAGTTTAAGTTACAATGTAAATGGCTTTGACTGTTAAATAAATATAAGTGCAGTAGACTACCAAATAAACCACCAATTCCTCTACAAGAGTCAGAAAGTCTGTTTCTGCTGTTAAATTTGGATTCTCACTATGAACATTTAAGTAACCAGGTATTAATGAACAGCCTGAAAACAGACTGTGGGGCCTAGATACTAAGGTGTGCTAACATTAATTCACCTTGCTATTAGGAATCACAAACAGCCTATTGCTTTTTTTTTTTCCTGGAACTTGTCCAAACCTTTTTAAGCCCAGCTATGTTAACTGCTTTTAATACATCCTCTGGCAATGAGTTCCAAAGCTTAAATATAATAAAATTGCCTTGAAATGTACACAGTAAATTCTGAATCAATTGAGTACATGAAGTTGACCATGACAATGTGGCAAACCACGCTCCATCTGAAGTATGTAGATGGACAGTTATTAAAGCAGACCTGGGGAAAAGCACTGGGGGTAAGCAGCATGGAACTGGCTACATTTTGGGATTCTGCGAGGTAACACAGTAACATAGTAATGTGAAAGCGCATCTAAGGAAAAAACATGGAAGTGCAAACAGAAACGGCCAAGTCAGAACATCTGAAATTCTGTGGGGCGTTGTGTAAGTGCATTCTAAAATCGGTCTGCCTATACCTGGGAAACAAAAGCAAACAGGATTGTGCAGAATCATGGGCAGGCATGCGCGGGTTTCTGCCCAGTTTTGGAAACATGCACATGTCCGATATGGACGGGGGTGGCTGTGATGACACAGATGTGCACACAATGCCGTTTCGGAACACAATCTGACATTTTCAAAGCGGAGATGTGCAGCTGTGGAGCAGTCACAAAAACCATCTCTTTCTTGATCTGCATGCTTTTCTGGCGTAACGAAAAATATTGGGGGAATGAGAGGGCTTTTTCCTCTCCAAAGGTGTTAGATTGCCGAAACGAGCATTTTTCTGATGCTCATTCGTGCCCGGGGCAGATTTAGAGAAGGACATGTGCGCCGGTATGTTCCAATGTGCTAAGCTATTCTAAAATTGGGTGCACAAGTGTATCTTTTTAGTAACACCCTGGGCACGGCTCCACCACACCTCTCTTTGCACAAATGCAATATTATGTCAGGTAGATGTGCGTTACTTTTCGGTATTTCTAGGACACATTTCCTGGCGCTCAGATTTACAAAATCTGTTCTTCCACTAGATGGCAGGGACAAGCTTTTATTCACTTTTGTGTGTTCTTTGCTGGTTGTTTTGGCTAATATTACTCTTATTACTACTTATCAGAAACATGCAGAGCAAATAGCCCCTGCTGCAGGAGTAAAGAAGGGAGCTATAATCAATTCATAATGCTTTCCAGAGTGAGCAGAGGACTGCAGGACATTTTTATCTGATTTGAAGTTTACATTCCCAAGCCTCCTACATTCATGATTTCACAAGCTAAAGCAAGTTTACAGATCCCAGAATGCATTGTGATAAGATTTCTAAAACTAGCAGAACCAAAACAGAATATTCCGGCATCATCTGGTCACTGCACCATTGCTCAAGCGTAAGTCTGGACACTTGTGGTTTTGTTCAGCTAGAAAAATGCAACAGTATGATTATATTTTATTTTATTTTTAAGGATCAAAACTTCTCACTCATGGCTTGGAGTCTGGGTTTAACTTAGAAAAATAAGTTCAGTTAAACAAAGGAATTCAAATTTTTTGGAAGGAAGAAGTGATTCATTACATTATCTTACAGCCTTTGGTTCTGTTTGGTTCAGTGATTTCTCAAGTGCTGTCAGGTTTCCTAATGGCTATCTTAGCCCAGGGCTTCTATGTGCAGCCTTGGTGTCCATCTGTGGCATTAACCAGGGTCTCTCAATGGGGAGGGGGAAGCAGAGAATTCTCGCTACCTCAGGACACATGTTGGGTGGGAGAAAACAAGCTTCAAGGCCTTACCTCTGTAGATCTTCTGTGCTAGGGCTGGCACAAGAGTATCTGATGCCCTGGGTCAGGATTCCCCAAATTATGGCCCATGGGACAAAACCAGCCCACAGACCCAGTTCTCCCAATCTCCACCACTGCTGTCAAGACGGCACTGCAAAGAGTAAATTAGACTTACCTGCTAATTGTCGTTCCTTAAGGAACTCTAGTCCAGTCCCGGAACCATAGAGTTGTCAACCTCCACCAGCAGCTTTGGAGACTGAAAGATTTCATCACTTTGATGTCACCGGTATAAGTAGACAGGAACCGCCCCCTATCACCAGTACCTATTGACAAAGCAGACTCAGCAGAGCAACAAATAAGTAGAATAAAGAAATAATAGCCATAATCGGCCAACAGTCGAAATGAACTCGCACCCATACAGTCCCAAACATTGTTACCAGAAAAAAAGAATGGGTGAACCGAGAACCCCCAAGCCCGGCGCAACTGTGCGACCAAGCTCAAGAGACACTGCTGCATAAAGAAGGGCCCCGCCTGTCTTCCCTGCACTTCTTCTCACCCTTCCTACGCTAAACCAGTAGACTGACCGTCTGGACCGCTCTAAAGAATCTTCAGGCTGCCCCTAATGCAAAGACCCTGGGAGGGATCCGGGACTGGACTAGAGTTCCTTAAGGAACGACAATTAGCAGGTAAGTCTAATTTACTCTTCTTAGCGTCCCTCTAGTCCAGTCCCGGAACCATAGAGGACGTGACAGAGCAGTACACATCAATGGGAGGGACCTACTAGCCCAGCCTGAAGAACCGCTGAGCCAAAACGCCCATCCCCCCATGCCTGCACATCCAGCCTATAGTGCCGAGCAAACGAATGGAGCGAAGACCACGTCGCCGCCCTACAGATCTCCTCCGCTGGCACCAAACTGACTTCTGCCCAAGACGCCGCCTGCGCCCTGGTGGAATGCGCACGAAGACCTTCCGGAACCACCTTACCCTTTAACAGGTAGGCGGAAGCAATCGCCTCCTTCAACCACCGCGAGATGGAAGACTTCGCCGCTGCCTCACCTTTCCGAGGCCCCGCAAAAACAATAAACAGCCTGTCTGACTTCCTAAAGGAGGCCGTTCTCCTGAGATATTTCTTGAGCACTCTCCGAACATCCAAGAGATGCAAACGGCCCCCTGAGCGCTCTTTCTGTTCCGCCGAGAACACCGGAAGCGATACTACTTGGTTGACATGAAACACGAAAACCACCTTCGGTAAAAAGGCCGGAACCGTGCGCAAAACCATCTTGTGCCTGAAAAAGGTCAGATACGGCTCCGTACACGCCAACGCCTGCAACTCCGAAATCTTCCGAGCCGAACAAATAGCCACAAGGAAGAGAGTCTTCAACGTCAAGTCTTTCAAGGAAGCCTTGTCCAAAGGCTCGAATGGTTCTTGAAATAGCGGGTCCAAAACCAAATTCAGATCCCAAGAAGGAACGGAATCCCGTCTTGGAGGCCTCAACAGTAACACCGCTCTAAGAAAACGCCTAATATCTCCGTGGGCACCCACCGGCTGACCTTGAATCTTACCCCTGAAACAGGCTATGGCTGCCAGCTGCACCCTCAAAGTGCTCGCGGCCAACCCCTTTTCCACACCATCCTGAAGAAAAGACAGTATATGAGGCACCGAAGCCCGCAGAGGTTGAAAACCGCGGTCCTCACACCACGCCTCAAAAACACGCCATACGCGAACATACGCCAAGGAAGTAGAGCGGCGCCGCGCCTTCAATAAGGTAGAAATTACTGCCGCCGAGTACCCCTTGGCAGTCAACCTTGCCCTTTCAAGAGCCATGCCGTAAGCGAGAATCGACCCACCTGCGGCATGCGTAACGGACCCTGAAGCAAGAGATCCCTCCGCAGAGGAAGCCGCCACGGACTGCCCACCAGAAGCCGAACCAGATCTGCATACCACGGTCTTCTGGGCCAATCGGGCGCCACGAGAACCACCAGACCGCTGTGTTTCTCTATGCGTTGAATCACCTTGCCTATGAGAGCCCAAGGAGGAAACACGTAGAGAAGGCCCTCCAGCGGCCACCGCTGAGCCAATGCATCGAGGCCTTCCGCCATTCGTTCCCGCCTCCGGCTGAAGAACCTCTCCACCTGCGCGGAATCGAACCGTGCCATCAGATCCATTACCGGTAGCCCCCAGCGCTGCACTATCAACGCAAACACATCCGGGTGTAGACTCCACTCCCCCGGGTCTACTCTGCGGCGGCTCAGAAAATCGGCCTTGACATTCTCCACGCCTGCCACGTGCTGCGCCGACAGCGCCGCCAGATTCTGCTCGGCCCAGTCCAAGAGTCGACTCGCCTCCTCCTCCAGCGACGCACTCCCTGTGCCGCCCTGGTGATTGATATAAGCTACCGTCGTGGCATTGTCGGACAGCACTCGAACCGCCTTCTGACCCAAGTCTTTTTGGAAACTCTGCATCGCCAGAAATACCGCTCGCATCTCCAATCGGTTTACGGACCATTGACTCTCTTCCCTTGACCACTCGCCTTGGGCAAACTTTCTTTCGCAGTGTGCCCCCCAACCTGTGAGGCATGCATCCGTTGTCAACAGCCTCCATACGGGAGCCTCCAGAGGCATGCCCCCCTCTAGACTTCCGGGGCGCAACCACCACAGGAGTGCCCGTCGCACTTCCGGAGGACACACCAACCTTTGAGACAACGCATCCCTCTGATGCGACCAGCGCCTTAGAAGAGAGCTCTGCAGCGGCCGCATATGCGCTCTGGCCCACTGAACCACCTCGATGCTGGCCGCCATCGTCGCCAACAACTGCAAATAGCGCCATGCAGTCGGAGCTCTGCAACCCAGAAATCTCCGCACGAGCTCCCGCAATTCCCGTGCTCTCTTGTCCGGGAGAAACACCATTCCCCGACTGGTCTCGAAAAGTGCCCCCAAATATTCGAGGGCTTGAGAGGGAGCTAGCTTGCTCTTCGCAAAATTGACCACCCAGCCGAGACTCTCCAACAATTGCACCACTCGCGCCGTGGCCGCCACGCTCTCCTCCCGGGACTTCGCTCGAATCAACCAATCGTCCAAGTAAGGATGCACGAGAATGCCCTCCTTGCGGAGCGCCGCCGCCACCACTACCATGACCTTGGTGAAAGTGCGAGGCGCCGTCACTAGGCCGAAAGGCAATGCTCGGAATTGAAAATGACCCATCGGCAGAGCAAACCGCAGATACTTTTGATGCTCGCGGCGTATGGGAATATGCAAATATGCCTCCGTCAGGTCTAGAGACGTGAGAAACTCTCCCTTTCGCACCGCCACAATGACTGAACGCAAGGACTCCATCCGGAAATGGGTCACCCGAAGACAGCGATTTACCCTCTTTAAATCCAATATGGGACGGAACGTACCCTCTTTTTTCGGAACCACAAAATAAATGGAGTATCGACCGGAGCCGCACTGAGCCGCCGGAACGGGCACTACCGCCCCTAAATGCCGCAGCCGCTGCAGCGTGCTGGCAACCGCCCTGAACTTCCTTGGGGCTCGGCACGGGGAGAGGACAAAGGCGTCGGAAATGGGGCGCTGGAGCTCTAGGGCATAGCCTTCTCGAATGACCTCCAAGACCCACTGATCCGCAGTTAATTGGACCCAGACGGGGTAAAAGTCCCGCAACCTTCCTCCCACGGGCACCTCCCCCCTCTGGGCCCGCCGTATCTCATTGGGGTTTTCGACTGTTGGCAGACTGAAAGGAACCAAATCCTCTGCCCGCCCCCCGGAAACCCCGAAAGGACTGACCTCGAGCCATATACCGACCCTGCGAAGACTGGGAAAATCGGAAGGATCGGAATCTCTGCAAGTCTCTGGGGACACCCCTAGAGGCTATCGACCCCCGGCCCTGCTTCAGCCTATCCTCCGGGAGCCGACCCCCTTTTGATTCCCCCAAGTCCTTGACCAACTTCTCTAAATCCTCCCCAAAGAGAAGCTTGCCTCGAAAAGTTAATTTACTAAGCCGCGCCTTGGAAGAACCGTCCGCCGACCAGTTGCGGAGCCACAGATACCGGCGAGCCGCCACCACCGAAGCCATGCTCTTGGCGAGCCCCCGAATCAAATCATAGTGAATATCCGATAGGTAAGCCGTGCCGGATTCCAGCCGTGCCAGATCCTCGGCCAGCTCTTCCGGTAGTCCCCCCCGCAGATGTTGGGACCACCGCAAGCCAGCTCTCGCCACCCATGCTCCCGCAATGGAGGCTTGCAATGAGAGAGCGCACATATCAAACACCTGTTTCAACAAGGTATCCAGCTTCCTATCCTGCACATCTTTTAATGCCGCGGCGCCCTCCACCGGAATGGTGGTCTTCTTAGTGACCGCCGACACCGCAGCATCCACCTTTGGGGACCGAAAAATCTCCCTATCCTGTTCCGACAACGGATATAACCGGGCCAAAGTCTTGGTCCCTCGGAGCGCCGATTCCAGCGCTTCCCATTCCTCCTGAATCATATCTCGAAACACCCTATGAACCGGGAATACCTTTTGAGAAGTCCTAACCGCCTGCAACAACGGATCCTCCAACACATCCTCAGCTGCAGGCGTCACGGAGGGCATGTTTAAAGTTTTTAGAGTCTCAGCAATCAACGCTGGCAACTCTTCCCGCCGGAACACCCGGACCACTCTACTCTGCTCCACGTCCAGTAGCTCTCCATCCTCTAAATCCTCCTCCGAGGCCACTTCCAGATCCATATCCGCTCCGAGGTCATCTATCCCATCACCTGACAGACTCTCCTCTCGGAGCTCCCTACGTTTCTTTGCTGAGCCTATCTCCCCCACCGGGAGATCTGCCGACCCCGACCGTTTCCGACTCCTCTGGACTCCCGACTGAGTCCCGAACGCAGGCTGTAGCAAGGCAAATGCCTGCTGCATCAGGGAAAAGAAGTCCGAGGGAATTCCCGCAACGCTCCCACCCAGACGTCCCGCAGGAGCCGAAGACACATCAGTTGTCCCGGACGGCCCTGCCATCGGCTCAGGAAGACCGAGGGAGGACGGCCGGGATCCCTCTTCTACTGAAGCGGCCGCTGGCTGATCTCCTGCCGGCCCCCCCAGCGCCTTCTCCATACCTACTGGCTCCAGGGAGCAGCCCCGGCATACCCCGGAGTCCAGTAGCTCGCTGCGCTTCACTCCACAAACCAAGCAGCGATTTTTAAGTGGCATGCTACTGTCTAAGAGCAACAAACAGCTCTGAAGAGAGAAAACAGGCTCTCTGCCCTGAGACAGAAGTCACTGTCCGTTTTTTTTTTGTTGTTGTTTTTTTTTCTTTTAAAACCAGTAATCTACTCCCAATAGGCCAATCAGCTGAATTCTGGAGGTCCCATGCAAAAACGAAGCTTCTAGCCTGCTCAATTAAAAGAAGAAAGTTTTGTCTTTTAAAAGAAATGCCGATTTCAAAATGGCCGCCGCCAGCTTTCCCGCTTAAAAAAGGGCTGACTGACAGCACGCGCTGAGGTCCCAAGCCTTCTTTTTTACCTGGGAGCCTCCCTAGGACCTCTACTATCACTCCTGCACTGCCCCCCAAAAAGAATTTCAGCAGCACTTACCCGATCCGGAGGAGAAGGGGGGGAGTAGGGGGGCAGAGAGAAATACAGCTCCGGAGCACAGCTCTCACCCAGCTTCAGCTCCCACTGACTGCTGCAGCCTCTTAGCACACAGCTCTTGCCAGATTATGTCCTCTGCTGCTGCAGACTCTTCCTGCAACCTGCTCCTCACCCTTCTGGCACGGGTTCGGGAGCAGGGAGGTAAGGCAGTCAGGCTCTCAGCCCACTGCACTTTTAAATAGCTGGGCCTCCCACTAAAAGAACCCTTCGGAGGGAAGGGAAGGACCGAGAGAGAACAGGAGAGGAAGGCAGAACTGGGACCCCTCCAGCAGCAGCAGATTTTCACCCCAGAATAAAGCAAAAGCACTAAATCAAAAGAGAGGAAAAAACAACCCCAAAAACAAACAAAGCTCTGCTTATTTGATCTCCCTGAGCCCAGTCCCGGGCTCAGAACCTCCAAGCTGCTTGGAGACTGAAAGTACTGGTGATAGGGGGCGGTTCCTGTCTACTTATACCGGTGACATCAAAGTGATGAAATCTTTCAGTCTCCAAAGCTGCTGGTGGAGGTTGACAACTCTATGGTTCCGGGACTGGACTAGAGGGACGCTAAGGAACAGCCTCTTTCTCTGGCCCCCACTACCCTCCATGGTGTAGCATCTCTCCCCCTCTCTTTTCCTCCCTCCCTCCATAGTCCTCTCACTTCTCTTTATATGCATAAGCATTATTTATTTAGCTGCATTTATATCCCACTTTTCACTGGGTCAAAGCGGTTGGGGGATATATTTAACACGAGGGGATATGAGACACATACACTAATACTTACAGGGAACATGGGCAATGGAGGGTTAAGTGGCTTGCCCAAGACCACAAGGAGCACCTGTGGGACTAGAAACCCCAGTCCTTCCAGCCCAAGGTTGCTGTCCTCTAGTGGGATTTGAACCACCGACCTTCCGGCCTGTAGTACCTTGCCCCAACCACTAGGCCACTCCTCCCTACAGTATGATGGCAGTGATGGACCCGCCGGAGGGGAGGGGAGGGGATGGAGGGATGAAAGAGAGGGAGAGGTGCTGCACTATAATGGGGGAAAGAGATAAGATGCCAAGAGCCCCAAACTATTGCTCCTGAGTCTTGGAGGCAGGGCTGGTGCTACCCAGTAAGCGGGGTTAACGTGGCAGGGGGTACCATCCTCCGGGGGTGCTGTCGTTAGATGCCTCCACCTCCCACGCAAGGCCAGCGCTAGGCATGTGTGAGCATAAAGGGCCTCTCATGCTCCTGACCAGCTTCAGAGGGAGTCAATGCATCCCAAAACCCTGCACCCTGGCTCCCCTCTGCCGCAGGAGTAAACAGCAGTGTTTTCCTTTAGTCCCATGACTGTGAGAAGTCGTAGATACCACTGCCACTGAATTCCTGAAGACAGGAAGTGCCCCTGTTTAACCTCCAGGAACTCAGCAGCACCAGTATCTGTGACTTCTCACAGCCACAGGAGAAAAGGAAAACACCACTGTTTATTCCAGTGGCTGTGCAGAGAGGTGAGCCAGGGCTCCGGCCTTCAGGCCTCACCGGCTCCCTCTGAAGCTGATCAGGCGCATGCAGGGCCCCTCCTAGTATGGGGCCATGTGTGTGTGTGTTGGGGGGAGCTGCTGGCACTGTAAGAGGACTGGGGGCTAGCATGGGAAATGTCGGGGGATGAGAAGATTGCTACTAAAAGAGATCTAATGCTGGGAGGGACTGGGACTGAAGGGGGGCTGATACTGGGGGGCTAGTTCTGGAAATGGAATGATGCTGGGGGATGGAGGGACTGGAAGGGAGCGATTGCTGGGAGGGACTGGAACTGAAGGAAGACTGATACTGGGGGGGTGGGGGGTAGTACTGGAAATGGGATGTTGCTGGAGGATGGGGAGCCTGGGATTGGAAGGGAGATGATGCTGGAAAGGAGTGGCGAAGGCCGAATGTTCTGTTAACATGGAGTTTGTTCGTAGGGTTGCCAACTTTTTCACCGAGAAAAACCTGACACCTGTGGCTCACCATGCTCCGCCCATTCCCCACCCCCAGTTCCATCCCTGCCCCACCCCCAGTCCCACCCATGCTCCACCCCAGCCCCACCCACAAAAGTTACCAAGGGCAAGTGTAGGCAGCTGTAGGGGAGAAACTCTAAAGGTGAAAGGATGAGATTATATAGATCTATTATTAGAACTGTGAATACTGTGTTTGTGTCTTCTTGGGAAATACTGTGAATGCTGAAGCTCAATGATATTTCAGTAAAGTTGCAGTTTAGTATACCTCACTGTGTGCTGTGGATTTATTTATGAACTTCCTGCCTCCCAAGGTGGACCAAATGAAATAATATTGCCCAAATAGGAGAGCTACTTAAACTAAATAATCCTATATATTGAAGGAATCAACACAAGAACCTACTCCAATCCTTCACCACTAACACGCCCAGTGCACTGCAGGATGAAGACTGCCGTTGGAGTAATGCATTGCAGTCTAAAGCTTGGATTTCATTCATGGAGCTAACTCCATAGGCAATAACTATTAAACCTAAAGCGATGGGCTGCCCTTACACGGTGTGAGTAACCTGCCAGTCAGTCCCAGTACCCGCGGTGATGCAGGGATGCCGAGGCGCCATGTTTTGAAGATTGAAATGCTGAAAAGGAGTTACAAAAAAAACTTGATAAGTGCGTGCCTGATTTGCGTTTAATAAAATATATAATGCTGAGAGTTTGAGTGACATTACATTGATTGGCTGCAAGCATATATATTGAAATGAACTGTCCTTGGCAGCAGTGAGCAACTGAATAGTTGGAAGTTAAAAATAAGTGACGACATGGACATTTATTTAAGTGAATCAAGGATCAGAGTTCAGGAAGTGCAGCACAGCACAACAGCACCATGACTGTCCCCATATAAAAAATCTTTTTTTAAGACCCTGGGAAGTCCAGTATCACTGTTCAGACCCACTCACCATCATTTAGCTGGCTCTGGCTCTGACTGGCTCTCTCTCTCTTTCCACTAGTCGATGAAAAAAACCTCATGTTGGCAGCTCCCTCCACTACTCTGTAGTCTTCCCTCTGTTGTCTCATTGGCTCCTTGGGCTGACTTATTCAGCTTCCACTACTCCCTAGTCCCGCCCTCTGTTGTCTCATTTGCTCCTTCAGCTGACTTACTCAGCTTCCACTACTTCCTGGTCCCTCCCTCTGTTGCCTCATTGGCACCTTCGGCTGATTTACTCAGCTTCCACTAATCTCTAGTCCCTCCCTCTGTTCTCTCATTGGCTCCTTCATCTGACTTACTCAGCTTCCACTACTCCCTAGTTCCTCCCTCTGTTGTCTCATTGGCTCCTTCGGCTGACTTACTCAGCTCCCTCTACTCTGTAGTCCCTCCCTCTGCTGTCTCATTGGCTCATTCGGCTGACTTTTACTCGCCCACTACTCTCTGGTCACTCCCTCTGCTGTCTCATTGGCTCATTCGGTTGACTAATCTCAGCCTGGCAGAATAGCAGCTCCTCATAGGACAGAAGAACAGAAACCTGCCTATGATGGCAGTTCTACCTACCAGCCACAGAAAAACCGGCTTTTCAAGGGCCGGTTTTAACAGGCTACCAGCAGCCGGTCTGGTCATATAAAAACCAGCCAGTTGGCAACCCTATTTGTACGTAGGGATCATACTGTAGTAATCTTAATTTTCAGCTTTTAAAATAGGTATCTGGATGTTCCAGGGCCCGCTGCAGTATTTACAATGCAGCATTTTTTAGGTAGACTCCTTATGGAGGGGGTTGGGGTGCAGCCAGCATTAATACTAATGAGGGAGGAGGGTACCGATCTATAGATTGCAGGGGGGCACCAGAAACCCTAGACCAGCCTTGCTTGGAGAAACTATTTTTTGTGGGGGAGGGGAAGGGGACCTCCTCTCTCCACTCCACAAACACCCCAGCTCGTCAAGTGATCAGAAAGATCCAATGTGGCTCTCAATCCAAAATGTTCTGGGACCACTAGGTGAACGTTTAGCCCTGTGCTCCCCTTCCCTCACAGGGCAGTTCAAAGTAATCTGCTGTCTGAGGAAAGCAGTGAGATGGCACCTCCGCCCACCCCGAGGCACCAAAAAAGGTGGGCCTCCTCAGAGCTCTGACTAAGGAATGGTGAGGAACTAAGGATCACATCACTTAGAACACTGGCCAGGCTGTTGTCCAAAGAAAAAAGAGTGAACATCCAATCCCAGTCTACATAATAAAAAAATGAAACTTTGTAATTTCTGGTTATATTCAGCAAAAAGTTAAATTATGTAGCCTAGGACTGTACTATTAAAAAATATCAACCCCTGACACCGCACCCTGATCCATCATTGTGTTAATTGTAAACATTTTCTTCATTCACAGAAGTCCCTCTCCCCTAACAATGGGTAGATCAGAACTAGGATATTTCCCCATAGAAGGCAACATATAAAAAAAATACATGATTCTAGTTTCATCTCAGTAACAGCTACATAAACCATGTCTTGTAGCAGGCATATTATAAAGCAATACAAAACCTACAAGCGTCACTCAGGATCAGAACTCATGCAAGGAGCCTATCCAGAAAAGGGCAGAACTGTAAAAATTGCATCAAAGCACATACTTGAAAAACTGAACAAGTCAGATTACTACAGATTCCTACACAGAAATGTCATGCTAACAGAATATCTGACCTTGGTCATACACACCAAAGACAGATAGACCCTCACTAAACATAGAACAGCTTATCACAAACTAAAAGTAGAAATATGTAGTTAAAGATCAAACTACTGAAAAACCAAGAAGCCACAGAGGGGAATTTAAGAAAGGATGTCCCAGTGCAATCTGGGATGTCTAAGCCAGAACTTCAAGAAAAAATAGCCGTAGACATGATTTCATAAACATGGAGATGCCCGATATGGGCACTGGGAGGGAGGGGACGAGGGAGGGGGTGAGGGCGGGGGCATCAGTTTCCTGGGAACAGCTCCATCATGCCCCTGTTCAGATTTGGATGCCCTCACATTGGGGACTTCCACAGGCCTGGCTTCTAAAATGGCTCTAGAGACACCCCCCCCCCCCCCTGTGCTTTGGACATCCAAAGCATGATAAATAGGGCTTCCAAAATGACCCCCATAGTCTGCATGCAGTGTGACACCAAACAAGCAGAAACAGTGATCCATTATCCCCTGTATTGTGCAAAATATAAAGATAGCAAATGTAAATTCCAAACATTGATATATTCCAATTCCTAAACTGAAAATAATATTTTTTTACGTTTGTTGTCTGGGCATTTTATTTTGCTAATTGTCTCACTCCCATTCTCTAGTTTCCTCTGTCTGTCTTTTCTTAACTCTCCTCCAAGGGTATCCTGTCCATCTACCATTTTTTTTTCATCTCCTCTGTCATTTCCTCCCCTACAGCCATCTCTGACATTAATCTTTCACTTTCATCTTTCTTCCATTTATTTTTATGTTTCTCTATGTAGTCAGGCCCTCAGTTGGTTTGCAGCTTGTCATGCTCTGAGGGCTTGTGTGTATAAGTGATGCTGAGAGCTAAGCTATTGGTAACTTAACTACTGGCAGGGTCTCCCAAGATGGACAGGTCTCAGTAGAGGTGGCAGACTAAGATAAACCACCCATCTGGTCAGCAGCAGAATGGGATGGTGTTGGCGATGGAAGATCACATTTCTGTGACAATGGCAACAACACTAGAATTACCTGCATGAAAGAAAGGCCTGGCAATCTATTTCTGTATCTTGCCACGAAAACCCAATGGATAGTCACAACAAAACAAATTGCACTATAGTGATAGAAGATGAGCCCCCAGGTTGGAAGATACTTAACTGGCTACTAGAGAAGAGCTGAAGACTTTTCAGAGTTAAGCCAGCATTTATGATGTGGTTGGATCAAAGTCTTCGGGATGTCTGACTGCTGATATAGCTGCAAATGAAATGAGAGTCAGAAGCTGCAAAGAGTTTTACATATTGGGACATAGAACGTACGAAACATGAACCAAGGGAAGTTGGAGGTGGTCAAGAATGAAATGGAATGTGTACAAGCTGAAATGGACTAGCATCGAGCATTTTGCATCTAATGATCACATGCTCTACTATGCTGGAAATTAAAGACAAAGAAGAAATGGTGTTGCATTAATAATTAAGAAGAAACTTGCGAGAACTGTAGTGAAATACAATGCAATCAGTGAACGCTTAATTTCTATTCATCTACAAGGAATGCCCATCAACACAACTATTATTCATGTATATGCCCCAAAAATAGCTGCAGAAGAGGAAGAAGTTGATGAGTTCTATGAACAAGTACAAGCTGAAATTAAAGAACATGCAAACAGGATATCCTGATAGTCATGGGTGACTGAAATGCAACAAAGAAGAAGACAAAGTGCTTGGAAAATATGGACTTGGCAACAGAAATGAAGCTGGAGAAAAAATGATAGAATTCTTCAAGACCAATGATCTATTAATCTCAAACACTTTCTTCCAGCAACACAAGCACCGACTGTACACATGGACTTCACCCAATGGATTGTATAAAAATTAAATTGACTAAGGGGTATGTTTACTAAACAGCGATAACGTCGCAGCGGCGCAGTTAGCGCACGATACATAACGTTATCACGCAATACGTAACGTTATCACGCACTAAAGTAGCATTATCGCGCGATAGCGTGAGGCTTTGCGCAATAATGTCACCTGCAGCGTTAAGGCACAGGGAGGGTGGAGCAAGGCTCCCCAGAGGGCGGAGAGAAGGGGTCAATGGGCGGAGAATGGGCGGGGAGAGGCTCCAGTCACACTGACACTGTGACAGGAAGGTCTGAAAATTAACGCCAGTGAAAACCTCGCATTAGAGGCACATTTCCAGGAGAGAGAAACCAATTCAGTCAGCAATGTACAGCAAAGGCAGGGAAACCAAGAAAGGTGATAGTAGTGATACATGTGCAGCAACAGCATAGTGCCCAAGTATGAAAGGGCACTACGGTGAGGCTGCAAATGGGGTACAAGGGGCTGCAGGTGGGACATGCAGTGGGGCAGCTGGTGCACAGGGTGGACTAGGCAGATGCCTAGGTGGCACATAGGAACACAGAAACTGCAAATCAGCAAGCCAGCAACTGACCAAGGACAAACACGCCCACGAGTGTGTGTCCCACAGTGTCCCAGGGGACAGTACCCAGCAGGTACCCCAGAGGGCACATAAGATTGACAGGCGGTGCCGGGGAGAAGCGCAGATGTCTATGTAGGCACCCTTACCCCCGATCCCACACCATAGGCGGCTGCCTACCTGCACACTGGATGGCCTGGGACTGCACACCATCAGCACCACCAGCATAAGGGCATGTCAGCATGGCGGTGGAGGGGTGCTGGTGGTGGAGGGGGCAGTGGCATCTGCCCACAGCAGACCAAGGCCAAGCCCTGTTCAGGTGGGCGGCGTGCAGAGTCTTTTGCACTAAGACAAGGTCTGTCTGAAGAACAGACATGATATCCCCAGGAAATGACCTGCCTCTGTGGCAACAGTTTGGCGCAGTACACACAGCCAGTGTGTTCAGGGGCAGAAGGCCACAGGTTCAAGCTCCAGCTGTGGCTTCTGCAGACCTTGTCCCTATATTTTACCCTACAGAACACATACACCATAAACATGTGCACTCCCTAAAGCAGCGGCCAACAAGGGTACAAACACCCACACCCACAGGCCCCACTATTCATATCCTCGTGGAGAGCCAGACTTTTGGGCTCTGCGCGGAGCAGCAGACAACAACTACTACCACCTGCATACCTCAGCAATGCCGTCATAAACATGGAAACACGCTCCATATATATCAAAAGTTTGCTTTGATGAATGTCAGATAACAGATCTTACTTTAAACACAAATAGCTAACAAAGATTCATCATAGCAACCTTTTTGATATATGTGGAGTGTGTTTCCTTTCTGTTTGTTGTCTGACAGCATTTACCACTCCGGAGAGTGACCATAACAGTACTGAATACCTTAGCAATGCCTGCACTGTGCCCAGGACTGGTGCCAGGGCTGCCAACCACCTCTATCTTTGCACAATGCTGAAATAGGTGTAGAAGTGTGTGTATGTCTATCCAGTGTTTTGTGGCTGCCTACACCTTACTAAGCCCACAATCCTTGCACCGTTCCAGCGTTAGCCTGCCAATGTGCATAATGAGGAGCAAGGTACTTTGGGAATGGCCCAGACAGGGCGGTCTGGGCAGGATGCATCTGCACAGGGCTTAGGGCAATGGCTGGGATATTGTAGTGCCCGACCACCACCTGCATGGACAGGGTGGCCACAGCATGTCATGCTGGGAGGTCAGTCTCACCCTGACTGAGCAGTGACCATAGCACGTCTAGGTTCCCACACAGTGCTATACCGTGTTTCTCTCGAGTGATATCTGTGGGTTCTCTTTTCTGGGGCCTAATCACTGACATACTTGCTTGGTGTGTGAGCTTACATCCCACTTTTGGGTGCACACAGTTCCTCCAGGAACATGCACTATGTACTAGCTAGCAGACTATCTGCAGTTAGTATTTTTTATTTATTTATTTATTTACATTCTCTTATATACCGCACTATTCGGCATCAGCGCGGTTCACATCGAACAAAAATCTCAGTACAATCAACATGCATGAGTTTACAGATAACAAGGGAAGGAACTTGGATCAAACGGGGAAACTATATACAGACTATTTACAGATGTGGTATAACTAAATAGTAACATGTTACTAGTAACAGATGCTAGGAATATATTCACTTGTTATATGGAATCAGCCAAGCATGCTATTGAGGTATCATGGGATTGGGTAATTGGGTGAGGTCACAGAGGTCAATAGGTGTGGATGACTCTATAAGGAACTTGTTGAAGAGAAAGAATTTGAGGGCTTTCTTGAATTGTAATAAGCTGTTGATAGCCCGGATGCCAGGGGGTAGTGCATTCCAGCACCTAGGGGCACAAAGGATAAAAGCTCTGTTGGCCGTAGAGGATGCACAGCTTGTAAGGGCCTTAGGGAGCTTTAGGGAGTTGATGGTTGAGGATCTTCTCGCTCTGTTTGGTACAGTAGAGTGAATAAGGTCAGATAAGGATGTAGCAGAGAGGTTATTAAGAGCTTTGAAAGTGAGCAATAGGGTTTTGAAGATAATTCTGGCCTGAATGGGTAGCCAATGTAATTGAATCAGCAGAGGGGTAACGTGGTCAGTTCTGGAGGCTCCCTGAAGTACCCTGGCTGCGGCATTCATTGCCAGCTGTAGCGGGTTTAAGGTGGATTGAGGAAGACCTTGAAGAATGACGTTAGCAAAATCAAAGTGGGGGATAATCAGTGCTTGGTATATTGTCCTGAAATCTTTTGGTTCCAGCATGGATCGTAAATGTCTCAACGAGCGGATCTTGTAGTATATGGTTCTGACGGTGTTTCCTATGTGGGATTTCATATCTAGGCGTTGATCCAGAATGATTCCAAGGTAACGTATTGAGGGTTTGGATTGCAATTCAGCTTCCTTAGTCTTGAGAAGTTGAGGTGGGTTGAAGTTGGGATTCCTTGTGATAAAGAGGACCTCCGTTTTCTTATGTTGTATACGGAGGTTTTGAGAGAGAAGCCAGTCAGAAACCGCATTGAAACAGTTTATTAGAGGGGAGAGATCCAAATGTTCAGTGGAGATTAGGGTGTAAAGAAGAACATCATCGGCGTAGAGCATGTAGTCAACCTTAAATGACCGTATGATCTCACAGAGTGGTTGCATGTAGATGTTAAATAGGAGGGCAGAAAGTGAGGAGCCTTGAGGGACTCCCTGATTTAGGTGGAAGGGTTCAGAAGTTCTGCCTCCTGAGCGGACATGCTGCCATCTTCCGGATAGATAGGACCTGCACCATTCAAGCGCTGTTCCAGTGATGCCCTTCTCAGTTAGTCTCGCTAAAAGGAGTTCGTGATCTACTGAATCAAACGCTGCGGTGATGTCCAGAAATATGAGGGCAAAACCTTGGCGGATGTTATCTATGTGTATGGCTGGAACACCTTGCAGGGTGCAGCTGGTGAGGACTGAATGTGTCCTCTGCTGGTGAATGTCATATGGGGGGGGGAGCTGCCTGTCTGCCAGTGCCCTATGTGGTACATACAGATCTGCATTAACTGCCCTGGAGGGCGCCTGTTCCCCAGCAGGAGTGGGGTGGTGGTCCTCTCTACTGCCTCTGATGTGGAGTGTGGATCTGTTGGTGGGAGATCCTGTCCCCCACCCTGACCCAGTGAGGGTGGGCTGGGTGGTGCTACATAATCTGCTTTTGAGTCCACATACCACTCTTCTCCTATAACATGTGACCATGGCAACCACACAGATATGCACTATTCTGGGTGCATCATAGTCCACAACGGCTAGACATGACTGGGAAATACAGATGGACACAGGTGTATCCTAGGTGTGTCTATAGGGACTACCTGTCACACACTGGCACTGATGGGGATCTGCAGCACAGCCTATCCCAGCTAAGCCAGGTGCTGCGACCTGGTGCTGGGCGCCCCACCTCACCCTCAGGATGCACACAGGAACCGCACAATGTCACAGTCTGTGGCTACTCTGTGCCACTAACACACACAGTCAGTTCCCCCTACCAGGCCGAGGTGCTGTGGAGGCACATACCCCATCTTGTGATCAGATGTAGACTGCTGATCTGCATGTGCAGTGCATCATGGGTACGGGTGGGTTTACACTATCCTGGTAACCACAGCAGACAGTTTGTGCGGTGACCTGCAGTCTTTCTGTAGCCAGCCAGCACTGTGCTAGAAGCTATAGAGATGTAGCCCACTGGTTACTGCAATGACTGTGGAGATAGAGGTCATGGGTTTAATCCTGTAGTGGTGTGCTTTAATAAGGCTCTCTGAGGCTTTTCCTTTTAATTTACATCTGTGCTGCCAGCAAGACCACCCTCACAGTGCCGTAACCTAATGTGCCTCATAAGGCGCCCTATAGGGCGCCCTATTATGCGCCCTATAGGGCACATTATAAGGTGCCTTGGCGGACAGGGAACTTTATAATGTGCCCTATGGAGCGCCTTATAGGCCGCCTTATGAGGCACCTTAGGTTACGGCACTGTAAGGGTGTTTTTGATGGCACAACAGATTTAAATTAAAAGGAGATGCCTCAGACAGCCTTTTTAGATAACACCACTGTGGGATCGAACCCATGACCTCTGCCTTCACAGTCATTGCAGTAACCAGTGAGCTACATCTTTACAGCTTTTAATGCAGCACTGGCAAAAACTTAGGGTTAACGCGCGTTAACGAGCCAAGGCGCCCACTATCGCACGATACAGATTCCTTGCTACCTTCCCTCCGGAATGCCCACTACCTTATATGGCATTCTTCACATTAACGCTGCAACTAGCACTGGTAACATTTAGTAAACATCCCCCTAAATCTGTGGAAGTCAATGATGGAAAAGCTCACTGACATCAACAAAGGCAAAACCTGGAGCTGATTGTGATACATATCACCAACTACTAGTATGCAAACTTAAGTTAAAGGTGAAAAAGAGCAAGCCACTCATCAATTTAGCAAAATATGACCTTGAGAATATACCACCGGAATTTAAAGACTGCCTGCAAAATCTATTTGTTGCTTTAGATATAAATGACAGAGCTCCAGGGGAGTTATGGGATGACATCAAGAAGGATGTATTGGAAGAAAGTGAGAAGTCTCTGAAAAAAGTGAAAAAACAATAACAGCCAAAATGGATGACTGAAGAAACTCTGAAAATTGTCCAGAAATGCAGAGAAGCTAAAGCTAGAAGAAAAAGAGAGGCAATCACAGAACTCAGATTTCCAAGATACAGCAAGACAAGACAAGAAGAAGCACTACAATGACACATGCAAGAAAATAGAATCAGAAACTATTAGAGGAAGAACAATATCAGCTTTTCTAAAGCTACGAGAGCTAAAGAAAAAATTCCAGCCTTCTGGAATTTCTTATTTTGACACATAGAGCTATCCATACATCCACCCCATTGTACTTATATAACCTCATTTCACTCCATACACCTTACCGTCATCTTCGTTCCTTGCATGCGAATCGTTTATCTCTGCCATCACCAACTCAGGCTCATCTCGAACAAACCTGTCACGCAGCTTTCTTCTTTCTCAGTCCTGTTCTTTGGAACGCCCTCCCTACTTCCCTCCGTCTTGAACCCTCTTATACAAAGTTCAAGGAACTGCTAAAAACCCATCTATTCCAACAAGCTTTCGACCTGCCCTCTACCAGCCCTTCCTGAGTTTGGTCTTGTTCTGTCCGTTGTATTTTGCTGTATGTTTGCACTGTCCTTTCTCCCTCTTTCCTATTTTACTATGGCGTTCTTTTTCTATAGTTAGGGAGCGTAGTCTTTTTTATTATTGTAAACCGCTTATATGTTTCGACCAAAGCGGTATATCAAATGTGGGAATAAAGATAAAGATAAGATAAAGCCTTGAATTGGAATGCTACAAGATGCTCAAGGATCCATGTTGAATGATGCTGAGAAGATCAAGAAAAGGTGGAAAGAATATACACAGTCATTATTCCATAAAGATCAAGTGAACCAAAAGCCGGTTCAACCATACTTATAAGGCTCTGCCAGGAAATTTGGAAAACAGCATCATGGCCAACTGACAGGAAAAGATCTGTGTTTATACCAATACTGAAGAAAGGCGATCCAACTGACTGTGGAAATTATCGCACAATCGCTCTGATCCCACATGCCAGCAAGATTCTATTCAAGATCATTCAGCAGAGACAACAACCATACCTGGAACAAGAACTGCCTGAAGTGCAAGCAGGCTTCAAGAAAGGGCGAGGAACGAGAGACATCATTGTGGATGTGAGATGGATTCTTGAAAAGACAAAAAAATACCAAAAGGATATCTATATCTGTTTTATTGACTACAGCAAAGCTTTTTACTGTGTAAACCATGAAAAACTCTGGGCCAGATTAAGAAGCATGAGAATACTAGAACACCTGATAGTTCTCTTGCACAACCTTTACATTGATCAAGAAGCAACAGTTTGAAGGGAACAAGGAGAAACAGAATGGTTTAAAATCAGCAAAGGCATTCGACAAGGATGCATACTTTCCCCTTACCTCTTTAATTTATATGCAGAACAAATCATCAGAGAAGCAGGACTGTATGAAGACAACTAAGGTGTGAAGGTTGGTGGAAGACTCATCAACAACCTTTACTATGCTGATGATACCACATTACTGGCTGAAAGCAAAGATGATCTGAAACATTTGTTCTCAAGATCAAGGAACATAGGGTCCAATATTTGAGACCTGCAGATAAAACTAGGTGAAGCAAAAGTTGGCCTAGTTTTACTCGTGGGAGCTAATCGGGCAGTGGTACAATATCACCGCTATTCGGTTAGCTTCTGCGGTTCCAGGTCTTGTGTGGTGATCCTGGATATTCAATGGCATGGATGCATATGACCCTGGCATGAATATCTGGGCTTAGAGGTTGGCAGGGACGGTCATACGCCGTAGCGGCACAGAGTCGGCTCAATTCAATATTGGGCCCATAGTATTAAAATGGGCCTGCAACTTAATGTAAAGAAGACAAAGATCCTGACAACTGGAGAAATCAATAAGTTCATTATTGATGGAGAAGAAATTGAAATAGTAGACAACTTTAACCTACTTGGATCAACAATCAATAAAGAAATGACAAGTAGTCAAGAAATCTGACAATGCATTGTAGATAACAAGAGGAGGGATCCAGCAAAGCTTGAAGATTCATTGAAAATTTGTTAGTAGGGATTTAATGCTATGAAATGTAGGGTTATGAATTTGGGCTGCATAAATCCAAGGGAGCGGTACAGTATAAGGGGTGAAGTACTTTTGTCCACAAAAGAAGACGAGGCCAGGGGGTGATCACATCAGTTGATGTTAAGATGGCCAAATAGGTAGAAAAGGTGATGGCAAAAGTAAGAAGGATGCTTGGATGCATAGGGAGAGGAATGGCCAGCAGAAAGAAAAAACCTCTGTAAGTCTCTTGTAAAACCTCATTTGGAGTACTGCGTGCAATTTTGGAGACCACACTTTCCAAGGGATATAAACAGGATGGATTCAGTGGAGAGGGAAACTTCTAAAATGGTCAGTGGTCTTCGTCATAAAGCATATGGGGACAGACTTAAAGATCTCAGTATTTATACATTGGAAGACAGGCTCATATGTTTCTTGGTACATAATGCAGAAAATGCTTCATAACAATTAGCCGCACTATGGGCACTTCTGCACCGATGTTCTTTGGACATGCATAGCATAGAAGCAGGTACATGGCCAGAAGCTCACAAGGTGATTTCAAAATGAAAAGAACCCCCCCCCCCCCTCCCTATATACGTTTTCTTCTGATCTAACACTGCCCACTGTAGAACGTGGATAAAAGTGCTGTGAAAGAGTATCTGAACTTTATGAACATCTGGAGGGGGCAGTTTACTCACATCTGGAGGGGGAGTAATAATTTTCAAACCATGTTTTCACAAGAGTAAACGT
Source organism: Ichthyophis bannanicus (assembly GCA_033557465.1). Classification (NCBI taxonomy): domain Eukaryota; kingdom Metazoa; phylum Chordata; class Amphibia; order Gymnophiona; family Ichthyophiidae; genus Ichthyophis; species Ichthyophis bannanicus. The sequence continues at coordinate 840,468,151 of CM066036.1, read as the reverse complement.
GTTACCCACATAAAAACTTTTGAATATTATTCCCTTAAAGGCACATTTTACAAAGGACATCTAAGTGCAATCTGGGACATCAAAGACAGAACATCTGGGAAAAAAAGAAGGCACGTGCAAGTTCAGGCCCGATTTCAGAAACGTGGATGTACCCGATTTGTACGGCTATGGAGACATCTCCATAGGTGTCCCCAGAACAGCATTTCAGAACAGGGATGTCTAATAGCCTGCTGGTTAAAGTAGTGGGTTAGGAGCAGGCTGGCTAGCATTCAAACCCCAGTATGGGTCTTTGTGATCTTAGGCTAGTCACTTAATTTTCCATCTTCTCTACACCCTTTAGATGTTTTAATGCCACAACAAGCACTTTCTTGATGCTTGTTTGTGTCTGGAGCAGGTCTAAATACGGATGTGCCTGCCAGCGTCCCCGACATTTATGAAATCGAATGGGGACATCTAATTTCATTGCACCTCCCCAGATATGTCTCAAACATGCCCCCTACCTACTTGGACATTCCTGCACCAGAGACATCTTTAAACACCATTGGTAAAATGGCTCTGGAGACATCTCCGTGATTTTGACATCCTCGCGCAGATCTTTCAACATCCAAATCACAGCAAAGACTTTTAAAATGACCGCCTTAAACTCTTGGGGGTTGTTTTATAAGGGGATATGTAATTTTAGGTGTTGTATACATGCCTGAGGGTTATTGTAGTCATTAATGTGTCATGTGGCCACACCCATGATCTAATGACCTCTTATAAAATACTGACCAGATTAAAAAGACATGTGTTGTATGATAGCGTATATTTGCCAGTGGAGGTCACAAGTACAACATGCACATTCTGAAATACTATAATTTGTAAACATTCTTGAGCAGAAAATTGTAGTTGCCGTGTTACACTGGATTTAAACTCATCTACAGGGCCGGCCCGTCCATTGAGCAAGAATGTTCTTTGCACAGGGCCCTGCGTTTCGGGGGGGCCCCGCGCAAAGAACATTCTGCTTTTTTTTCTTAATTAAATTTTTTTTAAAAAAAGCTGGCCGCTGCTGCCGCGGCAGCATGGAGTGTCCCGCGGGGCTCCCTCTGCCCGGCGGAACTCTTCCGGCGCGGTTGACCCCTCTGCGCCGGCTTGCAGATACGCGAAGGGAGAGTGTCTCCCTCGCGTCTCTGTTAAGCCCGCAGGGGCTGATGGGAAGCAGGGGCTGATTTGAAATTTCCCATCAGCCCTGCGGGCTTAACAGAGACGCGAGGGAGACACTCTCCCTTCGCGTATCTGCAAGCCGGTGCAGAGGGGCTCAGCCGTGCCGGGAGAGTTCCGCTGGGCAGAGGGAGCCCCGCGGGACACTCCATGCCGCTGCGGCGGCAGCGGCCAGCTTTTTTTCTTTTTTTAAATTGCTATGAGCCGAGGGGGAGGGGGGGTGTTTAAGACTGGCAATGGGCTAGGAGGGGGGGGGTTAAGACTGGCAATGGGCTAGGGGGGGTTTAAGACTGGCAATGGGCTAGGGAGGGTTTAAGACTGGCAATAGGCTAGGAGGGGGGGTTAAGACTGGCAATGGGCTGGGGGGTTAAGACTGGCAATGGGCTAGGGGGGGGTTAAGACTGGCAATGGGCTAGGGGGGTTAATACTGGCAATGGGCTGGGGGGGAGTTTAAGACTGGCAATGGGCTAGGGGGGGTTTAAGACTGGTAATGGGCTGGGGGGGAGTTAAGACTGGCAATGGGCTAGGGGGGGTTAAGACTGGCAATGGGCTGTGGGCTGATGAGGGCTGTCTGGAAATGGGGTGATGGGGGGGTTAGGACTGGTAATGGGCTATGGGGGGGTTAAGACTGGCAATGGGCTATGGGGGGGTTAAGACTGGCAATGGGCTGTGGGCTGGGAGGCTGTCTGGAAATGGGGTGATTGGGGGTTAGGACTGGTAATGAGCTATGGGGGGGTTAAGACTGGTAGTGGGCTGATGGGGTGGGGTTAGGACTGGTAATGGGCTATGGGGGGGTTAGGACTGGTAATGGGCTATGGGGGGTTAAGACTGGTAGTGGGATGATGGGGGGGTTAGGCCTGGTAATGGGCTATGGGGGGGTTAGGACTGATAATGGGCTATGGGGGGGCTAGGACAGGAAATGGGCTGATGGGGAGGGGTTAGGACTTGAGGTAGGCTGATGTGGTTAGGACTGGTAATGGGCTGTGGGCTGATGGGGGGGTTTAGGACTGTCAATGGGCTATGGGGGGCTGACTGGAAATGGGCTGATGGGGGGTTAGGACTGGAAGTGGGCTGATGGGGGGTTAGGACTGGTAATGGGTTATAGGGGGGGGCTTAAATTGAAATTGGGGTGATGGGGGTTAGGACTGGAAGTTGACGGGGGGCTAGGACTGGTAATGGGTTGGGGGCTTGCTAGGACTGGAAATGGGCTGAGTGGAAGGGGAGGCTTGAACTGCAAATAGCTGATGGGGAGGGGGCTTGGAATGGGAATGGGCTGTGAGGGAAGGGAGCTAGGACTGAAAATGGGCTGATGGAACAGCTAGGATAGGACTGGAAATGGGCTGTTGGGGGGAGCTAAGATTGGAAATGGGCTGTGGTGGGGGCTTGAATTGAAATGGACTCATGGAGGGGCTAGAACTGGAAGTAGGCTCATAGGGGGGCTTGGACTGGAATTGGGCTGAGTGGAGGGGAGCTATGATTTGACATGGGCTGATGGTGGGGCTAGGAAATGACTAGAAATGGGCTGATGGGGGGCTAGGATTGGAAATGAGCTGATGAAGGGACTTGGACTGGAAATGGATGGAAATGGATGGGGGAGCTAGGACTGGAAATGGGCTGATGGGGGGCTAGGACTGGAAATGGGCTGATGCAGGGACTAGAAAGGATTGGATGCTTGGTGAGACTGGAACTAGAAGGGAGCTGATGTTGGGGGAGGATTAGAATGGGATGGGGCTGGGAGAGTAAAATGGAGAGGGGAAAAATATTTTGTGTAGGAGGGATGAAAAATCTACAATTGGCCGGGTATTGGGAGAGTAAGTGGGGATTGAGGATGGAGGGGTAAAGTTTGTGTGGATGAAATAGGAATGAGGAAAGAGCAAAAGGAGAAAGATTAGTATGTTAAAGCAGATGTAGAGAGAGAGAATGGAAAAAAACTAGAAGAGAGAAGAAAGGACAAATGGACAGCAGATGATGGAGAGTTAGCAGAAAACATGAAGAAACCAGAAGAAAGTGGCTGGACCAATTGCAACTGAAAAAAAATGCACAAAAGGTAGAAAGATATCTCTTTATTTTGAATTTATTAACTGGAATATGAAAGCTCTGGGAAATGTGCATCATTAACGTCTGCGCTTTGTTTGGTACAAGAGGAAATTAATTTATAGTTTTATTTCTACAGTGTTGTTGTACATTCCAAGTTTGGCTTTTGGGGTTCCCAGTTTAATTATTGCCTTCCTGTTTCTAAATTGTGATTCCTTGTTTGGTGATGGTCTATGTTCTGCATGTGTAACTGAGCTGAGGTATTCTATTTATGTAATTCCTATTTGACGTTGCCACTTGTTCTCTTTCCCCAGTATTCTCTGAAATGTATTGGTTTAATATTTGCAGTGTTGCCTTTTGATAGGTAGGGTCTGGTGCTTTGTGAGTCCTGGTAGTGCTGTCAGGATACGGCGGGTTTGCTATGGGTTCTAAATGGGCAGCGTTTGTAGTAGTTCCTAATGTGCCTGGCGGTTGGCACTGGATTATAGTAATGTAGAAATCTTTTAGGCTTTCTTTATCCATACACTCATTAAGAGACAGGTTTACTAAAAGTTAGTGTATGGTAACATTATGCAAATATTTATGCAAATAAGGCCACTTATGCAAATGAGGCCCCGCACTGAGTCTCCGCACATGGCCCCGCACCCCCCTTGGGCCGCCCCTGCCCAGAAAGTAGCAAGATTCCATGCTGCTTCCTCCCAGATCACTCAATAAGGGTTTGTGGGCTTTTCTTTCAGGAACTTGTTAAATCTTGTTTAAAGGCAGCTATGCTAACTACTTTCACTACATTGTCCAGTAATTAATTCATTGATTCTCAAATGTTCTTATGTTTTTTTGTTCGAAACCCCATTTTATTTTAAAATGCATTGATGCATGAAAGTTTTCCATTACCTTAGCCTATGAGATACAATCGTATATGCGATCTGTTCTTTCTCTTTTTCCCTCAGTGGGTCTAATGATTAATATTCAATGAGGATATAATGAGTAATATTCTATGAGGGTCTGGTGATTAATGTTCTCTTGGAACTGAAGCCTCTTTTATTCTCATCTAATTTTCACATTATTCTCTTTTTTCTTATAAGCACACAGAAGGGTTGAAATAGGCTTCAGTTCTAACTACAGTCCATTCGCACATCTTTCACAAGCATTCATAATTCATCATTTTTTTGCTGATGAAGTAAGGATAAAGCCAGAGATGAAGTAAGGCTTGGGGTACTGCTGTGGGAAATAAAAACAAGCAGACTGATGGAGCCTTGTAAACTTTATCTACCATCATCTGCCTCTGTTTCTATGAGGGAGGATAAGAGAGTTCCAAGTAACTATCTCAAAGAACTTTCTGAAGAGCTGGAAGGAGGTCTATTCGGTATTCGCACTAAGATCTGGAGGTTTAGCAGCCTCTCCCTTAAGCTTGGAAGGAAGGGAGTTAATTTTCATTCCAAGGACAGAGATCTTTAACTCAGATTATTTAAAGTGGCGTTCAGTCTAATAAGGCCTCCTGCTCATTGGGAATAAAGCCTTTAACAAAGTCATTTTATGAGGATGCATCTACTTAAAGAGCTATTTAAGGTACCTCTGCTAAGTTTATTTTATTAAAACAAATAGGCACCTACTTGTCTTTATAAAATACTAGGTGAAATGGCAGAAATCACTGCTTAAATTAAGGCGTGGACATTTAGATGAGCCCTCAAGTTGGTATAAACGTCTATGCCTTAATTTTTCAAGAATCTGTGCAAATGAAGATCAACAAACAAGCTGTAGGTGATACCTTATTATTGGACTAATGTCATCTATTTAAATCCATCTATGTTGCAAACTACCCAGAACATAGATGAGCAGGGGCAGCCCAAGGGGGGTGCGGGGCCATGTGCGGAGATTAATTGCGGGGCCTCATTTGCATAAGGAGCATCATTTGCATACATATTGCATAATATTAACATGTGCTTTTAGTAAACATGCCTCTTAACGAGTGTCTGGATAAAGAAAGACTAACAGATTTCTACGTTACTATATTCCAGTGCCAAACGCCCGGCCCATTAGGAAGTACTATAAACACTGACCATTTAGATCCCATAGCAAACCCGCCATATCATAACAGCACTACCAGGACTCACAAAGCACCAAACCCTACCTATCAAAAGGCAACACTGCACATATTAAACCAATACATCTCAGAGAATACCAATACATCTCCTACTGGGGATAGAGAACAAGTGGGACTGTCAAATAGAAAGTACATGAACAGAATACCTCAGCTCAGTTACACATGCAGAACATAGACCATCACCACACAAAGAACAAGGGATCACAGTTTAGAAATAGGAAGATAATAATTAAACTGGGAACCCCCAAAAGCCAAAGATGAAATGTACAACACTGGAGAAATAAAACTATAAAGTAATTTCTTCTTGTACTAAACAAAAACACAAAGATATCGTAGACTTTTCTTCCACACAAAATATATTTTTCCCTCTCCATTCTCATTTCCCATCCCCATCCCTTCTAGTCCTACCCCAAAATCAGCTCCCTTATAGTTCTAGACCAGGAGTGGGCAAACTACGGCCCGCGGGCCGTTTACGGCCTGGCGGACCTTTTAATCCGGCCCCTCCGCCGTACGTGCAGGCGCAGGCAGGGAGATGACGTCAACTACCTTTCCGCGTGCCTGCTAGTGAGGAGCGATCCATGCGGCGCCCGGCAGTCATTTTGTTTTATAATTGTGTCATGCAGATAAAGGGTGAGAACGTGAGAAGTTGAGCCATTACCGCATTTCGCCACCAATCTTAATGTAATATCTTGACATTTTGAATTTATTAGTCATTTACAACTGTTGCTTGGCCTTCCATAAAGGTAAAAAAAAAAAAAAAAACGGGTGCACTTTCAGCCTTGATTGTATCTGGTGTTTCAGTGCAGATTGTTTAGGCTTAATTTGTATAACCGGGTACGGCGCACTAGCCGCCTCGCAACCCCCCCCCCACCCAAACCTTCCCCCCCCCTCCCCCTCCCATGCCTAAAACCATCATGCAATAACAACACCACACCTGCTCTGGGATTAAAACTGGTCGCAGCTTTATTTGCCTTTAACAATAACTAAACAGAGTTCACAATCAACAAACTTCCCCCCCCCCCACCCCCCGCAGATCAAGCCTTCACCAGCCATCCTAGTAGCAAGGTGACGCTATCTCCGCTTCTGCCGGGCCCAAGCCCCGGCTACTTCATATCCCTCCCTCATCCGGCTTTGCCATATTATTAGCAAAAGCCGAGGGATTGTCCAGGTCGGGGGTACCCCACCCCCGTCCTAAGGATTGCCTCCGGCTCCGGACCCCGGAAACCTCCGGGATCCCGCCACCCCCCTCCAGCTGCAACACCCCCACAACCCCCAGGTCAATCAGACCAAGAAGAGGGAGGGCGGGTGGGAGCAACCGTCCCCTTCAGCCGCCGCTCGCAAAACGGCTGAGCTCCGCGCCGCCCCCCCTCCACCAAACTCTGTCCTAACTCAGTGATTGGCTCCCGCGCTGCCACAACAACCGTGGGAGCCAATCACTTTGAAGCGACACAGCCTTGACGCGGCCAGCGCGGACGCCTAGCCGGGGGGGCGAGCGCGGCGGCGCCCCCCCGGTTAATTCCGGCCGCGGGCACGAGGCGCCGCGGCCTTCCTGTAACCGGGTACGGCGCACTAGCCGCCTCGCAACCCCCCCCCACCCAAACCTTTCCCCCCCCCTCCCCCTCCCATGCCTAAAACCATCATGCAATAACAACACCACACCTGCTCTGGGATTAAAACTGGTCGCAGCTTTATTTGCCTTTAACAATAACTAAACAGAGTTCACAATCAACAAACTTCCCCCCCCCACCCCCCGCAGATCAAGCCTTCACCAGCCATCCTAGTAGCAAGGTGACGCTATCTCCGCTTCTGCCGGGCCCAAGCCCCGGCTACTTCATATCCCTCCCTCATCCGGCTTTGCCATATTATTAGCAAAAGCCGAGGGATTGTCCAGGTCGGGGGTACCCCACCCCCGTCCTAAGGATTGCCTCCGGCTCCGGCTCCGGACCCCGGAAACCTCCGGGATCCCGCCAACGGCTCAGGACACCTCGACCTGAGCCGCCCCCACGGCAAAGCTGCGACCAGCCCCAGGTTCCCGCAAAATATCCTCCAAGGCCTCCTGCCAGTCGTTGAGAAGTAAATCCATCCCCACAGGGGATAGATGTACCCCATCTTGCCGGTACAATCCCGTACAGGCTACTTCCGCCCAAGAATGAAGAATCTGATACCCCCACGCTCCCGCACCCATCGACCAATCTGCCGATTGATTTTGGTCAACCCCCGTGACCACCGCCTCTCACCCCAGGAAGCAGGCCTTGGAATGATATCAGACCAGGCGATAACCACGCCTGGAAACATAATTAACAATTCTCCAAAATCGCGCTGTGCTGCACGAATCAACTGTCGACAAGTCCAAGCCCCCAAATCATTGCCCCCAAGATGAATCACGGTGATGTCAGGCAGTCCTCGCCGATGCTCATGGTGCCGCAGCAAAGGCAATAGCTGTATCCACTGCAGACCGCATTCGCCCAGCCATGATACGGTTACCAAGGAAGTGGCCAGGCCGAGGTTCCTGCCAACGGGCCGCGTCTCTGCTCGTCGACCGGCCCAATAAACAAAAGAGTGGCCAATCACCCAACAGCTACACGGTCCCTTTCGAAGATCTGCAAAACAAAATGAACAGTTAACCACATCCCCCCCACCCCTACAACCGCACATAGCTGCGGAAAGCCCGGGACTTCCATCTACCGATCCTCTTAATGTCCGCCACAGGCAAACCCTCCCCCGCCGCAGTAGTCGCTGCCCCTATCCGGAATGAATGAGGCGCAAACTGACTCGAGTCCTCACCCAACCCGCGCAGCGCTAACCACAAAACAGCAGTAAACTGGAAGCGCGTTAGCGCCCGCCCATCCGCGTGCCAAAAAAGACTACCCGCGCCGACAGGCCGCAGTTGCAAATACGCCTGCAGCGAGGCAACCGGACAAGTAATAACCCCGGGAAGCGCCCGCAAAATTACCCAAATCCCCTTACCCGCCGGATCAGTCTTGGAACGCTCCAAGCGAATGCGAACCGAGCCCGCCGAGAAGACCACATGGCGAAGTAGCAAGCCCTGAGGACGCGACAAGCGCCCAGACTCCGCCACCAACTCGCCAACGCGAAACGCCCCAAAAAAGGCAACTACAAAGACGGCTCGAAATAGCGCAGCCTCAAAAGGGGAGGTAACCACTCCGGGCAGGGCGCCACACAAAGCCGGAGAAGTAAGTCATGGGTGATGGGGCGCCTACAATCACCCGAGGAAGGGCAGGAGCGTTCCCAACCCTGCAACAACTGCCGCGTCAGAAAACCGCCCCCAACAGCCCCCCACCCCACTGCCTTTGAGAAAAAGGAAAACCCAGCCAAATGCAGCCGAACCGCCGTCCGCGAAAACCCCGCCGCCTTCGCCCAGAGAACATACTGACTCGTGAGGTGATCTGAAACAGGTCCATGCCGCCAACCACGAACTGCCAGAAAGCTCTCGACCCTGCTGCAGCCCCGCCGATATGCCGTCCAAGTAGCCGCCGACACCGAGCTACGCAGCAAGTGGATCATCTCAGAAGGCCAATCTGCCATAAGTGCTCCGGTACCGATGCTCCCTCCATGTCCGCCGATGGCGCCAACGCCCGAAACTGCTCCCACTTAAAACGGGAAAGAGCATCAGCAATCTTGTTAGTAACTCCCGGGATATGCCTAGCCCTAACCACCACATTAAGTCTCAAGCAGGCCAATACGACCTGACGCATCAAGTCTGCTACCGGCACTGACCGCGGGGAATAAGTATTAACAACGCTCACAACTGCCGCATTATCGCACCACCATAGAACCGTCCGATTACGAAGCCTATCAGGCCATAAAGTGAGAACCACGAGTATCGGGAACAACTCCAAAAAGGTAATATTACGGGTTAAGCCAGCCACACCCCACGACGGTGGCCATGGCTCAGCACACCACGAACCACCGAAGTACACGCCGAAACCACCACCGCCGGCGGCATCCGTATACAAATCCAGCTCAGCACTGGTGGTTTCCACGTCTCTAAAGACGGTGTACCCATTAAAGTCCTGCAAAAAGGTGTCCCACACAGACAAGTCCGCACGCATACCCCGCGATATTCGAATACGATGATGAGGTCTTGCCACCCCTGTCGTGGCCAAAGCGAAGCGACGCAAGAAAACCCTCCCCATCGGGATCACCCGACACGCAAAATTCAGAGAGCCAATCAGCGCTTGCATCTCCTTCAACGTCAGCTTATTGGCGGCAATAGCAGTCGCTACCAACACTCGCAACCGAACCACTTTATCGGGAGGCAAGCGCGCGACCATCGCCACAGAGTCTAATTCAATGCCCAAAAATGTAAGCTTCGTCATCGGGCCAGCCGTTTTGTCCTGAGCCAAGGGAACTCCCCACTCATGAGCTAATTGGAGAAATGCTTCTAATAAGGCCTGACACCGACCAGAACGTGCTTCGCCCACAAACAAAAAGTCATCCAGGTAATGCACGGCATTCGCGCAACCTGTCTTCCTCGAGAAGACCCAATGCAGAAACGAACTAAACAGCTCGAAGTATGCACAGGACACCGAACAACCCATGGGCATACACTTATCGTAATAGAACTGATCCTCGAAGGAAAACCCCAATAAATGAAAAGCGGACGGATGAACCGGCAACAAACGAAACGCCGACTCAATGTCCACCTTGGCCAACAAGCTCCCACGACCACATTGCCGGACTAGGTCCACCGCCGTATCAAACGATGCGTAACGAACTGTACAATACTTCTCAGGGATGTGGTCGTTCACGGAAGAGCCAGGAGGAAAAGACAAATTATGGATCAACCTGTATTTTCCCGGCTCCTTCTTCGGAACAATCCCCAAAGGGGACACTACTAAGTTGGGGAAGGGCGGCTCAGCAAAAGGGCCAGCTACTCTTCCCAAACGCAGCTCCACCGCCAGCTTGTCCCGCACAATATGCGGAAATCTCCGCACCGACGGCGCATTCCGAACCCTCCCCGACTCCACCGTACCTACTACCGGAATGGAAAACCCCTTTTGAAACCCCTCCGACAACACCCTCCCAGCCTTTCGCCTGGGGTAACTCCCCAACCACAGACTAAGAGCCGAAAACAGAATAGGAGTCGGAGCTAAAGCCAAAAGGTCACTACTGCTTGAGAGGCGGCACTCCGGGAGCGACTGACCCCCGCTTAACACACTTAAGTGCGGAATGTCCTCCCGCACAGATAGAGCAGGCATGCCGGAACTTACAGTCCGGAAAGGGGCACGAAGACTTGTTGAAACGCCAACACAAATCTCCTGCGCTGCCCCCTGCTGGCCTCGGAGCCGCCGGCGAGGTGGTCGCACGAAAGGACCGCACAGATCCATCAGCGGCCCCAGCTGCACTTCTCGGACCACTAGCAATCCCCCCGCCCGGACGAACAGCCATCTGAGTTAACCAAAGATTAATATCTTGCGTTCCCCAAGACAACAGCCGATTCTCCTCCATCTTGTCGCGGAACTTCTCATCGTAGTTGAGCCAAGCCCAACCCGGATGGGACTGAGAAGCCTCTAGAATGGAATCCATATAAGCTAAAAGCATCCCATACTGCTGAGGATGCAGATGTCCCCAAACACTCGCAAGACGTAAGAAGGACCTCGTCCAATTAACCACATTCCTAGCTACTTTGCGCACCCGCCCTGCCTTCTCGTCCTCTTTCCGTTTTTTTGCGACTATCCCCCGTCCGCTTCCTACCCTCCAATAACCGAAACAGGTCAATATAACGCCGTTTTTGTATTTTACGCCGCAACTTTTTGGTACCCCTTCCCACAACTCCGAAAAAGCTGCTAACGTCGGCTGCGCTAAGCTCATAGAAGGATCCTCCCTCTCGCTCACGGAAGTAGAAGAAGATGAAGTCCGAACGGACGAGGAAGAAGAAGAACTAGATCTACGGCGCCGCCGACGAGAATGCTTACTTTTCTTCTTGGCCTTTTTGCCGACATCACCCGCTACCGCCAAAACGTCACCCTCCTCTACGCTATGCGCTGCCGCCATAGCACCCGCACCCCCCACCTCCCCAGAAAGGCCCATTGCCAACTCACCTGCACCACTGCTGGTAGTCCCCACGGGTGGAATGAGTCCGCGCATCACAGGCCCCGCACCAGGGTCCGCTCCCAAACGGTTTCCTTCACCGCTCGATACACCCGCACCTTGCTGGCCTGACCGATGGACATCTGTAGCATCCCGAAACTGCCATCCCAGAGGGACCTGAGGAGAGAAAACACCAAACGGCGAAGAAACACCAGCCATGGCCCAAGGCGGCGGCCATGCCCCCATCCAGTTTACCTGAGAAGATCCCTGTCCACCCCCACTCCAATGCTCCCAAGCCAAGGGCGCGCCCCCCTGCCCCATGGGAAAACCCGACCCGCCCTGGAAATTAGCCCCCACTCTACCCCCTGCCCACTCGGCAGACTGTCCCGCCCAAGCCACAGAAGGGCTGACACCAGACACCCCCATCGCCTCCTGCCCCTCTAAACCCGCAACGCCCCCAAACTACCCTGCCCCCCGCAAGAGGAATAGAAGGGTCACCCGACCCCACAGGAAAGGTACCCCTTATTGGCGTCACATCAACCCGCCCCCTACCCCCAGTCACAGTAGCCCCAAGGCCCCTGCGAGCCTTCTTTTGCTTGCCCCGCCCCCGCTCACTCCCCTTTTGCCCCACAGCCCCACGCCTCGAGCCCCTCTGTTCCCGCGACCCAGACCCAGCAGTAGCCACTAACCCCGCTCCACCACCCCCCCCGCTCCTACCCCCCGTCCCGCTCCCTTACCGCGCTGAACACCTCTGCCCCGCTGTTGGGAAGGCCGCATGGTGCCCTGACAGCACAGAGTCCCCGCGGGAGAAAAATAGAAAAAGGTTTTTTTTTTTTTTTTTTTATTAATCACTCCGTTTAAGAGAATAAGGAAACAAGAACCGGAACAAGGCCAAGACCCAAAGAAGAAAACCCAGAATTACACCTGCCTTGCCTGACGATCCGGAGCGAACATGCAGGACACGTGCTCGGGCCTCGACGAACCGCCGCGAAACAGTGCAGCCAACCCCCCAATCGGCGCTGCAATGCCCGCTTCCGACAACGCTCCGAGCCGCAAAGGCCCAACACCGGACGACCAGGTAGGAGAAGAGGTGAAGAGCAACCGTCCCCTTCAGCCGCCGCTCGCAAAACGGCTGAGCTCCGCGCCGCCCCCCCTCCACCAAACTCTGTCCTAACTCAGTGATTGGCTCCCGCGCTGCCACAACAACCGTGGGAGCCAATCACTTTGAAGCGACACAGCCCCGACGCGGCCAGCGCGGACGCCTAGCCGGGGGGGTGAGCGCGGCGGTGCCCCCCCGGTTAATTCCGGCCGCGAGCACGAGGCGCCGCGGCCTTCCTGTTACCAGTGCTTATGGATGATCCAAAGACATTTAGAAGAGTTGCATGACGTTTGCACATGTAAAAAGCATATTTACATATTTAAATCAGTATGTATGTAGTTGTACATGTAAGTTGCAGCATGCAGACATACATGTGTTGTATGCATAGTTTGGGAAATCCTTCATTACACAGTTAAACCTGTTTCAAGTCCCATACATCTCTTGGCAAATTTTTGTTTTTACCTGTTGTGGAGGAGAGCTTGAAGGGGGAATTGTAACTTAACTATTTGGCATTCAAAAGTATCTTTCAGTTGCAAAAAGTTTGACTTTTGGAAGTTGGCTTTTAATCAGTTCCCCACAAGTGCACAGATTTAAAAGCATCTGCCAGCGATGTCACTCTCTTATTTTCATGTTTGTCTTTTTAAATGGTTATTCCAGTTATGCACAATGCCAAATATACATGCTTCTTTGCTGGTGCTATGCATATGAGGTGCGATCAAAAAGTATCAAGACTCGTACAATAATGTAAGAAGTATACCACTGACAGTTATTGCGCTCAGAGGCATCCTATCCATCAGGAGATATCACTGCATAATGCCTTCTCTGCCTTGGCTAATGAGGATGCCCATTCCAAAGAAACTGAAGGGCCCTTAAATGAGACAGACAATGCTCAATCTCCTGCTAAAGGACCAAATATGAAGAAAACCTCACCAAACAGCAAACTACTACTACTTGCACTTGCTTATCTTAATTTTTATTATTCTTCTGTTGTTTAGTAATTTCTGTTTTAACTCCTATTTTTATTTATAGATCTTTATTGCAGAATCCCAAAATGAGTGGGGCAAAGAAAAGAAAAGTGGACAGTGAATGCAGAGTGTTTAATAAGGAATGGATAGCAAAATATTTTTTTACGGAAGTCCGATCAATGGCTGTATGTCTCATATGCCAGGAAACTGTTGCGGTTTTCAAAGAATATAATATCAGCCGTCATTTTGCCACGAAGCATGCTAACTATGCTAGCAAGCAGTCGCCCCAAGAACGGGGGTCTACAGCTCGGAGGTTGATGGCTAAATTACAGGCTCAGCAAAATTTATTTCACAGACAAACTGCGATTCAAGAGTCAAGTACCAAAGCAAGTTTTATGCTCTCATTCAAATTAGCAAAAGCTAGTAAACCCCTCTCTGAAGGAGAGTTTTTGAAAGAATGCATGATAGAGACCGCAGGTCTTTTGTGTCCAGAGAGCAAAGACAAGTTTGAAAAAACTCAGTTTATCACGCAGGACAGTGACTCGTCGTGTGGAACTGATTGATGAAGACATAACAAACAAGTTAAATAATATTGCAGAGTCCTTTAAATTATATTCGCTAGCACTGGACGAAAGTACAGACATAAAAGACACAGCTCAGCTCTTAATTTTTATCCGAGGGATTAGCGACAGTTTTGAAATAACAGAGGAGTTTTTGGCCATGGAGCCACTTAAAGGAAAAACACGGGGAGAAGATTTGTATGACCGGGTGTCTGCTGTCATCGAGAGTATGAAGCTACCTTGGAGTAAACTTGCTAATGTCACTACGGATGGATCTCCAAATTTAACTGGAAAAAATGTGGGATTGCTGAAAAGAATTCAGGATAAAGTGAAAGAGGAAAACCCTGAGCAAGAAGTTATTTTTCTCCACTGCATCATACACCAAGAATCTTTGTGTAAATCTGTATTACAGCTTAGTCATGTTGTGAATCCAGTTATAAAGCTTGTTAACTGCATACGAGCAAAGGGACTTCAGCACCGTCAGTTCATTGCATTTCTGGAGGAAACCGACGCAGACCACCAAGACTTGCTTTACCACTCTCGTGTCCGCTGGTTGAGTTTGGGCAAAGTGTTTAAACGAGTGTGGGATCTTAAAGAAGCGATTGATACATTTTTGGAGTTAAAGGGGAAGTCTGATGATTTTCCAGAGCTGAGCGACAAGAATTGGCTGTGTGACTTTGCGTTTGCTGTTGACATTTTTTCTCACATGAATGAGCTTAACGTCAAGCTACAGGGAAAAGACCTGTATATTCACGACATGTATAGTAATGTAAATGCCTTCAAAGCCAAGTTGACTTTTTTTTCTAGGCAAATTTCAAAGAAAAACTTCTCTCATTTTCCCACACTAGCCACACAGGAAAAGGCCATCCAAAATGTGAATAAATATAGCAAATCACTGAATGACCTGCATGAAGAATTCTGCCGTCGGTTTTCAGATTTGGAAAAAATTGAAAAGTCACTTCAGCTGGTGGCCTGTCCCTTGTCACAAGACCCAGAAACAGCACCACAAGAAGTGCAATTGGAACTAATCGATCTTCAATCTGATGCAATCTTAAAGGAGAACTTCCACTCTCTTCCACTAAAAGAGTTCTATGCCTCACTTAAAGATGACTGTTTTCCAAACCTCCGGGGGATGGCACAGAAGATTCTGGCCTTGTTTGGCTCGACCTATGTGTGTGAGCAGACGTTCAGCGTCATGAACATCAATAAATCCCGTCACAGATCCCAGTTAACTGACCAACACCTCAGATCTATTCTGCGAATTGCAACAACAAAGCTATCTCCTGACTTTGATGCCTTAACAAAAAAGGGAGACCAACAACACTGTTCCCACTAAAATTGAAGGTACTATTTTATGAAAGAAATACATTGCATAAAAGTTTTGTAAAATAACTATTTTTATGCTTTTCTACCTTAAATTAATCTAAACATTTAATGTTACAAATTTAAATTTAATTTATATTAATTCACACATACACACCGTCCATCTACTCTTGGTCCGGCCCCCGGGTCCAATATATGAACCCATTGCGGCCCTCGAGTCAAAAAGTTTGCCCACCCCTGTTCTAGACCCACCCAGCATCCGTTCCCTTCTAGTCCCATTCTCCCCTGCCTCCACATCAGCCCGTTTCTAGTCCTATCCCCCCATATGCTCTTTTCCAGTTCCATTCCAGCCCCCATCAGCTCATTTCCACTCCAAGCTCCACCATCAGCCAATTTCCAATCCTAGCCCCTCCCATTAGCCCATTTCCAGCCCTATTTCCCCCATCAGCCCATTTCCAGCCCTATTCCCCCCATCAGCCCATTTCCAGCCCTATTCCAACTCCCATCAGCCCACTTCCAGTCCTATTCCCCCATCAGCCATTTCCAGTCCTATTCCAGCCCATCACCCATTTGCAGTCCAAGCTCCCCCCATCAGCCCATTTCTAGTCCTATTGCAGCTCCCCATCAGCCCATTTCCAGTCCTAGCCCCCCATATGCTATTTTCCAGTTCCATTCCAGCACCCATCAGCCAATTTCCACTCCAAGCTCCCCATCAGCCAATTTCCAATCCTAGCCTCCCCATCATAGCCTATTTGCAATCCTAGCCCCCCCTCACCATCACAGCCCATTTGCAGTCAAGTTTCCCCCCATCACAGCCCATCCAGTCCTAGCCCCCCCCCCTCCTCTGAACAGCCCCGCGGCTGTCTAAGGGGCTTCAGAGGGAGCTGGGGAAGCCCGTGCGAGGCCTCGGCTCCCTCTGCACAGCCACCAGCATGAAGAGCCTTTTCCCTCACGCTGGCGGCTGTTTCTGTGAAGCCGTGAATGCCAGGAAAGGTTAAAGGTCATTGCCTTTAACCTCTCCCGGCACTCGCGGCTTCACAGAAACAGCCACCAGCATGAAGGAGAAGGTTCTTTACGCTGGTGGCCGTGCAGAGGGAGCCGGGGCCTCGCGCAGGCTTCCCCGGCTCCCTCTGAAGCCTTCCATTGTGCGATAATGGAGTTCGCGCAGGGCCCTGTGCGAACAATATTATCACTCAATGGACGGGCCGGCCCTGTGCACAACTTACTAGCTTTAATTTGCTGTCTTTTGAACACAGAGCCCCCTGAGTCCATGTGGTACAGGATGCAGAAAAGGAACGATGTTCCCATCTATACTGCTCCAACTCAGAAGAAATCCCAGCTCACAGTCACACAAGTTTGACTCTCTGTAGGTTATTACTCTTTATCTAAATCAGTTTTTTGTTATTTACAATGGAATATTACGGTGGCCTTACAACCGACACGTTTAAGGGTAATTTCTAAAATCACCTTGCTACGTTGCCTGAACATGTTCCAAACTATGACCTCCAGAGGGAGGCGCCTTTGCGTGATGAAAGTACTGGAGTTGGCATTAGCAGTGAATATGAGAGACTGACATCATACTCCATGTACCCTGGCTTAGGAGTGAGGTTCATGACTGTCATGGGAAACGCAAAACTGACTCCTTAGGAGTCATTCCCCCCTACGAACTAGTGCAAACGATGGTCCTTATAATGTGAGCTTAAAAGAGCAGTTCCTGTGATAGCCTGAAGAGGAACAACATGGCAAAGGGGAGAGTGAACCCCGTTCACAAACCTTGAACACGTTACGTAGCTTGTCTTTCGGTACCAGGCTTCGTTTTCATTGTACAGTGGTAGCACCTAGTTTAATGTCGCCCTCTAACTCAGCGCTGATGTGCCCTAGGAACATCCTTGCTAAGAGACCCACGTGGCTGGTCAAGTGTGTCACTGGCTAGACCATGAGAGCGAGAGAGAGAGAGAGATCTGAAGCGAGCCTTCAACCAAGACTCTTCCCTTTATCAAAACAATGGAGTCCAGCCTGGATTTTGTGATCTAAACCAAGGGTTGACTTAAACTTTAGGGTCACTGATACAATAACAATATCAAGGCAGAGACATAAAATACCTCCTCCTTGTCATACAATCTGTTACATCTGTTTCTATTTTTCCATTCTGAGATATTATCTAATTTACCCCTTAAGACTTCTTCCCTGTTGCTAGTGTGTTACTCCAGCCCCTTCACTTCTCCACTGTCAATACTTCTTGTGGCTTCCCCTTAATGAGAACTTCCCTCTCTTGCTCTAAAGCATTTCACATGGTACCTGGTTCACTCCTGGCTTGGTGTCACTGGTTGCAGATAGCCTCCCGTGGTTCCCGTTCTCCTCTGAGCTGGTGGCTCCAGTAGTTGCAGGTCCCCGATTCTGCTTTGCAGGTTCTCCTGGCTTTGCTATGCTTGCGTGGCAGAGATGGTGTCTGGGAATCCTTTCTCTTGCTTCCCTAGTTCTCCCACAAGAAGAACTGCTCTCTTGCTTGAGTCAGGGAGTGCTGACCGAGTAGACAGTGGAGTTCACGGTGCAAGCTAGAGACAAAGACACCATCCTTCCTCTTCTGCTTCTGACCTGTGTGTCCCTCTGGATGATGTGGGGAGCTGAGACTGGCCACTAATAGCTGTCCCCTTAACAGCAGCAGCCCAAGTGTTTCTGCCACCCTAGGCAGACTGTCCATGCCTCCTGCCCCCCTGCACTGAAGCGGCGGAGGCTGAATCACCGCTTCAGCACTGCATCGGGCCTTAAGTGCCCAGGCGCATGCGTGATCACGGCCTGTTACTTTTGTTCCCCTCTGACACTACTTCTTTGGAGGGGGAAGGAGTGGAAGGCCAGAACTGTGCGCACGCATCCAGCCTTTTAAAGCAATAGTTCAACTGCTGCTTCCAGGGAGGAGGAGTGGGGATTTTAGAGATGCTACTGGCCCTTAAGTGCAGACTGTTTACTCCTCATGGTTCAGTGGTTGTATGCCAGACACCGAGTTCTGCTTCTGGGAGTGGTTTATATGGGGTTTTAGATTTTTCCCTCCCAGAGCAGTTTCCTCCCAGATGATAGAACTGGGCAGAAAGTAACCTCCCTTGTTCCAGAAAATGCTAGATCACTTCCAGTCTATAGATTGTAGTAATTCAGTCGGGACACTAAATGTTGCTGCATGCTCAAAGCAGTGACATCCAACCAGTCTCTACACTTATGTTCTTATGAAATTGTCCTGATGAAAGAAACAGCTGTGTCCCTGACATGCCTGCCAGTGACCAAAGGGACTAATAGGAGATCAGGAAAAGGCAGCAGAAGAACCAGAAAAAGAGGTCTCCGGCTCATGAGGAATTGGTACCTGACAATGGGAAGTTATGAAAGATAAAGTTCCTCAGAGAAGCAATCGGGAGACCGCAGAAACTACTATATGATTCCTGAATTTCTCCTGGACTTTCAGTGTTTTGTGAAAGCCATGTCCATGAAATTATTGGTCGATGACGCATGACATTTCCTCTGCTAACACTGGACAAAGATTCTTTTGAAAATCTAGTCAATGCCCTTTAACATGAAAGCCCATTCTCGATGCATATTACAAAACGGTACCCAATCCCATGGGAGCACAAAAAATTACTACTAAGGAAATAGAATCTTTGATACAGATCCAAACTTTTTTTGTCGGACCTTGCCTAGCTGAGGAGCCCTAACCTTTATTTATTTTATTTATTTATTGCATTTTTCTATACTGCCCCTCCCAGAGATCAGGGGCGGTTTACAGAGAACCCAGAACACATTACATGGAACAGGAACAAAATTTTTACAAGATAACTTGGCTTGAGAATAAAACGTTTAAGAACAATAATTTAAGAATGTAACTATGTACAGGTTAACTATATACAGGAGCTCACATTATAAGGACCATCATTTGAACTAGTTCATAGGGGGGCAGTGACTCCTAAGGAGTCAGTTTTGCGTTTCCCATGACAGTCATGAACCCCTCTCCTAAGCCAGGGTACGGGAAGTATGATGTCAGTCTCTCATATTTGCTAAAGCCCACTGCAGTACTTTCATCACGCAAAGGCGCCTCCCTCTGGAGGTCATAGTTTGGAACATGTGCAGGTAACCCAGCAAAGTGATTTTAGAAATTACCCTTTCTTCGTAGGAATATCCTTCCATCCACTTATCATTTTGGTTGCTCTTCTCTGTACTTTTTCTAATTTGATTATATCCTTTTTGAGATATGGTGACTAGAATTGCACAGAATATTCAAGGTGCGGTCGCACTATGGAATAATACAGAGGCATTATAATATTCTTGGTTTTTTCTTATGATTCCTTGCATTCTATGTCTTTGCTTCTTTGGTCACCGCTGCACACTGTACAGAGGGTTTCAAGGTATTATGCATGAAGACACCTAAATCGTTTTCCTGGGTGGTGATTCCTAACGCGGAACCTTGCATTGTGCTACTGTAGTTTGGGTTGTTCTTCCCTAAATGCATACCTTTGCACTTGTCCGCATTAACTTTCATCTGCCATTTGGACACATGGAGGCACATTCCATAGTGTGCGTCCATGCCTTTGTGCGTCCGGTCAGAATGGGATGCACAGCGGCAGACCCAAGTCTGATCACTCAGGGGCTAGATGTGCCCCACAGGATCAGAAACGGGATTAGGGTCTGTATGTGTATGCTGGTCCCTATTCCTATTTGGCCTGCACATACTGATCCAAGCCCGGCTAACTCAGTCAGGCTCCTGAAGGGAGCCACGGTGCCATGGTGTCCGGTTGCTCCATTCAGGAGTCGTGATTCCTGGCCACTGACCAGTGGCGTAGCGTGAGTTGTCAGCACCCGGGGCAAGGCAAGTAATTTGCGCCCCCTAACCCGTGGATTTTAGCCGCCGGGGAGCTTCTTTGCGCGGGGGAGCCGACCGTGATCCTACCCCGGGAGGGAGCGATCGTCAGCACTGACCTCGCTGAGCCGGAGTCCAGGGAAACGAACAGCACAGCAGCAAGAGCCCGACAAGCATGGTTAAACGCCCAACAGCAGGGAAGAGGAGGAGATCCGGAACCAGAAACTCGCGATGCCGCCCTGCAGCTCCGCCTTCTCGAGCGCACAGGGCGATCCGACCCCAACCCCAGCTTTACATTGAGATCGAGGGGCGACGACGCGATAAACAGTCCCCCTCCCACCCCGCCCCGGCAGCTTGTGTGAAATAGCTACCTAGAGGGGGTCAATCGCATCACCTGCGCTTTGTTGCCGAGGGTTTGCCAAGAACAATGCGACTCCCAGGACTGCGGGCTCGAGGGCTATAGCGCAAACCTCTTTGCAGTGCCACCACCAGATGGCGTACGCGCCAACATGTATCATAGGGACCTGCCTTTCCCCCTCATCGGCAACAGAGAGCTGCGAGTGCGAGCGCCCCCCCCCCATGTTGCGCCCGGTGCGGCCGGCCCCCCCTGCACCCCCCACGCTACGCCTCTGCCACTGACCACTTTGTCCTTTCCACACAGCCTGACTTCCAATCTGGCCTCCCATGGTCAGGGTCAGGCTGGGGGAATCTCCTGCAACCCCTCACCTGTTTGATGTTGGCCGGGCCTCCTGTCGCCCGATGTCTAGGGGGGCTTATTCGACCTCCAAGGTGGAATAAGTCCCCACGTCCAGTTTGCCAACCCTGCACGTACAGGGCTGACTTCAGAATCGGCCCTGTACATCCTATACATCTGGGGTCAAGGACTGCCCACTGCCTGCCCTAAGGCCTCCTCCACAATGCCCCTCCCACCCCAATCTAAGCCTCGTCTTACAAACTCTTTGTTCGTATAGGGAGACTTTAGACAGGGCCAGTGGGGGTGCATATAGCAGGGATGGACCTCCCAACGGGTTGTCCATCCCCACTATTCGCGGGACAGAATAGACCCCCTAGTCTCCCAAGTTCTCAAGTTCCTCCTGCAATCTTTCAAAATCCACTTATGTTTTAACAACTTGCAATAATTTTTGTGTCATCGAAACCCTAAGTGGAAAGCAAATTATTCAGCATAACAGAATATATACAATATTAACTAATACTCCTACCAAACGTGCTTGATTTAAAATAATTTTCAATCTGTCGGACTTTGCTCTAGGACACCAATCAAAATTCTTATGAACTCTATATTTTTACTTAAGTCCTTTTTAATAAAATGTATGACACCTTATTATAGCCATAAATCATCAACCACACCATGATTGTTATGAACTCTTCTACTGTCCTGATCTTATTGGAATCTCGCCATCTATTACAGTGAACAGCTTGTAAATTGGAGATGGACAAGTTATAGGTCTATAATTTTTGGGAACATTACTTAATTTCCCTTTGAAAGGAGAAGTGTTCTTCTAGTTATTAGCCATTAGGATGTTAAGTCTGGCTGCCAGATCAATTGATTTTTGAAGTTTGCCAGGTCTTGGTGAAGGGATATTAACTGTTTGAGCCAAAACCTGATCACACTATCTGTGCCAGGACTCTGCCAGTTTTGGTTTTATTATCTTATTTTTCAACTCTTTTGTTGTTACCTCAGGACAGGGACAGTATAACAATCGTTTTGGTTGCAGGCACTGGCATGCCAAGAGTGGGGCAGTGGGTACAGCCCACCCTGGGTGCCAGCTGGGAAGGGGCGCACCCCTGATGGGCCAACGGAGACAGCACGGCAAACACATTTAAGCTGACTTTGCCATGGTGCCTCATGCTGCAGGGGTCAGCCGCTCTTCCCTCCCAGCCGAAGTCTCGTGAATCGTGAGACTTCATCCGGACAGAAGAGCAACCGGCCCCTAGATCATGAGGTACCGCAGTAAGGACAGCTTAAACGTAAGCTTGCTGCACTACCTCCATGGGTCCATCTGGGGGTGGGGTGGGGGTGCTGGCAGCATGGGTGGGGGTACCCGCCCAGGTGCATAGGGGATTTGGAACAACGGTGATATGACAACTCTCATATGAGGAAAGACTAAAGAGGTTAGGGTTCTTCAGCCTGGAGAAGAGACGGTTGAGGGGAGATATGATAGAGGTCTATAAAATCCAGAGTGGAAGGGAATAGTTAAAATTGATTGTTTTATTTATTTTATTTATTTCCAGTCTCTTTTATACCGCACTATTTAACATCAGTGTGGTTTACAATGAACATAGAACTACACCTTTCCATGGGTACTTTGTGTTTACAATGAACAAGGGTTTACTCTTTGAAAAAAATACAAGGACTAGGGGACATGCCATAAAGCTACAAAATACTATATTTACAAAGGAGAAAATATTTTTTCTCTCAACTTTGGAGTCTTTGAAACTCATTGCCAGTGGATGTGGTAAAAGTCAGCAGTGTAGCTGGTTTTACAAAGGTTTGGACAAATTCCTGGAGGAAAGGTCCATAAAACATTATTAGGGTAGTTCAAGAGAAAACCACTGCTTCTCCCTGGGGATAATTAGTATGGAATCTGGCTACTGTAGAAAAGGTCAGGTACTTGTAACCTGAATTGGCCATTATTGGAAACAGGACCCTGGGCTTGATGGACCTTTGTTCTGACCCAGTATGGCAGTTGTTATGTTCTTATGTTAAAAAGTATTTCTTGCTGTATTAGTCTGTTGTTGATGTTTAGGAAAGGGACGGTGTATTTTATTTGCAAATTTGTTATCCCACCCAGTACTATGGAAGAAGCAAGATATAAATGCTTTTAAATGAATATACAAAAAAATATCACGTCTGAGATGGGAAAACCACAAAGGAGTTAAATCTTTAACTTTAGAAACCATAGCTAGAAAACTGAGTTGTGAGTATTTGCATCATACTGAAGCAAAAGTATTTGTGCAACAGGAAGCTTTATGACGAAGGCCAATTAGTCAGAAATCTGATTTATGATCTCTAAACTACTAGACGTGTTAATGTTTACAGTGCAGCATCTCAGTGTTGTAGCCAAATGGAAACCAAGTCCCTCTTCTCTATCCACAAAGTCCTTGAACTTGCAGGAAACGCTAGCAGATGTTCGTTAGTGTGTGGGTAATGGGAGAATTGTAGTCATTTGCCGCTGTTGCATGTTATGAATAAATGTTGGAAAGGCTCTACTGGGGAATAGAAATTCTGGGTTTGGGCCATTTGGACAGACACACTGGAAAAGAGGTCAGATGTAGCAGTTGCGGGTTTATTTTCCAGAAACGTCAGCTGCCTACAGCAATGCCTATCCTCCTCTTCTATTCGAATACTGTCAAGCTGATTCATTTTGGCGTAAATTTTGAAGCATTTTAAGTAAAAATCAGTCGTGGATAAGATATTATTCTTCTGTCTGGAGGAGCTACATTTAATAAAACGTTTTTACTGGGATACCAGCTGAGAGTAAGGATTTTTTTTTAGTATATAAAACAAGAAACCCATGTTTCCTGCTATGAAACTTTTATTGTTTTTGCTGGAGAGTTAAAACTTGTTCGAGAAAACAACAAAAAGATGTTATTTGTGCCAAACTGTACAGTGGGATTTATAATGCTGGTTCCTTAGTTCAAGCCCATAAATACAAGAGTAGTGAAAGATGTATTTTTCTTCTTTTTATAATTTATTGGGGGGGGGAAAGTCATCATTTGAAAGTCTATGATCTTTAGAAATGTGTAGCTTTATAATCGATGAATTCCATTTCAAATAACTTCATCTTAATTTTACATAAGGCTTGCAAGGACTGTACAGTCCTTAATGCTGGATGAGTTCTCGAAAGCTTTATATTTACATATTTTTATATAATAAGCTGTTATGATTTGGACATTACATTGCATGAACCCAAAATTCGTTTGGCTACAGATATCTCAATGCCTCCAGGAGGCGACCTGGTTAATTTATTTATTTAGTTTTGATTAGAAAGAAATATTTTAAATAAATCACAGTGTTCTTGGTAGGTTACAAAAGGTGTATTCAGCACCACCAGTACATTTTGGGGTATGTTCACTAAAGGTTAACTAGCATTAAGTGCTGCAGTGGCCTATAGAAATGAATGGGCAGTGGCAGTACATAAGGCACGTTAACCTTTAGTCAACATGCCCCTTTATACCACCAATTAAAATTGTAACTTTAAGTTTGAACAAATAAAAAAGACTTCAGTTTCCTCTGGAACTCCATGAGGTCATCAATCATCATAATTTCAATGGCAGGAGAGTTCCATAAGCAAGAGGCACTAAATGATAAAAATCGACTACTCAACATTTGCAGCTTCCTCTTTGCTGCTGATGGCAATATAAAGAATATTGTGAGGTTTGTTGAACTGGCCTTTCGGATTTACAAGGCTATAGAAAAGATATCCAGAGGAGGTCACTCTTGCAGTTATAAATACTTGTTGTAGTGGGTCCTCCTACTCTACCAGAAGCTTTTAGCATTGAAGCTTCAGAAGGACACGTGCTGGTTGATGGAACTAAGGCTCTCTAGCCATTCCATCATCTCCCAGTGCTTTCAGCTTGTAGTCTCAGTATTTATGGCATCTGCTTTCGCCACTTTATTCTACCTTCCCCGATAAGGAACTAGGTTACCCACTTTCTCCGTAATGCCAGATGGACTATCTACACTGAGGATCAAAGTGAAAATGTTGTCAGGCAGTATGGTAGTTGGTAAAAGAATTAAAGACCACCTCTCACCCACCCCACCCCCTCCCCAAAAAAATGCAGATTATTTTTTCAGCCAAGGGTTTTGAGAGACCATGATCATAAATGAATCAAAGAAATGGATCTCTGTAAATTTGATCAATGAATCAGAAGCAGAAATTGGGTCACATTTTGTTCCTTAATAGAATGCCATCCTGTTTTATCACAAAATATATTCTCCATGTCAGTCCCAAGGTTAAATGTACTGTATAAAGAACGAAGCAGGTTAATCACCAAAATCCAGCATTAACATGTGAAGGAAATGAAAAAAAAATTATTTTGTTGGACCTTCAAAGCCAAACCAGTATCGCCAAGCAGTTTAGAACTATTACCAATTGGTCCTTTTAAATATCTTTATTTTTGCACACCGCAATTCATTCTCCTTCTTTTTAAAAAGGACCAATTGGCAATAGTTCTAAACTAGTTGGTGATGCTGGTTTGGCTTTGAAGGTCCAACAAAATAATTTTTTTCATTTCCTTCACATGTTAAAGTCCAACTAAATTTTCTTTTTCATGTTTTTCATATGCTGGTGCTATTTTGTTGTGTTTACCCTTGCATGGTTCCCTGTTTGATAAAGGGTGAAGCAGGAACATGAAGAGAGTAAATGGAGGTAATTCCAGAACACGAATAAGAGATCTGTATGTGTGGTGGGGATGTTTATGTGCCGAAAATGTCCCAGACTGTATTCTGAAACACTGCTGACATGCACGTCCATGGCGTTAGCACGGGGATCTCAGAATATGGGTGGGAGAGGGTGGCATGAGGGTGTGATCAGTCACAGAGATGTAGAAAGCATATTCAGGAAAGGCCTGTGTACTTACTGTTTCCCGGAAACGTCCACGTTATCCCTGCTGAAGCGTGGAATATGGACAGGACTTGGAAAAAAATCTGATTTTCTCTGCAATACGGCCCATATTGAGGAATGGTTGTGACAAGTATGTCATGAGCTGGTGTGACTGCAGTCTGGAAAAAAACACAAGGTGCAGTCGTGTGTGTATGTGGTTTGAGGGGTGCATGGGGTGGGGGGATCTGGTGTGCTCATCTGCAATTCAGGGAAGACATAAAAGTCTGACCAGCACTTGGACCGTATGGATGACCGTAGCGTCACCAGGTGCCAGTGTGATTGGGCAGTCAAACTTTGTTGGCAGTGTGATAGGGCAGCCATACATCTGCTGTGCTGGCACTGGGAGACACGACTGAGATAGTGCCAACATTAACCAGATTATCCCATGCGGCCACATCTCTACCCAGGCCAGGATCAATGAGAGCTGCGCGAGTGGTGATTTATCTGGAGTCTGGCTACTTGGTGTGATGGCATAGGGATCTCCCCTCCCATAACCACACAGGCCTGACCAGGGGAGCAGTGCCACAGAGCTGGCTGTGGGAAGGCAAACAGGGTTGTCCCACAGATAGCGGATATATACAGACCGACATATGCCACGATGGGACAGGTGAACTGATGTGAGAAATGCCAGTACCCAGATAGGTGGGTCTCAGATGCCATAGTCAGAAGCCCTACTACTACTACTACTGATCATTTGTATAGCACTACAAGGCATATGCAGCGCTGCACAGACACGCGTAAAAGATGGTCCCTGCTCAACAGAGCTTACAATCTAATCAGGACACAACACAGCAGCTGTGGACAGGATACATCCAGGGGGAATGGTCAGGAAACACAAGGGAGCTTAGGCGGATCAGATCCAACAGTAGCAAAGATGAGGTGAGCACTCAGCCTGGATATGAGAGGGACCGGGGTCAAAGCCTGATGTACAGACTTAGGTAGCTTGTTCCAGGCAAAATAAGCAGCAAAGTGAAAGGAGCGACATCTGGATTGGCAGTAGAAGAGAAGGGCACAGATAGAAGCAATCTGACAGAAGAGTGGACTTCCTGGGTAGGGGTTTAGGGAGAGATAAGAGGGGAATGGTAGAATGAGAGCAGTTATAGTCCATAGGAACAAAACAGGCATATATTTGTTGCTCAGCAATATTATGCGTCCTTTGTGGACCTGCAATGTTAGTTCAGGGGTTTGTGCACTTAGTGAAAATCCATCCCTAGAAGTTTAAGGCATGTTTGTAACGATGACCAGGGCAGGCATCAATGGAGCCGGTTCCTAATGCCTTGTACCATTTGATGCAAGCTATGTCCTTACATACATGTCCTCATTTATATTCCGGAATACCATATTGGGGTGCACTGGACTTACCTGGCATTTTTCAGGGCATGAGGGGAATTGGTATATGGTCTAGGTTGCAGTGCCCGTCATTCATGTCTGGTGTGCATCAGCAAACTACTGTCTGTGATGACCAGCTTAGGGGATGCACATTTTTCCTGAGTGGCGTGGCATCCGCAGGTACATCGCGGGGATGAGCAGGATCCAAAATGTGTAACGCTTCAGAATGTGGTGGGCACAGGGATGTCCAAAACGTTTCCCCGCATCTGAGGCATGGGGTCGGCTGCATAGTGCTTGCAAATGCCCGCCGAACACGTCTATCTCCCCGATTCCAGACCCGTGGGCACGTCAGGACCTGCAGATGCAGAATTAGGTTCAAAGGTGGTCCGTTTTTGTTTTAGACATGTTCAGGGACTGGACGTGCATGTTATGGAATCACGCTCAATGTGTATAAGAGATCCTGAAAAGATGATTCACCTGTTTTAGCATTTTATAGTTCTTTGCATTTGAATGACCTTTTTCTGTGGGCCTCTTCTCTGCTGTTCATTCTCTCTTTTGTAGTTTTCTAGTCTCCCTCCCTTCTCGTTTCTTCCCACTCTTTCTCCTTTATGTGAGCTCATTGTTTGGAATGCTGACTCACTAAACAATGACACTCTCTGTGGGAATGAAGCTGCGAGTTCTGTCATTCCAAGACTGGGTGTGGAGGTGTCAAGAGACACGTACAGCATCAGCAGTTGTGTCGGATCAATGGCGTGGACTTTCTTTAAGATGGATGTTTCCAGTATCTCTACGTAGCCATGTGAGTGCAGTTTAATTGCCTTGCAGGGCAGACCAACAGTTCATTTAGTAAAACACATTTGTGCTATTCATTTTTTAAACATTATTCTAGGATCGTCAACCTAATGAAACCACAGACCCTGGAGTCACTGGTTTGGAACAATAAGCTACAATTCTCTAGTTAAGTTGTGGGACTGGGTGTTGTTGTCTAGAGCTCTTTTGAAATGAGGCATCTAAGAAATTTGAATAAATAATAAATACATAATTAATAATAATACTGATAATGAAAAACCTGGGGGAGTTAAAGGAAGCACAACTTAATAACACAGGCCACTGGGTTTGAACCAGCAAGTTAAAACTCCCCAGAAGCAAACCCGATGAGAATTTGCAGGATAGTGGCAGCTAAATACCACCAAGCAAGGTCGGGTGTTTAGGCAACAGCTTTACTAGCTATGGCCTACCTCAGGGCTCTCTTAGGACCCTGTCTTCTCTCTCTCTCTACACTCATTCCCATGGTGCCCTGATCGCCTCCTATACTGTAGTTTTCAGTACCATCTTTATACTGATAACTCTCAAATTTACCTCTATCCCAGAAATCTCTCCAGAAATCCAGGCGCACAAAACCCTTCTTCTCAAGTCACTTCATTGGCTCCCTATCCATTTCCGCATACAGTTCAAACTTCTCCTGCTGACCTACAAATGCATTCTTTCTGCATAGACATACTTCACACCCATACAGGCAAGAAATGATGAGGAACTAACCCCCCACCATTTCCATACACTGGATCACCCATTCCACATCCATCATTCTCGTCCCAGTACCAATCCATAGACACCCATTGCATGCAATACCCACAACCCAAACAATCAACATGGCCTGTGAGGAAAAACCGAGCACAGAAGATGGACAGTCCTGTCCATATCCATTCACCATCAGCCACACCGATAATTATCTTAACCTAGCAACGCAGCATACATTCACACCACACATTCCTGAACAACTGTCCACCACATTGTTCTCTGACCTTGTTCTCTGTAAAACCAAACAGTTTGTTGTTCTGGTCTGTTGTTATATTGTGAACCGCGCTGATGCTGAATAGAGCGGTATATAAGAGCCTGTAATAAAAATAAAATAAATAAATTAGAGCATAAGGGAAGAAAGGATAGAGGTAGAAAAAAAAATGAAGCTACCATATAGCACATTTAAAACTAATCAGTGAAAATATTTTTCACTTAACGTGTAATCAAACTCTAGAATTCATTACTGGAGAATGTAGTCAAAACTGTTAGTGTAGCTGGGTTTAAAAGAGATTTGGACAAGTTCCTGGAGGAAAAGCCCATAAACCATTATTAAAGAGTACCATGGAAATCCACTGCTTATCCCTGGGAGAAGCAGCATGGAATCCGTCTACCTTTTGGGAACCTGACAGGTACTTGTAACCTGGATTGGTCACTGTTGGAAAGAGGATACTGGGCTTGATGGACCCTTGGTCTGACCCAGCATGGCACCTCTTATGTTCTTATATAAAGTGATGAAAAGCATAGAATGAAAAAAAAATTTAAAATTAAAAGGAGAAGCAGATCTTAATAATATAGTTCAGCTGGGTCCGCTACATTGAAGCACCAGTCAATTTTCTTTAGTAACAGAGTTCAGCCTACACCGATATTACAACACCTCCACCAGTCAGGTTAAACCCATGAGACAGCCATCTGAATTTTGTTCTGGTGTTCTGTAAACTTGAGTAAGTCTGAGAGTTCTTCTTATTGCAGTGAACAGGCCATAACGTGCATCAAGGGCCTTCAATCTAGGTCAAAATTTCAAAAAGGTCTTCTGCTTGTGGGTCATGGAGTGTATATAATCAAGTACAATTCACAGTTTATTACCAATATTTTGTAGAGCACTTTTACAGCTTATTGTACCAAAAATATCCACCACATATTGATATCTCACGATGCTCATAATGAAGGGCCAAGGAGAACGCTCCAGTGCTGGCTTATGGTGTGTTCAGTCATGTAAAGGAAATGTTGAGTAGCTTGGGAATAAATTGGCTCAGCAAATGCCCACAGAGCCAGACCCTTGGTACCTTCAGGTAGACCATGAATCCTTATATTACTGTTCTTGCTACGATTATTGGCTTTTTCAAGTTCTTATGCACCAAATCAATTTCTTTAATGCAGTGGTAATTTAACAGAACTTTCCATACCACTAAACTTTCCTTCCAATAGCGCCAATCTATCATGAAAATCCATCAAATTCTTCTGCATTGTCAAGTTCTCAGACTTAACCGTCCCAAGAGTTGTCAGAAATCCGAGCTTGGATGGCCTTAAGTTTGTCTAAAACAGCGCCATTGATCGTTTCACTTGGCCGACTAGGGGTCTTTTTCTTGGGCGAGGGTGGATCCAATTTGGGCCGCTTTGAGCCCATTGTAAAAACTGCCTCCAGTTTACTGGATTTTGCTGCCATTCATTCATACACAGCCACATCTTAGCAGGACAGGATTCAGGGCAAGTTGTATATTAAAAAGAAAAGTAAACAAAAGAGCCCAATAGTGATGATTGTTGTTGATAATTGTAGGACATCCAGGAGCTTCCCTTCTATGTTGCTATTCTCTTAGCAAGCTCACCAATGCCGCCTCCCCCCCCCCCTCCCCGTGAATAAAGTTTCCGCTTGAAGAGCTGCAACAGAATCAGAGTTTCTTTGGAAACTTGGTGAAGATGACAAAGGCAAAGCAGCTCTTCGAGGTGACTTGTGTACAATCTACGACTAAAGCTCAGAATGAGATAATCTAGTTATTAAAGTGACTATCAATACAAAAAAAGAGATGCTCATATTTACAACTGTAACCTTCAAATGGCTGCAGAAAAATGTTATTAATGATATCACTGTATATACCGCTCTTTAATCTGATTTGTTCCGCATTGCATTGTGGCCGCTAAACACTGTAAACATAATTACCCAGTGAAGTCAACCAGTTGTTGAAGGTTTAATGATGCTTATGCTCCTTCTGTTTAAATCCTGTAGAGAACTGGTTAAGAGTCACCTGAAAACAACAGAAAATAAATACAGTGGAATATACCGAGGTTGACCTATAGTTAACAGGTTTCAGCCCTTAGTGCAGGGCAGGGTTAAGACATAGCCCAAAAGGTAGAATGATACTATATTGTTGACGCAGGTTCCACTCAGCTGCGTCTTTCTGAATACAGGCTTTCTGATATCAGCACGTCACGCTCAGAGATGAAATGCAATAGTCATGTGCATTTTTACCTTTTTATTTCCGATCTGCTCAGGTCCCAGGCAGGAAACTGATGATGTCTTCCGTCACTCTGCATTAGCCTATATAGAGCAAGAGGTGGCATCATGAACCGTACAGGTCATCAGACGAGGCTCTGCATTGGCAGTTTTCGGAAATCATTAGGTTCGTGAAGAAGTAGTGCCATTTGCTTCATCTCCCAAAGCAAGCTCACAGCACCCGAAGGCACAGGAAGAGGCGAGCAGTCAAAGGGGTGCTGGGAATTTTAGAGGCTGGGGAGACTTCTAGCCTGACCTGAGGGATGATTTTAATCCCCTGTATTAACGGAACGCAAAAATTGATGCAGCCGCTATTACAATGATGTTCACATGATTGATAAATGCCCAATGCACTTGTTTACTTAAGGCTTTCCAAAGGGTCCTTTGTGTCTAATTCGTATTCTAAACTTGTCTGCACATGTTTTATGGTTTTTGGAGTGAGCTTAATACTTCCTCCAGGTGATTTCTCCTCTGACAGGATTCTTCTTTTCTCACCTTGCAAGAGGCAGAGCGGTTCTGCCGTCAGACAGCAGCCTGAATGGTCTCTCTTACCATGACAGACTACAGAGAGGCAACATCTATGATCGTTTTTAAATTCAAAGTACAAGGAATGATGCACAGATTCAGTGATGTACTAGCTTTGAAGAAGACATTCTGAAAGCTACTGCACAATGATAGCTAGGAGTCATTTTCTAGGGGTTGATTCAATAAACTGTATCACTACATATTCTCTCTTTCCTTGGATCAAGATAGAAGCAAACATTTTTCTCATCTAAATTTAGAGGGGCCTTTGCTGTTTCTGTGTCTGCATGCAGAAAAAAAAGGGGTGACTAGATTGCGCAAGAGGCCCCTGGAAGTTCTTAGACAATGGGTCCGATATTCAAAGGCACTTAGCCATGCTTTTCGGATAAGTGCCGCTGAATATTTCCTCTGACTGCTATGGTGGTCTGGGGCAGAGCTAGATATTATCTGGATAGCAGTGATTTTAAGCGCTCTGCATGTGCCGACTGCTCTGTCTAGATATTCAGCATCAGTCACTTTCCAGACACAAGCACTGATATCTGGATTGATCATTAACTGTGGTGGTCAATGTTTTCAAAACCACTGACTGCCTCGGTTCAATATTGGCCCGAATATTCATAAGCAAGCTCATCCTGGCAAGTCTTGACAGTATGAATTGAATCAGCAATATTGCTGTTTGATTAGATTTTGATAAACAGAGATATGAAGAGATAGAATCAGTTCTACAAACACACTCGGAGTCAGTAGCAGCAGTTTCTGACATCTAACGCTCCAGCTCATAATCATAGAATAACAATTTGAAGATATGTGGTGGGTTATTCCCATTGTTTCCCCTACTGAGTTCTGCCACCCCTAAAGACTGAGCAATAGACTTGCTTATAGACACTTATGGACAGAATCTCTACACACCACAGGTATTAAATGCACACAGAAAGGGAGGAGTGGCCTAGTGGTTGGGGCAAATAACCTTGGGCTAGAGGGCCAGGGGTTCCAATCTCACTAGAGGACAGCAATCATGGGGTTTCTAGTTCCACAGGTGCTCCTTGTGACCTTGGGCAAGCCACTTAACGGTTACTCCATTGCCTCAGGTACAAAAGCATAGGTTGTGAGCCCTTTGGGGACAAGGGAGAAATACATATACAGTATATGAGCATTGCTAAATAAATTAATTATGTCAAAGGGCATTTAGCACATGCTCAGTGCCATGTCTGTAGTGCAATATTCCCATGGGAGTACAACTTGCAGAATTGGATACAAAGTCAGTTCTGAGTGCCCAAGGCCACAAGGAGTGTTTATGGGACTAGAATCCCCAATTCTCTGGCTTGAGGTTGCTGTCCTCCAGTGAGATTTGGACCCTTGGCCCTTTGGCCAGAGGCAACTTGCCCTAACCAGGCCACTCCTCCCTCATAAGGCTTCAGGACTTAAATAAGTATGTCTTTGGAGGTAGGAGGGAGAAGGGAATATAACAGAGACATTCCAGTCGCTGCAAGATATAAATAATGCAGTGAAGCATCATTCAAACACAGTGAAAAGAAAATTTTAGGACCAGAGGCTCAAATGGGAGCTAGATAAGGAAACATTTATTCAGAGGACCCTCCAATGGTGGAGACAAAACCGTGTCAGAATTGAAGAGAGCATGGGAGAGGCATAGAGGATTCTTAATTGCAGGGAAGTAGTCAAAGGTGCAAAGCAAAAAGAGAAAGGGGCAGAAGAGACGGCCTGTTCGTTCTTCATCTGCTGTACTGAAAGAATAAGGGCCTTTAAAGGCTCTCTTAGAAGGGGAAACGTACAGGGACAGGAGATTGCACCTGAACAACTCCGATACCCACTGATGAAGGGCATTCTGCTGGCTTGAAGGTGCAAATTTCCGAGTGAGCCATCATTAGAAAGTTAAATCAGGTTGGTGACAGCCCCAAGATCAGGCATTAATGTGTCAGTCTGGTAATCCAATCACTTTATAGAGTTGATCTGTCCTTTTTATTACAATTATTGTCAGTGCGGGTGTTTCATTTCATCATTGAAAATAAACATCATCTATCATACTTGTAAAGATTAGCTCCTGACAGCTTTGGCTCTGCTTTGCATAAATGTGTATTAATCTAGACTCTGGCTGAAGTGGAAAGAGAAGTCTCTATTTCGCAAAAATGATTAGAGCGTGTCAGTGCTTTCAGGATTGCCGTATCCTGACTGGAAGCCAACAGCAAAACAACAACAAAAAACCTCACTAATTTATGGTGTTGTACCCAAGCAAGTTCTTTACTAGGATATCAAACATGGGCATGTATCATTAGAGATTGCATTCTTTTAGGGAATAATTTCATTGCAGGCACTGTTCCCTCTAAGCTGTGCGCGTGTGCGCGCGCACACACCTCGCCGAGCGAGCGCACATACTTTACAACAGAGCGCACAAAAATTACAGTTCTGATTCTGATAGAAAACAACACAGACGTCTTAAAATTTAAAAGTTGTTGTGCATTTACGGTTTTCATAAGTTCTACAATATTTTCTAGTGCAATCAATGTGGTGTACATACTGTATTCTGACGTGTAGTCAAATTTTAAAGTATATAACTCCGAGTGTCGTTATGTGGCGCACAAAAATTTAACCTTCCTTCAAAAGTTGCACAGCTGATATTTTATGCGCACATAGCCTACAGAAAATTAGAGGGAACATTGATTGCAGGGTGTGTCAGTGCAGGGTTACCATATTTTTGGAGAGAAAATCTGGGACACCTGGGCAGGCCTGAGCTGGACTGGGAAGGGCAGAGGTCCACCCTCTTCGGGCATCTTTTCCCCATATATTTTGAAATAACCAGATTAAATAGCATTCACTAATTTCAAAAGTTTAAAAACGGCAGTAGCAATTCTTCTCGCACATACATGCACACATATATATCTAAATTTACATCTATACAGATAAATATTCTATATATTTCTAAAATTCCCACTCTTATTTCAGCAAAGAAATTAATTTTACTTCTTCTCCTACCAAGATCGAGAAGACCAAATTAGAGGGGTATGCAGGAGAAGTAAAGTCCTTTGCCTCTGTCCCTATTAAAATCAGGGGACAGGAGGTGATCATAGTCCACAGAATCTGAGACACTACCTCAAAATCGGGGACAATCCCAGAAAATTGAGGGCATCAGATAACCTTATGACAGTGTGAAATATAAAAAATGTAAAAAAAAGCACCTATTTTATAAAGGCACTGAAGAGATTAAAAAGTTTATAAAGAAGGCATCAAATCACAGTGTGAATTCAGCCAGCTATTGATTACTAGCTCACATATTCAACACCTTGTTTCATTATCTGTCTCTATAGTGACTTTTAAATCTTTTTAATATTTTTCAAAATCCTTTTAATCAAGCTCTATAAGTATAACAGAGAAAAAGTTCATATACCAGCCATATAACCTCATGATGAATTAATGCTGAAGGATTCAAAAAATTACTTATCTTCAAAATGTGAGGCTCTTAGAAAGTAATTTGATAAGGGTTACCTAGAGTTGCACGTGTTTCCAAGCATGTATATCAAGCCTATTTTATAAAGAAAAGCAGGTGCCTACTTTTCTTTTTAAAATAGAGGCGTAAGTCATCAGATGCGTGCGTAAAACCTAGGTGAAAGCACTTAGACCGGCCCTCGACTTGGTGAAAACCTGCGCGCGTGCCTGCATATGGAAAGAATGTGCATTCAGTGTAGCATTCCATAACTTATGTGCACAGATTTGAGTTCCGCCTATGCTCTACCTAAGCTCCACCCCTGGCCATGCCCACTCCGAAAGTATGCGCCATGGACCTGTCATATGTACTTATAGAATAGTGCCCATGTGCGCATGTAAGTCATTGAAAATACATAACTTCTGCACACAGATAGCTCGTAACGTTACACGGCTCCTTATAAAATGACCTCCTTAATGTCAGGTCTTGTGGAGGGTCCCGGATGCTCGACATCAATATTTTGGCAGATACCCACTTAGGGGGAAAACAAGGAACCAACTTTTCTTGAAGATCGCATCTGAAAGAAGAAACTCTCTCACAATCACCTTTTAAAGAGACATGTGAATCAACCCCTGATATTCCCAATTTCCAATCAAACAGATCAAAAAATGTGTCAAAATAAGGTAAAATGTTAGTGCATAAAAAACATTAAAGCACTTGTTCATGAATGATGTAAAAATCATTTAGCGCCAACTAATGCATAACCATGGACCTCAAAATACTTGTACCCAACCATGGAGTCAAGACCCTCTTGACAGCACTCATGGACAGGTTTATAAAAGGCATCAAAAAGCCACATCAATGATTCATCCTAATATTTCTCGACATTGAATCAGCTTTTGATTCAGTTTGTCACAACATACTATTATCACGCCTAGGATTAAATAACACAACCTTGAAATAGTTACGTTCTTACCTAACACGACCTCCCAACTCTATAATTTGCCCTTTTGCTCCCTGCACTATTCTTCGTCTGGCCCCCGCTTCAGTGTGATTGTTAAACTCTTTCCTGTTTTTAATGGCATTCTTTTCTCTCTGTTTTAAATGTATTTGTTTTTATGATTGTACACCGCTCTATTTATATGAAGAGTGGTTAATTAAATTTTAATAAATATAAACATAACAGGAAAAGAGCAAAAAGTCAAAATAGGATCTCTGAAGTCCACACCATATGCCCAACAACAACTCCAAAAGGCTCTGTTTATTGTCACTACTATTCAACATTTATCTAAAGCCCATCTGCTCGGCTATAGAAGCTCATAACGAATATTATCACATATATGCAGATGACATAATGCTATATATACCCTTCCACACCACAAAGCCCATATACATCACCTTGATAAAATGCTTCAGGCTCAGAACAATTACAGTGTGCAGCATTGACAATCCAGAATCTGTGTTCATTGGTACGAAGACAAAATTGTCTGCTGGTTTGGCCAACATAAATCAAAGAACAGGGACATGCTCTAATGTAAATCACCCCACTTGCATGACAATCACAGTAAAAACTGATAAAAACAGATTTTCTACCAGGAAGTACTATAGGATTCTCAATCATGATTTGAAAAAATAGCAGGCACATCCAAGTTGAGGTACGATTTCACGAACATGGCGTGCCGAATATTGACGTCTATTTCAGAATGGGGATGGCTAATAGCCTAATAGAGTAGTAGGACGCAGTCAGAGTTCAAATCCCACTGCTGTTCCTTATGATCTTAGACTAGTCACTTAACTCTCCATCTTCTCTATGACCTCTGGATGTTTTAGGGCCAAAACAAGCACTTTTCTGGTCCTTATTCATGCCTGGAGCAGGTCTAAAGGTGGACGGGGTCACAGACATCCCTGACGTTTCTGAAATCGAGCCGGGACGTCTAAGTCCATTGCATTGGCCCAGATATGCCTCCACCATGCCCCCTGTCTACAGATACAAATAAAACAGCTGTATTGTCAATACAAACAGTATCCATTAAGGGGAGGAGCTCCTCTTATCTCCCCCCCCCCAACTCAAACAAAATATATGTGCACACTGACTGGTGCGATTGATTGATTGATTGAATTAAATTCCAGTAGAGAAGATCAATTTTGGAGTGCTTTATAAACTAGGCAGCTAACTTCCAGCTCTGCCTCAGCTCCGCTGCTGTCACCTATGTGTGGATTGTTGAAAAGTACATGCGCTGTTGTCAGCATGCGTAGTTGTATGAGAACATACATCTGCGCAATTTCGTTCCTAATCATTTTCTGCATGTAAAATATGCTTTACACAGGAAAGGTGTCCCTGAAAAGCCGACCAACCAATTTGTTTCTCACAGAAGCCTTAATAAAAATATTTCCAGGGCTGAATGGTAGTGGCCATGCATATCTATCATTTCACTTGCTGCCAAAGCTTTCTTATTTCCATGCAATCCCAGCATGCATGTTGCATTGCTCTCTTCATGACACATGGCTTCTAGCAACTATTTGATATCTGGAGTGACAAGGGAAACTCCAACAGCTCTTCCTGCTCTCCTGCCTGGTTGTGTGTCACCTGAAATTCAGCAGGCGCAACCCCTTGAGAAATTATGTGTGACCATGCCCACGGGCACTGGAGAGGCAACAGTGCCTACTGCACCCACATGCTGCTCCCTCTGCTCTCACCCACTGCATCCTCTCACCCACCTAAGGAACTCGCTTATTGTACCAGCTCACTTGTAATATACCCACTGGGGCGTCCCGTCCCGTCCCCCCCTCTTTGCTCTAGGATGCTCGGAAGGCCTGG
Source organism: Ichthyophis bannanicus (assembly GCA_033557465.1). NCBI lineage: Eukaryota > Metazoa > Chordata > Amphibia > Gymnophiona > Ichthyophiidae > Ichthyophis > Ichthyophis bannanicus. Next base: position 840,430,180 of record CM066036.1, on the reverse strand, counting down.
AATTTGAACTTATGTCACTGCCCAGTATAATGAAATATGTTTCTGAAATGCCTTTAGCACTTTCACTGGAAAAGACCAAAACAGCTCTCATACTGTTTTATCTATTAAAAAACATTTTTAACTACTGTATCATACTGTATAATTCACAGTGATTTATAAATTCAATAAATGTAATTATAAAAGATAGCAACAGGTCCATTGACCCTATAGCATATAAACAATCCCGTAACGCCTACAATAAGACACAACCTCCATATTATTTTCACTCCTGTAGAGATTGACTGCCCACAATAATTCTCCTTAGGAGACAGTACCAAACGTTTTTATGAACAAATGTACCTTGAGTTGCCTCCTGCAAGCAGCCTCACCTCTTTAGGTACTTTATTCCATTCAGTCGGACTCCTAGTTTCCACAAAGTGAGTTTCCCTAACCGATGAGATGTGGAGAATGTACTCTGTGGCCTATACATTTTCAAAAACCTATTAAAATGCATGGGAACTTCCCCAAATAAGGTGTGATGAATCTAAGTCAATGCTTTAGATTTAATCCTCCGCAAAACAGGTAACCAATGTAGCAAATATAAACAAGGACTGATGTGGTCAAACTAGTGACACTGGTCAATATGTGTGTAGCAACATTGTGTACGAATTATAATGTCCAGGTCAAATGACTTGCCAGCCCCAAGTACAGAGAATTAGCGCACTTAGTTTGATCAGCACTATCACTGGTTGCACTAAGCTGACACTCCCAGGAGCTATATAAGGCTTGCATCTTTGCAAAAGCCTCAGTTTAAAAAATGCAGATCTAACAACTTCCCGTAAGTGTAATTTTATTTGATAGGGAAGGATCAAGGAAGATCCCCGGGCTACAAATCTAAGAAGCCACAGGGACTTCATGCGAGCCTGTTGTAATCATCGACAGATGATGGAAAGTGAGGGATCTACTTAACAACATAACCTCTGTTTTTACAGCATCCAAAGTGCATCCGTTGTCATGCATTCATGATTCAATATCACACAGACATCAGCTTGTGTAACCGCATTATCTAAAGAAGACATTATCAAGGGAAAACAAAGAATGTCATTAGTATAAATTCTATACTGTGCATTATGCTGCGATAAAATCCTGCAAAGGGGGTGCCAGATATCAATTTAAAAGAATGATCTTCATTTTAATACTGGTCAAGACTGCTCTTGGCTGATCTCTGAAACTCAGCAGGGTCAGACCTGGCTAGTTGGAATATCAGGGGCTGTAAACTCACTGCATGGAAGAAAGGCATGGCAATCTACTACAGGTCGCACGTTGCAAGAAGACCCAGGGTCTGGGTCACCAGGGGTCAGCATTGACTTGACAGCATGCATCACATTTTTGTCCTTTTCTAAACCATGATGCAGCAAACCATGCATTTAATTCATTTTTCAGATTCTTTAATCAGGTCTGAGTTTGTTTCTTGTAGCATATTTCTATCATTCATTAACTCTTAAATATTTCAAATAATTCTTAACTCAGATGCCAGTTTTCAGACTCCCTGTGGTGCTTGTAGGGATGTGAGTGCAAATCTGCACAGAAACTAATGAAACTAGATGGCTGTATTTAGCTGGTCAGCGGGGGAACATTTTTAATCTGTAGAAGATAGTTGCCTAATTCCATGGTTAGGTGGTTAGATCCCTTTCAATATCAGCCTCGTAAGAGGTCTGAAGTAGGATTATTTGCAACCAGATACATTACCCTGAACAACCCCTGCTTATTATATAACTGGCATTCAGGGATAATATATCCCAACAGTTAAAGTACCAAGAAATGGGGGGGCGAAGCCTGGCTTTTGGTCAAGATGGACGTGTAAGAGCTGTGCTCCGGAAGGCAACAGGCAAGAATCCTGACTTCTGTAGTCTTTAATTAAATAGTTCCTATCTACTTGATATCATTTGATCCCGGATATGTCAGGCCTCAAACCGACGCGGCTGGATTACCAGGTATCTCAAGGCGCCAGCACGAAGAAAACCAAAACGGAACCTCTCTCTCCTCACAAGATGGCGGTCATCCGAGATTGTCCTGAGACCTTGCAGGAACTCCTGGCTGAGATTCGGGCAGTCAAAGACTTGGTCAAATCTAATGGAGAGTCGCTATGTGCAATGCAGGAAGATATCAAAGCCTTGAGAACTTCTTTGGAGTCAATTATGGCTCATTTGGAGAAGGTAGAGAATGTGGTGGCATCGCATGGGGAGAGGCTTAAGGCTGTTGAGAAGCAGGTTAAGCTGATACGATTACTGCAAAAAGAAGTGGAAGACGGTAACAATCGCTGTCGGAGGAACAACATAAGAATACTGGGAGTTCCTGAGGGAGCAGAGGGCCCTGATATGGTATCCTTTCTGCAGGCCATGATTCCAGTTGTGTTAAAGTTGCAGTTTACCATGCCATTCGAGATTGAGCATGCCCATCGAGTGCCTGCTCAGCCCGTGGCAACAGGCAAGCATCCACACCCAATTATCTTGAAAGTCTTGTGGTTTCAATATGTTTCACAAATAATGGGAGCAGCCAGAGCACTTTCAACTTTGGAATAGCAGGGACATAAACTCCTGTTTTTCCCAGACTTCACAAAGGCGAGGGTGGATCGAAGAAAGAGTTTTCTGGCACTGCGTCCACACTTGCTACAACTGCAGGCCCATTTTGGGCTGCTCTATCCTGCCTGCGTAAGAGTCACGCTGCACAACCAGACCAAGACTTTTGATGATCCAGGGGAGGTATATGCATTTTTGGAAGACAAGGAGTTGGCGGTGATGCGGTGAAATCTACCTTGCAGTTCTTATTTGCTAAAGTCCTACGGTGCTTGCTATCATGGCCGTTTGACTGGTTTGACTGGTCTGAGGTCGTGTAGTGGAGAATTATCCACGCAGAAGTGACATTTAATCATGCAGTATTGCTATATACTGGGACATTCAATCTGTCTCTTTTGAAGGAGCTCCAGGATACTATCCTGGTTAAGATGTTTCTCCTGCTGTTTCTCTCTTTCTTCTTTTGTGTTCTATGTTGTCTGTGTTGTCTAAGGCGGTTGAGAGAGTAATGGGGCTTGGAAGAGCGGGATGGCCTTTATTTGCTAGGTTGGGGTCTTATAGGTCATACACTGATTCGATGGGGCTGCCCTGCCATGCTGCTCTGGTGTCTTGGGTTTGGGTACATTGTCTACCCTTGTTGTGGGGGTGGTGCGCAAGATGCAATTTTTTTTTAAAATTTTTAATCTTTATTAGCATTTATAATAACACTCAGGTATCTACATAAATGAGAATAAGAAAATATGGGAACACCACAATAAGATGCGATATTTTAAGTGACAAAGAAGTGGGAATTACTAGATCATTTTGTCCTCTGTGTCTGTCTTGTCCTGGTGGGCTCACCCGCTACGTTGTGTGTGCTTTATAGCCCCCCTGGGTTTGGTGGTTGTGGTGTTTTGTTTTTCAGAAGTATGTGTTCTTACTGTGAGCGATCATGTGCTGGGACTAGGGCTAACTGGTGGCTTTTTCTTTTGGGTTTTCTATTATGGGCTAGAAGTGCAGCTAACACTCTGAGGGCATTTAAGATGTTGTTCTACAGTACAATGTAAAACTATATGCTACAAGTTGGTATGTTTTTGCAACATGTGACTGTCAATCTGTGCTATATTGTCAGTATGTCTTCCTTTAAGATAATATCAACTAATGTTAAGGGCATCAATAATCCCATTAAGAGGAAAAAGATCCTTCTGTACGGTAAGAAAGAAAGTGCTGACATCTTGCTGTTACAGGAGACACACCAGAATATGAAGGAGTCGTTAAAACTAGATATAAAACCCTTTTCACTAGCGGCTTTTTCTGCTGCCCATCATAAGAAAAATGGGGTAGCCATTTTAGTGAGGAAAGCTTTATCCCCCACGGTTATTCAAACTAGGTCTGATACTGATGGGTGGTGGACTATGGTGGTCATTAAAATTGGATCCATTGAACTGGCCTTAATTAATATTTATGCTCCTAACATTGATTGCCCTACTTTTTTCTGCTCCATTGCGGCCTTTGCGCAGGAGATGTCCAGATATCCGATTATTATGGGGGGAAACTTCAACTCGTGCTAGACCCATTGGTGGATAGGAGTCCAGTGAGAACCGGTAGGGTTCCCAAGGCTCATCCGGTTCTGGGAGTTGTTGAATAGGATAGGCTCAGCGCATATGGCCTCTGGGGTGGCTTCTCATTTCTATAAACTGGTGGTCCAGAACAACAGTTCTCAGACCATTGGTGTTCAATGAATTTGGGAACGTGACACTGGGGAAGTTCTTTCTCCGGAAACTTGGACAAAATTCTGGAGCAAGATAAATAGGGTTTTACAGTCTGCCCCTCTCTCACAAGCTTTGTACTTCTTTGCGCACAGAGCATACTTTACTCCGGTAAAGGTTGCTAAATGGGATAAGGCAGCTGGGAATGAGTGTTGGTCTTGTCGGGAAGATGTTGGCACTTTGAGGCATGTGGTGTATGATTGCCCTAACATTCAGTCTTATTGGGTTTCAATATGGAAACGCATTCAAGAGGTGCTGGGATTCAGGGCCACTCTTTCCTGGTCTGTGGTCAATTTTTGGTCAGCAATTGGCATTTCGTCGTTACAGAGGGATTGTCAGTTTTTATTTGACTTCATGTTGGGAGTGGCCCTGTATCTCGTTATTTCTAACTGGAAACATGCTGCAGAGCTTAGTTGGCACAAATGGTGGAACCGCTTGTGCTTATGCTGCAAATATGAGCAAATGGCACGGTGTGGTAGAACCTTTGCACCCTCCATTCTTCTCAAGTGGAAACCCCTACAGAAAGACATTTCCAAAGCACGATATGAGATTTAACAAGGGTTATTAGTCAAATCTTCTGGTTTAATTTGTATTAAGTAGTGGAGTGTTTGATGTTCCACAGCCTTTGTAGGCCTTGCAGGCCTTTAACTGATTTTCCTTTTTTATATAGCCCTTGATGATCACAAGATGTTGGGATGGACAGGATGGGGTAGGCTGTGTATAGGCTTTTTTTTTTTTCTTGTTAAAAAGAAGTATTTTGTATTTTGATTTTATTATAATTTGTTTTCTTTTATTTTGTATTTTGTTGAAAAATATAAATAAAGAAATTTTTAAAAAAGTACCAAGACATGCAGTCAGAGACTAAGAAAATGTGGCAGAAAGATACAGAAATATTCCCCATTGTATTGGGAACCACAGATCTGATTAAGAGCAATTTCCATATATAGATTGCCTATGTGTCCATCTTATGAACTCCAAAAGGAAGCTTTTTATGGCATCTACTTCGGCAAGGGCTCTATCCCTCGCAGCACCTGAGATGCCCATAGAGATTTTACTAAAGGTTTACTAGAATTTCGGAAGCAGCTAAAGACCTTTCCATTCAGAAATCACGTTGAGACTATCTATTAGGACATTGATAATGTTTTGTAGCATTAGTATTTGCATCCCGCGTGCCTCCTCCGTTTTTTCTTATTTATTATTATGTCAACCGCTTTAATTGAAGGAGAAGGCGGTATACTGAGGAGCAGCCAGATGAGGCACTTACAGGTCAGTAGTAGACATTTGAACTGGGTGCAAGTACTATGGTGAGCATTAGCAGTAAATGTGAGACCTTGCGATCATACTCCGCACATTCTGGGGCTTAGGAGCGAAGGTCGCTGCTGTCATGGTATGTGCAGCTGCCCCAAACCAGAAACAGCGAGTGGGTACATTTCACAAGGAGCTCTGCTGAGGTTTTTGGATTCAAGTGCACAGTAGCAGCCTTCCAAGTTCAAATTTTACTAAAATTTCATGTCCAGAAAATACTTTTATAATATTGCTTATGTACTTGAAAGCATTATGCTTCATTTCCTGCCTCTATGAGGGTTACAGATTTCACAAGCTTCTCTCCTTCCAGGACTCATCCGGACTAGATCACTTGTATCCCCAGGATTTCAATTCAAACCTACTGTTCCAGTCTTGGATTCGATCTCATGGAGGTAGGATTCACAGTCTTCCTGCAAGCTACAGCCAGAGGAGTCCGACATTTTGTACTCTGTCAAGCCTTTTCGAAACAGTCTCCTCAGCTCCTTCAGTGTCCTGCTTTTCAGCACACCCTGCATGCCAAGATTCCCTCTCTAACCCTCAGTGGAACGGAACACACTCCTAGACTTCCTTTGTGTACCCGAAATCTCTCTGGGAATCCAGGCCTGGTTCTCTGCCTGCTTATCTGACATTAGTGCCTGGATGTCTCATTGCCATCTGAAGTTGAACATGGTGAAAACTGAGTTCCTTATCTTTCCCCCTAAATCTACCTCCCCTTTCCTCCTTTCTCTGTTTCTGTGGATAACACTCTACTACTCCGTTTCCACAGCTCGCAACCTTGGGATTATCTTTGACTCCTCCTTCTCCTTCTCCACACATACCCAACAGATAGCTAAAACCTGCCTTTTCTTTCTCTATAATATTGGAAAAATTTGTCCCTTCCTTTCTGAACACATTACTAAGACCTCATCCATTCTCTTGTTATCTCCATCTAAACTATTGCAACCTCCTCTTCTCTGGTCTTCCTCTGAATCATGTCACTCCATTTCAAAGCTCAGCTGTGTGGATAATCTTCCGTCAGTGTTGCTATGCTCGTGAAACCCCTCTTCTCAAGCCACTTCATTGGCTCTCTATCCATTTCTGCACCCAGTTCAAATGTCTACTACTGACCTGTAAGTGCCTCATTTGGTTGCTCCTCACTACCTTTTCTCTCTTATCTCTCCCCACACCCCTTCTCGGAAACTCTGCTCTTCTGGCAGATCCCTTTTCTCTTCCACTGCTAACTCCAGACTTCGATCTTTCTACCTTGCTGCTCCTTATGCCTGGAACAAACTCCCGGAGTCAATACGTCAGGCTCCATCTGTGGCCCTGTTCCAATCCAGGCTAAAAACTCACTTCTTTGAGACTGCTTTTGGGTCCTGATCCCCCAGTCTCCTGTTCACCTCCTATGTGTTTCCTTACCATTCCCCTAGATATATCCTAGTCCACCGTTGTGTTGTTTGTCTTGACTAGTCTGTAAGCTCAGAGGAGCAAGGACTGTCTCTTACACGTGTCTGTTCAGCGTACACCTTGTAGCACTATATAAATAATAAGATGTGGTAGTAGTAGACTAAGGGGCCCGTTTACTAAAGATGTGCCCTTACCATGCGATTAGCGGCAGTACCATGCGGTAAGTGCACCTATTGTGCATTAACGTTTGGGGGCACGCCCTACAAGTTCCTGGCACTCAGGGCAGGATTGCGAACCCTAACATGTAGCATGATTGATGCAGATGCAACACTGGTGCTCATTGCCACCTTACCACCGAGCATGTGGCAATTGCCCTTGTGCTAGTGGCAATGTGCCTCCACACCCACACTCTGTGCCTAACCTACCCAGTCTGAGCTCTAGCACACAGTGGCCAGTTATGTGCATTCTAGTGGCCAGTAGCTGGCATGCACTCACGTTCATCACTGTCAGTTGCCACATGCTAAATCGTGCGTTAACCCGTTAGCAGTGCTTAGTATAAAGGACCCCTAACTCCAATATGCTCATAACATCCTGTGGAATACTACAATTAGAGTTCTAAACAGAGGGATTCTTTTCTCTCTGGCCTTGCGGAGGGCAGTTTTATAGCAGGATGCCTAGGTTTGAAGAAGGAGTAGCTGTCCATTTTTTGCCTATTTTATAAAGACCTATAGGCTAAAGGTTAAAGACCTATAGGCACCTATGTATCTTACTAGCACAGATCCTGTTTAAATAGGGCCTAGATTTCTACTAGCACTTATTACTGCTTATCATTTGTGTAGACCTGTACAGACACATGTAAGAGGCAGCCTCTGCTCATCAGAGCTTACAGTCTAGTCAAGACAGACAACACAAGTGGGGACTAAGATATATCTCGGGGAATGGTAAGGAATCACATAGGAAGTAAGCAGGAGGCTGAGGAGATCAGGATCCAAAAGCAGTCTCAAAGAAGTGAGTTTTTAGCCTTGATTTGAACACGGCCACAGATGGAGCCTGATGCACTGACTCAGGAAGTTTGTTCCAGGAATAAGGAGCAGCAAGGTAAAAAGACTGAAGTCTGGAATTGGCAGTGGCAGAGAAGGGCACAGATAGAAGGGATCTGCCAGAAGAGCGGAGTTCCCGAGGAGGGGTGTAGAGTGAGGTAAGAGAGGAAAGGTAGTGAGGAGCAGCTGAATGAATGCACTTACAGGCAGGGCCGGATTTACCTTGAGTGAGGCCCTACGCCAACAAAAATTGTGGGCCCCCAGCAGGGGCGGCCCAAGGGGGGTGTGGGCCTCATTTGCATAAGGGACCTCATTTGCATAAATATTTGCATAATGTTACCATATACTAACTTTTAGTAAACGTGCCTCTTAATGAGTGTATGGATAAAGAAAGACTAAAAGATTTCTACATTACTATAATCCAGTGCCAACTGCCAGACACATTAGGAACTACTACAAACACTGCCCATTTAGAACCCATAGCAAACCCGCCGTATCCTAACAGCACTACCAGGACTCACAAAGCACCATACTCTACCAATCAAAAGGCAACACTGCAAATATTAAACCAATACATTTCAGAGAACAACAATACATGACCTACTGGGGAAAGAGAACAAGTGGCAATGTCAAATAGGAATTATATAAACAGAACACCTCAGCTCAGTTACACATGCAGAACATAGACCATCACCAAACAAGTAATCACAATTTAGAAATAGGAAGACAATAATTAAACTGGGAATCCCAAAAGCCAAACTTGGAATGTACAACACTGTAGAAATAAAACTACACATTAATTTGCTCTTGTACTAAACAAAGCGCAGACGTTAATGATGCACATTTACCAGAGCTGACATATTCCAATTAATAAATTCAAAATAAAGAGATATTTTTCTACCTTTTGTGCATTTTTTCAGCTGCAATTGCTCCAGCCACTTTCTTCTGGTTTCTTCGTGTCTTCTGCTAACTCTCCATCGTCTGCTGTCCATTTGTCCTTTCTTCTCTCTTCTAGTTTTTTTTCCATTCTCTCTCTACATCTGCTTTAACATACTAATCTTTCTCCTTTTGCTCTTTCCTCATTCCTATTTCATCCACTCAAATTTTACCCCTCCATCCTCAATCCCCACTTACTCTCCCAATACCCTGCCAACTGTAGATTTTTTATCCCTCCCACACAAAATATTTTTCCCTTCTCCATTTTACTCTTCCAGCCCCATCCCATTCTAATCCTCCCCCAACATCAGCTCCCTTCTAGTTCCAGCCTCACCCAGCATCCATTCCCTTCTAGTCCCTGCATCAGCCCATTTCCAGTCCTAGCCACCCATCAGCCCATTTCCAGTCCTAGCAACCCCCCAACCCAATACCAGTCCTAGCCCCCCATCAACCCACTTCTAGTCCTAACCCCATCAACCCATTTCCAGTCAGCCCCCCATAGCCCATTGCCAGTCCTACCCCCCCCCATCAGCCCACAGCCCATTACCAGTCCTAATCCCATCAGCCCACCTCCAGTCTTAACCCCCCCCCGCCCATTTCCACTCCTAGCCCCCCATAGTCCATTTACATACAGCCCACTTCAGCCCACAGCCCATTACCAGTCTTAACCCCCCCAAAGCCCATTACCAGTTCTAAACCCCCCCAACAGCCCATTATCAGTCCAAACCCCATCAGCCCACCTCCAGTCTTAACCCCCCAGCCCCTTTCCAATCCTAGCCCCCCATAGCCCATTACCAGACAGCCCCCATCAGCCCACAGCCCATTACCAGTCTAAACCCCCCCAAAGCCCATTACCAGTTCTAATCCCCCCCAACAGCCCATTACCAGTCCTAATCCCATCAGCCCACCTCCAGTCTTAACCCCCCCAGCCCATTTCCAGTCCTAGTCCCCCATAGCCCATTACCAGACAGCCCCCATCAGCCCACAGCCCATTACCAGTCTTAACCCCCCCCAAAGCCCATTACCAGTTCTAACCCCCCCAACAGCCCACAGCCCTTTACCAGTGCTAACCTCATCAGCCCACCTCCAGCCTTAATCCCCCAACCCATTTCCAGTCCCAGCCCCAGCCCCCCCAATAGCCCATTACCAGTCCTACCCCCTCCCCCTGCCTAAAGTAAAATTTAATTTAAAAAAAAACCTGCTGGCTGCCGCCGCGGGGCCCCCTCTGCTGCCGTGGCAGCATGGACTGACCCGCGGGGGCCCCCTCTGCAAGCTCGATCCCTCCCTCCGTGCCTCCGTGCCTCCCTCCGTGCAGGCTGTGAGAGGCGCGAAGGGAGACTGTCTCCCTCGCGTCTCTGTTAAGCCCGCAGGGGCTGATGGGAAATTTCCCATCAGCCCCTGCGGGCTTAACAGAGACGCGAAGGAGACAGTCTGCCTTCGCGCCTCTCACAGCCTGCACGGAGGGAGGCACGGAGGGAGGGATCGAGCTTGCAGAGGGGACCCCCGCGGGTCAGTCCATGCTGCCGCGGCAGCAGAGGGGGCCCCGCGGCGGCAGCCAGCAGGTTTTTTTTTTATTTTATTTTTTTAAAAAAGCCTAACTTGTTCCATTTTTGTGGGCCCTTTGCAGCTGTGGGCCCTACGCCATGGCGTACATGGCGTATAGGTAAATCCGGCCCTGCTTACAGGTCAGTAGTAGAAGTTTGAACTGGATACAAAAACGGATTGAGCAGGAGCAAGAACAGGCATGAATGCTAGCATGTAAGTTATGCGTTTATGCATGTATTTTATAAAATACACATGTAAATCACGACACTACCCTCATTCCTTTGAATTCCTCCCTTAAGCCTGCCTCATGCACCGCACAAACCTTAATACATGACCTAATCCAAAAACAAGAAAATCGCACTTCACTAGCCTGGGCAATGCTAGATGTACTCATAGATTACTGGAACAATGTTTTTTAAGCCCTTCTAGGGCAAAATACACAGCATTAAATTGCTCATTATATGGCACTCATATTTTTTGAATCACTAGTCCATTTCAGTTCCATTTTTCTTATAAAGACCTTTTATGTGCATAAATCAGTGTGCATAAATCAGTTTTATGTGTGAAAAGGGTTTATAAAAGTACCTCCACCATATTACCCAGGGGGTAATTATTTACTTTTATATATACATATACTAGTGTAGCATGCGGTGGCAAGGAGTTTTCACTAAACACTGAACAGGCAGCATTTCAGGGAAACCAAAATTATCTTTTATTCTGTCCCAGCTTGTTAAACCTTCACAAAGCCAAATCAAGGACAGACAGCTGTCCAGAGAAAACAAAGTTAACTTTTATGCTGTCCCAGATTGTTTGTTCTCCACAAGCTAGTTCTCCCAGCCCTTCCTTCAGTCCCAGTTAAAGCTCCTACCTCAGAACTCCTTTGCACGGTTTGCCTCGGAAGAATGTCTGGCTCCACGGCCTCTCTCCCTCCTGCAGCCTACTGGGTTCTTAACCTCTCCCTCTGATCCATGCCCTTTCAACCCTGAATTCTAGACTACAGACTCTCATAAAGTGGACTGTTGATCATCCCTTTTGAGAGGGACGGGTAGCACTCTATAAACCCCATCACAATACAGTTAAGGGGTCGTATAAATAAAGAAGATATTATTATGGCTGGTACAAGTCTATATATTAACTTGAAATCCTACTTGGTTCTTCAAGGTTCCTCCCCCAAAATTTCTTTTCAAAGGGAAAGGAAGGGAGCTGTGGGAAAAAGATGACAAATCTGCTTTGACCCAGATTTTTTATTTTTATTTATTTACATTCTCTTATATACTGTGCTATTCTGCATCAGTGCAGTTTACATTGAACAGGGCATTATAACTTGGAGATAACTATTTTACAGGGCACATGGGCTATGGAGGGTTAAGTGGCTTGCCCAAGGCCACAAGGAGCACCTGTGGGACTAGAAACCCCAGTCCTTCCAGCCCAAGGTTGCTGTCCTCTAGTGGGATTTGAACCCCCGACCTTCCAGCCTGAAGTACCTTGCCCCAACCACTAGGCCACTCCTCCACTCCAGATTAGCCCAAGACCACAAGGAGCACCTGTGGGACTAGAAACCCCAGTCTTTCCAGCCCAAGGTTGCTGTCCTCTAGTGGGATTTGAACCCCTGACTTCCAGCTTGAAGTACCTTGCCCCAACCACTAGGCCACTCCTCCACTCCAGATTAGCCCTAACTGAATTTTATGTGCTACTTGGTCAATTTCTAACCTTCCAGTCTGAACTTTCAGTAACTTTGGTGAAACTGTCTGACAGGTTTTCTACTTCTTGTGATGTAATAAACATCAAAGTTTGTGAAGTTCTTTGTGAACTACAATAGGTTGCTATACATGGGGAGGGTAATTTTCATAAGACCTTTCTCAAGCAAGTACTAATTTATCCACGAAGTAAAAGGGAGTTTATCATGGCTAAAGATATGTGAGAAAGACACGCATACACTTCTAGCTCATTGGAAGGAGGCAATCTTAGGGGACATATTGAAGGTGGGTGCATTTTAATTTCAAATCGATGCATATTACATTGCATTGAAAAAGTACCTTCAGAAAGGGAATGTTCAAATGTCCATGAGAACATTACATCCATGTTAATTTTCAAAGTGAATGTCTGTGTGCACATTTTATTTCAAATTTGATGCAAATACTGCAGGTAAAATATATTAGCAGATGTTGCAGCAATACAGTCGGGTTCTAAATTACCCACCTATTAGGGCAACTTTCAAACGGCCTGCCTAGTTGCAACTGGGGGTATAGACCATGATTTACATTTAGATGGAAATTGCCTATGGGTGCAAAGTGGACCTGTATTTTCTGCAAGCCATTTCTTTGAAAATCCAATCTACATGTGTTATTTATTTATTTAGGTAGTTTTATAAACCGCCTTATCTTAAAGTCAAGGTAATTTACAGGTAAATTAAAACATACTTTACATCGGAACACAAATATAACAAAACATAACTCAAGGCGGTTTACAGGTAGCTCTAAAACATATTTTACATCGGAACACAAGTATAACAGAACATAATTAAAGCTTAATTTAAATTAGGAAGTAGACTACCAATAGGGTTTGTGTGAGGAGCTTGAATCAGGAAGTATTATGTTAAATAATAAGAGCCAGCTGTTTGCCGATTATACTAGTACATATTTTGCATAGACTGAAGAGTGATGGAACATAACTCTAACTTGGTTCTAACTCAGGGTGTAGATTAATAAGCAGAGTACAGGAGAGTGTAGTCAGGAGGTATTGTGTTGAGTACTGTTGGAGAGGTAGCTTGTGGTCCAGTAGTATGGTTAGTTTTCACAGCCGAGTTTATGATAGTTATAAGTGTGTTTTGGAGGTTTGCTTGTCTAGACCCGTTATTGGGCGTTCTTTGAGGTAACGATTGGAGGTAAACTGACGAGAGGCCTTGGGATACTTTGAATGTTGTCAATATGACTTTATATTTTGCTCTGTCTTTGACAGGCAGCCAGTGTAACTGCTTGAACATTGGAGTTATGTGGTCGGCTCAAGCAGCATTCCAGAGGATGTGGGCAACAGAGTTTTGAGCCAACTGCAGAGGATGTAGTGTTTATTTCGGTAGACCTTGTAAGAGGATGTTACAGTAGTCAAGTTGCGGTAGGACTAGAGATTGAAAAACTGTATGAAAGTTTTGGAAGTCTAATAAAACTCGCAGATGCTGCACTGTTCTTATTTTATGGTATATGATCTTTGTGATGTTACTAATGTGCGGCTGTAAGATTAGATAATGGTCTATGGTTACTTCCAAGTACAGCACATCAGACTCCACCTTTAGTTGTGCCCCTGCAATTCTTACAGTGGATGGTGGGCTGTAGTTAGTGTCTCTGGTGATAAAGAGAATCCCCGTTTTATTGTGGTTTACAAAGAGATTGTGCTCAGAGAACCATTGTATGACGGCATTAAAGCATCTTATTAGGGAGGTGCATACTGGTTTTGTGGTGGAGAAAGAACATATAGCATCTGCGTAAATGTGGTAATGCACATTTTGGGCTTGACTAATAGGCTGGAGAAAAATACTGAATAGGAGTGAGGAGAGGGCTGAACCCTGAGGGACTCCTTGTTGTGTGTATGGGGCTGACCTTTGACCTCCAATTGTTACTTGTTCTTTACAATTGGTTAGATACAATTTGAACCATTTCAGGTTTGTTTCACACAATCCTAGTGAATGTAGGCGTTGCAATAACATATCGTGCGGAACTGAGTCAAAGGCTGTTTTGATATCCAGAAATATCAAAATGAACCCTTACAAGCCTGATCATGAGAGCTGTTAAAAGTGTTTCCACACCATGGTTGGGCCTGAAATCATATTGGTGAGGGTCAAGCAGAGCATGTGTGTTACTGTAGCCCTGGAGTAGAAGCAATATGACCTTCAATTATCTTTGTGAGGACCGGTAAACTGGAGATGGGTCTATATGAGTTAGGTTGCTTTGGGTCTAATCTTGTACCTTTTCTTATTGGACAGATGGAGGCATTTTTGAGATCAGGAGGCATATAGCATGTGAAAGGGAAAGCTGCATGATCTTGAGTATGGTGGGTGATAATTCAGCTCAAGCTCTTTTGATACAGCTGAGAGGGCATGGATCAAGTGGGAAGGTGATGGTAATAAGATTGTTTTCCAAGTGCTCAGGTGATACAACTCAAGGAGTTCCGCAGGAGCTAGAATGTGATCGTCTTATGGTTGGACCAAGATATCGTAGAGAGTGTTGGAGATGGAAGGTAGTTGAATCCAACCCTACCCTAATGGTTGCCTCTTGGAATGCAACCATTTAAGTTGGCTAATAGTGCATGCATCATAAAAGACCCTAGAATCTTTTAGCTAGACATAGTGGCCCTCATTCTGACCCACATTTAGCAGGTCTGAACATCCAATCCAGACGTCCAGACCCACTAAATTCCTGGATCGCATTGGCAGGAACAGAGCTGCCCGCACGTAGATGCGAGTTGTACGGGGAGCTCTGTTCATGGTTAGGTGGGGGCAGGCTGAGGGCGGGCAGTGGGTGGCATCATGACCAAAGATGTACAGGGCCGATTCAGAGGTCAGCCCTATATGTCCGGGGTCAGCCATGTAAATGGAGGACTTATTTCACCTCGGAAGTGGAATAAGTCCCCCTGGATGTCGGGGGATGCTGGAGCCGGGGTGCCAAAGGCAGGTGAGGAGATGCAGGGGGAAAGAAAATTTTGGGGATGCAGGGGGAAAGGCCGGATTGAGGGTCAGGCTGCAGGGAAAGGAAATTTTGGGGTTCAGCCAGCGATTGCAGCTCCTGCATGGAGCTGCAGTAGCATAGCAACAGGACACTATGCCATCGCCGCTCCATGCAGGAGCTAGGCTGGGCTAGCTGGGTAAGTGCTAGGACATCCAGAGTGCCTGAATCGGGGCATGTCCTGGACATCCTAGACTTATGCCGCAATTAGAACATAAGAATATAAGATAAGCCATACTGGGTCAGACCAAGGTCCATCAAGCCCCGTATCCTGTTTGCAACAGTGGCCAATCTAGGTCATACATACCTAGCAGTTTGCCCAAAAGACAGGTTCCACAATGCTTGTACTGGGTCAAGCATTGATATCCTGGGTCCCTTCTTAATAATGGTTTATGGATCTTTCCTCCAGGAACTTGTCCAGACCTTTTTTAAACCCAGCTACACTAACAGCCTGTACTACGTCCTCCGGTAACAAATTCCAGAGTTTGATTACACGTTGAGTGAAAAAATATTTTCTTTTATTTGTCTTAGTTTACCCTGTAGCTTCATTGCATGTCCCCTAGTCTTTCTATATTCTGATAACATAAACAATCGATCTACGTTTACCCGTTCCACTCCGTTCATTAATTTATAGACTTCTATCATATCTCCCCTCAGCCGTCTCTTTTCCAGGTTAAAGAGCCCTAACCTTTTTAGCCTTTCTTCATACGGGTATCCTTCCATCCCCTTTACCATTTTGGTGGCTCTTCTCTGAACTTTTTCTAATAACATTATATCTTTTTTAAGATACGGCGACCAGAATTGCACACAATATTCAAGGTGCGGTCTCACCATGGAACGATATAGAGGCATTATAATATCCTTCGTTTTATTTTCCATTCCTTTCCTTATGATGCCTAGCAGTCTATTTGCTCTCTTGGCGCTGCTGCACACTGGGCAGAGGGTTTTAACATGCTATCCACAATGACGCCTAAATCTTTTTCCTGGATGGTGGTACCTAATGTGGAACCTTGCATCGTGTAACCATAGTTTGGGTTGTTCTTCCCTAGGTGCATATCTTTGCACTTGCTCCCACGGGGACATCTAGCTCCTGTGGGAGCAGAATCGGGTGCCTGCCCAGATTGTCTAGATGGCCCGGGGATGCACAGCACTGAATGCGTCTCAGTGTGAACAGTTTTCACACAGACCAATTTAACCTGAGTAAATCAGTGCAATGTGTGTTTTTGAGACAATGCTGACTCCTGGCAGCCAAGCAGCTCCTGGGTTTTCTTGGCAGTGTGACTAGAAGCAGATTGCCAAGCTTTTCTTCCAAGGCAATGGAGTGCTACATGACTTGCCTAAGACCACAAAGAGCGCTAGTGGTGCTTCAATGCTGGTCTTTTGTTTACAAAGCCAGTGCTCTATTAGGCTTCTCCTCCTCTCCAATTAGTTGGCGTACCTAGCTGAAAATATCGCCTTCTGTATACTTTAGATACATTAAATATTGTAGATGGATGCCCATAATGAAATGTGTGTATGAAATGGCATTTTAGAAAGGATGTCCAGTGCAATCTGTGATGTCAATGGTACAACGTCCAATAAAAAGCCAGGGATGGTTACTTTTGGGCCAGATTTTAGTGACTTGGGCATCTCTTAAATGGAAGGCCACATCGGCAGCCATATAGACATCCCCAGTACAAACACTTGGGGAAGGGACATCTATCCTATGCTGAATGCATGCCCATGCAAGTTATTTTGCATGTGATGATCTGCATCAACGTGCTGCAATGAAAATGTGTCCTCGTTTCCCTGCAGTTTTTCTTATCCTATGTCCTCCGGGTGTCTGGATGGCAGAACAAGAGCCTATCCATGTATTCATTTATTTATTTAACCAGTTTTGTATACCACCTTATCCTTCAATCAAAGTGGTTGACAAGACAACAAAGGCTAACATATTGAGGGTATGGAAAAACAAAAACGATACATTACAATATAAACAGAAAACAAAACAGTATGTTATAATACTATATCATAGTGAAATTAAATAGACATAATGATAAATTTAAGTTATTTCACCAAATGATTCTATAAATAAATACATCTTTAAAGATTTCCAAAAGTCCTTAATGTCTTCCTGAGTTCTTAAGTCTTCAGGAATAGAATTCGATAACTCTGGTGCCATAAAGGAAAACGCTCTTTTGGAAGTCATTTGTTTTAATTTGTTGAAGTTCAAAGGAGTATTAAGTTTATTGATATTTTGAGATCACCTTGGTCTTATGCTCTTGTCTTTTGAAATTATAGATTGTAGAATATCCGCTGAGGATTGGTGAAAAATTTTGAAAATAGACATTAGGTTTTTATATTTTGCTCTTGCAATAACCGGGAGGAAATGTAACTGTTTGAGGACAGGAGTTATGTGTTCAGATTTTGCAGAGCCAGTTATAATACATGCAGTGGTGTTCTGAACTAATTGGAGAGGATGGATAGAGTGTTTAGGAAGACCTTGATACAAGATGTTTCCAAAATCAAGTAGAGGTGTTATGACTGCCTGACATACCGTGCGAAAGTGATTTGTATTTAGTATTGGTTTTAGTCTTCTTATAATCTTTAAACTATGGTATGCTTTTGATGCAATTTTGTTTTGTTATAAAACATATGGGGACAAACTTAAAGATCTTAATATTTATACACTAGAGGAAAGGCAGGATAAAGGAGATATTATAGACACATTTAAATATGTCCATGGCATAAATGCATAAGAGGAGAGCCTCTTTCAGTTGCAAGCAAGCTCTGCAACAAAGGGACATAGAATGAGGGTGAAAGGGGATAGACTCAGAAGTAATATGCTGAAATATTTCTTTATGGAAAGAGTGGTAGATGCATGGAATAATCTCACAGTGGAGGAAGTAGAGACAAGGACAATATCTGAATTCAAGAAAGCATGGGACAAACACAGAAGACCTTTAAAGGGAAAATAGAACTATAATAGTTGATATGGAAGGGCAGACTAGATAGGCCATGTGGTCTTTTTCTGCTGTCATGTTTCTGTGTTTTCAGACATTCAAAGCATGAATAGGGCTTTTAAAATAACCCCTTATGTCCCCAATTCTGCAAGACAACTTGCGGGAATGCCCGTCCCGGTGGGACATGCAGCCACTCCAGCCATCCTGCTCGTATTCCCCAATAGGCTTTCCCCACACAGCTAGAGCAGCAGTATGGGAAGAGCCAGCGGGAGTGGGAGGGGCAGAGTGTGGGCGGAACGGGGGCGGCTGAGGCGGCAGGACATACAGGGCTGATTCAGGCCACGGCTCTGTAAATCTTGCCGGATCAGGGGGAATGTGCTGCTTATTACACCTCGAAGGTGGTATAAGTAGCTTTGACTGGGCAATTGGAGCCAGACCCCCCCCCCCTCCCAGAGGCTGGGGCCAGGGGCAGATAGGTCCCCGCTGCCAGATCTCGGCCCCGACTGACCAATCTTGGGTCGGGTGACAGGGAAACAGAGGGTTGACACCATGTGAGTCAGGGGATCCTGTGGGGAGGATGTCCCTGTGGGTATGCTGTGGCATGCCAGGCCATCTCAAGGACTGATCCTGCACCCACAGGAATGTTTGTTTCCCACAGTGCAGAACTGGGTCCAAATGGCCCGTCCTTCTTAGGGCCATCCAGATGGCCTGTATGCACCCCTTAGGAAATCGGGCTCCACATCTTTTATTCCCAAAATTGTAAATAAAAAGTGAAATTATCTCCTAAGAAAAGGGAAGTAAGCCAGATGGGTAATGTGGAGATAAGAAGAATAAGCCAGAGATGAAGCAGGGTCTAAAGCATAGCAACAGATAGAGAAGATGAGTCTGGAGGTCTTCATCTATCATCACTTTCCATGTCGGCAATTGAGCTCATCAGAAGGAATAAAAAAGTCAGGAGAAAGGGGACACCAGCTTAATTCCTGTTGCGTTCTGTACGAGGTCTGAGCTGGGGTCTCCAGGTTTTCGACAGCCATGAATACTGGCCACCATGATCAATCAGCTTGCCAGAATTTTTTCTGTACAAAGCATATATTTATGAGTGAGCTTTCTTCTTGAGAATAAAGGTACAATTTTGCCTTGCAGCATAGACGAAAAGTGCTAGCACTCTAACTGCTATTGAGTGCAATGTGAAAATAATTTCCATACCACAAAACGTTGCAACTAGGAAATAATACCTGAAGCTTCACAAGGTGTTCATAACAGCACTTAACCTCGCTTTCTTCTGTACATGTGGTTCTCATTTACCCATGCTTCAAGTGCCAGAACCCCTTTTCACAGCATTCTAGAGATGTGATGAATATGGTGTCAGATGAAACTGTCATGTGCATGACTTTGACCTTGACCTTGACTGAATGCAGATGTGATGATGGAATCTCTTTTGACGACAGTGAGAAAAAAGAAAGAAAGTGCTTTCCAGTCAAACACGTCTAAAGAACGTTTGAATGAGATGGTGTATGTTAACCGATGACAACAAGATCTCCCACATTTCAGTGGAGCTGCTCCGAAAGTTGGGCTTGTGCAAACTGCAAAGCACACAAATACTAAAAATCTTGTAGCTTCCAGTGTAGGCCTTTTGGATATGTTGGGAATTTTCTGATGATTTCTTTAGCAATTTCTTGAAAGAGAAAGGAAAAGGAAGCAAGAAATGGCAACTTCAATTTTGAAGCTCCCTAGAATCCCATGAGACATTATAAGTGATCCCATCTCCCTGTAGAGACCGATGGGATACATCTGGAATGAAAAACACAGGGAGAGAGAGACTGTTATATACTATTGCTTTGCCCATTGTTTAGTCGATATAAGGATAGCCTGCAGTTGAGCGGCAAGAAGGAGAATATGATGCAATGCTCGGAAGTTGACCCCCCGGGATGCGTGCATTTATCAGACCAAAACCAATCCGGGCTCGCCCGGCCGCTTTGGTTCCTTGTAACATAGTTATGTTCCTTTTATTAATAGCTTACACACTGTTTTCCATGTATCATAGTTCTTATGTAATACTTAATGTTTAATGTAATGCAATATTGCACTGTTCTGCTGTATTGTTGTTTTAAGTTCCTTGTAAACCGCCCTTGATCTCTGGAAGGGGCGGTATAGAAAAGCACACAAATAAATAAAATAAAATAAATTTCATAGTGCTGGTCCTGGTGACAGGAAGGGTTGTGCTGGCTTTCCCTGAAACTAGGACCAGTGCAAAAGTATTGGGTCCCTTAGGCAAATCTTCAACCTTACATCCCTCCCATCTACCTCCAGTCAATTAACTTTCGGGCACCTCCCCCTCCTCCCTATGAGATTTAGACAATTAAACTCAAACAATCATGACGATCCCAGCACAGCCACTTCTACAACAGTCCTCTAAAAATGTATAATTGGACAACATACTTTTAAATTTTAAATTTCAACAAGCCATTTCCCAGGTTGAGACTTAGACATGTCATTGAGGTAGTGGGACTATTGGGATCTATTGTTTCGCTTTGACGGCTGTTGCTCTTTGCTGTCTCTCAGCAGCTGTTGTCCTAGGTGACTGCTTAGTCTTGTCTAGTACAAGCTTCTTGTGTACAGGAATATTATCACTGTCATAAAGCCTTAGGCATTCCTAAAGGGAAAGTGTGAACTCCATCTGAAAAGGAGTCAAGTATAGTTTAGACCGAAGACAAATCGAATACAGCAGCATGATGGGTCACATAACATCAAAAGCAAAGATACCAATTTAATAGTGCGGTAGATGCTACCGAAGGCAGTGACAATAGGAAACAAATATTTCTGGAAGACCATTTATTTAATTGTGTTTCTTCCAAGGAATACAAACTGCTCACCACCACAGTAAAACATATGATCCTATTCCACAATAAGTAAAGCACCCTATGGGGGGATCACTCTCTTTCTCCGATCTCCCTCCTCCCTCCAACTCTTCTGCTTTATCTCCTTCTTTCTCATCCTCTGCTCTTTCTGTTTCCCCTTCTCTCTTCCCATCTTTCTGTGCCTCATTTAAGGCAGCGGTTCTCAAACCTGTCCTAGGGGACCACCAACCTGTCCTAGGGGACCACCAGCCATTTGGGTTTTCAGGATATCCACAACGAATATGCATGTGAGAGGTTTGCGTATCATGGAGGTAGTATGCATGCAAATATCTCTCATGCATATTCATTATGGAGATAATTCCAGGACACGAATAAGGGGTTTGTACCTGCAACGGGGATGTTTGTGTGTCAAAAACATCCCCGACCGTATTCTGAAACGTTGTTGTGCATGCACACGGTGCTAGAACGGGGATCTCAGAACACCCTCAGAAGGGGCGGAATGGAGGCATGGTCAGCCACAAAGACATATAAAGTGTTTTCAGGGAAGGCCCATGTATGTATTAAGTGTTTCCTGGAAACATCCATGTTATTCCTGCTAAAACGTGGAATAAGGCAAGGACTTAGAAAATATTCTGCTCTGCTCTGCAATTCATCCCATATAGAAGAATGGCTGTGACAAGTATGTGCTGAACTGGTGTAACTCCAGTCTGGAAAAACACAATTATTTTTTGTGACTAAAAGTGAGAGTGTGTGGTTGTGTGGTTTGTGGGTGCACAGGAGGATCTGGTGTGCTTATCTGCAATTCAGGGGAGACATGAAAGCCTGGCCAGTACCTGGACCGTATGGATGAATACAGCATCACCAGCTGCCAGTGTGATCAGACATACAAAATCAGAGAAGATTCTCTATAGTGAAATGTCACAATGTATCCCTGTCAATAAGGGACCCTCAGAATAAGAGCATTCAACAGTGAAAACAGCACTAAACATGCTCATAATGCACATTTTCAGGGTAGTGACATCTTTCTATAGGGAACTTATTTAGATTCCTTCTTGAATAGTTTTCATAGGGTAATCTAATAAGATCATATTTTATTGGCAGTGTGATAGGGCAGCCATACAGCTGCTGTGCCAGCCACTGGGAGACATGGATGATGTTGTGCCAACATTCCCCAGATTGTTCCATGAAGCCTACATCGCTACCCAGACCAGGATCTATGAGAGCTGCGAGAGAGGTGATATATCTGGAGGCTGGCTACTTGGTATGATGGCACAGGGATCTCCCCTCCCATTCCCACACAGACCTGACCAGGGGAGCAGTGCCACAAGGCAGGTTGTGGGTAGGCAGATAGGGTTGCTCCAGAGACAGTACCCGGATACAGGTGCGGCCCAAGGGGGGTGCGGGGCCATGTGCGGAGACTCGGTGCGGGGCCTCATTTGCATAAGGGACCTCATTTGCATAAATATTTGCATAATGTTACCATACACTAACTTTTAGTAAACATGCCTCTTAATGAGTGTATGGATAAAGAAAGACTAAAAGATTTCTACATTACTATAATCCAGTGCCAACCGCCAGGCACATTAGGAACTACTACAAACACTGCCCATTTAGAACCCATAGCAAACACGCCATATCCTAACAGCACTACCAGGACTCACAAAGCACCATACTCTACCTATCAAAAGGAAACACTGCAAATATTAAACCAATACATTTCAGAGAATAACAATACATGACCTACTGGGGAAAGAGAACAAATGGCAATATCAAATAGGAATTACATAAACAGAATACCTCAGCTCAGTTACACATGCAGAACATAGACCATCACCAAACAAGGAATCACAATTTAGAAACAGGAAGACACTAATTAAACTGGGAACCCCAAAAGCCAAACTTGGAAAGTTCAACAACACTGTAGAAATAAAACTATAAATTAATTTCCTCTTGTACTAAACAAAGCGCAGACGTTAATGATGCACATTTCCCAGAGCTGACATATTCCAAATGAATAAATTCATTTCCCAGAGCTGACATATTCCAAATGAATAAATTCTAAATAAAGAGATATTTTTTTACCTTTTGTGCATTTTTTTTCAGTTGCAATTGCTCCAGCCACTTTCTTCTGGTTTCTCCGTGTCTTCTGCTAAATCTCCATCGTCTGCTGTCCGTTTGCCCTTTCTTCTCTCTTCTAGTTTTTTTCCATTCTCTCTCTACATCTGCTTTCACACACTAATCTTTCTCCTTTTGCTCTTTCCTCATTCCTATTTCATCCACTCAAATTAGACCCATCCTCAATCCCCACTTACTCTCCCAGTGCCCGGCCAATTGTAGATTTCTCTTCCCTCCCACACAAAATATTTTTCCCTCTCCATTTCACTCTCCCAGCTCCATCCCATTCTAATCCTCCCCCAACATCAGCTCCCTTCTAGTTCCAACCCCACCCAGCATCCGCTCCCTTCTAGTCCCTGCATCAGCCCATTTCCAGTCCTAGCCCCCCATAAGCCCATTTCCAATCCTATCCTAGCCCAACCATCAGCCCATTTCCAGTCCTAGCTCCCCCATCCATTTCCAGTCCTATCCAAGTCCCTCCATCAGCTCATTTCCAATCCCAGACCCCCATCAGTCCATTTCTAGTCCTTTCCTAGCCCC
This sequence comes from Ichthyophis bannanicus, assembly GCA_033557465.1. Lineage (NCBI taxonomy): Eukaryota > Metazoa > Chordata > Amphibia > Gymnophiona > Ichthyophiidae > Ichthyophis > Ichthyophis bannanicus. Next base: position 840,406,498 of record CM066036.1, on the reverse strand, counting down.
ACCATCAGCCCATGTCAAATTCTAGCTCTCCTCCACTCAGCCCATTTCCAATTTAAGCCCCCCCATGAGCCTACTTCCAGTTCTAGCCCTCCATGAGTCCATTTCAATCCAAGCCCACACCACAGCCCATTTCCAATCTTAGCACCCCCCAACAGCCCATTTCCAGTCCTATCCTAGCCCCCCCATCAGCCCATTTCCTGTCCTAGCCTGCCCCCCACTCAGCCCATTTCCAGTCCAAGCCCCCCTCCCCATCAGCTATTTGCAGTTCAAGCCACCCCCTTCCACTCGGCCCATTTCCATTCCAAGCCCCCATCCCCATCAGCTATTTGCAGTTCAAGCCCTCCTTCCACTCTGCCCATTTCTGGTCCTAGCAACCCCCCAGCCCATTACCAGTCCTAAGCCCCCCATAACCCATTACCAGTCCTAACCCCCCATCACCCCATTTCCAGTCTTAGCCCCCCATAGCCCATTACAAGTCCTAACCCCCCCCATCAGCCCATTTCCAGTCTTAGCCCCCCCATAGCCCATTACCAGTCTTAACCCCCCCATAACCCATTACTAGTCCAAACCCCCCCATCAGCCCACTTCCAGTCTTAGCCCCCCCCCCTATAGCCCATTACCAGTCCTAACCCCCCTCCCCCATCAGCCCAGGTAGATTTAAAAAAAACAAACCGGCCATGGCTGCTGCTGCCACTGCCGCTGTGGCAGCGGCAGAATCAAGCATCCCACCGCAGGGCCCCCCCTACCCGGCAGAGCCTTCCTGCAGCATCAGCTCCCGAGTCCCAAAGTGCAGGCTTTCAGAGCAGCGAGACTTTCCCTTTCTCGTGGTTCTGTTAATCCCGCTGGGGCTGATGGCGGGATTAACAGAGCCGCGAGAGGTCAGAGAAGCTCTCCCTTCATGGCTCTGAAAGCCCACGCTTTGGAACTCGGGAGCTGACGCTGCAGGGAAGCTCTGCCAGGCAGGGGGGCCCCGCGGCAGGACACTTGATTCTGCCGCTGCCACGGTGGCAGCGGCAGCGGCAGCAGCCTTTTGTTTTTTTTTAAAATCTACTTGGGCTGATGTAGAATGTTTTTTGCGCGGGGCCCCCTGAAACGCGGGGCCCTGTACAAAAAACATTCTTGCTCAATGGACGGGCCAGCCCTGAGTGGGGATTGAGAATGAAAGGGTGAAATTTAGGTGGATGATAAAGGAATAAAAAAACAAATGGGGGAAAGAGCAAAAGGGGAAAGATCAGTATGTTAAAGCAGATATAGAAAGAGAATGGAAAAAATCTAGAAGAGAGAAGAAAGGACAAATGGACAGCTCGCAGAAGACGCGAAGAAACCAAAAGAAAGTGACTAGAGCAATTGCAATTGAAAAATAAAATGACCAAACAAAAGGTAGAAAAATACTTTTTATTTTGAATTTATTAACTGGAATAAGTCAGATCTGGGAAGTGTGTATTGCTAACATCTTTGCGTTTTTGTTTAGTGCAAGAGGAAATTAATACATAGTTTTATTTCTCCAGTGTTGTACATTTCATGTTTGGCTTTTGGGGTTCCCAATTTAATTTTTATCTTCCTATTTCCAAATTGTGATCCCTTGTTCTTTGTGTGGTGACGGTCTATGTTCTGCATGTGTAACCGAGCTGAGGTATTCAGTTCATGTAGTTTCTATTTGACAGTCCCAGTTGTTCTTTCCCCCAGTGAGATGTATTGGTATTCTCTGAGATGTATTAGTTTAATATTTATAGTGTTGTCTTTTTGATAGGTAGGGTTTGGTGCTTTGTGAGTCCTGGTAGTACTGTTATGATACGGTGGGTTTGCTATGGGTTCTAAAAGGTCACTGTTAATAATACTTCCTAATGGGCCTGGCAATTGGCACTGGGCTATAGTAATTTGGAAATCTGGTAGTCTTTCTTTATCCAGACACTCATTAAGAGGCATGTTTACTAAAAGTGTATTATGCAAATGTCTATGCAAATGAGGTTCCTTATGCAAATGAGGCCCCGCAATGAATCTCTGCACATGGCCCCGCACCCCCTTGGTCCGTTCCTGTCCCCACTTACTCTCCCAATACCCGGCCAATCATAGATTTTTCTTCCCTCCCACACAAAATATCTTTTTCCCTCTCCATCCTCATTCCTCATTCCCCATCCCCTTCTAGTCCTCCCCCAAAATCAGCTCCCTTCTAGTTCTAGATCCACCCAGCATCCGCTCCCTTCTAGTCCCATTCTCCCATGCCTCCACATCAGCCCATTTCCAGTCCTAGCCCTCCATATGCTCCTTTCCAGTCCCATTCCAGCCCCCCATCAGCCCATTTCCAACCCTATTCCAGCTCCCATCATCAAACTTCCAGTCCTATTCCAGCTCCCAACATCCCACTTCCAGTCGTATTCCAGCCCCCATCAGCCCATTTCGAGTCCTATTTCAGCCCATTTGCAGTCCAAGCTCCCCTCATCAGCCCATTTTCAGTCTTAGCCCTTCCCATCAGCCCATTTCCAGTCCTATTCCAGCCCCCATCAGCCCATTTCCAGTCCTATTCCCCATCAGTCATTTCCAGTCCTATTACAGCCCATTTTCAGTCTTAGCCCTTCCCATCAGTCATTTCCAGTCCTATTACAGGGAAGGGGGAACCAAGGAGAGCAGCGAGTACTTGCACTCTAAAACAGGAGACCAAACAAGCAGGTACAAAAAGGAGACTGGCGATATTCGATTATGTAATCTAGTTTGGTTTTTGATATTCTATTTATGCTTTTTATATACTAATCATTATTATATTTATGTTATAAAATTGATCTACGTCTTTTATACTTTATTGTACATGTTCAAGAGCACTTATCAAGTTTTATTAGTTTTATTATTCTTATTTAAATTACTGTCATTTACATGTTTTTATAATTAATTGATTTTTAAGTGATTTATTATTATGTTTATGTCTGATGTCTATTGTTATATTTTTCAAGGTGTGTTCCCTCCAAAGACCCCTTGAAGAAGGCTTTCCAGCCGAAACGCATAGGGACTAATAAAGGGGTTTACCTGAATTGGATTATCGCCAGTCTCCTTTTTGTACCTGCTTGTTTGGTCTCCAGTCCTATTACAGCCCATTTTCAGTCTTAGCCCTTCCCATCAGCCCATTTCCAGTCCTATTCCAACCCCCATCAGCCCATTTGCAGTCCAAGTTCCCCCATCATCCAATTTCCAATCCTAATCCCCCATCAGCCCATTTCCAGTCCTATTCCAGCCCCCATCAGCCCCTTTCCAGTCCAAGCTCCCCCATCACAGCCCATTTCCGGTCATATTCCAGACCCCATCAAGCCATTTCCAGTCCAAGCTCCCCCTCATCAGCCCATTTCCAGTCCTATTCCAGCTCCTCATCAGCCCATTTCCAATCCTAGCCCCTCATCCATCATTTCCAGTCCAAGCTTCCCCCCATCAGCTCATTTCCAGTCCTAGCCCTCCATCAGTCATTTCCAGTCGAAGCTTCCTCCCCATCAGCTCATTTCCAGTCTTAGCCCCCATCAGCCCATTTCCAGTCCTATTCCAGCTCCCCATCAGACAATTTCCAGTCCCAGCTTACCCTCCCATTACAGCCCATTTTCAGTCCAAGCTTCCCCCCCCATCACAGCCCATATGCAGTCCAACCTTCCCCCCCATCACAGCCCATTTCCAGTCCTAGCGCCCCTGCCAGCCTGCCTTAGAGCCATGTGGCCATCTAAGGGACTTTGGAGGGAGCCGGGAAAGCCCACGCGGGCTTCCCTGGCTCCCTCTGCAGCCATTCATCTATGTGAGAATGGAGTTTGAGCAGGGTCCCCTGAAGAATGGGGCCCTGTGCAAATAACATTCTCGCACAACGGACGGGCCAGCCCTGGGGGGTAAACTGAAAGGAAATGTCAAGAAATACTTTTTCACTGAAAGGGTGGTAGATGCTTGGAATTCCCTACCGATGGAAGAGGTGGGAGCAAATACTGTGACAGAATTCAAAATGGCATGGGACAGAAACAGCAGAACCCTTTATATCAACAAGATAAAATAAAAATAAACTTAACTATCTCTTCTATCTCAACAAATAGGAGTGAACTGTATGAAGAGCTGGGTACACTCCTAAACAAAGGCATGGGGAGGGGTGACGTGCATGCAGCGCCAGGTGCATCTACTCTTGCCACCTTGCTGGGCAGATTAGATACACCATGCTGGTCTTTATCTGCCATCATATACTATGTGATCATGCCACACCCCAACAAGTTAAGCAAATAAACACACTGCTGATGACCCAGAGGTTCCGAGACTTCAACAATTCATCAAGGCTGGTCACCCCACAGCCAGACCTCATCAAATCAGCAAACTCAGACCTCGACAAAATGATAACAATCTGGAATGATGCTCTATCCACAGCAGCACTCGCACTCGGAAAAGAGCATGAAAACATAGCAATAGTGCCCCATGTTTCTCTACATCTCTACAGAAACAGAAAAAGCAGCTTACGTTACCTCAAACGAAAATGGTGAAACTCTAGAGACTCTCTTCTCCAAAATACTTATATTGAACATCTTAAGATATACAAAAGAGAAGTTCTAAATAGAAAATGGGATACCACACTAACCTAGTGAACTCAGCAATAAACAAACCAAGAGAACTTTTCTCAATAGTGAAGACACGCTAGCACACAGGAAAAGATATCCCCCAACAAAGGAATGGAGAATAAAACAAAGGATATTATAATGCCTCTGTATCGTTCCATGATGCGACCACACCTCGAATATTGTGTGCAATTCTGTTCACTGTATCTTAAGAATAGGAAAAGATACAGAGAAGAGCCACCAAAATGATAAAGGGGATGGAAGGATACCCCTATGAGGAGAGGCTAAAAAGGTTAGGGCTCTGCAACCTGGAAAAGAGACGGCTGAGGGGCGATATGGTAGAGGTCTATAAATTAATGAATAGAGTGGGATGGTTAAATGTAGATCCATTGTTTACACCATCAAAATGTAGAAAGACTAGGGGACATGCAATGAAGCTACAGTGTAACCCATATAAGACTAATAAGAGAAAATATTTTTTCACTGAACGCATAATCAAACTCTGGAATTCGTTACCGGAGGATGTAGTAAAAGCTGTTAATGTAGCTAGGTTTAAAAAAGGATTGGACAAGTTCCTGGAGGAAAGGTCCATAAATCATTATTAAAGGGACCCAGGAAATCCCCTGCTTGCCCCAATACAAGCACTGTCGAACCTGTGTCTTGTGGGGAAACTGCTACGTACTTGGGACCTAGATTGGCCACTGTTGAAAACAGGATACTGGGCTTGATGGACCTTGGTCTGACCCAGTATGGCAATTCTTATGTTCTTAAGATTGCATCCTACCTACTCTCCAAACAACTACAAATATCCCCAATGGATCAAACCTCCAAAACACCTAGCCCTAAAATCAACACCATAAAGATTTGGTCTCATTTTGAGCTTCCATCTGTTGAAAATATAGAGGACACAATACAAAGCCTCAACACAACAACCTCCACACTGGACCCATGCCCTGTCACCTGGGTAAAGATGACCAGATCATACTTGAGTATGTACCAAATGACCATAGTACACGCCTCACTGTCTCTAGGCATTATAACCACAGCACTGAAGCAAACTTCAATTCAAGTTCTTCTCAAAGGCACAAAACTTGACTCAACCTCTCCTAAATCCTACAGACCAATATCTACAGTAGCATCTCGCTATTCGCAAATATAACAGAGAAAATTGTCCTAAGGCAGCTTCAGGATCATCTTGACAAGCATGCACCCTTAGACTCCCACCAAAATGGCTTCAGACAGTTCCATGGGTTGAAACACTCATCGCTTCCCTCCTAAACATCCTTACAACCTGCTTGCAACATACCAAGAACGGCTTTGTCTTAATTTTCCTTGACATCTCTGCTATTTTTGACTCCCTCTTGCACCATCTATTACTACAACGATTTTTTGATGTGGGCCTCCATGACACCACTCTCAACTGGTTCCGCTCTTACTTGGATTACCGGAAGCAACATGTACGAACTGGCAAGAAAACTTCAAACCCATTCTCACAGAATACAGGTGTACTCCAAGGATCTAGTCTATCAGCTCTACTTTTCAATATCTATATCCAACCATTATATCAGATCTTCAAAGTGCACAAAATCCTATATCAAATCTGTGCAGATGAAAAAATGATTTTCACACCCATTAATCTCCTCTTTCCAGATCTTGACAGCTTACATAACTGCTTCATAGACATAAAAGGATGACTTAGCATTGTATCGATCCATCTCATTGCCAGCCTTCCTCTTTTATGGTGACCTTCTACCTTGCCAAACATTATGTCTTTCTACAATGATCTTTCTCTTCGCATGATGTGTCCTAAGTATGAAAGTTGAAGTCTTGTCATCTGAGCTTCTAAGGAAAGCTTAGGTTTGATTTCCTCTAGTACTGACTGGTTTATTCTTCGGGCAGTCCATGGTATACACAGTATTTGTTGCCAGAACCATAATTCAAAGGCATCAATTTTCTTCCTGTCTATCTTATAGTTATTTATAGTTTCCCAGATTTTTCTTCTACTTAGGTAGACTTGTTGTTACTCATTGGGGAGATAGCAGTAAAGTTTGTAAATTTTTTGGATTGTGGGGGATTTCAATTTTCATTTTGAGGATTGTGCTGCTATGGTTGAACAGGGATTTCAGGAAGGTATTATGGGGTTCTCTCAATATGTTAGTGGCCCCACGCATGTGGGAGGGCATACTTTAGATTTGAGTTTTTAAAATATAATGTGGGACAATTTGGGTTGTCAAGCATTGCATATCATGAGGTCCCTTGGTCCAATCATAGGGTGATTTCTTTTATATTGACTCAATTGGAGTTGCAAGATATGGGTCAGTTGAACTGGTGTGAAATTTGATTTAGGAGGAATGTCTCGGCCGCTGAGGCATTGGCTGCATTGGTGCTCTGCAGCCTCCGAATAATCCTACAAAAATCTTTGTTTCATTAAAAACAGCTTCTACAGGGGTTATTCTGAGGGTTATTCTGAGAAATGGCATGGTGATGGATTCAGTGGTGAGTTTAGCAGCGGTGCCTGGATTTTCGGCATCCTCTGCAAGAGTGTTTGAAGCTTAGAGTGATGCAAGCTTGAAGAGCTGCTGAAGAGTTTGAAGAACTGCTTTCCTGAGCTAAGAATGGGACTGCGGGCAGGCTTTTGAACTCTGTTTGAGAAGCTTTGTGACTGCTCTTTTCTCTATTCCTTTATAGGTGGCCATTGTGTTGGTCTGTGATTCCGGTTTAAATAGCTTCTATAGAATTGGTGTTATAATATCATTTGAGTGGTTGAGCCCTGGGGGTACCTTCTGCTGTAGATGTTGTTTAGAGGTTATTAAGTATTTTGTAATAAAAAGATTTTTGAACTTGTTGATGGGAGGAGTTTTTTTCAACCTATGATGTGGAGCTGTTTGTTCCCCTATGGCTTTGAGTAGCCACATACAGGGAGGTTAAGTTAAGTTATCTGAGGCTTTTCTCCTACTCATTGTTTAGTCTGTTTGTCTAATCACTACTGAGTCTCTGCTGATTGCTTGTAGCTGGGATTAAGTTCATGGTAAGTGATTTATATACATTAAAAATCTGTTTTTGAATTGTATGTTGGGTGAAGGGTTTTTGGTATGTGAGTGTGAGGAGTATCATCTAATAGAGGGATAAAAGGGGCCATCTATCCAGAAGGTCGCGATGAGTCGACACCGACTCAACGGCACTTAACAACAACAACTAATGGTCCAATTGACTCTCACACAGGTTTTTTGCTACAAATGTACTTGAAAAAGGTTTTATTATACAATTTTTGCTTTCATGGCAAGCTTTTTTTCAAATTCTATCTTTGCCTACCTTATTGATGCCTTTCATCTAACTTGCCAGTGCTTATGTTGTCTCCCGTTTTCATCATTTGGCTCCTTTTTCCATTTCCTGAAAGATGCTTTTTTGGCTACAACAGTTTCTCTGATCTCACCTTCAAACCATGCTGGCCAGGCTTTTGGCCTTCCTTCCACTTTTCTTAAATCATGGAATACATGTGATCTGCATTTTGTTGCCATACTTCTTCCATTTATTAAATCAAATGTGTTGGGGTCACTTGGCAATAATGATCATAGCATATATGTTCTTATGTTCTTATGTAAGTTCTGGATTTCAACTTCCTACCTAAAAGCCTAAATTTGGCCTCCAGAATCTCCCTCCCATACTTTCCTATGTCATTGGTATCAACATGTCTCAAGGCAACAAACTCCTCCTCTACACTATCTAAAACCTTTTCTAGGTGGCACGTGAGATCCGCTACCTTCTCACCAGGCAGGCATGCCTAATGATCACATTTCCAATTATAATGACTGTCCTAACCCTTCCCTCATAGGCATATGGCCCTGGAGAAACCTCCTAGGTCAAGAAAGTTTTACATCACCTGGAGGACAGGTCCTAGCCACATCAAGATGATGTTCTCCTTTAACATGATCTCTCTCATCCATGGCAACTGAGAGGCTGCCAGACTGGAGGTAGGACTTCAGTACTACGTTCCTGTAGATCTCGTCTATATACCTCTCTGTCTTCTTCATGTCCTCTAAGTCTGCCACTCTAGCCTCCAAAGATTGGACTTGTTCCCTGATGACAAAGAGCTCTTTGCATCTAGTGCACATGTAAGACCCCTCACCAACTGGGAGAAATCCAACTTGTGACAGTGCAAAAGACTGGATAGTCCCCATCTTGCTGCTGGACTGCTGTCTGCATCTTAGTTTTAAGGGTTTTTTTTAGCTATTGAAGTTGTCTACTTACTTAAAATTGCTAGGGATACTTGTACTGATACAATTGTACCTAATACATTTAAGGGACTTAGTTGGCCTCAAGATTAATCAATCTATTCCTTGTGAGGATAACCAGCAAAACCTGAAGTGCATTTGACCATCTCTTCCCCTTTAATAGGTTTAAGAGCCTATAAAGCTAAGATTATGCCTGGGGTGGGTGGGAGTCAGGGTGAGTAGGAGGGAAAGAACACCCAGTAGAATCTGGCTTGCTACACAGTGCCCTGACCTGTGCTTCTAAGGTAATCTCTTAACAATTTTCTGGGTGATTCACACAGTCCTTTTTTTTATAAAGGGAGCCTTTCACATTGCCTCTGACATTTCACCTGGCTTTAACATTGGGTCTTTTGCCCCCTTACTGAAAGGCTTCTTCATAAAGGTCTCTAGAAACAATTTATTTATTTCTACTCAAAATTATTTACCCTATTCTTCCTTCTATGCTAAGCTATACTCTAATTTGATTGAAATTAAAAGCTCTCTGGGGCTACTGACTGAGGTTTAAATTTACATTAAAAGCTCTGGGGCTACTGACTGAGGTTTAAATCTAAATTAAAAGTTCTCTGGGGCTATTGACTGAGGTTTAAATTTAAATTAAAAGCTCTCTGGCACTACTGAGCCCTGAGTGAGTTAGCAAATATACTGGGTTCTAATACACAGATTTATCAACTTTAACCCAAAGAATTCCCTTTTCCCCAAGATTTAGAGAATTGCCCAGAAGTAAAGAAATACTTACAAATGTAGATTTCTTTCCACTAGTAGCAGTCCCTTTTGGTAGTCCTTCAAGACAGTGTCATATAAATAGTTTCCCTCTGAAAATCTGGACTACAGTGGAGAAGTCCAAATGTAGCCATGTGCATACTAAGTAAAAAGGAAGGGGTTGGTTTTCAAAAGCCCATATCTGGAAAACCACAGAGTTATCTGGATAAGGGCCCTTAGAGTGATATTCAGTGGAGAGTGCCACTGAAAATCTCCATAGACAGTCTAATTACTCAGGACCGTACCGAGCTGGAAATGTACCTTTGCGACTTGCAAACCTGGTGCCCTGCCCCTTCCACATGCAGGGACTCACTCTTGTCAGGCTTCCTGAAGTCCAGTGATGATATTAGCTCCCCTACCATACTTGCACCTTATGCAGCCACCCCACTCGCACAACTCTTGGTACAGCCCTATGGGGTGCTTAATGCAGGTGCAAATAATGACAGCCATAGCGATATTGATCTGGACAGTGGCTGTACAATCTGGATATATAGCAGCAACCATTATCTGGTTACTGCTGCTGAATAGCTGGTGGATGTTTCAATGCCACAGCTGACCACCCTGGTGTGACCACAAAGTTTCCAGTCCAGGAAATTTGCCTAGTTAACTATTTAGTTACCCGGGCTTATTCCTTTAAAACTGTTCTAATACTGTCTGTACTCTGTTTATATCCTTTCAGAGGCACCAAATAATTCTAAATATCATTTTATTTTGCTTCTTCCATTTGTGAAGCTGTTTTGACACTTCATACATCAGACACATCGTCAGTAAAACTCACTCTTTGTGCACTCCACCCTTGCGATGTCTGGTTCATACCAGAGGCAATAGAGGGTGAAAATGACTTGCTGAGCTTCTCTGGTTCTCAGCTCAATTTGATAACCATTCCCCATCAGGGCCAGCATTGGAGGGTGACAGACAGGGTAATTGCTCTGGGCCCCCATGCCACAGGGGGGCTCAAGCCTACAACTGAAATCCTGACTATGCAAAGCCTGACAGCACCCCCTCTAGCTCAGTAGGGGAGCAACTCCAACTGTGAAGAGGAGAAGTCAAGAAGTAAAAATAGGGGAGTCTCATGTTGCAGGAGGGAAGGAGAGAGGGTTCAGAGAGGTACATCCAAATCGCACCAGAGCCAGGAGCACCTGCAGTGCAGTGTCAGGGAGCTACATCTACAGGAGTCACCAGCTCTAAGGAAGAGAGGAGCCCGTGACACCAGAGCTAGGAACGAACCCTGTGCCTGCACCGCTACCAGCTCAGGGTACATGGAGCAAAAGTATTACAGCAGACTAAGGATAGCCACAAGGAATAAAGCAATGAAGGAGTTGGAGGAAAATTGCAGCACAAGGGAAGGAGTACTAAAAGTGAATTGTTGTAATATAAAGTGAGAGGAGAGAGAATTAATCTGCTTGCAACATATTTTTACAAAAAGGAAAAGGAGATAATTATTTGTAACATAGTTCTGTCTGTGTTGTCTCTGCTAATTGTATATTTGTCATTGTTATCAGTGACCCCAAAACTTTTTAAATAAACCCATTTGGTTCAGAACACACCTTCTGGCCATTGGTGTAGTTTGCCTTCTTACTTTGGAGGGGGGGGGGGGAGGGAAAAGGGTAAAGATGTCAAACTGGCAATAGGAATAGGGGGACTAGTTTACCATTAGTACCTGCAACATTTGGGGGGCACCCCCATGTTCCCCCCAAACTATGCCTATGCTTCTGGCCTGCACTTAGTTATTTTGAGCAAGATGGGTGAGTAGAATTTCAAGAGCCATAAGCTTCCCAGTGTACACTAGTCCCATCCAGTGCCCCCGCTAAATCATTGCCAGGAGTAGAGACTGAAACACTGCATTGCTCTTCGATGGTTGTGAGCACTGTCTATCTTATAGCATAGGGGACTGATCGAAGAGTCCCCTATGCTACCGTATATGGGTTACACTGATTTCAGACTTCAGCAGAAAGCTTCCTAATTTGAAACAAAACTCAGTATGTGGATAATTTTTATGAAGAGACTGAATGAGTGATCACCTAGGTCAGGAGTGTCCAAGTTCAGTCCTTGAGGGGCACAAACAGGTGGGGTTTTGACACATCCCTATTAAATATGCATGAGATTATTTGCATACAATGCAGACGGTATGCACAAACATTTAGTGGAGTGGAGGAGTGGCCTAGTGGTTGGGGCAAGGTACTTCAGGCCGGAAGGTCAGGGGTTCAAATCCCACTAGAGGACAGCAACCTTGGGCTGGAAGGACTGGGGTTTCTAGTCCCACAGGTGCTCCTTGTGGTCTTGGGCAAGCCACTTAACCCTCCATAGCCCATGTTCCCTGTAAAATAGTTATCTCTAAGTTATAATGCCCTGTTCAATGTAATTTCAGTTTGTTCAATGTAAACCACACTGATGCAAAATAGCACAGTATATAAGAGAATGTACACACACATTTATATTATGCATAGTGACATCCTGAAAACCCAACCTGTTTGCAGCCTTTGAGGACTGAATTTGAACACCTCTGACCTTAGCATAGGTGTAGTTTGCCTACCTGTTTGGGGGGGACCAAGGGGTAGAGATCTCAGATTAGGGATAGGGGGGATTTTCTCCTCCTCCCTTCAGATGGGCATTGATTAGCTTTCTCTCCACTCTCCTGACCAACATACATGTTCTTTTCCACACATACATATACGAGGTCTGTCCAAAAAGGAAACCAAACTTGCTAAAGAGGGCGCCAGCGAGCCAACACAGCAGACTCATGATAATGGTGATGTCTAGTGGTGACCTTGATCTTTATCCTCCCAATTTTCGATTACACCACGTGAATTAATTATGGACTACATGCAGTAGAGCGAGCTCATCTCATCTGCATTTTGCTATTTTTTTGCAAGTTTAAATATGAAGGATCTTGAAGAGCAATTCATTTGCGTGAAATTCTGTGTGAAATTGACTTTTACCGAGACTTTTCAGATTGTTGAAGCTGCAAACAATGTTATGAATGGTACCGACATTTCAAATGTCCACCTTAGAAGCTCCCAAAACTGGAGGCCTTCCAAATCAATGGATGATGATCATGTTAAGAAATTGTGTGCTTTGATTTTCAAAAATTGTCGCCTGTCTGTGAAGTTGCTGAAGAAATAGGCATCAATAAAAGTTCATTCCACACAACTGTGACTGAAAAACATCAGATGCATCGCGTTGCTGCAAAATTTGTCCCACGTCTCTGGACAGATGAGCAAAAAGCAAACCGTGCCACAATCACTCATCGCTCCTTATCCGTGAATTTTTGGTGAAGCACAAGATGTCTCTAGTTCTGCAGCCTCCCTACTCTCCAGATTTGGCCCCCCGCGGACTTCTTTTTGTTCCTGAAGATGAAATCCACTCTGAAAGGTTGCCTGTTATGACATGTTTCAGAAATAGCAAAAGGCACCTGAGATGAGCTCACTCTACTGCATGTAGTCCATAACAAATTCACGTGGTGTCATCAAGCAAGTGGGAGACTAAAGCTCAAGGTCACCACTAGACATCACCATTATAACGAGTCTGCTGTGTTGGCTCTCTGGCTCCCTCTTTAGCAAGTTTGATTTATTTTTGGACAGACTTCATACACAAACATTTTCTCAGTCCCACTCCTTCCTCCAAGGCCAGCTGTCACCAATCTCAACTTTTCCACCTGTTCAGTTGTAGCTGTAGCAAGATTATATAATACAATATTTTCAAAGTATTATATTTCTTTTTTTAATTTATGAATTTCTAAATTAACAGTCAAGATAAACATTTTGTACAGAAAAAGGAAAAACGTATACATCACTTATTACAGAAATACTAATCAAGAGAAATAGAAATAAGTATCTCCTACAAGCAGGGCCAGCCCGTCCATTGAGCAAGAATGTTGCTGGCACAGGGCCCCGCGCTTCAGGGGGCCCCGCTCCAACAACATTCTGCACTCTGCTCACCTCAGCTTATTACAGCCGCCGAAGTGAAGAGCATTGTTCCCTTCATTCGGCAGTTGTATTTTAATGAAGATCGCAGGCGCACTGGAGGTCAAAGGACACTTCCTGTGTCCTGGCTCTCAGTGTGCCTGCGATCTTCATTACAATACAGCTGCCGAAGTGAAGGGGACAACGCTCTTCACTTCGGCGGCTGTAACAGGCTGAGGTGAGCCTGTCGGGAGCCACCAAAGCCTGCCGCGGGGCTCTTCGGGACTTGAGCTTGAAATTAGCTGGGGGGGGGGGGGCTACAATTGGAAATGGGCTTAGCGGGGGGGAGAGACTAGGATTGGAAATGGGCTGTGTGGGTGGGTGGAGGCTAGGATTGGAAATGGGCTGAGGAGGGGCAGGCTAGGAATGGAAATGGGCTGAGTGGGGGGCTAGGAATGGAAATGGGCTGAGTGGGGGGGTTAGGGAATGGAAATGGGCTGAGTGAGGGGGAGCTAGGGAATGGAAATGGGCTGAGTGGGGGGGGGGCGGCTAGGATTGCAAATGAGCTGATGGGGAGGACTAGGACAGCAAATGGGATTTTGGGGGGGTAGGATTGGAAATGTTCGATGGGGGATCTATTTTTAGAAATGGCTGATAGGGGCAGCGTGGACGGGAACTGAGGTGATTGGGGGGGGCTAGGACTAGAAATGAGCTGATGGGTGGGCTCGGGGTACTAATGAACTGATGGGGGGCTCAGACTGGAAATGGACTGAGTGTGGGGGAGCTTGGACTGGAAATGGGCTGCAGCTCCCCCACACTCGGCCCAATTTCCAATCCAAGCCCCCCCATCAGCTCACTGGAAAAGGATTGGAATTGGTTTATGGGGGGGCTAGTATTGGAAATGGCTGATGGGGGGTCTAGGATTGCAAATGAGCTGATGGGGAGAGCTTGGACTGGAAATGGGCTGATGGGGGTGGAATAGGAGTGGAAATGAGCTGATTGGGGGGGCTAGGACTGGAAATGGGCTGATGGGTGGTGGAATAGGAGTGGAAATGAGCTGATTGGGGGGGCTAGGACTGGAAATGGGCTGATGCGAGGGGGAGAATGCAATTAGAAGGGAGCAGATGCTGAGTGGGGCTGGAACTAGAAGGGAGCTGATTTTGGGGGAGGACTAGAAGGGGATGGGGCTGGGAGAATGAGGATGGAGGGCGAAAAGATATTTTGTGTGGGAGGGAAGAAAAATCTACAAGCTGCTGGGTATTGGCAGAGTAAGTGGGGACTGAGGATGGAAATGTGAAATTTGAGTGGATGATAAAGGAATAAAAAAGAAATTGGATAAAGAGCAAAAGGGGAAAGATCAGTATTTTAAAGCAGATGTAGAAGATAGAATGGAAAAAATCTAGAAGAGAGAAGAAAGGACAAATGGACAGCAGACAATGGAGAATTAGCAGAAGACAGAAGAAACCAGAAGAAAGTGACTGGAGCAATTGCAATTGAAAAATAAAATGCCCAAACAACAAAAGGTAGAAAAATACTTTTTTATTTTGAATTTATTAACTGGAATATGTCAGCTCTGGGAAATGTGTAT
This sequence comes from Ichthyophis bannanicus, assembly GCA_033557465.1. Lineage (NCBI taxonomy): Eukaryota > Metazoa > Chordata > Amphibia > Gymnophiona > Ichthyophiidae > Ichthyophis > Ichthyophis bannanicus. Next base: position 840,391,419 of record CM066036.1, on the reverse strand, counting down.
CACTAATGTCTTTGCATTTTTGTTTTGTACAAAAGGAAATTAATTTATAGTGTTGTTGTACATTCCAAGCTTGACTTTAGGGGTTCCCAATTTAATTATTGTCTTCCAATTTCTAAATTGTGATTCCTTGTTCTTTGTTTGGTGACGGTCTATGTTCTGCATGTGTAATCGAGCTGAGGTATTCTATTCTAGTAGTTTCTATTTGACAATGCCACTTGTTCTCTTTCCCAAGTAGGAGATGTATTGATATTCTCTGAGATGTATTGATTTAATATTTTCAATGTTGCCTTTATAATAGGTAGGATTTGGTACTTTGTGAGTCCTGGTAGTACTGTTATGATATGGTGGGTTTGCTATGGGTTCCAAATAGTCAGAGTTATAGTACTTTCTAAAGTGCCTGGCGGTTGGCATTGGAGTATACTAATGTAGAAATCTGGTAGTCTTTCTTTATCCAGACACTCATTAAGAGGTATGTTAACATTACGCTAATATTTATGCAAATGAGACTTCTTACGCAAATGAGGCCCCACAATGAGCCTCTGCACATGACCCCGCACCCTCCTTGGGCCACCCCTGCCTACAAGCCCAATCTAATGGAGAGAGAGGTAGGGGAAAAACAATGGTGAACCCAGAGCACCAAAAGATAAAGAAAAATCAGAAAACTGACAGTGGAGTGCTGGCCTGACAGCAACTCAAAAACGCGGTACTAAGTCATCTCTAAAGAGGGTACTACAGAAACCATTCTATTTCTTTATGTGTCTCTTTTTTATTCTTTTATTTAGATTTTTCATTTGGCAAGCGTTTCTGATTAATTTTTTTTTTCCACATTTCTTCTCCTTTTTGATTTCTAAGCTTCCTTCTTCTGTTACCCATTTTATTCTCTCAGCATGTCCACTAGATTTTCCCATCTTGTAATCTTTCTTTTGCTTATGTTGTAGGCACCATTTCTTGGGTTTTCACTTTTCCCTTGCATTTCGCTTTATCCCACCTATACTCTTCCTTCCTTCTCCCCCACAAACTCCTCGCTTCCTCACACACATTCTTACTCCCTACTCACTCACCTTTCAACACCTCTCATAATTTTCTCATTCTTTACCTCTTTCTCTCATCTTTTCCTTCACCCCTCCGTCACCCTCCTTCGTTCTCTCCACTTCTGCCCCTTTCCACTCACCTCTTCTTTCTATCCAGGGGCACAGTCCAGACAGAGCACAGGCAGATGTACGCACTACTTAATCTATTCATGGGCATTTACATGTGCTCTTGAGCAGACATAATTTCCAAGCCTGCAATGTAGGTACGATCTCTGCAGGATTTATACTAGTATTTTATGAAGACAAATTGGCGCGTATTTGTCTTTATAAAGTAGGCACAAAATAGGTGTCTTCCAGCCCACTTAATTTACATGCCCTGTTATAAAATTATCTGAATGGCATGCTTACTTTGCACCCGCTAATTTTCAAAGGGCAGCTACTATCCCTTGTAAGATTAATGAGAAATTATGTGCATGATAACTTCCTAGTTACGCTGCAGCTAGGTGGGTTACTCAAAATTCCCCCCGAAAGTAACATTTCTAATTGGTATGTTATAAGGGTCATAGCATGCTGGTTCGGTTGCCTTACAGTACCACATTCCCTTTCCCAGGGATTATTCTAGCTACCAGAGAAACTCGCGTTTCAGAGAAGTTAGAAACCGCAGCTACAGTATTTGCATGGAGGTTACATGTTTCCATTCTTCATTAATAGGCCCCTTTCATTATCATTAACCCTAATAGTGGCTTATTGTATTAGTTATAGTTAATTAATTTAAATTTTACTGAAGCAGTGAAAACAGATTGCAGATGTTTTGAAACAGATGTTGTGTTAATGTTAAAGTGGGATCATGAATATTCATGGGTGATTATTGCCTGAAGTAGATTATATCACCTAAAAGGCTCAGTTTAAAACTTCTGCTGAAAGAAAATCATAAGTATTTGTGAACAACAAAATGTTCTCTCCCATAAATGCAAAGTATTACATCATTACGGTAATACAAGTATTAGGGAACAAATGGTGCGATGTGCACGGGTTTATGTTTCTTTGCTAAAGCAGCTGTTCCCAACCCTTGTGTTGTGATACACTAGGCACTGGGTTCGCCTCTTTGCGGCCCACCATCAGATTTGCTCCCTCCACCCCACTCTCTTGACACAATCATCTTTGTTTCTCTTCCCCTCCGTCCCTCTGGAATCATCACTTTTTCCTTTTCCTTTTTTCCCCCCCATCCCCTCCCTAGCATAATTGTTCTCTTCCCTTTCTCTCCCTTGCACCCTCGGGACAGTCATCTGTCCCTCCCCCCACACCACTCTAGCACAATAATCTGTCCCTCTTTTCTCCTTCCATCTTGATATCCTACAACCGGCAGGTATTGGTCAGCAGCGATTACTTGCCGCCGTTCCTTTGGCTTCTTTCGGCAATCACAATCTTGAGAGACCCCCAAAACCTCAAAAGGGAAATCAGGAGAAGAGGAAGCAGGAGGAATAGGCAAGCTGATCCCGAAAGAGATTGCACAAGCCAGGGAGCATAAGGGGATTAGAAGAGAAGCCTTTGCAGTGACTGACTGCAGTGACGGCTTTGACCCATCCCAACTCTTCTCCTTATCAGGGGCTTTGGCTGGCCAGTGGAAATATTTCCTGGCACATCTGGGCTTCTGCTAGCATGCCAGTTGGGAAATGCTGCTCTAAAGGGTCTAGAATCAGGTGTCATGAGTGAATGGAGCCCATTAGATATCGTGGGGGACATGGTAAATGAGGTTTTCAGGTGTCATGAGTGAATAGAGCCCATTAGGTATCGTGGGGGACATGGTAAATGAGGTTTTCGTGTGCTGCATGTCCCTAGCAGAACCTTTAATTTCTTCAACCGTATACTTTAGATCTGAAAAGCATCACGTTTTTCTTGTAAAATTATTTTTTTCTCATTTGCACTTGATATTCGTTGGGCAGACGCAAACAGAGATGTCGTAACCGCAATTATCAAACAGAAGCAAAAGAAGAACAGTGGAACGGAACGAGGAAAGCAACAAAAATAAATATATATATGTAGCCAGTATTCAAAGGGGCTTATACGTTTAGCAGAAGCAAATTGCGTAACTCCACTATGAACCGATTTTCAGTGGCACTATCCAAATAGTGCTTCCAAAAATCCCTCTAAATGCTCTGGCTCTATCCAGGTGGTTTCACGGTATTTGCAGGTAGCTGAGGGATAGTGGCAGCAGGGAAGAGGAAACGCTGGCCGTCAAGGCCTATGCCAGGCCAGGGAGGTAACCATGGGGCCAATATCTGACACAGCACAGTTGCAGTCATGGTAGTCACAAATAGCAGGACTAATTAGGGCATTTTCCCAAGATTTGGGAACATAACCCTCCATGAGACTGGAATTAACTACATCTAGAAGAGGGGTTTTAATAGGGAAGAGGAAATTGGGTCATCCGCTAATGTGCAAAAATTCATACTAGAGATTTTTTTTTTTAATTAAAATTCATAAGTGCAAATTGTTAAGCTCACTACAAGTAATGGTGATACATTACATTGGGAATCAAAAGAGGATTGACAGGTAGGGACTGCAGAGATTCAAGGAGTCTCTTAATTTTAGAAGATAGAAAGGTGCAAAATTGATCAGAGGGATCAAAATTAAATTATTTGTTTACCTGGAGGTTTTACATGGGACAAGGTCTTTCACCACTATAGCTGACGAGGATAGTTACCTAATTAAAATTTTCTCTTTGTCTTGGCTTGAAGAGTTTTGCAGTGATTTTTGGAGTACGTATTCTTACCTTTTCTCCAGGCTCTCTCTCTGCTCTTTTAAGTTGGGTCTTTAACATTCTTAAATTACTATTGAACCATTGTTGGTTATGCCTAGACAATTTTAATTGAGCTAGAAAGGGTCAATTTATCTAGAATATCTTTAAGGATAGCATGCAGGAACCTAGCAGTGATGGTGATTGACAACAGATGTGTTGGTGCTGGTGGATTTCTTGCATGCTCAAGTGAAAAAAAGTTAAAACGCCTCATGAAGGAGGATACTTACATGCTGACTGGCCTCTGTGATCCATGAGTGAAAGGAACTATCACTCTGTGGTTCACGTCCAGGACAGAGAGAACCAGAGGCAGAGGGACAGTGGTGGTGCATCAGGGAAAGAGTAGGCAGGTCGGCAAGCAGTGGAGGTAGTATGAGCAGCGCCATCCTTTCACATACCACTCCGCCTCCCCCGCTTTTATGCACCAGTGCCCCATGAGCTTGCATAAGTGAGAGAAGCCCTAGCTACAATGATAAGCAGCAGAGACTAGTCTTACATGAGTAAGACTCACACACAACGTTCAGTGACATGCTACCTTGTAGAGCCCATTGAGACCATGGCCACCGAACCTTTGGCAAACCAAGCACACAAGCTGGCAGTTTGGTTGAGGTTGGCCAGCATTTCCTGTCCTGCCCACCAACTAGTGTGCTCAGTGAATGTATATTCTCCATGACTGGGGATACTGTGGGTCCACATCATTCTCAGCTAGCAGCAGAGTAAGTGGAAAAGCTGGAGTTTCTAAAGACAAACCCTTGTTTGGTTTCCCTTAATTTCCATGACTCCAATGAATGTACAGCTCCACTAAAGCACAGCTGCCCACACTCTATGCCTTCAATGTCTTGTGATTTGCCAGTTTCCACTGCAGTTGGGTATCCATAGCCCCACAACCACACCCCCTCCCCCAAAAAAGAGAAAGAAATACGCAAAAAAAAAAAGAAAATCCTCCTTTCCCCTTGCCTCTCTTCTGCTGCTGCAGCCTGTGTCACTGACGCTATCTCTGCTACTGCCTACCCTGTTGCTTTCCAGCCTACTCTGCTGTATTGCAGTTAATGCCACTGTAGCTGCTGCCGTTGTGTCACTTCCTGACCTGCCATTGCCCATGCTGCTTCTATGCTTGTTGCCCTGCTGGATTGCTGCATTTGGGGCCTTTATCACAAGTATTCTTCTCTGTGTATCTAAATCCCTCTGGATCTCATTCCAAGAAGTTCATGAAGTTTTCCCTGAGCACAGGGGAATCTTCACTGCAGCTTCTTATACTGGACAGAAAATGGCCATGCCAGGACTAAGTTTCAGGCACACAGCCTGGTTGACGATGCCCTGGATCTCACTGCCTGCGCTCTTCCAGTCTGTCTTGGTTGACATTCCTCTGGTGTTCACTGTTTTATGACTTTCCAGCCTTTCTAGGTGCTATGTCAGCTTTTTTCAGGTATTCTACCCCCTGTTTGGGCTGCAGTTACAGCCAACACAACGTCAAGGAAAGCTGAACCCAATGTGGCAGGGGGACCCTACCAACCTAAACAGTTGTTGAATCTTTAACTCTCTCTTTAAAGTTATTTTCAAATTTCCATTACTGTACTTGTTGACTATCAGTCTCCTCCACTATCTAGCCTTTCATTTTAGGTCTCATCTGGCCTATCTTGATATGTATTGGTCTACCTCAAGTGCTCTGGGCTCCTGTGAGCAGTGCTGCCATCTCTTCAACCTAGTGCCACTGCATTGGGGCCTTCACCACACTGCATCCTCGTCTCTCTATCTAAATTCCTCAGCATCTCATTCTAAGCAGTCCATGAATACATCACTCAGTCTAGGAGGATCTTTGCCTTCATCTAACTTAGGTGTTCTGGGCTCCTACAGACAGAGTTGTTACCCCTTCAACCCACTCCCATTGCTTTTGCGACTTTCATTGAAAGTATCCCCTGATCTCTATCTAAATCACTCAGGATCTCATCCATGCAGTGCATGAAGTGTTTTTCCTCAACCCTGTGGGATTTTCACTACAGGTTCCTATGTTGACACAAAAGTCCTCGTGCCAGGGCTATAACTTGGAGGCAAACAACTTGGCTGTCCTTGCCCCACTCCCACTGCCTGGGCTTATCTTGCTGCTGCATTAACTCTGGCATCTAGGAGCCTATCTAGGTGCTGTGTTGGTACTCTTCAGATGATGTAGGGACTTTGAACCAATCTGAGTGCCATGTTGACCCTCTTCCAACATTCCTGTGCCTTTCAACCAATGCTATTGTTCTTTTAACACGCTCACACTGCCTTGGGCTGTCCAAACAGTACTGTTGCTGCTTTAGTGCTCTGCCAATGCTTTCCTGACAATGTTGGTGCCATTTTACTCTTTTCAAAGAGCCTATGTGCTCTCCTGCCAATTTTGGTACTGTTTTGTCCTCTTCTGCTCTTTGTGTCGCTTTGCCCTTCTGATGGTGGCTTGTATTTTCCGGTCATAGTCACTACCATTGGGCTCCTCTTTTGGTGCCAAAATATCTTTATTTCTAATACAAAAACTGCTGTTCATCCCACAATAAATTCCTCAAATTAAGAGATAAACCCCAAACCCTTCTACTAATTACCCTATAAATATTTTGTCGGATTGTTGTTATGATGCAGGAAGAAGGACCGAGAATGCTGGGGTCTGAAACATAACGTTAGGTACAGAACAGGAGAAATCATGTGCAATATAATCCGGAAGAGATTGTGATGGAACAATGAAGGAACACCGTTAAAATAAGGACTATGATAATCCTTATGGCTTTTGAGGAGACGCTGTGATTTTGTATAGACGGCGATTGGAGTAGTTCCTGATTGACGACTTGGTTGGACGTAAAAGAAAGCTAAGGAGTAATTCCAGATTGAAGTCCTGGCTAGACGCGAGAGAAAGCTAAGTGCTATTGTTATAAATAATAAAAAATCTCTAAGGATAATTGGGGTATTATCCCTTAAAGTGATGGTGACAGGAAGATTCCCTCTTTTAAAAAGAATAAAAAGGAAGGTTTACCACAAGAGAGGATTTTTCTTTTCACGGTAAACAATCCGCCAAAAAATGTATAGGGTAATTAGTAGAAGGGTTTGGGGTTTATCTCTTAATTTGAGGAAAATATCTTTATTAACAAATCAACCTAGACCAATACAAATTGCATGTCTCACAGTAACAACCTCAGTGCTTGAACAGAAAACCTTCCAACTCATTAATTAAAAGGACTGAACATACACCTCGCCTATGCTGGCTCTTTTCTGTTTTTACCCCTTACTCCCCTGAAGCTCAGTAACACCACTTCTACTATCCTCCCCCCCCCCCCACCCCCCAATACTTCATCTTTATGCTGATTTCTTTCACATCTACCTCTCTGTAATTGAAATCTCTCCAGAAATCTAGATCCAGATCTCTACCTGCTTATGCAACATTGCTGCTTGGATGTCTCACCCAGCATCTGAAATTGAACATGGCTAAAACTGAGCTCCTCATCTTTCCCCCTAAACCTACCTTTCTCCTTCCCCCCCCCCCCCCCCTTCTCTGTTTCTATGGATAACACTATACTCCTCCCTGTTTCCTCAGCTCGCTATCTTAGGGTCATCTTTGACTCTACTTTCTCTTTTTCTTCACATATCTAAAAGATATCTATAATCTGTTGTTTCTTTCTCTATAACATCAGCAAAATTCCTTCCTTCCTTTCTGAACACACTACTAGGACTCTTATCCACTCTCTAGTCATTCCTCATCTTGACTATTACAACCTGCTCCTTGCTGATCTCCCTCTGAATCATCTCTTCCCTTCAGTCTGTTCAGCTGCATGGCTTATCTTTCATCAGTCACTATGCTCACATAGTGGTAGTGTGGTAGTGTGGCGTGCGGTGGGAAGGGTGTTTCTTTACAACACAGGCCAGACAGCAGTTCATGGAGAAAAAAAAGCAGTTTTTATTCTGTCACAGCTTGTTAAACCTCCACAAAGCAAAACCCAGAATAGACAACAGTTCAAGGAATACAGAAGCAGTTTTACTTCTGTCCCAGCTTGTTAAGACTTCACAAGCAGGTTTTCCCAGCCCTTCCTCCAGTCTCATTTAAAGTTTCTACCTCAAAACTCCTTTGCATGGCTTGCCTTGGAAGGACCTCTGGCTTCACGGGCCTCTCTCCCTCCTGAAGCCTGCTGGGTTCTTAACCTCTCTCTCTGAGCCACATCCTCCCAGCCCTGAACTCTGAGCTGCAGCCTCTCAAAGGGGGACTGTTGATAATCCCTTTGGAGAGGGAGGGGTAATATTCTATATACCCCATTATACCCCTTTTCTCAAGTCACTTCACTGGCTCCCTATTCATTTCCGCATCCAGTTCAACCTTCTTCTACTGACCTATAAGTTCATTTGTTCTGCAGCTCCTCACTACCTGTCCTCTCTTATCTCACCCTACATCTCTTCTTGGGAAATCGACTCCTCTGGCAGATCCCTTTTATCTGTGCCCTTCTATGCCACTGCCAACTCCAGTCTTCATTCAGTCCACCTTGCTGCTCCAAATGCTAGGAACAAACTACCTGAGTCAGTACATCATGTTTCTTCTCTGACCCTATTCAAATCCAGACTAAAACCCTACTTCTTCGAGGCTGCTTTTGGATCCTGATGGTCCTCAATCTCTTGTTCACCACTTATGTGTATCTTACAATAGTCTAGTCCCCAATCTTGTCATGTTGTTTGTCTTGATTAGATTGTAAGCTCTGAAGAGCAGTGGCTGCCTCTGCTATCCCATTGTTAGTTGGTGTCCCCCAGGGGATCTGTATTGGGCTCACTCCTTTTCTCTCTATATATCCAGTCTCTTGGTGCACTAATCTCTTCACGTGGCTTTCAGAACCATCTTTACACTGATGGCTCCCAGATCTACCTCTCTACACCTGAGATCTCTCCGGCAATCCAGGCCAGGATCTCTACCTGCCTTTCTAATGTTGCTGCTTGGATGTCTCACTGCCACTTGAAATTGAGCTTCTTATTTTGCCCCCTAAACTCTCCTCTCCCCTTCCTCCTTTCTCAGACTCTGTGGATAACTCTCTACTCCTCCCTGTCTCCTCAGCTTGCAACCTTGGGGTCGTCTTGGACTCCTCTCTCTCCTTCTCCACATACATCCAACTGATAGCTAAAACCTGCCATTTCTTTCTCTATAACATCAACAAAATTTGCCCACTACTACTAAGACACTTATCCACGCCTTAGTCACCTCCCGTCTAGTCTATTGTAATCTACTTCTTGCTGGTCTCCCTCTGAATCATCTCTCTCCCCTTCAATCTGTTCAACACTCTGCTGCGTGGCTAATCTTCCACTAGCCTCATCATGCTCATATTACCTCTCTTCTCAAACCACTTCATTGGTTCCCTATCTGTTTCCTCATCCAATTCAAACTTCTCCTGCTGACCTATAAGTGCATTCGCTCTGCAATTCCTCACTACCTTTCCTCTCTTATCTCTCCCTACACCCCTTCTTGGGAACTCCGCCCTTCTGGCAAATCGCTTCTATCTGTGTCCTTCTATTGCTAACTCGATTTCGCTCCTTTCACCTTACTGCTCCTTATGCCTTGAACAAACTACCTGAGTCTGAATGTCAGGCGCCTTCTCTGGCCCTTTTCAAATCAGGCTGAAAACTCACCTCTTCGCTGCCACTTTTGGATTTTGACTCACCTGATCTCTTTTTATGTTTCCTTATCATTCCCCCTAGATGTATCCCATGACTACAGCTACTGTGTTGTCTGTCTTGACTAGATTGTAAGCTCTGATGAGCAGGGATAATCTTTTACATGTATCTATGCAGCGCTGCATACGTCTTGTAGCGCTATACAAATGTTCAGTAGTAGTAGAAGTAGTAGTTATATCTATATGTACAGTGTAGGCCTTGAAGCGCTATACAAATGATAAGTAGTAGTAGTCGTAGTAGTAGTAATTTGTAACACTCTTGATCGCTTTTGGAGTTGTTGCTTCTGTTACCGATGCCTACCAGCAAGTGTCAAGCAGTCTTCACTAAAAAAGGATTGAAAGCCCCACTGTTACCCTATTAAATTGCTTGCCCATAGACTTGAGTTGGAGCTAATGAAATAAATACACGAATGACTCAGTCTATGAAGATGAAATGAAAGGGCTTTGGAAACAAATACTAGCCGTCCTGAAATGTTTGGTGGTTAGATCCATGAAAAATTAAATTAGTGACAGAACAGACTATTTTGCAGAGTAACAGTACAGTGGCCATATAGAAAATGCAAATTTAATAAAATACTGCACAATATCAGGACACCTCGTATTACAATGAAGAAAATTCACACCTCAGTTCCAAGGTCTGGTGGCACAACTCATAGAGGCTTCTCCTTTAAGCTGCAGCTGTTTACATTCTCATTTCCGTGAACTTTAAAATATTCTCAGTCTCTGGATATTAAGGTTCGATCGTCTGCAAACAGGAAAATTCAGTTTGATGGCCGAATGCTACCAAGACACAGATTTTATGCTGTCTCTTTGCATATCAAGTGTGTGGGAGACTTATTTAACTCGTAATAACTATAATTATAAAAATGAATGAGCTATCAAGATTTTTAAAGTGTGATCCATTAATGTTGGCATGACTTGCATTGCTGGCCATTATCAATGGCATTTGTATGATTACATTTTGACATGTGGGTTAATCACAAATTACAACACTTTAATTTTCAAATAAAGGGTTACTCACCAATAAAACTTAAACTGAATAATGCTTTCATTTGTTAGGCTCTCTGTAGCTTCATTAAAAGAAAACTTGCAAATATAATAATATTCTTTAATTTTGTCTGCAGTTTAAGCTGGAGAGATTGTACATAGCATCAGTGCAGAAAAATAATATTATTATTGACTTCCTCTTGTTGAGGTTGACCAATTGGCTTGAAAAAAATGCACAGTGTCAATGACCTTGGCCTATCACTCTTCGTCATGACAATTAGGGGGTTATTCTGTGCCACGATTCAGACCGGACGTACAGAGGGGATCTACTTCCGGGACGGAATTGGGCCCTTAGCCTGTATACTATGGCAAAAGGCAAGCTGGCTCCCCTGAATTATTTTTTTGATTAAACATGACCATCAGTCCAGTTGTTAACTAACTCCATTTCAGAACTGCAATACCAAATTATATTTCTTCTCTGAGCATTTGAACTGAGAAAATCTGGGAAGTCCCCGAATACTTAGATAAGTAGGATTGAAGGAAATCAGAGACAGCTGATGGTGATGTTCTGTAGTAAATTGTTCTGTAGGAGAGAAGCAACCTCTGTCCCAAGGTACTGCAATGCACTTCAGAAAATTGGGTAACTGGTTGCATTGGATTCTCTGTTGACCAACCCCTCAAAAATACTACAAAAGAAAACTCTCAGCTTTTGTCTTTGGGCATTTTTCAGTTATTTATATCCATAAAGCCATATTTTAATTCTGAACTACTTTACTTATTTTATAGTTTTTTATATATTGCCTTCCATTCAAATAGTGTATTACATATAAATGCAACACATAAAATCATCCAAATAGTTAAAATAAATATTATGGGGTTCATTCAGTACAATGAATAGCAGGAATGGATGTTCATCCCCGCTATTCACTCCCCTGACGGCCCTGGTTAATGCCTCCCCATATGAACAGTGTGTTTGTACAGTGAGGCTGAGACGGGGGTGGGAGGGAGCATTACTGAGGTAGAGCGAGGGCAGGGCATGGGCGGGCTGTTACCCTGTCCGTATAGGGCCAATTCTGAGGTCAGCCCTGTATGTCCGGGCCGTGAACATGGATGGGATCTTATTCCACCACAGACTTGGGGAATCATGTCGTCGGGCCAGGACAAAAAGATAGGGGGGTGCAAGAAGATCCCCACAGCCAGACCCTGGCCATGGGAGGCCAGATCGAGGGTCCGGCTGCAGGAAAAGAAGAATAACTGCGGTGGCAAGTATTTGATGGGACGCCATGGCACTGCGGCTCCATTCAGGAGCCTGACTGAGGTAGCCGAGGATCTGCTGGGCATGCAGGCCGACCAGAATCAGGGCCCAGCCTGTATGTTCAGGCCGTAGACCTGATTCTGATCCCGCAGGCACATCTAGCCCCCACAAGATCAGAATCATGTCTACCTTTGGGCATCCTGCTTCTGGTCTTGGCCAGGTCGGAATGTGCCTTCACATGAATAATCTTCCAAAAATATGAAACATCTTTGTAAAATATTAACCTTACATTCAAATCATATGCGAACTCTAAACAATCTCAAATATATTAGCCTGGTTCTGTAATCTGAAACTAATATATACTGAGGGGACATGGGATAAGGGTGAAAGGGGATAGATTCAGGAGTGATATGCGAAAATATTTCTTTACGGAAAGAGTGGTGGATCCATGGAATAGTCTCCCAGTGAAGGTGGTAGAGATGAGAACAGTATATGAATTTCAAAAAGCATGGGACAAACACAGAGGATCTCTAAAGGAAAAAAGGGGACTGTTGTAGTTGTTGATATGGAAGGACAGACTAGATAGGTCATGTGGTCTTTTTCTGTCATCATTTTTCTATGTTTCTATGTTATTTTGGAAGTTTTATTCACTACTAGCATGTGGAAATTCTGGCATTTACATATGGAAACGGCATCCACATGTAAATGGTGATTTTGGAAAAGGTTCTATTTATATTGAAATTACAAGGGAGCTTGATGTACTTTGGGTGTAGCCTGTGGGTAAAAAATCTACTAGGCCTATGCAGAAGGCCAGCGCTAAAGTCATGCGCTATTAGCTATGTACGCATTTTAGTAACATGCTGATAGCGTGAGACTTCTGTGCCAGTATGTAGCAAAGGGTGTGTATGCAAATGAGCTGTATGAAAAACTTTGGCATAAAGTTGAAAGGAGGAGAGCCAAGACATGCGCAAACAGCCGCGCTACAAGTGGCCGTGTGCACGTAAATGTCAAACGCTCAGGTTATGCCCACGTAATGTGCAGGTTCTTTTGGTGCTCAGCCCATAATAACACAGGTACACTACCAAAAAACTGCCTCCAGTTTTGCAACTGATTCCTATAGATTTTGGGGTGCTGAATCCAGGAAAAATAGCCAAAATGTTCCATCACGTCACGTTTTCTTGCAAAATTAGATTTCTTACCCATATAAGGAATGTTCACATAATTTCTTTTTAGCCGACTGCAGTTTATTTTCTTGGCCCAAAATAGAGGTTGTAATGGTTAACTAACTAGAAACACTCCCTCATGATATTTTAGAGTGTTTTGTATTCATTTTATACATTAACAGGACAATTGGGAGGCGGGGGGCTAAATCCAGTACTCGCGCTGGCGCATGTTCTTTCCTGTTCGCCTCGCCTCGTTCGCTCGCTCAAACACGGTGGTTGCGACATGAACGTTCCTGTCAAATTTCACTTTCTTGCAAGTTCATTATTACCTTTTGTTTGCTCAGTCGTAATCCAGCTTTATTCCGAAGTGGTTCACTACAGTTGTAGTTTGCAGTGCTGTGTATTTGTGATGGCTCACAGAGCCAGAGGTTGCGTCAACTCTCCGGACAGTTTTTGTTTTATTTGTGGGGAATATACCGTGAAAAAGCGGCAGAGGAACATTTCTGCATTTATTAAAAAAGTATATTTCGCCTATTTCGGTTTGAAGTTAGGCGATCAAGACAAACCGTGGGCTCCTCACAAAGTGTGCAAGACATGTGAGGAAGATCTACGCTTATGGATGAAAGGTAAAAAACAAGCATTTCGTTTCGGAATACCTATGATGTGGCGTGAACAAAGAGACCACAGCAGTGACTGCTATTTTTGCTCTTGCATTGTGAAGGGATACAACTTAAAAAATAAGAACGTAATAAGTTACCCCAACCTTCCCTCAGCAATTAGGCCTATGCCTCATAGCAACGAAGTACCTGTGCCTGAACCACCAAAATCTTTGGATCATATTTGTGTGGATGGTTCTGATCATGATGAGACTCATCAGATGGCTTTTCCCGATGAGTCCAGTACTTCCGAGTTTGAAACTGAACCAGATCCGAAACCTGAACTTTTCTCTCAAGCTGAATTGAATGATTTAGTCCGGGATTTAGGACTCCCAAAAGATGCTGCCCAACTGCTAGGTTCTGGGCTTAAACAGAAAAAATCTATTGTCACCAGGAACAACTTTTTATTGGTACCGCAACCGCGAGACACAATTTTTGAAGTATTTCAGCAAAGAGGAAGATTTGGTATTTTGCAACGATATATACGGAGTGATGGAAAAGTTTAAACTCAAGTATGATCCTGCTGAATGGCGGCTGTTCATTGATTCGTCAAAAGACAGCATAAAAGGTGTTCTTCTTCATAATGGCAACACATTCGCTTCAGTTCCTATTGCTCACTCTGTTATTCTCCAAGAAAAATACGAGAATTTGGCCCTGATTCTTCAGAAGATTCGTTATGATGAGCATAAGTGGATGATTTGTGGAGACTTTAAAATTCTATCCATGCTATTAGGGCAGCAATCCGGTTTCACCAAATATCCCTGCTTCCTTTGCTTGTGGGATAGCCGGGCCCGCGACCTACACTGGGGGAAAAAAGACTGGCCAATTCGGGAGTATTTGAGACCCGGTGAGAAAAATGTTCTTCATGAGAGCTTGGTACCTCATGATAAAATTCTATTACCACCTCTCCACATTAAGTTGGGTCTCATTAAGCAATTCATCAAGTCCCTTCCAAAAGATGGTGAGTGCTTTCGGTACCTTTGCTCAAAGTTCCCCCGACTTTCTGAAGCAAAGCTAAAGGAAGGAGTGTTTGTTGGCCCTGATATAAGGAAACTCATTTCAGATGGAGCATTCGCTGAAACGATGTCTGAGAAGGAAAAAGAAGCCTGGGATTCCTTCAAGGATGTTGTTCTCAAATTCTTGGGGAACAGGCGGGATGAGAACTATAAGGATATTGTTGCCAGGATGCTCAATGCCTTCAAAGAACAAGGCTGTAACATGAGCCTGAAAGTCCATTTCTTGCACTCCCATGTGAACTACTTTCCCGAAATTTGGGGGCGTACAGTGAAGAACAAGGTGAAAGGTTTCACCAGGACATCAAGGATGCAGAGAGAAGGTACCAAGGAAGATGGAACACCACTATGATGGCTGATTTCTGCTGGTTGCTGCTGCGGGAAACCCCAGATGAAAAATACGCCAAGCAGCGCACCAAGAGAAGCATTCGGGGGAAGAAGAAACGGGCCCACCAGGAGATTGATTGACCCAAGAATGACTTTAAAATCTAAACTGTGTTGACAAATATCGTGTTTTTACTAAACTTTGAAATAAAAATTTGCTAGTTATTACCACAGTGTCGGATCTCATTTATTAGAATTTTATTTTCACACCATCGGGTGTTTGTCTTCATGTATTGCAATGGTGCGGTTTGCGTTTTCTATTCTTACATACATACCTGTACAACATTTTTGCACATTTCTTTGCTTTGCTTTGTGTCTAACCTCGCTCTTATATGCTCAATGTTTGTGCACATGTATGTGGCTGTTTTAAGTGCAGACAATTTTGCTACCATCACAGTGTGTTTTGTTGACATTACTCTATTCTTATGTGCTGCCTTGTTACAATTTTCTTTATTCTTATTTGAATAACTACTAAACAATTAGTATAAAGAATTCATCCAAGAAACTTTTATCTCGATCGCACTCAATCTGAAACGTTCACCTCAAACTGCTAACCCAATGTAGCAAAAACTCTGTACGTGATGGAGCAAATTGGATACCAGATTTGGATTCAGCGCACCAAAAAACGTAAAAATCAATCGAAACATTAGAGGCAGTTTAAAAAAAATTTTTTTAGTGTACCTGTGTAATCAACGCTATTTCGCCCAGAAATAATTTTTTATGAAATCACAACAGAGACCTAACAGTAAATGGAGAACAAAAAAATTGAGTCCAAAAAACACACAAGGAAAGAAGTAAAAGACATTTGTTCTTGAACGCTTATATGCTGAAAGATACATGCAGACATTTTCCACATCAAAAGTTAACTGTTCACCAGTATATACCTTGAAACAGTCTTTGCCACATGTGCAAGTTGTTTAAGTCACCTCAGACTAGGCGTAGAGATTTTGGTGCTCCTGCTGGTTACGTATTTCTCTGGTTGGGTGCAGACCTTATTAGCATTCCATTTTAATATGCACAGCTCATTTGCATATTATTTAAATACACTTGGAATTGCTCCGTGCGCATACTTTGGCTGTTTACATGCGCTTCACTCTTTTCTGCATTTGACATGGCAGAACTTGTGCATATAAATTGCATTATCTCCACACAAAAGAAGTGCTAGTCCTTCTGCATCGGCCTGAACATGTGTAGTCCCTATTTCATAAAGGGATGCACATGTATGGCCATGCCAGGATTTACAGCTGCCCCCTGGCACATACAGATTTTTACCAGTGTCTCAGCCAGGACGGATGTCTCATGGGACCTGGGATTAATATGGGTGGACACAAGGCAGTGGAAACATTGACGCTGCTTCCAGATCTCCTCTCATTCGACTGTTCTGCTTCTGCTGATTGGGTGAGCCTGACACCAAACTGAACAGGCTTACCTTTGGCTATGTCCCTAGTTTTTACAAAGTGCCCATTTCAGACAGACTTGCATAGAAGGGATTAAGGGAGTTATCCTCCTTAATCTCCCCAATTCCCCCCTCTGTATTTAATTGGTGGTATTTATACATAAAGGTTTGCCAAATACCAACTTAACATACGTATAAGATGCTGAGTTGCCTCTGTTGATTTATCCCATGTGTATATTTTTCAAATGGCTATTCTGGCTCTCTGTGTCAGCAAATACATGTGCACTCCTGCACGTGCTTACACATATTTTACAAAAGGTTTCACGTTTGGCAGAGCCTTTTGTAACATACTGGTGGAATTGTGAACATCCCAGCCTCATTGTCTCCATTCCAATCTCATATAAAAAATGGAAAAATCCTGACACAAAAATCTTTTTTTTTTTTTTTTTATAACTTTCTCTTTATTAGGTTTTCAAATGTTTACAGTTCACACCATATAAAAACAGCAGAAACTATACAAGCACAAATCACAAACTCCCCTAACAGAAGTAACTACCAAAACCACAACCACTCAAACCCACCCCAGAGCGGGCCCCCCCCCCCCAGGGTCAGGCTACACAACATGAACAACATGAACAACATATCCCCCTTATCATTCCAGCATTAGCTCGCTCTCCCCCAATCAGACCCCCACGGCCCCCATGTAGCCCCCCCTCCCCCCTTCATATATAATACCTCTCCCTCAACTCCCCAGCCCCCCCTCTACACCCTCTACTATCTCTACCGACTACCCACCCCCGGTCCCCCCCTCCCCCCCCTGCCATTTCAGTAACCACCCATCATATCCCTGCCACAGCTGCCGAAAACTCTGCAGCTTATGCTTTCCATAGGCCGCAATTTCGCACCTACCCCGCAACCCACTCAGTCTCCCCACTATATCCCTCTTAGTGGGAACATCCCTACTCTTCCAGCGCATAAGAATCTCCCCCCTCGCTGCAGCAA
The DNA here is from genome assembly GCA_033557465.1 of Ichthyophis bannanicus. Taxonomy (NCBI): domain Eukaryota; kingdom Metazoa; phylum Chordata; class Amphibia; order Gymnophiona; family Ichthyophiidae; genus Ichthyophis; species Ichthyophis bannanicus. The sequence goes on along the minus strand of CM066036.1, from coordinate 840,374,069 downwards.
TACAATATCCAATCATCTGCTGCAGTCCCCGCTCCCCCTCCCCGTCTAGTTCATTCAACAGAACCATGGCAGGAGTCAGCACAACTGGGACACCCGTCACTTCCCGAATAACCCCCTCCCATTCAACCCACATACCCTGCACCACCGGGCAATCCCACAACAAATGATACAAATCCCCCTGCCCCTTACACCCCCTCCAACACTCTCCCGCTTCCCCCTTACAGATGGCCCTCAATTTCCACGGAGTCCAATAGGTTTGATACCGAATCTTTAAACTGCTCTCCAAATATACCGTACCCGGGGCCAACCGCTTAGACCACCCATAAATACCTTGCCACCGCTCTCTAGTCCATTCACCCCCTAATACCTTCTCCCACTCCACCTCACCCCGTATACTCCCCCCTACCCCCCCTGCGTAATCAATTCCCCATATAATTGGGTTATAACTCCTCTCCGCCCCCCACGCGCCAGCAGTGTCTCAACCACCGTGGCCTCACGAACCATGTCCTCCTTAACTTCCCTCCTACCTAAGAAGGATGCTACCTGTAAGTAGGCAAAAACCCTCTACCCACCAACCCATATTCACGTTGCAACTCCCCCCAACTCCTAGGCTCCCCTGTCGGTTGGAGCAACTGCCCCATATACCTCAACCCCTTCCCCCCCCCCCCACTCCCCAAACACCCCCCCCAACCCTCCCTGGGGCGAACTCTTGAACGCCCGTAATACTCATACCCCGAGTATATCTCTTTCCCCCTAACAACTGACGCTTCGACCTTAACCAAAGCTCTTTTGTCAAAGCTCTAAACGGATTACCCCCCTCCCTCCTTCCGCCACGGCCCCCGGGTTCCAAATCCACGCCCCCAGACTCCCCCCCCCCCCCGTCCTTGCTCCTGTTCCAGCTGCACCCACCGGGGAGTCTCGTCCCCCCCTTGCCAACTCTGTAACACTCGTAACTGAGAAGCCAAATAATACTTCTCCAACCAAGGCACCCCCATCCCCCCCTCTTTGCTATATCTAAACATTGTGAGCCGTGCTACCCTCGGGCGCTTTCCTGCCCATATAAATTCCATCATAAGCCTCTGGGCCCGCTTTAAGTAGTTCTGGGACACCTTACACGGTAGGGAACTGAACAAAAAAAGGAACCGGGGCAGAACATTCATTTTTAAAACTGTTATCCGTCCCAGCCACGTTAAATATAAACCTTTCCACTTTTGCAAATCCCGGCGCACATCATTCAATAACCCTCCAAAATTAACCTCCCCCAACCCCGCCAACTTCGATCCCATCTGGATCCCCAAATATCGGTAATGTTCTCCCACCCATTTAAACACAAACGCCCCTTTCAACCCAGCCACCAGCCCTTCACTTAAATTAAACCCCAAAATCTCAGATTTACTGTCATTAATCTTATATCCCGCCACCTTACTATAACACTCTATCTCCCTCATTAAGCACGGTAACGTCAGCAAGGGCTCCCGAATCGTAAAAATTACATCATCGGCAAATAGAGTGATATTGACCTCTTGGGAGTTCATCAAGACCCCCTTAATATCCAATGACCCCCGAACCCTCGCCGCCAGCGGTTCAATCACCAAAGCAAAAAGCAAAGGGGACAAAGGGCAGCCCTGCCTAGTCCCCCTACCTAAGCTGAACGCCCCAGAATAACTACCATTTACCCGCACCCGAGCCTGCGGAGCCGCATACATTGCCTGGACCCACTGAACGAAATGAGGACCCAACCCCACTTTCTCTAGCACACTAAGCATAAAAGGCCACTCCACCCGATCAAATGCTTTTTCAGCATCTACCGACAGGAAAACAGCCCTTTGTCCCGTCCGCTGGGCCTCCCAAGTAAGGTTACAGATCTTACGGATATTGTCCCCCCCTTGCCGCTCTGCTATAAAACCTGTTTGGTCGGGGTGCACCAGCACAGGCATCACCTTAGCTAATCTAGTGGCCAAAACCTTCGCCAGCAGTTTAGCATCAATGTTCAATAGTGAAATGGGCCGGTAGGACCCACACACCATAGGGTCCTTACCCGGCTTAGGGATAAGAGTTATCCCTGCTTCCCTCATGGAGCGTGGAATCTCCCCCCCTGTCAACACTCCATTAAACACTTCTACCATCAAAGGCCCCAGAAGGGAGCGGAACACCTGGTAAAACCGCCCCGACAACCCGTCTAACCCAGGAGCCTTACCCCGTTTCAACGTACCGATCGCCAAATCCACTTCCCATTCCGTTATGGGTCTATCCAACCACTCCATCTCTTCCTTTGACAAAGATGGCAAGACACACTCTTTTAAGTACGCCTCACACTGAGCTTTCCCTCCTTCCACCTCACTAGTATATAACTTTTTGTAGTAATCTGCAAAAGTCGCCCTGATTTCATTATTCCCATGCACCAGCCCCCCCCCCCTACTCCCCGGACACCACCAATGTTCTTCTGCTGGGCCTTCCCGCGCAACCTCTGCGCCAGCCGCCTCCCCATCTTGTTTCCCCCCTCAAACCACCCCTGCTTCAGTACCCGCAACTCATATGCTATTTCGCTGGCTCGCAGTTGCTCTAACTGCCCCCTCAACTCTTTCAATTTCCCCCCACCTCCCCCTTTCCCCTCCCTTGTACCTCCCTCTCTAGGCGGCCTATATCTTGCAACAACCGGTGTTCCCGTTCCCCCCTCCGTCAACGCTCCCGGGCCACTTCCTGGACCAAGTGCCCCCTTACGACAGCCTTGAGCCCATCCCACACCATCCCCAGCTCCACCTCTCCCGTCAAGTTAAATTCCTGATATTCCTGCACCACCTTCCCTAAACGTTCAATCACCGCCGTCTCTTCCAGCAGAGCCTCATTAAGCCTCCAGAATTTAACCCCGTCATCCACATACCCCAAGCTAAATTTAACCCACACAGGCGCATGGTCAGTCCACGTGATGAACCATGTTCCGCCTCTACCACCCTATTCAGCCATCCCCCACCCGCCCACACCATATCAATCCTACTATACGTGCCATGTGGCGCTGAGTAATAAGTGTATTGCTTACACCCAGGATTTTGACTCCTCCACACATCCTCCACCCCTAACCGTTCTTTCAAGTGCATCAATTTTACCCGATCCACCCTCTTCCCCAACCCACTACCCCCCCCATTATCCAGCCGCGGGTTCACTGTCATATTAAAATCCCCCCCAACAATAATGGGGGCATCACTCAGACCCCCCAATTCACTCTGCATCCTTTCAAAAAATTCCCCCTGTTTCTCATTAGGGCCATATATACTCACAATCCAGACCTGTTCCCTCCCTATTTGAACTTTAAGTCCCACCGCTCTACCCTTTTTGTCTCTATATTCCCCCACCACCCTATCCACCCACTCCGCCCCCACCAAAATGCCCACCCCTCCCTTTCGAGCCTCCGCTCTCTGTCCGGCCAGCATTACCCTGGGGTACCGTTTCGTTTGCAACATTCTCTCCTGACCCACCTTCAGATGGGTTTCCTGTAGGCATACGAAATCCACTCGCAGCCTACCGCCTTCCCGCTCCACCATTCTGCGCTTCCTCCAAGTGCCCAACCCACGCACATTTATTGTAACCACTACCAGCTGCTGTTGCCCCACTCGTTTCCCACCTCCCCTAATCCCCGGCCCCCTCCCACCCCCTTCTCGCCTCGTCCCTCCTCCTCCCTCTCCCTCTCCCCCCTCCCCTTTCCGCAACCCCAACCCCAACCCCATCCTCCCCCTCCCCCCCTCCCCCTCCAAATCCCCCCTCCTCCCTCTGGAGGTCTCCTTCGGAGTAGTGCCCATCAGCCAGAGGCAACTTCCTACCCCCTCTCTCCCTCCCCCTATCTTCCCCCTTCCCCCATCCAGCCCAGGTCCATCCTCACCGCCCTCCCTTCCCATACCTCCTCCCCTCCCCCACTCCAATCCTCCCCCTCTTCCCCCTCCGCTCCCCCACCCCTACTTCCCCAACAGTCTCCTACCACCACCCCCCACTCTCCCCCCTCCCCTTCCCCAAAAAACATACATCCCCACACAGAAATCATTAATTTAAAAGAGCAAAATTCTTCACATGGAGGTACACAACTAAAAAAGTAGTCCCTGGCTCTTCAGGTTCCCCCATCACTATCGTTACTGGCAGGGTGCTCCTCTGCTACCACCTCCGGGCTCCGACGACGCTTCTCGCCGCTCCTCCGCGCCGCCTGCGCCTCCTCTCCATGACTGTCTCCTTTCGGATCACTCGACAGGCCACTCCCCAGCCCTGCCATTTTTAATGCTGCCATTGCCTCCGGTACTGACTGGACCCTCCAGTTCTTGAGTCCAACAGTGAAAAGGAGTCCAAAAGGATATAACCATCTATAGCGGACATTCTCCTTCCTCAAAATGGACGTGACCGGCTGCATTTCCCGCCTCCGCTGTAAAGTCCCCGCAGCCAGGTCCGGGTAGATCTGTATATTATACCCTTGCCATATAAAGTCCTTTCGAGTACGCATGAGAGTTATAATCCGCTCTTTAAGTTGGTAATCCTCCATACACAGGACAATATCCCGCGGTCTATTGGGCCTGCTAGGGCCCAATGCACGGTGGGCTCGTACCGGCTTCAGCCCCACCTGCTCAGTCTCATTCCCCAAGTCTAACAAAATAGTCTTGAGTACTGCTTGCGCCACCTTTTCACATTCCATAAACTCCTTCTCCTCTGGCACCCTGCGGATGCGCAAGTTATTCCTTCTGGACCGGTTTTCTAAGACCTCCACTTTCAACAATACCACATCCTTCCAGGCCTCCAATTCCTTGAGCGAACGTTCTATCCCGGTCTGTCGGGTGTCCAGCCGTCCCAGCTGCTGTTCTTGCTCCTCCACTCTATTCCCCAGTGCACCCATCTCCTCTCTCAGTGCGGCACACATATCTCCGACTTCAGCTTTTACCGCCTGCAATTCTGTTTTAAGATCGCTGAACCAGCCACGCAGCTCCTCTCTCGTCACATTTTGTACCACCATCTCCACCAGCGCCGGGGCCTCGCTCCGCTGCCCCTTTCGATCTGGGGCTTCTCCATTTCCCGCGCTTTGGCCCGCCATCTTTTTCTCTCCAGCCACTGATTTCGCGCTGCCATACGCGAACTCTTTCAAGTCCGCCGCCTTTTTTCTCGTCGCCATAAGATTCTGGCGACTTCCCTCCACCTCCGCTTACTTTTGCTCTTTGTAATCCGGTCTCGGAGAGGGGAAAAACCTCCAAAACATAAGCTGCCCTCCGGAGCTCACCACCTAAGCTGCCATTCCAGCTGATGATGTCACTTCCTCACAAAAATCTTTTTTTATATACTTTTTATGCACACAAAAATGCTGCAATATACACACAAAAATGCTGCAAAACAAATCTTTTTTATATACTTTTTAAAGCTTCTTTTTCTTGCCTTAGTCAGCATGAGATAACACTTATTGCCACAATATTTTTAACATTTCATATATATTATTTTTGATCATCATTAATTGTAAGGAGTACTACCAGAGATTCACATACTATATTAGCAGTCATGTTGCAGTGGTAAAAAATAGCACAGACAGACTAAAAGGAGCTCAACACAATTCACAATCGGCAAGATTGAAGTACTGTATTGGAATTACCAATACCACTTCAGCATTTTTCTCATACACCGATTGTTATCATCGTTGCTCCACACTGTCATTTTACTGTTTATCTCTTTCATTAACTTGCTTTGTGCAACCAGTGAATCTAAAAAAGATTTTATTCTACCACCTTGACTTAACTCAGTCCAAGCCTGAAGTGTGAGAGAGAGGGCGTGAAGTTCTGATTATAAGCCAGTGTTGTTGTTAAGTGCCATCAAGTCGGTGTCAACTCATGGCGACCCTCTGGATAGTTGTCCTAAACTCTGTTTCGTATTCAATCAGGCGGCTTATTGTTGATAGAGTGACATCCATAGCTGCTGTTATTGTATCAATCCATCTCATTGCTTATCTTCCTCTTTTGCGTTGACCTTGCCAAGCATGATGTCTTTCTCTAATGATCTCTCTCTTCGCATGATGTGTCCAAAGTATGAAAGTCAAAGCCTTGTCATCTGAGCTTCTAAAGAAAGCTTAGGTTTGATCTCCTCTAGTACAGTCCATGTATTCAATGCCAGCACCATAATTCAAAGGCATCAATTTTCTTCCTGTCAATCTTTTTTACTATCCAACTTTCACATCCATATGATGTTATTAAAAATATCATGGCTTCAACAAGTCAAATCTTTATATAGAGAGAGACATCTCTGCTCTTGAGAATCTTGTCTATGTCTCTCAAGGTCATTCTATCAAGAGCAATGTGTCATCGGATTTTTTGATTGCTTGTCGTTTCTTTATTGATAGTTGATCCAAGTAGGTTAAAGTTGTCAACTATTTCAATTTCTTCTCCATCAATGATGAACTTACTGATTTTGCCATTGTCAGGACCTTTGTCTTCTTTACATTAAGGTGAAGGCCCATTTTAAGACTATTTTCCTTGATCTTGAGAAGCAAATGTTTCAGATTATCTTCACTTTCAGCCAGTACTGTGGTATCATCAGCATAGGGAGGCTGACACCTCGGTTGTCTTCATACAGTCCTGATTTTCTGATGATTTGTTCTGCATATAAATTAAACAGGTAGGAGGAAAGTATGCAGCCTTATGATACACCTTTGCTGATTTTAGCTTCTGGGTCGCCAGGAGTCAGGACTGACTCGAAGGCACACATTGCATTGCATTTCTCCTTGTTCTGTTTGAACTGTTGCTTCTTGATCAATGTAAAGGTTGTGCAAGAGAACTATCAGGTGTTCTGGTATACCCATGCTTCTTAGTGTGGACCAGAGTTTCTCATGGTTTACACAGTCAAAAGCCTTGCTGTAGTCGATAAACCATATATAGATATCTTTTTGGCATTCTTTTGTCTTTTCAAGTATCCATCTCACATCTGCGATGATGTTTCTCATTCCCCACCATTTCCTGAACCCTGCTTGTACTTCAGGCAGTTCTCGTTCCAGGTATGGTTGTAGTCTCTGCTGAACAGTAGAATCTTATTGGCATGTGGGATCAAAGCGATTGTGCGATAATTTCCTGTCAGTTGGATCAACTTTCTTTAGTATTGGTATAAACACAGATCTTTTTCAGTCACTTGACTATGAAGATGTCTTCCAAATTTTCTGGCAGATCCTTGTAAGTATGGTAACAACTACATCTGATTGCTGTAATACTTCAATAGGAATGCCATCAATGCCCGGTGCTTTGTTCTTTGATAAGGCTTTCAATACTGCTTCGACTTCTTCTTTCATCACCAATAGTTCCTGATCATAAGGTACAGGTTGAAATGGCTGTTGGTCCACTTGATCTTTATGGTATAATGACTTTGTATATTCTTTTCATCTTTTCTTGATCTTCTCAGCATCATTCAACATGGATCCTTAAACATCTTGTAGCATTCCAATTCGAGGCTGGAATTTTTTCTTAACTCTCGTAGCTTTAGGAAAGCTGATCTTCTTCTAGTAGTTTTTGCTTCTGTTTCTTTGCATGCATCATTGTAGTACTTGTCTTGTGCATGTTTGAAATCTCTGAGTTCTGCGGTTGCCTCTCTTTCACCTCTCGCTTTAGCTTCTCTGAGTTTCTGGGCAATATTCAGAGTTTCTTCAGTCATCCATTTTGGCCGTTTTTTGCTTTTCTACCTTTTGTAGAGGCTTCTCACTTTCTTCAGCACAGCCTTCTTGATGTCATTCCATCACTCTTCTGGAGCTCTATCATTTGTATCTAAAGCAGCAAATCAATTTTGCAGGCAGTCTTTAAATTCCGGTGATATATTCTCATGGTCATATTTTGCTACATTCATGAGTGGCTTGCTCTTTTTCAACTTTTGTAGAGACTTCTCACTTTCTGCAACACAGCCTTCTTGATGTCATCCCATAACTCTTCTGGAGCTCTGTCATTTGTAGCTAACGCAGCAAATCAATTTTGCAGGCAGTCTTTAAATTCCAGTGGTATATTCTTATGGTCATATTTTGCTACATTCATAAGTGGCTTGCTCTTTTTCAACTTTAGCTTGAGTTTGCATACTAGTAGTTGGTGATCTGTACCACAGTCAGCTCCAGGTTTTGTCTTTGTTGATGTCATTGAGCTTTTCCATTGTTGACTTCCACAGATTTTATTTATTTATTTATTTAACCGGACTTCTATACTGCCTTATCCTTCAATCAAAGCGGTTTACATTGCAACACACAATTAAACTGGACACAGTTAACTAGGACTAAATGATTGGCATGCAGGGTACTTAAAGGTATAACCTATTTACAATTAATTTAATTCATTTACAGATGTAGTCAAATAGAGTTTTGTACAATCCATTGGGTAAAATCCATGTGTACAGTCGCTGCTTGTGTTGCTAGAAGAACATGTTTGAGATGAATAGATCATTGGTCTTGCAGAATTCTAGCAGTCTATCTCCAGCTTCATTTCTGTGCCAATTCCATATTTTCCTACCACTTTGCCTTCTTTAATGTCAACTTTTGCGTTCCAGTCACCCATGATTATCATGATATCCTGTTTGCATGTTCTGTCAATTTCAGCTTTTGCTTGTTCATAGAACTCGTTAACTTCGTCCTCTTCTGCAGCTGTTGTTGGGGCATATATATGAATTATAGCTGTGTTGATGGGCATTCCTCGTAGACCAATAGAAATTTAGCGTTTACTGATTGCATTGTATTTCATTACAGTTCTTGCAAGTTTCTTCTTGATTATAATACCATTTCTTCTTTGTCTTTCATTTCCAGCATTGTAGACCATGTGATCATCAGATGTAAAGTGCCCGATGCCAGTCCTTTTCAATTTGCTGACACCCAACAGATCGAGTTGTGCACATTCTATATCATTCTTGACCATCTCCAACATCGCTTGGTTCATGCTTCATATGTTCCTTGTTCAAATTTGTAAAACCTCTTTGCAGCTTCTACTCTCATTTCATGTGCAGCTGCATCAGCAGTCAGACGTCCCGAGGGCTTTGATCCAGCTACGTCATAAATGCTGGCTTTACTCTGAGAAGTCTTCAGCTCATCCCTAGTAGCCAGTTGAGTGCCTTCCGACCTGGGGGTCTCATCTTCCAGCACTCTAGTGCTATTTGTTTTGTTGTGATTATCCATTGGGTTTTCGTGGCAAGATACGGAAGTAGATTGCCAGGCCTTTCTTCCGCGCAGGTAATTCTAGTGTTGTTGCCGTTGTCACAGAAATGTGATCCTCCGCCACCAACACTATCCCATTCTGCTGCTGCCCAGATTGGTGGTTTGTCTCATCCTGGCATCTCAGTTGAGATCTGTCCATCTTGGGAGACCCTGCCAGTAGTTACGCTACTGATAGCTTAGCCCTCAGCATCAATGATGCTCACAGCATGACAAGCTGCAAACCAAGTGAGAAGAGAGAGAGCAGAATAGCACATATTCCTTCTGTGTATCCTGAAAATCCTCCCAGCTAGGATTACTTAATTGAAAGTTTGGAACACTGGACGATAAAGGTTACCAGACATTCCTGATTTTTGGGGTCTGTCCCAGAATTTGGGTAGCAGACCCTGACCAGTCCAGCTCCATAGAAGAGCTGTCCCTGATTTCAGAATAAAGCACTTTGGTCAGCCATTAAAGAAAATGGTGAGACCACTACTCTTCAGGTACAACTTTTACAAACACAAGTGCAGGAGAATGAAAAGGCTTGCTCCACAAATACTGGGATGACTGAGACACTTAAAGCTTCTGTGAGTGACTTATCGTTAAAACCTGATCATCTGGACTCTCAGGGAGAGGCATTTATGAAAGAGTCTCGTAATGTGAGGAGTCGGCTGGAACACTTAAATAACCATTCTAGATTGTCTAACTTACATTTGATTAATTTTCCTAGGTTACCGGGTATATCAGCTAAGGAGATGTTTAAAATGTACTTGGGGGCTCCCTCTGAATCGTGTCCCCCACTGGTGAAGATATATTATATTCCCAGAGGTCAGAAAGTTTTGGCTAGTGCTGAGATATCGGGACCTCAGTGGCTGATATATTAAATGTAACTGCTTTGTTAGAGAATTCAGATGCAGAATTGGTTACCTCTGCCACCTGTTTGGTCATGTTTGCTCTGGCGTCAGATAGGGAATGGTTCCTTAAAATGTTTTTTAGGAAGAGGAATGTGCCTTTTAAGAGCTGTTTGGTGTGCATTTTTCTTGACCTAACCAGCGAAACCCAACGACGCAGAAGAGAGTTTTTGATCCTGCACCCATGGGTTTTGCAACTGGGTGGTGTATCTTTTCTAAAGTATCCCTGCAAGTGCCTTGTGAAGCTGGAGGGCATTTCCTATATTTTTTTATTTTCCATCTCAGTTAATTTCTTTTTTGAATGCTCGGGGGTCCATGGGTACAGGGTCTGCCATTTGTTCTACACCGCAATAATTTGATATGTTGGCTGATATTATCTCTGCTAATTTCCCATAAGAGTAGCGATTTTGTTTGTATTTCCTTTTGTTTTTGGATCCTCTATAGTGGGTTAGAGCAGGGTTGCCAATCTGATGTTTTCCTCTGATATTATTTCTAATGTGTATCATTAGATTCTTGGCTTGTCCCGGTTGCCGTGCTAGTGATTGTATCCTTGTATTATATTTTATAATTCTATAAATACAAAATTAAAAAATAAATAAAGCGCTTTGCATGTGCACTTTTCTACTTTCTCTCTTTCTCTATGTGCAGCAGGCAGGCAGCGTTCTGGCACGAAAAAGCTGCCTGCCTGCTTAAAAGGGAGAGAGAGATGGAGCCTAACATTTTGGTGCTTGTGTGGTTCACCACTTCTAGCAAACAACCCTGTAGGTTGCCACAGCAGCTGACACAATGGTGCAGAGCAGTGCAGTACGGCCCAAGTGGACTGAAGTGGCCCAGGCCCAAAGAGGAACCGCATGAGCCTGAGCCCAACAACAGGCCGCAAGTGTCATGCTGCATGCAAGGCTTCATAGCTGCCAGCGGAGGACTATGGCAGCCAGCGGAGGAAGTTCTGTGCTCCTGCCTTTCAGTGGCTCGTGAAGGAGGAAGCAGAATTTTCTTTTGAGAACTTGAGGTAAGAAGATTGATGGAGGAAGTGGAGGACGGTGGGAACAGTTCTGTTTTTTTTTCTACTGCCGCTGAAGCAAGGCAAGGAGACAAGACCTCCATCCCCTTCCCATTCCAGCATGTCCCCTTGTTTCAGTGGGAAGCACTAAAAGAAAAGACATTTTTGTGGGGGTTTTTGTGCTGCCTGCTGAAGCAAGGGGACATACTGCTTTGGGGGTCAGGGAAGCATGCAACACTACATTTCTGGGGTTTTTTTGTGCTGCCCTCTGAAGGAAAAGGCATGCTGGACTGAGGGGGAAGCAAGAGGAAGATACTGTTTAGTTTAGTTTAGTTAATTTCATTTCATACTTGATATACCCACCTTTCAGTAGAAAGAAACAAAGCGGTTTATAATACAAATAAAAACAAATTACAATATACACACAAATCAACAAACTAACAAAATACAAAAAATCCCCAAAATAAAAACAACATACATTTCTAAATTTAAAAAGGGTGGCGGTGGGGAGGGGTGCAATTCTGGAAGTCAGCGTTCCCAAGATGCTTGGCATTCTACCAGCATGCCGTATCTACCTTTGGGAATGGTGAAATAATAACAATTTCAATTGCAAGGGACAACCAAGTTCTGCAGGATTCTCAATGTATCTGCCTACCTACCTGCCCACCCTTCCAGACTGAAACTGTGATACTCTTGCACCATGCCCAATGTTAGGACTGCAGATGAAGAACTCCTGTGCACCTTTGAGGGAAGTTGCTGAATGGAAAAGGGTGGGAGGAGAGAGAGAGAGAGAGAGGGAGGGAGAGAGAGAGAGAGAGAGAGAGAGTTGAGATGTTAAGGGCATGGAGGGGGTAGAGAAGGGTGATGCAGGACATGTTGATGCTATAGAGAGTCTGTTAGCAAGCATATTAGTGAGAGGAGGATGCAAATAGAGCTGGGGAGATGGTGAAAAGGGAAATTGACAAGAAACTGGGTAAGGAAAAAGAAGAAAGGGATTGAAGGCAGGGAGTGGATGACAGACATTGAAGGAACATGGGCTGATGAAGAGAAGAAAGACAGAAGAAAGTAGATGAGAGCTGGAGGATACAGAGGATGGAAATGAGGAATCTGTGAAATAGAGAAGGGCGCTATGTTTGACATAGTGCTGTGTTTCGAGAATCTCTACGACAGAGACAAACAGCCAAATTTCCATGGACCCACAGCTCGTTAATTCTTCACAGCAAAGGTTTAATGGGATATGGGCCCATGGAAATTTCTATGCAGAGATTCTGAAACACGCCTCTTTGTCTGACATCGGTGACAATTAACAGCGCATATGATAGTACACTGATGATGATATTGTGCGACGGTGGGGAAAAGTACTATTTGATGTTTGTGAATACATAAGAGATGAGTATTTATTGAAATGTGATGAGTATTCACTAAAATGAAATGTCATTATTGCTGATGGTAGAGCACATTTTGGGCCACTTAGTAAACATTAGTGCATACTATCTATTGCAGCATCCATGTGATGTGTTGTTGGGAACATTGGTAGACAGCACCTGTTAGCATGGCCCTTTGTGAGTAATATGGTGATTTTGGTGCCTTTTTATAACATAAAGTACATTACGTTTATCAGTATATTACAATTTTGATGGTGGGAAGTTACAAGGGGAGGAGGGAGCCCCACACCAGCCCAAGTGTCCCAGATTTGTAAACCAAAAATCTGCTAACCTTAGATAAGGCATATTTGGGTATAGTGTATTTGGACTTTCAGAAAGTGTTTCAAAAACTCCCCCATGAGAGACTCCTGAGAAAATTAAAGAGTCATATACTTGGAGGTAGGGGTGGAAAAGTAGCCTAGTGGTTAGAGCAATGGGAACGAGTGAAGTGATTACATTTGTACATGACACCACATTATTCAAAATTATGAGACTGAGCAAATCCAAATGGCAGATGAGGCTTAGTATTAAAAAGTGCAAAATGATTCAAGTAGGGGAGAATAATTCAAATTATGGATGCATGATGCTAGACTCTACCACCCTGAAAAGGAATCTAGATGTCACTGAAATCCTCCTGTCAGTGTGCAGTGGCAGCCAAAAAAAGCAAATATAATATTAGGAAGTATAGAAAAAGATTAGAGAATATCATAATGGTTCTGTGTGGCTCTAAGGTGTGCCTGCATCTTGACTATTGTGTGCAATTCTGGTCGCTGCATCCCAAAAAAGTTAGCAGAATAAGTAAAGGTACAGGGAAGGGTGACTAAAATGATAAAGGGGCTGGAACAACTCCCTTCTGAGAAAAGGTTTATACGACTGGGGCTCTTCAGTTTGCAGAAGAGACGGCCGGGGGAGATGTGATAGAAGTCTATAAGATCCTGAGTGGAATGGAATAAGTAAACATGAATCAATTGTTTACTCTTTAAAAAAAAGTACAAAGACTCGGAGTCATGCCATGAACTTACAAAGTAGTACATTTAAAACAAATAGGAGAAAATATTTTTTCACTCAATGCATAATTAAGCTCTGGAATTCATTGCTGGAGGATGCACTGAAAGAAGCTGGCATCACTGGGTTTGGACACATTCCTGGAGAAAAAGCCCATATACCATTATTAAGATAGACATGGGGAAAGTGACTCGGGAGGCAAGCAGCAGGGGATCTTGCTAAATTTTGGTATCCTGCCAGGATTGCTCGCTGATGGAAACAGGATCCTGGGCTTGATGGACTTTTTGCCAGACCCACTAAGAACATTGCTCTTCTTAAAGCAGTTTATAAAAGGACACGCCATGATCTCAGTTGGCAAAACTGTCACTAGCCCCTGGACTTGCATGAAAATCATTAGGTGTCTTATTTAAAAAATGAAACATAGAAACATAGAAATATGATGACAGAAAAAGACCACATGGTCTATCTAGTCTGTCCTTCCATAACAACTACAACAGTCCCCTTTTTACCTTTAGAGATCCTCTGTGTTTGTCCCATGCTTTTTTGAATTCAGTTACTGAATGGAAGGGGGAGAGCTATTCAGTGGCAGTGGCCACCCTTATAAAGCAGCTAGCCATCGCTGCTGAACTATGCACTATATCTGGCCACTGGCATCAATACTGGAGTCGGACAGACAGCATCAGCAACCCTTTAAGTGCCTAACTTTCACCGCCATTGGATAACCCGCGAGCGGCTAAATATCACTGCTAGTCAGTCATCTCCAGACAACGCCTCTGCTCCATCCCAGTGTTAGCCGGTTAGCATCAGGGGAGGGGGGAATTTAGCAGCAACATGCGCAGATATTAAACGGCACTACCCGTGTTAGTGTCGCTGGATATCCCGGTTGCCATGACTAACAGGGTTAACAGGTCTGCCAACTGCGTTAATTGCTCTGGTTATCGGCCCCGCGGAATCTTGAGGACATTATCTGATAAAGTGAGAGGATTAGCTAGAGGTAACTCTGTTTGGGTCTGCGGACTGCAAACAGTGAATGAAAGCTTTGACAGCTGCGGGCAGGTCTATGGGAAGAGTGCAGTGGCTCTTCTGCATACTCCTAATTTTTTATTTCGGACCATCACAAATATTTTCCTTTGGGGTTTCTTTTTGGACAAATATCTGCTTTGGTTCCTCCAGCGTGGTGCAGGCAGATGGGACTTGAAACAGACAGTTGAGATCACGGCTTGTCAGAAAGGTTTCATTATTATCATTTTATCCTCTTGATTTTCAATTCCATTTTTTTGGTAAAACATTTTTTTTTTAATTATGTCACTACGAAGGTCTGTTTCTCCAGAAAAAAAGTTACATCGTACACCGTATTCTGTCTTACAAAGCAAAAAGAAAACGTGGTATTAGTACTGTTATTAATTTGAAGTGTTCCAGTGTCTTGACGTACGAGCTCCTAATTCTCCCTGGTGCTCTACTTACTTCCTATGACCCAGCAGCTGAGACTGTACGCTGTGGCTTTAATAAAAGAGATCCTGTGAATGACATATACCATCTGCAGAGGATGAGCAATAAACCATGCATTAGAGTTGCATGTGCTAAAAAATACTTTCACTCCTGATGCAAACAACTAATGTGAGCTGACACAATAAAACAGTGCACACTGCTGCAGGAACATGCCGTCATTTTCTGAATCGGACAGGAATGTTTTTTCTCTCTCCTTTTCTGATGGTGCATAAGCCATTCCCATATCCGCAATGAATAGGGGTTGGCTCATGCACCGACAGGAAGAGAAAAAATACTTCCCCCTCAAGCTATCTTGTTCCAGGACATTCCTTAACCCAGGCTCTCAGGCAAATGGAGGCTCTCTACCAGAGAGCCTCAGATGTGCTGGAACTCTTCCCTGAGAGGAGGGGGCATCTAGCAGTCTCCTCTTACTCATGCTGCCATCTTGAAAAATGGCCGTGCCAGACTCAGAACATGTTGCTAGGGTCAGCCTGTCAAATAGGGAAGCTTTTTCCCTTATTTGCCGGTTAATCCCTAGCGGTGCATCTTGATGGTGGTCAAGTGCTGCTATTTTTCAAGATGGCAGCATGAGTAAGAGGAGGCAGGGGTGAATGGGCACTGATCCTGACTCCTTTCCCAAGGGGGATTGGGGATCCAGGAGGGCGGAGAGGGGGGCTCACAGCCCAAGTGCCACTGGGCCATCAGCGACCTCTTTCCAGGAGTAGGTGGGGGTATCTGTGGATATTGGGCCACCAAGATGTTTTTCTGCGGTGAGAGGAGTCCCGAGCCACTGAG
Organism: Ichthyophis bannanicus; assembly: GCA_033557465.1. Taxonomy (NCBI): domain Eukaryota; kingdom Metazoa; phylum Chordata; class Amphibia; order Gymnophiona; family Ichthyophiidae; genus Ichthyophis; species Ichthyophis bannanicus. Next base: position 840,358,292 of record CM066036.1, on the reverse strand, counting down.
TCACGAGGGAGATTTTTGAGGAGAGGGGAGATGTTGTCTGGGGCCTGCTGGGCAAACGGGGATCTTGGCTTAACAGGGTCATCTGCTGCACTTCATCTCAGATGATCCTTTGTTCCCATATTAAATTCTTTACCCCTGAGTTGTACTAAAGATTCAGCACTACAAAGGGATCAAAAACACTTCAAAATTTAGCATATGAAGAATAGTTTCAGATTCAGCCTTTTGTACAAGTTTTCTGTGTCCACCACACTGAAAGGATAGAATTTGCTCTTGGAAATTCTGCCCCCCAGTCTGATGAATGGGACTTCTAGACTGACTGGGGTCAGGGCCGGCCCGTCCATTGAGCAAGAATGTTTTTTGCACAGGGCCCCGCGTTTCAGGGGGCCCCGCGCAAAGAACATTCTGCTTTTTTTTTATTACATTTAAAAACAAAAACCTGGCTCTAGCTGCTGCCGCTGCCGCGTCCGTCGCAGCAGCGGCAGAATGGCGTGTCCCGCGGGGCCCCTTCTCCTCTTCGAGCCCTCTGCAAGGGCTTTCAGATTCGCGAAGGGAGAGTTGTGCTCCCTCGCGTCTCTGTAAAGCCCGCAGGGGCTAATGGGAAATTTCCCATCAGCCCCTTTAGACGCGAGGGGCTGATGGGAAATTTCCCATTAGCCCCTGCGGGCTTTACAGAGACGCGAGGGAGCACTCTCCCTTCGCGAATCTGAAAGCCCTTGCAGAGGGCTCGACGTGGAGAGGGGGCCCCGCGGGACACGCCATTCTGCCGCTGCTGCGACGGACGCGGCAGCAGCTAGAGCCAGGTTTTTGTTTTTAAATTTGCCGGAAGGGAAGGGAAGGGAAGGGAAGGGGGGGGGGGCTGATGGAGGCTGTCTGGAAATGGGGTGATGGGGGGTTAGGACTGGAAATGTGCAAGGGGGGGGGGGTTAGGACTGGAAATGTGCAAGGGGGGGGGGTTAGGACTGGAAATGGGCTGGGACTGATGGAGGCTGACTTGAAATGGGCTGGGGGGGGGGGTTAGGACTGGACATGGGCGGGGGGGGGGGTTAGGACTGGAAATGGGCTGGGGCTGATGGAGGCTGACTGGAAATGGGCTGGGGGGGGGGTAGGACTGGAAATGGGCTGGGGGGGGTTAAGACTGCTAATGGGCTGGGGCTGATGGAAGCTGACTGGAAATGGGCTGGGGGGGTTAAGACTGGTAATGGGCTGGGGGGGTTAAGACTGGTAATGGGCTGGGGGTTGATGGAGGCTGACTGGAAATGGGGTGATGGGGGTTAGGACTGGAAATGGGCTGGGGGGGGTTAAGACTGGTAATGGGCTGTGGGCTGATGGGGGCTGTCTGGAAATAGGGTGATGGGGGTTAGGATTGCTAATGGGCTATGGGGGGGGGGGTTAGGACTGCTAATGGGCTATGGGGGCGCTAGGACAGGAAAAGGGCTGATGGGGAGGGGTTAGGACTTGAGGTGGGCTGATGTGGTTAGGACTAGTAATGGGCTGATGGGGGGGGGTTAGGACTGGCAATGGGCTATGGGGGGCTGACTGGAAATGGGCTGATGGGGTTAAGACTGGAAGTGGGCTGATGGGGGGTTAGGACTGGTAATGGGTTATAGGGGGGGGCTTAAACTGAAAATGGGTTGATGGGGGGCTAGGACTGGTAATGGGTTGGGGGATTGCTATGACTGGAAATGGACTGAGTGGACGGGGAGGCTTGAACTGCAAATAGCTGATGGGGAGGGAGCTTGGAATGGAAATGGGCTGTGAGGGAAGGGAGCTAGAACTGAAAATGGGCTGATGGAGCAGCTAGGATAGGACTGGAAATGGGCTGTTGGGGGGAGCTAAGATTGGAAATGGGCTGTGGTGGGGGCTTGAATTGAAATGGACTCATGGAGGGGCTAGAACTGGAAGTAGGCTCATGGGGGGGCTTGGACTGGAATTGGGCTGAGTGGAGGGGAGCTAGGATTTGACATGGGCTGATGGTGGGGCTAGGAAATGACTAGAAATGGGCTGATGGGGGGCTAGGATTGGAAATGAGCTGATGAAGGGACTCAGACTGAAAATGGATGGGGGAGCTAGGACTGGAAATGGGTTGATGGGGGGCTAGGACTGGAAATGGACTGATGCAGGGACTAGAAGGGAATGGATGCTGGGTGAGACTGGAACTAGAAGGGAGCTGATGTTGGGGGAGGATTAGAATGGGATGGGGCTGGGAGAGTAAAATGGAGAGGGGAAAAATATTTTGTGTGGGAGGGATGAAAAATCTACAATTGGCCGGGTATTGGGAGAGTAAGTGGGGATTGAGGATGGAGGGGTAAAATTTGTGTGGATGAAATAAGAATGAGGAAAGAGCAAAAGGATAAAGATTAGTATGTTAAAGCAGATGTAGAGAGAGAGGATGGAAAGAAAACTAGAAGAGAGAAGAAAGGACAAATGGACAGCAGACGATGGAGAGTTAGCAGAAAACATGAAGAAACCAGAAGAAAGTGGCTGGAGCAATTGCAACTGAAAAAAAATGCACAAAAGGTAGAAATATATCTCTTTATTTTGAATTTATTAACTGGAATATGAAAGTTCTGGGAAATGTGCATCATTAACGTCTGCGCTTTGTTTGGTACAAGAGGAAATTGATTTATAGTTTTATTTCTACAGTGTTGTTGTACATTCCAAGTTTGGCTTTTGGGGTTCCCAGTTTAAATTATTGCCTTCCTGTTTCTAAATTGCGATTCCTTGTTTGGTGATGGTCTATGTTCTGCATGTGTAACTGAGCTGAGGTATTCTGTTTATGTAATTCCTATTTGACATTGCCACTTGTTCTCTTTCCCCAGTATTCTCTGAAATGTACTGGTTTAATATTTGCAGTGTTTCCTTTTGATAGGTAGGGACTGGTGCTTTGTGAGTCCTGGTAATGCTGTCAGGATACAGCGGGTTTGCTATGGGTTCTAAATGGGCAGCGTTTGTAGTAGTTCCTAATGTGCCTGGCGGTTGGCACTGGATTATAGTAATGTAGAAATCTTTTAGTCTTTCTTTATCCATACGCTCATTAAGAGACATGTTTACTAAAAGTTAGTGTATGGTAACATTATGCAAATATTTATGCAAATAAGGCCACTTATGCAAATGAGGCCCCGCACCGAGTCTCCGCACATGGCCCCGCACCCCCCTTGGGCCGCCCCTGACTGGGGTATATATATCTATATCTACATCTGAACCATTTTCCAGAACCGCATCCCCGAACTGATTCTATACCATTTTCCAGAATAAACATATAAACAACTAGTGAAAACTTCATATGGAGTTGGTGGCATCCCTCTCAGATGTCAGCATTTGGTACATCCCAGTTCTAAATTGCTACAATTGACTGTAGTACCTTGAAGAACTCCAAAGGTCAAAAGGGTTGACTCCCTAAGGTTGTCTTTTAATGCCTATGTGTACATAAGACATACACCTATATATGATCCTTCCTTCATCTTACTCTTTAAGCCCTTTCCTCCAGATTTTCAGATGAAGCCCTGATTATTAATAGAACGCTATGAGTTACATTTTATGTCAAAAGATGTGTTGACTGGACGAAAAATCGCTTCGCCACATGTTTGCTGCATTTCCCAGGAGATGTTTGGAAGCATTTATCCTTTACAGGTAAACCAGCTGGGTCTTGTTTTTGTTTCTCTAGTTAAATTCACATACACCATAGTTCTTCTGAATCTAGCTCTGATTCATTGCATCACTGGAGTCCTTTGACTGCCTCTTTTTCCTGGGCATGTAAACAATGAGGGGCCTATTGACTAGGATGCACTACTAAGCGGCTAACATGAGAATGAGCCTGTGCTGTTAGTGTGGGCCAGAGCTAACAGCGCAGCAGCTTGACCACACACACTAATGCAGTTACCATGCATTAAGTATTACCATGACAGACAGCAAGAGGCAGTTAACATCACTTCGTTAGGTGGCGTTAACTGCATTTGTACTATCTGCAGTGCAGATAGAGGGTAATTTTAAAAAGGGGCAACTAGTTTAAGCATCTTTTCAGGCACCTATATTAAGCCAATTATATAATGTTAAGAAGGCGCCTATTTGTCTTTATGAAATATTAGCTGAAGCAGCAGATTTCATGCCTACATCGCAGTTGTGTAGCAGGTGCAAAGGGTTACCCCTATGATTTTTAAGTGTGCATGGAAATTGTAGCATTTTATAAACTATGCGCTTATTTGCACCTATTGTGCCTAAACTCTGCCCCTGTGCATGCCTTCTGGCACCATATACACCATCACACCAACACACGCGCTTTTGTGCTGGTAGAATTTTATAAGAGGCCATTTAGGTGCATATATGCCCACATGTCATGACGTGGAACATGAGGGGTCCTGGTCCTAGGTCATGTTTGTGCATCTACAACAGTCCCCTTTCGCTTTGGTACTCCGACACTGCCAGGACCTCAAGGATGAGCCTGAGATGATCGCCACAGTGAAAACGTAGACTGTGGTCACCAGATGGTAGAAGGAGTCATGAGATAGACAGAAGTGCCACACCAACGTGATCAGCCTCGCCAGGATATTCCCAATGGAACGGAAGCAGTAAAGAATCGGCAGGAGAACAGGTTGGAGCAGGCAATGGAGGATAGGAACCAACTGACAAGCAAACATCAGCTACAGTAGATTAGCAGAAGTAAGTCACTCAGGAACTCGCACATGAGACCTATCCAAGGGTAAGACAGACTGGGAGTTCCCTGGTCTCAAAAAGAATAGAGACCGGTCAGAGAAGACGCATTCTCGGAAAACCAATTAGGCCAAGATGCGTCATCAGAGGACCAATTGATGCAAGCTGTATTGTCAAGATGTGACTAGGTACAGCATAAAAGGCAGGAAGATGCAGAAGCTCACTTCCTTTGCACGGTGAGCATCCTGGGAGGTATGAAAGTACTACAACATAAAAATGGAATTCCCGAGGCCGCGGGCAGGGTCCCGGCGGCCGACATTAACCGGGCGCGTGGCCTGGTGCGGGAACCCTGTGCGTGGCCTGGGCGGGGCGCACGCACGCGTCTTTCAAATTGATTGGCTCCCGTCGGTCGCGGCCGCACGGGAGCCAATTGTTGCCGCGGATGTTGGGGAGCGAGAGGGGGGTACTGGCTGAGCAGCCTCCGTGTGGCCAGTCGGTGTGGAGGCTGCATTCCAGGTGCCAGTGTGCTTCGTGTTCTGGGGATCGCGGGCCTTTGAGTTCCCCCGGAGGATCGCGGGCCTTGGAGCTCCTCTGGTTTCGTGAGTTGGGGCAGTGGGGGCCAGTCTGCAGTTGATCTCTGGTGGGGGCATTCGGGCCGGTTGCCATTTTTTCAGGGAGCTTAGCTGCCCTGCGGTGGTTGTGGCCTGTGCGGGTTAGGGCTCAGGGAACTTAGCTGCTTTATTTCTTTGCACAGCCGGTCCTGCGGCTGTGATTGCTGCCCTGAGGGGTTCCTTGGCACGGCGCGGGATGCCTGCTTTGCATGGCCGGGCAAGGGCCGGGGGTTTGGCCCCTGCAAGGGTTGGGGCAAGGGGGCGGGGGTCTCGGTCTCGTGTGGGGGCTGGGAGGGGTAGGGGGTTGCCCGCGCCTGTGAGTGGGGGTGTGGATGGAGGTGTTGATGGGGGTGTGGGGGGGGCAAGGGGGGCGGGGAGGTGCTGCGTGGGGCCAAAAAGGAAAGAAACGGGCTCCGCAGCCTGGGGGGGGGAGAGGTGGTAGGGGTTTACACCCTCCCAGTGGATCCCTGGGGGTGGGTGAGGGGCTCCGGGGTGTGGCAGGAGTGGCGGGGAGCATAAGGGCAGGGGGTGTTGTGGGTGGGGTAGGGGGGGCGTGGGGTGTGGGGGGGCGGGGGGCAATTTTGGGGCACTGGGCCAGGAGGGAGGGTTACGGCCCGATGGGGCACAGTGGGTTGCTGGCTGTGGTGGGGCCGCAGGGTGGTTCCCGGGTCCCGGTGGCTTTGGCACGCCGGGGGTTCTTCCCCTTGGGAGCAGTGGATGTCTGGGGGGCAGGGTACATCTAGGGCGGGTTGGGGAGGTCCTTGGTCTCCGGCCTGGCCGGTGTCTGTTTCCCCCCCTGTTTTCCCTTTTTTGTCTCCGCAGGGGCAGATTATGGCGCAGCCCACATGGCCTTCGGGCGCTGCTGGCGGGGAGAGCTGGCTGAATCCTTCGGCTGGGGCGGAGATGCAGCATGGAGTGGCGGCAGAGTCAGCACAAGGGCGCCCAAGAGATGTCGCGCGAGCCGGTGGTGAGGACCATACGGTGGCTGGTGAGCCGGCTGCTGCGCCGGCCGAGTCGGGTGAGTTGCTTGGGGAGGGGGTGAGTCGCAAGGGGGGAAGGTGGGGGGTGCTTCGCGTAAGAAGCGCCGGCGGTCTTGTCGGTGGCGTCGCAGCTCGGACTCGTCCTTGTCTTCTTCCTCTTCGAGTGGTTCGTCCGGGGGGTCGGGAGAGGGGGCGGTTCGGCAGGTAAGGGAGTGTGGGGCGGGCCTTGGTGCGGGTGGGGGGGCCTCATCGGTGGTTTCTTTGCCGGAATTGTGGGTGGAGGTGCCGCGTAAGCTGCAGCTTAAAATTCAGAAGCGGCGCTACATCGATATCTTCCGCTTGTTAGAAGGGAGGAAGCGTTCTGGCGAAAGTCGGAAGAAGAGAAAGGACGATGAAAAGGCTGGTCGGGTTCGGAAGGTGGCGCGTAATGTGGTTAACTGGACGCGTTCCTTTTTGCGGTTGGCCAGTGTGCGGGGCCAGCACGATCCAGCGCAGTATGGCATGTTGCTAGCGTACGCCGATTCCATCCTGGAGGCGTCTCAGACGCACGACGGATGGTCTTGGTTGAACTACGACGAAAAGTTCAGGGACAAGATGGAGGAGAGCCGATCGCTTTCGTGGGGCACGCAGGACATTAACCTGTGGCTGACCCAGATGTCGGCTAGGTCGGGCGCCGGTGGTGTGGGCGGGGGGAAAAGTGGTGTCGGGGCGGTGGGGGGGGGGGGCGGCGCGGCCCTTTCGAGGGGGGCGGCCGGGGTGCCTCCGAAGGCAGGCTCGGCCGGGAGCAGTGACGTGTGCTGGCGTTTCAACCGCTCCACGTGCCCTTTTCCCGATTGCAAATTCCAGCACGCCTGTTTCTTGTGCGGGGGTCCCCATTCCGCTGTCAAGTGCCTTAAGAAGGGCACCGCTGGCATTGCCGGTCCCGCCCCAAAAGGGCACTGAGTGGCGCGGGCGCGCCCCCTCCCCGGTTCGGGTGGAGGCCTTCTTGGGGTGGTTAAGTCGCTATCCCCAGAGGCGTGAGGCGGCGATTCTGGGACTTGGGTTTAAGAACGGTTTCGTTATCACGGTGCGGGGTGTGGTGTCAGCGCCGTCTGCTAGGAACTCCCCTTCAGTCCGTCGTTGGGCGGAGGTTGTCCAGGGCAAATTGTTGGGCGAATTGCGGTTGGGGAGGGTGGCGGGCCCCTTCTCGGAGCCTCCCTTTCCTAACATGGTGATTTCGCCTTTAGGTATCGTTCCCAAGAAGGAGCCGGGGAAATTCCGGTTGATTCATAATTTGACCTGTCCGATCGGGGCTTCCGTGAACGATTCTATCCCGCGTCAGTTTTGTACGGTCCGCTATGCGTCCTTCGATAAGGCGGATTTACTGGTGCGGGGGGCCGGTCGGTCAGCCTTACTTGCAAAGGTGGACATTGAATCGGCCTTTCGTTTGCTACCCGTCCACCCGTCCTCCTTCCACTTATTGGGGTTTTGCTTTCAAGGGGGGTATTATTTCGACAAGTGCATGCCAATGGGCTGTTCGGTCTCATGCGCTTATTTCGAGATATTTAGTACCTTCCTGCAGTGGGTGCTGGTTCGCGCATCCGGCCTGTCTTCCGTGGTGCATTACCTGGATGATTTTTTGTTTGTGGGAGCTGCTCACTCAGGGGAATGTCAGGAGATGTTATCCGTGTTTGTGCGGCTGGCGCAGGAGTTTGGGGTGCCCTTAGCGGACGGGAAGACCGAGGGTCCGACTACGCGGCTGACCTTTTTGGGTGTGGAGTTGGAGTCGGTGGACATGGTGGCGCGCTTGCCTCAAGACAAAGTCGCTCGCTTGCGAATTTCGGTGGCCAATGTGTTGTCAGCCCGCAAGGTTTCCTTGCGGGAGTTGCAGTCCCTGTTTGGGGTCCTTAAATTTTGCATGCTGGACGATTCCAATGGGGCGGGTGTTTTCCCGGAGGTTGGCCTGTGCGACGGTCGGGGTGCGGAAGCCCCACCACTGGATTAGGGTGACGGAGGCGATGCGGGCTGATTTGCGGGTGTGGGGTCGTTTTTTGGAGGACTTCAATGGGACTTCTGTTTTGCTGGAGTCCGAGGTGTCCAGTGATGCCTTGCAGTTGTACACTGATGCGGCGGGGGAGGGGGGCGGGTTTGGGTGTGTATTTCGGCGGGGCCTGGTGCGCGGATCGGTGGCCGGAGTCTTGGCGCGCGGCGTGTTTGACCAGGAATATCACCTTTTTGGAGCTCTTTCCGATTCGTGTGGTTTTGGCGCTCTGGCCGGAGCGCCTTCGGAACCGGAGGGTGCTTTGGTGGTGTGATAATGCGGCTGTCGTCAGTGTGGTTAACCGCTACTCTCCAAGATGCGTGAAGGTGGCTGGCTTGATGCGGGAGGTTGTCTTAGCTTGTTTGCAGTTGAATGTGGCAGTGCGGGCACAGCATATACCAGGGTGCACTAACGAGATTGCTGATGCTCTTTCTCATTTTCAGTGGGAGCGGTTCCGGGCGCTGGCCCCCGAAGCGGACAAGGACGGATCTGTGGTCCCAGAGAACTTGTGGAGCATTGGCCTTGAGAGATGCTAGATCTGCTGAGGAACTCAGTGTCTGCGGGGACCTGGTCTTCATACCGGCGGGGGTGTGACCGGGTGGTCGCCTTTTTGTTAACTTGTGGGTGGCAGTCGGGAGGGGTTCCGGAGGGCTTGATGGGTCAATACATTGTGGCTGCCAAAGGCGCCGGTTTTTCTCGGTCGGCGGTGCGTGCGCATTTGGCGGGGTTTAACTTTTTTGCGAGCGCGGTGGGTTGGGGTTCCACAGCTGGGGGAATTTTAACGCGGCGGCTTTTGCAGGGTTGGGAGCGTGTGCAGCCTACACCACGTGACTCGCGGTTGCCCATCACGCATGGGCTCCTGGTGCGGGTTTGCGGGGCCTTGGGGCAGGTGGCTTCATCCGCGTATGAGGCTTCCCTGTTCCGGGCGGTTTTTTGCCTAGCCTTTTTTGGGGCATTTCGAATCGGGGAATTGGTTGCGGGCTCTGGCTGGGGGGGGGGGTGTCGGGGGGCTGCAGGCGCGTCACGTTCGGGTGGAAGGGGGGGGTGCGGATCCTTTTGGCTAGGTCCAAAACGGATCCGCTTGGGAAAGGTTTGTGGGTGTGCCTGGGCGAGGTCGCGGAGCCGCGGACTTGCCCGGTGCAGGCGTTGCGACAGTATTTAGTGGTGCGTCCGGGGGGTGCGGTCAATTGTTTCGTGCACGCGGATGCTCGGGTTTTAACCCGTTTTCAGGTTTCTGCGGTGCTGCGTCTGGTGTTGTCCACGGTGGGTGAGGACCCGCTGCGTTTTGCTCCGCACTCCTTTCGGATCGGGGCTGCCACTAGTGCAGCAGCAGCTGGATTGCCGGGGCACGTGATTCAGGACATTGAGAGGTGGCATTCTTCGGCTTTTAAGGGGTATGTATGGCTGTAGGAGCAGGGGTTTGTGGGTTGGGGCTTTAACTGTCTATTTCTTTTTCAGATGGGGGTGTCGGACCTGGTGGATGTTGGGTTGCTGGCCACTCTTTCGTCCATTGGGCGGGTCGGCGTGCGGCGGACCGCCCTATCGGCGCAAATTTGGGACTGGACCCGTCGGTGGTGACTGTGACATGGCTGGGCGTGCGAGGCCTGCGGTGGCCGCAATTGCTGCCTTTGCTACAGCGCCACGGGAGGACGTCACGGTGGCCGGCCGCCCTGTTGGTGCATCTGGGTGGCAATGACCTGGTGTCCTGGTCCTGCATGCAACTGATCCGGGCGGTGCAAGACGATCTGGGACTGTTGTTTCGGATGTTTCCCGGTGTTATTGTACTGTGGTCAGACATCATTCCAAGGCCGGCTTGCCGGGACCAGCGTCGTTGGTCCAGGGGCTTGACCAAGATCAATCGCCAGATTGGTCGTTGGGTCTGTGAGAGGGGCGGGTATCAGATCCTGCATGACTGGGTGGACGTCGGGTGTTTGGGGCTCTATCGGGCTGATGGGGTTCATTTGTCGCCAGTTGGCATGGACCTCCTCCTTAACGACTGGCAGGAGGCCTTGGAATATATGTCTGGCACTGATGCACGCCGGTCGCAGCTTGGGGCTGGGGGGGGCGGCACATGAACAGTGTTATGTGCCGGTGGCAGGATCCCGGAAGTTTCCGGGGTCCGGAGCAGCAGGCTACACTTGGGCGGGGGTGGGGTGCCCCTGACCCGGTCAAACCCTCGGCCGACTTTTGCTTAGCATGGCGAAGTCGGGGAGAGGGGTATGGTAACTTGCCGGGTGACGAGTTATTGCATTAGCGGTGGCAGGCACTTTGCTGAGGTATGGCTGGTGCAGCCGGGTGCCGCTATTTGGGGGTTAGCAAGTTTATTGTTGGTTTGTTAAATTGTTTATGGCTAATAAAAGCTGCGACCAGTTGTGTTCCATGAAGTTATGGTGTGATGTCTTTTGTGGGGTGTGGGGTGTGGGTGGGGTTGTTGTGGGGTGGGGGGGGTAGGATGAGGCCCGAAGCGCTGGGTCCGCCTGCCTCGGTTATCCCGAGGCCGTGGGCAGGGTCCCGGCGGCCGACATTAACCGGGCGCGCGGCCCGGCGCGGGGACCCTGTGCACGGCCTGGGCGGGGCGCGTGCACGCATCTTTCAAATTGATTGGCTCCCGTCGGTCGCGGCCGCACGGGAGCCAATTGTTGCCGTGGATGTTGGGGAGCGAGAGGGGGGGTACTGGCTGAGCAGCCTCCACGTGGCCAGTCGGTGCGGAGGCTGCGTTCCAGGTGCCGGCGTCCCTCCCACCCTCCCTATTCTTAGACGGTGGGCGTATGGGGTGTTGCAGCTGGGGGGGGGGGCGGGATCCCGGAGGTTTCCGGGGTCCGGAGCAGCAGGCTACACTTGGGCGGGGGCGGGGTGCCCCTGACCCGGTCAAACCCTCGGCCGACTTTTGCTTAGCATGGCGAAGTCGGGGAGAGGGGTATGGTAACTTGCCGGGTGGCGAGTTATTGCATTAGCGGTGGCAGGCACTTTGCTGAGGTATGGCTGGTGCAGCCGGGTGCCGCTATTTGGGGGTTAGCAAGTTTATTGTTGGTTTGTTAAATTGTTTATGGCTAATAAAAGCTGCGACCAGTTGTGTTCCATGAAGTTATGGTGTGATGTCTTTTGTGGGGTGTGGGGTGTGGGTGGGGTTGTTGTGGGGTGGGGGGGGGGTAGGATGAGGCCCGAAGCGCCGGGTCCGCCTGCCTCGGTTATGTCTTTATAGAATTAGCTCTTTAATGCCCAGTAAGGGGTAATTTTATAAATCAAGCTGAGATTTAGATACGTGTTTATGCACATAACTCTAGGTATTTTAGTCGTATACATATGCAAATGGGCATACACGCATACATTTAATGCAGCCACTATTTTGAAAGTATGTGTATTGAGCGATTACACATACTTAACTATAGGCATGTATGGGGCAAAGTTTGGACAGATCCTGGATGGATGCATAGCTGTGCACAAAAATGAAAAGATACTATAATTCACACGCATTCTTAAAAAAATGAGATGCCGATGTCTACACTAGCCATAGGGCTGGTGGAAATGCTTGAGTCATAAGTGGACATGTGCACCTTCACACGCGTATTTGATTTCATAAAATAGATGTGAAATACATGCACTAAAATACACCTTAACCGGTTCAGACGTGCATCCCCCACTATGCGCAGGGAACATATCCTGCCCCCTTGCCGTACTGTGCCGGTGTGCGGGGAGCACTGGACGGGGGCGGGATGGAGGCGGAGAGTGGGTGGAGTGGGGGTGGGCTGCAGCATGAGGAAGTACAGGGCCTATTCAGGTCACAGCCCTGTACGTCTGGCAGGTGACGGATGGATGTGGGACTTATTCCACCTTGGAGGTGGAATAAGTCTCGGGAGCAGCAGAGATCGGGCCTAGCAGCACCCACCAACCCACGGTGCGGTGCAGATAAAGGTGAGTCCCCGCAGCCCGATCCCGGCCCTGGCAGATCCCGCTGAGTGTCGGGCGGCGGGGAAATGCAACATACTCCACTGTCGAGCCTGCTTGCTCCTGCTGGGCATCGCGATGCCATGGCGATGAGATGCCATAGCACTAACACATCTGCAGGAGCACTGAGTGGTGGGGATCGACAGCCTGCTGTATGTCTCCTCACCCAGGATGCTGTGTTCCCCGGCCTATCTAAGTGCCCGATCCTGCACCTGCAGGAATGTTTAGCTCCCGCGGTTGCAGAATCGGGTGCACTTGTGCCCCATCAATAATAATCTGGCCATTTGAACAGCCTGGATGTGCAGATTATGGGATCAACCTCTTAGTATATTATGTCTGCATTAACTGTATGGGAAGGTGCTGGCTAAGCTTCCAACAGTTAATTAGCTTTGCAATTAACAAGTGTTAATTTTGGCAATTAATGAATGCTATCTTCAAACCTGAGCCTCCAAAGTGGTCAAACTCCATTTAAGATTTTCACTATGTTCTTACATGCATCCAAAGACTGTCTGCATTACTTCTTGTTTCTATATGTTCATATCCATGTGAATCCACCAAAAAATAAACAAATCCAATCAAAGAATGAAGCTCAATATCTATCAAAATCCCAAAAAGGATTGCTTCCATTCAATTAATTTTGGGGGTTAAGACATTCTATTCATTACAAGTTAAAGTTGAAATCTAATAATTAGGAGGAAAAAGATCTCAGAATCCTGTGAGCAATATTTGATGTCGAGCAAAAGAAAATGATTTTTAGCCCAAACAATCGCTCATGACATTACTGACCTGAATAAAACCTCCACTGTAAACTCTATACAATTGTTGGTGCCATACTGGTAAATAAAGGCCCACTTACCTTATTCATTTGTGTAGCGGCATGCACCCCAGCACTATGATTGATGCCACAGCTTTTTGCCTGAGGTTTCGTCAAGGAGTGACCCTAACTTTACTTCCACAGTAATACACTACAGAAACAGGGGAATATATACTATAATTCATTAACAACAATCATTAAACAAATCCAACCCCACCCCCCCCCCTCATTTTTAAATTATTTTTTTGTTTTCTGTAATGGCATAAGGCCATTGCCTCTTAATTTATAATCCGTGGCACATTTATAGATCAAGGAATACAACATAGACCCTTCCATGGCAATACTCAGCTAAGAGCTAAAATTACCGTCTCTAATAAAGATACAACCCTATTCAAATGGCTAATGAGCAAGATGATTATTAAACCCTGCCTGCCATCTTCAATATTGACAGACTACATATTCCCATCTAACTTCCTATAGTAGCCCGCACTGGATAGAAAGACAATCCATACCAGAACCCAACGATTCATAATTACCCTCTTTTATTGCTACTTCCAGACTTCACTCCTTTCACCTTGCTGTTCCTTATGCCTGGAACAAACTACCCGAGTCTGTACGTCAGGCGTCTTCTCTGACCCTTTTCAAATCCAGACTGAAAACTCACCTCTTCGCTGCCGCTTTCAGATCCTGACTCACCTGATCTCCTTCGTGTTTCCTTACCATTCCCCCTACATGTATCCCTGTCTACAGCTTCTGTGTCGTCTCTCTTGGCTAGCCTGTAAGCTCTACTGAGCAGGGACTGTTTCTTACATGTCTGTGCAGTGCTGCGTATGATTTGTAGCGCTATACAAATGCACAGTAGTAGAAGTAACAGTAGTAGTTTTTGTCATTTGATTCTTTTTCCCATTTCTTGAAAGATGCTTTTTGGCAACAACAGCCTCTCTGACCTCACCTTTAAACTAGTCTGGCAGTTTATTGGACTTCCTTCCATTTTTCTTAAACCGTGGAATACAGCTAGTCTGGGCTTCCAAGATAGTATTTTTAAACAACACCCAAGCTTGATGTAAGTCTTTAACCTTTGCAACTGCTCCTTTTAGTTTTTTCTTAACTATTTTTCTCATTTTATCATAGTCTCCCTTTCGAAAGTTAAAAGGTAGCAATGTGGATTTCCTTACCATCCCTCCTCCATTAATTACATCAAACGCGATCATGCTATGATCATTATTGCCAATTGGCCCCAACACCCTTATGTCTTGCACCAGATCTGGTGCTCCACTAAGAACTAAATCCAAAATGGCTTCCCCTCTGGTCAGTTCATGAACCAGCTGCTCCAAGAAGCAGTCATTTATTTAATCTAGAAACTTTATCTCCATAGCATGTCCTGCTGTGACACTGACCCAGTCAATACCGGGGTAATTGAAATCACCCATTATTATTAGTGTTCTGTAACTTTTATTAGCTTCCAGATTTCTTTGATCATTTCATAATCCATTTGTTCATTCTGGTCAGGCGGTCGATAGTACACCCCCACTGCCATCGCCTCCCCTTTTTACTATGGAATCCATAGAGATTCTACAGAAAATTTTGTTTCCTGTAGAACTTTAATCCTTTGTGACTCAATGCCTTCTCTAACATAGAGCGTAACCCCTCCACCAATTTGATCAGCTCTATCATTACAATATAGTTTGTACCCAGGTATCACAGTGTCCCACTGGTTGTCCTCCTTCCACCATGTCTCTGAGATGCCAATCATATCGAACTTCTCATTTAGTGCTATATATTATAACTCTCCCATCTTATTTTTTAGACTTCTAGCATTTGCATACAAGCATTTTAGAGACTGTATTTTATTCATATTAATCTGGTTATCGGTAGGCAGGGGAATCTTTAAGCTCTGTCTGCTCTGTACTCAAGGGCATTTGGGCTACATTTGTTTTTATTGGAACATCTCTGCTGATGTACCCTAACTTCATTTTTTTTGTAGTACCCTTCAAAGATACATTGTTTCGAACCATGCGCTCTTGGGCGACTGTCGGCTCTCCCCTATTATCTAGTCTAAAATCTGCTCTATCTCCTTTTTAAAGGTTAATGCCAGCAGCCTGGTTCCATCCCGGTTAAGGTGAAGCTCTTCCCTTCGGAAGAGCCCCTCCTTTCCCTGTAATGTTCCCCAGTTCCTAACAAATCCAAAACCCTCATCCTTGCACCATTGTCTCATCCACGCATTGAGACTCCGGAGCTCTGCCTGCCTTTTGGTCCTGCACTTGGAACGGGAAGCATTTCGGAGATTGCTACCCTGAAAGTTCTGGATTTCAATTTTCAATCCTACCTAAAAGCCTAAATTTAGCCTCCAGGACCTCCCTACCACATTTTCCTATGTCATTGGTACCGACATGTACCAAGACAGCAGACTCCTCCCCAGAACTATCTAAGAATTTGTCTAGGTGGCACGTGAGGTCCGCTACCTTCGCATCAGGCAGGCATGTTACCAAACAATCCTCACATCCACCAACCACCCAGCTATCTACATGCCTAATGATCGAATCACCAACTATAACG
Organism: Ichthyophis bannanicus; assembly: GCA_033557465.1. Taxonomy (NCBI): domain Eukaryota; kingdom Metazoa; phylum Chordata; class Amphibia; order Gymnophiona; family Ichthyophiidae; genus Ichthyophis; species Ichthyophis bannanicus. The sequence continues at coordinate 840,342,719 of CM066036.1, read as the reverse complement.
GCTGTCCTAACCCTTCCCTCATGGGCACATGGCCCTGGAGCAACTTCCATGGTGCGAGAGGATTTTACATCACCTGGAGGATGGGTCCTAGCTATAGGATCACTTCCTGCCACACCAGTTTGATGCTCTCCTATCACGTGACTTCTCTCCTTCATGGCAGTAGGGATGCTGCCAGACTGGAGGTGGGACTTCAGGACTATATCCCTGAGGGCTCGTCTATGTTGCTCTCTGTCTTCCAAGTCTGCTACTCTTGCCTCCAGAGATCGGACTCGTTCCCTGAGAGCAAAGAGCTCGTTGCACCTTGTGCACACATAAGACCCCTCACCAAATGAGAGAAAATCATACATGTGACACTCAGTGCAAAAGACTGGAAAGCCCCCATCTCACTGCTGGACTGCTGTCTGCATCTTCGTTTTAAGGTTGTGTTTAGATATTTAAGTTCTTTACTTACTAAGTGTTGCTGGGGATACTTATATTAATAAAACTATACCTAATACGTTTAATGTACTTTGTTCACCTGGAATTTAATTAATCCCAGGTCCTTAATGTATGCTGATGAGAATAAACAGCTGCACCTGATAGTGAATGTGGCACCTCCTTTCCTTTAAGAGGTTTAAGCACCTATAAAGCTACAATTATCCCAGGGATAGGTGGGTGTTGGGGAGGGAGAGAAAAAAGACTTATTAAAAGCTGGCTGCTACACAGTACCCTGTTCTTTGCTTCTAAGGTAATCTGTGACCAATCTGCAGGGGGAATCCCACAGCCCTTGCTTGGATAGAGGGAGTCTTGTTATTTTTATCCAGGAAACCAGGCAGGGGTCTAGTGGAGATGTGATAGTGTTTATGGAGTTGATGATTTTGTCCATCTGCTCATAGTTAATGGGTTTGAATGTGATCAATGGGATATGTTGAGTTTTGTAGGTAGGGAGATCTGTTTTACAGTAGCTGTTGGAGCTGTATTTTGCTTGCAGTGATCTGCCATCTGCTGGGGAGTGAGGCGGGATTTGTTCTGGATAGTGGGGTTGCTTTTTGTCAGGGCTTTTACTATGTTGAAGAGTTCCCTGTGTTTGTAGATTGCTGCATTTATTAGGTTGGCGTGGTACTCCTGTTTCATCTTGAGGGTGAGGGTATGGTATTCTTTCTGTGTTTCAAGATAGGCAACTTTTGTCTTCTGGTCCATAGTTCTTCACTATTTACATTCAATTTTTCTTAGTTTGTGCTTCAAGTCCCTTAATATGATTGAGTACCATGGGATCTTTTTCTGTCAGCTACATGTTCTTGCATTTGGAGGTGGTTGTGCTAGTTCAGCCTGGCTTCAATATGATTACTTTCTACAAAGGACTCTAGACTTCAGAGAATCTTCTTAATGAAGGCTTGACTGTCAAATGACTAGAATTTTCTGAGGATATTGTAATTGTCTGGGGTGTGGTTTGTATTGCTAGGAGATGTCAGTGAAAATTCTAGCAGGTGGTAATCAGACCATAAGAAAATAAGAAATGCCATACTGGGTCAGACCAAGGTCCATCAAACCCAGTATCCTGTTTCCAACAGTGGCCAATTCAGGTCACAAGTATCTGCAGGCACCCAAAGTCCACAGCTTTCATAATGATCGTCTTGGGGTAAGCAGTGGATTTCCTGGGTCCTCTTTAATAAAGATTTATGGACCTTTCCTCCAGGAACTCATCCAAACCTTTTTTAAACACAGCTACACTAACAGCTTTTACTACATCCTCCGGTAACGAATTCCAGAGTTTGATTATGTGTTGAGTGAAAAAAAATATTTTCTCTTATTAGTCTTAAATGGGTTACATTATAGCTTCATGGTGTGTCCCCTAGTCTTTCTACTTTTTGATAGCGTAAACAACCGATCTACGTTAACCACGCCATTCATTAATTAATAGACTTCTATCATATCTTCCCTCAGCTTTCTCTTTTCAAGTTGAAGAGCCCTAACCTTTTAAGCCTTTTCTCATAGGGGTATCCTTCCATCCCCTTTACCGTTTTGGTGGCTCTTCTCTGTACCTTTTCTAATTCCACTATGTCCTTTTTAAGATACGGCAACCAGAATTGCACACAATATTCAGGGTGCGGTCGAACCATGGAATGATACAGAGGTATTATAATATCCTTGTTTTTGTTCTCCATTCCTTTCCTTATGATTCCAAGCATTCTATTAGCTTTCTTGGCTGCCGCTGCACACTGAGAGGAGGGTTTTAACATATTACCTACAATGATGTCTAAATCGTTTTCCTGGGTGGTGGCTTCTAAAGTCGTACCTTGTATCGAGTAACCAAAGTTTGGGTTGTTCTTTCCTAGGTGCATAATTTTGCACTTGTCCACATTAAATTTCATCTGCCATTTGGACGCCCAGCCTTCCAGTTTTTCAAGGTCCTCTTTCAATTTTTCACAATCTTTTTGTGTTTTAACAACTTTGAATAATTTTGTGTCATCTGCAAATTTGATCTCCTAATTCGTTATTCCCATTTCTAGATCATTTATGAACATGTTAAAAAGCAGCAGGCCCAGCACAGATCCCTGGAGTATTCCACTATTTACTTTTCTTCATTGAGAAAATTGGCCATTTAGCCCTGCTTTCTGCCTTCTATCTTTTAACCAGTTTCTGATCCACAATACTACACTGCCTCCAGTCCCATGACTTTTTAATTTTGTCAAGAGTCTCTCATGAGGGACCTTGTCAAAGGCTTTCTGATACTGGACTTGATGGACCCTAGGTCTCACCCAGTACGGCATATCTTATATTATGTTATCAGCGTGGCTGCGATCTGATGGACTCTTTGGCCAGTAGGGATGAGTTTCCTGCCATCAAACTCTTCAGTGTTACTGCATGGAGCTCTTTGGCACCCATGCACATACTGCACCTCTGATGCATCCCTGCTTTTCAGTAACAGGAAGTTGCATCAGAGGGAGTGGGGGTTCACTGGATGTGCAGCATGCACAAGGGCTCCAAATCCCCATTCTGATTTTCTATCTGTTTCTGCCCGCTGCTCACCATCCATCCATCAGCTAGGTCTGGTTGGCTCACTGTGCCAACCATGCTGCTCACCTGTTGATGCCGCCCCGTGCAAGCACATGGTTTGCACAATGAGTTGTGCCAGCCCTGACCATCAGGCAAACTAGGCGGTCACCTAGGGCGGCAGCTTCTGAGGGGCAGCAAAGGGCAGGGCCTTCAAAACTAAACAATTGAGTCTCAGAACCAGGGGGGGGGGGGACATAAAGCTTATGGATTGCCTAGGGTGCCAACAACTTAAACCAACTCTGGGGCCAGCCCTGGGCAGAATGGGACGGTCGCAGCAGCTATGTGGTCAGTGGTAATATTAAGTCATTAACCAGATTGCTAAACTGCATAAAGTTAGGGCAAGTCAATGGCTGTTCCTAACTTTATGGGGTTTAGCTATCTGATTAATGGCTGAATATTGCCGCTGACCGGAAAGTTGCCATGATCATTGGTGAAACTGGTTATTCAGTTCCAGATGCCGAATAAGCTCTGGTGCTGAATATCCAGTTTTACTTTCAACAACAGTGGCCAGACACTTTAAAAGCACTGGCCCCAGCAAATTAAATATTGACCCTTAGGTGTTTCCACTCTTCCTTAAGAGAGGAAAGTCCAGGCCACCTTAACAGGAGCAGAGCACAGAAGCTAGAAATAAAGGGTGGGGCTCAGGCAGAAAACTTTAAACCCTGAGTACAGAGAGAGGAGGATAGGCCCTGACAAGAGAAAGGGATGCTTAAGGGGCATCAGTGTGGCCTATATGTGTAGTCCAGCTGATATGATGCTTCTACAGCCTGCATGTAGTAAGCCAGGCATTACTTTGGATTGTAAGAATTAAAGCATTGTTTTGTTTGAACTTAATCTCAAATGGTTGTTTATTAGGAGTGGAGGAGTGGCCTAGTGGTTGGGGCAAGGTACTTCAGGCCAGAAGGTCAGGGGTTCAAATCCCACTAGAGGACAGCAACCTTGGGCTGGAAGGACTGGGGTTTCTAGTCCCACAGGTGCTCCTTGTGGTCTTGGGCAAGCCACTTAACCCTCCATAGCCCATGTTCCCTGTAAAATAGTTATCTCCAAGTTATAATGCCCTGTTCAATGTAATTTCAGTTTGTTCAATGTAAACCACACTGATGCAGAATATCACGGTATATAAGAGAATGTAAATAAAATAAATAAATTATATAAAGAGCCATCCTGCAAGTCCAGAACTTGAATGTCCATGCTAATATACTCAGGGTAAATGACACAGAGGTGAACTGCATAGTTTTCAGTATTATGAGGCAACCTCCAGTCCCTAAAATTGACTGGTTCTGGAGCCAGTAGGATGGATTTAGGGAGCCCTGCACTATGATCTAGTGATAAAATCCTGAACCCATCTTAAACAATGCATGACATTTTATCTTTTTGTAACTTGAGGGTTAAAGTATAATAAAATTGCCTGGTTAGGCTGGGGAAGTGCTGTTCAGGGCTATCTTTGGCAGCTAGAAATGTTTCTTTCTCCTCCAGGGAAGTTTTGCAGTCTCCAGAGCTATGTGTTTATGTGGGGGAGGTGCCAGAATCTCTTGAGAGGGCAGCCTTTTTGGAGGGAAACTGTAGAGGCAAAAATAGGGAAATGAAATTGAAAGGAGCAGAACTTTGGGTGAGTAACTCTGAGAGAAATGCTGACTGATTGGTTGAGAATCTTATTGAGTAAAGAATATTTCTTAAAGAAAATTAAATTCTCCTTAGAATCCTGTCTAAGGTCTGGAGAAGCCATTTATACTCTAAGCTGGAACTGTAATTCTGAATCTGACTTGTAGCTCTAGAGTGGATGAGAGGATTGATTTTATAAGAAATATCCTCTTGGACTAGAGAAAAACACTCTGAATTTCCAGAAGTGGGTAATTTCTGGCTGAAGTAACTGAACTGTTTGTGTGCAGAAGTGACTCACCAGTTCCCTGAGAGAAGAAGGGGAAATTCAAACCTAAACTGAGACTGAACTGTTTGTATGCAACTGAAGCAGAACAGAGTTTAAGCATTCTGCTGAGCTCTGTGCTTAGTTAATTGAGATTGACCCTTAATGGGCCTGAAAAGATAGTTTCATTCCTGGATTGAAAGAATAAAGCAGTCCCTAACTGACTCAGTTACATAAGAACATAAGTACATAAGAAATGCCATACTGGGTCAGACCAAGGTCCATCAAGCCCTGTATCCTGTTTCCAACAGTGGCAAATCCAGGTCACAAGTACCTGGTAGGTACCCAAAGTTCACTGCTTCCACAATGCTCGTCCTGGGGTAAGCAGTGGATTTCCTGGGTCCTCTTTAATAATGGTTTATGGACCTTTCCTCCAGGAACTTCTCCAAATCTTTTTTCAAACCTTAAGGGAAGTGTGTTTGAGAGATTTCTGCCTATGGGTGTGGTTGGGTTGCAGTCCAGAATGTGGAGGAGTGGATGTATTCAAAGAAACAAAGGAAGACAGGCTGTATCAATTATCATTTTATTTAATTAGATAGGGAAAGCGTTACAGTTGCTGAAAAAAAACAATATTCTTTCTTAAAGAGAGAGACATTTTGCCCCAACTTATAGGATGGACAGGGGTTTCCCTTGTTGGTTTGCTAAAGGTAGGGAGTAGGATCCAGCACATAAGAGGACATCTGAAGAACCTGGGAAGATCTTCAATCCAGTAGCTGAAGGATCTGGAGTCCTGGGACCCTTCACAAGAAGAGAACTGGAAGAGGTACTGATGCACCCTACACAGAGACTAACTGGGAAAATATATTTGAGCTCAAATAAAACAGACACTGGGAAGAAAACCCACCAGGAACATTAGGAACTCCTAAAGGGAAACTTAGAGGGGGAAAAACTTTGACGCTTTTGAAAAGGAAAATAAGAATTTCTTAGTAGGAATTGGCCTGGGAATTTTGGTCTAAAAGTTTCACCTGCAAATCTAAAGAATAACTTGACTAGCTGTGACTGAATACACTTACCTGAGTTATTGTTATGTTGATATGAGCAAAATGTTACTGTGAGTTAAGAAGAATATTTTGGATCGTTACACTATTGTAGTATTTAATAAATTGCACTAAAGTAAATGTCATCTATGTAGTCCATTATTACAAACCACTACCAAGTTACAATTAATACCTGTAACATCACCTCGATCGTGGCTTATCCACTTTAGTTTATTTTCCTCTTTCTCTCTACTTGCATCATAGTAAAGGAAGAGTAAGACGAGGTTAGTGCTGTTAGCTTCCACCCGAAGAAACCACCAGACTCCGACCACTCGAGCCACCTGACTACATTTAAACATCATTGGTGCTGTTGCTAGATGGTAAGCTCTTGGGGTAAAGTCGGGCTATATTTCTACATTTCTCCCCCTCCCCATGGCTACCAGTAGAACAAAATATAAATCATTCAGCTGGTTTTAAGGAATGCCAGGGACAACCTCATTTTTTTTTTATTTGAAAGATTTCCAAAGTTTGTAACTTTGGGTGGGGGGTTAGTATTAAATAGCAGAGCACTCAGAATCAATTAAAATTGCAATCTGCATAATTAAAAGCAGCTTAAAGGTTTCTGCTGCACAGCTGTTAAATGAACAATGTCTAAATGTGTCTTAAAGTGGATGCCAGCGACTGTGCCAAAAGTGATACTGCTATGAATTAAAACTGTGTGGAATCCTAAGCCAGGATACAAGGAACAGACTGTTACAGTCAGTGGGAGTGATCTGCTGCTGGACAGCTACTACCACCTTAGCGAAGCTTGGGAATCAGAGCACTTTGTCTCCGAGAAAAGCTTTTGTGATGTTACACTTCCTTGGATTGCTGTTGGTGGTGATGGTAGAAGAAATGGCAAATTTAGGAACTAGTTTAACATAGCAGTATTAAGTTTGGTGTAGGAGACTTGCAAGAACACAACCAAAGCAGTAACTGCAACTTACAGTAATAATGTTAAGCAGAAACATGAGCATAACTTCAATGAGACAAAATGTTTTCTGCGGTAACAATAAATTTATGGTATGGGTAAATAACTGCTGTAATTCACTGCATGCAAAATGAGAGCAGGAAAATAAAACTACAAAAATCCTTTTAAATTCCAGGTGTCTTCTTTATCTTTATCTTTATCTTTATCTTTATTAAAATTTGATATACCGCTTGGGCAATAGCATTAAGCGGTGTACAATTAAAAATAATTTGCACCTCAAACCAGGAAAAGAACGCCAAAGGTAGACAGGAAAGCCAGTAGGGGAAAGAAATAGATAGCACACAAGAGATTGTTCAACAAGAAATCATAAAAATTTACAAGTAATTTTACATAGACAGAGTAGTATCAAATCATACCAACAATCATAAGAAATAAGGTAACTAACCAGTAGACAACATATGGGTTGGGACATACATACATACAGACAGGCCAGTTAGGAGGAAATGTCAGTGGGCAAATCAAAGGCTTTCTGAAAGAGGTAGGTTTTAAGGGACGACTTAAACTGGTGGTAGGAGGGTTCTAAGCGCAGTGAGGTAGGTAACATGTTCCATAGTGAGGGGCCAAGGAAAAACCAGGCTGAGTGCCGCGTCCGTTCCAAACGGGCTTGTGATGGTGAGGGAAGGGACAATCGGTTTGTATAAGTAGAGCGGAGCAGTCGGTGAGGAGTGTACCGGGAAATGCAGTCGGCCAAGTAACGAGGGGTACTGGTGTAAATAGTCCGGTGGAGGAGGATCAAAAACTTATAATGAAAACGGTACTGAAGAGGAAGCCAATGTAATCTAAGTAAAACTGGAGTAATATGATCAAATTTGTTGGAAAAGGTAACAAGACGGGCTGCGGCGTTCTGAATACGTTGCAGCCGCTGAATACAGTATTTAGGGAGGTTGGCCAAATACACATCAATTCTTGCTCTCTGACTCTCTAGTAGCTTAATTCAGAGAGCAGTTGAGCAAGCACAGACTGGACCTAGCAAGAGTGAGGTATAAAGGAAAAGAAAAATCCTGTAAGTGCGGCATGCATGAACCTGCTATAAACTTACTAGATTTATTGAGTGAGCACTTGGCAAGTACCCAGGCAGCATCCATCTCAGTTCACCTGGTAAACACACAGGCAATGGCCAGCTCAGCACACCATTGACCTGAGCACTCCTGGAGCCCACCCAGCACAGGTCAGCTTGGACACAGTACTTCCGATGAAGCCACTCATCCATGTGGTAAGCTCTACCCATCCAGGAGACATCATCACTCAGCCCTTTACTGCATCTAGGAGGACCCTCGCCTGGAGGACCCATGCCCAAGGGCCAAGTGAAAGGGCCCTTTGGCATCGTCCTTAGGCATGAACTGTGGTGTTCACAAAAGCCTACACAACTAAAATGAAGCTCACAGCTGGACTGCACTCACCCAAAAGCAACTCATCCATCTACCTCTTCCTGAGCAAGTACCTCCAGGATCTCGACACTCGAGCAATAGCCCACCTCTCTAATTCATCAACACCTTCCACAGCTTACCCTACACTGAAAACCAAAGCCAACATAACAACTCCCAAGTAAAGCAAAAAACTGCAGCAACCACACAGAACCTATATCAAGAAGATACCTTCCACTATCGACCACACCATAACTCTCTCAAAGAAGTTTTGCCTCCAATAATTATTCTGCTCAGCCTTATATACATCTCTTTATTAATTACACACGCCAAGTCACTGGCGCCTCACTCCAGCATAATCCCAGTTATCCACAATTATGCCCGAAATAGAATAGGCACTCCCTCCTTCTGCTCCTCACACTCTTCCCTGTGGGGTTCCCCAGGGCTCTGTTCTTGCCCCCCTCCTTTTCAACCTTTTCTTGGACCCCCTTGCGTCCCTGATTCAACAGTTTGGTGTATCTACTTTTTTCTATGCGGACGATATTCTCCTGCTTCACCACACTTCTCCTTCCTGCCCTGATCTTTCTGCCCTAGACTCCTGCTTTGCCGCTGTCGCAGATTGGTTAACAGTTAATTGCCTCCACTTGAATCTTGCTAAAACTGTTGCTATCTGGTTCTCTCACGGTGGCTCCCCCCCCCCCCCTTTGGCCCCTTCTTTCTCTGGCTCTCCTGTACCCCTGGTCTCCACTTTTCGGTACCTTGTGTGCACTTTGACTCTGATTTGTCTTTTCATTCCCATATTTCTCACGTTACTAAAACATCCTTCTTCTTTCTTCGTCAGATTCGCTCTATTCGTCCTTTTCCTTCTCCCCCAGCCCTGGTCACCCTGGTTCTGTCTTTAGTTATGTCACGGGTGGACTTTGCCAACTTCCTCTTTATCGGTCTCCCAAAATGCCAACTTACCCGACTCCAACGGATTCAGAACACTGCTGCACGCCTGGTCACATGCTCCTCTCCCCGGGATCACATAACTCCTTTGCTCTTCCATCTTCACTGGTTGCCTATCCCTTTCAGGGCCACTTTCAAGCTTCTGATACTGACTCATAAAGCCTTCCATACTAGCACTCCCCAATATTTAACTGATCTCCTCTTCTTCCACTCTCCCATACACACTCCCCGCTCTTTTCATCTCAACCGCCTCACCCTCCCATCACCTTCTCGCGCTCACCTGCAGTCTACCCGCTCCTCTGCCTTCTTCTTTGCCGCTCCCGCCCTCTGGAATACCATTCCCCCTTCCCTCCGCCTTGACCCGCAGTTTACTACCTTCAAACAACAGCTCAAAACCCACCTGTTCTCCTTGGCTTTCAATGTTCCCTCTCCTCTTTTTGATTACCTCTCTTCCCTCCTCTTGTTCTTTCCTTGGTCTACTCCCTATCTATGTTTTGTCCTGTTTTTTTGATTTTCAGCTGTCCTGTTAAACATTGTACATTTCTTTTCCTTTTCGTTGGCCTTGGCCTTCTTTTATTGAATTTTAATTGTACACCGCTTTGGTTCCAGTGAAAGGCGGTTTTTATCAAATACAATAAACATAAACATAAACATACACCGTGGAGCTAAGGACTGCCAAGCGCAAGCTTAGGCAAATAGAGAGAAAATGGAGGGCAATCAAAGAGCATGGCTAACCAATGCACTTACATGTCCAAATTACAGGAATACAGAGAAATGACAGACAAGAAAAAGGAATACCACACCAAAATTCTTATGAACTTACTAAACCGCCCAAGAGAGCTATTCCAGATAATAAAATCCTTAGTTAAGGACCCCCACCAAAAGAAAGGAAACAGCAACACCTCCCCACAAACACTGGCTGAATATTTTCATAATAAGACTTACGTAAGCAGCAGCACCAAGGTGACCATAACATCAATAACGTAAAACAATAATCTCATCACCACTTCTTGGAAAACCTTTCATCCAATCTCTCCAGAGCAGCTAGACAGCATTATCATCAGTCTCAACACCACTACCTCCCCACTTGACCCAAGCCCAGTAAGCTGGATCAAAATGGTCAGAATTAAGCTAGCCCCAACCCTACTCAAGATTATCCAACTATCGCTTACACAGGGTTATATACCTACCCAGCCCCCAAAGCACATCTGTACGCCCAATATTAAAAAGCATATCATAAGGACAGAAGAACATAAGATATGCCATACTGGGTCAGACCAAGGTCCATCAAGCCCAGTAACCTTTTTCTAACAGTGGCCAATCTAGGTCATAAGTACCTAGCAATTTCCTCAAACGACACAGGTTCCACACTGCTTGTATTGGGTCAAGCAGTGATATTGGGTCCCTTTTAATAATTATATGGACCTTTCCTCCAGGAACTTGTTCAAACCTTTTTTAAAACTAGCTACACTAACAGCTTTTACCACAAATTTCAGAGTTTGATTACACGTTGAGTGAAAAAATGTTCTCTTATTAGTCTTAAATAGGTTACCCTCTAGCTTCTTTGCATGTCCCCTAGTCTTTCTATATTCTGATGATGTAAACAATCAATCTACGTTTATCCGTTCTACTCCATTCATTAATTTATAGACCTCTATCATATCTCCCCTCAGCCGTCTCTTTTCCAGGTTGAAGAGCCCTAACCTTTTTAGCTTCTCTTCATAGAGGTATTCTTCCATCCCCTTTATAATTTTGGTGGCTCTTCTCTGAACCTTTTCTAATAACGCTATATCCTTTTTAAGATACGGCAACCAGAATTGCACACAATATTCAAGACATGGTCGCACCATGGAACAATACAGAGCCATTATAATATCCTTTGTTTTATTTTCCATTCCTTTCCCTATGATACCTAGCATTCCATTTGCTCTCTTGGACGCTGCTGCACACTGGGAGGAGGGTTTTAATATGTTATCCACGATGACGCCTAAATCTTTTTCCTGGGTGGTGGTTCCTAATGTGGAACCTTGCATCGTGTAACCATAGTTTGGGTTGTTCTTCCCTAGGTGCATAACTTTGCACTTGTCCACATTAAATTTCATCTGCCATTTGGATGCCCAGTCTTCCAATTTATCAAGATCCTCTTGCAATTTTCCACAATCCTCATGGGTCTTAACAACTTTAAATAGTTTTGTGTCATCTGCAAATTTGATAACCTCACTCGTTATTCCCATTTCCAGGTCATTTATGAATATGTTAAAAAGGAGCGGACCCAGCACATTTCCCTGCGGTACTCCACTATTCACCTTTCTCCATTGGGAAAATTGGCCAGTTAGTCCAATCCTCTGCTTTCTATCTTTTAACCAGTCCCTGATCACCAATAGTACACTGCCTCCTATCCCATGACCTTTTAGTTTTGCCAAAGGTCTCTCATGAGGGACCTTGTCAAAGGCTTTCTGAAAGTCCAGATACACTATATCAACTGACTCACCTTTGTCTACCTGTTTATTCACATCTTCAAAAAAACATAACAGATTAGTAAGACAAGATCTTCCTTGGCTAAAGTCATGTTGGCTGTCTCCCATTAAGCCATGACTATCTACGTATATGTTCAGTAATTTTGTTCTTTATGATGGTTTCTACCATTTTTCCTGGTAATGACATCAGGCTCACCAGTCTGTAGTTTCCCCTGGAACCCTTTTTAAAAATTGGCGTTACATTGGCTATCCTCCAATCTTCAGGTATTACAGATGATTTTAATGATAGTTCACAGATTACTAATAGCAGGTCTTCAATCTCATATTTTAGTTCTTTCAACACCCTTGGATATATACCATCCGGTCCAAGTGATTTGCTACTCTTTAGTTTATCATATAGTTGTAATATATCTTCCCGGTATATCGATATTTCTTTCAATTCTTCCGCAGTATCACCTTTAAATATCACTTCAGTCATGGGTAACATCCTTACATCTTCCTCAGTAAAGACCGAAGCAAAGAATTCATTCAGTCTCTCTGCTATGGCCTTGTCCCCTCTTAGTGCCCCTTTTACCCCCTCTATCATCTAATGCTCCAACTGACTCTCTCACAGGTTTTTTGCTATGAATGTACTTGAAAAAGTCTTTATTATGCGTTTTTGCTTCCATAGCAAACTTCTTCTCAAATTATCTCTATGCCTGCCTTATCAATGCCTTGCATCTAACTTGCCAGTGCTTGTGCTGTTTCCAGTTTTCGTCATTTAGCTCTTTTTTCCATTTCCTGAAAGACACTTTTTTGGCAACAACAGCCTCTCTGACTTCACCTTTAAACCATGCTGGCAGTTTTTTGGACTTCCTTCCACTTTTCTTAAAGCGTGGAATACAGCTGGTCTGGGCTACCAAGATAGTATTTTTAAACAATACCCAAGCTTGATGTAAGTCTTCAACCTTTGCAACTGCTCCTTTTATTTTTTAAACTATTTTCCTCATTTTATCATAGTCTCCCTTTCAAAAGTTAAAAAGTAGTACTGTGGATTTACTTACCATCCCTCCTCCATTAGTTAAATCAAACACGATCATGCTATGATCACTATTGCTAAGTGGCCCCAACACCCTTATCTCTTGCACAAGATCTGGTGTTCCACTAAGGACTAGGTCCAAAATGGCTTCCCCTCTGGTTGATTCATGAACCAGCTGCTCCAAGAGGCAGTCATTTATTTAATCTAGAAACTTTATTTCCCTAGCATGTCCTGCCGTGACACTGATCCAGTCAATACTGGGGTAATTGAAATCACCCATTATTATTACTGTGCTGTAACTTCTAATCCAGAGCTTCCCAATTCTTATAGACCTAATTCCAACCTACCTTTCATAGCAAAAATAATTGAAAACGCAATACAACTCCAGCTCCAGGTCCATATCAACACACACGCACCCCTTGACCAACAACAACGTGATGTCCGGCCCAACCATGGAGTCAAAACCTTTCTAACAGCACTCATTGATAGACTCATAAAGAGCATTGAAAAAACACACCAACAGGTGATGCAGAAAGACCAAAGCGGCCTTTATGCAAAGATAACACAATTTATAAGTACAAGTTCTGACAGGCCAAATGGAGAAAAGAGACTGATGAACACACAAACAGCAAAGGAAAAGCAAGCAAACACAGTTACGCCAAGCATATTTAAATTATAAGCAAATGAGCTGTCCGTATTAAAATGGCATGCTAATATTCTCTGTGCCCAAAGCAAAGAAACACGTAGAGGATTACATAACCAGCCAAAGTACCGATATCGCTATGCCTGGGTCTAAAGTGGCTTAAACATCTTGTGCTGCCCCTGACAGTATTTTGATGGCATCGGGGGCTTTCCCTGATGCCTGGATCATCTGAGGTGAACTTCTCCCCAATGCCATCAAAATACTGTTGGGGGACCAGTGCCCCTGATAGAAATCAAATCCTTGATGGCCCAGGGCCCCAATCCCCCTCCCACAAAATTAAAAATAAGCCTTGTGGCCCAGCAGCCCCGAACCCTTACTCCCTCTCCCGGTAGCTTTACAATGGAGTGGAAGTACTGCTCACGTGCTCCCACTCCTGTGCCATCTTGAAAAGTGGCAGTATCTGACCCCGCCTGGTGCATCTTGGGTTGCACCTTGTGGGACCAGGCACTGCCATTTTTCAAGATGGTGGCAACAGAGTGGGTAGCGTTCCCATTCCATTGTAAAGGTACTGGGAAGGGGGTGGGGGATTTAGGACTGCTGAGCCACCAGGCATATTTTTATGGTTAAATCATGTTTATTGAATCATCAAAGTAACACCAATATGGCAGATGGCCACCTCTGGCTCGCAGGGACACTGCGGCACCTACCACATCCATAAAAATGTTTGTATATTTCCGAAACCCGTGTGCACCTACATTGGATGTCACTAACTGCATAGCGTAAAGCAATGGTTTCCGGCACATACGACCGCTGATGGTGAGCGGCAAACCTGAATAGTGGCGGAACAATGCACAGTAGAGTGAGGGGAGTGTGAGCAGATCTGTAACTAAACCATACAGATGTAAAGTGATACTGGACAGGCAGAGACGCCATGTGGGACATGCATATGGTGATCCAGAGCACCCGGGCACAGCAGAGGATTCGACAGGCAGTACATACCCAGAAGCAGGCAGTGGCCCAGCACCCGAGATGCAAGTATGTGCTCCGCATATATACAGGCCCAGGGTGAGCTACCTGCAACTGATGGAGGAGAAGGTCTACCAGAGATACAGACTGGATGGGGCAACAATAACCGAGCTGTGCACCATACTCAGTGGGGACCTGGGGCCCTCCACATCCAGAAGCCAGGTCCTGCCAGTGGCCATGACGGTGATCACTGCCCTGGGATTCCTCGCAACCGACAGCATGTGATAAGGGTGACTGTTGGAATCACGAGTCCACTGCCAGCCACTGTATAGGAACATTTACCAGGGCCTTGCTGAGGAGGATGCGCCGCCTCATAGCCTTCCCTCAGACACAGCAGATGCGGCAGGAGACCATGCAAGCATTCTACAGTGTTGCAGGTTTCTCATCGGTGCTTGGATGTGTGGACTGCACCCACATTGCACTACGGGCACCATGGCTGAAGTAGCAGGCATACCAGAACAGCAAGGGTACACATCAATGAACATACAGGTCATTGTGGATGCCAGCATGGACTTCATTGATGTGTGTGCCTGCTACTCAGGGTTCTGCTATGATGCATTTGTCCTCGCCCAGTCCAGCCTGGGACAGGCAGCAGCTGGGGATCAGCTTGTAAATGCGTGGCTGCTAGATGAGTGAGCACATGTGTGAGCCCCAGGACAGGCCCAGAATGGATGCTTGCTGCAGTTTGATGCTATGGGTACTGCAAACCAGGCAGTGAGAGATGTGTACTGTATGTTTCGCAACATATGATCACCACTGCATGCTGTCCATAGCAGCCCATAGACTATACCCAATGCATGTCCTACTGCACATGCTCACAGCTCAAATTGCAACCACTCCCTGATGAACTTTGATCAACAGATGACACTAAGGACTTTCGAAAGCAAATAAAGACTTTGCTCTTTTTGGAGCACTATGGCCTGAGCACATAATGGGATTACCAACCCCGGACTAATGACTTACCCACATACTCATTGCACATAACATTGTATAAAGCTCATGCTGTAAATATCACACCCCAATCAATCTACCTACACTCACACACATTCACTCTACAGTATAAGAACACATGAGAACACAAATGCCAATTGAAATTGATTGTTTGCTGTGTACACCGCCTTGATTGAAGGATAAGGTGGGATATAAATACCCTTTAAATAAATAAATAAATAAGTGACCTTGAATGCCCCTTGAGGACTGGCTGCTGACCCCAGTGTACTACCCCATGAGCCAGCAGGAGGAGCTGTATAATAGCGTCCATCAGCAGACCTGGGTGGGTGTGGCGCGTGCAATCGGTGTGCTGAAGAGCTGCTTCCAATGCCTTGACAGGAGTGGCGGCAGTGAGTATGCCAGATATTCACAGCATACTGCATACTCCAAACCTGACATGGATGCGTGGAGTGCCGGATCCAGAGCCAGCAATTGTGACGGAGTGGGATGCTGCAGAGGTAGCTGAAGGTGATGGTGCAGAGTCCGGGATCCAGAAACAGGCCAGGGCACTGGCCCACCATGAGCGGGTGATACGTAATGGTTTCTGAGGCAATAGCACCACACCAACACCAGGGTTGGACACACACAATCACCACTACTGTGCCCAGTACCATGCAATGTGTGCAGAGTAATACAATAAAGTGCCCATTACCACCAAATGCATTCATTGTGTTCTTTATTTCCCACCACGTGATTCCCCTGCTCAGGGCTAACTGCCAGCCATGGGTGCTTGCAACGCAGTGGAGCATTGTCAGAGGATGTGCTGACAGTGTCACCACCCTCCGCAACAGGGTGGGCAGGACATGGCTCAGGGCTAGCAGGTGGCTGCACTGCTGCACTGATAGCCCCAGCACTCACCCCCTGTGCCTGCACCAAACTGCGCAGGGAGCCAGCAATAAATGCCTGGTAAGCTGTTATCTCCCTCATCAGCCACAGTTGCCCCTTCATGTGATGCTCCACACAAAATCTGTGGTCCTGCCACTCCTTGTGCTCTGCCTCCCTGGCCTGTTCTGCAGCCTACAGATCCTGCCGGATACACTGCAGCTCAGAGATATGACCTCTGTGCCTGCCACCAGGCACATACCCTGCTGCAGTAGCTCCTGGTCCAGGTCATCACCTCCTGCACTCACTGGCACCTCCAGGATGGCTTGGCAAGTGGGGCATCATCTGTGTCTGGTTCCCTGGCACTGGCAGTCACACTAGTCTGCCCCACTGCCCTGGGTGGCAAACCCAACGGCTCCACTGCATGGCCCACTGCACCGGGCCGCTCTGCTGCACTAGCAGGCACACCAGCAATGATGGCTGTGCTGCACTTTGGCTAGGCACTGTCATTCTCCATGGTGGGCATTGCGGTACCCCCCCCCCCCGATGTTTCAGTCCCAGGCTGAGAGGGTGATGTCCCAGGCTGGGGTGGTTATGTCCCTGGCAAGTCTGTGGGAGAGCAAAGGTGGCAGAGGTTAGTGTCATGACATGCCAGCTCAGCCTATGGGGTGGCACCCAGTCCACCACTGAACCAGCAGGTGGCACACGATCCACACCCTACCCATCCCACACAGCACCCAATGAACAACAGACAGACAGGCATAGGCAGGGCTGGAGGCACAGTGGGGACACATATATGGCTATCACAGTCACACCTGGGCTATGGGGCACCCCAACTCACCCCCCTATGTGCCTGTGGTGGAGCTGTTGAAGCTCACGACCCCTGAGACGGCAACCTCTTCCATGTACTGCAGCACCTGCTCAAGTGGGGTGAGACTGTACAACTGCGCAGGTGACAGCCTGCTGTTCCTGGGTCTCTTCTCCTTTTCTGCCTGCTGAATCATGCACAACTTCTTACTGATGTCCTCCATGTCCTGGTTGTGGTGGTGCACCGCATTGACCATATTGACATAATACAAAACATTGTGCATAATTCCCTCTCTCAAGGTAATTTACCAAAGCACTTAAAGCTTGCAACTGTTAGACCAATCCCGAAGAAGACAACGTTAGACAAGAATAACCCAGCTGCCTACCGGCCTATTTCCAGCATACCCTTTTTAGCGAAAATCATTGAAAAGACAGTGCAACTTCAACTCCAAGAACACATTGATATTCATGCGCCTTTAGACGATAACCAACATGGTTTTTGCCCAAACCATGGAGTTGAAACCTTAATGATTTATCTTTTTGATTACGTGCTCCGTACCATTGATGACATTAAAAAGGGTATTATAATGATTTTTATAGACATTTCGGCTGCATTCGATTCTGTAGATCACAATAGGTTATTACATAGATTAGAGGAGATTGGTCTACATGGGGTCACATTAAAATGGTTTCAATCATATCTGACAGAGAGATTTTTACAAGTAAAGATTGGACAAAAAACTTCTCTGCCCATAAGAGTATTACAAGGTGTGCCACAAGGTTCCGCTCTTTCTTCGCTTCTCTTCAACATTTATTTGCAGCCAATTTGCAATATTCCATTAAAAAGTGGCATAAAGTATACAATTTATGCTGACGATATTATGATTTTCACAACTATCTCCATCGAGAAACCTGATTTTTCCAGCATCACAGATTGTCTATCACAAATGTCCACCTGGTGTAAAACCAACAATATGCAAATTAATTTTAGCAAGACAGAGGCATTATTTGTATCTCGTAACCAAAATTTTGCACATCCACCTGTCATCAAGATAGATAATTCAATTATTCCTATTAAATCAGAAGTGAAATATCTTGGAGTTACTCTAGACAAGGAATTAAATCTCAGATCACACATAAACAAGACGATTAGAAGCGCTTATTATAGAATGAAAATCATCAGAAGACTAAGGCCGCTTCTGGAAACTGTTCACTTCCGCAATGTTTGTCATGCTCTAATTACACCATTACTTGACTTCTGCAATCCAATATATCTGGGTCTAGCTAAGCAGTCACTGAAGCCTTTACAGTTAGCGCAAAACACCGCTGCTCGTATAATTTTTGGTCTATCAAGTAAAGAGCATATAACTCCTATCTTAAAGGAGCTTCATTGGTTACCAATATCATCTCGTATTAAATACAAAACAGTAATTTATATTTTCAAGATAAAGCAACAATGTTCTGCAAAAAGTCTGACGTATCTTATCCGGTCAGATATTAGCAACAGACCTAGGAGAAGTGTATCTGAAAATAGAATCAGCTCCTCAAATGACATCAGAAAAACACGCAAGGAGACCTCTGAGAGAGCTTTCTCGTTTGCTGCGACTTCCATCTGGAACTCCCTACCTAATGATCTGAGAGCAGCTCAGGACATCAAAGACTTTAGAAAACAACTGAAAACAGTTTTGTTTACGGAGCACTACGGTCATGCAATCAACTAATTAATTTTTAAGAAAGCAATTATTTATATATACATTGTACAATAGCTCACTTTATAGTATAGCTCACAATATATATAGTGCACCTTTTCCCAAGACATTTAATCATATATTTACAAACTATGTATATATTATCACAGATTTTTTCACTATTACTAATTTTCTCTTTTGTTAAACCGCTTTGATTGTATGATAAGGCGGTATAAAAATCCAATTAAATAAATAAATAAAATAAAAATAAATGATGCCTGCTGGGTGCTGGTATCCTCAACCACAAAGAGGATGGTGTGCTGCAGCAGGATGAGCCCCATGGCCATAGCAGTCTCAGACAGGGTGAAGTTAGCCTTCCTCATGTACTTTGCCACTGCCGGTGCCTTGTCAGCCATCGTGAAACAGCAATGCGCAAAGGCAGCATTTCACCTACCTGCATAAGTCCTCATGCATATGTGGGTAGAGAATGCAATGGGGCCATGCCCCATCCAAAGGCATATCTGGTACCTGTGTAGGCCCCTGGGCACCGACATCATGAAAATCTGCATGACGGTTCATCACTGCCATAGGATGCCATAGCCACACAGCATTGGGTGATGGCATCATAGGCATGCAGGGATGCCCAGACTGCGATACCCAGATAGGTCGCATAACACAGTAAGTGGGCATGTCAACCACAGCGTGCACCGCTACGATAATGTGTCTTCATGGGCAGGAGGCATCCTATGTGTACAGTGCCACTGGGCCACACCCATGCTACCACAGCTGCATTGCGCAGATATGGCAGAGACCCACTACCCATGCAGACGGTCGCACCCCAGGGGGCACTACCCATGCAGGGCTCTGCCTGCTATCATCTGCATGGGTAGTGGCCCTCTGCCATACCACGCAGAATGGGCATAGCCACAGCACATGCCCATAGACCCCCAAACCCCCTCCCCTGTTCCTCCTCCATGGTCCCCCTCCCTTGGTCCCCCACACCACCTATGCAGACATGACACTTTGCCCCCACAAAATGGATGACAGTGTTTACAAACATGAACTGCTTTAATGTACAAATGTGACAATGTATTTACAACACTGCCAACGGCGGCAGACAATGAGCAGCTGTACATTCACAGACCACCCGAGAGCAGGGCATATCTGCCTGGGAGACTGGCTATACTGCAGGGAGGCCCTGCTTGTGCCCTGTCACTGCTGCAGTGAGGGCATCCAAGTACATGGTGATGATCTGTGCTGCAGTCCGCACCTCCTCCCTGAGGAGGCTCACATCTGCCACCAGGGCAGCTAGAGCCCAGTCACTTGATGGACGATAGGGCAGAGGAGCCAGGTGTAGCAGGCTGGTGAGAACCCATGGGTGCTGTGGTGGCTATGGGGGCCCCCAGCTGCGGGGGATGGACCACGGCCCCACTGCAGGTCACACCTGGCCCATGCTGAGCCATGCAGTAGGAACAGGGCCCATTGGTAGTGTTGTGGGTTGGCACAGCTGTGGAGTACAGCCAGGGGGTGCAACTCCACCTATGGGCTCCCCGCAGTTTACCTGCTGGCAATGCCCTCTGCTACTCCACCATACCTTGGGCGCTTGGTGGATGGTTCCTGCAACCCCCCTGCTCCCCTCTCTGACTCCTCATCCTCCCCACCCTACCCCTGGCCCTCCTATCCCTCCCCCTCTGACTCCTCATCCTCCCCATCCTGCCCATGCATTCAGATAGCTTCTCCTCCCCTGGCTCCCTGTACAGCCACTGTGCCATGGCCCCCTTACTGCCCTCCTTCTCTGATGAGGTTTCTGCAGCTGTGGTGTTGCTGGACAACATCCACTCCTCTTCATCCTCATCACTGCTGGTAAAACTGCTGCTGCACTGTTCTGGTGGCACTGCACTGCTCCTCCTGGGTGGATGGTGCAGCAGGCCAGCAGTGTCCTGGGTCCCCTGGAGCCAATTGTGGGAAAAAAGGAAGGGGGTTACTGATCCACACAGACATGGCTCTGGGGTGGGACTGGCATACCCCTGGGGGACCCACACATGCATTGCTCAACCCACCTTTGGCCCACAGAGGCCTGCTTCCCCCACAGTACACACTACATGCCCTCTACTTTGCCCATCTCCAGCCAGCTCTGTTCTCCCCCTCACATGCCAAGCTGTGCCCTGCCGGTTCCCCCAGGTGATGGGCACACACAGAGGGCAGTATGGGCAGGTGAACAACGTGCCCCTGGGGCCACTGCTGAGGATGCGTGCCCTTATACTGCTCTTCTGTGCCACGCCACAGCCAGGTGAGTGCACAACTGTGTACCTTGGGTGCCGACAGGTGCACACATGGGATGGTAGCACCAGGGGATGGCACAGATGCCCACACCACTCTCCCATCATTGCATACAGGGAGAGTCCTCCATCAGGTGTTCTGCCTGTAGCAATCTGGCAGCCATGGCTGCCGCCCCCTACATCTGCTGGGCACCACTGTGTACCCCACTGACCTTCCTCAGCCGCTAACCGCTCCCTGATCTGCTGCAGCTGTTTGGGCCTCCTCCGCTGCAGCATGCAGAAATGGCATTTGAGGGCCTCAAGGGTCCAATGCATACCATATTGGAGTGGAGGAGTGGAGTGGAGTGGAGGAGTGGCCTAGTGGTTGGGGCAAGGTACTTCAGGCCGGAAGGTCGGGGGTTCAAATCCCACTAGAGGACAGCAACCTTGGGCCGGAAGGACTGGGGTTTCTAGTCCCACAGGTGCTCCTTGTGGTCTTGGGCAAGCCACTTAACCCTCCATAGCCTATGTTCCCTGTAAAATAGTTATCTCCAAGTTATAATGCCCTGTTCAATGTAATTTCAGTTTGTTCAATGTAAACCGCACTGATGCAGAATAGCGCGGTATATAAGAGAATGTAAATAAAATAAATAAATATTCCCTGTGGAGAGAGGGGGGACACACATGATCTCAGTTGGCCACTACCATATTGCCTGTTGTGCATACCTGTATCCTGCTACGGTCTGGCAACATGCCCATCCTGGGAACAGGGGCATACTCATGGGTGGTAGGCTGTGGTGGCAGAGCCACTTGCAGAGACAGATGGGCAACACATGTGTAGTTACTGCCACCAATCTCACCAGACTACTGCACCAGGGCACAGGGGCAGGTGGGTGGGGCAAGTGTCCAGGGCATTCACACTGGCTGCCAGGGTCCCCTGTGGTGCCCAGACCATCCACAGCTTCCCCTGCACTGGACATTACCATTGCTGTGCATGTCCTGTTGCACTGCTACCAAACACCACCAGGGGGTGCAGCACCCTCACAACCTGCTGTGGGCAATCGTGGCTGGCACCAGTACCACTGCATGGCCCGTCCCCCCACCACCACCTGATAGGCACACATTGGGGCAGCCATCAGCATGTGGCTTGGCATCACAGCCCTGTCTTCCTGTGCAGACACATAGCTGTGTCTTTCAGGGTGTGTCTGGCTAGCATGATGCTCGGCCCCCCCCCCCCCCCGCCTGTTGTGGCCTCCTTACCTGCACAGCCGGAGTTGGATTCCCCTCCATATGGCCGTTGCCAGCTGCATGTTTGAACATCAGCCTTCCCTGGGGCAGAGGACCCCCTTGTGCTTCAGCATAGAGCAGACTAGGCACTCACTTTCATCAAGGCTGAAGTTTGCACTTCTCCTCGCCACCGTACCAGTGGGGTCTATCCATCCAGCCACAGGGGGCTCCTGCACAGGCAGCCTATGGGGTCTGCATGATGGTGTCATCTCTGCACGGGTATGCCGGATGGGCAATGTGTGGGTACGCTGGATGGCCAATACACAGGTTGCTGCGTACATACCGTCCTGCTTCTCTGGCTGATGTTGTGGTCACAAACACGGGTATCGGGTTATCCATGAATGCCTTGGTGGATGCCTGCCACTATGCTTGGTTTATGCTGCATTTTCGTAGCCTGCCTGTTTTGGCGGTGTATGACTCATGATTCGGGTTCTTTTTCTGACTGGGTAACTTTCTGCTGGTATGGCAGACCTCAGCGCCTTGTTCAAAATCGGGCCCAATATCTCTAGCTGTTGGGAAGGCTAACATAAAACGATGAGCTGAACAAAGCAATTCATTATGATTATTAAAAAATATCAGTTGACTCATTAATTCCAAATCAAAACCATGTATGATCTTATACACTAGACATAGCAATTTAAAAAGAACCCTGGCCTCTGTAAGCAACCAATATAGTTTAAACAGCAAAGGGGAAATACTGTCTTAACTACTAAAAATAAGTCTTACTGCAGTGTTTTGTAGCTGCTTGAAATCTTAACCGCTAGGCCTAGATAGAAGATGTTACAATAACCTAATTGGGATAAAATAAGGACCTGTACAACTAAATGTTCTTATGTTAGTCTTGAACTGATTTGTTTAAAAATGACATAATTTAAAATGAACTTTTTTCCCCAGGGAGTCATTTCAGAAGCTCTATATGAGATTGCACGTCTGTAAACACCCTTTCAGACATACAAATCACATCCATGTCTCAAGAGCTATTTTAAAAAAGACCTGAATTTGTACATATCTGGTATGATCACATCCATGTCACATGGGGTATGGTGGAAGCATGTCCAAGGTCTTCAGGAAAAGACCTTGGACATGTGAACCTGATTTCAGGATGGCACCACACATGGAAACCTGTTAACGGACACGTCCATGTCTAGACCTGCTCTGTGGCGTGAATAGGAATTTGAAATGTACTCATTTAGGCCAACTTTCAATGCTAATGATAACAGGGCAGTTCCTCTTATTGTTACGATCTCTTCTCCCCTCTAAGAAGGAAAGTGGATGTAAATCAGGGTCTCTTTGCACACTGCCATGTCACTGCACATCTCCAATTGCAAAACGGCAGGCTAAAACATGCATGTGGCAACATATCCATGTGCGAATTTAGAAATACCGGTGTAGACACATGTATGCTGCTGTAACCGCTAATGTCCATGTTTCACACATGTGCATTTCTAAAATCAGACATTCTCCTGCGCATGTCTGGGGCTTCCTTATGTACCTTCCCATTTCCTTCTTATTTCACACAGGCGTTTTTATCTTTTGGGACAGAGATAGGTCAATTTGAACCTCGGGGTACCCCACAGTTTATCCACCATATCGAAGACAAATAGTTTCCCATCATCACTGTGTTTCCTACATGATAATTCACTAAAGCATTTATAAACTATGCTGCAATACCTAACTCACTCCGCCTAATCAATAAGGCTGCCAATAAGTCCAACTGAACCAATATGGTCCATCTTCCTCTACTTAAAAGTATCATGCAATAAACTAGCCAACAAAGTCTCTATACTATAAATATTTCTAAGGCCAAATAGTGTAGGCTGTAATAAAATCTGATCATCCAAATACTTAGCTAACTGCTTAGCAGCAATGACCTCTAATAATTTTGCAAAAATAGTGTATGTAACTCGGGTGCAGGTATCAACTACTCTGGTACAGTAAGATGGAACAATTATAGCTGTGGCTTTAACCAGCGTAGCGACACAAGACTCAGGTTTAATTATACAGATTAAACTAACCTCATTCCTCCTGATTACAAGGGAGGAGAAAAATAAACAAAAAGGAATACGGAATTGATTTAGTGGTGGGACGGTAGACCACTGCACTCTTACAGATGTAAATAAGAGGATGTACCAAAATTTCCATTTTTTTCAAAATCTTGTTCAAAATGAATTCCACTAGATAGAAATGATGTTTATTCAAACACCCAATGATAAGTGTGAGTTGTATCATTTAAAAATGCATAAAACATTGAAACCATGACAGCACACAATTAAACTCATCCCAGAAGATAATTGTCACAGGGTGGACCTAGGGCAGCCTGAGAAGGTGCAGAGCAGTGTGAATGATCACGGTGAAAGTGACAGAATAAACAGGAGAATGTTTATTGGTTGCCAGGGACAACCTAAGCACACGTGCACAGAGCCCAGAAAGACACACCCAGAGAGCAAAGCAAGGGAGTCTGCTTTACCTAATAGAGTGCACCTGAGGGAAGGTGGAGTCAGGAAATACGCAGATAAAACAGACTACCAAACATTTGGAGATAGGGAATCCTGGAGAGAGGAGCCAAAGAGGGAATCCTGGAGAGAGGAGCCAAAGAGGGAATCCTGGAGAGAGGAGCCAAGGAGGGAATCCTGGAGAGAGGAATTAAAGCAGCAGAGGTCACAAGCTGAAAGGCAGCAGGGGAGCCGGTGTGAATGTTGGAAAGAGTCCAGAGACCTGTGTGGTTCTGGGAGAAGGCAACACCCTGACAGCGTGAATGTGTTTGGAAAGCAAGAAGAATACAGGAAGACTGCAACAGCAGGTACAGGGGCAAAGAGTAGATACAAGGGCTATTTGCCATTTGAAAGGGAAGGGCCCTGGAGGCTTAGAAATAGCCATATAAAGCCCAGATATTCAGAGGCTAATAATAGCTTTTCTCCTGATTATAGAAGTGTTAAAAGAAGAGGGCTTCACTTACCTAGAAAAGCTGAAGAAATCCCTTCTCACGGTGAGTTCCCAGCTTCTAGGGAAACACCGTTACACCGGCTGCAATCAGGCACAGTTGGGCCTGGAAAGCTAGGGCAGACCCGGCAGGGACCCTATCAAAATTACCCAGCTAGCAGGTCAAACCAGGACCTGAGTTATGCATTGAGGCACCAGCGGGGGCAGGGCTCTGAAAGACATCACTCAGAGTTTGGTGATACTCCCCAGAGAGGCAGTACTGCTCACAGGAAGAGAAACTTCCTGACTGACGAGGCAAGCCTTCCATATTTTTATTCCACGTTGGAAGTGGATAGTGGAGATACCAATGAGCAAGAAATAATGGAATATGAGAATTCTGAAGTATTAACAAATACAGAATTGATGGACTGTTCTTTCTCTGTGATAGAGCCAGAGATATCATTAAGGTAAATGTGATTTGTGTAACCTTAAATTCCAGTATACAAGTGGCAGAGCTGAAACTCTCTCCCTCTCTCCAAGCCAAGCAGTCAGTTAGGCTGTTTATTATTTACCTTTGGTTTAAAGTTATCAGCTGAAGGAAGCTATTTTTGTTACATAGTTATCTTTTGTTTGAAGCCAAGTGGGCTATTAATTTCTGTTGTTGGAAAAGAAGAAACCTCAAGGGACGGGGAATAAAACCCTAAAAGAAAAGAAAGTTCTTCTGTGTGATTTATATATATAGAAGCAAGGCACAACTACCACCCTCATAATAGCCCAACAATACCAGCAGTCACGGCTAGGGCGGATGAGGTGTGACATAATACAATTATACAAATTAGCACAGATGCTAAAGTTGTACATTTTTCTTTACAGGAGAATTAAAGTGATATCAAATTATTTTAAGTTCACCTGAGATTGTTTTAGGTAAGTATTAACCTTACATTGTACCAAACGTTTACTTTCGGCCACATAAACCAACACAATTCTTTAGGAAAAATATTTTGTTTTTCTTTCATGTAAAGAACAACCGGCTTGTTCTCTAGGACCCAAACAAGTAACTATGGGGTGGGGGAGGGGCACGTCAAGCGCTTGTAAAATTCATAGCCATTGCCATGGAAGACTAACCCTGTATATTCAATGCCGGGGCCATATCCGGCCACTGGCATTGAGTAGCCGGTGTAGCCACAGAACCCGGACGTTAACCGGGCAGCGGCGATATTGAGCTGCTGCCCATTAAGCTTCCGTGGGGAAAGATAGGCCAGCATTTGCAGTGTCTGACTTTACCCGTGGGCGGCGGCTCGATATCGCCACTGCCCAGGTAGTGACAGGTGCCGCCTCCGCTCTCCCCCAGAACACCCATAACATGCCCCAGTTCTAACCACATAGCATCAGGATATGTAGCGGCACACCTGCAGATATCCAGCGGCACTAGAATATCCCGCTAACCAACATTAACATGGTTCGCAGGTCGGCAAACCTTGTAAATGCCTTTGAATATCTCCCCCTGTATCCTTAAAGTTTGTTCTTAGAACCTTGGAGCCAAAGGTTTAAAACAAGATTCTCCTTTGGAAGCCTTTCGGTCCCAAACTATTGAAAAAATGAAAAATAATGAAGAGTAGCTATGAGCGCACTCAAAATGTAGAAACCCCACAATATGTGTTCAAGGTTACTTATCAGTCTGCTTTCTTCTCTTCTTCCAGGTTTCGGCCTTTCTTGCGATGGTGCCCATCGGTACCGGTTTTGGTTCTGGAACAGAAACAGAAGCGCTTCTCGGGATCTGCAGTACTAGGTATCCCTAGGTTGCAGAAACTCTTTTCAGCGATTAGTGCTCCTCCGCCAGGTACCAGAAAGCAATAGTTCCAAACTAAAAGCGTCACAACACCGTAGGCAGCACTGACACACTGATTGCCACCAAAATAAATCTAGGTAGACAGTAACAACATTTTTAAGTCATGGAATATTTATATAAAATGGTTTTAAGCTTATTTAACATTAACTAAGCCTAGGGTTGCCAAACTGGCCGGTTTTCGGCTGGCCTGGCCGGCTTTTATATGGCCAGGCCGGCTGCCGGCAGAGCCGTAAAACCGACAATGGAAAAGCCATTTTTTTTGTGAATTGCATAGGACGGCAATTCTCAGAGGGCAGCAGTGGCAGGAGGAGGAGAAGAAAGAAGAATGTAGCCAGTGCCAGGTCTGTGTCTGATCTCCCTCTGCAAGCTATCATCAGCCCGGAGCAGCACCCTCCCGTTGAAACTGGAGGTTTTCCACTCACCCTGGTCTCCTCTTTTAAATACCTCAGTGTTGTTCTAGATAGCAGCTTCACTTTTCATGACCAGACACTTATTCTACACTCTCTATCAGATCCATTCACTGCGTCCGTTTCTTACTGACTCAGCCATCACTACCTTGCTCCTCACCCTTTCATGCCTCAACTATTGTAATATCATCTACTCTGGTTTACCTCTTCATCAGATCAAACATTTACAAACCGTCAAAAATACCACTAATTGTGTCCTCCATCATACATCTAAATTTGATCACATTACCCCAACCTAATAATCAATTCTCATTGGCTGCCCATCTCTGGCAGAGGCACAACATGTGATTACGTTTATAGTTATAGTTATAGTTATATTTTATTTGATATACCGCAGATCTATGAACAAACTCTGCGGTTTACAATAGAGTAAAACAAAAAGCAAAAAACACATTCAATAAAATCAATATAAAAAAAAAATAGTTGGCAATCCTAACAAGCCACACCTAGACCCTCTTCCCCCCCCCCCCCCCATCTGCACCATTTCCTGCCTTAGGCACTTTACCAGCCTCTTTGAGTCTCCCTTCTGCCTGGAGCTGCTCAACCCCTCCCCTCACCGACAACTTCTGTACATGCTCTGTGATTTCTTGCTTGTATCTCTGAAGCCTCAGAGTGCCAGTATATAAGCAACAGTATTACTTTACCATGCATTACGTTCTTATATGGCAGAAAGAGAAATAAATGTATCACAGTTTTTTCCTAAATTTCCTCCCAATAGGAGAAAACAAAATCAGGCCATCAGCTGCACAGAACCCTCCCGTTATAGCCAGGTAATATATATTTCTTTATGGGGCTTCTCACTATTTTAAATGTATTATTTCGTCACTTGGTTAGAATAGGAATGCTGGAAATGGGTTTGTAACTTGATGTTATACTTCGATCTAAGTTCTGTTCTTGTGGAGGCCGATTCCTACGGTGTTGACTGGGCCACTGGGACACCTAAAACTTAGATGGGGCCAAGTTGTACTCAATTCCGAAATTGTGGGATCTATATGTACCTGCGATTGTGGAATTGGGCACTTAGAAGGCCCGGCATGCACCCGATTCCATAGTAAGAGTCGTCTTGCAATCTGCCCGTCCAGCCATCCGGCCAGCATTGTAGAATGGCCTGTCCTAGAGAGGGCCTTGACACACTGCCACCTGATCCTCTGAAGGGACCCCCAAGGCCTGGATTGGATGGCAGGTGCTGTCCTGTAGTGGCAGTCTAGAGTATTGAGACTGCATCCCATGAACGGCGCAGTGCCCGGGACTTATTCCACCTTCCAGGTGGAATAAGCCGGGAGTGTAACTCAGCATTTGGGTACATAAAGAAACCCAACCTGAATAGCCTCTATACCACCTGGCATCTTTCTCCACCCCCGCTCCACCCCTTCCTGCACACATCCACAAATGCTGTGTACATGCAGGGAGCGCTAGCTACGGAAATGCATTCCGGGGCTGAGGGCGGGTTTGACGCCCAACCTGGACATCCAGCCCCGCTATTTGCTGGATGGAATGCTGGCTTTGTTGTTGTTGTTAAGTGCCATCAAGTTGGGGTTGACTCATGGCGACCCTCTGGATAGTTGTCCTATACTGTGTTCGGTCTTCAGTCAGGTGGTTCATTGTTGACAGACTGGCACCCTTAGCTGCTGTTATTCTATCAATCCATCTCATTGCTGGCCTTCCTCTTTTGCATTGACCTTCTGCCTTGCCAAGCATGATGCATTTTGACTAATGATCTTTCTCTTCTCATGATGTGTCCAACGTATGAGAGTCAAAGTCTTGTCATCTGAGTTTCTAAAGAAAACTTAGGTTTCTTTAGTATGTGAGTTAAAATGATTCCTTCAACGTGATCTGGAAAGTATCTCTGCTGTAAATTCTAGAGATCAAGATGGTAATCCATCTCATTATCTCAACAGAGAATATTTTAAGAGAACTGAGTCTGGCAAGCAGTATGACAGCTGTGGGTCAGGCAGCGGGAAAGAGGGGGGGGCTTAGCCGCTGTAGCCAGGAGATCCTGTGGGGAAGACGTCCCTGCAGGTAGGCAGGTGCACACCGGGACATCCTCAGATTTGATTGTGCATGCCACGGGAATGTTTTGTTCCCGCAATACCGAATTTGGTCCTAATGGCCCCGTCCTGCATGGTGATGTCCTGAGAGACCGGACGTGTCCCTCTCGGAATCGGATTCTTTATCTCTGATATATTAACTGGCAGAGAAAAATCCGAGAGAATATCTGCATAAACAAATTATTTTCCTGCAATGATTCACCTCCAATTTCCTGATCCTTATCTACAAATAATAGATTTCTCAAATTTGTGATCTTATCTCTAAAATAATTAGCCAGCTCTAAAGGTGAAGGTGGTTCCTTATCTAAATTATCATTTTTATTAAAGGGGTTCATCATATCCTTTGTTAGTTTAAATAATAGCCTCTGATTAATCTGTTTTACACCGATTAGATTAGAATAATACAACATCTTGGATTCAATTTATGAATTTTAATAACGTTTCATAATCTCTTTCCAAGCTATCAGTGTTTATACTCCCTGAGCCTCTCTGTATAAAGGTTTTAAACACTGGCAATGTTTTTGTTTGCTCTGTAAGGTTATTGTTAAATCATGGAGTTATAGATTTTCTAATATCGGTCCAATGTTCCAAAGGGGATGCAGAATCAAGTGTATATTTAATTACAGTATTCCAACCACCCAACATCTAGCTCTATGTTTATGTATCATAGGGACACCTATGTCTCAAAAACTTACATCATTTATTTTCACTCACTTGAACAGTATTGTTCCTTATTTGCATTAACAACGTAAAATCTATGAACTAATTATCAAACTAGACTTAAATTGCAGTTATCTAAAATTCTCCTTCCAAACTGCTTCAAAGAAGATATTACAACATTCAAATGGTGTCACTGAATATGAATACTTTGAAGATTAAAGAAATTTAAATTCAGATTATCTGTCAGAGTTAAAAAAACCCTCCAATACCTGAAGATTAGATTAACCCTCAAAGTGTAAGTTTAGATCACCTAATACAATTACATAATTGGATTTTGGTGTATATTGCATTATTAATGTGGCTATATCCTTCTGAATCGAGTCCCATTTACCGGGTGGTCTATAGATCAGCACAAATCGTACTTGATATATTAAACGTCCTTCATTAGAACTACATAACATTACTTTTAAATCTGGATTCACCATAGATCCTATTAACAGAGCTTAAAAAATTATTTATAAATCATCACTACCTTTCTAGAATAGTTTAATATTGGACCCTCATTATCCCTTAAGCATGTCTCAGCAATGAATGCAACTTCCTTCTGGGAATCACCAATTAGATCTCTAGTCAAAAATGCCTTGTTGCAGAGAGCATGCATTGAAATAACTACATGGCACCGCTAAATAATCCACTAGGGAAGAATTGCTTTTAAATATCAGAATAGATTGTAACAAGTATCTCTGGAGTTGCACATTTAAACTAGTCTATTCTTACATATTCTTGGCCTCTCTGTAATAAGCATGTCTATATTACTTGGCATAAAATTGGCACAATCCAATTAGGAGGGTATTTCAGAAGCATTTCCACGTCCAAATCAGCATTGAGATGTGTAGATGTCTCAATGTCATTTTAGGAATGAACAAGAAAAGCAGCTACAATAAAAGCAGGAAGACTATATGCCTCTGGATAGACTGAAGCTTTATTGGTATCTGAGGTCAGCCCAACATGTGTTTCGGCCCATGGCCTTCTTCAGGGGACAGTGACCTCAAACATTATATACAAAGCATAATTAAACATAAGCATGAATTAAGTTTATTTTAATTTTATCTTAAATAATAATAATGATAAAACATAAAAACATTTAAAACCAAAAAACAATAATAAACCAATTGAGGGGCATAAATGAATATATGTGTGTATGTAAAAATATAATAAAAGAACCAAATACATACTAAAACAATAAATAATCAAATAAATAGGGAACAACTTACAGTCATTATATCCATCTAGTTGGCAATAATTAAGGGACCGATTCCAACCAGCATTTAGCAGGGCTGGATGTCCTATCCAGATGTCCGGCCCCGCTAAACACCAGCATTGCAATTCTGAACAAAAGAGCTCCCCAGACATAGATCCAAGATGTGTGGGGAGCTCTGTTCCTGGGTAGAAGGGGGCGAGTAGGAGGAGGAGCAAGGGTGGGAAGTGGCGGGATCCTGACCTCGATGTACAGGGCCTATTCTGAGGCTGACCCTCTACGTCCGGGGTCGACGGATTGGACAGGGGACTTATTCCACCTCAGAGGTGGATTAAGTCCTCTTAGACAGAGCCAGATGACAAGGCCAGGACTGGAAAGGAAGGTGAGGTGGTGCAGGGGGTTCCCCGCAGCCCGACCCTGGCCATGGCAGGCCCGATCGGGGTTTGGGTGGTGGGGAAAGGAACTTCTTGGGGCTGCCATGGCCCCACAACTCCCTGCAGGAGCCTGGCCAAGCTATTTAAGGAGTATTAATGAACAAACAAACCTTTTTTCAAAGATGGGGAAGCTGTAATACTAGAGGGTATTACACAATGCTAAAAGGGGGAAAACTGAAAGGCAATGTCACAAAATACTTTTTCACTGAAAAGGTGGTGAATGCTTGGAATGCCCTCTCAATGGACATGGTGGGGGCAAATACAGTGACAGAATTCAAAATGGCATGGGATCCCTTTATAGAAACAAGATCAAATAAAAATAAACTTAACTGTCTCTGATATCTTAACAAGTTGAGGTGACCTGCATGGAGTGCTGTATACACCCCTAAACAAAGGCATGGGGAGGGGTGACCTGCACGGAGCAGCGGGCGCACCTACTCTTGCCACCTTGCTGGCAGATTAGATGGACTATGCTGATCTTTATCTGTCATCATATATTATGTTACTATATTACTATGAAGGAGGGAGAAGAACAAAAACAAAAACTCATTGAGAATCTCATTGTAGTGGAGGAGGCACTCAGGGAGAGATAGGGCAAGGGATATCGTAAATATAAGGATTCAGAGATCCAAAGCATAGACCATTCCAGACCCTGCCATGGTACAGATTTGGAGGAGTAGCCTAATGGTTAAGAACACTGGCTTGGGAACCCAGAGACCAGGGTTTGAGTCCCACTAGCACTCCCTGTGGCCTTGGGCAAGTCACTTAACCCTCCATTGCCTCAGAAAAATCCAGGTTATCAATGTCCCTGTTTAATGTACATTACCAAGTTTAAGTTTCAATGTAAACCACTTTGATTGAAATGATAAAGCGGTAGTATATAAAACCTAATAAATAAAATAAATAAAGCACCAGAGAAACCCACAGTAGATCTAGTCATGTCATGACTATGGGATGTGTTTTATAAAAATAAAAATCATATTAACAAATAAACAATTGGCTAGACCATATAATCGATATAAAATTAAAACTTGTCTTAAGAAAAGGAGGAAACATGACATTATATTCAGTGTCTAAAGCTGGGCATTCCCGCTGTCCTTCACCTTGATGTATACAGACATATGCTAATGAACTGATAATGTTCAATAGTTTGATTCATTAGGGGACAAATGGCAGTGGCGATATAATCGGAATAAAATATCAACCTTTACTTACAAGGGAGGCTCATGGCGTTATGTTCAATGTATAGAACTGGGTGTTCATACTACACTTCATCTTGTGTGCAGATGTATACTAATAAACTGAACCTATTCAGTAGTTTGATTTAGAAGATATCAAAAAAGAAAACCATCTTACTCTGTAGATATCATATGTCAATTAATTGGCAAGGTTAAATGACATGGTAGTGGGTCAGAAATAACAAAGCCGTGAGAAACCAACCAGCAGCAAAGAGAGCAGCATCGGCATATGTTTTTTGGACACAATCTGTCAAATATACAGCTATAAAACTGACTGATAAAAACTTAAAATTTGGACAACAGTAATTTATATAAATCTGTGGCGGACACTATAAAATAATGTGGCAAAGTTGGTCAAACAGCAATTGACTCCATTGTGAAACTTACATTCTACGATTCAAATAGAAACAAAAAGGCACTACAGGGCACCACAGGGCACATCGTGGACTGACCACATATGTCAACGAAAGATGCCAGAGATAAAAAAGTTTCCCGCTATAAAGGTGTTCATTTAAACCCGGGACCGATGATGTGTACCTGATGTCACGATCACATGGTAGATCGAGAGGCAGAGGATGCAAATCCACAGGTGGGAATCCATTGTAAAAATGACTAATAAAAAAACTATCAATCTGGATGAATTGTCTATGATCACTCAAAGGGTGTCATATATAACTGAATAAGTGAAAAGCATTGAATTTTGAGCCATTGTTCACTATGAGGCCTATTCCAGTCAGGCCGTCCATTCCTTGTACATACGGGCAGAATCGGGCCATCCAAAGTTAGACCCGATTCTGATCCCGAAGCCCACACGGGATCAGAATCGGGTCTAGCGCCTGGTCATGCAGGCCAGAACCCGATTCTGCCCAGCTGTACATCCCGGCGACTACCTGTGTAGTGGAGTCAGACTCCTGAATGGAGCCGCAGAGCCATGGCATCCTGTCGCCATGGCACCGCGGCTCCATTCGGGAGTCACAAATGCCAGCCGCCACAAATAAACTCCTTTCTGCGCAGCCAGACCCTCGATCCAGCCTCTCATGGCCAGAGTCCAGTTGCGGGGAACTTCCTCCACCCCTGCCTCACCTGTCCATGCCAGTCACCGAAGAAACGCCTCTGAAGTGGAATAAGTCCCCCGTCTAGTTCTGAGGCCCTGGATGTACAGAGCCAACCTCTGAATCGTACATCTGGGGTAGGGTTGCCAACCAGTCGGTTTTCAGCCGGCCTGGCTGGTTTTTCCATGGCCAGGCCAGCTGCCAGCACAGATGTAAAACCGGCCGTTGAAAAGCCGGTTTTTTGCTCTGGACGCAAGTTCGGGAGCGGCCAGAGAAAAAAACCGGCTTTTCTCCCGACTCCCGAAGTCCGCAGCGCGAACGCGATTCCCCATGGCAGTGCAGCTGCTGCTTCTGCTTCGTACAGAGCAGCGCCTGCAATACACTTACTTTGAAAAGTAAAGACAAACTGTGTGAGGAGCTCTCCGGTCATCGCAGCACCCGAGGAAGTGATGTCATAGGGGGCAAGCTCCTCACATGTTGTCTTTCCTTTTCAAATTACATTTAGCTGCAATAAAGTTAATTTGAAAAGGAAAGACAACCTGTGAGGAGCCTGCTCCCAATGACATCACTTCCTCGGGCGCTGCGATAACCGGAGGGCTCCTCACAGGTTGTCTTTACTTTTCAAAGTAAGTGTATTGCAGGCGCTGCTCTGCACAAAGCAGAAGCAGTGGCTTGGGCGGGGGGGGGGGGGGGGGGTGGTTGTGGGGTTAGTGAACCAGCAGTGGAGGGGGGTGGTTGTGTGGGTGACACAACAAGTGAGGGGGGGGGGGGGGTGTTGTGGGTGTCCCAGCAGGGGAGGGGGGGTGAATGAGTGACCCAGCAGGGGGGGGTGAGTGAGTGACAGGGGGGTGGGTGAGTGAACCAGCAGGGGAGGGGGGTTGGTGTGTGAGTGAACCAACAGGGGAGGGGGGGTGAGTGAGTGACCCAGCAGGAGGGGGTGAGTGAGTGACAGGGGGGTGGGTGAGTGAACCAGCAGGGAGGGGAGGTAGGGTTGCCAACTGCCCGGTTTTCAGCAGGCCTGGCCGTTTTTTCCATGGCCAGGCCGGCTGCCGGCACAGATGTAAAACCGGCCATTGAAAAGCCGGTTTTTTGCTCTGGCCGCAAGATCGGGAGCGGCAAGAGCAAAAAACCGGCTTTTGTGCCGAAGTCCGCGGCGCGAACGCGAACGCGATTCCCCATAGCAGTGCAGCCGCTGCTTTTGCTTTGTACAGAGCAGCAGCTGCAATACACTTACATTGAAAACTAAAGATAAACTGTGTGAGGAGCCCTCCGGTCATCGCAGAGCCCGAGGAAGTGATGTCATGGGGGCGGGCTCCTCACAGGTTGTCTTTCCTTTTCAAATTAACTTTAGCTGCAATAAAGTTAATTTGAAAAAGAAAGACAACCTATGAGGAGCCCGCCCCCATGACATCACTTCCTCGGGCTCTGCGATGACCGGAGGGCTCCTTACACAGTTTGTCTTTACTTTTCAAAGTAAGTGTATTGCAGACGCTGCTCTGTACAAAGCAGAAGCAGCGGCTTGGGCAGAGGGGGGGGGGTGATAGTGTGAGTGAACCAGCAGGGGAGGGGGGTGATGGTGTGAACCAGCAAGGGGGGGGGGGGGGGTGTGAGTGTACCAGCAAGGGGGGGGGTGGTGGTGTGAGTGAACCAGCAGGGGAGGGGGGGTGATGGTGTGAGTGAACCAGCAAAGGGGGGGGGGGTGGTGTGAGTGAACCAGCAGTGGAGGGGGGGGGGTTGGTGTGAGTGAACCAGCAGGGGAGGGGGGGGGGTAGTGAGGGACCCAGCAGGCGGGGTGAGTAAGTGACAGGGGGGTGGGTGAGTGAACCAGCAGTGGAAGGGGGGGGTGTGAGTGAACCAGCAGGGGAGGGGGGTTGGTGTGAACCAGCAGGGGAGGGGGGTTGGTGTGAGTGAACCAGCAGGGGAGGGGGTGAGTGAGTGACAGGGGGGTGGGTGAGTGAACCAGCAGGGAGGGGAGGGGTGGTGTGAGTGAACCAGCAGGGGAGGGGGGTGAGTAAGTGAACCAGCAGGGGAGGGGGGGTGAGTGAGTCAGCAGGGGGGTGAGTGAGTGAACCAGCACTGAGGGGAGGGGGGGTGAGTGAACCAGCACTGAGGGGGGGTGTGACTGAATCCTCGGTAATTTTTGTGGGTGGGGCTGGGGCGGGGCAGGGGTGGGACTGGGGGCGGAGAATGGGTGGAGCATGGCGAGCCACAGGTGTCGGGTTTTTCTCGGTGAAAAAGTTGGCAACCCTAAGGGGAGGGGGGGGAGTGAATGAACCAGCAGGAGAGGGGGGGAGTGAACCACCCAGCAGGGGAGGGGGGGGGGCGAGTGAACCAGCAGGGAGGGGGGTAGGGTGGGTGAACCAGCACTGAGAGGGGTGGTGGGTGAGTGAACCAGTAGGGAGGGGGGGCGAGTGAGTGAACCAGCACTGAGGGGAGGGGGGGTGAGTGAACCAGCACTAAGGGGGGGTGTGAGTGAATCCTCAGTAATTTTTGTGGGTGGGTGGGTGGGGCTGGGCAGGGGTGGGACTGGGGGCGGAGAATGGGTGGAGCATGGAGAGCCACAGGTGTCGGGTTTTTCTCTGTGAAAAAGATGGCAACCCTAATCTGGGGTCGTGGCCTGCCCATGCCCTGCCCTCACTCCGCCTCTGGAATGCTCCCTCCCATCTCCATGTAGGCTACCCCATACAAACCCGCTGTTCGTACAGGGAGGCTTTTGCTGGTGCCAGCAAGGGAGCGAATGACTCCCACTGTTTTCTGTTTATGGATTTGCAAATCTTGGATTTGCGGCTTTTATCAGTTATGTATGCTGCCCCGATTCAGCAAGGGACTTCCAGGCTTTACATCCTGTGGGATGTACAGCCCTGCAAGCCATCCTGCCTGTATTCCCCCACAAGCTCCCCCTACATGACCAGAGCAGCAGTACAGGGAGAGCCAGAGGGGGGCAGGAGGGGGCGGAGCAGGGACAGGCCAAGACAGCAGGATGTACAGGGCCAATTCAGGTCATGGACATGTACCTCCTGTGGTTCAGGGGGTACGTGCTGCTTAGTCCACCTCGGAGGTGGACTAAGCAGCATTTACCATGTTCCAACAAATGAAGTATTAGGTTAGGAGCTCTGGCTTTTGTACGAAAGCCTCACCTTTTATTTTTGAGTTTTTTATTAATGGACTTTATTGGGTCTAATTTTGTTTTTGAACTAGTTCATTAGTGACTCACTTGTTGATATGGCGCCAGAGGAGATAATTGATGGTCTGACATTTAGACCAAACCAAGCATTTTTTGCTTATTTTGATGATCAAATTAAACAGCTTACCATGTCGTCCACTTTGTAAGATGAAAGTTGGTTTTCCACACAGACTGTTTCTTTCATGAGGTTACAGACTTTAAATAAAAACTCATTCATGTTCAATTGCACGGGGCTACCATTATGGAGTATTTAAAATCTAAGATGAGCCTGTGTGGGCTGCGTAATTTTAAACCACCGAAGATGTTTACTGAGAATCAAGATTTTTATGGTAAATGGAATAGCATATTAAACAAGTGCAGTTTGGACTTGATAGCACTGTTAGGGAACATCTTTCAGTAGAGGAGGAGAATATTAAACAGCATGTATCATTAGTGGAAGAAAAATTAAAATTGGAGATTTCTGTTAAGACTTTTAAATCTCAAATGGATGAGTTGGGTTTACAACTGGCTCAATTTCAGGATTATTTGAGGGGGCTACAAATAAAGAAATTCAACAGAGATAAATATGACTATGACAACAACCAAATGTATACCTGGAAATGTCGAGATAATCAGCAGAGAAAATAGCACATGTGTGGCAGCACATCGGAGGATACAGATGATATTATTTCATCTGATCGCTCACGTCATGAATCGTCATTTAAATCCCATCGTGAATTTGTGGAAAAGGATCCGGTTTCTCACAGAGGTCGGGGTCAGGGTCAGTGATGTAATTTTGCTATCGACACTTGGAGGGGTCCAACAACCAGGGCTTGCTCCAAACCTCAGCTGTTAACTTGACCCCAAACCCATTGACTGAGGTTAAGGAGTTTTGAATTTGGGTCTATCATTTATTCCCACAGTTCCCTATCAGGCTTTTAAGATGCGGCAAGCATTATTTAGATTTTTTCGGAAACTTTAGGTCAAACATTATTTTTCATCTAATTCTGCTTCAGTTGATCATTCTGTGGTAAAGAATCCTTCTAAGTGGATCCCTCCTGGAGCTCCCCATTTTGCTATTTTAACATATCAATGATTAGTTCTTTCTGATTTAGAAAAATTGGAACATACTGTACTAATAAAGCTGTTTTTTCCAAAATGACCAGGTTAGAGTGAATGGCACTTCTTGAACAAAAGAACAAGATTGATATTCTCATCCGGGGTGCAGATAAAGGGCTGCCATAGTAATATAAGACACTGAATCCTACCATGCCAATTTAGTATCTCAGTTATCAGATGAGAATTATTACCAACGGTTGACTTCGGATCCTACCCCTGACTTGAAAAATAGTATTTTAGAAATGGTGTTTTGGGCACTGGCAGCAGAATGGATTACCAAGAAGGAATTTTCTTTTCTGGTAACCAAACACCCCAAAATTCCAATTATTTATACAGTACTTAAAATACATAGATTGCTCACTTCACTATCAAGGTGTCCGATTGTATCACATCGCAATATTCTATACACAGAAAAACACTCCTATATACAAAAAAACACTCCTCGATCCACTGGTTCCCGCTCACTACTGCCCAATTTCCAACCTCCCATTTCTCTCAAAATTACTGGAAAAATTTGTCTTTGATCAGCTATCCCAACATCTTCAATCTATTAATTATCTTCATCCCCGACAATCCAGCTTCCGTCAGGGCCATAGTGTGGAAACAACCTTAACTGCTTTTCTCAATGAATTACACACTTCACACGATCGTGGTGACATCACAATGGTGGTTTCCTTGGATCTCTCCTCTGCCTTTGACCTTGTAGATCACTCTCCTTCTCTCACGTCTACAGGATGCAGGCCTCCAAGGTGCTGTTCTTCACTGGTTCCATTCCTATGTCGCTTCTCGTTCTTTCTCCATAGCTCCCTCCACAGACCCACACTCCTTTTCCAAGGCTACCCCTCTTCCCTGTGGTGTTTCTCAAGGCGCTGTCTTGGCCCCCCCTACTCTTTAATCTGTTCCTTGCCCCATTGGCCCTTTGCATTCAACAGAACGGTCTATCCACCTTCTTCTATGCCGACGATATAATCATCATCCACCACACACCCAGCACACCCAGATGTCGCCCAGCACACCCAGATGTCGCACCCTTGAATTCCTGTCTATCTCTTGTCTCCAACTGGCTTTCCTCAAACTGCCTTCACCTCAATGTCGCCAAAACTTCAGCCACCTGGTTCACCTTCGGTGGTCCCTGCCCTTCTCTTGCCCCCATTCTTGATCACTCTGTAATCCCCATTGCCTCCTCTTTTAAATACCTCGGTGTCCTTCTTGACTCACACCTCACCCTTAAAGACCACATTTCGCATCTAGCCAAGACATCTTATTTCTTCCTTCGACAGATACGTTCCATATGCCCTTTTTTTGTCCCCTTCAGCTTTAACTACACTCACATTATCCACTGTCCTATCACGACTAGACTACTGTAATTCTGTCTTCACTGGGATCACCAAAGTTAAACTCCGTCGGCTACAGCTTATTCAAAACACCGCTGCCCGCATTATCTCTCACTCTTCTCGCAATGACCACATTACCCCCCTATTGGTTCGCCTACATTGGTTGCCAGTCGACCATCGTATCAAATTCAAAATACTAACTCTAGTTCACCGCGTCCTGCACACACAAACGCCCCAGTACCTCACTGATCTTCTCCGCTTTCACATCCCTACACGTAGTCTTCGTTCTTTTCACATTAATTAACTTCACCTCCCCCCACCATCTCGCGCACATTTACAGTCTACCCGTCATTCTGCCTTTTTCTTCTTTGGTCCAGCTCTGTGGAACTCTCTGCCCACTCCGCTCCGTCTGGAAGATAACTATACCACTTTCAAGTCCCTACTTAAATCCCATCTGTTCACCTCAGCATATAACCTCCCGGCCACACCCAGCTGACCTGGTTTATCTATGTCTGCACTTTTCTTTGTTTTTGTCCTCCCCGCTCTCAACCTCTTGACCTATTGCTTCCTATTCTCTTTGTTTCCTGTCTCAATGATGTAGTTCTTTTCTATATTTCCGGGCCTTGTGCCCCTCCCCCAATTTGCTACTGTATTGTAAACTGCCCTGCTGTAATGAAGGGCGGTATATCAAATTTTTAAATAAACATAAACAACTCTTCACAGAACTCTTCCCTGTCAGAAGTTGGAGTTACACTGTCCTTGTCTTTGCCATGGGATTAGATATCAGCAGAATTGAATCGCAAGTTTGCGTGGAGGCCAATTCTGCTTTAGACGTCCTGCCCCTGTACGGCCGGTCAGAATCGGGGTGTACAGGTATAGTACCCGATTCTGAACCCATGGTGGCTAGACATGCCCGTGGGATCAAAATCAGGTCTACCAGCCTGGATGTGCAGGCCGGCCCCCGATTCTGATCGGTTGCATGTCCTGCATGTCCTCTGAGGTGGAATAAGTCCCCCGTTTACATGGCTGGCCCCAGACATACAGGGCCAATCTCAAAATCGGCCCTGTACATCCAGAGGTCAGTTGCCACCACTGCCCGTCCTCGCTCCTCCCTCAACTCGTCCCCTCCTGCCCACGAACAGAGATCCCCACAAGAACCAGCAATACGTGTGAGGAGCTCTGTCCCCGGCACACAATCCGGGCGTTTAGTGGATCTGGACATCCAGATTGGATGTCCAGACCCGCTAAACGTGATCTATCTGTGCCCTTCTCTTCTATTATCAACTCCAGACTTTGCTCTTTTCACCCTGCTGCTCCTTATGCCTGGAATAAACATCCTGAGTCTGGACATCAGGTGCCAACTCTGGCCCTTTTCAAATCCAGGCTGAAAACTCACCTCTTCGCTGCCGCTTTCGGATCTGGACTCACCTGATGTCCTTTGTGTTTCCTTACCATTCCCCCTAGCTGTATCCCATGTCTACAGCTGCTATTTTGTCTGTCTCTATTAGACTATATTTATTTATTTTATTAATTAATTAATTTATTTTTATTTCTTATATACCGCACTTTCAGTCAGTGCGGTTTACAAATGAACAAATTTAAACACAATGAGACAAATTTAAACACAATGAGACAGTCAACATTGGTTTTACAGAGAACAGGGTACAAAAAACTTGGGGTAAACAGGGTTAACTATATACAAATAAAATGTAGCGGTAAGTATGGTTGACTATATACATGGCATTTTGGTTAATTGCATTGTAGTAGTAAATATATAGAATTATAGTACAGTATAAATACCGTATGAGTATAGTGTGCAGGTATGAGCCATCTTGATTAGCCATTTTCTACCGGGGTCAAGTGGGAAAGATCAACACGTAAACTATGTTCAATCGGAGTTGCTTCAGGGTAGTATATTAGGAACAAATGATGTTTTAAGACTTTTCTGAATGTCATGAGACTAGTGATGGCTCTAATTTCGGGTGGGAGGGCATTCCAGGCTCTGGGTGCAAACAGCGAGAAGGCTCTAGCGGCTGTCAATTTAGAGCATTTCGTAAGGAGTTTCGGAAGGTCAATGGAGTTCAGTGCGGCAGATCTCCTAGATCTGTTTGTTGGAGTAACATGTATCATGCCTCAGAAACTATAAGCTCCGATGAGCAGGAACCATCTGTCACATGTGTTTGTTCAGTGCTGGGTACGCCTTGAAACGCTATACAAATGTTCAGTAGTAGTAGTAGGAATAGTAGGAGTGACCCCCATGATGAATATCTCTTATGTGGTTTTATAGTGTTTCACACAGATAAGTTTGTGTTCGGATACACTTTAGTGGTGTTTGGTACACTATTTTCAAAACGATTAAAAGGAAAGTTTTGAGGACATGATTATTGGCACTCTTATAAACAATTCAAATCAATTTGAACAGAAGAACCACATTCCCATTACAGTAAAATTAGACACACCTGTGATCAATTGTCAGTGCTCATATGAATTGACCAATGAATGATGGCTCTAATGTTTAAAATGGCCATATTCACTCCCTGTTCCATTTTCACAATGGTGAAGACAGGAGAGCTGCCTGAGACAGTCAGAAAATTAATTATCACAAACTTTAAAGGGGTACAAGGCCATCTCCAACGATCTTGGGATTTCTGTCTCTACAGTTTGCAATGTAATTAAGAGGTTTTTCTGCCACACCCATAAGCTTTAAGGGGCAGCTTTTGTTGTTTCAAATTATATAGAGAAGATAGAAAGAATATGGAGATCTTTAGATATTCATCTAAATAGCTCATGATTTCATGGTGTTAGACCTCTGTTTTGTTTTATTTTGTTTTTAAGTGGTGGGGGAGGGGGTTATAAGTACTTGATTCGATAATTTTGAAGGATTGTATTGTATTGTTCTTTATTGAAAAAATTTAGACAAATCTGGAAAAAAAAGAAGACGTTTTCTGGTCATGGAACTGTCAAAAACTTCCAAGGAAGTGGTGGGAAGAGGAAAATTAAACCAAGAAGTCTTCGAAGGTTAGTGTGGAAAAACACCACGCACAGCATCCAAAGAGCTTAATGCTGACCTGAAGCAATCTGGAGTGGTGGTTTCAACCTGAACCATACACCATGTACTAAACAAAGAAGGACTTCATGGGCAAAGGCCAAGGAGGACTCCAGTGCCCAAAGACAGACAGAAAAAGACACGCCTGATCTTTGCCCAAACATACCTCAAGAAACCACATTCCACCTGGGAAAATGTTCTGTGGACAGATGAAGCTAAAATTGAGCTCTTTGGCAATGCAGACCAGCAATGTATTTACAAGTGAAGACATGAAGCTTATAAGGAAAAAAACCACCCTTCCTAAAGTTAAATATGGTGAAGGTTCCATAATGTTGTGGGGCTGTTTTGCTGCCTCAGAAACTGGAGGCCTGTAACGTATTAAAGAAATCATGAAGTCAGAGGACTACCAAGATATTTTGGAGCAAAATGTGCTACCTACTGTCCGAAACCTAGGTCTGGGTGGAAGGTCATGGGTCCTCAAGCAGCAAAATGACATAAAACATACATCCAAAGGTACAAAAGAATGGTTAAAAAGGAAAATATGGACTATTTTAAACTGGCCAGCAATAAGTCCTGATCGCAATCCAATCGAGAACCTTTGCAAAGAGCTGAAATCTGCCATTGGTAAGAGGAATCCTGGAAACATTCATGAGTTGGAACAAATTACAGTTGAAGAGTGGGAGAAACTACCAGCAGACAGATGTACGAAACTTATAGATGGCTACAAGAAACATTTTGAAGTTGTCATCACTGCCAAGGGTTATGCAACCAAATATTAGTGAAGGGTGCCATCAATCCTGTCCAGGTCATATTTTGATTTTTTCTCAGAAATTACTATGTCTAAGTTACAGAGACATCTTTTTGTTGTTGTTGTATACCTTTGAACAAACTATTAAAATATTATGATGACATACAGTTGGAATATTTCCAATTATTTCTCAAGATATTATACACAGCATACCTAAAATGCAATAATGCTGACCACAACTGTACTCTTACCATTAGGCTAATCTAGAGATCAGGGTCCTATAATACCATTCTGGGGATCTCGATGCAGACACACCTGCAGCCATCTATATTGGGCACATCCAGGTTTGTGAAATCACGACGTGCCTGCATTTTTTTCAGATGTTCTGGTTTAGACGTCCCTTGGACATCCCTTCTAAAATTCCCCTCCAAGTGGGGTTTTCCTTTGAAATTGTGCTTGCAGGTCCACAGCATCAGAGGCTATATAGTTTTCATCGCATGGAAAGAAGAGACATTCTGAGTACATACTATGTGTCTACACAATATTTAGAACAAACTCAGGAAGGCCTGCAATTTAACACCTACTTCAGCTCAAGCCTTAACATTTTAACTCACATGCATTTTCAAGGGATGAAGGAACAGGGTGCATTGTGGGTTACCGATGGAGAAGATGGGGCTGTTAGAGGAAGAGATGTGTGAGGTGTAGAATAGAGGACAGGGGAGAGACAGAATTGAGAGAGAGAGAGGAGAGACATGAGCACACTCTTGAGTACTTCCATAAAATGCTACATTTATT
Source organism: Ichthyophis bannanicus (assembly GCA_033557465.1). Classification (NCBI taxonomy): domain Eukaryota; kingdom Metazoa; phylum Chordata; class Amphibia; order Gymnophiona; family Ichthyophiidae; genus Ichthyophis; species Ichthyophis bannanicus. The sequence goes on along the minus strand of CM066036.1, from coordinate 840,298,294 downwards.
TATATAGGAAAATGTATTTTCAAACCGATGGCAATTGTTTTTCTAAATGCTTTTGTGTACACTGCATAGATCCGATGTAACTAGTGCTAATAAAGGTCCATCCCAGGTTGCAGTCAAATGCTATTAATGTGCTGAAACATTGCACTGCACATATTCCGTCTTTTGGAAAGAGGAGATGGCACTGTCATCCATACTGGTGTAGTCTACAGGCCTCCAACTCAAACTGAAGATATGGATAGCGAATTGATTACACAGGTACACTAAAAAAAATTTTTTTTAAACTGCCTGTAATGTTTCGATTGATTTTTACGTTTTTTGGTGCGCTGAATCCAAATCTGGTAACCAATTTGCTCCATCACGTACAGATTTTTTGCTACATTGGGTTAGCAGTTTGAGGTGAACGTTTCAGATTGAGTGCGATCGAGATAAAAGTTTCTTGGATGAATTCTTTATACTAATTGTTTAGTAGTTATTCAAATAAGAATAAAGAAAATTGTAACAAGGCAGCACATAAGAATAGAGTAATGTCAACAAAACACACTGTGATGGTAGCAAAATTGTCTGCACTTAAAACAGCCACATACATGTACACAAACATTGAGCATATAAGAGCGAGGTTAGACACAAAGCAAAGCAAAGAAATGTGCAAAAAATGTTGTACAGGTATGTATGTAAGAATAGAAAACGCAAACCGCACCATTGCAATACATGAAGACAAACACCCGATGGTGTGAAAATAAAATTCTAATAAATGAGATCCGACACTGTGGTAATAACTAGCAAATTTTTATTTCAAAGTTTAGTAAAAACACGATATTTGTCAACACAGTTTAGATTTTAAAGTCATTCTTGGGTCAATCAATCTCCTGGTGGGCCCGTTTCTTCCCCCACATGCTTCTCTTGGTGCGCTGCTTGGCGTATATTTCATCTGGGGTTTCCCGCAGCAGCAACCAGCAGAAATCAGCCATCATAGTGGTGTTCCATCTTCCTTGGTACCTTCTCTCTGCGTCCTTGATGTCCTGGTGAAACCTTTCACCTTGTTCTTCACTGTACGCCCCCAAATTTCGGGAAAGTAGTTCACATGGGAGTGCAAGAAATGGACTTTCAGGCTCATGTTACAGCCTTGTTCTTTGAAGGCATTGAGCATCCTGGCAACAATATCCTTATAGTTCTCATCCCGCCTGTTCCCCAAGAATTTGAGAACAACATCCTTGAAGGAATCCCAGGCTTCTTTTTCCTTCTCAGACATCGTTTCAGCGAATGCTCCATCTGAAATGAGTTTCCTTATATCAGGGCCAACAAACACTCCTTCCTTTAGCTTTGCTTCAGAAAGTCGGGGGAACTTTGAGCAAAGGTACCGAAAGCACTCACCATCTTTTGGAAGGGACTTGATGAATTGCTTAATGAGACCCAACTTAATGTGGAGAGGTGGTAATAGAATTTTATCACGAGGTACCAAGCTCTCATGAAGAACATTTTTCTCACCGGGTCTCAAATACTCCCGAATTGGCCAGTGTTTTTTCCCCCAGTGTAGGTCGCGGGCCCGGCTATCCCACAAGCAAAGGAAGCAGGGATATTTGGTGAAACCGGATTGCTGCCCTAATAGCATGGATAGAATTTTAAAGTCTCCACAAATCATCCACTTATGCTCATCATAACGAATCTTCTGAAGAATCAGGGCCAAATTCTCGTATTTTTCTTGGAGAATAACAGAGTGAGCAATAGGAACTGAAGCGAATGTGTTGCCATTATGAAGAAGAACACCTTTTATGCTGTCTTTTGACGAATCAATGAACAGCCGCCATTCAGCAGGATCATACTTGAGTTTAAACTTTTCCATCACTCCGTATATATCGTTGCAAAATACCAAATCTTCCTCTTTGCTGAAATACTTCAAAAATTGTGTCTCGCGGTTGCGGTACCAATAAAAAGTTGTTCCTGGTGACAATAGATTTTTCTGTTTAAGCCGAGAACCTAGCAGTTGGGCAGCATCTTTTGGGAGTCCTAAATCCCGGACTAAATCATTCAATTCAGCTTGAGAGAAAAGTTCAGGTTTCGGATCTGGTTCAGTTTCAAACTCGGAAGTACTGGACTCATCGGGAAAAGCCATCTGATGAGTCTCATCATGATCAGAACCGTCCACACAAATATGATCCAAAGATTTTGGTGGTTCAGGCACAGGTACTTCGTTGCTATGAGGCATAGGCCTAATTGCTGAGGGAAGGTTGGGGTAACTTATTACGTTCTTATTTTTTAAGTTGTATCCCTTCACAGTGCAAGAGCAAAAATAGCAATCACTGCTGTGATCTCTTTGTTCACGCCACATCATAGGTATTCCGAAACGAAATGCTTGTTTTTTACCTTTCATCCATAAGCGTAGATCTTCCTCACATGTCTTGCACACTTTGTGAGGAGCCCACGGTTTGTCTTGATCGCCTAACTTCAAACCGAAATAGGCGAAATATACTTTTTAATAAATGCAGAAATGTTCCTCTGCCGCTTTTTCACGGTATATTCCCCACAAATAAAACAAAAACTGTCTGGAGAGTTGACGCAACTTCTGGCTCTGTGAGCCATCACAAATACACAGCACTGCAAACTACAACTGTAGTGAACCACTTCGGAATAAAGCTGGATTACGACTGAGCAAACAAAAGGTAATAATGAACTTGCAAGAAACTGAAATTTGACAGGAACGTTCATGTCGCAACCACCGTGTTTGAGCGAGCGAACGAGGCGAGGCGAACAGGAAAGAACATGCGCCAGCGCGAGTACTGGATTTAGCCCCCCGCCTCCCAATTGTCCTGTTAATGTATAAAATGAATACAAAACACTCTAAAATATCATGAGGGAGTGTTTCTAGTTAGTTAACCATTACAACCTCTATTTTGGGCCAAGAAAATAAACTGCAGTCGGCTAAAAAGAAATCATGTGAACATTCCTTATATGGGTAAGAAATCTAATTTTGCAAGAAAACGTGACGTGATGGAACATTTTGGCTATTTTTCCTGGATTCAGCACCCCAAAATCTATAGGAATCAGTTGCAAAACTGGAGGCAGTTTTTTGGTAGTGTACCTGTGTTATTGATATTGCAAAGATAGCCATGAAGGTGGACGTGATCATATTGGGTGCTTTAATCTACCCGATGTGGATTGGAGTATTCCTTCTGCAAATCTGGAAAGAAGTAAAAAAAATTGTGAAGGCCTTCCGTGATGTGTTACTTAGACAAATGGTGATGGAACCGACCAGGGAAAGCTCGATTATGGATTTAGCACTCATCAACGGAGATAGCCTGTCGAATATCCTCTTCTTCATACTTTTCTTCATACTCTTCTTCACACTCCCTGTCTCCCCTCCTACCAGCACCTTCACTCCTCCCCTCTTTATCTCCCCTTTATCATCCTCACTTCCCCCTCCATTCTGTCTTCTACCCTATCATCAGCTCTTGAGCTTCACCGCTTTCTCCCTCTCAACCATCTCCCCTTTCTCTAAGCCAACCTCACCCTCGTTTCCGCCGTACTGTCTCCTCTCTGCCCCGTACTCTGCTACTCCTTCTCCTTCTCTCATCTGGAGATATCAACCCCAACCTTGGCCCCCTTAGACTTCTTTCACACTCTGAGAAGAGATCTTCACGCATCATCTTATTCATATCCCTCTCCTTTCCCCTTCCATTCTCCCTTTCTCATGTGCCTTGTGGAACGCACACTCTGTTTCTAATAAACTTGCTTTTACTCATTATCTCTTTATCTCTAATGCTCTATATCTTCTTGCTCTAACTGAGACCTGGCTCCTCCCAGATGATACTGCATCTATTGCTGCTCTCTGTCATGGGGGCTATCAGTTCTCCCACACACCTCGTCCCACTGGCCATGGTGGTGGTGCTGGGCTTCTATTTTCTCCCTCCTGCCAATTCCAGCCCCTCCTGCTGCCTCAGTCTCGCTCCTTTCCCTCTTTTGAAGTCCACTCCATCCGCCTTTTCACTCCATTTCCTCTCCGAGTAGCTGTTATTTATCGACCTCCTGACAAGTCTGCTTCTACTTTTCACAGACTTTGACTCGTGGCTTTCCTTCATTCTGGATTCTTCTTCCCCCACTCTTATTCTTGGGGATTTTAACATTCATGTTGATAGCCCTCTGATCCTTATGCTTTAAAGCTCCTCTCCCTTACCTCCAGCTTTGTTCCACTGCCCCCACTCACCAGCATGGCCACTGCCTTGACCTGGTATTTTTCTCTTATTGCTTACCCTTGAACATCTGTAGCTCAGTTCTTCCCTTATCTGACCATCACCTTTTAAGCTTCAATCTTCATCACCCGCTGCCTCAACTTCGTCCTGTTTCCTCCAATTTATTTAGAAATCTTCATGCTATTGATCCTTTGGTTCTCTCTTCCAATGTTTCTTCATCTCTTTCTTCCACTATGTCATCTAAGTCTGTTGATGAGGCAGTAGCTTCCTATAACGCTGCACTCTCCTCTGCTGTGGATGCTCTTGCTCCGCCCATGTCACGTCCTGTGAGGCGTTCTGCACCCCAGCCCTGGCTTTCATCCACTACCCGCTATCTACATTCCTGTGCCCGTTCTGCTGATCGTGCTTAGCTCAAATCCCGCTCCCTTGCACTTTCTACACTTCAAATTCATGCTTGTCTCTTTCCAGTCAGCCATAGCTCTTGCCAAACAAGACTATTATGCCCATCTGACTAACTCTCTTGCCTCTGACCTTCACCATCTCTTTACTACTCTCAGCTCTCTCCTCAAAGTGCCTCCGCCTCTGATCTCTCCCTCCCTTTCAGCCCAAACCCTGGCTATTTCCATGACAAAATCCACAAGATCACCCTCCAATTCCCCACAAAGTCAGCTACTTCCCCTCCTCCCCCTCTTCACTCCCAACCTTCCCCCCCCCCTACCTCTTCTACCCTCTCTTCCTTTCCTGTGATTTCTGAAGAGGAAACTGCACATCTTCTTTCTTCCTCCAAACTCACCACCTGCTCCTCTGATCCTATCCCCACCCATCTCCTAAGCCCCATCTCCTCCACTGTTGTCCCTTCTATCTCTCATCTTATCAACCTATCGCTCTCCACTGCAACTGTCCCTGCAGCCTTCAAGCATGCTGTGGTCACACTTCTCCTCAAGAAACCCTCACTTGATCCCACCTGTCCTTCTAATTATCGACCCATCTCCCTCCTTCCCTTCATTTCTAAATTACTTGAATGTGCGGTTCACCACTGCTGCCTCGACTTCCTCTCCTCTCATGCCCTCCTGAATCCTTTACAGTCTGGCTTTCATCCTTTACACTCTACTGAAACGGCTCTTGCCAAAGTCTCCAGTGATTTGTTCCTGGCAAAATCCAAGGGCCTTTACTCTGTCCTCATCCTTCATGACCTCTCTGCTGCTTTTGACACTGTTGACCACAACCTTCTCCTCGGTACCCTGTCCTCGCTTGGCTTTAAGGGCGCCGTACTATCCTGTTCTCCTCCTATCTCTCCCATCGCTCTTTCAGTGTGTTTTCTGGTGGCTCCTCCTCCTCTGCTATCCCGCTTACAGTCAGTGTACCCCAAGGATCTGTCTTGGGTCTACTCCTTTTCTCTCTCTATACCCAGTCCCTTGGTGCGGTTATCTTTTCCCATGGCTTTCAATACCATCTTTATGCTGATGACTCCCAGATCTACCTCTCTACGCCTGAAATCTCTCAGGCAATCCAGACCCGGATCTCTGCCTGCCTTTCTGACATTGCTGCCTCGATGTCTCACCGCCGCTTGAAATTGAACATGGCCAAGACTGAACTTCTTATCTTTCCCCCTAAAACCTCCTCTCCTCTTCCTCCATTCTCAGTCTCTGTGGATAGCTCTTTACTCCTTCCTGTTTCCTCTGCTAACAATCTTGGGGTTGTGTTTGACTTTTCTCTCTCCTTCTCCACACACATTCATCTGATAGCTAAGACCTGCCGTGTCTTTCTCTATAACATCAGTAAAATCCGCCCTTTCCTTCCTGAACACACTACTAAGATGCTTATCCACTCCTTAATCACATTTAGTATGTATTTAGTTTCCCCGGTTTCAATACCATGTTCAAGTCCCTGTTCTTTGTAAACTCAATGTTGCTTGTATGCATTGCAGTACTTTTGTTCGATGTACACCGCGCTGATTTTAATAGCGCGGTATAGAAGAAATGTTAAATAAATAAATCCCGTCTTGACTACTGTAACCTACTCCTTGCTGGTCTCCCTTTGAATCATCTCTCTCCCCTTCAATCTATTAAACACTCTGCTGCGCGGCTAATCTTCCGCCAGCCTCGTCATGCCCATATTACTTCTCTTCTCAAGTCACTTCATTGGCTCCCTATCCGTTTCCGCATCCAGTTCAAACTTCTCCTGCTGACCTATAAATGTATTCACTCTGCAGCTCCTCACTACCTTTCTTCTCTTATCTCTCCTTCCCTCGGGATCTCTGCTCTTCTAGCAAACTGCTTCTATCTGTGCCCTTCTCTTCTATTGCTATCTCCCGATTTAATTCCTTTCACCTTGCTGCACCTTACGCCTGGAACAAATTACCTGTGTCTGCACCAGGCACCTTCTCTGACCCTCTTCAAAATCCAGGCTGAAAACTCACCTTTTCGCTGCTGCCTTTGGATCTTGACTCACCTGATCTCCTTCTTCTTTTCCTTTCCCCCTTGTTTTATCCCTGCCTACACCCTCTGTGTTGTCTGTCTTGACTAGATTGTAAGCTCTGATGAGCAGGGACTGTCTCTTACATGTCTGTGCAGCGCTGCGTACGACTTGTAGCGCTATACAAATGCTCAGTAGTGCTAGTAGTAGTAGTAATATCCGGGTGGGTGCCGATGTGAGCAGCAGCGATCATCACACAGTGTGGTTTGAGATAAAAGCCAAGGCAGAGTCCAATCACAGCAAGCTCAAAGTCCTAGACTTCAAAAACACTGACTTCAGTAAAATGGCCTAGTGCCTGAAGGAGGAGTTGGCAGGGTGGGAGGGGATAAGGGAAGTGGAACTGCAGTGGGCTAAACTAAAGGAGGCAATAAAAGGGGCAACAGATACGTATGTAAGGAAAGTAAATAAAAACAAGAGGAAAAAGAAACCTATTTGGTTCTCCAAAGAAATGGCTGCACAAGTAAAGGTAAAAAACACAGCTTTCACAAAATTCAGAAGCTTGCCAACAGAGTAACACAGAAAAGAATACAGGATAAAGCTAAAAGAGACAAAAAGGGAAATAAGGATAGCCAAATCCAAGGCAGAAGAAAGATAGGTAAAGATGTGAAGTGTGGCAACAAAACCTTTTTCAGGTATATTCAGGAGAGGAGAAAAATCAGAGGTGGAACTGCAGGACTCAAAAGTGCCGGGAACGGATTTGTGGAAAATGGCATTGAAAAAGCAGAAATGCTAAACAAATACTTCTGTTCTGTTTTTACTAAAGAAAATCCTGGAGAAGGACCGCCTGTGATTGACAAATATACAAATGGGAATGGAGTAGATACCACACCATTCACAGAAGATGATGTGTTAGAACAGCTTGCAAAACTGTAAGTGGACTGGATGAGATACATCAGAGAGGTTCTTGCAGGGCCATTAAAGGATGTTTTTAATAGATCCTTGGAGACAGGAGAAGTTCCACAGGACTGGAGAAAGGCTGATGTGGTACCTTTTCACAAAAGTGGCAATAGCGAAGAAGTGACTAACTACAGGCTGGTAAGCCTTACCTCGGTAGCGGGAAAAGTAATGGAGGCGCTCCTGAAGGAGCGAATAGTGGACTTTCTCAAAACCAACAGATTGCATGATCCGAGGCAACATGGTTTTACCAAAGGATGATCTTGCCAAACAAATCTGATTGATTTCTTTGACTTGATGACCAGAGAACTAGATCAAGGGCATGCAATAGATGTGATCTACCTAGATTTCAGCAAAGCCTTTGATACTGTTCCTCATAGGAGGCTTATCAATAAACTCAACAGCTTGGGGATGGGTCCCAAGGTGGTAAACTGGATCAGAAATTGGTTGACTGACAGACAACAGAAGGTGATGGTAAATGGAACTCACTCGGATGAAAGGAAGGTGATTAGCAGTGTGCCCCAGGGTTCAGTCCTAGTACTGGTACTGTTCAATGTGTTTGTGAGTGATATTGCTGAAGGAATGGAAAAGTCTACCTTTTTGCAGATGACATGAAAATTTGCAACAGAGTGGACTCCCCGAGAGAGTGGATAACATGAGGAAAGATCTACAAAAGCTGGATGTGAAGAAGTGCAGTGTCATGCACTTGGGAAGCAGAAATCCAAGGGAATTGTATGCGATAGGGGGCGAGAGGTTGGCGTGCATGGACCAGGATAAGGACCTTGGAGTGATTGTTTCTTAGGATCTCAAGGTGGCAAAACAGTGTGACAAGGCAGTGGCAAAAGCCAGAAGGATGCTGGGTTGTATAGAGAGGAATTACCAGCAGAAAGGAAGAGGTATTAATGCCACTGTACAAGTCGCTGGTAAGGCCTCATTTGTTATATTGTGTTCAGTTTTGGAGACCATATCTTGCAAAGGATATAAAAAGACTGGAAACGATTCAGAGGAAGGTAACCAAAATGATTTTTGAGCCTGCATCAGAAGACGTACTAGAAGAGACTTGAAGACCTAAATAGGTATACTCTGGAGGAGAGGAGGGACAGGGGAAATATGATTCAGACCTTCAAGTACTTAAAGAGTATTAATGAACAAACAAACTTCTTCCAAAGACGGGGAAGCTGTAAAACTAGAGGGCATAACATGAAGCTGCAAGGGGGTAAACTGAAAGGCAATGTCAGGAAATATTTTTTCACTGAAAGGGTAGTGGATGCTTGGAATGCCCTCCCGATGGAAGTGGTGCGGGCATATACAGTGACAGAATTCAAAATGGCATGGACAGACACAGAGGACCCCTTTATAGCAACAGGATAAAATAAAAATAAACAAAACTCTCTCTTATATCTCAACAAATAGGGGTGACCTGCATGGAGCGGTGGGTACACGCCTAAACACAGGCATGTGGAGGGATGACCTGCACAGAGCGGCAGATGCACCTACTCTAACCACCTTGCAGGGCAGACTAGATGGACCATACTGGTCTTTATCTGCCATCATTTACTATGTCACTATGTTTTATACAGTCTCAGATGGTCAGAATAGTCTCGAAAACAGGTACAGCATTAGAGATAAGACTGTAAGTACCTTACAGAAAGCCTTGAGTGGGACTTAGGAAAGAGCCTTTTACTGCCCTTGACTGCTGTGGATAGTTTGTCTAAAAATGACTGCAGGCTTTCTGAGGATTCAGCATAAACAGCTGTTATTGCCCCGCTATTAAAAGATGCTGGTGGGGATAAGGGAGGTACTCCGATTCTGAGGTCCTTTTGACTAAGTGTACCAGATTTCTCTCCCTGTTGTTATGGGATAGATATGCCAGGCCTTGCCAAAGCATCTTCTCATACCAATTGTGAAAAAATCCACTCTAGTACTTTTTTTTCTTTTTTTCTTTTCAACCTAAATGCTTCTAACTCTTCACCACCGGTCTCAGATAAACGATACTTGTCTTTTACACCTTACTATGGGTATGGTAATTCACCCAATGCGGTGTTCGTTCACATCAATGACCGGAACTGTTTTCTTAAACAAAGTTTCTTTATGCTTTCTAAGTATTTCTAAATATTCTTATCTACTGAAAAATCATTTAAAACCAGAACACAACGCCATTCTACTTATCTGAAGCAGAACGGTGCTTGTTCAAATGCCCCTTTGACATGCGATGAAATAAAACACCCCAACGCCTCTGCAAGCGCTCTGGCGTTTCTCCTGTTGGGTTCTTCAAGGGGATATTAGCGATGTTGTTCTCCAGGGCTATTATTCCATTCGTTGTTCTTCTATATACTCAAAACTTTTAATTCTATCAATACAAACAAAAGCAGAAAAAATCATATGGTTGATTAAATTTTATCAACTTTTTATCTCTTAACTTATATCATCACTAATGAAGTATTTTACCACAAAAACTGTTGAGGGCAAACCCATATTTTTTCATATTCTTCTGTTATATTCCTTTTTCGGTCAGTCCTCACTGCTGTTAACCGTTGTTTTCTGAGGTAACGAAAGACGCCAACGCATGCGCCTGAAACTTCCAATTTAAATACCCTCCCATTATCTCCATCTGAGGGAACTACCGGATGCAGGCCAGCCAATCCACACTGACATTCAATCCTCTTGGTTGAACTGTTTCTAAATGATGTATCCACCATTGTTCGCGGTACAAGAGAGTTTGTTCTCGGGATCTCCCGGTTAATCCTTTTAATATCTGTTCTACACACCAACATTGCAACTCATTAAAAGTATGGCCTAAATCCAAACAGTGCTGTACTATCGGTGCTTCCACCCGTCGGCACCGTATTCTGCTTTCGTGTTCCTTTATTCGAATTTTTAAAGCCCTAATAGTTTTACCAATGTAAAGAAGAGAACACGGGCATTGTATTGCATACACTACAAATTGCGATTCACAAGTAGTGACGTGTCTCAAACTATAGGTTCTTCCTCGGTAGGCAAACTCTGAAATTTCTAACATCACTGCACATACACTGCATTGACCACATTGCTTGTGTTTTCCCTGGAGTTGACTTCTCATAGCCCAATCAAGTGGTCTTAAAACTGTAGGGGATAGATACTCTTTAAAGCTCTTACTCTTCGTCCACACACATCGCACTTTTTTAGCTTGTAAACCTGGTACTGTCTCAAGAATTGCTTGATGTTTAGCTAAAATCTTTTGAATACATCCACTGAGCGGGGAAAACGTGGTGACGAAATTTATCTTATGGTCTTGTTCATTAACCTGTCGATTCCTAGGAGTCAATAAAAGCTCTCTATTGTTATAGAGAGCTCTTTTATAAGCTCGATGGACTATCTTTTTAGGATACCCCCGTTCCAAAAAATTATTCTTCAAAACCTGTGACGCTTGTTTATATTCTTGTACTGTGGAACAATTTCTTCGGTATCTTAAAAATTGAGATATAGGAAGACTATCTTTAAGCCCTGTAGGATGAGCGCTTGAGTATCGCAAAAATGTGTTTTTGTGAGTGGGTTTACGATATACTGTGGTATGCCAAGTATCTGGAGCCCTCATTATTAATACATCCAAGTATGTAATTTGTTGGGTATGACATTCAAAAGTGAAAATTAAATTTGCATCACATTTATTCAACCACCTCACAAACTCATATAGATCATCTTGTTTTCCTTGCCAGATCATAAAAATTTCGTCAATATAACGATGCCATGACTTCACGTTGGTAAAAAATGGGGATCCCGGCAAATGTTGTTTCTCAAAGGCCCCTACATAAAAATTCGCTATTGAGGGGGCACAAGTGGCCCCCATTGCCACCCCTGATATTTGATGATACAGACGATCTTCAAAAACAAAAAAATTCTCAAACAATGTGAGTTTAATGAGTGCTTGTAGAAATCTCTGATGGTCTTCCGATAGGTCTCCCCTTTCTTTCAATACCTCTTTTACTATAACGTACGCTGAACATTGTGGTATACTGGTGTAAAGGGATTGAATGTCTAATGTTACTAAAAAGACATCATCTGCCACCGCCCATAAGGATAATTCTTGTAAAATGTTTAGGAAATGGGTAGTATCACGTACAAATGAAGGTATCGTTTTCAACAAGGGACGTAAAAAAGAATCTACATAAGTAGATAAAGGTTCTAGTAAAGTGCCTCTGGTGGACACTATCGGGCGACCTGGTGGTCAATTCAAATTTTTATGTATCTTGGGAACGGTGTAAAACTTGGCTAGTTGAGGTGTTTTCACTAGCAAAAACTTGAACTCTTTATGAGAAATAATCTTCTTCTGTAATGCTTCTGTTGCTAAAGAAGTTATCTGCTTCTGTAATCGAGAAGTTGGATCTACAGACAATACTTCATATGTAGTGCAGTCTTGTAATTGAGTTAATGCCTCCTGTAAATAATATTGCCGATCCAGCACTACCAGTGCTCCCCCCTTGTCAGCTCTCTTAATTACTAAATCTGTACGAAACTGTAAACTATGTAGTGTCTCCAGTTGAACTGGGGTAAGATAATTTTTTCTTCTCGGGCTCTTTTTTGCTATTTCCCCTACTTCCTTCAAAACTAAATCCCTAAACACTTGTATGGCTGGAGGTAAAGGTGTAGGAGGCACCCATTGAGATTTAAAAGACAGAGGGACTCGGCCTGGATTATCCTCAATATGTTGCACATTCTCTACTGATTGATGTGAATCAAAAAAATGTTTTAAATGTAATTTTCTAATTAAATCCATAAAATCAATCTGAAACTGAAAAAAATCAAACGTGATGTGGGGAATGAAAGACAAACCTCGATCCAAAAGACCCATTTCCGTTTTTGATAACTCTTGTTTAGAAATGTTAACCACAACCGATTCACCTACAGGACTTATTTCTTCTGTTTGCCTCGATCGAGACGTTTGTTGTTGGATTCCTCTTTTTTTCGTCGGGGCCGGCCTTCGGTTTCCTCCAAAAAAACTTCTCTGGATGATGTTGTTCGACTGGAGTCAGAACTGTTATCTTCTTCAGTGGTATCACTGAACGCTACACGTTTTTTATCAGTAAATTTCTTCAATTTTCTCTGTGGGTTTTGCCAGGGATATACATAACCCGTTGCATAATCCATAGCATCCCGCTTTAATTTTTTGGGGTTTTTTGTCATAGTTTCTATCCGCAGCGTTTCTATCTGTTTTTTCATGGCATCTTGATGGCTCTGAAATTGCTCTTTGGGTTCCGTTTCTTTTAAGGCATCTACTAGATCCTTCGCTTCTTTTGAAAGCTTCTCTAATTGACCCTTTGCTGTACTCACTATCAGAACCATGAGATCTAAAGAGCACTTGTTTAGGATCTTATGCCATTTATCCATAAAGTCGGAATCCATGGCTGGAACCCTGGGTTCTTTATAGATACGTAAACCTCTGGGTATCTGCTCTCTATTAATGTATTCCAGTAATGAAGCTCTGTGTAATTCAGTTCTTGTTATTTTTTTATGCAATTTAGTAGCATTATCCCATTGAGATTCAAAATCTCCAGTCATCTCGGTAGTTGCTATCTCAGAAAAAGGAGTCTTTTCTTTTAAGAGTGATGAGATAAATTCTTGCGGAAAACTCAAAGTTTCCTTCCAACGTTGTGGACCCTCCATGGGCTTGTACTAAACAAATACTGAGGTCAGATCCAATGAAAGAGTGAACTACTATCCAATACCAATTGTGAAAAAATCCACTCTAGTACTTTTTTTTTCTTTTTTTCTTTTCAACCTAAATGCTTCTAACTCTTCACCACCGGTCTCAGATAAACGATACTTGTCTTTTACACCTTACTATGGGTATGGTAATTCACCCAATGCGGTGTTCGTTCACATCAATGACCGGAACTGTTTTCTTAAACAAAGTTTCTTTATGCTTTCTAAGTATTTCTAAATATTCTTATCTATTGAAAAATCATTTAAAACCAGAACACAACGCCATTCTACTTATCTGAAGCAGAACGGTGCTTGTTCAAATGCCCCTTTGACATGCGATGAAATAAAACACCCCAACGCCTCTGCAAGCACTCTGGCGTTTCTCCTGTTGGGTTCTTCAAGGGGATATTAGCGATGTTGTTCTCCAGGGCTATTATTCCATTCGTTGTTCTTCTATATACTCAAAACTTTTAATTCTATCAATACAAACAAAAGCAGAAAAAATCATATGGTTGATTAAATTTTATCAACTTTTTATCTCTTAACTTATATCATCACTAATGAAGTATTTTACCACAAAAACTGTTGAGGGCAAACCCATATTTTTTCATATTCTTCTGTTATATTCCTTTTTCGGTCAGTCCTCACTGCTGTTAACCGTTGTTTTCTGAGGTAACGAAAGACGCCAACGCATGCGCCTGAAACTTCCAATTTAAATACCCTCCCATTATCTCCATCTGAGGGAACTACCGGATGCAGGCCAGCCAATCCACACTGACATTCAATCCTCTTGGTTGAACTGTTTCTAAATGATGTATCCACCATTGTTCGCGGTACAAGAGAGTTTGTTCTCGGGATCTCCCGGTTAATCCTTTTAATATCTGTTCTACACACCAACATTGCAACTCATTAAAAGTATGGCCTAAATCCAAACAGTGCTGTACTATCGGTGCTTCCACCCGTCGGCACCGTATTCTGCTTTTGTGTTCTTTTATTCGAATTTTTAAAGCCCTAATAGTTTTACCAATGTAAAGAAGAGAACACGGGCATTGTATTGCATACACTACAAATTGCGATTCACAAGTAGTGACGTGTCTCAAACTATAGGTTCTTCCTCGGTAGGCAAACTCTGAAATTTCTAATATCACTGCACATACACTGCATTGACCACATTGCTTGTGTTTTCCCTGGAGTTGACTTCTCATAGCCCAATCAAGTGGTCTTAAAACTGTAGGGGATAGATACTCTTTAAAGCTCTTACTCTTCGTCCACACACATCGTACTTTTTTAGCTTGTAAACCTGGTACTGTCTCAAGAATAGCTTGATGTTTAGCTAAAATCTTTTGAATACATCCACTGAGCGGGGAAAACGTGGTGACGAAATTTATCTTATGGTCTTGTTCATTAACCTGTCGATTCCTAGGAGTCAATAAAAGCTCTCTATTGTTATAGAGAGCTCTTTTATAAGCTCGATGGACTATCTTTTTAGGATACCCCCGTTCCAAAAAATTCTTCTTCAAAACCTGTGACGCTTGTTTATATTCTTGTACTGTGGAACAATTTCTTCGGTATCTTAAAAATTGAGATATAGGAAGACTATCTTTAAGCCCTGTAGGATGAGCGCTTGAGTATCGCAAAAATGTGTTTTTGTGAGTGGGTTTACGATATACTGTGGTATGCCAAGTATCTGGAGCCCTCATTATTAATACATCCAAGTATGTAATTTGTTGGGTATGACATTCAAAAGTGAAAATTAAATTTGCATCACAAAGCAAATTCTCCTCTTTCTTGGCAGACCTCTAAAGATCATGGTTTAGGTCAGAAAGTTTCTTCTAGATTTTCTGATGCTCTCGCACTTTGGTCCTCAGCACAGTAAACCAGAGCTCTGTGCCAGGCTTTCTTTTGTACAAGTTTGCAGGAACAGGATTGAGCCATGAGAAAAACTGTGCAGGCTCGGGTTAGCAGGTATACACTATTTTTGGTGTGGCCTGAAGCAGTTTTGTGGAGAGGTACTATTAATGTACAGAAACTAGTTTTACAGGATAGCATGCCTATTATTAGTGTCCATGTGCTTTTGAGGCTATTTTATAACATTTATGATAAAAAAAATATCTCTTATACCCTGCACATCAAGAGATGTTTTAGCTTGCATGTTAAATTTTGCACACACACACATGCACTCTTTTTTATCACAAGTTTTAATGAATAGGTCTCTTAGAGATGGATTCATCAAGCTGTATGTCAGGTCCCTTCTCTGACCCTTTTCAAATCCAGGCTGAAAACTCACCTCTTTGCTGCTGCTGCTTTTGGATCTTGACTCACCTGATCTCCTTGTTTCTTTACCTTTCCCCCTTGTTTTATCCCTGTCTACACCTTCTGTGTTGTCTGTCTTGACTAGATTATAAGCTCTGATGACTTGTAGCGCTATACGAATGCTCAGAAGTAGTAGAATAGTTTTCCTAAAGATGTGGAATGGGGGAAAAGACTTGTAGTGAATCAGCTTCTTAATTGAAAATACTGCAACGCCCCTGAGTCAGGTCTTCCATTTTCTGAGTGGACAGGGCTGGAAATGTCATGAAGACAATGGTCATAGCCCTTGAAAAGAGGGGTTGAGGGTCCCAATTATCACACAAAGGATATAATTAGTGGTCAGACTTAGTGCTGATGATAGCAGGACCATCAGTGCAATGACTGGGCTAATTGATTTGGGAGGGACACAAAATAAAAATCACCAGGTAGTTGGCTTGAAGGCTCACTGTGTCTTAGCCATATAGAAGCTGGCTCTCTGTTGAGCTGCTCACCCAAAATGGTAGGAGGACATAAACATGCTATTGTAATGGATGGCAAGAGACAACCTACATTTGTGTTGTCAAGGTGAAGGGTTGTGTGGTGCTGTAAATTTGTAGAATGCAATGGCACAGGCGGTGCTACGATTGTGTATCAAGCACCACAGAAAGGAAGACGCAACCAACAAAAGAATTTATGAAAAATTATTGGTTTTAATGTACAAAAGGCATATGTACAAGTTCAGCATATTATCAATTCATATGGTATAGAAAACATCTAAAAATGTTCTTCAGATATAAACTGAACAGACTCACCTACAATTAATAATGCCGCATTCTATACAGAATATATACAGGTTTGGACTGGTTATCATAATACTATAGCAGGTTAATGAATAAACCAAGAACACCATTATTAAACTGAAGTAATTCCAGAATACTGATATCTTTTTCTTAATACAAAATCAAGAAAAAAAAGAAGGGGGTAAATTGAGGACTCCTGAAAGGCTTCTCTTCTCTAGGTGGACTGTACAAGCAGACAATTATCAGACATGGCGAACGCTCTACTTTAAGGTTTCACACTAGCACAATAAGCTGAGAATTTGGGCAGCATAACAGTTTATTTGGCAGTAGCTGCTCAGTACTTCTCATTGGATAATCTCTAATGATGTCATCATTATAGGACTTTTCTGTACAAACAGGAATGATAAGATCTCATGAGAGCTAGGGATATATTGATCAAACACACTCTGGTATTCGGTATACTTATAAACTTTAAGGCGGCAATTCAACCAATGAGCAGGCTTATAAAATAGCTTAGTGGTAGTCAAAGGTAATTGCCATCTGACATCCATTTCGTATATTTTTTCTGGACTGCGCCTGTAGTCTGTGGCTGTTGGTGGAGAGCTGTCCACACTGTGAAAGTCACCATCAGAGGTGGTTTTCTCACTTTGTAGCATCAACAAGCAGACCAAAGTCTTAACAGACAATTCAAAATACGCTACTCTCCTTGTCTAGAAGTAGTCCCTTAGAACAGGATTCACTCACTTTCAGAGAGTCTGCTCCTTCCAACTTCTACTTATTCTGGGTAGAGATAGAGGGTTTCAGCTCATTTCGTTGCCATTCAGTAACAACGGAAACGAATTTCAAAGCCTAGGTCTTTTTGCTGCCCATGTGAAACTGGTCTGTGATTTGCAGGTAAGTTGATGGATCGTAGCACAAAACCATGACTTATACTTTAAATAACTGTATGGTACAATGGCAATAAGACATTATCATTCTTTCAGAAGTCAATAACATGCCATAATACAGCATTGTTCTCCCAGGCGAGCAGCCACTTGGTCTGCTGGCAAGGGAAACCCTGTTTTTATTACACTGTGTGGATTTTAGGGCCTCTTTTATTAAAGCCTGTTAAGGATTTGGCATTAACATGCCAATCTCACGCTCCTTCATAGCAAAGCCTCCGGGTTAGCTGTCAGAGGCATGACCAGCATGTTCCCGGCAGCTAACGTGATGGGTTTACCTAACATGCATTCCTATAAAAGAGTCGTTTTTTGAAAAAGATGTTATAAAGGGAATGTGTCATTTGCAAGTGGGGAGAACCTTCCTACTGTCCAATTCATTCAGATTACTGCAAGAGAATAATGTATGTACGAGTCACCGTACCCAAAGATTCCAGTGAGGTTTCCACAGTGAGTTCTGCATAAGAAGATCCTAACCCTTGACGGAATGTTTAAAAAAAGCTGAGGTCTGCCACTTTGTGGCTTCTGAAACCATGCAAGTAATTTATGATCCAGTGCTATAGAGTATATTTTGGTCTGTCGCCAACTTAATGGCTTTGAAAGAAATACACGCTGAAAGTTCTGGCGTCTTGGATACACTACCTTATAAGCACAACGAACATCATACCCAACAAAAATGTGACTTAAATGCATGTTCCAAACATTTGTACAAATACTACAATACTTAAGAAATGGCGGGCCGGTATCGATAGGGTGCGGGCCCCATAACGTGGCCACCAGCGGGGGAGGGCACGGGCAAGAGAGGCAGACAGCAGGGTGGGGAAGGGGTGGCCCTGGTGATAAAAGGGAGGGAGGCTTCTGCCCGGGGTTGAGGGGGGGACATCACAGCAGGCGGGGTAGGACCTCACCAATGGAAACAAAGAGGGGAGGGGTACCACAGAAAGAAAAGAGGGGGTCCCGGGTACCGAAAAGGGGGCGCTGGGGATGGTAACAGGGAGATTAGGTACCAAGGGCCGGGGTGCCTGGCCTTGGTTACTAGGAGAATGGCAAACAGGCCACCTGGGCACCAACACGGAGTGGATGGTGATGGGAAAAGGGGGTGGGACACTGGTCATGGAGCAGGCCAGAGCCGCCGACCAGGCATTAGGGACTGTGGTACCCCTCCACATCAACCTAGGATGTATTATGATATGTATTATTTTAATCTTGTAAATATGTTTGTTAGAATGTATGGTTAGTGAGACAATTATTGTGTATCTGCATGCTGTGGCCTTGAAATCCACTAATAAGTTGGAAAATGATGGATCAAGTTGGAAAAGGATGGATCGGGCCTTGTCAATGGCATGCGGATCAGGGTGGGGAAGAAAGGGGGGTGGGGGGGGGCAGAGGAAGCCTGGAGCC
The DNA here is from genome assembly GCA_033557465.1 of Ichthyophis bannanicus. NCBI lineage: Eukaryota > Metazoa > Chordata > Amphibia > Gymnophiona > Ichthyophiidae > Ichthyophis > Ichthyophis bannanicus. Next base: position 840,279,634 of record CM066036.1, on the reverse strand, counting down.
AGTCCGGCATGCCACGAATTATGTATATTTGTGATCCAGTTGCCGGCAACACAAAGCTGTACTTTAATTACACAGGTGCCTCTCTTCTGATTTACCATCAAAACTCAGCAGGGCACTTTTCTGATAGCTGTCATGGATGGATGCTTTCTATCAAGTCGCATGATGCAGTACAAATGCTAACTCTGTAAAATAATACTGCAAGAATTGTACATTTTCTCCTAAAACAAATAACTAGACACTAATTTTTGCAAAGCAGAAACACAGTATGGCTTTTGGATCCATAACAAATGTGGGCCACCATTTTTAATTCTAGAGCAGGCCAAGTTAAAAATAGTTCTTCTGACACAAAACCCACGGTTAACTAATACTAGGACAAAAAAAAGGGCAAGGCAAAAATACATTTGTGCTATTTACATATGACAAATTGTTTTATGCATTATTTCAGCCTGATTTGGCATTTATCAGTGCTCTGAAAAAAAAGACAAAAATATTATAATTACACACCAGTTAACTGTCTGTACAGATATTTACGATCCGAGTCCCTCCAATGTACTTAATATTTGTCAAAAATCTACCCTAGAGAAATTATTTTTAAAATGTACATTCATGACATCGCTTAGCGTAGCATTCCTTGAACGCTTTTGCACAGTTGTGCTTAAGTTAAGACATCAAGTTGAGGAATTTACTCTCTTCAGCCAGAGTCGTTAACATGGAACTCATGTCTCCTATTGCCATATTGCTTATCCCATGTGAGATGGACGGGAGCATCACAGAGGTCCGTGGAGTTGTAAGGCGTGAGGAGCTCTGGGAGAGATTTTGCAGAATACTGGGGCTCAGGGTTCCTGACATCAAGCTCTGATGGTCACTATCATCCATAATAGCATCAAAATCTATTGCAGGAGGCTGCTCCAAGCCCTGTGAATCCACTGTGCTCGAAACCTGATTTACTCCTGGAGATGGCAAGGCAGCTGCTTTATGACGTGATGCACACTGTGGTCCTGTTGAGCATTCCACCTGATTAGGAAAGTTTCCATTTTGTTCATACATGTGGATTTGACCAGAATAATACATCAAATTATTTTCTCTTATATTATCTGCACATTGCTGAGGCTGTGTTGATACCAGACCACCTGGTTTGGGCGTAGCTTCTGCTGTTGTCTGGCTTGAGCTCATGTTATTCAAGAGATGTTGACTTCCCAAATATCCCATTTGCTGTACTGAGTGTAACCCTCGATGTTTGTTCACTGGACTTGGAGCCATTGGAGGCCGTGGCTGTACCATTCCATGAGTGAAAGTCTGTCCAGTTGAATCCATCATATTCTGCTGGGGAACTATAAGGTTTTGCTGATTTGAGGTCATTAAGGAAGGAGTATGATGAAAGCCATCCTGATTTAATGTAAAGTTCAGGCGATTTGTTTGAGATGAATCATTTTGGAAAGCTGGTTCATTAACAGTTTGGTTTGGTATTGTATGTTCTCTATTACAAGTAATCATTAAAGATGGATTGGTGATAGCATCCATTTGCTGAGAATGAACATGATGTCCAGACTTGACTCCTATGTTACTACATGAAGGAGAAAGTTGGTTTTGATCTCTGTTTATTGTGTTTGGGCTTACCATTTGCTGAGGCTGAGCAAATCCTTGATGTGGGCTCATTTGTGGGCTGATATTCGGACACTGATTTATTTGCTGTTGTCTTTGTTGCACATAATTTTGTCTTTGTGAATTTATAATTTGGTTTCTTGGCGCAAAACTTTGTTGAACTATATTCATATTGTTTTGATTTGTTTGTAACATCTGCTGATTAAAGTTCTGATACTGACCAAAATTCTGTTTCTGTTGAACAACAGCTAAATTGCCTTGAGAAAACGGTTGCTTTGACAAATTAGGCGTGACATCGATGGTACCTGAACTAACTTCATTCCATTGGACCGGCATGTTATTTTTACTTATATTTGAAGAAGCTTCAAGGCCAACGTGGCATTCTGCCATCGCCGATCCAGAATGGTTCATATTTCCATCAGTCATAGCCATTCTGCGTTGGCTCTGCAAATTCTGATGCTGCAGTTTCATGTTGCCTTGGAAGTTCTGCATTTGGTTACCATATTCCGAGTTATCTTCTTCAGTACCTCTATTGTTCTGAGATTTGATATATTGCACTACATCATCGGGTAGCATAAAATCATCCTCTCCACCATGGCCATCTGCATTACCCAACATTGCTTCCATAGCTATATTTTCACTAATATTGGGGGGCCGTGGTGAATACATGTGCCTATGAAGGCTACTGTCGGAATGTGTGTAGTTCTGAAGGACAAAATTCCTTCTGTCCACAGAATATGGTGGACAGAGAGGATTCATGTTGCTTGTGCTGTTGAAACGTTGAACTCTTGGAAAGGACATTGGATCAATAGTTGGCTTCCTTACAGGATCACTAGCACGTCTTGTACAGTTTCCTGGAACTTCCTGTGGAAATAGCATCGATGGCACATAGCCACATGTACCATTGTCACTACTACGTCTTGGTCCAGAAAGTAAAGGAAATGGAGGCAATGCAGACTCCGGCCCATCAAGGAGAGACATCTTGTTTCTCAAACTCATTCTTTCCATATTAGGTAGGGGAGTAGGTGGAGGGCCACCAGTGGCTGCAGCATACTTTGCTTTTAGCCTGTATTGCTGAACTGGTGTGAGATTAAGAAGACCTGGCACTCCACTACACTGGCTGATTTCACTTGATCTACGTGAAGCATCTGTAGAAATGGGGTCATAAGAATCCGCAGAACTCACATTATTTGGTCGGCTTCCATATTGTGAGACTTCACTGGAACGGCGGCTAGAAAAGTAAGGGGAAATGCCCGATGACCTGCGGCTGACAGTGTATGCCGAGCTCATAGTACTCGTTGCACTATCGCGGCGTTCATTGAGTTGATTCAGGGTTGTGACTTCATTAACAGACAGCTCCACTATTCTCTGATTAGGCAAGGTAGCAGCTGAACCACCAATATTTTCCAGCAATGAACCTGAAAGGTGCAAAAAAAGTATTCCATTAGTTAAAAAGTTTAAAGGTATGAATGAATTACCCCTTCTGTAGCATGCATAATGCTTTAATTTCATGCACTCTACATAATTTGCCAGCAAGAGGAAATCATCTGAGCAGGTGACTTCAAGCAAGGGAACTACAAAGGCTTGTATTTAAACAGCACATGTCCACAGCTAGATTATTCTGATCCACTGCCTCCCATAACTCATACAATTAATCTTTTGACTGTGCAAACCTGTCCTTAGACTTCTTTGATCTGTGTTTGAGTCTCAGCTGAGGTATATACTAAAAGGAAACCAAGGACCTGATATTCAGTGGTGGCAGATAGCCGCTGTGAAGCGGCTAGCCATCGCCCCCCAACTGAGTCCTGGATATTCAATGCCGGGACCATATCCGGTCACCAGCCTTGAATATCCAGGTCAGCCAGACAGAAGCAAAGCTAACCATGCAGTGGCGATATTCAATTGCTGCCCAGTTAGCTTTAGCAGTGAAAGTTAGGCCACCTTTAAGGTGCTTACTGATAACTGTGCAGTGGCTAAATACCGCACTACCCAGTTATCGCTGGCTACGCTTTTGCTCTGCTCCTGGAAAGCTCAGATTCTAGCCAGCTAGAATTGGGGCGTTCAGTGGGGGCACTCAGGTCTACTAAATGTGTTAATCACTTTTAGTATTGGGCCCCAAGAATTCAGAAGAGCATTGTCAGCTAAGATGGATGTCTATGTCCCTTACTACCTCAGGAATGCTGTTTTGGTCATGGGAATGTAGACAGCCTCCAAAAAATATTCTTCATGTTCTTTTAAAATGAAATATGACTGTATTAAGAATTAACAAGATATCAAAATGGCTGTTCCTCCCATTCACTCAACAGTGGTCAAATTTAAGACATCAAGATAAAGGACAGGATATAAATGACCTCTCTCTTACTTTGACTAAGTCAGGCTGCTCATTCTGAATTGATTACATCTGTTATAGAAATCTTTGTTTGGTGTGTTTTAGCTGTTATATTGTGTGATTGTTCTATTTTTTTGTTTTATTATGTGATTTGCCTGATGATGCCTCTAATTGTTGTCTTATGCTTTTCTTGGTGTTTTGTTTTTCTGGGCTGAAATATGGAAATTCTGTAGGTCTCCTAGCGCTCGACTAAAGATCGGCAAGGAAGAAATTGAGTTAAAGAGATAAGCAACAATTCATCATCTTCTCCTATCCTTATTTATCAGAATTAGTAGAAAAACACTTTAAAGCATCATTTTTTGAGGATCAAATTTAATGCTAGCCACCTCCGATTTTGTAAGTACACCTCTCCTACGGCATTGTGGAAAATGAGTTTCTATTGGCTAAACAGCAGGGATAGAGAGAGAGGTCTGGGGATATTACAGATGCTGAACCTTAGATCCAGATGTTCAATGTCAGGGCCATACCTAGCCACCAGCACTGAATATCCAGGTCAGCTGGACAGACAGGAAGCTAACCAGGCAGCTGTGAGATTTAGCTTCAGCGGTGAAAGATAGGCTGGCCTTTGCTAAGCCTGACGTTTGCCGCCCAGTTATTCCTCGGTGGTGAAAGTCAGGTTCAGCAAAGGCTAGCTTATCATTCACCGATGAAGCTAACTGGGCGGTGGCTGAATATCGCCACAGCGCGGTTATCCCCAGAAGCCAGCCCTGGAATGCCCATGGAACAGCCTGATACTAGCATCCGGGAGTTCAGCAGCAGCCTGATACTAGCATCCGGGAGTTCAGCAGCAGCAGCCTGATACTAGCATCCGGGAGTTCAGCAGCAGCCAGATACTAGCATCCGGGAGTTCAGCAACAGCCAGATACTAGCATCCGGGAGTTCAGCAGCAGCAGCCTGATACTAGCATCCGGGAGTTCAGCAGCAGCCTGATACTAGCATCCGGGAGTTCAGCAGCAGCAGCCTGATACTAGCATCCGGGAGTTCAGCAGCAGCAGCCTGATTACTAGCATCTGGGAGTTCAGCAGCAGCCTGATACTAGCATCCGGAAGTTCAGCAGCAGCAGCCTGATACTAGCATCTGGGAGTTCAGCAGCAGCAGCAGCCTGATACTAGCATCTGGGAGTTCAGCAGCAGCAGCAGCCTGATACTAGCATCCGGGAGTTCAGCAGCAGCAGTCTGATACTAGCATCCGGGAGTTCAGCAGCAGCCTGATACTAGCATCCGGGAGTTCAGCAGCAGCACCTGCAGATGTTAATTAACCTTGTTAATGCCGCTGAATACCCCGTGCAAGGGGATTAACACGGTTAGCAGGTCTGTTAACCGTGTTAATCCCTTTAAATATCGGACCCTGGGTATACTCTTAGGTGGATTAACAGAGGACATTTTCAGCCAGTTCACCCGGTTAGACAGCTGTTTCCTCAGATACATGGCTTTGAAAATGGCCCTCAAAGATCTAGGACAGTGGTATCCACTCCAAGTCCTTAAGGTCTGCCAGTAGGTCCAGTTCTCAGGATATCCTTAATAAACATGCATAAAAGAGATTTGCATAAAATGGAGGTAGTTTGCCTGCAAGTGATCTGGATGATGCTCTAATAAATTCATTTTTTCTTCCTGACCCTCAAAGCAGGCATTTTGTGCTGAAATGTCAACATCGGGTCTAGTAGAAATTGGGCAAGATGTACAAAGTGCTTGATGAAGTAGAAAAGACTATGTTAGATTAGTATCACGTTTCTCTACGATTCAGTGAGCACGCTCACATGTTGCCTTTTTCTGAGCATATTTAAATATTTCAGCATTTCAGCTGTTAATTTTGATTGGTTCTGTTGAAATAGAGACAAGTGATGATATGACAGGAATAGGCATTGAGCTGAAAAAGTGTTTTTTGTGCATAACTGATTTTGATGTCTCCTTAAATATCAGCATGATAAATTTGGTGTGTGGATAGTTAAATTTTTGGTTTGATATGCAAATCTCCTCCATACATATTAATTAGGGGTATCCTGTAAACCTGACCCATTGGAGGCCCTGGAGGATTGGCAGTGAATAGCACTGATCCAAGGGGTAAATGTATAAAACTTTATGTTTGTAAAGCTTGTTTTACGCACAGAAAAGGTTTTTTATACAGTGCCTTGCAAAAGTATTCATCCTCTTGGTTTTTGTCTTGTTTTGTCACATTACGTTCAACCTGGAATGAATATGGAGGTTCATTTGGATGTTAGGTAATGGACCTAACAATATAGTCCAAACTGGTGAAGTGAAATAATAATACAAAATCTTGAATATATACAAAAACAAATAAAAACTGAAAAGTATTTAGGGATTGCTATGAAACCCCTAAATAAGTTCTGGTCCAACCAATTAACTTCAGAAGTCACATAATTAGTTGATTGCACTGTGTCCAATCAGTGTCACATAGAAACATGAAGACAGAAAAAGACCACATGGCCTATCTAGTCTGCCCTTCCATATCAACCACTACAACAGTCCCCTTTTTTCCTTTAGAGATCCTCTGTGTTTGTCCTACGCTTCTTTGAATCAGATACTGTCCTCATCTCTACCTCTACATGATCTGTCACTTGATGCCTGTATAAATATACCTGTTCTGAAAGGCCCCTGACTCTGCAACACCACTAAGCAAGCAACATGAAGACCAAGAAACACTCCAAACAGGTCAGAGACAAAGTTGTGTAGATCAGGGATGGGTTATAAAAAAAATATCCCAAATTCTGAATATCCCACGGAGCACCATTAAATCCATTATAACAAAATAGAAAGAATATGGCACCACTACAAGCCTGACAAGTGAAGGCCGCCCACCAAAACTCACAGATCGGGTAAGGAGGGCATTAATCAGAGATGCCACAAAGACACCAAGGATAACCCTGAAGGAGCGGCAAAGATTCACAGCGGAGATGAGAGTATCTGTCCATAGGACCACTTTAAGCCGTGCACTCCACAGAGTGGGGCTTTATGGAAGAGTGGCCAGAAAAAAGCCATTGCTTAAAGAAAGAAATAAAAAAAACACATTTGGAGTTTGCGCAACAGCATGTGGCGGACCCCCCCCCCCCCAAACACATGGAAGAAGGTTCTCTGGTCAGATGAGATGAAAATTGAACTTTTTGGCCATCGTGGGAAACGCCACCCCAAGAACACCATTCCCACAGTGAAACATGGTGGTGGCAGCATCATGCTGTGGGGACAAACTGAGCACCCTAGGGATGGACCCTAAAGTTACTGCTTGGGTTAGAAATTGGTTGGGTGGGAGGCGACAAAGAGTACAAGTAAATGGAGCTCACTCTGAGGAGAAGGATGTTACCAGTGGTGTGCCCCAGGGATCTGTCCTTGGTCCGATTCTTTTTAACATCTTTGTTAGTGATATAGCGGAAGGGCTGTCGGGTAAGGTTTGCCTCTTTGCGGATGATACCAAAATCTGCAATAGAGTAGACACCCAGGAAGGTGTAGATAACATGAGGAGGGATCTAGCTAAGCTTGAAGAATGGTCTAGAATTTGGCAGCTGGGATTTAATGTTAAAAAATGTAAGGTCATGCATTTGGGCTGCAGCAATCCAAGGGAGCAATACAGTATAGGAGGTGAAGTACTTTTGTCCACTAAAGAAGAGCGGGACCTAGGCGTGGTTGTGTCTGATGATCTTAAAGTAGCTAAACAGGTAGAAAAGGCGACGGCAAAAGCTAGAAGGATGCTTGGGTGCATACGGAGAGGAATGGCTAGCAGAAAAAAGGAGGTGATAATGCCTCTGTATAAGTCTTTGGTGCGACCTCATTTGGAGTATGGTGTGCAATTCTGGAGACCGCACCTTCAAAAGGATGTGAACAGGATGGAGTCGGTGCAGAGGGTTGCTACTAAAATGATTAATGGGCTTCATTATAAAGCATATGAGGACAGACTTAAGGATCTTAATATGTACACCTTAGAGGAAAGGCGGGATAGAGGTGATATGATTGAGATGTTTAAATACCTCCGTGGCATAAATGTTCAGGGAGAGAGCCTCTTTCAATTGAAAGCAAGTTCTGCTACGAGGGGACATGGGATGAGGGTGAAGGGAGATAGATTCAGGAGTGATATGCGGAAACATTTCTTTACGGAAAGAGTAGTGGATCCGTGGAATAGTCTCCCAGTGGAGGTGGTAGAGATGAGGACAGTAACTGAATTCAAAAAAGCATGGGACCAACACAGAGGATCTCTAAAGGTAAAAAGTGGACTGTTGTAGTTGTTGTTATGGAAGGACAGACTAGATAGGCCATGTAGTCTTTTTCTGTCATCATGTTTCTATGTTTTTCATTGGCAGGGACAGGAAAACTGGTCAGGATTGAAGAAACAATGGATGGCACTAAATACAGGGAAATTCTTGAGGAAAACCTGTTAGTCTGCCAGAGATTTGAGACTGGGATAAAGGTTCATCTTCCAGCAGGACAATGACCCTAAACATACTGCTTAAGCTGGTTTAAAGGGGAACATTTAAATGTCTTGGAATGGCCTAGTCAAAGCCCAGTTGAGAATCTGTGGCATTACTTGAAGATTGCTCTACACCAATGCAGCCCATCTAACTTAAAGGAGTTGGAGCAGTTTTGCCTTAAGGAATTGGTGAAAATCCCAGTGGCTAGATGTGCTAAGCTAATAGAGAAAAACAATAGGGAAGAACAACCCAAACTATGGTTACACGATGCAAGGTTCCACATTAGGAACCACCACCCAGGAAAAAGATTTAGGCGTCATTGTGGATACCATGTTAAAACCCTCGGCCCAGTGTGCAGCGGCGGTCAAGAGAGCAAATAGAATGCTAGGTATGATAAGGAAAGGAATGGAAAATAAAACAAAAGATATTATAATGCCTCTATATCGTTCCATGGTGAGACCGCACCTTGAATATTGTGTGCAATTCTGGTCGCCGTATCTTAAAAAGGATATAGCGATTTTAGAAAAGGTTCAGAGAAGAGCCACCAAAATGGTAAAGGGGATGGAAGGATACTCCTATGAAGAAAGGCTAAAAAGGTTAGGGCTCTTTAAACTGGAAAAGAGACGGCTGAGGGGAGATATGATAGAAGTCTATAAATTAATGAACGGAATGGAACGGGTAAACGTAGATCGATTGTTTACGTTATCAGAATATAGAAAGACTAGGGGACATGCAATGAAGCTACAGGGTAAACTATTTAAGACAAATAAAAGAAAATATTTTTTCACTCAACGTGTAATCAAACTCTGGAATTTATTACCGGAGGATGTAGTAAAGGCTGTTAGTGTAGCTGGGTTTAAAAAAGGTTTGGACAAGTTCCTGGAGGAAAGGTCCATAAACCATTATTAAGAAGTGGCCGAAGATATCAATGCTTGACCCAGTACAAGCATTGTGGAACTTGTGTCTCTTGGGGAAACTGCTAGGTACATATGACCTAGTTTGGCCACTGTTGGAAACAGAATACTGGGCTTGATGGACCTTGGTCTGACCCAGTATGGCATATCTTATGTTCTTATGTTCTTATGAGACATACCCCAAGAGACTTGCAGCTGTAATTGCAGCAAAAGGTGGCTCTACAACATATTGACTTTGGGGGGTGAATACATATGCACACTCCTGCTTTCAGGTTTTTTTGTCTTAATATTGTTTGTGTCCCAATAAAGGCTATTTTGCACCTTCAAAGTCGTAGGCATGTTGTGTATATCACATGGTGCTAACCCCCAAAATTCCATTTTAATTCCAGGTTGTATTGCAACAAAACAGGACAAACACAGAGGGGATGAATACTTTTGCAATGCACTGTACATGGTGTGCCCACATCCATGTGTAAAAGGTAGGCGCAAGGAAAAAGTGTGCCTACTGTTATGCGATGTGCCTGTAGGCATTCACTACGGAAGTAGTTTGGGCAGAGCGGAGTTAAATATTTGAATAGACAAGTAGACTATATGCAGACGCTTACAACTTTTCCAAAGTAGGCGTAAATATATGCGTGTCATTTGTATGCTATTGGGGCTGGTTACAAAGGCACATGAGCACTTACTAAATGTTGCCTTTATAAAACAGATTTAAAATAAAGGCCTTTTGGGACTTCTTACATGGATGCCCTGTTATAAAATGACTTCTAGGGGACTTATCATGTCAGTCACAGATTTATCAGATCATACTGGTGATCAGGCCCAGCTTCAGACACAGGCAACTCACTAGGGCATCAAATTCTGAAGGCACCAAATACCCAGACCAAGGAGGAGCCTGCTCTTGTTTACCTTAAGACCATGTGCTGCTGCAAGGGAGCGTTTCAGATCTCTGCCCTCCCTGGGATCTATTTCTGGTCTTTCTTGTTGATCCCTAATCTTAAATCCAGCCCTGGTGGTTATGACATCACAAAGGAGAACACACATACTGCATGAAACAATTGACACTTCCCTAAATAAGGTTGCATCAGACATTCTTATATGGACATAGACTGCTGTGGGTCCCCTTAGTGGGAGAATAAGGTAGTATATTAGCCTAAGAATAGAAAAGACATGAACTAAATATGATTCAGCAGTAAATGTATTTCATAAAAGGTGAAAAAAAGTAATAGAACCCAATCGGAATTACCCCAAATCACCAAACAACAAAAATTTCGAGTATCAAAAAATCCCCTAGAACCCTAAAATTCTCTTTTTGTCGGAGCTGGTCAGCACAGTGCTGAGAAAGGATTCATAGCACCACCGTGACCTCTCCTTTTATTAAATAACTTTATAAAAGTAGGAATTTCTTAACTTAGCTTTTGCCAAAGCACTGCCAAAACGCCAGAAAGACAGACGACGTGGCTCACGTTTCGGGTTTTCTTTCAATTTTACCAAGAAACCCTGCTGGAGATCTGTCAACAGCCGATTGTTTGGACCTGAGGCAGGGTTTCTTGGTAAAATTGAAAGAAAACCCGAAACGTGAGCCACGTCGTCTGTCTTTCTGGCGTTTTGGCAGTGCTTTGGCAAAAGCTAAGAAATTCCTACTTTTATAAAGTTATTTAATAAAAGGAGAGGTCACGGTGGTGCTATGAATCCTTTCTCAGCACTGTGCTGACCAGCTCCGACAAAAAGAGAATTTTAGGGTTCTAGGGGATTTTTTGATACTCGGAATTTTTGTTGTTTGCTGGTTTCATAAAAGGTGAGCATTTCTATCGGTTATGAAATTTATTGTATTTATTTGCAAAGCTTTTCTATACCGCCCCTTCCCAAGATCAAGGGCAGTTTACAAAGTACTAACTGATTAAATCGAAACATAGGTAGAGTTACAGCAAAATATGGTATAGCATAGGATAACAACAACAACTTATTTACATGCAAAACTATTTACAGGTTTTCCATAGTCTACAAATTTTTGGTTTATGTGTGATAATAATATAAGTGTAAGGTGAGGTTATCAGTGAAATGAGGGCTATCCATCTAGCGGGGAGGAGTTGAAGTGGTACTAATAGGTTGTCTTTAAGTTGGGTATAATTCGTTCGGGCTGTAGTTATTGCCATAATGCTTGGTAAAGAGAAGGATATTTTAATTTGTTTCCTGAATGTTTGGAGGTCCTTGATGGATCTCAAGGTGTCTGGTAGGGCGTTCCATAAGGTAGGGGCAACACAGGAGAATGCTCTATTGCTTATACATTATTTTGTTTTGCAGAATTCAGTAGGGATTTTAATAGTGTCCTGGGAACATCCTCTTTTGGTTCTTGTATCTGTTAAGGGGATGATTAGTGATGATAGAAATGACGGTGCTATGTTATTGAGTAATTTAAGTGTGGTCATCGACAATTTAAATTTATTATGCTTGTGATAGGGAGCCAGTGAAGCGTATGCAAGATGGATGTAATGTGGTCGGCAAGAAGGGCCTTATAAATGATTCTAGCTGCGACATTCTGGGGAATTTGTAGTTGGTTAATGGTCTTCTTGGATATTCCATGGAGTAGGCTATTACAAAAGTCGACGTGAGGGATGGCTAGGCTTCTACCACTGATCTGAAGTCATAGTGGTCAAGCAGAAGTCTAAGGTGCTGTAGGATTTGTAATTTGAAGAATATGTTTCTTGTGATCATTTTTATGTGTGTTGCCATGCTGAAAGTTTAGTCTAAGGTAACCCCCAAATATTTTACCTCTTTTCTGACTGGTAACTCCATGTTATACATGGGAAGAATCATAGAGGGTGAAATTCTGGTTTCGTGAGGTGCATGTTAATCACTAAAATACCATGAGTTGTACACATAGTTGGCCTCTGAAATTTATGCAACTTCCTCTAAAATTACTCCCATAATGTGATACTATCACTTATAATGCTAGAAACTCAGATCCCTTTCTATGCCTGGTACCTACAGTACCTAAATATAACTTGTCGTGAATTATGAGAAAGGTGTGCGCTAAATCCAATTCCCTTTCCCTTTAAGTGTACTTTGGAAACGCCGTATAATACATAGAGGCGCTGATATTCAGCCTTCAGTGTCCAGGTAAAGCTAAATGGAGAACTTTGCTTTAACTTTAATCCAGATATTTAGCTTGAATCCACTTTGGCTTATCCAGGTAAAGGTCTGGGTAAAGATAAGGTCTGGGCAGCCTGATTGAACCAGACGACTTTGGTTGACCAACCAAAGTGAAATAATGCCCTAGCTAGATTAATTTTTTTCTTGTTGTTAACAAGATATTCAGACAAAATTTCAGCTGCCAGGGTTTATCTGTCTAACTCTGAAAACTTGCGGGGCAAACTTATAGAATATGGAGCTCTACAGGTAGAAGCTTACACTTACCATTGCCTGATATGGGAGGAAGCTTGACATTTCTGTTTTGCGGAGCTGGGCACACCCAAGAGCAGGAATCCTTGACGGTCTTCAGCTTCTCTTTCTTGAGCTGTTCCAGTTTTTGCATTGCTGTCATATGTTTCCTCAGCTGGAGGCTGAATGTTGAAGTGCCAGATGAAACCGTTGAGTCCACAACAGGAGCGCTGTCATCTAATGCGGTCAGGTCTCCCAGGCTCCCCCCACTCTGCATGTTGAGGTCTACTCCACTGTCATTGTTGTTGGTACTGCCAAGCGGTGATGGCTCGCTGCTGCATGATGACTGGCCGCCAGGGCTGGACTGATACATCTGGGAAAGAACAGGCATAGTAGGGGATCTCAGTTTCTAGCACTATCAATAACGGCATGACACTATGGGGTAATTTTATAAGGAATTATGTAAATGTAGGCACCAACAATGTGTTTAATTTATTTATTTATTTGGCATACATTTATACACCGCTCCTTCCAGAGATCAGAAGCGGTTCATCGTTGTACAAGATTGGGGAGAGGGGACAAGACAAGGGAGGGATAAAATACCAAAGTTTAAACTGTGGTATTTTAGTGATTTACAGGCGTAGTTACGCTAGGTAGCATTTTATAAGCCCACGTGTAGCCCTTATGGCGTCTGCTTTCACAGTGGGTGTGCACATAGGCGGAGTTTGGGCAGAACATGGATAGAGCAGCAAGTACTTGCATTGATTATAAAATCGTATAACTGATGCATGTTTCTTACAAATCTAGGCTCTAGGACTGCTGTAAGGGATCGTGCTTTAAATGAATGTTCATACGTTTTCACTTACACCTCATCTGATAAAATCAAGTGCAGTGTAATTGCTGTTAACTAGGTGTGACTTTATAAAATTACCCTCCACATGGACATCCTAACAAATCCCTATTGCATGAACCGTTAGGAATTTGTTTTGCCTGCGGTATTTCTTGCCCTGGGCTGATTTCCATACTTTAACGACCTCAGCATAACACGCAGTTATAGGCAACAGAGTTTTGATACTACTCAACCTTCTCATTTCTTGAATAAACCAAGTTACAAATTTGGCAGTCAGTTTTCAATACTCCACAAACCACACATTGCTTTAAACGGATAAGAAATCCATTTAAAGTTATGTGGATCTATCCAATGGCAGCAAAGGAGAGGTACCACCACTGAATAAATAACTTTATAGCACATTTAGCAAGTCATTTCAAAAGATTTGCATGGTATTTCCACTTGTATATTCTCTACAAATATAAAGGGAAATTTTGATTGAGTCACTATTACATGTTTAAATCCGCAGCACGCATAATTTGGAAGAGGTCATGTTGTAAGCATAGTTTGGGTGGACTGGCAAAATTTGCATGTATTTCTGATTTTACAACAGCAATATGTACATACTTTTAAAAATCTGGATGTCTGCATTTAGACCTGCCTCAAGGCAGATTCGTTTCAACCTGGAGTTTGCACCAGTGATTGAGGGGGCAATGGTGCTTACCTCTCAGGTGTTAAAAATCAACTCAAAATGTCATAAAGAATATTTTCACTCAGCTCCTTAACTGGCTCTTCCTGGACATCCCATTGTTTGAAATCTGCCACTTCCAAGCGTAAATGCCAGCACTTGCAAAAACTGCCGCTTCTACATTTAAATGCGCCATCTACATGCGCAGAACCCTGAGGAATGCCTGTTCTCTTTTTGAACAAGTTTCTTTGTAGAATAGCTGCTCCCAGTGTGTCCACTGCCAGACAGAGCCAACCTGTCCACTAGGTGGGCTAGGCAGCTGCCTAGGGTGACGGACACGGCTGGGGCTATTGACTTGAGCTGGCCCTGCTGTCAGATACATGTGTATTTCCTGCAGCCTTATAGGTACTTTATAAAAGGTGCCACATTCAGCAAACCTTTTGCTAAATATGTTGCTAGATGCAAACCTCCTGACTGGGGCAACCCTTTTTCTCCCTAGATGCCCTATGCAAAACTGGGTTTTACGCTTCTGCAGATAACGTCGTCATATCGCTGCTATCTGTATAAGTTTTAAGCTGTCTGCCAGATCGCAGCAAATTTTGCCCCATTTGACGTGTTGAGCTTTTGGTCATAGAGCAGGTTAACTTTAAAATAGGGCAGGAAAGGTACATATACTGCATCTGTTTATAAAGGCATCATACATATCTTTATAAATTACACAAGGGAGAGGGGGCAGACGCATTTGCACACATGCATGCAAGTTGTAAAATATATGCATGAGTGCCAATCCTGCCCCCAGTCTGCTCATATCCACCCCCTGGGAACACCTACTTGCATAGTGCATACAAGCATGCGCTATATATCTGTGTCCCTACTTCTATGTGTGCATACTCCAGGACAATTTTAGAGAAGCCCACTTAAGCATGTGAAATACATGCTAAAGCCCCTAGTGAAACGACACCTACAGCATTTTGGAAACCAAGCAGCTGATGGTCTCGTTCATGATGGTATCTGACAGGCGATTCAATATTTTTGAAAAGCAATTCTCTAATCAGTCTAATAATGCTCGTTTGAAATAGACACACAAAGTTTGAAGACCACCAGTCAGGTCTTAGGCAGGCAGCACCTGCAAAGTATGTTGTATAGCTTATTAGACATTTCTCTTTTGCAACTTTGTCTTTCTGATAGTCAAGTCTGCCTCCCTTTTTCCTTTATCGGCAGTTTTAAAACCAATAATATCGGTGGCTCACCTTAGTACCGACTGTCCTTAGGAAGGTTTAATAAAGAAGCAGAAGAGCAGAAAGAAACAAAAGATCGTTAGGACAAAAATGATATTAGCAGAAAAGTTAAGATCTGCAAAACAGTGAGGAAAAGACAAACACAAAACCAGCAAGGAGCTACTTGTATTTGAATGGGGCAGGCCTGTTCTGGAACAGAAAGTGCAAACATCCTTCACATCAGAGATGAACTTTCTTTCAGTTCATTTATATGCGTAAAGATTTATGTTTATGTTTATGCAATAAATGCATAAATGTTTTTCTTTATGCACGTAAGTCAATGTTATACATGTAGAAATGAATTCAAATGTACACACAACAAAATGAAATAAATCAAAAATATTAATGGAATTTAAAAAACGCAAAATAAAATGAAATAAAAAATTTGGAGGCTACACCCCTTCTTCGTATTATGAAACTGATGCCATGCGATGAGGGAGGTTATGGGGTGAGAGGTAAAACAAGGGGCTAACAGGTGTCAGGAATGAAGGCACAGTGACCCACCAAGGTCAAAGTTAAGGTGTAATTCAATATACTCCCAATTTTCCTAGCATATTGTACACCATTTTGGCTCTTATGCTTTGCAGCGTAAGTTATTTTACTGTTCTAAAATGTTATTTTGTCCTAAACTACTGCACAACATACTCACATTATGTTCTGATTTTTCTCACCTGCTCTATTTTTTAGAAGACAATTGCACAGTTCCTTAAAAAGTCATTTTTACTTGTTAAAAAAACATACAACTATGCCATTTATGTATAATATAGGCTCTCCTTTTACTCAGGGATGACACTAAAAATATGTCTTTGGCTAGGGCTAAGAACCAAGGCTATGTGTACTTCCAGAACCCTGCAAACATGGATCCAAACTCTGGCCTCTAGTTGACCCCATTGATTCATATTTCTCCTCCCCCCCCCCCCCCCGCCTCAGAAATGTGCATGCTATCTCTACAATATCCCTAGCCATGGTCGGTCTACAGAGTAGAAGATAAGGTCTTCTTTTTTCATAAGGAAACTATCATTTTACCTGGTTGTTAGCTTACCATGGAATTCTCAGTCTTTACGGTTTTGAGCTGTAAGCAGTCCTCCCGGCCTCTGGAGGTACCGTTAGCCTCCGCGTGCTCTCCTGAAACCCGGCTGCTCTGCTTGGCTCTTGCTTCATTGTCCCCATTTCCCTTTGGCGGAGGTGGTCGAGGGTGAACGTCGTTGCGCTGCTTTTTGGTGACATGTGCCTCGGGCCCATGGACCGTCTTCACATGTTTTCTGAGGGAGCTAGGGTCAGTGTATCTTTTTGTACAGCCAGGGATTTTGCAGACATAGGGTTTCTGGCAAGAAGACAAAGAAAATGCTCATTCCCTGAGTTTGTCCTGGCCCATTTTAGCTGGCATACTGTGATTTGCAAGAACTTTATTAATTTCATTAACATGCATACAGATTAGCTTCTGTTAAGTCTTAGTAAATTACAAATGAGCGAACAATACAAGATACAGTTTGCTATTATTGCTAACTAGCGCGCATCAGTGAATTAAGATGAGGAACTTATGATTTTAGGAAGGTAAACTTATATAAAGAAGCAAAACTGCAAAATATCATCTTGGAATTGTTCAGGAAGAGGCAACACAAGACTCTGGCCCAGTATTCAAAAGGACTTCTATGTTTAAATTATTTATTTACATTCTCTTATATACTGTGCTATTCTGCATCAGTGTGGTTTACATTGAGCAAACTGAAATTACATTGAACAGGGCATTATAACTTGGAGATAATTATTGTACAGGGAACATGGGCTATGGAGGGTTAAGTGGCTTGCCCAAGACCACAAGGAGCACTTGTGGGACTAGAAACCCCAGTACTTCTGGCCCAAGGTTGCTGTCTTCTAGTGGGATTTGAACTCCTGACCTTCTGGCCTGCAGTACCTTGCCCCCAACCACTAGGCCACTCCTCCACTCCACTAGTTAGCAGCCACTAAACTTATAAGTGCCCAGTTCGTGAATTTTCAATGGTCATGTACTAATAGGGCCACTGAAAATTCTTACACAGCATCATGGTACTACCTGAATAGTAACAGGTTAAAGCAAAGAGCAGAGCAAGAGTATTCCACCAATTATATGGACAGCCTGCAAGAGTCAGTACAGATATAGCTAAGTGGTTTAATGTAGGTCAGCAAAAAAAAAAAGGCAGCTCTAAATTAAACTGCTTATGTATACAGAAGCAACTGATGATTGCCAGTATGGGGGAGCAATTGTATTAACCTTTCCAGCATGCATCTAAAAGGGCTTTTATAAAATTGCCCCAGAAGCAACATATGGAAAAGTAGGTGTTGTGATAAGAAGGCACGCACTTCTATGTCACTCGCTTGTAGGCATGCTCTGGGGCAGAGTTTGGGTGGAGTGCAAGAGGGTCATGAACTATGCACATATTTCTTGAAATACTTCGATATGTGCATACTTTACATGTTAGCATTTATACCTTCTTCCGAGCATGCATACTGTCTGCGGCTTCAATCTTGCTGCAATTTCTGCAAGATTGGGGCCTAGTATTTTATAAAGATAGATGCACACACACATGGCATGGAGGAGTGGCTTAATGGTTAGAGCACTGGCTTGATCACCAGTTCCAATACGGCCCCATCTTTTGGCTCCACCCCCATTGCCCTAAACCCTTCTTTTAAGTATCTGGGCATCTATATCAGCACTGAACTTTCTTTTACACCTCATATCAGTCAGCTCACCTGGTCAGCTTCCATTGCCTAATGTAGATTTCATGTTTTGCGCTCCCTGCTCGACCACACTGCACAAACATATATCCTCCTCAGCATAGTCATTGCACATCTTGACTACTGCAATATCATTTTTACCAGCCTCCCTCTCCATCAACTGAAGAGATTCCAATATATTCAAAACACTGCCTTTCATGCCTTTGCACACACTAGGAAATACAACTACGTGACTCTACTCTACATCCAACACCATTGGCTCCCACTTCCTCAGCATATTCAGTATAAAATTCTTACTCTAATCTACAGTACATGGTCCTGCATAATAAAGCCTCCCCAGTATCTTTCTTCCCTAACTATTCCATATGTGCCTCCCCGCTGCCTACCCTCCTTCCACGACAAAAGACTGGTTCACTCCTCATCATCCCGAGCTAAATACAAATCTACCAGATGATCGGCTTTTTCTTCGTGGCTCCGACCCTCTTGAACTGCTTGCCTTCCTATACCATCTCAAGCTCTCTTTCCCCAAGTTTAAATCCCTACTGAAAACTATTTATTTGAGCAGGCCTTCAGTATGGACACAGCCTAGGGGCACTGCAAAAGAATAAGAAAGATGTACAAATGTAGTTTTTCTGGGAATGTATGCTCTATCCTCTGGATGCCAGTCTCTTTGTCTCTTTCCTAAACTCTACTGGAGTTCCTTTCTATTTTATTTTTATTTTTTAAACCGCTCTGTATGCCCAACAAAGGGTAGTATATCAAGCATTAACAAACGATAAACAATAATTTATCCATTTAGTGATGAGAAGGATAGAAGGTTAAATGGATAGGGCCCGATTCCGAGTTGGACTTGCCGGCCCTCTGTGCGTCCGCTCGGAAACGGACACACAGAGTTAGCCAGGATTCTGATCCTGCGGGGCATGTCTAGCCCCGCGGGATCAGAATCACGTCCAGACCTGTACGTGAAGGCTGGGACCCCAATTCAGGTTAGCCTGCACGTACGGGCCTTGCCCAGATAACTCAGTCAGGGCTTTTGAATGGAGCCACGGCACCATGGCATCCGGCTGCAATGGCACTGCAGCTCCATTCAAAAGCCGCGATCCCCGGCCGCTGGACCAAACAGTTCATTCCCCACAGCCCAACCCCTGATCTGGCCTCCCAAAGCCAGGGTAGGACTGTGGGGAATCCCCTCTGCCCCCTCCCACCTTTTTTATGCCCCGGGCTGGCCATTCCCTGCTGACTAGGGGAACTTATTCAATCTCAGAGGTGGAAGAAGTTCCCTATTCTGGCCGCCGGCCCTTGACATACAGGGCCGACATTGGAATCGGCACTGTACGTCCAGGGCCGCTGACCGCTCACTGCCTGCCCTAAAGCTACCCCCATTCTGCCCCTTTCCTGCCCCGTCTAACCTCCCCGTACAAAGTGTGGGGAAGTTAATCGGGGTCGAAAGAGGGCCCGAATAGTGCGGAACAAAGGCTAAACAATAAATATTTCAAAAGGCACAGCATATTTCAAGAGGACTTTGTATACAAAAGGAACCCAACATGTTTCGTGACAACAAAGCTTTTATAGACAAATGATGTGCCATACTTAATACATGTTTACTCGATCTTATGGTTCTCAGTGCGGGGACTGCTAAAAATAAAGCAAATTAGAGGACAAGACTTTTGATAAGCTTTTGAGTGACTTTAGAACTAGATGTCCCCCCTGCCTGTGAAATTTGATGATTATAGAAAAGAAATCAAGACACAGAAATTGGAAAAATTCAAATGAGACGAGATGGACTATAAAAAGGGTAACGTATAGCAATGGACTAAATCTTTGGGTCCGATATTCAAAGGTTTTTACATGATTTAACATGTAAATGCCGCTGAATATCCCTGATAATCTCCGCTACATGCCCCAATGCTAACTGCTTAGTATTGGGCATGTCGTGGGCCTTCAGGGGGCGGCACCAGTCGCGAACTGGGCAGTGGCGATATCGCACCACTGTCGGGTTAGCACCCATGGGTAAAAGATAGGTTCAATATCGCCGCTGCCCAGGTAGCTTCTCTGGGCTTGTGGGTTGTGAGCGACCCTGGATATTCAATGCCGGGGCTGCATATGATCCCAACATTGAATACTTGGGTTTAAAGATCAGCGGTGACAGCTATGCGCTGTAGCAGCACATAGCCATCCCAGAAGAATATCGGGCCTGTTACTAAGAAGGCAGTGTCTGAAGATGGTGTTTTAGAAAGAAGTAGAAAACACATATGTAGTGATTCTGAAGAACTCTCTTCCTCCCCTATATCCACTCCGAACCCTACACAACTCACTACGTCAAAGACGTTTTTGATAGAAGATATATTACCCATTTACCCTCTACCTGAATATTTTATATGTGACTTTCATGTTAAGTACAATTATCTCCATGCTTATCAGTTAAACAAGTTCTTCTCTATTATAATTTACCAAGGTATGTTTTGTGTATTACTTTGTTTAATATAAACCCTAATGTACGGTTCCAATGTTAGGATTATGTTTCATGTTCTCTGTAACCTGCTTTGACTTTAAGATAAGGCAGGATATAAAATAACAGTTTAAATAAATAAATACAAATAAATATGGGAAAGAGGGTTAGAAAGGATACCCACAGACATATGGGATAAGATAATTCAGAGGGAGAAATCATTATTAGTTCATAATCCCCCATCTGATTTCCAAATTCCAGTCGTTAACCTATTGGACGCTACTATGAGTTTCACAGAAATGGAGGTTTTAAAGAAAGATTCGTTGTTTGTGCCTGCCACACAATATAATGCTTTTAACACAAGGGTAGAGCTATTTAAGTTTAATAGAAAGTTACAAATAATGCATTTTTTTCTTCAAAAGCCACAGTCAGACTGTCAGATCGCTCAGTGGTTCATCGATTATTTAGGTGGCTTCCACCAGACCCAGTGGACTCCGTTACACAGATGTTTAACAAATGCGTATTGAGAGACATTGAAAAATTGGAAAATAAACTGTCTAAGGGGTATGTTTACTAAACTGCGCACTTGTGCGGGGCGCACTTGAGCGCTCTAAAATGATGCATTTAAGTGCTCTTAAGTGCCCCGCACGCGTGCGCGTCACATTAACAGGCCCCGCACACGTGCGACGAAAACGCGCACGTTTGCGGTGCGCTGATGTGCAATAGAGGCGGGAAAAGGCTAACGGAGGGCGGAGGAAGGCCCCCGAGGGGCGGTGAGACGGGGTCAATGGGTGGAGAGTGGGAGGGGAGAGGCTCCCCGCACAGGAGCGGGGCCGAATTTACATGTAAAAACATTTAAAGGGAAGAGAAACCATTTCCGTCAGCAATGTACAGCAAAAGCGGGGAAACCTAAAAAACGTGAGCAGTGTGATACATGTGCACAGAAGAAAATAGCAAATATAACTTGAAAATGACCACAACAAATTCCAAATAAATTATAATCCAGCTGGGCAACAGTGCTATTAATGGGCAACAATAACAAACACTCCCAGGAAAGCCCCAAACAATAGAAATGATCTTTGGAAGGGTCTACGCTCCGTAGACTCTTTCAAAAGCACTGCAATGTAATGGAGCTTTCCTGGGAGTGTATTTCAGGTTGCCCATTGATATCACTGTTGCGCAGCTTGTTGTTATATCTTTCTCCCCTTTTTTGAAGGGCATATTTGAGTTTTTTGTGCACCCTTGTCCCCATACAAGGTAAACGAGCCACAGTAAAATTGTGCAGAGCAGGGTGTCTGACTCTTGCGGCCAGGTTTCCTATCTCCAGAGACTGCTCTATCTCTGTGGCCACAGTGTGGTGCAGCAGACACAGCCAGTACCTGTAGGACCAGAGGGACACAGGTTCAAATCCCAGCTAGGGCTCCTGACAACCCAGTACCCATAGTTTTACCCACCACTAAACAGTGAGAGTACAGACACTCTTTTATTGCAGAGAACATAAGCATGGTCCCAACACCTATATTTTAGCCTACACTGCACACAAACCATAACAATGGCCATTACCTACAGCCGAGTCCCCCAAACTCAGTCCTGGAGTGCTACAACTCACTCAGGTCATATGTTTTTCCCAGATAGGGACATGTCTGCATGTTTGTGGTAGGGTACAGGTGGCGGAGGGGGCAGTGGCTGCAAACCACAGCAGACAGTGGCCTAGGCCTGTGCAGGCTGGCACCATCCACCGCAACAGACAGGCTCTGTCGGATGTACAGTCATGGACACCCCAGGGAACACAGCATATCTGTGGCAACACGGTGGTGCAGTGCACACAGACAGTGTGTATAGGAACAGAAGGTCACAGGTTCAAATCCCAGCTGGGGCTACTGCCAATCCAGTCCACATATTTCTTCCACAACTAAAACGTGATAGTAAGGACAAAACTGTATAGCTAAGAACATATGCATGGTTCATACGCCTATATTTTAACACACCATTCATAGACACCATAAACAGGCACATTACCTAGAGCAGAGTCTCCCAAATGCAGTCCTGGAGGGCCCCACACCATTCAGGTTCCATGCTGCCTCTAATAATGATGCCTGTGCTGCATAGCTATGCACCACCCCCATGGTATGCAGATGTAGCTCATGCATATCTATGAGGGACAGCATGAAAACCAGAACAGTGTTTGGAACACCAGGACTGGAGTTGGGAAACCCTGCCGTAGAGCAGCAGCCAACAGGGCCAGACACACCCACAGGCCCCATTGGCCAATGCCTCCTGGAGAGGCTGGACATTGGGCCCTGCCTGTATCTCCCAATACTAGCAGTTGCATACCTCTGCAATGCCACCCTACACCTGGGTATACGGTACACAGCTATCAAACGTTTGCTATGATAACTGGCAGATCTCCAGTCCTACGTAAAGCACAGTTTGTTCATGGAGCTCCACCATAACAATCATTCAGATGTCTGCGGTGTGTGTTGCAGGTCTGGTCTCTGACAGTGTTTACCACCCTGGAATGTGACCCCTAACAGTAATGAGTACCATATCCATGCATGTACTGTGTCCAGGACTGGTGTGGTGGGTATGGCTGCTGAACCCCTCTATAGTAGCACAATGCTGGCATAGGTGTGGGGGTGGCTGTCTGTCTATCCAGTGTGTGGTGGCTGCAAACACCTTCCACAGCCCACACTGCCAGCAATGTTGCCAGTATTGGGCTGCCAATGTGCATAATGAGGAGCAAGGTACCATGGGTGTAGGCTGGACAGGGTGGCCTTGCCAGGGTGCATCTGCACAGGGCATAGGGCACTGACTGGGACATTGTGGTGCCCGGCCACCACCTACACAGACAGGGTGACCTCAGTATGTCCTGCTGAGAGATCACTCTCACCCTGACTGTGCAGTGACCACAGTATGGCTAGGCAACCCCATAGTGCTATATAGTATTTCTCTCATGTGATATATATGGGTGTCCTTTTGGGGCCCAGTCACTGATATATCTGTGTACTGTGTATGCTGCCATTCCAGTTCTGGGTGCATGCATCTTCACTGGGAACATGCACTATGGACTAACTAGCAGACTGTTTGTAGCTGGTATGTGTCCTGATGGAGCAGCTTGCAGGGTGCAGTGGCTGATGGCTTGCTGCAGGAGAATATAAGATAGTGGTGGGGTGCAGCTTACCATATCCTGGTCTAATATCTGTCTGCTATTGTGTTATGGATGTGTATAGAGCTGCATTGACTGCCCTGTGGGGTGTTTGTTCCTCAGGAGGACTGGGGGGTCTATGTTCCCCTCTACTGCCACCTTTGCAGGGAGGTATAAGGTGGATCTATTGATGGGAGACCATGTTTGCCACCCTTGGCCCAGGGGGGGGGGGGGGGGGGGTGGTGGTGGTGCATATCCCACCTGGGGGTCCATGGGGGCTACACCTGACTGAGACAGTGTTTGTGCAGACTACCTATCTTACACATTAACACTGCTTTGGATCTCCCTCAGCCATGGAAGGTGTTGTGGACCTGGTCCTAGGCGCCTCATCGCACACTCAGAGTGAGCTCAGTAAACACACAATGTGACGGTGTGTAGGTACTCTGTGCCAGTAAAACACCCGGTCAGTACCCCCTACCAGGGCGAGGTGCTGTGGGGGTGCATTCCCCATTTTGTGTTCATCTGTGGACAGCTGATTTGCATGTGCAGTGCATCATGGGTACTGGTGGGCTAACCCTATCCTGGTGAGCACAGTAGACTGTCTGTGCAGTGACGTGCAGGCTCTTTGCAGCCAGCCAGGGGCTTGCTATTAACTATAGAGCTGTAGCACAATGGTTACTTCACTGCCTATGCAGCCAGAGATCATGGGTTCAAACCCACAGAGGGGTTATTTGCTAGGGTTTTCCACAGCATTATTTTTGGTTAATGTACATATTTTGATGCCAGCAAAAACACCCTCAGCGTACTGTACCCATAGGGTGCCTCTGAGGGCGCTCCATAGGGCACCCTATATAGCACCTTATGTTTCCCGTCCATATAAGGTGCACTATACATTATCCTGTGACACAACTTATAGGGTGCCCTATAGGGGACATATTAGGGTGCCGTGGTGGACAGTGCACTCTATAATATGCCCTATGGAGTGCCTTATAGGGTGCCTTATACGGCACCTTCACTTACAGCACGTGAGGGCGTGTTTGCTGGCAGCAATTAATAACATAAACATACGGTGCTGCAGGAAAACATATGTACATTGCAAAGCTGATGCCACAGCCAGCCTTACGTATTAGGCACCCTGGGGAGCAAACTCATGACCCCTGTATCAGCAGTCAGTGCCTTAACCATTGTGCTCCACTGCTGCTCCTCCTTGCATGTCAGTGCACCTACTAATGCTTTTCATTCCTTAAACTGCACAGTGCTGCCATCATAAACAGTGCTTTGACCTTGCGGGACCTCATACGGCACCCTCTAAAGCGCCCTATAAGCTACATTCTAGGGTGCCTTGGCGGACAGTGCACTTTGAAATGTGCCTTATGGGGCGCCTCATGTTAACATGCTTTGAGGGTGCGTTTGCTAGTAATGATAATTAAATAAAAATAACATGCCCCCTAAAGCACTCATGCCCATAATACAAAATGCCTCAGCCAGCCTTGTTCATTGGGCACTTTGGGGGATTGAACCCCTGATCCCTGCACCATTGGTAGATGCCTTAACCATTGTGCTGTGGCTCTGCTCTTCTGTTTGCTCAGCAGCGCGCTGCCTTATGCTGCCCTATATTGAGATGTTTCCTACTATATTGAGATGTCTCCTAAAACAACATGCCACCTTATGCCTATTAGCCTGCCGCCTTATGCTGCCCATTATTTCAATGTCACCTAAATTATTGCCTCAGCCAGCCATCTTTATTGGGCTCTGTGGGGGATCAAACCCCCAATCCCTATACCATTGGTAGGTGCCTTAACCATTGTGCTGTGGCTCTGCTCTTTTGTTTGCTCAGCAGCATACCACATATGCCTCCCGCGCAGCCATCTGATGCGCTAAGGTGCGGGGCGCACCTTAGCACATATGCAAATCACGGATTTCCTTCTTCAGCGCGAAACGCCCACTCCTTATATGGCACCTGCACTCTACCGCGGCCACACACACTTACGGCGTTTAGTAAACATACCCCTAAGTGTTTCTATAATTTGTCTAAGGAAGAGAAGAAAGTGATCAGTACAATCAGGAAGAAAAAGGATATCGTTATAAAACCTGCCGACAAAGGGGGAGGTATAGTCATTATGAATAGGAAGAATTATGTTCAGGAGATAAACAGGCAGCTATCAGACAGAAATTACTACCTTCCCCTTCCTAAGGATCCTACTTCAGAATTGAAGAAAGACATTATTCATTGATCCAGTTGGGTTATGATGCAGGTTACATTACTACAAAAGAGAGAGACTTTTTGACAGTGGAAAAGGTAGTTATTCACCTATAGCTGGTGTTTCAATCGCTTCTTCAGATGTTTCCAAATTCTTAACTCTATAGAAAGGGAATCACATGCTAGTTCTGTGTTCTTTCAGATTAAATGTCTATATCAGTTATGCAACAATATACTCAAAGGAGTTTTACCATGAACTTGACTTCGGGTTTCCTTCAGCGTCAAACCGTTACTTCGTACAACGCTGCGCATGCGAACTGCCTATGGGGTGGGCTTTATATCAACTTCTGACTTCTTTGAGTATATTGTTGCATAACTGATATAGACATTTAATCTGAAAGAACACAGAACTAGCATGTGATTCCCTTTCTATAGAGTTAAGAATTTGGAAACATCTGAAGAAGCGATTGAAATTTTGAAGAACTGGAGAGAGGATGCGTTTAAGGAATTAAGCCCCTGACGAAACAGCTTGGCAGTGAAACGCAGCAGCGCTGAGACTGGCGTTGGGCATATTTACAATCAGCACATATCCTTTTCCTTTTCAAAGTTATCAACGGCTTTTTAAAGTTACAACTTAATCATTAAGCAACGATAAGGGTCATTGATGCAAACTAGAGCATTTGGTCGATGCCAAATGAAGACCGTAGCTCTTAGAAGTCTGAGACCCGTTGCCTTAAACAATACTGATTAAAATCAGCTTGTATTGCATGGGAACGTGTATAAAACAAAAGTTCTGGTGATAATATTGGGGCATTATTGTATATGTGTAGCTCAACAGATATTTTGCTCTATTGAATTGACCATAGTTCAGTCTTGTGGATAAAAAAGCAATATTAAAGCTGCTGAAATGCAGGGAACATGGGGAAAAGAAGAAGTGTTCTGGATTGTGTTGGAAAGAGGAGATGGCACTCTCATCCATACTGGTGTGATCTACAGGCTTCCAACTCATACTCATTGGAGTGTTCCTTGGCAAATCTGCAAAGAAGTAAATAAAATTTTGGATGCCTTCCAAGATGCGTTACTTAAACAAATGGTAATGGAACCGACCAGAGAGAGCTCCGTGCTGGATTTAGTGCTCACCAACGGAGATAGTGTGTTGAATATCCAGGTGGGTGCCCATGTGAGCAGCAGCGATCATCATACGGTGTGGTTTGTGATAAAAGCCAAGGTGGAATCCAATCACAGCAAACTCAAAGTCTTAGACTACAAAAATGCTGACTTCAGTAAAATGGCCAAGTACCTGAAGGAGGAGTTGGGAAGGTGGGAGGGGTTAAGGGAAGTGGAATTGCAATGGGCTAAACTAAAGAAGCAATAAAAGGTGCAACAGATACATACGTAAGGAAAGAAAATAAAAACAAGAAGAAAAGGAAACCTATTTGGTTCTCCAAAGAAGTAGCTGCACAAATAAAGGCAAAAACCACAGCTTTCACAAAATTCAGAAGCTCGCAAACAGAGTAACACAGAAAAGAATACAAGATCAAACTAAAAGAGACAAAAAGAGAAATAAGGATAGTAAAATCAAAGGCAGAAGAAAAGATGGCTAAAGATGTGAAGTGTGACGACAAGACTTTTTTCAGGTATATTCGGGAGAGGAGGAAAATCAGAGGTGGAATTGTAGGATGCAAAAGTGCTGGGAATGGATTTGTGGACAGTGACATTGAAAAAGTGACAATGCTAAACAAATACTTCTGCTCTGTTTTCACTAGAGAAAATCCTGGAGAAGGACCACCTGTGATTGACAAATATACAAATGGGAATGAAGTAGATACCACACCATTCACAAAAGATGATGTATTAGAACGGTTTGCAAAACTGAAAGTGGACAAGTCTATGGGACCAGATGGGATATACCCCAGGATGCTGAAAGAGCTCAGAGAGGTTCTTGCCGGGCCGTTAAAGGATGTTTTTAATAGATTCTTGGAGACAGGAGAAGTTCCACAGGACTGGAGAAGGGCTGATGCGGTACCTCTTCACAAAAGTGGTAATAGGGAAGAAGTAACAAACTACAGGCCAGTAAGCCTTACCTCGTTTGCGGGAAATGTAATGGAGGCGCTCCTGAAAGAGCGAATAGTGGACTTCTTTGAAACCAACAGGTTGCATGATCCGAGGCAACATGGTTTTACCAAAGGACGATCTTGCCAAACAGATCTGATTGAGTTCTTTGACTAGATGATCAAAGAACTAGATTAAGGTCATGTGATGGATGTGATCTATATGGATTTCAGCAAAGCCTTTGATACTGTTCCTCATAGGAGGCTTAATAAACTCAACAGCTTGGGGATGGGTCCCAAGGTGGTGAACTGGATCAGAAATTGGTTGACTGACAGACTACAGAAGGTGACGGTAAATGGAACTCACTCGGATGAAAGGAAGGTGATTAGCGGTGTGCCCCAGGGTTCGGTCTTGGGACCAGTACTGTTCAATATATTCGTGAGTGATATTGCCGAAGGGCTGAATGGAAAAGTTTGTCTTTTTGCAATGACACCAAAATTTGCAACAGAGTGGACTCCCCTGAGGGAGTGGGGAACATGAGGAAAGATCTACAAAAGCTGGAAGAATGGTCTAATGCTTGGCAGTTAAGATTTAATGTGAAGAAGTGCAGTTTCATGCACTTGGGAAGCAGAAATCCAAGGGAATTGTATGCGATAGGGGGCGAGAAATTGGTGTGCATGGACCAGGAAAAGGACCTTGTTGTGACTGTTTCTGATGATCTCAAGTTGGCAAAACAGTGTTACAAAGCAGTGGCAAAAGCCAGAAGGATGCTGGGTTGAATACATAGAGGACTTACTAGCAGAAAGGAAGAGGTACTAATGCTACTGTACAAGTCGCTGGTGAGGCCTCACTTGGAATATTGTGTTCAGTTTTGGAGACTGTATCTTCCAAATTATATAGAGGCTGGAAGCGATTCAGAGGAAGGCGACCAAAATGATTTGGAGCCTGCGTCATAAGACTTATGAGAAGAGACTAGAAGACCTAGATATGTACACTCTAGAGGAGAGGAGAGACAGGGGAGATATGATTCAGACCTTTAAATACTTAAAAAGAGTATTAATGAACAAACAAACCTCTTCCAAAGATGGGGAAGCTGTAAAACTAGAGGGCATAACATGAAACTGCAAGGGGGTAAACTGAAAGGCAATGTCAGGAAATATTTTTTCACTGAAAGGGTGGTGGATGCTTGGAATGCCCTCCCGATGGAAGTGGTGGGGGCAAACACAGTGAGAATTCAGAATGGCATGGAACAGACACAGTGGATCCCTTTATAGCAAGAGGATAAAATGAAAATAAGCATAACTATCTCTTATATCTGAACAAATAGGGGTGACCTACACGGAGCGGTGGGTACACCCCTAAACAAAGGCATGGGGAGAGGTGACCTGCATGGAGTGGCAAGTGCACCTACTCTTGCCGCCTTGTTGGGCAGACTAGATGGACCATACTGGCCTTTATCTGCTGTCATATACTACTATGTAAGTCCTCCTGGAGGCCAAAAGGATGCCGGACACACTGACTGGCAGGTTGTGCACAGATATCGACAGCTTCTCAACATCCACCCCATGTGGGCCAAGGACTGGATGCTGGGGTGCAACATCACCCCACCTTCCTGCAAATTCGAACCGGTGCATAGCCCACTTGGATTGATCCTTGACTGGATAAGGAAAGCAAGGCTGTCAGGGTAGTAGGGAACAATGAGAACCATCGTGCTTCATCTGTTTTGAGCTGCAAGAGGGTCTTTGCAATAGCAGGGATTGGACGATAAGCCTACAGATGACCCTCCTTTCAAAATGGGAGGAAAGCATTTGAGGCCAGTCTGCTGTACGACTTTACCTTGGAAGAGAACTGATCCACCTTGGCATTCTGTGGAGTGGCGAACAGAACTATCAATGGAGTGATCCACTCCTTGAAGATGTGAGACGTAAGCTCTTTGTCCCGTGTCCACTTGTGTGGATGGAGGTTTAAATTCATTCTGTCTGCCTGAATGTCCTGTTTGCCTGACAGGAACCTGGCACTCAAGACCATCCCATGTGCGATGTCAGAACCCGAATGCCTAACACAGGAGGATCGAGCATGTTCGACCAGGACAATTTGGTAGGCAGCCATTCTGGTAAAACCTCCAGAGCATGCACCATAGCTCATAACTCCAAGAAGTTGAACTGGCGGTAGCTTTCTTGAATAGAACAAGCACCCTGGGTGAGAAACACATCAAGATGAGCTCCCGCCTTCAGTTTAGAGGTACCTAACTTTTGAAGAGGAACACTGTGGAAGGGGAGACCTCTGAGCACATTGTGGTGGATTTTCCACTATTTCCGTGATCGGATGAGAGCATGGAAAGAGCAAATGTAGTGCCATATGTGCCTTCACGTTAGTGCAGACTCCTGACAACCCAGCAGCTCCTGGGCTTTCCTGGCAATGTGACCAAAAGTAAATTGCCAGACTGTTTTTCTGAGGCAATGGAAGGTTAAGTGACTTGTCCAGGCCACAAGGAGTGCTAGTGGGAATCGACCCCTGGTTTCTTGGTTACCACATTAATACTCTAACCACTTGGCTACCTCTCCACTGACATACAGATGCTCCCTGAGTCGACTGACCCCATTGAGCCCTTGGAGTCCACTGTGCATGGCCTAGTACAGTTAACATCCAGCCAGCTGTTGTCTGCTGACTTAATTGAATCCTCTGTACTCTTGCCACCAGTCCATAAAGGTGGTCATACAGAAGGAAGGCTTTCGCCTGATTCATGTCAAGTAGGGCTCCTCTGAATACCTACTGAGTTGAAGGTGGGACATGGGTAAGTAGTAGTTCCAATACCCAAAAGGCCAATCGTGTTGATTCCTCAGTCCCTTCAGGAGTGGTATTCTCAATTAGGCAATCATTCAGATAGGGGAAGACAAACACTCCCAGCATCTGCAGGCATGCAGCTACCCCGGCAATGCAATTAGTGCATACTCAAGGCAGTGATTAGACTGAAAGGCAACATTCAGTGCTGGAAGTTCTTCTCCTCCAGGATAAATCTGAGATAGATCCTGTAAGAGCAGAATGTATCTGTAAGGGTATCCTTCATATTCAGAAAGCATAGACGATCTTTTTTTATGAAGGAGAGGAGGATTCCGCCTCGGGCAATTTGTTGGGAGATCCAAAAATGCAGTTTGTAACCTCTTTGGTCTGTCCATAGAGCCCATATGTCGGAGGTAGAGGGGGGCCACCCTTAGATCAAAAGAGTGAACCTTCCACTGACCAGAGGGTTTTTGCATTACAGTTACTGGTAGTGCAGCTATGGTCTGGAGGAACCTGTCCAAATCTCCACCACCAGTCTTGGCAGAGGAACCAGCTTAACTTTCTGAAGCTTTTCCAATGCTGATGTGTCAATTTGGGAGTTAGGATATGGAAAGTACCCATGTCCTGTCCTCCTTCTGCGATAGGAGACCAGCTTGGTTGAGTGTCTTGGAGAGTATGGAGTGTGGCCTGCTGCTTTCTGATAAAATCAGCCTCGTCTCCAGCCTGATCACCAAAGAGAACTTCTCTACGATATGGTAAGCCATCAAACCTGTTCTGCACCTGTTGTACCAAGTCTGAGGACCAAAATCAGGAGAGTATCCAGATGGCAACACCCCAGGCAGACGGTCTCGATGCTATCATGAAGACCACCTGGGTTGCCTGGACTATGAATTTCAAGCAGCTCTGTAGACCGCTACTGAATGATACTGTTCAAATTGTTTTTTTTCCCAGAGGGAGGAACTGAGGTCGCTTAGCGAGATCACATCACAGCAGGAATGAGTCCTCACGTATGGGTGACATCCCTGATGAAGCTCCATGCGGGAACACTCCCCTGCTTCTACTGGAAGCTTTTGAGAGGCTCCACCGTACCTGCATGCTTCCTTCCTGCTTGCTGCCACGGTACCATGATGCCTCAGTCTGATAACACAGCTGTAGCAGAGACAACTCCTTAGAGAGGTGAGAAGGTTGTGAGGACTTATGTCTGCTGTCCATTAAGAATACCTGCTATAGATGAGTAATTAGTTTTTTTCTGTGGACAGCAGGAATGAGTCCTCACGAATGGGAATCCCAAGAAACAGGCTACTGAAAACCGAGGAAGCCACCGAGAAGCCCAACAGGGGCAAACTCAACTGCGAAATGGTGCAAGGCCAGAACAACTCAACTACCAACTATGTATAAAAAGAGTGAATTTCTCTCTTCTCTTTATTTTTTTTGGTAGCCTGGACAGAATAGAATGGGCCTACTGGGGATGCAGTTGGATTCTAATCCTCAGACAGATTCTGGAGTACAGATTGGCTGAAGTTGCTGTCACATCAGGAATCCCCGTCTAGGCAGTGGTGAGATATGAATATGTGGATGGAAGACCATGTTGCAACCCTGCAGATCTCTTCCATGGAGACCGAGTGTAAGTTGGCTACCAATGCAGTCATAGCTTTGACACAGTGAGTTGTGACATAGCTATCAAGGATCAGGCCTGCCTAGGCATAAGCAAAAGAGATGCAATCTGCCAGCCAAATTGAAAGAGAGCGTTTGGAAACGACAGCCTCTAACTTATTGGGGTCAAAAGAAACAAAAAGTTGGAAGAACTTTCTATGGGTCTTTGTCCACTTCAAGTAGAAAGTCAAGGCTCGCTTGCAGTCCATGTGCAATGCAGCTTCCCCTCTGTGTGCATGAGATTGTGGAAAAAATGTTGGAAGAACAATTGACTGATTAAGACGGAAACCTGATACCACTTTCAATGGGAATTTAGGATGAGTACGATGGACAACTCTATTGTGGTGGAATTTGCTGTTCAGGTCAAAAACGCCAGAGGACAGGAACTGAGCGTCTCAAAGGGAGCTTTCATGAGCTATGCAAGAATCACACTGAAATCCCAAGACACTGTGGCAGGCTTGTAGAGAGGCTTCAAGAGGAGTAAACCTTGCATAAAGCGAACAACTAAAGGCTATACCATGGTAAGTACCAATTGCGCTGAGGTGAACCCTAATGGAGTTGGACTTAAGTCCAGTCTCAGAGAGGTGTAGAAGATACTCAAGCATTATTTGTGTGGAACAGACAAAAGGATCTAGGGCCTAGCCATCACACAAGACAGCAAACATCTTCCATTAGCAAGAGTAAGACTTTCTTATAGAGGCCCTCCTGGAAGCCAAAAGGATATCAGTCACACCATCCAGCAGGTTAAGCTAAGACATTAGCCTTTCAACATCCACGTCTTCAGGGCCAAGGACCAGATATTGGGGTACAACATTGTTCCGTCCTCCTGCATTATTAGATTGGACGCATGGCCGAGCCATAGTGGCTCCAAACTGGAGAGCTGCAGCAGAAGGGGAAACTAAGGCTGTTTCAGCCAGTAGGGAGTGATAAGAATCATCCTGCCAATGTCTGTTTTGAGTTTCAGGAGGGTATTTGCAATGAGAGATATTGGAGGAGAACCGTACAGAAGACCCTCTCCCCAATGGAGGAGAAAAGCGTATGATGTTAGTCTGCTATTTGATTTTACTCTGGAGCAGAACTGATCCATCTGGGCATTTTGCGGGGTGTTGAACAGATCTATTGAGTGAGTGCCTCTCTGTCGAAAGATGCGAGTAGCAACTCCCCTGTCCAGCATCCACTTAGGTAGCTGGTGAACTCGCCTCAGTCTATCTGCCAGAGTGTTTCGCTTGCCTGGCAAGTACATGGCTCAAGTCCATCCCATGTGCAATGGCAAACTTCCACAACCTGACTACTTTCCAACACAGGAGGTACGAGCCTGTAACTCCCTGCTTGTTGATGTAAAACCAGAACAATTTGATGGTCAGTCAATCCTGGAAAGCCCTTAGATCATTCGCTACTACTCTTAGCTCCAAGGAGTTTATCTGATGAAGACTTTCTTGGATGGACCAATTGCCCTGAGTGTGCAAACCATCAAGATGAGCTCCCCACCCCAGCTTGGAGGCATCTGTCATCAGAACATTTTGGGATGGAGCAATCTGGAAAGAAAGGCCTTTGAACAAATTGTGGTGGGCTATCTACCAGTGTAATGACTGAACAAGAGGGGTGGTAATACACAGACAATCCCTGAGTCGACCTGTGGCCTCAGTCCATTGAATCCTCAGAATCCAATGAGCTTGCCTTAGCTAGAGGCATGCATATGGTGTGACATGCACCGTGGAGGCCATGTGACCTAGCACAGTCAACATCCTGTGAGCTGTTATCTGCTGATTCACTTGAGTCTCCCGCACCAGAGTTGTCAATCTGAGAAGTTGGTCGTGTGGCAGGAAGGCTCTCGCCTGACTCGTATTGAGCAGAGCCCCTCTGAACTCCAATTGTTGGGAGTGGCTGCAGGTGGGACTTTCGATAATTTATAATGAATCCTAGTAGTTCCAACACCTGAATGGTCAGTTGTGTTGATTCTTGAACTCCTCCCGGAGTGGTACTCTTGATCAGCCAATCATCCAGATAGGGGAAACAAACACTCCCAGCATCCAGAGGTAAGCAGCTACTACTATGAGGCAATTTGTGAAAACACGAGGTGCTGAGGCCAGGCCAAATGGCAGTATCTGGTACTGGAAGTGTTTTAACACCCAGGATGAATCTGAGATATTTTCTGTCAGCTGGATATGTATATGTATGTGGGTATACACATCCTTCAGATACAGACAGCATAGCCAATCTCCTTTTTGCAGGTAAGGAGGCAGGGTGCCAAGAAAAATCATTTTGAACTTTTAACTTGTTCAGATCTCTGAGATCTAGGATGGGACAGTATCCTCCTGTTTTCTTGGGGACCAGGAAGTATTCGGAATAAACTCCCCAACTTCTTTGCTCTGGTGTCACGAGCTTGATGGAGAGATCTGACAAGAGGGTGGTGATTTCTTTCTGAAGCAGTTTCTGATGCAGAGAGTCGAGGCAATGCAACCTGTGGGGGGCAATTTGGTGGCAGCTCCAAAAGGTGCAACTTGTAGCTGCTCTGGATTATTTGTAGAATCCGTAAGTCTGAGGTTATGAGGGGCTACCTGTGGGCAAACAGAGTGAGCCATCCCCCGACTGGATGGTTCCCAGTCGTGGTTGATGGAAGAGTGGCTATGCTCCAAAGGAACCAGTCAAAACCCCACCCCTGGTTTTGGCTGAGGAGCCAGTTGGGCCTTCTGGGGCTTTTCTCACTGCTGCTGCTGGTGTGGAGCCTTCTTGGGCTGGGAGGTCTGGGGCGCAGGGAAGTACCAACACCTATGAGGGTAGTAGGACTTCTTTTGGGCCATACCCTGGTATCTCCTCCGGTAGAAGGCATGCTCAGACGTACGCCTGGAGAGCCTGGTGAGAGTGATATGCTACTTCTCTATGAAGCCAGCCTTTTCTTCGACATGCTCACCGAAAAGATTCTCTTCCCGACACAGGACATTCGCCAGCTTGCTCTGCACAGACTGCTCCAGGTTCAATGATTGCAGCCAGGTGAGTCTATGAGCGCCAATGCCTATGGCAGCATTCCTGGGTGCCGTTTCATGTATGTCATAGGTAGCCCACACTCTGAACTTGGAACAGTCCTTGCCATGGACCACTAGGGCACAATAATGCTCCAATTTCTCAGGGGGCATAAATTGGACCAGAAGAGCTAGGCCACACATGATGTCCTTTAAGAACATGCCCATGTAGAGCCGGTAAGAGGCCACTCGGGTGATGAGCATGGAACTCTGGAAGCACTACCTCCCAAAAGAGTCCAATGTCCAAGCCTCCCTGCGAGGACATGGCGAGGAATGAGTCTTGGTACTCTTGATCCTCTTAAGGGCGGATTCAACCACCAAAGAATGGTGAGGAAGCTGAGGCTTCTCAAATCCAGGAGCCTTTTGAACTCTGGACATACCATAGAGTCTAGCCATCTACGAACGGGAGGTACAGTAAGGGGGTTTTCCCACATTTTCATCTGCACTCTCTGCAGGATACGGTGTCACTACCTCCTTAGGAGCTGAGGAGTACTGTAGCATTTCCAACTCTTCTGCCCTGGGCTTATCCTCAGTATTCAAAGAAAATGGGATGGCCTTGGCCATATCCCCCACAAACCTCTGGAAGGTCATGTCCTTAGGAGGGGACTTGCGCTGCTTATAAGGTGGAGAAGGGTCCAACAGGAGCTCAGGGGATCTGCCTTCCAACAAATTCTCCTATTCCATGTTGGTGACCCAGCCCTCTGAGTCTGACTCTGAGAGGAAGTCAAAGTACTTCTGAGTCTCTGCCTGGATCTCCCTCCTGCTTCAAGAGGATCGGGAGCTCCTTCTGGAGCGATGATGCACCGATGCCCTACTAGGCCTCGAGGGCACATTGGACCACAAGATACTAGAGAAGGATATCGGCCCGGCAGGCACTGCTGTTGGGGTCCTTGGATGCCCTGATGTCGCTGCCTCTCCCACAGGAAGTGCGTATGTCTCCAGGAATGGTTGCACAGCTGCTGAAGTCAATGCAGCCGATGCCGAGACCCTGGCATATTGCATTGCTAGTAGTGCCACCATGTGTTCCTTGAATACCTGTTAAAGGCACTTCCATGACTGCT
Organism: Ichthyophis bannanicus; assembly: GCA_033557465.1. Taxonomy (NCBI): domain Eukaryota; kingdom Metazoa; phylum Chordata; class Amphibia; order Gymnophiona; family Ichthyophiidae; genus Ichthyophis; species Ichthyophis bannanicus. The sequence goes on along the minus strand of CM066036.1, from coordinate 840,243,064 downwards.
GATTCTGAAGGCTGCGGGGCCTGAGGAACTTTGACCGATGTACCCAGTATGTGTACAGGGGTATCAATAGGCTGTCGGTGCCCCTCTGATGTCCTGGAGGATGAGCTCTCCTCCCTTTGGGGCACCTTCAAGGGGCGCTCACGCACACTCTATTGCTCTTGATGCTTTGCCTCAAAGGGCTCTAATGCTGATGCACCAGAGTCTTTACTTAATGTATGGTGTGGTCACCCCTTAATGTCAAGAAAGACAAGGCCGAATCCTTCCTCATCTTCAGGTGGAGATCGATCAGGGCACTATGAGTGCTCAGCTCTGCCTGAGCTTGAGAGCTCCTTGATGTCGATGCATCACCAGCATCCGATGCAGCCTTTAAAGCCATTGAGACCAATGTCATCGATGTTGAAGGCTATGGATTGGACTTTTGAGCACCAAAAAGTGATTCACATTGCTTCAATCGACCCCTGAGTCTCCTTCTTGTCATCTGCAAACACAAATTACAACTAAAGGGTTGATGATCGGGTCTCAGGCACTGTAGGCATCAGTTATGGGTATCTGTGGTGGATATGGTCCTAGAGCATTTGGAATACTTCTTAAACCCACTGGTGGGTTTCTGGGACATGGTGTCCAGAAAAATAGCTGTAGCCAAGTCAAAGGGCTCAATATTGCACAGGCCTGACTGGGGTGCCGGTGCCGAGAAGGTAGAGGTGCTGCAGCAAGGAGAAAGACGATCAAGGCAGAAAAAAATCAAAAGGCACAGAGAAGACACAATTGGCAGGCAGAGTGAAGGAAAAAGGCAAAAATGGTCAAAATCTGAGTGGCAAAATACGCCTTCGGGGAAGGAGAGTTTACAAAGCAGAGGAAGATTGGAACGTGTCTGTAGGGCTCTGTGGAAAACGAAAGACTGAGGCACCGGCGCCACAGTGGCAGGCAGGAAGGTGGTACATAGGTATGATGGAGCCTCCCAAAAGCTTCCAATAGAAGCTGAGGAGTATTCTCATGCAGGACTCTGTCGGGGATGTCACCCATACGTGACAACTCATTCCTGCTTGTCCATAGAGAAAACGTTATACTTTTCTTAATACCAAACCATATAGTAAGTAACGATCTCATTTTCCAATTGGGCAAATATAAGATCTTTATTTTATTGAGTATACAAGAACTTTTTATAGTGTTTTTGAGTGGGGAATTGCTCTTTGTGTTCTCTTATGTAATTACTACAACTCCTTGTATAGCTATTCTTAGCATTCTCTCAGTTCTATCGACATTTTTTATGTTAACAGCATATTGTTTTATGTTATCATTTATGGCTGCTTTAACCTTTTATACATATGCTATAGTACTATTTTCCTTATTTATTTTATACATTTTATTGTTTAGCATATGTCTTATATTTGTTTGAGATCTATGAAGCAGCAATTTATTATTCTTACTTTTATATTAAGCTATTTTCAAACATTGCTAGTTTAATGTTTTACTATATAAATATTTCATTTTTAAGATTAATATTTTATCATAATGAGCAAATGTGTAATAATCACGTTTATGTTATTTTAATTTATGGTTGGCTTTATTATATATGTACTTTTTACTCCTTCCCTTCACTTTCCCCTTCTTCTCCTCTCTTTTCCTTTTTCTCCATTCTCCCCTTCTCCTTCCCTCTTCCCCCTCCCTTTTCCTTCCCCTCTCTCTTCCCCTTCCCCTCTTTCCTTCCCCTACCCCTATCCCCTTTTCTCTTCCGCCTTCCTCTCTTCCTTCACTCCCCCCCTTCAATTCCGTACTATGTTTTTTTCTTTCTGGAAATAAGTTGTTTATAACCTCATATTTTGTTTTGCAGTTCCTTTTGAGATATTCATTTTTTAGCTTTTGTTCCTGAGAGATTCAATGATTTTCACAAAGATGGTATATTGTTATATATCTGTATGTGCTTCCTGTTTTGTAATATTTTTATATTTTCTTTTTTTTTTTACTTATTTTATGTATTTATGTTTTGATACTATATTTGTAGACCCCTGATGAAGGCTATCATAGCGAAACTTGGCTGAGTAGGACTTTTATGTAATAAATAATTCTCCTGTCCGTGGGCTCCTAATGCTTCTTTGTTATGCAAGTGGTTTCATACTGCATAAGTTTGCCTTTGATCCTTTCTCCATTTCTGCACTACTGTTAGGCAAACTAGGCAAGTCACCTAGAGCGCTGGCCCTCTGTGGGCACCTATTGCTGCCGCTGCCAGTCCTCTTTGGGACGTGAAGCAGCGTAAATAATTTTAAAATGGCACCAAAGCGCCAGAGTTACCTTCAGCTCCGGCGCAGTGTTGGCATTCATGCTTCTGCCCCCTTCAGATTCCACTTCATTTTGCAAGGGGGTGGAAGCAGCTTCTGCTCCCATGCAAAGAGAAAGTATAATCAAGGGGGGGAGGGGGGGCGGAAGCACAAATGGCATCGCTGCACCAAAGCTAAAGGTAATTCCAGCACTTTGGTGCCATTTTAAAATTATTGCAGCCACCGCATGTCCTGGAGAGGGGTGGCAGCGGCTGCAGAGTGGGAACTGGAATGGAGGGGGCACTTTGAATGAGGTTCACATAGGGCACCTCATATCCTTGTACCATTCTGCCTGTGCAGGACAAAGATCTATGAGGGGATAATCAAAGTGATTAACGCGGTTCGCAGACATACTGAGTGCTTTAATCATGCTGACCAGGATATTCAGGGAGTTAGTGCCACTGAATATCCGCGGGTGCTGCCACTGCATGTTCCCCGGTGTGTTCCAGGGTGGCACCCGGCAATAACCGGGCAGCAGTGATATCGCGCCACTGCCCCATTATCGCAAAGTGGCAAAATTTAGGCACCCGAAAGGGCGGCTTAACTATCGCCGATGAAGCTAACCGGTCAACGGCTCAATATGGCCACTGCCAGGTCAGCGTCTTTGCTATCCAGCCAACCCAGATATTCCATGCCGGTGACCGGATTAAATATCCATGTTCAAGTTTCAGCGGCAACGGCTAGCCACTGAAACCGCATTAGCCGCTGCCACTGACTATACCCCCTATATGCTCTCTGACTCTGCTCGTTGACTTTTTCAATGCTTCTTTAGAATCAGGAGTGGAGGAGTAGCCTAATGGTTAGCACACTGGCTTGGGAACCAAGCAACCAGGGTTTAATTCCCATTAGCACACCTTGTGGCCTTGGGCAAGTCACTTAGCCCTCCGTTGCCTCAGAGAAATCCAAGTTATCAATGCTCCTGTTTAATGTACATTACCAAGTTTAAGTTACAATATAAACTGCTTTGACTGAAATGATAAAGCAGTATAATAAATAAATAAAATCCCAGAAGACTGGAGATGAGCAAATGTGGTTCCTGTCCACAAAAGCAGAAGTAATAAAGAGGATGGGAACTACAGGCTGGTTAGTCTGACCTCTGTGGTAGAAACAAAGGAAACCAAGGGCTTACAGGATCCGAGACATCATGGTTTTACTTGAGATAGGTCTTGCCAGATGAATTTGATTGATTTATCTGACTGGGTGGCCAGAGAAATGGATCAGGGGAGAGTGCTAGATGTGGTGTGCTTGACTTCAGCAAGGCCTTTGACACCGTTCCGCATCAGTGAATTATAAAATTAAATGTGTGCCATCGGGATGGACCCAAAATTGACTGACTGGGTTATAAACTGGTTAGTTGGGAGGCCATAGAGGGTGGTAAATGGAGTTCACTCTGAAAATAGGAGCATTACCAGTGTTGTACCATTGGGATCAGTTCTTGGTCCTGTTCTTTTTAACATTTTTGTAAGTGATATTGTGGAAAGTCTCTTGGGAAAGGTTTGCCTCTGCAGATGATTCCAAAATCTGCAACAGGGAAGTCACTCTGGAAGGTGTGGATACCAAGGAAGCTTGGAGAATGGTTGAGAATTAATACCAAAAAATTCAAGATTGGGCTGTAAAAAACCAAGGGAGTGGTACAGTATAGGGCAGGGGTGAGCAATTTACGGCCCACAGGCCGCATGTGGCCCGTCACAGAGTTTTCTGTGGCCCACTGAATCGCTCCTAGGCACCATGTGTGCTGCCTCCCTGCTCCTCTCTTCTCGTCCCCCTCCCACACATGGCGCACGCATGTGAATGCACGAGATGGGCCGCGGGACAGCACAACAAAGGAAGGGAGGGGTGCCAGGGGATGGGGAGAGCGAGCCGCTGCGGCGCGCAGGAGAGACCCGGGAGCAGCAGGAGCCGCCGGCCCCAGCACACAGTGAGCTCCTCCCTCCCAGCTCCTCTCGCGCAGCGCCATGCCCAGCTCCATCTACCAGCCGGAGGGGGAGACGGGCTGCGCCGGGCTGGAGGCTGCGGGGGAACAGCAGCAGCCGCCGCCGGATCAAGAGCAGGGGGAGCAGCAGCCACTGCCTCCGCTGGAGTTGTTACCGGAGTTTTAGAAGGTGCGGCCTTCCGCTAACCATGGCCCTCTCAAAGTGGCCCCTGAGCCAAAACAACTGCTCACCCCTGGTATAGGGGATGAAGTACTTCAATGCATGAAAGAAGAGCGGATGACATTAACGTGGCCAAACAGGGAGAGAGGAACAGTCAGCAGAAAAAGGAAGGGATAGTGCCTTTGTATAAGTCTTTAGCGAACGTTGATTTGGAGTGCTGTGTACAGTTCTGAAGATCGCACCTTCAGAAAGCTATAAACAGGATGGAGTTTATCTAGAGGGTGGGAATTAAAATGGTCAGTAGTCTTTGGAATAAAGGCGAGAGGGATGATATGATAGAGATGTTTAAATATCTCTGTGGTATAAATATACAGCAGGTAGACCTCTTTCAATTGAAAGGAATGAGCGGTCATAGGACGAAGATGAAAAGGAATAGACTTAGGAGTAATCTAAGGAAGTATTTATTTGCGGAAAGGATGATAGATGCATGGAACAGTTACTCAGTGGAGGTGATGAAGACGAGGACTGAATTCAAGAAAGCACGCAATAAGTATAGAAGATCTCTGGGGGAGAGAAAGGGATCGTAGAACTTAAGAAGTCTTATGGATGAGCAGACCGCTATCATTTTTCTCTGTTTGTTTTCTCCATTTCATATAGAGAATGCATGTGCAAAGCCCAAATTCTCCAAGTCTGTATTTATACCTACTCCTTTTCATGCTGAGGTTTTTAAAAAGTGTGCGTTTTGGCCAGCCCTTTACAGGAGAGATTAGGGAGGTTATCTTCCTTAACTCCTGCTTCAAACTGAAATCGGTTCAAGATAGCTAGCAGCAGCTACACTTCAAAGTTTGCAAACTGGCTCCCATGCACATCTAAGTGCTGACATATATACAGGTGTAAGTTGTGAAATGCCAGCACTTACAAGTGCACATTGACAGGTTTCCTCTGTGGAGTTTTCCCATGTGTAAGTTTGTAAAATGACATCTCCTGCTAAATGCTTTCCCGCACTTCCTTCTAGGTATTTTAGAAAGCGCTTCATGTTTAGCAGAGATGTTTCTAAACTTCCGTCAGAATTCAGTATGTCACAGCCTCACTGTCTCAATTTAGATCTCCCCGTGCTCCCTAAAACGTACCTTCATATGTCTTCCCATGTTGCCAGAAAATCAGGTATAAATTGGACGACGTGGCAAGATGGGGGTCATTTTAAAAGGTCTAGTTATGATTTTCATGTCTGAAAACACACATTCGGACGTGCAGATCACACTGATATCCCCAGAACCATTTATGTTTAAATCTTTTTATTCAGTGTACATAACACACAAATGAAACAGTACAATCCGCCAACAGATTAAACAGTACAGCAGTTGAGCATACAATAGAACATTGCAAAAACAAAAACAAATAAACCCATGCAAACCGCATAAGCAGCCGACATTGTATAACAGTGTGAGCAACAAAAAAATCCTGCAGCAGTACATTCATACAGAGGAACATGGATCAACAAGACTCTAGCCCACTACAAGAAATGTGCTGTACTGAGATACCGAAAACGAAGCAGTCAAGTCAGGCAGCAAAAAACATCTGAAGGGTTTGGATATGAAACCATCCCCAGGGAAGCAACCAGCAGACCCGCACATCTGCCCAGTATCCTACCTCAGAGGGCATGTTCCACAGGGCGGAGAGTCCCCAAGAAGAGAAGGAAGAACCAAGGATAAAGAAAAGGAAAATGACAGGCAAGACACCAGGAAACAAGGCCATAAGACCTCTTGGATGAAGTACCTCAGCAGACCACCCTACCGCCTGTCCACCCCGGGACCCCCCCCCCATTACCTTTGCCTCTTGTCTTCCCAGAACCATTTTAGTAAGCCTTGAATTTGTATGTGTCCAGCACAATTATGTTCATGTCGCATAGGGGATTAGTGGAGGTGTGCCCAAGCACATTACTAAAAATATACACATGTGCCCTTGATTTTAGATTGGTGCTGCACGCTTGAACTCGCCGGCACACAAGTCCATGTCTATACCTGCCCCCTGGGCACGAACAGGGATCAGAAAAGAGCTCATTTTGGCAACATAACACCTGTGGAAGGAAGAGGAAAAAGGCCTCTTATTTCTGCCAAAAATCCCGCAGGTAAATAAAGAGATGCTTAGGTGGCTGTTCCGCTACTGCATATTTTTGCTTTCACAATGGCAGGCTGGGAGATCTATGCAGTGTCAGATAGACGTGTCCATTCTGAAATGCCATTGCAGACACGTCTATGAGGCTCAAGCCGCCTCTGCTGCTGTCCATATCTGACATGTGCACGTTTCGAAAATTGAGCAGAAACTTTCATATGCGTGACCCATTATTCCGCACATTCCTGTTTGCTTCTTTTCTGGAAATGTTGATATTGAAGGGTAGAGACAGACTGATTTTGGAATGCATTTACACAAGCCCACCTTCTCTGCTGCCCCTCCCATGGAATTTCAGACGTTCTGACTTGGACGTCCCAGACTGCACCTACATGGACTTTCTAAAAAGTACTTTCACATGTCTAAGCACCGATATTTGCCAAGATGGAGGTAACTTTATAAGGGGCACACAGAAAGTTATGTGCTAGCAACACACACCAGCCCCTATGTTAAAGTCTTTGTGTATGAAAGGGCACTTACATGCATACTATAGGTGGTCGTTATTCTGTATGATTATGCATACATCCCATTGCGCATACTTTCAGTTTGTGTGTGCACAGGGACGGAGCTTGGCCAGAGTGTAGGTGAGGCCAAAATTTCCATTCGTAAGTTAGAAAACATTATAACTCGTGTGCATTTCTGAAGGATGTAAGTGTGAGCAGTTACACCTGCTGTAGATTAAGGCATGTCACTACCACCCTAGTTTGCAAAGGAAAGTGCATGCATACTTCACGTTATGAAATAATGACCAAATACGTGCCTGGAAATCTGCTTCAATTGCATGGAAGCTTATAAAATTGCCTTCTCTGGGGGTTATTTTGGAAGCCCTGTTCGTGCTTTGGACATCTGAAATGGCATAGAGAAATCCAGAGACGTTTCCAGGGTCATTTTAGAAGCTGAGTCTGTGGCCCTCCCCAGGAGCCTGGTGGAGGTGTGGTTGGGATGACACTCCTTGTGGCCTTAGGCAAGTCATGTAACCCTCCGTTGCCTCAGGTACAAACTTAGATCGTAAGCCCTCCGGGGATAGAGAAATACCTACTGAACCTAATTGTAACTCGCCTTGAGCTACTACTGGAAAGGCGTGAGCTAAATACTAATAGTAAATAAATAAATAGAGAAGATGGCACACCATCATCCCCAGTACTCTACACAATCACAATCAGGGGCGGCGGAAGGGCTTTTTCTTTGGAGAGGCTCAAGCTCCACCCTAACTCTGCCCAAGCCCCGCCACACAGGCAGAGACCCTTCCACGATCCTTGCAGGCAGACAGGAAGGGTCTTTGCTGTGATCCTCTGCCCCGCGAACAGAAGAAGAGAAACTGCGATCGCAGCAAAGACCTTTCCTGTCTGTCTGTAGGGATCTGATCTCCCACAGGCAGACAGGAAGAGGCTTTTCTTCTCCTGCCCAGGGGGAATGGGCTCCCCGTGGGCAGCCTAGGGCTTGCCATGCCATGATTTTTAATGGGGCCAGGGCCCGTGTGGCCCACCCGTTTCTGGCGCCCATGATCACGATAGCAGTAGTGGGATTTGAATCCTGGCTTCGTTGATCCTAGCCCATTACTCTACACATTAGGCTATTCCTAGATGTTCAGAGTCTGAAATTCTATTCTGGGGACATCTATGTAGACGTCCCCGCAGATGTCCATATTGGGCACGTCCAGATTTGTGAAACTATGACTGCACCTGGATGTGCCTGCTTTGTTTTCAAACTTTCTGGCAGATTGCACTAGGACATCCTTTCTAAAATGCCCATCGACTTATATAGCCTATATATATATATATATATATATATATATAGTGGCCAATATTAAGCTCCACACTGAGGCTTCCTACAAGACATTTAGGGCTATCCTCAAAACACATCTCTTCACTGTCACTTTTGGAAGTCCTTGAGAGATGCTTGGCTGGAAAGTTGGAGACATTTCTGCCCTCTAACTTTTGTTAACCTTCCTTCTTTCCTTTCAAACATGGCGTTCTTTTCCTTATGATTAATTTTCATTTGCAAACTGCTTTGATAACAGATTGAAAGGAGTTATATTAAGTTTGCAATAAAGACATCTTTGCATAATGGTACATACAGTGACACTAAGTAAACATACAGCACTGCTGAATACATGTAAAATTTGAAGCGTCTCGATTAGACGTTTCAAATTATTTGGTAGACATCCTGCACAAAATTTACCTTTAGGTGTTAACTTTGAAGAACAGTAGTTGGAATCTGAAAGGTTGAATGCTGCAGCTTAACATCTGACCCTGGTTTTAGAAAAAGAAACTTTCTTATAAATGTAAAGCCAGTGTGGCCTGGCCCTTCAACAGAATAAATTATGTGATGAGTATTTTTATTCTTGTGGCTATTTTTATTCTTGTAGGCCCAGGGCACATTGTCAGCAAATTAAAAATAAAAACACATTTAAAAGACAAAGTAAGCATCTTCTGTGAAGAGCAAAATTTTACCTCATTGGAGTGGGTTCTGTTCTGGTGTTTGGCCCGGTCTGAAGCATTGGAAAATGCTTTATTGCAGCCTTCATGTTCACACACATATGGCTTCTCCCCTGTATGGGATCGCAGGTGCGTCTTCAAGTTCTCTAACCGAGAATAGGCTTTGAAGCATCCCTCGAACTAAAAACAGCAGCAAAAATAGAGGCTTTGATTGCAGAAAGAATTACAGGCCATGGAGATATATTCTGCTTCAGAAACAGTGTCAGCGATTTCGTACTTCACATTCCACACTTGCAAAAACCCAGCTAGGCTTCTAAAACGCTTTGAAGCTGTCTTAATCATGATGCAGTCCCATTTCCTTCAAGGGTTTCAGGTTAAATCCTGACTTTATACATTAAAAACAACCATCTCAAGAAATTAATGAAATTTTGGTGGCATCATATGCCGAGGCCTATTCTCCTGGAAAGAATCCACTAGCCACCCAAAGGGAAAAGTGTTCTAGGGGTCATTACTAGAAATATACATCATGTAAATCTACCATAGACATTGCTTGGGCTACAGAGTATCCAGCTATGATGGTCTAGACGTCCTAAACTGTGATTTCAGTGAACCACTACAGGAAGGTTTAAAGCCGACCAACTTGGCAAACAGCTCTGTGATATTATGTGGTAGTGATCGTCTTATTTTAATTTTATGTCATAAAAGCTATTGGATTGACTTAAATATAAGACAGCCCTGAACATAAGGCAAAACCTTTTAATTTAGGCCAGTGTGGTAAAGAAAGTCTTTGGAATACCTTTATCTCCTCTTCCACTGGGTCTGGGGTGATGCCAATATTATCTTCTTTGCTAGGCCCAGCAACATGCCGCTTTCTTTCCCTGCCTATCCAACGGGATGCTAATGCCCTCTTCCCTCCCAGACCCGCTCTAACTTTATGCTCATCTCAGCTGTGCAATTCTATAAGCATCTATTTCCATGCATAAAAAATGACTTTCACATACAGAAATAGCTTTGAAACTAGCCTCTAATTAACCTGGACATTTATTGATACAACTAATGAAGGCTTCTTAAGGCAACCTCATTTGCAGCTAAGCTCATGGTCATGGTGCAAGCCCACAGCAGGTTTCTGGGGGCTTAACTAAGTAAATACATTACTAATTAGGGACATTCAGCAGACCCAGATGTCTGGCAAGTGACACAGACTATGAGATGAGCTGCTGGTGTCCGTCTTGCTCTATATGACGTGCATTCCTATGATGCTATGTGGTTGCCCTTCTGGTTCACAACGCGTTTCTCTCTCCTCTGCCATCCATGGTGCTGAATAATATACAGACCCAGCGTTTCTGGGATATTTTCCTGGTATTCATACCTCTGGCAAAGGTCTCACTGGTATTTTTCTGCTTAGTGCTACATTTCAAGGGAAATAATTGGTCCTATTTTGCTCCATGCATGATTCATGAATGAAAGGTATACTATTAATGGTCTACATGGAAATTTTGGACTATTGCATTTTTAATACAGACTAGAAGGCTTTAATACAAATGTAGTCTTTTCAACAGCTTTGTGGATTAAATATATTTTGGCTTGGATTTTTTAATGAATTTTACACCAGAGGATAAAATTATATTTACAGTTAATAGTTGCTGAAACAGAAGTTGCTCCATGGCAATCACCGAGGTCACATTCCAAGGACAGAGATCTCTCTTAGACTTCTGTTGCCCATGACCAGGACGTTTAACCTTAAAGAAGACTCACCTACACAGGGCCAGACTCTCATGTACATGGCTTTGACTCAAAGGTTCAATTGCCACAACCTCCACTTGCTTACCTGTAGCCAGCCCTAAGTTCTAAGGGGGAGGCATCTTTAGCAAATAATAAATATCTGACTTATTAGCAGAAAGCCATTCCCCTCATGTGCCTACGACAGAGTTGTTTCACAAATAGGGCCCTCAAGGCTTTATGGATAATGTTGGCACTCTTCATCTCATTCTTATTTCTGCTGTGGAAATTACTGGCAGATGGTTTACAAACAATGTCAACGAATTAATTTTGCCAATAATTTCTCAGAAAAATAAAAATAAACTGGCAAGACATCTGATAGATCTGGGGCATAAAAGTCTAATGGATACGAATCTGAAGGGAAGCAATCTAGAAGAATATGGCTGGTTTGATTCATTGTTTTTTGCACGCTAACAGGGTGTTTTATCATTGAAGTGCCTCGCTAGGCCTCCACTTACTGAAACTGCCTAATACTGATTCATGCGCTCACCTCTTAAGAGTATAAATCTGTAACCAGGTTAGAAATAACATTTATCCCAAGGGCAAAGAGGTATAAAAACCCCTTGCACCAGTCATATGAACCCACCAAGATAAAACAAAACAAAGCAAAACACTAACACTCTTTAACCTTACTGTCCCAAAGGAGGCGGCCTACAATAAGTGGGTGCTATCAGCAAGCAGGGCAGGAAGTGCTGCACTTGCGTGTTGTAGTTCATTTTGCTGAATCGCATAGATGTGTGTTGCTAAGAGCTTACGGTGCATTTGTGAGGCTTTTCCCCAGTGTGTCTCCTCATATGTACCACCAGCATGTACTGAGCCTTGAACGGTTTCTGCTCTCGAGAGCAGTCCTGCCAGCGACAGACAAACTCCTTCTTCTCTCCATGGATATGGTCGTTATTAATGTGCTACAGAAACAAAAAAGAGAGAGAGAAAGAGACTAAATTGTTGTAAGGAGAGAGAAAATACCTATAATTAACAGTGAGTGTTATGTCAGAAACAGATGTGCCTGCTAGCAAATAAAATTCAAAAACAGAATTGCGCAGACACGTTATTTGTATTCATTTTTATAGAGCAGTGTAGAGCACCTGGAAACAAAGCACAGAGACCTGAGAGTTGTTTAAATGTAGGGCACGATATTCCATTGTAAAATGGTTAGCCATCGCTGCTGAAGACCCCGATATTCAATGCCGAGGCCATATAAGGCCACCAGCACTGAACATCCTGGCCCGATATTGAAAGCGATTAATGCGGTTAGCAGACCTGCGAACCACCGATGTATTCCATGCTTAAAAAAAGATAGAAGGAAGGCCAAATGACAGCCAGCATGGCTTAAAGGAGAGGTCAGGGAGGCTATTATAGCTAAGAGAGAATCTTTCAGAAAATGGAAAAAAGAGCCAAATGACGAAAACAGGAAACAACATAAATACTGGCAAGTTAAATGCAAGGCACTGATAAGGCAGGCAAAGGGAAAATCTGAAAAGAAGCTTGCCATGGAAGCAAAAGTGCATAATAAAAGCTTTTCAAGTACATTCATAGCAAAACACCTGTGAGGGAGTAAGTTGGAGCATTAGATGATGGAGGGGTAAAAGGTGCACTGAGAGAAGACAAGGCCATAGCAGAAAGACTGAATGAAGATTTTGCTTCAGGCTTTACTGAAGAAGATGTAGGAAACTTACCCAATGATATTTAAAAGTGACGCATAAAAGGAAGTGAAACAAATCTCAATAAATCGGGAAGATGTAATACAGTAAGTTGATAAACTAAAGAGTAGCAAATCACCTGGACCAGATGGCATACATCCCAGGTGCTGAAAGAACTGAAATATGAGATTGTAGAACTACTATTAGTAATCTGTGATCTATCATTAAAATCATCTGTAGTACCTGAAGACTGGAGAATGGCCACTGAATATCCCTGTCACCATGATTAACATGGTTAGCAGGTCTGCTGTGTTAATCACTTTCAATATCGGGCCCGTAATGTACAACCCCATGTATGATGAAAGGAACCGCAGGTCAAGATAGTGGTAGGTCCCACTGAAAAGTTCTCAGAATTAAGTGAAGATAATAGGGGCGAAGGACTATTTTGGATTTAGCTCAAGCCTTTTTCAGGAGTTGCTAAATGTGAGTTACATTCAGCTTCTGTTGTCCTTGGAGGGCTTATAATCTAAGGGGCCTTTTAACTAAAGTGCACTAAGCAGGTAATGTACATTTTCACGCATGATAACTGTGTGCCAGAGCTTGTGGTAACTGTTACCGTGCAGGCATGACACTTACAATGCATATCATACACTGGGGTGGAGAATGGGAAGATTAAGGGCAGAGAGAAAGCATGGACAGCACCTTGCGGTTAGCACAGGGGAACATATTGTGCGCTGTCAATGTTACAATTAGCATGGGTATATTTAATGTCACCTCAATAGGTGGAGTTAAGTGCGCTCATAATAATCGGCAAGGGCTGGAATGCACACTAAGGGAATTGCCTGCATGGTGTCAGGCACATGCTGGTCATGCTCAAGACAAATATTGGGGTGTGGCTGCATCTAACATTTATTATAAACCACCTTTCATGATATCAAGGCAGTTTACATTGAACAAACTGAAATTACATTGAGCAGGGCATTATAACTTGGAGATAACTATTTTACAGGGAACATGGGCAATGGAGGATTAAGTGGCTTGTCCAAGACCACAAGGAGCACCTGTGGGACTAGAAACTCCAGTCCCTCTAGCCCATTCCTTAAGTGTGACCCAACACACCATCACATCCTTCTCTACCCCAACCAACAGAGTCATTCAAGACACTATATCAAGTATAAACACCACTACATCACCCTCTGATCCGTGTCCAGCTCCCTGGATAAAATCCCTACGTGCTGAGCTCAGCCCTTTCCTATCCAAGCTTATAAATGTATCATTCTCTACTGGAACATTCCCTCGAAGCCTGAAACAGACCGCCATCAGACCTCTCCTAAAAAACAATAAGTTGGACCCCTCAATGATGGAATCCTACAGGCCTATCTCCAGCATACCCCTCCTATCGAAAATCATTGAAAAGATTACTCAACGTCAATTACAGGATCACATAGATACCAACGCGCCCTTGCACCCCTGCCAGCACGGATTTCGTGAAGCGCATGGTGTTGAAACGCTACTGACAACCCTATTCAACACTCTATCCATAGGCCTGGATAACATCAGACAAGGTTTTGTTCTAATCTTTATGGACATTGCCGCTGCCTTCGATACAGTAGACCATGAAGTCCTTCTTCGACGCCTCCGAGAGAAGGGAATCCACGGTTCTGCGCTATCATGGTGCGCGTCATACCTCTCGGATCGTTGGCAGCACGTCCGTTCTGGCCCCTCCACATCCGACCCCTTCCTCCAAACGAAAGGTGTTCCACAAGGCTCCTCCCTATCTGCCTTGCTGTTTAACATTTACATGCAGCCCATCTGTGACCTTATCCACTCATTTAACATCAACTGCCTTGTCTATGCCGACGACGTCTTGATGTACATGCCAATCTCGACTGAACATCTTGACCTCTCCCCTCTAATCAAATGCTTTGACGCAGCCACAGACTGGATAAATGCGCAAAGGCTTAAGTTAAACTTCAAAAAGACAGAAGCCCTCTTTGTCACCAGGAATCCGGCATTTATTCCACCCATATCCATCAAAGTTCGTGACGCAGAGCTCATATGCAAGGCTTCAGTAAGATACCTGGGAGTGACACTTGATCAGCAGCTCAACATGAAGGTTCATATCAACAACATAACACAATTGGTATATCATAAAATTCGGACCCTTCGCCATCTTCGTCAGCTGTTAGAACCTGAAGACTTTCGAACTGTTTTTCAGGCCCTAATAATGCCCCACCTTGATTACGCCAATGCGATATTACATGGCCTTCCAAAGAGTACGACCAACCCCTTACAACTTGCAATGAACTCAGCCGCAAGATTCCTCCACGGAGCCTCCAGAAGATCCCACATTACTCCAATACTAAAACAGTTGCATTGGCTCCCCATACAAGCCAGGATCTCTTTCAAGATTCTAACTATGACCCATAAGGCCATCAAGAAATACCCAGCCACTGCCATTTCTGAGCTAGTATCAATTACACCTCCTAATCGGGTAAGGAGATCCAATGCCTCAAATACCCTCATTCTACCTAAGGCAAGCACTAAGTGCTCCCAAGTTACCAGTTCTAGAGCCTTTGCCTTCTTTGCACCATCCTGCTGGAACGCTCTACCCGCAACTATCAGAACTATCAGTGATCTCTGTCAATTCAAGAAGGCACTGAAACATCACCTTTTTCTCCTTCACTATGATGCCTCAGTCTCCACCTCACATCCACCCACTTCCACACCTCAATGCAGCACCTCAAGCGCATGCATCTCACACTCTTGACTGAATACTCGCAATCACACATTTAACCTTCCCCCACTATGAGATGCTTGTACAGTTCATTTAACCCTTTATATAGCTACATAAAGTGGTTTGTATATATTTATCATGTTTTTCCCTGTTAAAAATTGTTTTAATGTATACCCGTTATGATACCTGTTTATTGTAAACACAAATCAGCAAGCTGAGATGTGTAGTTTAATGTTCACTGTAAACCGCGCTGATGTCAATAGCGCGGTATAAAAGAGACTTTAAATAAATAAATAAGGTTGCTGTCCTCTAGTGTGATTTGAACCCCCAACCGTCCGGTCTGAGGTACCTTGCCCCAACCACTAGGCCACTCCTCCCATGCACTAACCTTGACTCAAAATGCTAAGAAATACTGCACTTAATAAAAGGGCCCCTAAGTTTGTGCAATGGCGAGTTAAGTGACTTGTCCAAGATCACAAGGATCAGCAGTGGGATTTGAAACTTGACTTCCCTGATTCTCAGCCCACTGCTGTAGCCATTGGACCACTCTTAGGAACCTGCAGCAAGGGTCACACCATGATGGGTACAGTGAGGCGTAATCAGACCATAGGAAAGGGATGGGAAGGTATGGAATGACATGTGAAAAAAGGATGTACTAAGGCATTAAAGCCATTTTTGCTGTTTTTTTCCTTCAAATGTTTTGATGTTATAGTTGTTTTATTGTATTCATGAGGAAATCCTCTGTTACACTTTGTTCTTCGTTGTGGGGTACATGAGATAACTTTATTAGGGCACCAAGTGTTTAAAGATGGATGCTTTCAGGGACTAATAGCATTTCCTTCAGACAATGTCTGAATTTAGTAGTCTGAAAAATAGCAATTTCCAGATATTGACATACGTCAGATTGTGAATTCTGGGCCTTTTTTTATTTTATTAAATATTAACTGCATTGTTTTCTTTCTTTTATCTAGGAAGGAGTAATATGCTTGCTTGTGACAAAATCCCATAAATTAATCACCTGAGCTGATATTCCCTGTCTGCCCCTTTTTTTCAGGATAGCTTATTGTCCTTCCATTTAACTACGTAAACTCTGGAGCCTACGTCTAGAGCCGGAGATTAATGCTGCAAAAGAAAAACGAAAAATACTACAGTATGCATATGCAGTCTCACTGAGTTTCTAAACCAGTGAATCAAAGCAGAACTGAGTTTTGCCCTCAGAATCTCAAGCCTTTTAATACACAGTTGGTTCCAAGTCTTAATTTTGAGATATGGACGTGCAATGCCCGTGACCTTAAAAAGCAGGCAACCGACCGAATTGCATCTTTTTTATTGCTCTCTGGTTATCATTTTCTTTCATGTCCCAACACAGAGTAAATTCAGCAGACACTAGGGTGAATTCCTGAGTGCTTGCATGTAAATGTTTTACGAAATGCAGGGAAAAGACACAGTCTGCAAACTCGCTGCTGCCGGGAGCCCTCGCTCCCAGATTAACAGCGCTCATTCCTTTACAGGGTTTGGTGCAAGCCTTCACTTGCTGCACTGGTGCTGAGTGGCGGTGGAACTGTTGAACAGAATCTGCTTCCTATGCAATTACCCTGCAATTAAACACTTTAGCAGCGACAAGTAGCTCTTAAGGATGTGTCTCCTGCTATTATAATTTTCTGAGGTGGATTTTAAAAGAACTAAAGAAATTAATTCTGTAACAGCAAGTTACATTAAAGATCAACATCAGTGAGGCACTCAGTCCACAAGACTAGACAGAAGCAAGCTGGTATCTCTTTTGGAAAAAAGTTGATTGAGAAATACCCAGTTTATCAACTGCAAAGAGGCTTGTCTGTAATGGATTTATCTGTCATGACAAATATAACGCAAGAGTTATTTTGGAACAGAAGACTTTCATTCATTGTTACTAGGTTTTTGTTAAAAAAGAGGATTTTTATTAAGAAAGATCACTATAATCTCTGTTGTCTCTGCTTTTCATCCTCTTGATTTCTCTCTCAGCAAGAGATTTTGTTGGGCTTAGCTTGCTATGGGGAAATCGAAGCAAGAGAAAAAAGTCCCCATAGGAAAGCACAGATCCAAAAACAGCAGAAAGGGGACAAATGGAAAATGAGCTTTATTTTTAATAATCTCAGAAATAATTTCAAAACATACAAAAACATAAACCCGACACAACCGTGTTTCAGCGCATAAACGCCTGAATCAGGGGGCATCTATTTTGAGTTAATCTGAATACACAGTGGAAGAAAGCCAGCTAACATACTATTCAGAACCAAATAATTGCCTCAGATGCTTGAAGACACTGCTCCTCAGAGGTGAAAGCTCTCCTGACACTAAGAGCCTGGTTTTTGGCCCTGAAAAGTAGGTTTTTTGAGCATTTGAGTATTGACGTAGCCAGTTGTGTGCCAAAACATATGGCCATGTTGGGCTTATATTTTTGTATGTTTATAAATTATTTCTGAACTTATTAAAATTATTGAAGATAATTTCAGTTGGTGCCCCCTTTCCATTTGTCCCTTCTTTGCTGTTTTTGGTTCTCAACTTGCTGTGAGTCTTATTTAATGTATGTTAAATAATTCATGCACTGTTATTCTTGGTGGGATCCATTTACAAACTACTGCGTGTACTGAACTCCAGCCAATGCATGATAACTGGTTTACGCACATTAGTAAATAAGGCCCATTTGCAACTTTACGAGATGAAGTATTATTAGTGTCACTTACAGTGTGCCCTTTACTCCCTAGGCTCACCACTACGGGGTGTTTGTTTACTAATTGGCGGTAGCAGCTTGTGTGCGATATTGGAGCTGCAGCCCCATTGACTTCAATGGGGCCGTGGCTCCGATATCGCATGGAAACCACTACCGCCGATTAGTAAACATACCTCTAAGTGTAGTAATTTTATTGTTCCAACAGAAATATGGACATTCGATTTTTGATCCTTAATGTTGTATCTTGTAGAATTTGTTAGGTGTTTAGCTTCTGGCTCACGTTATCCCAAAGATTGTGGGTTAGTGGCCTAAATTCCAACTAAGCAGCCTCTGCAGTGCAAGGGGACCCAAGAAAGAAGGGGAACCCTTTGCAGCCGCTCCCACATCTTGTAAGGTGGACTCTGCACCTTGCTCTGTGCCCAGGGCCAGAACTACCTTTAGGCAAACTAGGTGGTTACCTAGCACACCAAACTTTGATGGGCAGCAGCGGGGGCCTCTAACTTTTCAACTCTATTATTACTGCCACCATGCCACTGTCACATCTCCAATGGGCAATTGCAATAAAATATAAAAGCAGCATAGCCGGGGCCTCTGAACCCCTCCCTGAATGCCGCATTCTGAAATGCACAATTGTCAGTGGGCACCATCTAGGCACTACTTCTGCAGGATTTGTACTAGGATTTTATAAAAGCACATAGGCGCCTATGTTCCTTTATACAATAAGCTAAATTAGGGTGTCTTGTCTACTTCCAAACCTAGATTCCCTGTTATGAAATTACCCTTCATATGGATGACTGAACTCCTTCCTACCTCATCAAAGTGATTGTTTATTAAAACTATGTATATGGTCTTCTCACAGCTTGGAACTCACCTGCTGCTTTGGTACTAAAGTTATGAGTAGGGGCTGAAGGCTGAGAGTAACTTGAAAATGTGGCAATAGAAGATGCAGCTCTGATCATCTGAATCACACAGTTTACTGAGTGTTCATATCAAAATCAAAGGAAGACTAAGTTATCCATATAATCGACTTGTTTCAGACCCAGTGCTGACATTGCGAGGATGGAAGATCAATGCTTACACTTGAAGTTGACAACTGCACCTTCCATTGGTGAAGACAAGACCACGTGAGACAGGCAACACACACAGGGCTCAGGAGACTAAGAAAGGGATACAAAGCTTTTCCCTTTCATCCACTGAGGTAGGGGATCTTAGTCCAGCTCCCAAGTGAGGGGGACTAATGATCATCCTGGCTGACCATCTTATATTTAGAGAAGGTCTCACCATATCTAGGGCAAGGAACATTGGCAGGAGCAGTGTGGCGAAATCTGTACTGCCACAAACCTCTCTGGGTAAATGGAGGACTTTCGAATCTACAGGAATGTTTTGCTTGTTTGTTTTTATTTTATTGTAATTGTGCAATGCCTGTTTTAAAAAAAGTCCCATGGGCTGCCTGCTACCCCTGAAATCCCTAAACTTACCTGTGATACCCGGGGTCCAAAAAGGGGCAAAAGTAATCCCCAGATATTCCTGCTCTGCCCACACTATATTTCAAGTGGGACTGGCTGACTCAAGGCTTCTACCATTTTGATTCCAAAGTGGCGCATGTCTGTGGTCAACTAGTGCCATTTTATTGTATGGTACCAACACAGCAGGTGCACTGGGGATCACTCCTGCCCCCTCTTTGGATCCCAGGCATCGCAGGTAAGCTTTGGGGAGATGAGGTGTCAGAACACCTTGGGGGGGGGAGGGGTGCTGTTAAAAAAAGAAAGCAGAAGTTGATTTAACTGGTGGAGGGATGGGTGCTGGTTTAGAAGTGAAATTAACATTTCATTTGTGCTTTGTTTTGTTTCCAAAATAAAACAAAATAGGTAATGTTGACATTCTCTGTGTGGTTTCAAACGAAAGCACATCCTAAAAGGGAATTATTTATTCATTTGTCATTCTTTTATTCCACTTCTCCTCAAAAGCTGCAAAATGGTTCACAGAACATATATGAGACCGTTAATAATAAACGGCATGCAAATATTCAAATGACAAAAAGCATAATTTCTAATGTCAAATTGTGAATAAAGCAATTTCAAAACAGACAAACACCAACTGCAGGAAAAGCAATTTCAAACTATGCTTACCATCAGTTTTCAAAGGTGTTATAGTGAAAAAAAAACACATTTTCAGGAAGACAATAAATTATACAAAAAAATAAAGGTATAAAATGAGCACATAAAAAGGGATTATCAGAAGGACGGGATACTGGGTGCAAATTAAACAAGGAATTGTGTATGTTCATCTATTCAGAATGAAAGGAAACAACAAAATCTATCCTGTGACATACCTTATGAGTGGTCACGTTCTGTGACTGGCAGCTGGATTATGTCCTTAGCAGTATGATTGAGATAACTGGGCAGACTAAACAGATCAGCTGGTCTTCTGTCATCACCTTCTATGTTACTATGTTGCCATAATGTTGATTATGACATCATCAGACTTTCCCTGTATGCATTATTTCAGGACAGTACAATAAAAACTCACATTTCACAGTTACAGGGGGAGGATAATTTTTAGAAGATTTTAACCAAGCAGCTATTCAATAAAACTGGGGACTGAAAATTGTTCTCCCTTTGAGTAAAAAGGGTGGGGCCTGCAAGGAATTTAATCTTGAAATCTTGGATCAAACTCAAAGAGACAAAAAGAGAAATAAGGATAGCAAAATCAAAGGCAGAGGAAAAGATAGCTAAAGATATTAAGTGTAGCGACAAAACTTTCTTCAGGTATATTCGGGAAAGGAAGAAGATCAGAGGTGGAATTGCAGGACTCAGAAGTGCTGCGAATGGACTTGTGGAAAGTGACACTGAAAAAGCGAAATAGCTAAACGAATACTTCTGCTCTGTTTTTACTAAAGAAAGTCCTGGAGAAGGACCTCCTGTGACTCCCAAATATAAAAATGGGAATGAAATAGATACCACACCATTCACAGAAGATGAAGTGTTAGAACAACTTGCAAAACTGGAAGTGGACAAGGCCATGGGACCGGATGGGATACATCCCAGGATACTGAAAGAGCTCAGAGAGGTTCTTGCAGGGCCATTAAAGGATGTTTTCAACAGATCCTTGGAAACAAGAGAGGTTCCTCAGGACTGGAGAATGGCTGATGTCGTACCTCTACACAAAAGTGGTGACAGGGAAGAAGTGTCAAACTACAGGCCTGTGAGCCTTACCTCGGTGGCGGGAAAAGTAATGGAGGCGCTCCTGAAAGAGCGAATAGTGAACTTTCTCAAAACCAACAGGTTGCAAGACCTGAGGCAACATGGTTTTACCGAAGGACGATCTTGCCAAACAAATCTGATTGAGTTCTTTGACTGGGTGATCAGGGAACTAGATCAGGAGCATGCGATGGATGTCATCTACCTGGATTTCAGCAAAGCCTTTGATACTGTTCCTCATAGGAGGCTTATCAATAAACTCAGTAGCTTGGGGATGGATCCCAAGATGGTAAATTGGATCAGAAAATGCTGGACTGACAAACGACAGAAGGTGATGGTAAATGGAGCTCACTCGAATGAAGGGAAGGTGATTAGCGGGGTGCACCATGAGTTGGTCCTGGGCCCAGCACGGTTCAATATATTTGTGAGTGATATTGCTGAAGGACTAAATGGAAAAGTCTGTCTTTTTGCAGATGACACAAAAATTTGCAACAGAGTGGACTCCCCCGAGGGAGTGGTTAACATGAGGAAAGATCTACAAAAGCTGGAAGAATGGTCTAATGCTTGGCAATTAAGATTTAATGCAAAGAAGTGCAGAGTCATGCACTTGGGTAGCAGAAATCCAAGGGAAATGTACACGATAGGGGGCGAGAGGCTGGTGTGAATGGATCAGGAGAAAGACCTTGGTGTGATTATTTCTGAAGATCTCAAGGTGGCAAAACAGTGCGACAAGACGGTGGCAAAAGCCAGGAGGATGTTGGGCTGCATACAAAGAGGAATTACCAGCAGAAAGAAAGAGGTAGTTATGCCACTATACAAGTCACTGGTGAGGCCTCACTTGGAATACTGTGTTCAGTTTTGGAGACCATATCTTGCAAAGGATGAAAAAAGACTGGAAACTGTTCAGAGGAAGGCGACCAAAATGATTTGGAGCCTGCATCTGAAGCCTTATGAGAAAAGACTTGAAGACCTAAACATGTACACTTTGGAGGAGAGGAGGGACAGGGGAGATATGATTCAGACCTTTAAATACTTAAAGGGAAATAATGAACAAACAAACCTCTTCCAAAGACAGGGAAGCTGTAAAACTAGAGGGCATAACAGGAAGCTGCAAGGTGGTAAACTGAAAGGCAATGTCAGGAAATACTTTTTCACAGAAAGGGTGGTAGATGCTTGGAACGCCCTCCCGATGGAAGCAGTGGGGGCAAACACGATGACGGAATTGAAAATGGCATGGGACAGACACAGTGGATTCCTTTACAGCAACAGGATAAAGTCAAAATAAACGGAACCATCTAATTTCTCAACAAATAGGGGTGCTCTACATGGAGTGGTGGGTTCACTCCTAAACAAAGTCATGGGGACGGGTGGCCTGCACGGAGCGGCAGCTGCACCTACTCTTTTCATCATACTGGGCAGACTAGATGGACCATACTGATCTTTATCTGCCGTCATTTACTATGTTACTATATTACCACGTAGTTCACATGGGAAACTTTCACCTTTGAGGCCTGCATGTTTTGAAGCACCCACAGTACTGCTAGCCCTTGAATTCTCAAAGGGAATCCGCATGAGGAGTTTCTCTTTGAAAATTCAATAGCAAGCCTTGCAGACATTTGTAATGTTACCCCTTATTTGTATGAGCAGAGAGAAAATGCCAAATTTCAGATACCTTTGTGACGTAAAAAAGACAATGGGGCCAATATTTGATGGCAGCAGCTGTTAACTCGATAAGTGCCAGGCAGTAAGATATTCAGCAGCATTATGGCAGATGAAATTGAATGTGGACAAGTGCAAAGTTATGCATCTAGGAAAGAACAACCCAAACTATGGTTACACGATGCAAGGTTCCACATTAGGAACCACCACCCAGGAAAAAGATTTAAGCGTCATTGTGGATAACATGTTAAAACCCTCGGCCCAGTGTGCAGCGGCGGCCAAGAGAGCAAATAGAATGCTAGATATCATAAGGAAAGGAATGGAAAATAAAACAAAAGATATCATAATGCCTCTACTTCATTCCATGGTGAGACCGCACCTTGAATATTGTGTGCAATTCTGGTCGCCGTATCTTAAAAAGGAAATAGCGTTATTAGAAAAGGTTCAGAGAAGAGCCACCAAAATGGTAAAGGGGATGGAAGGATACTCCTATGAAGAAAGGCTAAAAAGGTTAGGGCTCTTTAACCTGGAAACGAGACAGCTGAGGGGAGATATGATAGAAGTCTATAAATTAATGAACGGAGTGGAACGGGTAAACGTAGATCGATTGTTTACCCGTCTATCAGAATGTCTATGTCTATCAGAATATAGAAAGACTAGGGGACATGCAATGAAGCTACTATTTAAGACTAAGAAGAAAATATTTTTTCATTCAACGTGTAATCAAACTCTGGAATTTGTTGCAGGAGGATGTAGTAAAGGCTGTTAGTATAGCTGGGTTTAAAAAAGGGTAAAAAAAAGATTTGGACAAGTTCCTGGAGGAAAGGTCCATAAACCATTATTAAGAAGGAACCCAGGATATCAGTGCTTGACCCAGTACAAGCATTGCGGAACCTGTGTCTTTTGGGGAAACTGCTAGGTACGTATGACCTAGATTGGCCACTGCTGGAAACAGGATACTGGGCTTGATGGACCTTGGTCTGACCCAGTATGGCATATCTTATGTTCAGTACCATTGAATAGCCTCTCTTACTGCATTGGTGCTATCCGGATCATGCCGGGGCAGTCCAGGGGCGAAGTTTGTGTAAAGCCAGCATTTATCTAGAAAGTGGAAATATTCTTCCATTATCTGGATAAATTTAGGCCATCTGAAAAGCTGTCCTAAATTTATCCGGTTAGCTATCCAGAAAATAGGCCGAATAGCGCTGCTTTGTAGAGAGTGCCAGCGTCAGCACTAGATACGGACATTAAGCGCTGGCTACTATACAGATACCAGCACCCAAGATCCAGATTCCATTCATTTACAGTGGCTAGTGATTTAAAAAATGTCTGCTGAGGATGATTATCAGCCCAAAAATAACTTTGCCATCTTTGCCTGTAATAAAAATGATGATTTAATAATGTGCTTGCATGCATCACATGGGCATCTCTGGAAATGTCTAGGGCTGATCTTGGGCAACCAGCAGGTAGAACAGACACTTTCCACCAGTCTATTTTCACTTCTTACACAACCGGCAAGCAATCAAACAACATATAACAGAGCACACATCTTTGCAAAGAAAATGCATAAATATTCTTATTTTATCTGACGCAAGCTTATGAGGGATTTTAGCCCCAGGTATTTTATATTCTTTTCCCCTCCAACACTGTTTGCCTTTCATTGCCAGAGTGAACCCCTGGGGTTCGGTATGAGCATCCAGGCACGAAACCAGTAGCCACTGATTTATGGCGGGAGTGCCGTGCTCTCTTACTGAAATGACTTACATGGACAAGTTGCTCCTGTGTGTCAAACTCCTTTGCGCATCCTTCCCAGTGACAGTTAGTCTCGTAAATAACCTCTGGTTCCTGTTTGCATTCATCTCTATCCAGATCTTCCTTCAGCTCTGTCAGATGCTCCTGTGAGGATAAAAGGATTTAGGATGTGTAAGTTCTAGAGCTTCTCCTTTATGGTGGGTATGCATTCCTTAGGCACACCGCTGGGGCCACTGGGAAAGGTGCATTAATTCAGGATGACACACTACCTCCACAAAGCATTCAGTTGCTAAAGGAATTTTATTCTGCTTTTGTCTTTTATTTCTTCATTGCCCTACTCCCCAGGATAGCTGACTGGGCAACCACAGTCCTTGATGCCAACTCTGTGGCCAGCAGAGGGCCTGATGCAGCACTTGTTCTGCCTCTTTCCTGAGACCTGCATGTGCGGCTCTGTGACATGCCTGAAACTCATTAGTCCCCAACAGGAGGAGATAGGCAGCTTAAATAGAGGTCTCCTGCACTGTATGACAAGTTCTGGTACCACTTTGCTAGGCAGTTTGATTGAATTACATGATAATACATTGTGAATCATTCATCGCTTTTGATTGCTTTCTAAGCAGAGCAGACCACGTGATAGGGTTTTGGTATGTGAAAGATAAAATGAATGCAATTAGGCGTTGGATTTATATTGCCTGGGGGTAATGACAGCATAGCTCCATACTGGAGAAGCAGCTGGTAAATGGATGTGGCAGGTCAAAGGAACTTATATGCACATCTGAAGTACCTATGCATGCAACACAAAACTGAAACACACAGAGTTTGTGATCAAATAAGGACACATCACCAAGCTACTATGTCTAAGCCCTCCTCCTTCTCCTGTGCTTATAATGAATCAGCAGCGATCTGACAAGGGCCATGATGTGAGACTAACCTCTGGAACCAGGATGACAGCATTAGCTTGTTTCACATAGACTACCTGTGCTGGATTTGAACTAGTGACCTAGAGGGGAAAGGTTCTGGAAGACTGTGCCAAGTAGGATTGCCAACCATCAGTACAACTTTAGCCTAAACAAATACTATAGTTAATCTAAAAAAAAAAAAAAAAAAAATCATCGACCTTTTGTTCATGTTTTCTAAATTTCAAATCAAGAGCTGTTATTATAAGCATGGCTCACACATGAATCTCATTAACTGGTGGCCTTTGTTTTAATCATAGCTCCCAAAAGTTTTAGAAGTAGTTTTACCAATATGGCATACAAAACAAATCCTCACTGTTTTGAGTATAGTATGAATCTAAAGCTCAGTTATGGTTCCCAAAAATGCTTAAATATAATTGGAGATTAGTCTCCTCTTAGAGTGTGAACCCTGAAAAGACCCTTGGATTTGTCAGGTTTTATTTTTGAAGAATGAATTTATAAATAGTAAAAAGAATAAAATATGAAAAGACCATAAAAAAACCATTTTCATGCCAATCGTGAGCAGCAGGGCCTGTGTCTGTACTTTGGAGTCTGGGGCCAGTTTTCCTTTTATATATTTATTTATTTATTGAATATATCCATACATTCAAGAAACTGAATGAAAGCAATTTGGCAACAAGGAAAACATAATAAATCATATACTAATATTACAAGAAAATGATGTCATTTGCCAAGATTAGCCCACAAAAAATTAAAAGGAGGAGGCAACAGGAAAAATAAACAATACTACATAGTAGGGTAATAAAAGTTTAACATGGTAATGTGAGACTTATGCGTCAATCATATGAGAGGCAGAAACAACCACTGGTTCCTCCCTAGCCACTAGAAACTCCAGCAGCTGGCGGGGCTCAAAAAACAAATATAATTTTTCTTTATAGGAAACATGACTTCTAGTAGGAAATTTCAACAAAAAAGTCCCGCCGAGGGAGAGTACCCTGGGCTTGAGCCCCAGGAAACTCTTTTCTCCTCAGCTGGGTATCCCTAGCGAGATCAGGAAAAATACGGACATGAGAGCCCATAAACTGCTCACTGAAATTTCTAAAATAAGATCGCAGAATTAACACTTTATCAGATTCAAGAGCTAAAGTAATAAGGAGAGTAGTATGAGCGATGACCAACTCCACAGAACTCTCCAGAAACCCCGTAAGGTCTCCGGGGAGCCCCGGAGTCCCACCACTATCTTCCCTGGCCCACAGACAAGTATTGAGCCCTAGTTAATGGTGGCAGGTCCTCCCTGGAAAGCCTCAAGACCTCCTGGAAGTACCTACAAACCATTTCCATGTGCGACTGCAATGGGTATCTAGGAAAATTAATCAGTCTTAAATTGTTCTTCCGGACTTGATTCTCGAGGTATTCTATTCTCCTAGAAGTCACACTCCGATCCTTAATATGGGCACCATGGAGACCCTTAAGTTGCTCAAGTTCTCCATTCAACCGGGCCAACTTCCCCTCCTGTTCCTTTTGAACTCTTGAAACCTCTTGAAACTCTTTACGCAAGGAATTAGTTTCAGTACTTACAAACACAGCAATAATCCCAAGAGAGGAGTTCATGGTTGAAATTTCATCCTACAGCACCTCCAATATGACTTTCGGGGGCCTCACCAACACACCAGTACCTGCATTGACCAACAGGTTAATCATCCCCTGGGTAGGGCTGCCCTCCGATAGAGAAACAGTCTCAGATCCTACAACTTCTCCAGGGACCCCACAAGGAGGAGCAAAGCCAATACCGGAGCCCTCTTCACCTCCTGTACCGGTGTGCTAGTCTTCATGCCGGAGGGAAGCACTCCACAATCAGCCGCAACACTTTCGGGGCATGGCGGGGGGGGGGGGGGGGGCCGCTGCTCAGAGGATAGCAAAACCCCTGACGTGCTCAGGTCAGGCAAAAAACCCAAACCCGCCGAAGATGCCGCTCTCGCTCTCGAAATAGCAAAGCCACACATCGGCAGTGTTTTCTGAACGGTGCAGTTGGAAGAAGCTTCGTCCGAGAGTAGGGAAGCTTGCTTGCGCTTTCTTCTCCCCATGCACACCAGCCAGCAGCAAGAAACGCCAAAACTGCACACCTCCGAGGAGCCTGCTCACCAGAAGCGGATCACCGTCGCCATCTTGCCTCCTTCCCTCACATTTTTCCTTTTAAAAACGCCCACGTTGAAATGTGTATCCCTAAAAATGGGTATCAGAGAAGTCTAAAAGACTATTAGCAAAAATGTGTTCATGAGTAGGCATCCTCAGTGAGGAGTCCCCATAGCTCCATCTCCTACTGTCTCCCAAAATCTGCAATGCACTGGTCTACAGCCCTCTCAGTTTCGGACACTCCAAAAGGAGTGTAACCAGGAACCCTTCCTAGTTTTATACCAATTCTCATTTCCCCATAATTTCAACTGGTATCCTAAGCATAACCTTCTTAAATAAAGTTTGGGAGTTGGATTTTGCTTGTGGAACAGCAGTGCATGAACAGCTCCCAGTGAGTTTTTCTTTTGTTTGCTTGACCCAATCCTCTGGACTGTGTTAGCTGAATCAGCACTGGGGCCAGGATCCTTGTACTATGAGCCTTCATTAACAATTATATGGAGATTTTCCCCAATTTTATAACCACTTCCCTCTCCCAAACAACTTATCTAGTCTGGATATTACAGCCACAGCTCTTTGGCTGGGGATGAGGTTGGCACAGGCACCAAGGCTTCTTTCTGAACTCTGCAATCATAGGCCCTGCTAATATGACCACTAGAGGTCACCCTTGAGTGATGACTGGGAATCCCTCAGTCTCCCCTCCCTCCCAGATGTGGAAGTAAGGAAAAGAATGCTATGGAGACCCTATGAACTAGGGGCTTGGTGCAGTCACCCCACTCTCCACTTGCTAAAGTTGGTTCAGCAAGTAAGAAAGTAATGCAGACAAACAAGTTACTTGCTGAGTAAATCGCACTTGTATTGAGCACTGGTTTACCGATGGTAGGGTATGATCCATTGCCTTCCACAGAACAAGGCAAGGTTTTCCTATTGTTTTAGAATGAAACTTTAAACATAACTCAAAGAAATGTTTTCTTCGGGGGTTTGCTGCTCTGTTATGATCACAATCTGCCATATCTTACCATGTTTACTGAAAAACTCAATCTTTTCCAGCTCTCAACCACTTTTTAGGGAGTAAGAGGTTCATGAGGAAACATAAAAATATCGTGATGTAGGTTGTAAAGCAATTGTGTTTCCTTTTTATTTTTGTTTTACTTTTCTTTTTTGGTATCTTGCAGGTCCTAATTTTTACCTTGTGCAAAATTTGAAAGTTTCAATTAGACAAAGATATAAGCAGACAGCAGGCGAGGCAATTGTCATAAGATTTAGTGCAAGGGAGTGCATGAAAGATTGGTACGGTAGGATACTTCTTTCATATGATGTCATTTACAAAAAGAAGGGGAGGGGTAAGAAATATACCCTCCTGTTCTCATTAGGGTCTAGACCTGAGGCAGCTGCATAGGTTTCCAGGCCGCGCGCTTCTTTTGCTGTTAACGCATTCCTAAACTCAAAACTCAGGGGACATACCTCTCTGCCCTAATCGTGCTGACGGCAGCGTGTTTATCTTCGCCTTATTCGCTATCTTCATCAATTTTACCAGCCCCCAGATGATTATAGAGGGAGCTGTCCCCATGTATCATGCCGAAGTCTGCTTCTGAACCAGAGCAGGGAAAGGAATTTGTCATAAACTCTTCCTGCCGCTGACAATCGTGCAGCCTAATATTTCATGAAAATGAAGTGCCCAGGCATTTCCGAAAGCTTATGGCAGGGATGAAGGATAGTTGGGTGGATACTGCCATCAGCTCTAACCATTTGCCACTGCAGTGCTCAGGGAGGAAACTGGAGGCCCGTGGCTCTTTCTTAGGGTCGCATGTGAAGCCTATGAGAAGTGAGGGACTGAAAAAAAAATAAAGTGATTGAGTTATAGAAAGATGGACCTCTTTCAGGCTCCCAACCTATGATACACATCACAGGGTGCAAGTAATGGGCCTAATACTGCCTGCTTGCAATCCTGAATACCAGTGGCTACAGCAAACCAAGGAAATCAGGGCCGAAACCCTTCTCCTATTGATTCTCCTTGTAACTTAGGGCAAGTCTTTTCATCTCCTGTTGCCTCAGGTACTGAGTTAGATGGTTAGCTCTTTGGAGAAGGGACTTACATCTGAAAAGATGCTGCAGTATGTCTTGATCTAAAATTGGAAAAAAGAGGTCTAAAAACAGAAAATTATTGCAAGGTTTCCAATCAAAGGAGGCCACCAGAAGAGTCTTAGTGAGCTTATCATAGGAGACCTGTCGGTCTATATGTCAGGTGTGGTTCTTGGCTTGAGTGCAGTCTATTGACGTTTTTCAACACACTCTGACTTCTTTTTGTTTTCATAGTAAGTGGATTTGTATGCTACTCGGTATTCAACATGCTTTAGAATATTACTCATTTCTGGCACTGTCCTGCTCTCTGTCACCCTTCCAGTCTCCCACCCATAGCTGAAAGGTGTGACCTAAATCTCTCTTCTCTCTCCTGCGCCTCCTCAATTCCTTTCTCCCTTTTCTTCATTATCTCTTGGGCTAACATGAGGCAAAAATCCTGAAAAAGGTACCGGAGTGCGCTGCCCTACTTCAACATTGATGCAGCTGCTACTGGAACAACAGCATATTCTTGGCACTTTGGATTACACAAAGTTTCCACAAAGAGAAACCAGCTGGGTGCTTTTGTTTATAAAATTAACCAGCGTAAAATACACAGGTTAATGGTACCCGTAGGCTCCGCCCATGCTATTACTGCATATGCTGGAGGGGAGGAAGTGGAGAGTGGAATATCACATGTATTTTTGACATGAACAAGAACATGCACTGTTATTCCCATCCTCGATCCAAACACGTCCATGGGAACATCTCTTGTTAAGCACATGCGTGCTGTGCCAGTTAAGGAGTGGCGATATTCCTGATCAATTTGACCTTGTTAGTTTTATATCTGTAAACTGACGGGATCATAAGAAATGATCTGTTTTGTGTCAACTGGTAAAAGGAAAGAGAAATCAGATTAAAGAAAACCCACGGTAAAAGGCTTAAACAATTGGCTTCCATTGGTCTTACTTAAGGTTCAAACGTTCCCATACTCCATTGGTCTGACCACTGTACCACACCCCCAAAAAAGTGAGTTTATTTTGCCCAAGCTTAAGCAAAAGCTGGTTGTCATCATAAACAAGCATCAATCTTCAATAGCGCAGTAACCATGACAGGACATCCAGAGAGTATTCAAAGTGTACAGAAGAATGGTGCAAGTAACAAAAAGAGCAACTTTGCTGCTCCACAAACCCTTCTTCCCGGAGTCAATGTATGAGCCTAACCATGTGCACGGAGAGCAACTTATATCACAAGAGACTTCCTGCACCCTACGAACTTGCCATAGACAGCCTGGACGTCTTCAGAAAGCTTCAGTACAGAGCAATTTGTTCGTAAGTTAGCCATGTACAGGCCCTTAACTCTAATCTGCTGTGGGTAGTGGGAGCAACGAGACCTGCATATTTTGTTCTTCCCATGCTGATAGACCTCATATGGATCTGTTGAGAGGAAGATCACAGTGTCGGACCATGATGAAATGTGCAATTACTGCGTTTCCCAACATAAGAAAGAAAAGAGGGACTGAAAACTCTGTCCTTAGCAAGAGATCTAGATGAAGAGTGCCTATTGAAGGTCTATACTCCCTTCCAAACTGCTGACCTTATATCCTGGAACTAAATTACATCAAAACAATTTATTCCATGTATCTGTGCATGCTTCCCTACAACAGCCTATTGAAAAATATATTCCAAAAATTTGTAGAAAATGAAAAAGGGGAAAAAAAACATGGAATACCTCATTAGATGAGTCTCCACCCCTTGAACATCTGCAACATTCTTAAATACTTTAAGCTCTTGTGTAACCAAAGGCCTTCAAAAGCACACAGCAAGTGAACTGGCCCTATCGACTAGGTACTGCATTTGAAAGCAAAGACCCAATCATGAGCACCAAGTAGCTGATAAAAGAACTCTAATCCCCCTAGTCTCCTGTTCATCTCTTATGAGTTTCCTTACTGTTCCTCTAGATATTTCCAGGTTGCCTCTTTTTGTGTTGTCTGCACTTATGAGTAGGGACAGACTCTTACAAGTCTCTGTACAGTGCTGCGTACAACTTGTAGCGCTATACAAATGATAAGTGGTAGTAGTAGAAGTAAATTGTGAAGAGTCACAGATTAGAGGATGGATATAAAAGAATTGCAAAATCCTTGTGTATCCCTCAGAATGATTGAGAAGTGGAAGGTCTGTGGCATCACCAAACTGCTTAATTCAGGTCATTCCCTCAAGCTGGATGACAGAGCAAAAAGGAGACTGAACAGGGTGGCAACCAAGGGGCCAATGGTAATTTTGAACGAGCTGCAGGCTTCCTTGGCCAAAACTGGTCAAATGAGCATGTGATAACAATATTCCAAGCACCCCACAAATCAGGTCTGCATAGTAGGGCAACCAAAAAAGCCCACTTTCACTGTTCGAAGTACACAAAAGAACATTTAGGAGATACTATGGCCATGGAGCACACACTTGTATTCTGACAAAACTAAAACGGAATATTTTTGCTTGAATCAAAGTGTTATATTCGGTACAAACTTGACACGGCATATCACCCAGAGAATACCATCTCGACTGGGAAGCATAGTGGTGTCCACATCATGCTATCAGCAGGGACTGGGGCATGCAAAAAGGAGAAAAGTACAGAAAAGTCACTGGAAAACTTTTGCCCTCTGCAATAAGGCTGAAACTGAGGCAGACGTTCTCCTTTCAGTGTGACAATGACCCAGGCCAAAGATAGAGGGAGTGCTTAAGGAACACAAAGGTAGATATCCTTAAGTGATCCAGTCACAGCCCTGTCCTAAATCCAATCAGTACCCTGTGGCATGATCTGAGGTTTGCTGTCCATCAAAGCTCCTTGAGGACCTTGACAAAGCTTGAACAGTTTTGTAAAAAAATGGCTCGATAATGACAAAATGTAGGTGTGCAAAGTTGGTGGGGGTCTTTCCCATCAGACTCACAGTTATGATTGCTGCTGCTGCTGCCTGCTTCTACCAAGTGCAAACTTTGTGGTGGGATGGGGAGAAGAGGTTGGTCTGGTTTGTTTTCTAGGTATATAATTTGTCCTTCAATAAAACATTTTGTTTTCTTTGAAAGGCATGGAGTACAGTGCTTGATGGATGGAAAAAAAACTTGTCATTTAAATGCATGCAGGTCTGATGCACTGACACAACAAAATGTGAAAAACATAGGAGATAGCAAAAATGAGAGAGGCAGGTGGCTTCTTATAGACCAAGTAATTACTGAGCCACGAGCTTTCACATTCTGGCCACTCCCAAACCACGCCCCTGACACATGCCCTTCACATGTCCACGTGGTAAGCGCATCCATGTATAAAGTGAGTCCTTTATAAAATGCCCATTTACACATGTATATGCTGGATTACATATGTGTGAATCTTGAATACGCTTTCTAGACTAATCCCTTTATGTTTATAATTTTACAACAAATAATTAAGCAAATAATATAGCTTGAAGGAAATACAGCCAACCCTCAACTTTACGACAAAGAGTAATCAGAAGAAGAAACAAGATTAATGGTAAGACAGTCAACCTATTAGTCCACAGCACCAGAGAGACATAGGAGTATGTCCATATTATAAATATATATCAAGTAACTCTATGATAAAGAGGTAATATTGAGTCTCAGGCGGCTAAATCCATTATTGCAATTACTCCCCTTGAGCAGTCTCCATGGGGGGAGGGGAGAGATCCCACTGCCCCGTGAGATGAAACAAAGACAGTCAATTGAGGAGGGTCAAAAATATATATGGAATATCCTGAATGTGAATAATGCATTTACAGGGAAATCTTTGTGTTAAATCTAGCCCCAACTACGAAATCTTATGCCTCAAAAGCAGAACTTGTTTCCTTTCCCTTTGAGCATTGTGAGCAATATCTGGAAACAGAAATGTCCTGCAGGGTTTACAAATTTGCCGTCAAAATTTGAAATAAGTACATAACAACTATTCTCTCTCCGAGTCAAGAGCCAGATTAACAATTAATGAAGCAGCTCCGTGGTGCATCTAACACATGTCTGAGCTGTAACCTATGCCCGCTTTGTGACACGCAGGGTATACAGGTGAGGCTGGGTTGGCTCATCCCTTGTTCGATTCTGTTTGAGCTCACTGGATTACCTGAGTGCTTGGGGAGATTGGTCTGAGCCCCTCGGCTTCTGTCTTGACTTTGCTGCGCTTGTTAATCACAGGATTTACTGTACTGCTCACCGCTGACTCGCTGCTTGGCTTGTTCTGGGGAAATGGATGAGAACCAACATGAGGGATTTGACCTAAATCGATAATCAGTAATGTGATGATGATTATGCAGTAGACCGATATATATCATAAAATAAAGCATTTTAGTCATCAAAAGAACTGCAGAATGGGCAAACATCCCAACAGAGTGCTAATGTACCATGAGTAGAAGAAAATGTTCACATCGTACTTACTGGAATTCACTAATCATATTCTTTTTAACTGAAATAGGGTAATTTTTTTAAACCTTTTTTGTTCTCTTTTGTGTGAGTAAAATTAGGTCATGCCTGAAGGTAGACTTAGTGCAAGCCAGCATGTCCTTATATAGAGGGTATACTCAGGTGCAGAGTGTGAGGAGCGTCGTGATTTATACACGCAATATGTACTAACCTTCATGCCTGATCTTGAACAAACATAATGTTTGCACCTTCAAACTAAGCACAATTGCTGCAGGACTTGTGCATGTATTTTATAAAGAAACACAGGGGCCCTTTTACTAAAGTGCAATAAGTTTTTGAACTGGCTGCACATTTTGAGTAACAATTAACACATGGTAAGTGAAAAAGTCAAGCGGTAAGTGTCTGGGGCGTGCCTAGCATACCACGAACTACAGTTTGGCATACAGACTGGCACAGGTGCACTTATTGCCACCTTTTGAGATGATGTTAAGTGCATTCATGTGAACTGCAACATTGACAGCGCATGATTAAGTATTGTGTGCTAACTTCAATGTGCAATCCACACCCACTCTCTGATGATAACCTGACCAGTCCCCTCCCATCACACAATGAGCAATTAATGTCGGATTGTACGGAAAGGTAATTGTCATGCCAGCGCCGGCGCTGCCTTAAGTGGCAACATTTCCAGGGCAGCCCACTGCCTCCATTTATGCCCCTCTCTGAGACCTGCAGCGGTGTCAAAGATATTAAAATACAGCGCTTACCCAAACTCATGGGTGCTGCGCTTTTACTAGCAGGTTCTGCCCCCTCCAGTGCAGACTTGCTGTTTGCATGGGGGCAGAAGCCGCTGGTCAAAGTGCAGCAGCGGCAAATTTGAGCAAGTGTTGTGTTTTAACAAGTCCTGGAGATGGGTGGCAGTGCCCGCAGCAGGGACGGGGGTGGCAGGAATGAGGGTTTGCCTAGAGAACCTCATATCCCTGCTACGGCCCTGGCTGGCGTAGTAACAGCTTCCACGGAGCTGTGCTAACAGTTATCACGTGCGTGTGTTTACCGCTTAGCACCCTTTAGCAAAAGGGGCTCATAGACGCCTTCCTGCCC
Organism: Ichthyophis bannanicus; assembly: GCA_033557465.1. Taxonomy (NCBI): domain Eukaryota; kingdom Metazoa; phylum Chordata; class Amphibia; order Gymnophiona; family Ichthyophiidae; genus Ichthyophis; species Ichthyophis bannanicus. Next base: position 840,207,957 of record CM066036.1, on the reverse strand, counting down.
TGTTAACCTAGGGTTATAAAATTACCCTCTAAAGCGTGAACATCCCAAATATAATATTTCTTTTTAACCTGCTAGTTATCGATGTGTCCAGGGCTTTCAACTCATTCAGAATTGCAACAACATCAAACTGATGCATTTTCCCTTTCATTTGGCCCCAGTCTAGTCAGAAATACAAAACCATTATGTTGGAAATCCTCTCTTTCAGGGGCATGCTAAATGTTTCTTAACGGGTCATTTTTCAGATTTCCGGTAAGTTGGTGAGCTAATTTTTGAAAGGAATTTTCATGCAGAGCTTTCCTTTAAAAATCCAGCACTGGGTTCATGCTATGAGGAGTCTGAACCCCCAGACGCAAAGTATGTGGGTTTAATAGCAACACTATGGATAGGATGTATAATTTTATGCACAAGGAGGGCAAGTTTTAATTCAAGTCTTATTATTTCATTTCCAATTAATCAACTTACAAAAACATTGAACCTACCAAGGCTCCATATCAGGATAATCTTGTGATACAACGCACAATGCTTACCCTGGCCCAACAGTCAAAATAGAAAATAAAATCCCTCCTCACCATCTTATTCCCCACTGTGGGACTATCCTCTTTTCATCTCCCATATAATCTCCTGTATCTCACTATTATGCTTTAGGTTCCAACAGGAAATAGATAAAACTTCTCAAGCTGCATTTGACCCAAGGCCTTGCTAGTTCTCAACTCCTTTTCCATCAGCTCATGAAAAGTATTTCTCTACTGGGGAGGGTAAGATATAAGGACCCTTTTATGTCAAAATAAATCTGTTTACTGTGGAAACCCCTTTGAAAACTACACTTTTAATGCCTTTCTTGAATGATTCCTGGAGTAAAGGGTTCCCTCTGAAGAGAGGCCTGGCACTTGGTCTTCCTACCAGGCAATGCTGCTTTTCCTTGGAAGAAATGCAGATCTAAACATATAGGTGTCTACTTTCAGTCCCCGGATGTTTAAATGATATGTACACTTTTGTGCACATCAGGAAGCCTATTTTTAGTGGCACTAAGCCAGAGGTACTCAAATCCAGTCCTGGAGGACCGCAAACCAGTCAGGTTTTCGGGATATCCCTAATGAATATGCATGAGATATATTTGCATGCACTGCCTCAATTGTATTTGAATCTATTTCATGCATATTCATTAGGGATATCCCGAAAACCTGACTGGTTTGCAGCCCTCCAGGACTGGATTTGAGTACCTCTGCACTAAGCAAACACTTAGTGCCACTGAAAATTGGCATAAATCAAAATGTCTTGTTTAGATCTTTAGATTTACGTTTCAGGACATCCTATTGAAAACTGGCTCCTATGTTTTCAGTGTACAAGAGACAGGAGTTGAAGCAGCCCGGCTGTGTGTATTTAACAGTGTCTTTTAATTTGCATTTAAAAGTTGCTTTTTAATTAGTGTCTTAATAGGATTTAGAAGTTGTTGATTTCTACACTGCATCCTCCACACTTGTAAGAATTGTTGTTTTTTTACCTATGGTGCTTTACATAAGAACATAAGATATGCCATACTGGGTCGGACCAAGGTCCATCAAGCCCAGTATTCTGTTTCCAACAGTGGCCAATCTAGGTTATATATTCCTAGCAGTTTCCCCAAACGACACAGGTTCTACAATGCTTGTATTGGGTCAAGCATTGATATCCTGGGTCCCTTCTTAATAATGGTTTATGGACCTTTCCTCCAGGAACTTGTCCAAACCTTTTTTAAACCCAGCTACACTAACAGCCTTTACTACATCCTCCGGTAACAAATTCCAGAGTTTGATTACACGTTGAGTGAAAAAATATTTTCTTTTATTAGTCTGCGCATCCAACACAAGAAGACGGAGGTCTTATTCATCTCCAGAAATCCTGAGTTTACACCACCCAGCTACCTAGAAGTGGACAACGCTGAATTACAAGTAAAATCAGCTATTCGTTACCTCGGAGTAACATTGGATCAGAACCTCAACATGAAGCAACACATAACCAACACTGTAAGAGCGATTTACTTCAAGATTAAATCTCTTAGACACTTACGCCCCCTACTTGAACCAAGCGACTTCCGCACCATTTATCAAGCCCTCATCATCCCCCATTTGGACTACTCAAACGCCATCCTGCAAGGACTCCCTCAGGCCACCTTACAGCCCCTGCAACTTGCCATGAACAGTGCAGCGCGGATTCTCCTCGGCACACCAAGAATAGAGCATATCACACCCCTCCTGAGACAGCTTCACTGGCTCCCCATTCAAGCCAGGCTAAGTTTCAAAACCCTAGTGATGACATTCAAGGCCATCAAGGGACTCTCCTCCTCCTCACTATGTGACCTCATCCAACCACCCATACACAACAGGCTAAGAAGAACCTCAGTAGCTAACATGCTAGTGATACCGAGAGACACTACAAAATGCTCCAAAGCAACATCGAACAGAGCCTTTAGACTATACGCCCCAAGTCTCTGGAACTCCCTACCACCACACATCAGAGCGATCCCTAACCTGAGCCAGTTCAGAAAGGCCTTAAAACATTTCCTCTTTATCAAGCATCTCACTTACTGCCCGAACCCCAGCCACTAAGCATGTCCAATACCCAATAACTCCCTCTGACATGTATATAGTTACCCATTCATGGTTATGCATATGTATATAGTTTACCCTGTTTTCCAAGTTACTTGTTCCTGTTCAATGTAATGACCTGACTTTTGTTCATTGTCGGTTACCTTCTTGTTTTATGTAAACCGCGCTGATCGCAAATAGTGCGGTATATAAGAAATGAAAATAAAATAAATAAATAAATAATAGTCTGACCTTCGCTTGGAACCTTCCTTTAAAACATTCAAGGCAAATCTGAAAACACACCTCTTCTGTCTAGCTTTTGGCCTCTCTCCTCCACCGCACCCCCACTTTTCACCACCCCCATGATGTTGTTTCCCATGTTACTGTTACTTGTATTCTAACCTTAACCTTTTACTCTTCTCTCCTCTTTCCTATCACACTATGGCGTTCCTTTCCTAACTTCCTAAGCAGCTTTTGCACTTTGTAAACCGCCCAGACGCTATTGTGATGGGCGGTCTATTAAATTCTCAATAAACATAAACATAGTCTTAAATAGTTTACCCTGTAGCTTCATTGCATGTCCCCTAGTCTTTCAATATTCTGATAACGCAAACAATCGATCTACTTTTCCCGTTCCACTCCGTTCATTAATTTATAGACTTCTATCATATCTCCCTTCAGCCGTCTCTTTTCCAGGTTAAAGAGCCCTAACCTTTTTAGCCTTTCTTCATAAGAGTATCCTTCCATCCCCCTTACCATTTTGGTGGCTCTTCTCTGAGCCTTTTCTAATAACGCTATATCCTTTTTAAGATATGGCGACCAGAACTGCACACAATATTCAAGGTGCAGTCTCACGATGGAACGATATAGAGGCATTACAATATACTTTGTTTTATTTTCCATTCCTTTCCTTATGATACCTAGCATTCTATTTGCCCTCTTGGCCGCCACTGCACACTGGGCCGAAGGTTTTAACATGTTATCCACAATGACGCCTAAATCTTTTTCCTGGGTGGCGGTTCCTAATGTGGACCCTTGCATCGTGTAACCGTAGTTTGGGTTGTTCTTCCCTAGGTGCATAACTTTGCACCTGTCCACATTAAATTTCATCTGCCATTTTGATGCCCAGTCTTCCAATTTATCAAGATCCTCTTGCAATTTTCCACAATCCGCTTGGGTTTTAACAACTATAAATAGTTTTGTGTCATCTGCAAATTTGATAACCTCACTCATTATTCCACTTTCCAGGTCATTTATGAATATGTCAAAAAGCAGCGGACCCAGCACCGATCCCTAGGGTACACCACTATTCACTTTTCTCCATTGGGAAAATTGGCCATTTAGCCCTACCCTCTGCTTTCTATCTTTTAACCAGTTCCTGATCCACAATAGTACACTGCCTCCTATCCCATGACTTTTTAGTTTTGCCAAAAGTCTGATGAAGGATCTTGTCAAAGGCTTTTTGAAAGTCCAAATACACTATCAACCGACTCACCTTTGTCTACCTGTTTATTCACACCTTCAAAAAAACATAACAGATTAGTAAGACAAGATCTTCCTTGTCTAAGGCCATGTTGGCTGTCTCCCATTAGGCCATGACTATCTACATGCTGAGTAATTTTGTTCTTTATGATGGTTTCTACCATTTTTCCCGGTACTGACGTGAGGCTCACCGGTCTGTAGTTTCCCGGATCACCCCTGGAACCCTTTTTAAAAATTGGCGTTACGTTGGCCATCCTCCAATTTTCAGGTATTACAGATGATTTTAATGAGAGTTCACAGATTACTATTAGCAGGTCTGCAATCTCATATTTCAGTTCTTTCAACACCCTTGGATGTATATCATCCGGCCCAGGTGATTTGCTACTCTTCAGTTTATCTAATAGTTGTAATGCATCTTCCCGATGTATTGATATTTCCTTCAATTCTTCCGCACCTGTAAATACCACTTCAGTCATGGGTAACATCCCTACATCTTCCTCAGTAAAGACCGAAGCAAGGAATTCATTCAGTCTCTCCGCTATCGCCTTGTCGCCTCTTAGTGCCCCTTTAACCCGTCTATCATCTAATGGACAAACTTACTCTCTCACAGGTTTTTTGCTACGAATGTACTTGAAAAAGTCTTTATTACATGTTTTTACTTCCGCAGCAAGCTTCTTGTCAAATTCTCCCTTTGCCTGCCTTATCAATACCTTGCATTTAACTTGTCAGTGCTTGTGCTGTTTCCAGGTTTTGTCGTTTTGCTCTTTTTTCCATTTCCTAAAAGATGCTTTTTTGGCAACAACAGCCTTTCTGACTTCACCTTTAAACCATGCTGGTAGTTTTTTGGACTTCCTTCCACTTTTCTTAAAGTGTGGAATACAGCCGGTCTGGGCTTCCAAGATAGTATTTTTCAACAACACCCAAGCTTGATGTACTGTAGGTCTTTATTTTATTTATTTATTTATTACAATTTCTTATATACCGCACTATTCGGTATCAGCGCGGTTTACATTATAACACAATGACCATAACAACAAGCTGTTTGGTTTTACATAGAACAGGAGTCCAAACTTGGATAACAGGGGAGAACTATATACAAGAAATAATTACACAGAACAAGATTGGAGTAGCACTAACATAAGGAACATATGTGGTAATTTCTTAGGTGGGGATACCTAGATTTTACCTAGATTAACCTTGGTATCAGTGTGAGCATGTGATTTATTAACTGAAATGAAGAGGATGCATAAGAGGATGAAAGTATCTGTATAAGAGGATGAAAGTATCTGATCGTCTGTGCTCTCATTATGACACGTGAAGGTAAATGGAAGAAGACAGTTGATGGTTGTTATGTCACAATGCAATGTTTGGAATCACAAGAACTCTTTTACCTTTGTTAAAAACGTTAACATTCCTGAAGCAGATCCAGCTCTTACCTGGTTAGACTCAGACATGCAGTTGCTGCTGTTGCTGAGTGATGCAGGTGATGGGTTGACAGAGATGATGGCCATGTGGTGGCGTGGAGGGAATGTGGGGGACGGTTGGATCAGCGGAGGGGTGTGTCCAAATGCAGAGCTCAGCCCCCTTTGTTGGTTTAGAATCTGCTGATATGCCATTGGATTAATGGGATGAGGGAAGCTGAATGCAGGGCTGAAAAAAGAATTGAGAGCACACAATGAAACTACTGAACAGATTATTACAGCTCCAGTTTATGATGCCAGGTGAAGCAGCCAGCTGATTTCATTGCAGCACTTAGCAGACAGACTAGATAGGCCATGTGGTTTTTTTCTGTCGTCATGTTTCTATGCTTCTACTATGGGCTGTGTGAATGGTGAAGCTGCACAAGGCACAAGGACAGAAGGGGTGCTGATGTCATCACTGAGTTTCCAGGAAACCTGAAAACAGCGAGTTCTTGCGCATGGCTGGCTGGGGGGAGGGGGAGGTGCAGGTTTGCAAGTCACGCAGGGTACATTTCTAGCTTGGTATAGTCCCATATCTAGCCATAACACAGAACTATTACACTTTCTGCTGGTCATACTAGGGCTATCAACAGTAATACAGGTTAATATGTATTTACATTCTGAGATTCTACTCGCTCATTTAAAAATTTTTTTACTCTACCATCTACTCTGAATTTGACCCTGGGAAACTTGGTGTGTCCCCACATTGATCTTACAGGTGGAAATCCTTAGATGCCACAATTCTCCCATTAGCCATAATAGTCTGGTGGACTTTTCAACCTGATGAATTCTCAATATAGGGGATTTTGTATTTATTTAAAGAAGAAAACAATTTTCCAGCTTTGTAATGGCATGACAGCATATTGACAAGAGTGATGACAATGAAACAATCTCTGGAAGAAATGGTGTGGAGATTATGGGGGCCACCTTAAAAAATGGTGTTAGAAGGTCTGACCTAGCACAGTCTGCTGATGCTGGTCATGTAGGATGGGACTATCATGGAATAAAAAGGTAGAGGGAGGAGTGGCTCAGTGGTTGGGACAGGTTACCTCAGGCCAGACAGCTGGGGGTTCAATTCCCACATGGGGAAAAGCAACCTCAGGCCAGAGGGACTGGGGTCTCTCATCCCATGGCCAGTCCTTGTGGCCTTGGGCAAGCCACTTAACTCTCTATTGCCTCAGATACACTTAGATTGTGAGCCCTTCAGGGACAAGGGAATAAAAAAAAAGTACCTGTTAGTATACATGTAAACCACACTGATTCTAAAGAGTGCAGTATGAGAAAAGAAAAGTCTTGGTTGGATCTCTATTTCTAAACTACTTGAATGTGCAGTTCACTGCCACTGTCTTGACTCTCTCCTCTAAGTCCCTTTTGGATCCACTGCAATCTGGCTTTCGTCCCCTGCATTCTACTGTGATGGCTCTTGCCAAAGTCTTCAATGGCTTGTTCCTTGTGAAATTCAAGGGCCTTTACTCGATCCTCATCCTTCTTGAACTTTCTGCTGCTTTTGACACTGTCGATCACCACCTTCTCCTCAATACTCTGTCTTCACTTGGATTTAGGGCTCTGTTCTGTCCTGGTTTTCTTCCCATCTCTCCCACTGCACTTTTAGTGTACATTCTGGTGGATCCTCCTCTACTGCTATCCTGCTTTCAAGTGAGTATACCCAGAGCCGGCCCAAGGGTTTCTGCCACCCTATGCAGAAACCCCGGCATCGCTGACCCCCCCCCCCCCCGCTAATGCGGTGCCTCCCCCCTGCTGATGCCCCCTCTCAGCTGCTGTTGCCACTGCCCCCCTCCCCAGCTGCCACCAATTCAGTCTCGGGAGGGGGAGATGAGTTGCAGCACCAGCAGTATTTCCAAAAGCAGTGCTCGTCTCCCCCCCAGATGGAATCAGCGGCAGCTGGGGCATGGCACAGCCGCCCATGTGGGCTGCTGCCCACCCGTGCCGCCACCCTAGGAGGCCGCCTAGCTCACCTAGTGAATGGGCTGGCCCTGGGTGTACACCAGGGCTCTGCTTGGGACCTCTCCTTTTCTCTCCCTACACTCAGTCCCTGTGTGCAGTCATCTCCTCCCACGGCTTTCAGCGCCATCTCTAATGGTGACGACGCCCAGATCTACCTCTCTGCACCTGAAATCTCTCCGGGTATCCAGGACCGGATCTCTGCCTGCTTATCTGACATTAGCCAGAACAATTCTATACAAATTAAAGACCATACAACACTTGAGACCCCTCCTTGAAGCAAACGACTTTAGATCAGTCATCCAAGCCATCATCACCCCTCATTTCGACTACTGCAACAGCCTGTTGCAGGATCTACCAGCAAAAAACCGGCACATACTCCAACAAGCACAAAACATCGCAGCTAGAATCACCTGCAAAGCCAGACTAACCGACCATGTCACACCCCTTCTATATGGCCTACACTGGCTACCAATAGAGAGCTGGATAAAATACAAACTACTCGTGACAACATTCAAACTCATCAACAATATTGCACCATCCTTCCTCTCAACCCTCCTCCTCACCAGATCCTGCAGGGAGAATACTCTCCACTCCATGACAATCCCACTCTCTATCCAAAAAACAAAACAAACCACCAGCTCCAGAGCCTTTGCATACACCGCCCCGGCCTCTGGAACTCCCTCCCACTACACATTCGTGCAATCAAAGACCTCAAAGATTTCAGAAAGCAGCTCAAAACTCACCTCTTCACCATGCATTACGGAGAAGACAATTTGCACCCAAATGCACACTCAACACCGAAACAACAGCCCATCACCTATCACAAACAGGACAAGGTCTGCACAAGCCCAAGGCCACACACAACCAAATCCTGCCCACCTGAACCAAAGAACTCCTGTATATAATTAACCTGTACGCAGTTACGTTCTTGAACCTATTGTTTTTAAACCTGTTCTCAAATCAAGTTATCCTGTAAAAATGTATTCCTGTTCTATGTAATGTGTTTTTGTGTTCTCTGTAAACTGCCCCTGATCTCTGGAAGGTGCAGTATAGAAAAATGTAACAAATAAATAAATTACTGCCTGGATGTCTCATCACCATCTGAAATTGAGCATGGCCAAAACTAAGCCCACCTCTTCCCTTTCTCCTTTTTCAATTTCTGTGGATAACACTCTACTACTCCGTTTCCTTGGCTCGCAACCTTGGGATTATCTTTGACTCCTCCCTTTCCTTCTCCACACATATCCAATAGATAGCTAAAACCTGTTGCTTCTTTCTCTATAACACTGGCGAAATGCGTCCCTTCCTTTCTGAACATACTACTAAGACCTCATCCATTCTCTTGTCACCTCCGTCTAAACTATTGCAACCTCCTTTTCACTGGTCTTCCTCTGAATCATCGCTCCACACTTCAATCTGTTGAAAACTCAGCTGCATAGCTAATCTTCCGCCACTGTCAGAATGCTCATGTCACCCCGCTTCTCAGGTATTGGCTCCCTATCCATTTCTGCACCCAGTTCTAATGTCTACTACTGACCTATAAGTGCCTCATTCGGCTGCTCCTCACTACCGTTCCTCTCTTATCTCTCCCTACATCGCTCCTTGGGAACGCCCCTCTTCCAGCAGATCCCTTTATCTGTGCCTTCTCTTCCACTGCCAACTCCAGACTTCGATCTTTCTACCTTGCTGCTCCTTATGCCTGGAACAAACTTCCTGAGTCGGCATGTCAGGCTCCATCTGTGATCCTGTTCAAATCCAGGCTAAAAGCTCACTTCTTTGAGACTGCTTTTGGATCCTGATTCCCCTAGTCTCCTCTTATGTGTTTCCTTACCATTCCCCTAGATAGATATATCCTAGTCCCCACTTGTTGTACTGTCTGTCTTGATTAGACTGTAAGCTCTTATGAAAAGGGACTGTCTTACAGCGCTGCGTATGCTATAGAAATGATAAGCAGTCATAGTAGTAGTAGTAATGTGTCCATCCTTTCATGATTTTCATTTGATTTTATTGTACCATGCCCTGATTTATTCGGTGTTGGGCATGTAAGAAATGTATTTAACAAAGAAATCAACACTTGGCCTTTCATTAAGTACTAAGAAAAATACATTTAAAACCTGTTTCAGGTTAGCTAGGCTAGGAAGAAAGTAACATACAAGAACTATCTTATCAGTCATATTAGGCAGAGGAATATCCTAATAACTAGACAGTGGGTTGGGAATCAAGGAAGCCAGGGTTCGAATCCCACTAGCCCTTACAGGACAAGTCACTTAATCCTCCATTGTCTCAGGTACATAGATTGTAAGCACTCCAGGGAGAGAGAAATACCTACAATACTACCGGAAAAAAATATTTTTTCCTGGTAGTATTGTACTTTCACCCAAAGCTTGATATATTCAAATAAGCAGGAGATGTAGACAACAGAATTGTAAAAATATTTTTCTGGTATAAAATGACTCTATAGCAAGAATTTCTGCAGGCCAGAGAGCATGGTCCATGGTGGAATTTAGCCATGACACAGGGATTAGCATCCCCAATCTAAGAGGCCACTGTCAGAATGTTCATGTCACCCCTAAATGCTGCTAACAGTCAATGCACATTCTATTGAGCAGTAACTAGCTGCTGTGACCCTTAACCCACGGAGAGGCCAACTACCGGCCGCTGAAACGCATGTTAGCTTTCACTGTGGATAGTGGGTGACTAGAAGCGGAACGTAAGTGTGGCCAACACAGTAGCACATGAGTGCAGTAAGTGTGGTATGTAGCGTGGGTTCACCGAACGGCGCCTTTATAGGTGGCATTAGGGTACCCCAACGTGCATTAACTGCTAGGAACGTACAACTCATGCCCCTGACAGCTAGCATGGAGGTTTTGCACTTAATGTGGATTGGTAGCGCACATTAAGTGCAGACTGTTAAGCCATCATGAGATCTCTAAAAAGAACACACCGGATTTGTATCTATATCCTTGACAGTGTTGAGCTGCATTACCTTATTGCCCCTGCAGATAGATGCCCGTAGGAGCCACTGGCGGCCGAGCTACTTCTGGAATTATTTATATAAGCCACCAAAGAATTGGGAGACGTCCTGATCATGGTCTGCAGATCGATGCTGGCATCAGAGAGAGGGGATATAGATAGAGCTCGTTTTCTGCTCAACCGTGGGGTGACCCTGGGGCTTGAGAATCTTGACACTGGAGGGAAGAAAAAATGGTTGTTATGCAATGTTCTGGTAGAAATGGACTGCTTAAAGCACAGAGTGGCAAATGCCCCTGGCATTCAACACTTACTATGTGACCTTGAAGTTGCTAAAAGTCCCTATGCTCGAATGTATTTAGAGTGTAAACTCTCTGGAGCCTAAAAACATCAAGTTGTTTGGTACAATGCTATTTGTCAAAAGCATTCAATGGTTCTTCGGTTCATTTCCTGCGTTCCTACCACACAGGATCCAAAATGGCCTGTAGAACAGCTTTTGAAAAGTTGACCCACCCTATTTAGAAAACCTTTTTTTTGTTAGCATCTTAAATAAGCAATTTGCAAACTTCATATGTAACATGCTGGCTAAAAATGCAAAATGGAATGAGTAAACAAAAGTTTAGATCTCTGATACTCCTCACCCTGATTAATTACTATGTATATATTGTGATAAGGAAGCTTATCATAGCTCAGGAAGGAGCTATAGAAAAGGTGAAGTGACTCTGAACAAGCAACCTGTCAGTTCTGGTAGAAATCAGAAAACAGAATTTTTCCATAAAAGACTACCAGTCCCAGAATGCACCAGGTTTCCAACAGCCATTAGAGGAGCTGAAGTGGGGAAACGTGTGTTCAATCAGGAGGGCTATGAGGTAATCCCTAAGCACTCATCTCAAAGGGCAGGGCCTGATTCAGCACAGCTGCGCTGTGCTAGGGTGGAGTACTCATCTAAGCAGAATAAAGGTAGAGTTTATTCTACAGAGAATCATCCTCAGTATCATCTTCATGATCTTGGACATCTTCATCATTGGGAGGATCATCAGAAGCAGACGCCAGAGCGGACGGACAGAGAGGGCAAGAAACCCTTTGGAAGAAACAAGAGAAAAGCCTTTGGGAGGTCTAAAGAAGTCCGGAGCAGTACGTATACTGGGAGGCATTCCAAGGGCCAGCATACACCATTGGACTGGGGAAAAACCAGAGGAATGGTGCTGCAGAGCTAGGAATCTCCAGACGGTACCTGTGAGGGAGACGGCTGCACTTGGAAGGGACCCTAAGACCCGTGCCAGAAGGTATGTGAAGAGAGACCCAGTGTCCAGGGATCTGGATTGGAAGGCTGGACATAAGAACTGGACTACATACTGGCCAGGCTATTTAGAGAGGAACTCTAACAGCAATGAAAGCTCAGGTATGAACACTGATCTATGCCCTAGCTATACCCTTGAAAGACAGCAGGGAAACAAGTATTCTCCTGAGAGTGCTCCATTGAGAATTTCCTCTGTGCCAATCCATGAAATTGAACCCATGATTGTGGAAGAAGGGGGAGAGGTTATAGATGCAGGCTGTGAGTACATGGACTGCTCTCTGTCTAAACTCCTTTGGTGATTTTCTGTTACAAAATACAACAACCATCACAAAGAAATACAAACTTGTTCTTTAAATCTACTCAGAAAAGCTCCTGAGTAGGATTTGAGCCATGCAGTAGAAAGTAAGCCAGCTAAGGGGTTTCAGCTGAGTAACTGCTAGCAATTGAGCCTTACCTAATTGCTTGTGAGCTCTGAGGGAATCACTTCTGAGTCTATCTGTGAAGATATAAGAAGTTAACCTGAAAAGAACAGTTTTTCCCTACTTTGTGGGTTTTGTTTGTTGATTACAGCACTGCTAAGAAAAATTAGCTAGAGCCTACAGAAAAGACCAGTTTGTTACCAACCAGGTCTTTATTCTTTTGATTTGATTGCCTGACAAGTTCAGCTGTTGTTTTCCTGATTTTGTTTTTCTAAGTTTAACACTGAAAGCAAGTATCCTGTTTTATGTGCTACCAAGCATATCTGTGTTGGGAGAAATAACCCCATAAATATCTTATTGACTTTACACTCAAGCAAGCACAACTAATTATTGTGAACGGCTGTGTCTGGTGTGAATGGACTACATTTCCCACAATCCCTTGCAAAACATATTAATATATGCCTTTGCCAAGACTGTGAACATTCTCACCCAGGCACCCGTCTGACAATATTTATTATTTATATTTGTTGACCAGATAAAACATTATGACGGGTGAAGATAGAAGCTTTTTTTCAACTGGGTCCCAATGTTAGCAGGACACAAGGAATATTCAGAAAATAAAACAGTAGAACAGCTGATATTGTATCAATTACACAAACGACCAATCCAAACACCAACAAAGTTACCAGATTTGAAATGCCTGCATTGTGTGCACATGGAAATAATTTTTATGGAAACCCCACTACAAACTATTTCCATGTGCATGGAATGCAGAGGGTCAAAAAATAAGGAAAATTTAAGTATAGCATCAAAACAAAACAAAAGAAAATCAACTATGATTCAATTTACAACGGTGATTGGGTTTTTTAAAAGTGGGCTGCGGCATTTAAGAAAAATATATATATATATTTAGCACTGCTATATGGAGATGTGGCAGCATTAAATATGGGGGTCATTCTGACCCGCGTTTAGCGAGTCTGGTTGTCCGATCTAAACATCTAGACCCGCTAAACGTCTGGACTGTGCTTGCGGCAAAACAGCTCCCTGCACATATTGCCAAGTAGTGCAGGGAGCTCTGTCCATGGGTCGGAGGGGGAGAGCCATGGGAGAAGTGAGGGCAGGTGGTGGGCAGAACGCAATCCTGGACATATAGGGCCGAGTCTAAAGTCGGCCCTGAACGTTCGGGGTCGGCAGGGTAGATGGGGGACTTATTTCACCCAGAAGGTGGAATAAGTCCCCCTGGACATCGGGGGACTACGGAGCCTGGCGACCTCAAAGAGGTGAGGGGGTGCATGGGGAGCCCTGCAACCCGACCCTGGCAATGGGAGGCCAGATCAGGGGTTGGGCTGTTGAGAAAGAGTCTTTTCTTTGGCGGCTGGTGATCGCGGCTCCTGAATGGAGCCATAGTTCCATGGCTGAGGTAGCTGGGGATCTGCTGGGCATGCGGCCGATCAGAATTGGGCCACAGCCTGCATATCCAGGCCAGTAGACCCAATTCTGATCCTGCGGGCACGTCTAGCCCCCACGGGATCAGAATCGGGTGCTACCACTGTGCACCCAGATTCTGATCGGCCGTACAGGGGCAGGACAGCCAGGATAGAATTGCCCTCCACATGTATTATGCGGTCACTGCCAACGGCTCTCCATGTAGCAGCGATATTTGGCCACCATGCATATAAAGAGTAGTTACTCACCTGTAACAGGTGTTCTCCAGGAGCAGCAGGAATCAGTCCTCACTTATGGGTGACGTCGGCGCCGACGGAGCCCCCACGGAGCAATTTTCCCCAGCTTTCGCAGAAAGCCTTTGGGAATTGCAGCGCGCATGCGCGGTCCCCTTCCCGCCCAGGGATGCCATCTTGCTCAGTCTGATGACATAGCTGAGAGACAGCAAAAGTTACCAAAATATGCAACAAGAATAACTGCAACTCCAAGGGGAGGAGGGAGGGTAGTGAGGACTGATTCCTGCTGCTCCTGGAGAACACCTGTTACAGGTGAGTAACTACTCTTTCTCCAGGACCAAGCAGGAAGTCAGTCCTCACTTATGGGACTCCCAAGCTCAAGGCTACCGGAGACCCCAAGCTAAAAGAGCTCCCTCAAGCTCAGCAGTCCAGAGGGAAGGAATCTTCTCTGAATACGAATCCGGCCGGTAGCCCAACACTAGGGCCGGAGGGAGGAGTTGCCTAAACCTCAAAGAGATTGTGGAGAACTGCCTGACCAAAAGCGCTGTCCCTGCGGGACTCCCTTTCAAGGCAGTAATGAGCCGCAAAGGTCTGGCCTGAAGACCAAGTAGCGGCCCGGCAGATGTCTGCCAATGGAACAGAGCGGAGGTGAGCCACAGACACGGCCTTCGCCCTGACCCGATGAGCCGTGACACGACTCTCCAAGGAGAGGCCGGCCGCCCCGTAAGACCAGGCGATACAGTCGGCTACCCAGGAGGACAGAGTACGCTTAGAGACAGGTACCCCCAACCGGTTGGGGTCAAAAGAGACGAAAAGCTGGACGGCTTTCCTATGCGCTCGCGTACGATCAAGGTAGAAGGATAAGGCTCTTCTACAGTCCAGAGTGTGCAGCACAGTTTCTGCTCGGCTGGCGTGCGGCCTGGGAAAGAAGGTCGGGAGAACCACCTCCTGGTTGATGTGGAAGTGGGAGACCACCTTTGGAAGAAACTTAGGGTGGGTCTGCAGGACTACCCTATTCTTGTAGAACCTAGTGTACGGGGGCTCCGACACTAGGGCTTGTAGCTCACTCACGCGCCTCGCGGAAGTGAGGGCCACCAAGAAGAGAGTTTTCCAGGAGAGAAAACGGCGAGGGCAGGTAGCCATGGGCTCAAAAGGCGGACAGGTAAGCCTTTGCAGAACCACGTTGAGGTCCCAGTCAGGGGCTGGGGGGCGTAACGGAGGTTTAAGCAGAAGGAGGCCTCTGAGGAAACGCGCCACCAAGGGATGCGAGGAGAGAGGCCGGCCTTCGACCGGTGAATGATGTGCAGAGAGAGCACTGAGGTGGACTCTGACAGAGTTGGATTTGAGACCTAGGCCGGAGAGGTGAAGCAAATATTGCAGCACCACCGGTACTAAACAGGTGAAGGGGTCCTCAGATCGCTGAGTACACCAGACCGAGAAGCGACGCCATTTGAGGGCGTACGACTTCCGGGTGGAAGGACGCCGAGAAGCTAGGACGACGGCTTCCACCTCCGGGGCTAGCCGCAGCGGAGCTAGGACTACCCTTTCAGCAGCCAGGCCGTCAGGTGTAGGGCCCTGAGGTTGGGGTGCAGAAGAGTGCCCCGATCCTGGGTCAGGAGGTCGGGCTGGAACCCCAGAGAAAGAGGGGTGTCCACCGCCAGATGTAGTAGGAGAGGGAACCACGGCTGTCTCGGCCACCGAGGTGCCACCAGGATCACGGAGGCCCTGTCCTGGACAACTTTGAACAATGTCCGGGCCACCAGTGGCGTAGGAGGGAATGCACATAGCAGACCCGTGGACCATGGGATGAGGAAAGCATCCGGCGCCTCCCGGGAAGGATGGGGGTGCCGGGAGCAGAATCGGGGGAGCTGCCTGTTCAGGGGACTGGCAAAAAGATCCACAGTGGGAGAGCCCCACCGGCGGAAGATCTGCTGGACCACCTCGGGGTTCAGTTTCCACTCGTGCGGTAGCAGCATCCGGCTCAGCTTGTCCGCCAGGCAGTTGTCCTGCCCTGGCAGGTAAACCGCTTTGAGGAGGATGTCGTGATCGACAGCCCAAGAGCACAGCCTCCGGGCTTCCTGACATAGAGGGAGGGAGCCCGTGCCCCCCTGTTTGTTCACGTAGAACATTGCAACCTGATTGTCCATCTGCACCAGTACGGACTGGCCGAACGTTAGGTGAGAGAAGGCCCGCGGAGCTAGGCGGATCGCCCGGAGCTCCAGGAAGTTTATCTGCTGGGCGGCCTCCCAAGGCGTCCAAAGGCCCTGAGTGCATGTCCCTCGACAATGCGCCCCCACCATCCCAGGAGGGAGGCATCTGTCGTAAGCACCCGGGACGGTGGGGGAGACTGAAAAGGCATGCCGAGCACTAGGTTGGGCAGGTGAAGCCACCATTGCAGGGAGGAGACCAGACGGTCGGAAATTTGTATCCGGTCCGACAACCTTCCTGTGGCCTGACGCCACTGGGTGCAAAGGCTCCACTGAGCAGGTCGCATATGCAGACGGACGTTCGGAGTGACATGGACCATGGAGGCCATGTGTCCGAGTAGCTGCAGGAACTGTCTGGCCGAGGCCGGCGACTTGCCGCTGAACCTACCGGCTAGAGCCGTGAGCCTGTTTGCCCTTTCCAGAGGCAAGAAGGCACGAGCCTGCCGAGTGTCCAGCTGCGCCCCTATGAACTCGAGGTCCTGAGAGGGGAGCAAAGCGGACTTTTCGACGTTTATGACGAAGCCCAAGTGCTGGAGCAGGGCCACCGTACGCTGGGTAGCCAGGGCGACTTCTGGAGCAGACGAAGCCCGGATGAGCCAGTCGTCCAGGTATGGGAAGACGAAGAGGCCTTGAAGCCTCAGGCAAGGCGGCCACCACCGCCAGGCACTTTGTGAACACTCTGGGAGCGGAGGACAGGCCAAAGGGCAGTACTCGGTACTGATAATGATTCCCCGCCACCACAAACCTCAGGTATTGCCGGTGGTCCGGATGAATAAGGATGTGGGTATAAGCATCCTTTAGATCCAAGGAGCATAGCCAATCTCCCCGCTGGAGGTAGGGCAGCAGGGTTCCAAGGGTAAGCATCTTGAACCTTTCCCGCTGCAGGAACTTGTTGAGGTTGCGTAGGTCTAGAATGGGCCTGAGGCCTCCTGTTCTCTTTGGAATCAGGAAGTACCTCGAGTAAAACCCGTGGCCCCACAGGGGTTGGGGCACGGGCTCCACCGTCCGTTCCTGAAGCAGACTTTGCAGCTCCTGAAGGAGTAAGTCCCTGTGCAGAGGGGGTCTGGGAGGCTCCCCTGGGAAGTAGGGGGGAGGCACCTGGTGAAAATGTAGGAGGTAGCCCTTTTGAACCACCTGCAACACCCAGGCCTTGGATGTTATGGCTGACCACCTGTGAGCAAAGTGGGTCAGACGACCCCCCATGCCGGGCGAAGGCCCCTGAGGGTGAGGGGCTATGCTGGCATAGTCAAAAAACCCCGCCCTGCTGGGCCGGGGCCTGCGTGGCGGGTTTGGGGGCTTTCTGCTTCCGGGATCCGTTACCCTGTCCCCTAGGCCGCTGCCCCTGAAGGGGGGTTGTGGCCGGGTATTGTGGTTGGTGATGCGTATAAGCAAACACCTTCCTCGGGTAAAAAGGCTTTTTCCCCAAGCCCTTCTTCTTCTGTGAAGGGGCAGAGGACTTTCTAGAAAGGCGAGTCCAGGTGAGAGTCTCTGACTCGAGCTCCGCCGCCTTTTCGGCCATGGGTTTGCCGAAGAGGTTTTCCCCTCTGCAAGGGACATCGACCAACTTGTCCTGCACCCAGGGCTCGAGGTCGGATGACTGAAGCCAAGCCTGGCGGCGAGCCCCGATGCCGGCTCCGGCTACTCGAGCCGAGGCCTCGAAGCCATCATAGGCCGCTCGAGAAATGAACTTAGAACACTCTCGAATCCCGGAGGACAAGGCTTGGAACCGCTGCAAGGGTTCCTCGGAGAGACCGGCAGAGAAACCCTGAAGCTCTTTCGCCAGGTCTCGGAGGTACATACCCATGTACAGCTGATATGTCTGGACCCGACAAGCAAGCATAGAGCCCTGGAAGCACTTCCTACCGAGGGCATCCAAGCTCCGGGCCTCCTTCCCTGGGGGCACCGAGGAGTGCATCTTTTGACTCTTAAGTCGATGCATGGCCGACTCCACCACCATGGAGTGGTGTGGGAGTTGCGCCTTCTGGAACCCGGGACTCTTGCGGACTCGATACATGGAATCGATCCGCCTGCTGAACACTGGCGTCGAGGCTGGGCTCTCCCACATGCGGAAGAGAAGCCGCTCCAGCATCGGTGGAACCGGTACAGTGAAGGCCTCCCTCGGGGGGGAGTCGTATTGAAGGGCCTCGAGCTCTTCAGCTCGGGGCTCCTCCTCCGGATCCGTGGGGAAGGCTAAAGCCTTGGCCATATCCCTCACGAAATCGGAGAACCGGGTATCCTCCGGGGGGGACTGCCTCCGAGGCTCTGACTCGGGCGAGTCGGAGGGGACGCACCGAGTCTGAAAAGACCCGGGTGACTCGTCCTCCTCCGTGTCCCAGCCCGATCCCTCCGAGGAGGAATCGAGCGGCTCCGTGCGGGCGGGGGTCGTGGACCTCCGCTCCGACGCCAAGGCCGGCGTCGAGGACCTCGGTCCCGAACGGGAAGCCAAGGGGGACCTAGGCCGAGGATCGACTCGAGCTCGTATGGACTCGAGGATCGGCTCGGCCTCCGGGGTCGACTTGGGCGTCGACGTCCCGGTGGTCGGGGCAGATGCACTGGCGGGGCCGGTGATCCATGCCCGCTGCTGGTCCATGAAGGCAGATATACTGTGCTCCAAGGACGTCAGTCTGAGATCAAGCTGAGAAGACCCAGCAGCCGCCGACTCGGGCCCCGATGGCGGCTCATCCGTGGGGGAGTCCAGGAGGACTATATCACTCACGTGTCCAGGCGACTCCACTTCGAGACAAGGAATCTTCGAAGGCCTCTCCTCCTCTGAGGGCCCGGGGTGTCGGACTGGGCTAAGCGACCCGGCCCTAGGAGGACCAGGCTCGCCGCCCGGCTCCACCCTCGCGGGCCGCTGTTCCCGCCGGTGTTCCCGGCTGGGGGAGCCCCGTTCAGAAGAACTCCTACGATGCTCCGAACCGGAGCCACGAGGCGTAGAGGCCCCTGACGAGGTCCACGCGGAGTCAGAGAAGATCCGGTCCCTTTGCGACCGCCGACTCTTCAGTGCCTTCGAGGACATCTTGCTGCACGGGCCGCAGCTCATAGGGTCATGCTCGGCCCCGAGGCAGCGGAGGCAGCAGTCATGCGTGTCAGTAAGGGACATGAGCATGACACAGCGATCACACTTTTTAAAACCGCTGGCAGCCATCGGGGGAAAAAGGGCCCCTGCAAGGTCGAACGACCGTGCTGCCAGGGATGAAGGGAAAAGTGGCGGGGACGCCAGTTGGGAAAAATTAAAACGTAAACGGGCCTCAATAGGGATATCGAGGCCCGGCGGGAAGAGGACACACGAACCGAGAAAAATCAAAGAAAACAAATCAAAGAAATCAACTTTTCAGCGGCATTAACAGACACGTCTGTAGGGCTCCGCGGAAAAAAGAAGACAGCAAGATGGCATCCCTGGGCGGGAAGGGGACCGCGCATGCGCGCTGCAATTCCCAAAGGCTTTCTGCGAAAGCTGGGGAAAATTGCTCCGCGGGGGCTCCGTCGGCGCCGACGTCACCCATAAGTGAGGACTGACTTCCTGCTTGGTCCTGGAGAACTAAGTGGTTTCATTTAGGACTGCTTTTTCACAGGCATACTTTAAGGGGGGTAGTTATTAAAGTGTGTTACGGCAATAACACACATTATTCAATCCTTAATCCATGTTAAAGAACAATAACATTGGTTCTATTACTATAGCACACAAACTGCCACCACAATGTGTGTTGAATACTAATGAGAGGAAAAGCATGCAAAACACTTCATTAGTATTCAAATGAATGACGTGGTTTGTGGTAATGTTCTGCAAGTTGCATTATTTTTCTACCTAGACCTATTTTTCTACTATGGTTACACGATGCAAGGTTCCACATTAGGAACCACTACCCAGGAAAAAGATTTAGGCGTCATTGTGGATAACATGTTAAAACCCTCGGCCCAGTGTGCAGCGGCGGCCAAGAGAGCAAATAGAATGCTAGGTATCATAAGGAAAGGAATGGAAAATAAAACAAAAGATATTATAATGCCTCTATACCATTCCATGGTGAGACCGCACCTTGAATATTGTGTGCAATTCTGGTCACCGTATCTTAAAAAGGATATAGCGTTATTAGAAAAGGTTCAGAGAAGAGCCACCAAAATGGTAAAGGGGATGGAAGGATACTCCTATGAACATAAGATATGCCATACTGGGTCAGACCAAGGTCCATCAAGCCCAGTATTCTGTTTCCAACAGTGGCCAATCTAGGTCATATGTACCTAGCAGTTTCCCCAAGGGACACAGGTTCCACAATGCTTGTATTGGTTCAAGCATTGATATCCTGGGTCCCTTCTTAATAATGGTTTATGGACCTTTCCTCCAGGAACTTGTCCAAACCTTTTTTAAACTCAGCTACACTAACAGCCTTTACTACATCCTCCGGTAACAAATTCCAGAGTTTGATTACACATTGAGTGAAAAAGTATTTTCTTTTATTAGTCTTAAATAGTTTACCCTGTAGCTTCATTGCATGTCCCCTAGTCTTTCTATATTCTGATAAGGCAAACAATTGATCTACGTTTACCCGTTCCACTCAGTTCATTAATTTATAGACTTCTATCATATCTCCCCTCAGCCGTCTCTTTTCCAGGTTAAAGAGCCCTAACCTTTTTAGCCTTTCTTCATAGGAGTATCCTTCCATCCCCTTTACCATTTTGGTGGCTCTTCTCTGAACCTTTTCTAAAATCGCTATATCCTTTTTAAGATACGGTGACCAGAATTGCACACAATATTCAAGGTGCGGAAGAAAGGCTAAAATGTTTAGAGCTCTTTAACCTGGAAAAGAGACGGCTGAGGGGAGATATAATAGATGTCTATAAATTAATGAACGGAGTGGAATGGGTAAACGTAGATCAACTGTTTACGTTATCAGAATATAGAAAGACTAGGGGACATGCAATGAAGCTACACGGTAAACTATTTAAGACTAATAAAAGAAAATATTTTTTCACTCAATGTGTAATCAAATTCTGGAATTTGTTATCGGAGGATGTAGCAAAGGCTGTTAGTGTAGCTGGGTTTAAAAAAGGTTTGGACAAGTTCCTGGAGGAAAGGTCAATAAACCATTATTAAGAAGGGACCCAGGATATCAATGCTTGACCCAGTACAAGCATTGCAGAACCTGTGTCTTTTGGGGAAACTGCTAGGTACGTATGACCTAGATTGGCCACTGTTGGAAACAGGATACTGGGCTTGATGGACCTTGGTCTGACCCAGTATGGCATATCTTATGTTCTTATGTTCTAGACCATCAGGCTACTAACATGCTGGCTGATTTTCCAGGCCACTTTCTTCAAGAGTACCACGTGTCTAAATTGTAATCCATGGTCTGGTGTTCTTTTTCCCTTAGAATAATGCAGCTAGCAGGGCTCATCTCAAGCTGTGCTATTCCTTTACCTCGGGAGTCACTAACCTGCAGTGACTCCCACAGTATACTGCAGTAAAATCCTAGATTTTCACAGCATAGTGACTACCCTCCTAAACGTCTTAGCTATAAGATAGCGGGTAAATGTATAACAGGGTGCCTAAGTTAAGAGGCCAAGTAGGTGCCTAGGTGTCTCCTGAACAGGCATAAATGTTCACATGTAAAGTTCATAAATACATGCATAAATTAAGGTATTTTTATAATCTACATGCATAACAAAAAAGGCATAAATAATGCCTAGAAAATCCTGAAGCATAAATAATGGTCACATTTTCTGTAATTCACACAATAATAAAAAGACATTCTAAGCAAAGCACTTCTTGTGGCCTTGGGCAAGTCACTTAACTCTCTATTACCTCAAGTACAAATTTAGATTGTAAACCCTCTGGAGACAGAAAAATACTTACTGTACCTGACTGTAACTCACCTTGAACTACTACTAGAAATAAAATAAATAAATAAAATACGTTCAAACTCTGCCCACACTCTCTTCAGATCACGTTCCTGGCTATGCCTATAAGGCGTGTACATTTAAGCCAGTCAGTATTTCATAAAGGCCTTGTAAATGCACATGTGGCTACATATAGAATAACAAATTTCCACATAGTGGCTGAATTTTGCCCCTATATGTATGGTGGGTCGTTCTGCCCTATCTCTGCCCAGCACTATCCATATAATGCAGCAGCATTTAGAGGGATTTTTGGATACAGCTACTGAAAATAAATATTGTCTC
Organism: Ichthyophis bannanicus; assembly: GCA_033557465.1. NCBI lineage: Eukaryota > Metazoa > Chordata > Amphibia > Gymnophiona > Ichthyophiidae > Ichthyophis > Ichthyophis bannanicus. The sequence continues at coordinate 840,185,734 of CM066036.1, read as the reverse complement.
CCCTTATATGTATATAAGCATATATATTAGATATAGATATAGATTCACACACACACACCGCTGAAATGAGACTAACTTGGGCTGAAGTGTTTTTTTTTTTCATTCTACAGCTGCAGCCTTATCAGGTCTTTCATGATGAACTGCACTAAATAACCGATGGTCATTTGAAGATAAAAATCTGCATTCTGCAATTCCCAGTTAATGAGTTTAATGACAGTGATTAAGGTCACAGATTTTGATGGAGACAGAAGAGCTATGTTCAGATCCCTTTCTTTGTAACCTGACCATAGTTCTAAAAGCAGACTTTCTTCACATTTCCTTACTATGGAAGACTTTTATCTTAACAAGTACTCATGGAACTTTATGTCTTCATTCTGCTCGCCTCAGTAGTCCTCAGTGAACAATGAGCGCTAAACACAATGGGGATTTTGTGCACTGTCCCTGTGAATTTACGAGTAATAGAGAAGGAATTTAAACATGTCAAGAGTGAAAACAATTATTTAAAGATCAGCTGGATTAACAAAGGAATAGTTTCCATTTTAGTTTGAGGTGGTAACTAATTCTGATATAATAATCCAGGCTGATTTAGATGAGAAACAGATTGTCTGTGTGCTTCCAAAGTCTCGAGTGCTATCTCCTGTGCTTTTGTTAAATAATATATTCATCTTATGTGAGTGTGAAAGCCAGGAAAACCAGATTTCCAAGAATATATATATAAATATATGAGATACTTCTGAAGATATTATATCACTACTTAACGCTGTTTGCATTTGTTTCCAGAGATTTAGTAGTGGCAGATTTAAAAATGGAATAAAAATTCCAGTGGCTTTAGCAGTGATTTCCTTGCAAGCTACAATAACTTATTGGACCGGAATAAGAATTATCCATGTGCTATGGAGACCACTAAGCCATTTCCATGTCCGTAGGACTGGGATGAGGAAGTGGTGGGTTATCGGCACTACTCACCTTTTGGTCTCCACTTCTTTCTCCTTTGGCTAGGTTTTCAAAATTACATATTAGATGCCTCTTCTTTTTGCCTTCTTTAGTTCTAACTTTTGCCCTTTCCTCTTATAACTTCTTTCTATAGATCGTTTAGTTTTGTTCTTGTAAACCGCCTTGATGCCCCGCAAAGGGCAGAAGAGTAAATCCATAAAGAAACAAAAAACATATGAGGTCAGGGTGGCCGTATGAGAGGGTGGCCAAATGAAATTGTGGCTTTCTGATCCTCGTCACTGTCCTCTCTGCACTTTTAGAGTGCAAATTCCAACTCTACATTCTGCTTTCAGATATCCATCTGTATCGCCTCTGCTACTTCAAAGAAAACCTGCTGCACAACGAAAGACAGCTGTCAAATTCTAGGATTCTGAGGGAGTTTGTTGATCTAGAAACCCAATGCCAGTGTGTGTGTGTGTTGGTGTTATTAACAAGAGACCCAGAAAGTGAATTTAAGGAGGAACGGAAATGATGCAAAAACGAATGTTGTTGAACGTGCAGTTAATGAGATCCGCAAAGCCCAGAATGCTTTGAGAGAAGTGAATTAAAAATGCTTGAAAAATGATTCAAAGGCTTGGATTTGAAATGCTGCTGGTAGAAAACACAAAGGTTGCCTGATTCTGGGGCAATAGGTGATTACAAAGCCTAAGGAAAGATGCTTTCAGCTCCAAAACTCTTCAACTGTTTTCAAATCGGGATAGTGCCGAAAGATGAATATCCCTCTAGCCAATGTGGCACTATCTGGACAGTGCTGGGATAGTCCGCAGGCAGGACAAGCATAGTGCAAGCACTTATTCAGTTAGTGGTGATTTTCAGCCTGCTAACCAGATAAGTAACTACATAACGTTAGGCCAAGAAAATGGGAGGTCTAACTTTATATGGTCTGGCAATCTAGATAGTGGCTGAATATTGGTAATATCCAGATAGCCAGGGCAGTGACTGTTGAAACCAGCTATTCTACAGAGGCCACTATCGAGGTACCTGTTCTGAATATCTGGTTTCATTTATGCCTGCACTTTAAAAAAGCTGACCACTGAGGGCTGAATACGGGTCCAGTAATTTCAAGTAAGCTTTTGTATCTATAACTTGAAAGCTGCCTCTTACTGTACTATGGGAGTCAGAACTTTGTTCCTTGGTAAGACTGTGTGATTCATCTTAGCGGACAAGTGTTAATAGAGGAACTCACACTACAGTACTGAGCGCTGATCAGTTCTGTGGCAACCACCAATGGATAAAACAATTTTTCTTAACCACCAATGGATTAAACAATTTTTCTTGTTGGCATGTATTTGGTTCATTAATACAAACCAAAAATTCTAATGCAAGCATAATTCATTCAGCACCCATTAACCTATTAATTAATTCATGTTGAATTGATTTGCGGGTATTCAAAACTCAAATGTATGTTATAAAAAAGTTAGTCAAACGAATGTGAAACAAACTCAGAAAATACGCCCCAAAATAGAGAAAAAAACCCCAAATGAACTGAAAATGTTTGGCCTTTGCACATCCTTAATATTTCAATATACTTGCAGATTCTATAGTTCATAAAGTTTTTGTTAGTCTTATTAGTAGGTCCTAGAGCAACTGATGGGTTCAGCTAATAGGTGGAATTCAGAAGTCAAAAACATTTCACAACTTTAAATATGGAAGTATACTCAAGTTTTTGCATGTCAAAGATGAGATCACAAATTTTATAGGGATAAAACATTTTTGCTGACTTTGATATTTGTATGCTAAGGTTAATTGATGGCCCACTAAAGAAATGTACAATATGACCAGAACAGTTCAACTTATAGGTCAAAATACTGTCAGGTTAAATTGCAATGATACATAAGTCGTGGTACAAAGGACAGTGGCAGGACTTCCTGGACAAGGTACCATCTAAGCAGGGCTGGCCTTAATAAGCTGAGTCAGTTCTGGTTTTCTTATACACTATCTCACATGGTAAGCCTTGGATGCAATGCCAACATCACCAGAGCGCAGTGGGCTGGAAGTTTAAAAACCAGTAGGATTGAATAAACCTGGGGGTATATTTTGCTTGAGTAGCAATACTATGTTTGGACAATCAGATTTCAAGGGAAGTGACGCTATCTTGATGCATATGACATATTATAAAATGGTGTGTTTCAATCACTCAACTGGTCCATTATTTATGGCACACAGCCTCAGGGCGATGGGTGGCCTCATATTTTGAGCTGAGTATGCAGACAACTGTGCTCCTATTTTTAAATATTGGTGGATTCTAGAGTCTGGTAGCAGAATATCGCGTGTTCAGTGAAGTGGCATGCTTGGACTGATCTTCCATTACTGGCATGCGGGCCTCAGTGTACAGCAGATTGTAGGTTTGAGTTTAGCTGCACTCAACCAGCAGGACACAGTAGATGTCTAGGGAACAGGAGAACAATTTTTACTCCATGCCCAAGAAGAGCAGGTCTGTTAATTATAGCGTGTGCCCAATGTAGCACATAGTGTATCATTGGGAAAGGGTAGCCTGCTGTAGTGTCAGCCTAGGGAAGAAAATGAAATGGCTCTTAACAAGGATGAACATCAAATATTTAGATTTGCTTTACCTGTGCTTAAAGAGACTCCTTCTCCTCTAACGGGGGTAAATAGGGCAGATTTGGCAGGTGACATTTATCTCTGTTACTCCCACCTCTCTGGGGAGATCTGTTTATTAATGCACCAGCTCCCTTGATGAATGGTTAAATTGAGGCAAAAATCTTGTACTAATTTTTCCCCGCTCTACCCAGTGATTTATGTCCTCAGTGCGTGCTCAGCCATTGTCCCCCATTAATTTTTGCAGGGAACAAGGCTCATGTCCAACAGCAGCAGGTCTAGTTTTATTGGTGAGCCATTCAACCATTGCCGTAGCTTTATTCCCCTTCTGCCCCCTCCCCCCCATGCAAAAGCCTGCAGGAGGCTGTCAGATTCTGCAGGCTAGCCTGGGAGTTCCCCAGCACAAATCAACTAATACGCATTTTATTAGTGTCTGCTCCAATTAAGATCTTCCTGGTTGCCGGAAAATCCATTGATTGTGGATGTTGCTGTAGAGATTTTTACAGGAAGGTGGGGGGGGGGGGAGGAGGGGAGTTTGGCCTGCATGCAGTTGAATTTTGTAGGACTTTTTTAAAATGACTATATGCTAACGGAGGCTGGAATATGATTCATGAAAATAATATAATAAAAAAATAACTGAGCAAATTCCTGAGCTTACTAAAGAATGACTAAACTTCACCAATGTGGTCCAGCTGAACAATGGAACAAACCAAACATGGCCTGATACTAGTTGGCTCTGGATATAATGTTGTAAGAAACTGGCAGGCATAGGTACATTTATCTCTCTTCTCTTCCAAAGTCTGGCTCTCCATTGCTGGTCACCAATGGAATTCAAGAGTCAAGAAAGTCAAGATAACCAGAATGCTTCAACAGCTGAAGACGGGCGGGGACATAAAGACAAACATGCCCCCTTTCTGTCCTACTTTTCTTAAAATGGGTTCCGAAGTTTTGACTCTAAACCATTATTAAAGTGGACCGGGGAAATCCACTGCTTACCACTGGGACAAGCAACATGGAAATTGTCTACCTTTAGGGAGCCTGGCAGGTATTTCTGAGCTGGATTGGCCACTGTTGGAAACAGGATACTGGGCTTGATGGACCCTTGGTCTGACCCAGTATGGCATCTCTTATGTTCCTAATGGGATATGCAGTTGAGAGAAGATGAGGAAACCATACTTGTGATTTGTCACACACCCTCAAATACAATCAAAATCATGTTTTAGGCCCTGCGAGGCATGTATCATGTGGGGAATGTGATTTCTACTACTACTATTACTACTACTATTCAGCACTTATAAAACGCCATGCACACAGCGCTGCACAGGTAACCTACAAGAGGCAGCCAACATATAAGAGACAGTCTCTGCCCGTCAGAGTCATGCTCATCGCAGCTTACAATCTAGTTAGAACAGTACAGAGCATTAGTCAGTTCTGCGCAAGGTACGGTATGGTACAGTTTGGTCTAAAGTTTGGTCATAAATGTTGACGGGGGTTGGGGTAAGATGAGGATGGAAGCCAAGGTAAGATGGGGATGGAAGTCAGGATCTGAATGCAACGGTGAACAGGAGGGTCTTCAGCCTGGATTTGAAGAGGGCCAGGGAGGATGCCTGATGCACAGACGCAGGTAGGCTGTTCCAGGCGTATGGTGCAGCAAGGTGAAAGGAGCGCAGTCGGGAGTTCGTAGTGCGGGTGAAAGGCATTGATATAAGTAATTTGTTAGCAGAGCGCAAATTTCGAGAGGGGACGTAGGGAGAGATAAGAGGTATTGAGGGGCCATAGAGTGAATGCATTTATAGGTCAGTAAGAGAAGCTTGAATTGGATGTGGAATTGGACAGGGAGCCAGTGAAGTGACTTGAGAAGAGGAGTAATGTGGGCATGGCGAGGCTGGCAGAAGGTTAGTCGAGCAGCGTGATTTTGTATAGATTGAAGGGGAAGGAGGTGGCTCACGGGGAGACCAGCGAGGAGTAGGTTGCAGTAATCGAGGCGAGAGGAGATTAAGGAGTGGATAAGCATTTTGGTAGTGTGTTCAGAGAGGAAGGGGCGGATTTTGCTGATGTTGTAGAGAAAGAAGCGGCAGGCCTTAGCTACAAGCTGGATATGAGCGGAGAAGGAGAGAGAGGTGTCGAAGATAACCTCTAGATTGCGGGCCGAGGGAACAGGAAGGATGGTAGATCCATCCACATGGACTGAGAGGGGGGGAAGTGGGGGGGGAGGAGTTGGGCAGGAAGACAAGGAGTTCAGTCTTGGCCATTTCAGTTTCAATTGGCGATGAGACATCCAGGCAGCGATGTCCGAAAGACAGGCAGAGATCTTGGACTGGGTTGCTGGAGAAATATTAGGTGTAGAGAGGTAGATTTGGGAGTCATCGGCATAGAGATGGTACTGAAAGTCATGGGAGGAGATAAGCACGCCAAGGCCTTGGGTATAGAGAGAGAAGAGGAGGGGGCCCAAGACAGATCCCTGGGGTACACCTACATGGAGCAGAGTAGGGGAGGAGGAGAAGCCACCAGAGCATACACTGAATGAGCGATGGGAGAGGTAGGGGGAGAACCAGGATAGTACGGAGTCCTTGAAGCCAAGCGAGGAGAGGGTGGTGAGGAGAAGGTTGTGGTCAACGGTGTCAAAGGCAGCAGAAAGGTCAAGAAGGATGAGGATAGAATAGAGGCCCTTAGATTTAGCCAGGAACAGGTCGTTGGTGACTTTTGCGAGTGCCGTTTCAGTGGAGTGTAGGGGATGGAAGCTGGATTGTAGTGGGTCCAGGAGGGCCTGGGAGGGCCTGGGAGGTGAGGAAGTCGAGGCAGCGACGGTGGACTGCTCGTTCTAATAGTTTGGATATGAAGGGAAGGAAGGAGATGGGTCGATAGTTAAAAGGGCATGTGGGATCAAGTGAGGGTTTCTTGAGGAGAGGTGTGACGACAGCATGTTTGAAGTCGACGGGGACAGTTGCAGTGGAGAGTGAAAGGTTGAGAATATGAATGATGGAGGGGACAATGGTGAGGGAGATGGAATGTAGGAGATGGGTGGGGATAGGGTCTGATGAACAGGTGGTGGGTTTGGAGGAGGAAAGGAGTGTGGTTTCTTCTTCAGAGATCGGAGGGAAGGAGGAGAGGGTGGCAGGGGGAGTATGGATGGGGGAGGAGAATTGGGGAGGAGGGGAGGCAGATGAGGGGGTAGGGAATTGGAGGGTAATTTTGTGGATTTTGTCGTGGAAGTAGTCTGTTCTAATACCATCCAAGGTCTAAAATGGATGGATGCATCTTCACAGATCTCCTATACGGCTTTGTATTCTACCAATTGCAAGACACCGTTTGTGGTTATACATGCTGATATGTCCTTGTTCTTTAAAGTATTTAGGCTGTACAGCTAGGCCTATGAAACAGAGACTTTTGGAACAATCGATTGGTGGAGTTTGCTGTGAATCATTGGGGGTGTGTAATGAGTGGCGGATGATGTGACTGCATCAGCAGGCAGGACTCTAAGGTTGCTGATTGGAAGGCAATGAAATGACGTCAGAGAAATTTCCCTATTAGAAGTGAACAGGGGTGGGGGTTTGTTATTCAGCTGGAAAACGAGCCTGAAGAAGGATCGCGAGGATTTGATTGATTGATTTGAAACATGGCACTATGTTGCTGCAGTAATTTGGTTGGCTATTTGCTGTGTTAATGGACTGCTATAAATCGCAGGGCAAAAGAAAAGAATTGAGTCCAGCTTGAGCGGTACCAAGCAATGGGTTTTGCGGTTTCTAAGAAGACATATTGAAAGCTAAGTTGGCATTATTTAAAAAGATCTTTTTATTGAAGCCTTATGAGAAACTTAAGCTTGACATTGCTTTTCAACATTTGGGAGATCACAGGATGGGAGTCTCCTTGAGATTTCACTGAGGGGGTGAATATTGAGTGATTTTTAGCTCATTAAAACAAATAAAAAGGACTAAGTTTGCTACAAGAGGGAAGGTCTCTCAGGGCAAATAGTCCGAAAAAAATTGGTTGTTTGAGTAGTGTATATTAGGGATACTTATGGGGGATATATAAGTTTTATGTGATATTTGTTCATATCACCAGGGTCTTTCAAAAGAATGGCAGAAAACTCTGCTGCTTTTAAGAAACTCCTCCTCTCTTTCAGCTGCCGATGATTTGCCAGCAAGGAAAGAACTGCCCAACTCAGAGCACAGACGTATCGCTGGAAGCCATCAAAATAATACATAAAAATGATAAATGCATCACATCAGCGTCACATCATCGAAAGCGGTTGCAGCCGTAAGCATGGTCTCCAGGTAACTGGCCCCTTCTCAGCTGCTGAATCATGGCCCTTAACTCGGATTTCAGCAGATGCTGGACATTTGTTCTGGCACAAGCTGCTGTCCTGAGACCATGTATATATTTTCTTTCCTTTGACAGATCCTATGAGCTTCACAGTTCAAGGCATGCCAGGTTTTCCCTGAGCCCCCCACTGAAAGAAATAGTAGCATTCCTTTACTCCCAATTCACAAGACAGCCATTAGAAAAAACATAGCCCTCTCACTGAAAACTGGAAAGTTTAAACAAAGTGAAACCTGGAGCACACTAGCTGGGAGCACTTGAGGAATCTTCTACTTCCTTTCCTTAGTAACGTTTTGCCTGTTCGAATACTGTAGGGTGAAAGTTGATTACCATCAGCCGTATATCCAAAACCTACGCCTCACATTCATTCATGCATCTTCTGTCAGACCATTTTCTTATTGTATTACATCTGTCTCTCGTCTTCATTTGGATTCCTCATTTTACCTTCTTCAAGCAAACATATTTACTGGATTACGGAGTAAGAGTCAGACCCTCCTGCTGCATGCAGCTTCCGAGTTCTGTGCCACAATTCAATAGGCGAAGGGACCAATGTTCTTTCTAAGGTGCATGGGAGTCCATCATTCATCGCCCTGCTATCAGGGGTAGTCCAGCAATATTGTGGTCAGGGCAATCCTCTGAACCTGAATGTCACCTGTTCTCATAAACTCCTGGACATCCGTCTAAGGATATACCTGCTCCAGGCAAGAATAGGCGTTGGGGAAAGTGCTTGTTTTCGTCATAAAGCATCCAGAGAACATAGAGAAGCTGCCAATATTGGGCACTTCCATGTTGGTGACATGGCGCCTGAGCTTGGACGTGCCTGCTTGTTTTTCAGACGTTCTGGCTTGGATGTCCCAGATTGCACTTGGACGTCATTTGTAAAATGCCACTTCGCATGTTCCCACAAGTATTACACGTTCTAACTGGAAGGAATTACATGGCATATTTTGATTGAAATCTGTCTTCCACAGCCAATATTTTTGTGTCTTAATTTTGTACATACCATGACATGCTTTTAAGTCAGAGTATGTGGAGTAGGAACTCAGTCTCTGAAATTTACTGCTAACGAAGTTTGGTGGAAAGAGCTGTAAAGGTAAGGGGCCTGGACGCTGAAGGCAAGGCATGTCTGGTTGGAATGACCAAGTAAGTTCTTCGTTGTAATCATTCGAAGTTTCTACCCAAGATAGTCTCCTCATTTTATTTGAACCAGTCAACTATCCTACCTGCATTTTTCCTCAAACCTCATGTTTCAGAAGCTGAAGCGACTCTGCATTCCTTCAACTGCAGACGGGCTCTGCTCTTTTATCTCCATGTCACACAAGACTGTCGAAAAACCTCTCAGCTTTTCCATTACTTTCAATCCAAACAATCCTGGCCTTGCAAATGAACTCTTTCTACCTGAATCTCGCAATCTATTAGTTTTGCCTTTCAGACTGAGGATCATTCTGTCTCTAAAAGAGTCACTCCACACCATCTCATAGCCAAAGCTTCTACAGTAGCTACCTGCACTCTCTTTCAGTACAATGACATTTGCAATGCTGCCACATGGTCAACAAGTCACACGTTCTTTGAGCATTACTGGCTGGATTGTTCATCCTCATCAGATATTGCCTTTGGACAGTCCGTTCTCCACAATCTTTTTGCATTTCAGACACCCAGTCCATCTCCCAGAAATTTCTCTTTGGTCACCTACATAAAAGAAGTTATACTACCTGGGCAACCCTCTGCTTTGGACTCACCTGCAAGTGCAGCTCCATATCCCCTGCTTGTCCATGGAGAAAACATAGTTACTTACCTGTAACAGGGGTTCCCACAGACAGCATGGGAATGCAGCCATACTTTTCTCACTCTCCAATCCCCATTCCTTTTTTTCTATGGATCTATCCAACTTTTTAAGTAAAGCTTCGAAGTGACTGAATGACTGATTAGAATCCTGAGTGTCGGAGACGTGAGAGCAACTGCGCATGCTCAATGCTGAATAAAAAGACATTTTCAATGAGCTACAAGAGAGCTTCTGCACACTGGATCTGCACACTGTTGGATTTCACCTGCAAGTGTGGCTACATTCTGCTGCTGTCTACAGAGAACCCCTGTTACAGGTAAGCAACTAGGGCATAAATGATGGAAAGATGATGACATCACACTCTGGAATATTCCACACAATGCAATTACCTAATAAATGATGGAGTTTTTTGTTTTTTTTACAGATAGTCTATTGCCAGTAACTCTCTAAGTTTGGATACAGTGAAATTCTAAATATTTTATAAAGGCTACATAGGCTCCCAGAATGAGCCGTTGCAGCAACACACACATTTACACCTCCTGTGAAGTGTGTGTGTGTGTGTGCATGTACTCTGTGTATGTACGTATGTTTATGTGAAGTATGAGGACAATATTCAAAGCCCCCCAGATATCCAGCAGCACTTTCCAGATACGGCTGCTGCTGAAGATCCTGATTCTGTGACCACTGTCTGGCACTTATCTGGACAGTGGCGACTTTCAGTGGCTATCCAGATATCAACTTTAGCCATGTTTTTCTACAGTTCACACTACTTGCGTAACATTTCTGGATAGTCACTGACAATCACCCCTATCAGGAAAAGTGCCGCGATTATCGGAACGTGTTCGCACAGCCTTTGTTCTGATTAAGGGCTTTTGAAAACTGAGCCCTATTCATTTATTCTGCCAAAGTGACACCCTTGGAAAAAGCCTATGCATGGTCTGCATAAAAGCACCTGCACTCTTGTCAGCAAGTATACTTGTAGTGAGCAATAGATTTGCACGACTTTACAAGAGCCATTTTCCACATCTAAAACATGTTTTGCATGTGCAACTTGCTTTGTAACAGGTTTCCCAACCAGATCCTCGGGACACACCTAGCCAGTCAGGTTTTCAAGATAACCGCAATGAATATGCAAGAGAGAGATTGTCATACAATGGAGGCAGGGCATGCAAATCTCTCTCATCCATATTCATAATGGTTATCCTGAAAGCCTGACTGGCTAGGTACAGTAAGTCCCAAGGACTGGGTTGAAAAACCCAGGCTTTATAAAATGACCTCACAGGATGAGAAATTTCAAAAATCCCATTTCTAGAATTGTTCTTTCATGCTGAAAGTGTGGAGTAGTTTGTATAGATGAATTAATCTAACTCCTACTTGAAAATATTTTGAACTGAATTTTTTTAACAGCAAAATGTGCCTCTTTCTTTAAAAACTAATAGGGGCTACAAAGCGTATACATTTTAGACAGACAATTCTTTATCTGTCTAAAATGTATCCTTTTATGAAAAGGACTCAGTGGGGTGTTCTGAGGGACAGGGCCTATATTTATCTTTGAAACTTGTCTTTCTGCATAGAGTTGCTGGATGTGACTTCAGAGATGCTTAAATATCACAAGAACTTTCTTTAACTGTCCAGCTGTTTGTGAAAAACGCACTAAGGAAATCTGACAGCCTGCCTCTGGGGTCTATATGATCCTATTGTGAAGAGATGCAAATAATTAAAAACATTTTGATTTTTTTTCAAACGTCACAGTTGGTGAAATTGATTCAAAGCAGAGCCTGGTAATTAGACTGAGCAGTAGAGTCAAACACTGAGATGTCTTTTTTCACACCCTAAAAGATGTCTCCTGGTTAGAGGCCAGCGTTGCTATAAGAAAGCACAGAAGGAAACTATTAGAGATTTGCCTCTGCTACAGAACAATAATAAACCGTATGTGCAGATTACCATCTCAGGAGAAAAGAGAAGGTGGAAGGGAATGTTTTGGGATTTTTCGCAAAACTGTTTCTTGATGTTCCAGGTGAAACTATCCATGGCCTTCAATAGTTTTAGTCTTTAAATGAAAGACAAATTTAACCATTCAGTATATTATCAGCCTTCCGGAACACTGGCAGAGCAAACGGAGAGAGGTAAACCGTGGACTGTCTGAGGGATCTGGACCTGAAATAGTGTGATTTAAGTTTATTCATTAAGGGTGTCATTTTGAAAGCCCTATTCATACATTGGACATCCGAAAATGGACATAGAGACGTCTCCAGAGCCCTTTTAGAAGCCAAGTCTGAGGATGTCTTCAGCATGAAGACCTCCAAGTCTGAACGGGGGCATGGTGAAGGTATGGCTGGGGTTTTCCCAGGAACCTGGACGTCTCTGCCTGATCTGTGTTTTAGACCTATTCCAGGCACCTATAAATATGCTTGTCTTGGCTGAAAAACATTTAGACAGGGTAGAGGAGAAAGCATTCTATCACCCCCACTACTCAGTACTATTTCAATAATAACAGCAGTGGGGTTTGAACCTTGGTTTCCCCATTCCTAGCCTACTACTCTAGCTGTTTAGCTGTTCTTAGAAGATGAGGTTGTGAGATACTATTCTGGGGATGTCTATGTAAATTCCTCCACAGACATCCATATCATTCTTGCCCATATTTGTGACATGCCTGCTTTTCTTCCAGATGTTCTGGCTTAGACGCATGTTGCATTGTGACACTGCATCGTCAGAAAAACCTCATACAACAAACATAGCGTGTGTGATCTGTTGGGCATTTGGATACAGTCTGACTTACTACTGAACTTCTAACAAATTGTAGTCTGTTTTCATTCAGGCAAATCATTTGACAAGATCTGCACAGGCGACTAAACTGAATGTCTTTGGTACGAGCTCTAAAGTGACAGACGGGTTTAGAAATTGGTTGAGTGGGAGGTGACAAAGTGTACAGATAAGTGGAGCTCGTTCTGAAGACAAGGATGCTGCCAGTGGTGTAGCGTGGGGATCGGTCCTTGATCCGATTCTTTTTAACATTTTTGTAAGCAATATTGCAGAAAGGCTCTCAGGAAAGTTTGTCTCTTTTGGATGATACCAAAATCTGCAATAGGATAGACACCTTGAGGAGGTGGATAACATGAATAGGGATCAAATGGAGATTGAACAATGGTCTAGAAATTTGACAGCTGAGATTTAATACTAAAAAAATGAAGGGTCATTCATTACGGCTGCAAAATCCTACAGGATAGATACAATAGAGGGGATGATGTACTCAAGCAGGGCAGGACATGGGGTTGATCATATGTGATGATCTTAAGGTGGCAAAAGGGTCGAAAAGGTGACAGCAAAAGACAGAAGGATGTCTGAGTGCATAGGGAGAGGAATGACCAGCAGAAAAGGAGGTGATAGTGCCTCTGGATAAGTCTTTAGTGAGACTTCATTTAGAGTACTGTGTGCAATTCTGGAGACTACACTTTAAGAACATAAGAACTGCCATACTGGGTCAGACCAAGGTCCATCAGGACCAGTATCCTGTTTCCAACAGTGGCCGAGAAGACACACAGGTTCCATAATGCTTGGATTGGGGCAAGCAGTGGATTCTCCGGGTCCTCTTTAACAATGGTTTATGGACTTTTCTTCCAGGAACTTGTCCAAACCATTTTTAAACCCAGCTACACCAACAGCTTTTACTATATCCTCTGGTAACTCATTCCAGAGTTTCATTACGTGTTGACTGAAAAAATATTTTCTCTTATTAGTCTTAAATGGGTTACACTGTAGGTTCATTGCATGTCCCCATGTCTACTTTTTGATGGCATTTACCTGTTCCACTCCACTCATTAATTTATAGACTTCTATCAATCTCCCCTCAGCTGTCTCTTTTCCAGGTTGACGAACCCTAACCTTTTAAGCCTCTCCTCATGGGGGTACCCTTCCATTCCCTTTACTATTTTGGTGACTCTTCTCTGTACCTTTTCTAATTCTGCTATATCCTTTTTAAGATAGAATGACCAGAATTGCAGACAATATTCAAGGTGCTGTTGCACCATGGAACGATACAGAGGCATTATAATATCCTTTGTTTTATTCTGCATTCCTTTCCTTATGATACTTAGCATTCTATTTGTCTTCTTGGCCACTGCTGCACACTGGATGGAGGGTTACAACACGTTATCCACGATGATGCCTAAATCTTTTTCCTGGGTGGTTGTTCCTAATGTGGAACCTTGCATTGTGTAAGCATAGTTTGGGTTGTTCTTTCCTAGGTGCTTAACTTAGCATTTTTCCACATTAAATTTCATCTGCCATCTGAATGTCCAGTCTTCCAATTTATCAAAGTCTTGCAATTTTTCACAATCCTCTTGGGTTTTAGTAACTTTGATTTGAATAATTTTGTGTCACCTGTAAATCTGACTACCTCACTCGTTATTCCCATTTGCAGGTCATTTATGAATATGTTAAAAAGCAGTGGACCCAGCACAGATCCATGGGGTACTCCATTATTCACCTTTCTCCATTGGGAAAATTGGCCATTCAGCCCTACCCTCCACTTTAATGTTTTAACCAGTTCCTGATCCACAATAGTACACTGCCTCCTATCCCATTTTTATTTATTTATTTATTTAATGCTTTTATATACCACGCTTTTTAAAATCAGTGCGGTTTACAGATAACATTTTGTGCAGAGTAGGAAGAGCCTGCTTTGCACTTACATTGAACAGGTAATACAACTTGGATTGATAACAGGGGAAAGTATATACAGGCTATATACAGACTATATACAATGTGGGCGGGAAGTTGCTGTGCAGCTATAGCAACATGGCTTTTTAACTTTGCCAAGAGTCTCTCATGAGGGACCTTGTATCGACTGACTCACCTTTGTCTACCTGTTTATTCACACCTTCAAAAAAATATAAGATTAGTAAGACAAGACCTTTCTTGGCTAAAGCATGTTGGCTTTCTCCCATTAAACCATGACTATCTACACGTTTAGTAATTTTGTTCTTTATAATGGTTTCTGTTTTGCCCCTCTTGTCAGTTCATGAACCAGCTGCTCCAAGAAGCAGTCATTTAGTTAATTTAGAAACGTTATCTCCCTAGCATGTCCTGCCTTTATACTTACCCAGGCGATACCAGGGTAATTGGAATCACCCATTATTATTACTGTATTGCAACTGTTGTTAGCTTCCCTGATTTCTTTGAGCATTTCATCATCCATTTTCTCATTCTGGCCATTCGGTCAGTAGTACACCCCCACTGTCATTGCCTTCCCCTTTTTTCATGTAATTTCATTCATAGAGATTTTACAGTGCATTTTGTTTCCTGCAAAACTTTAATCCTGTGTGACTCAATGTCATCTCTCACACAGAGTGCAACCCCTCCAGCAATTTGATCTACTCTAAGAAAGGCCTGGCAATCTACTTCCGGTGACACTGCCAAGAAAACCCAGGAGCTTCTGGGTCGCCAGGAGTCAGGACTGACTCAAAGGCACATTATTAATTATTATAATATCATTGCGATATAGTTTATACTCAGGTATCACAGTGTCCCATTGGTTGCTCTCCTTCCACCAGGTCTCCGAGATGCCAATCATATCTAACCTTTCATTTAGGGCTATACATTCTAGCTCGCCCATCTTATTTTTTAGACTTCTAGCATTTGCATACAGGCATTTTAGAAGTTGTACTGAAGGACATCTGGGTTACTTTTATCTTTTTTGAACCTCTCTGTCAGGATACCCTAACTTCCGTGTTTTGCTAGCATCCTTCAAGGATACATCCTTCTGAACAATGCCCTCCTGGGTGACTGTCGGCTTTCCCCTATTATCTAGTTTAAAAGCTGCTCTATCTCCTTTTTAAAGGTTAATGCCAGCAGCCTGGTTCCATCCTGGTTAAGACAGAGCCCATTCTTTCAGAAGAGCCCCTCTCTTCCCCCGAATGTTGCCAAGTTCCTAAAAAATCCAAAACCCTCATCCTTGCACCATCGTTTCATCCACGCATTGAGACTCCGGAGCTCTACCTGCCGTTTGTTTCCTGTGCGTGGAACGGGAAGCATTTCAGAGAATGCTACCCTGGAAGTTCTGGATTTAAACTTCCTACCTAAAAGCCTAAATTTGGCCTCCAGAACCTCCCTACCACACTTTCCCATGTCATTGGTATCAACATGTACTAAGACAGCAGACTCCTCTCCAGCGCTATCTAATACCTTGTCTAGGTGGCGCGTGAGGTTCGCTACCTTCGCACCAAGCAGGTATGTTACCAGGTGATCCTCACCTCCACCAGCCACCCAACTATGTACATGTCTAATGATGAAATCTCCAACTATAACAGCTGTCCTATCCCTTCTCTAATGGGCATATGGCCCTGGAGAAACCTCCGCAGTGCAAGAGGGTTTTACATCACCTGGAGGACAGGTCCTAGCAACAGCATCACTTCCTGCCGCACCAGGTTGATGCTCTCCTGTCACGTGACCTCTCTCCTCCATGGCAACAGGGAGACTGCCAGACTGGAAGTGGGGCTTCAGTACTACATCCCTGTAGGTCTCGTCTATATACCTCTCTGTCTTCCTTATGTCTTCCAAGTCTGCTACTCTAGCCTCCAGAGATCACACTCGTTACTTGAGAGCAAAGAGCTCCTTGCACTTAGTTCACATGTAAGACCAGTCATCAACTGGGAGAAAATCATACATTTGACACTCAATGCAAAAGACTAGAAAGTCCTCATCTCACTGCTGGACTGCTGTCTGCATCTTAGTTTTGAGATTTTGTTCAGATATTAAAGTTGTTTACTTACTTAGGTTTGCTGGGAATACTTATACTATATCCTATATGTTAAATGGACTTTGCTCACCTCAAGAATAGTTACTCAGGTCCTTACTATATGTATTCCTGATGAGGGTAACCAGCCGCACCTGAAGGTGCACCTCCCCCCCTTTAATAGGATGTAAACAGGATGAGGCTTGTCCAGAGAGCAACTACTAAAATGGTCAGTGGTCTTGGTCATAATATACATGAGGACACATTTACAATAAAGATCTCAATATGTTTACTTTGGAAGAAAGGTAGAAGAGGGAAGACATGCTAGAGACCTATAAATACTTCTGTGGCATAAATGCACAGGAGGTGGGTGTCTTTCAATTGAAAAGAAACTCTGGACCGATGGGGGAAAGGATGAAGGTGAAAGCAGATAGATTCAGGAATAATCTAAGGAAATATTTCTTTATGATAAAGGATGATGGATGTGTAGAATGAACTCCCAGTGGAGGTGGTGGAGACAAGGATAATAGCTCAATTCAAGAACGCATGGGACAAGCACTGAAGATCTCTAAGGGGGAAAGAAAGGATTGTAGAACTTAGTAGTTGGTATGGATGGGCAGATGGTCTTTATCTGCCTTCATTTTCTATATTTCTACTTTTACTAAAGTTCTTTTGGGTTAAAACCAGTTAATGTTGAATGACGGAATCTGAATGGAATAAAATATTACACGTTATAATTAACACCAAATTAAAATACCTATCCTCCCAAAATTTAATAAAAAAAAGAAAGACGTTTAAATGCTTACATTTCAAAATATTTACTATATACAACAGTAGGTTTTTTTCTCTGTGATACATTGTATAACCATAGAAGCCCAGTGGTTAGAGCAGCAGATCTCAGGGTTCAAATTCACTGATGCTCCCTGTCGCCTTCAGCAAGTCTGTCAATTCTCCATTGCCACAGATACAAACTTAGGGGGCACATTTCCGTGGTTTGCAAACCCTGTACAGGTAACTCAGCAGGACATTCAGTGGCACATACCTGCTTCGCCCATCTAACTGCCCCAACACTAACTGCTTAGCCCATCAGCAGGGCTATTGAGCCACCGGCCGGCTAACCTAATCTGGCTAAAGTTAGGTGGAAAAGTGTTATCCTAACTTTAGCTGGTTTAGCTATCTGGCTATGACTGAAGATTGCTGCTGTATAAATAGCTAAATTGCTATCCGGCGAAACCGGATATTCTGTGCTACTAACCAGATGTGGTCTTGGCACTGAATATCATGCAGTAATTTAAAGCAGCGACAATTAGTCAAAAAGACTGCAATATAATTAAAGCACGGAGTTAATTAGCTGCCAAACTATATTTAGGTACTTTTCAATGGGATTTCCAGCAGTATCCTCCAGCTCCTTTAGGCTTCTGTGTCATTTGGGACAAGAGCTGAAATCCTGGGACCATTAGCCTTCCTTCACAAATACCCAAGGATTTTTCCCCTATTTTATATCCATCTCCTCTTAACATAACTAATGTGGTCACTGCTATGACAGTTCTGGATCCTTTGATTCAGCCACTAGATGTCAGCCATGAGCAATGACCCTGACTCACTCTCTCCATTGCCCTCTTCAGGGTGCTCTAAACATCCAAAATTCCAGCTGACTGAAGAGACTTCGGGATTGAACCGGGGAACTTCTGCATGGCAACAGGGAGTCTGCCACCGACCTACCAGTTCAGCCTTGTACTATATTTATATACCAATTAAAAATAAGCAGAAATGAAGAAAAATGCAGATAAGCAAAATAAGATCACTTAATAATCTTTTCACTATAGTTAACTCCTCTTAGTGAGCTCTGCTATGGTGAATACCCCAATAACTTCCTCAATACAATTCGCTTCCAATATATTCATTAGACTAGTGAAACTTCACTGCCACTCAACCAATTCATTATTTGCTTTTCTAACTAAAACACAGATTGCTTCTGAAGATTTCCACAGACCTATCCCTTTTATGCTAGACCAGGGGTGGCCAACTCCAGTTCGGGTGCACCACAATCCAGCTTGGTTTGCAGGATGTCCCTAATGAATATTCATGACATCCACTGCCTCCCACTGTATGGAGTTGGCCGCTCTTATGCTAGACATTTTTCCACCCAGTATACTTACCCTTTTGCCATCTGGTGAAAACAGTAGGTGAAGTAGGGTCAACCATCAGACCCTCATCCCATTCACTTGCCAGTCAAGATTTCAGGATATCCACAATGAATATGCATGAGAGAGATTCGCATGTACTGCTTCCATAAAATGCAAATCTCTCGCATGCATACAGTATTCATTGCGGTTATCTTGAAAACCTGACTGGTCATTTGTGTCCCAAGCACTGGGTTGAGAACCCCTGTATAAACTCCTTATCCCCCTACTACTCTTGTCCAGCTGCTTGACTCTCCCGGGCCATTCCTTGATGCATTCTTCTCGTTTCTTATATCGCTCTTTTCCATAATCATTCTAAAGCCTAGACTGTTAATTGGAGACTTAAGTCGATATTTGCTTGGCATTGAATCCTTTCTTTTCTGTGATATTCTTGATTAATAATGGAGCATCTGAGATAGCCAAATGCATAGATATAACAGAGCTGTTTTTCTAAGAGAAGGGAGGACGTGAGAGAAGCAGAGAGGGTGGAAAGAAAGAGAATGCATGGAGGGTGGAAACAGGGCAAGGAGATGCTTCAGATGAATGAAATGCCTAGACACTAATCATGATTAAATCTGAACCTGAGCCAAAAGATTGGACAGGAAGATACGTGAAGGCAGAATACAAAAGAATTGGTCATTAAATTCAAAGTAAAAATGTATTCTCTAGCCTTAGACATTCCCACAGTTTAGTCTATTCACTTCTCGACTGCCTTTAAGTTGTTGGCTGTGGATTTCCATAGATCAATGCCCAATAAACCGCAAAACAGATTTGTCACATAATCTTTCCCTTATTATTTGTTCCCTTTCTTCTTTCTACAATATTTTCTGCTCTTCATCTGCTACTTAACACTATTGTTGTCTCTTTTCTTCTGTCTGATTCTATCAACAAGCTATATCTGTACTAGAAGGCTACAGACTCTAAGGGGTACGTTTACTAAATGACGGTAGCGGAATCCGTGTGATATCAGAGCCACGGCCCCATCGATTTCAAAGGAGTCACGGCTCCGATATCGCACGGAGTCCGCTATCGCCGTTTAGTAAATGTGCCCTTAAGAATGCCATACTGGGTCAGACCAAAGTCTATCAAGCCCAGAATCCTGTTTCCAACAGTGGCCAATCCACGCCAGAAGTTCAGTACCTGGAAGGCTCCCAAAGAGGCACACTGGCTCCACAATGCTTCAACTGGGGCAAGCAATGTATTTCCCAAGTCCTCTTTAATAATGATTTATGGACTTTTCCAAACCTTTTTTAAACCCAGCTACACTAACAGCTTTTACTACATCCCCCGGTAATGAATTCCAGAGTTTGATTATGCATTGAGTAAAAAAATATTTTCTCTTATTAGTCTTAAACTACATTGTGTTTCCTCTAGTCTTTCTACTTTTTGATGGCGTAAACAACTGGTCTAAGTTTACCCGTTCCACTCCATTCATTAATTTATAGATCTCTGTCATATCCTCCCTCAGCCATCTCTTTTCCAAATTGAAGAGTCCCATCCTTTTAAGCCTTTCCAAAGGGGGGTGCTTCCATTCCCTTTACCATTTTTGAGACTCTTTGTACCTTTTCTAATTCAGCTATATCTTTTTTAAGATATGGCGACCAGAATTGCACACAATATTCAAGGTGCAGTCACACCATGAAATGATAGAGAGGCATTATAATATCCTTAGTTTCATTTTCCATTTCTTTCCTTAGGATTCCCAGCATTCTGTTTGCTTTCTTGGCCGCTGTTGCACACTGATTGGAAGGTTTCAACATAATAGCCCAAATCTTTTTCCTGGGTGGTGGTTTCTAAGGTGGTACCTTAGTTTGGGTTGTTCTTTCCTAGGTGCATAAATTTGCTCTTGTCCATATTAAATTTCATCTGCCATTTGGACATCCCATCTTCCAATTTTTCAAGGCCCTCTTGCAATTTTTTACAGTCCCCTTGTGTTTTAACAACTTTGAATAATTTTGCGTCACTACCTTCGCATCAGGCAGACATGTTACCAGGCGGCCCTCATGTCCACCAGCCACCCAACTAACTACATGCCTAAAGATTGAATTGTTAACAATAACAGCTGTCCTAACCCTTCCATCATGGGCACATGGCCCTGGAGAAACCTCCCCAGTGTGAGAGGGTTTTACATCTCCTGGTAGACAAGAGGATCACTTCCTGCCACGCCAAGGTGACACTCTCCTTTCATGTGACCTCTCTCCTCCTTGGCAATTGAAAGACTAACAGAATGGAGGTGGGACTTCAGTACTACGTCCCTGTAGGTCTTGTCTATGAACCTCTTTGTCTTCCTTATGTCTTCCAAGTCTGCTACTCTAGTCTCCAGAGATCGGACTCATTCCCTGAAGGCAGAGCTCCTTGCACCTAGTGCATGCATAAGACACCTCACCAACTGGGAGGAAATCATATATGTGACACTCAATGCAAATAACTGGATAGCCCCATCTCACTGCTAGACTGCTGTCTGCATCTTATTTTTAAGTTTATATTTAGCTATTTAAGTTGTTTACTTAAAGTTGCTTGGGATATTTGTACTGATACAACTATACAAATTACCTTTAAGGGGCCTCAAGATTAATTAACTTCAGGGTCGTAATTTATTCCTGGTGGTGATAAGCAGCTGAACCTGAAAGTGACTTTGACCACCCTTCCCCCTTTAATAGGTTTAAGAGCCTCTAAAGCTAAGATTATGCCTAGGCTGGGCACTTAGTAAAGGCTGGCTTGCTACACAGGTCCCAGACCTATGCTTCTAAGGTCATCTGTTAACAATTTCATGGGTGATTCACACAGCCTTAGGTTTGATAGAGGGAGCATTTCAAATTGCCCCTTTGACCTTTCACTTGGCTTTAACACCTATTTAAAACAAATTCCCAGATCTCTTGCCTCCTAAGTGAAGTCCTCTTTGTAAAGTTATCTAGAAACAATTTATTTATTTCAACTCAAAGAATATTTAAACCTATTCTTCTTGCTATGCTAAGCTATACTCTGATTTGATTTAAATTAAAAGCTCTCTGCTGATACTAAGCCCTGACAGATTTAAATTTAAACTAAAAGCTCTGCTGTTTTTAAATTTAAATTGAAAGCTCTATTCTGATACTAGGTCCTGACTGGGTTTTAATCTTAAACTAAGAGCTCTCTGCTGATTTTAAATTTAAACTAAAATCTCTCTGCTGGTTTCAAATTAAAACCAAAAGCTCTCTGCTCTGGTTTTAAAAGTAAACTAAAAGCTTAAACTAAAAGATCTCTGCTGGGTTTTAAATTTAAACTAAAAGTCATCTGCTGATACTAGGCCCTGACTGAGTTTTAAATTAAAATTAACAGCTCTCTGCTGATACTAGACCTTGAGTAAGTTAACAAATACTGCACACTGGATTCTAAAATACACAGATTTATCAGTTTTAATCCAAAGAATTCCCTTTTTCCCAAGATTTAGAGAATTTCCCAGAAGTAAATAAACGTGCAGATTTCTTTCCAGCAGAAGCAGTCCCTTTTGATAATCCTTCAAGACTCTCACCTAAATCTCCACAACTCTGAAAATCATCCAAACTTTGGAGAGCTTCTGAACACATCAAGTAAAAGTGGTTCTCCACTGGCAAATTTAATGCATGTTAAACATTTCTTTTCAGCTTTTCACAAAACCTATCACACAGAAATTGCTATCCAAATGATTCATTCATTTCCATGCCAATCAACTATAGCCAATTGTTTCATTCCATCAATTCAATCACTATCCCTCCTCCTGCTCTCTCTATGGAGGTATCCGCAACATTTGACCTCGTTGGTGCTTTCTACCCAAAAACGTCTATCATCACTTTTCCTAACTCACCTTCACACTCCACTGTTCATACTCATCTGCTAAACCTATGTATTTTTCCAACTTAGCTGGACCTTAGATGACTGAAACCAGTCACTTCCTCTCTTCTACCTTTCCCTCCTTGACAACTTTCAGTATTTCTCAATCCATATTATCATCTTCTCTTTAGCATCAGTCTTTTCTGCACAATTTAGCTCTTCTCTGGCAGTATGCCATCCAATGTTTCGCTTTCAGCCAATGAACTTTAATTTGTTATTTGCAGGGCTGGCCAGTCCACTAGGTGAGCTGGGTGGGCAGCGGTGGCACACATGGGCGGCTGTGCTGCCCCCCCCCAGCTGCCGCCAATTCCGTTTGAGGGAGAGGCAGGCAACAGCAGTATTTCCAAAAGCGGTGGCACTGTTGCTCATGCCTCCGCCTCCCGAGACTGAATCAGTGGTAGCTGGGGGCATGCAACAGTGGTGGCGGCAGCTGGGGGAGCGGGCAGCGGCAGCTGGGGAGAGGGCGGCAGAAACCCTTGGGCTGGCCCTGGTTATTTGCCTTCCCATTAAAAGTTCACAGTAAAGTACAATCTATGCAAAAGTGGAAATACCACAAACTGTTAATTTATTAAAACATAAAACAAACGGCAAGGGTTAATAATGTACGCTACCATGCCTGCATGTGTTAACACCATTCATGTGTATTATCACTCTCATGCATAAAGTGGGACTGTGGTCAATAACATGCAATAACGGTAGTTGCGAATACGATAAAAAATCTAACTGAAGGAGGACGAATGAATAGAAGCAGTGTGATGTGAGAGGGGAACTGCAAAGTCCAGGTCGGGACGTGCACCCTTCCTCCTGTATTTTATACACCCTCTGCCAGACGTGGAGCCTCTTGTAAAATATGTATAAGGAGATGCCACTATGTTCAGCAGAAGCCATGATTTTAAAAAGAGTGTCCCAATTGCACGGTACTACCACTAGGGGTCAAGTTGCCAAATAAAGCTTTAATGGCCTTATGTGGCAGATTAGCCCCAGAGATAGTACCACAAGACTACCGCTAGGGATCAGAGGTGCTATTTTAAATCCAGGCCACTAATGGAGCATCCTCCTCCCCCTAGACCACCAGAGAGCACCTCTGGTATGAGGGTGGGGGGGAGCTGATTAATCGCTGACCTTGTAATGAAATAGAAAGCTACAGGCACATTTTGGTTCCGGAGGTCCGAATGATCTCTCTGCAGTTTCATTTTATTTGGTATCAAATATAATGAAACTGCAGAGAGGTCATTCGGACCTCGGGAACTAAAGTGTGTCCATGGCTTTCTTTTTTATTACAAGGCCAGAGACTTATCAGCCCCCCTCATAGATGCTGGAAGTTTGATTGGGGGGGGGGGGTATGGATCTGGCCTGGTGATGGGTGGGGAATCAGTGGGGAGATGTTATTGTTTCGAGGCTCAGGAGGTTGGGGTTGATATTTCACTGGTTTGGGGAATTCAGGGGATCACGATGGATACATTATTGATATAGGAGGTTCAGGAGGGCCAGGGGATGAGTAGTGATGCAGTTGAAGGGGAGGTCCATCAGCCTGTGCACCTGTCCCTTCAAGCTGGTACTTGTACATCACTCGGGGCAGGCATAAAAGCAGACTGAACATTTTTGGATCCTAGTACAGTCCCATTTTAAAATGTGAAATATAATAACATCAATATTTTAGGTCTGCCCAGACCACACGCTTTGAAATCTATACGTGGTCTGGATCTCCATTTGCTATTTGCAGATGTAGCCAATGTACACATTGACACACCACTATTTACACATGGGTGATGCTTCTAAAATACCCCCTAGACCAGGGGTCTCAAACTCAAATTGCTTTGAGGGCCAAATGAGGACTTGTAAAGTAACCCGGGGGCCGCACAAGACGCAGGCCTAATTTGCATAAGGGACCTCATTTGCATAAATATTTGCATAATGTTACCATAAACTAACTTTTAGTAAACATGCCTCTTAATGAGCGTATGGATAAAGAAAGACTAAAAGATTTCTACATTACTATAATCCAGTGCCAACCGCCAGGCACATTAGGAACTACTACAAACACTACCCATTTAGAACCCATAGCAAACCCACCGTATCGTAACAGCACTACCAGGACTCACAAAGCACCATACCCTAACTATCAAAAGGCAACACTGCAAATATTAAACCAATACATTTCAGAGAATAACAATACATGACCTACTGGGGAAAGAGAACAAGTGGCAATGTCAAATAGGAATTACATAAACAGAATACCTCAGCTCAGTTACACATGCAGAACATACACCATCACCAAACAAGGAATCAAAATTTAGAAACAGGAAGACAATAATTAAACTGGGAACCCCAAAAGCCAAACTTGGAATGTACAACAACACTGTAGAAATAAAACTATAAATTAATTTCCTCTTGTATTAAATAAAGCACAGACGTTAATGATGCACATTTCCCAGAGCTGACATATTCCAGTTAATTCAAAATAAAGAGATATTTTTCTACCTTTTGTGCATTTTTTTTTCAGTTGCAATTGTGCCAGCCACTTTCTTCTGGTTTCTTGGTGTCTTCTGCTAACTCTCCATGGTCTGCTGTCCATTTGTACTTTCTTCTCTCTTCTAGTTTTTTTTCCTTTCTCTCTCTGCATCTGCTTTAACATACTAATCTTTTCCTTTTGCTCTTTCCTCATTCCTATTTCATCCACTCAAATTTTACCCCTCCATTCTCAATCCACACTTACTCACCCAGTACCTGGCCAATTGTAGATTTTTCTTCCCTCCCACACAAAATATTTTTTCCCCTCTCCATTTTACTCTCCCAGCCCTATCCCATTCTAATCCTCCCCCAACATCAGCTCCCTTGTAGTTTCAGCCCCACCCAGCATCTGCTCCCTTCTAGTCCCCGCATCATCAGCCCATTCCAGTCCTATTCTAGCCCCACCATCAGCCCATTTCCTGTCCTTGCTCCCCCCAACTAAGCCCATTTCCAGTCCTAGCTCCCTCCCCTCACAGCCCATTTCCTTTCTAAGCCCCCTCCCCATCAGCCCATTTCCATTCCAAGCCCCCCTCCCCAACAGCCCATTTCCATTCCAAGCCCCCTTCCACTCAGCACATTTCCATTCCAAAACCCCGTCCCCATCAGTTATTTGCAGTTCAAGCCCCCCTTCTACTCAACCCATTTCCAGTCCTAGCTCCCCCCAGTCCATTACCAGTTCTAGCCCCCCCATAGCCCATTACCAGTCCTAAGCCCCCCAACAGCCCACTTCCAGTCCTAACCCTCCCATCACCCCATTGTCATTCTTAGCCCCCCATTTCCACATTTTCAGTCTTAGCCCCCCCAATCAGACCACCTCCAGTCCTAACCCCATCTGCCCATTTCCAGTCCTCGCCCCCCCATAGCCCATTACCATTCCTAAGCCCCCCAACAGCCCACTTCCAGTCCTAACCCTCCCATCACCCCAGTTTCATTATTTGCCCCCCCCTCACCCCATTTTTAGTTTTTGGCCCCCCCCAATCATACCACCTCCAGTCCTAACCCCATCTGCCCATTTCCAGTCCTAACCCCCCCCCCCCCAATCAGGCCAAGTAAATAAACTAAAAACAAAACCCTGTCTGCTGCTGCTGCTGCTGCCGCCGCCGCCGTGGTAGCAGCACAATCAGCTGTTCGCGGTCCCTTCTCCTATGCCCGGAAGAGCCCCGAGTCTGCTCCTTTAGCGGTGAGCTTTTCAAGCCGCGAAGAGAGTATTTTCCTCTCGCGCGGCTTGACAAGCCGCGCGAGAGGGAAATATTCTCTTTGCATCTTGAAAAGCCCGCCGCTAAAGGAGCAGACTCGGGGCTCTTCCGGGCTGAGGAGAAGGGACCGCGAACAGCTGATTGTGCTGCTACCACGGCGGCAGCAGCAGCAGAAGACAGGGTTTGTGTTTTTTTTTTTTCCTCCGTCGCGGGCCGCACAAAGTTCGGTTGCGGGCCGCATGCGGCCCGCGGGCCGCGTGTTTGAGACCCCGGCCCTAGACAAAGTTAAAAATAAATAATAAATAGTAACAAAAGAAGAAAAATGCCTTGCAACGTCTGGAAACCACAGTCTATCTGCAAAGTTCTCACTTTTTATTCTCTCCTTGGCCTTCTATTAAAAAATCATTTTCAGAAGGGGTCCGTTAACTAAGGTGTGGTGACAGTTTCCTGGCTTGTTCAGAGAACCATTCAAATGTTAACGCAAACAGTTAATTACATCCGTAAATTAGGGTGACTGAACAGTGAACACACATCACTTGCAAAAGAGGCAGATAACGCAGAATGGTTAACGATGCCTATCAAGTTATCTACCTTAATTGAAGGTCATGTGTGACCACTTTTGAGCTGAACCCCCTTTCCCTACCGTTAGAATAATTCCATGTTATGTGTTCCACACTGTATTTAATGAGTATTATCTCTTTTAGCTGGGCATAGACTGTTTAATGCATATTAAGCTCTTAATGTCCATTAAAACCCAAATTAAACATCTAATGTAGCTTAGTAAATAGACCTAATCTCTTATCATATTCTAATGGCCTCATAGTCAGCCAGGCTAGCCAGCACATGGAGGGTCATTTTACAACTGCTTACCTATGGGTGAAGGTCACATAGGAACCTATTTTAGCCTATTTTACAAAGATGCATAGGCCCTGCCTGTTTGTCTTTATAAAATCCTCACACCAATCGCACAGAAATAGTGACTAGATTGAAGCCGCAGACATTTCTTCCTGCTTGGGAGAAGACATAAATGTTAGCATGTAAAGTGTGTGTATATGCGCTTCTCCCACATTCCTCTCATTAGCACACCTACACTAAATGTAGTAGATTTAAAAAATGCCTAATTTCACTGCAGTACCTAGATGTGTGATATAATTTCATAATATGTGTTTCACATGCGTTTAGTAGCAAAAATACCCCCTTAAGAAAAGCCATACTGGGTCAGACCAAGGTCCATCAAGCCCAGTATCTTGTTTCCAACAGTGGCCAATCTAAGTCACAAGTACCTTACAGGTTTCCATGAAGGAACAGAGTTTCCACAATGCTTGTCCCGGAGCAAGCTGTGGATTTCTCGAGTCTTCTTTATTAATGGTTTATGGACCTTTCCTCCAGGAACTTGTCCAAACTTTTTATAACCGCAGAGACACTAACAGCTTTTACTACATCCTCCGATAACGAATTCCAGAGTCTGATTACACATTGAGTGAAAAAAATATTTTCTCTTATTAGTCTTAAACGGGTTAAATTGTAGCTTCATTGCTTGTCCCCCAGTCATAAGAACATAAGATATTCCATACTGAGTCAGACCAAGGGCCATCAAGTCCAGTATCCTGTTTCCAACAGTGGCCAATCTAGGTCATAAGTACCTAGCAGTTTCCCAAAAAGACACAGGTTCCAAAATGCTTTTATTGGGTCAAGCAGTGATATCCTGGGTCCCTTTTAATAATTTTTATGGACCTTTCCTCCAGGAACTTGTCCAAACTTTTTTTAAAATCCAGCTACACTAACAGCTTTTACTACATACTCTGGTAACAAATTCCAGAGTTTGATCACATGTTGAGTGAAAAAATATTTTCTCTTATTAGTCTTAAATAGCTTCATTGCACGTCCCCTAGTCTTTCTATATTCTGATGACGTAGACAATCGATCTACGTTTACCCGTTCCACTCCATTCATTAATTTATAGATGTCTATCATATCTCCCCTCAGCCGTCTCTTTTCTAGGTTGAAGAGCTTAACCTTTTTAGTCCCTCTTCATAGGGGTATCCTTCCATCCCCTTTACCATTTTGGTGGCTCTTCTCTGTACCTTTTCTAATAAAGCTATATCCTTTTTTAAGATACGGCAACCAGAATTGCACACAATATTCAAGGTGCGGTCGCACCATGGAATGATACAGAGGCATTATAATATCCTGCGTTTACCCATTCCACTCCACTCATTTATAGACCTCTATCAGCTGTCTTTTTTTCCAAGTTGAAAGCCCTAACTGTTTAAGTCTCTACTCATAGGGGTATCCTTCTATCCCCTTTACCATTTTTCTGGCTCTTCTCTGTACCTTTTCTAATTCTGCTATATACTTTTTAAGATATGACAGCCAGAATTGCACATAATGCTGAAGGAGGGTTTCAAAACGTATCATCCACGATGACACCTAAATCTTTTTCCTGGGTGGTGGTTCCTAATGTGGAACCTTGCATCATGTAACCATAGTTTGTGTTGTTCTTTCCTAGGTGCGCAACTTTGCACTTGTCCACATTAAATTTAATTTGCCATTTGGACATCCAGTTTTCCAATTTATCAAGGTCCTCTTGCAATTTTTCACAATCTTCTTGTGTTTTAA
This sequence comes from Ichthyophis bannanicus, assembly GCA_033557465.1. Lineage (NCBI taxonomy): Eukaryota > Metazoa > Chordata > Amphibia > Gymnophiona > Ichthyophiidae > Ichthyophis > Ichthyophis bannanicus. The sequence continues at coordinate 840,156,988 of CM066036.1, read as the reverse complement.
CAACTTTGAATAATTTTGTGTCATCTGCAAATTTGATCACCTCACTTGTTGTTCCCATTTCCAGGTCAGTTATGAATTTATTTATTTAACAGGTTTTATATAGCACCTTATCCTACAATCAAGCACAGTTACTTGTAACAGGTGATCTCCGGAACAGCAGGAATTAGTCTTCACATATGGGAGATGTCGCCGACGGAGCCCGCACGGGAATGCTCCCCAGCATCCAATCAGAAAGCCTTTGGGAGCTTCCCCCGCGCCTGCGCGGTGGCTTCTCGCCCTTCCTACTGCCTCTCCCCAGTTGAGTTTCATAGCTGAGCCAGAAGGAGAGGAGAGGAAGGAATAGAGAGAAAGAGATACAACTCCTAGGGGAGGTGGGCGGGTTGTGAAGACTAATTCCTGCTGTTCCGGAGATCACCTGTTACAGGTAAGTAACTGTGCTATCTCCAGGAACAAGCAGGAATGAGTCTTCACATATGGGGACTCCCTAGCTGAGGATGCCAGGGGAGATCCCGTAAGCCCGGCTCAGGACGGGATGGCATTTGCCCAACCTGAATCCCCGGCATCCCCCGAGGGATGGAGGGTAGGAGTTGAGAAGAGAGGAACAGCAAAACCCAAAGACTACAGGGAGAGTACTCATTGGAATGCATGGAAGCATCATTAAGTTTTTAATGAATTAATGACTTAGTACCATGTAGAGCTTACCTACTGAGTTGTAGGAAGTAGGACTGTGATGGAGGTACTGTAGAAGCAGTAGCGAGGTCTTCAAGGGAACTTCACCGCAGCGAGGAGGAAGTTCCAAATCCGGAAGGCCAGGAGATCCAGGAGTCAGCTGGGTCAGGAGAAGGACGGCAGGTCTTCAAGGAAGCTTTATGCAAAGCTGAGCACTCCCTTAGGAGCAGAGTCCATAACTCAGAGGACTAACAGTAGAAGACTGGCCGATCTGGATAGCATATTCCGGAGAAGAGTAGGGGTGTACCCCGGAGCAGAAGGAGTACACAGCCTGCCCTAGCGAAGAGATAGGGAAACAAGGGTCTGAACCTCCGGGAGGAGGGCATAACTGAAAATAGAAGCTGTTGACTTCACAGCAGTAGAGTACAACCAGTCCGAGGGCCGATCTAAGGAATAGGCAGGCGGACTGGCCGGACCCCGGAGGGGGGGGGGGGGTGAGTACCGGCCATTGGGAAAAAATAGGCAGCAGAACACAGGCACTGTGGGCATCCCCCAAAATGCGCCTATCGAGCAGGTGATATCTGGCATATCTAGGCCGTTGGGCATGGAGAATGCCCCACCCCGGCACTAACGCAGGTACGCCGAGGAACCTACCTCCATGCGCGTAACACTGGTAAGGCGGACCTGCCAGTGATCCACAGAATGTCCACCTGGGGAGGTGGCGTCAAGATCCATCCGGGAGAGGGATCTATTCCGGTGGAACAAGGGCAGATCGGCGAACGAACAGCACGGTAGCGTGAAGGACAGAGGATAGCATCAGTCCGGAAGAACACACCAAGGGGCTTGAGGCACTATAGGTGTCCCCAGGACCTGCACGCAGAAACTCGCCCCCCGCACTAATCGGGGGACATGAGGGCATAGTCCTTGGTAAGCATTGGGGGACTATAGCGGCTGGAAGGAAAATTCCGGTACGGAAGCAATCAGCAGGGGAATACTGGCCAAGAAGGGTTCGGGGACGTACCTAAGGGTAAGCTAGTTGACCGTGGGCCAGAGCTATCATGGAGTAGAGGTGGTCTCCCTCTACCAACGGAAGGAGAATACCTGAACCCCTGGATAAGCCCCCGAACCATTTGCACTTCTGAACGAGCCCCAGAGTAGAGCTCAATTGTAAACTTCTGGTAAGAAGGTAAATTGCAGGCAGTCGCCCACCGGAGCCTAAAACTGCTTGGTATGAGAGTTCTGGCGCGGGCCCGGGAACTTCAACCCAGGGTGAGGGGTCCCTTGCGTGGGCGCACCTGGCGGGTGGGCGGAGGGGTGACATTTCCTCTTCCTAGGGAAGGAGGGCCTGGTGAGGCGCGCACCACCGCCGGGGGGAAGCCGGGCCCTAGGATGGCTTCTAACGCTGGGAAGGTTAGCGAAGCACTGCACGACCTGACGTAAGGCTTCGCTATTGAAGAGGTGATCTCTGTCACAGGGAGAATTACCCAGGTTATGCTGTGCCCGTCTACACAACTCGGACGCCTGCAACCATGCTGTACGGCGTGCTCTAATGGCAAAAGCAGAGCATCTGCTGACCGACAGGAAGGAGTCTAGAGAAGCACGAGAAAGGAACCCAGAGATATTCCTGCAGTGATAAAGAAGCAAGGAATATTCAAAGGCCTTGGTTGCAGACAAGAAGGGAGACAACAGAGATAATCTCTCGGTGACCTCCCAGAGCGACAGACTCATATAAAAAATATATGAAATAATCCTGGACGCCAGCATAGACGTTTGGAAGGTTTGACGTCCTAGGGTATCTAGCGTCTTCGAGGCGCGGCCTGGAGGGTGAGAAGAATGCTTTTCCTTGCTTCTGGCCTTCCTCAGCGCCGATTCCACCACAATAGAACGATGTGGAAGCTGGTGCTGCCAAAAACCCAGGGAGGGGGGCACCCGATATAGAGCGTGCATCGCAGTCGACGGTGCCGGAACCCTCAAAGGCGACCGCCAAGCCCCCAGCAGGAGATCCTGCAGGGAGGGATGCAGAGGAAGCATCACGGCGGCCCGTTCCGCAGGGCCTGGAGTTAGGTCCGGGATAGGGAGGGCCAGCAAGTCCGCCATGTCAAGGAGGAAATTCTGAAAAGACGGCTCTCCCGGAGGGGCTATGCCATGGGAGGCAGTGGCAGGAGAGGCCGCCAGGGCACCGAGAAGCCTCTCGGGCTGATGCCCGCTGGGCAGAGGAGGGGACCAAGAGCCCCGGACCGGGGTAGTCAACATGGCGTTGTCGGCTCCTGGAATTGATTCCAAGCTAGACATCGAAGGGGTCGATGGCACCGACGGAGCCGCCGGAATCGGCCTCGGCCCCGAACCCGGGGGCGGCGCTGCCCCCGGCAACTGAAGCGGTCCATGGCAGCCGGAGGGCAGTGGCTAACGATCTCCGCTCTGCGTCGCGGGAGGGGACAGGGGCCAATCCCGAGACGTGTCGTGGCCAAGTCTTCGAGGCTGGATACCGATTCCAGGCTGGGCATCGAACCGAGCGATGAGATCGACTCCCTTCTAGAGGGACCCGGCGGGGGCGGCCGCGCCGGCGGTGCTGATCTCAGGGAGCGGATCGGAACCGCGTCGATCGGCGTCGCGAGCATCAAGGGCCCCCAAGGACGAAGCTCGGTGGAGAGGGGGTCATCCGACGCCGGCGCCGATGTCAGGCGGCGGGCACTGCCAGATGCCGGACCCCCTCTCGAGCCCGCCTGACCCGGAGGGAAATCCTTCCGGGGCATACGACCCGTCCCTGAGGGTACCCAGGTCACCCGACAACGAGCCCCTGCGGGGAGGGAAGTGCAAAACTCCTGCGCCGACGCCGGGGTACCATTGTGGGATGGCGCGGATCCAGGCTGGATCGAAGCAATCGAAGACCCCGGGGCCCCCTTTCTCAGAAAGGGCGGGGCCCTCGACGGCCACGACGATGCCGGGGGGTTGCCCGTCTGGGGCTGGTTGACATGCCCCGAGGCTTGCGCAGGGCTGGGATACCGGCAACCCAGCGTGGGTCAAAGCGACCGGCCCCGAAGGGAGCAAGGCCAGATGACCATCCCCGGCGAAGAGTGGAACCATCAACGCCGACGCGCCCAAAGCGCGTACCACCTCCGCGCATGGCCTGAACGTAGGGCCGCCAGACTGTGTCGAGTCGGTCGGCCCTAGAGCTGCCGAGGGCTGCGGCAGGTGATCCCCGGTGGGGAGCGGGTCACTCGACACCGACGCCGACGGGTCGGCACCGCCGGAAGCGGATACCACCCCCGTAGGAACGCCATAACGGCAGGAGTCGGTCGGCCCCAGAGGCGCCGAGGACCGCGGCTGACAGCCCCCGGTGAGGAGCGGAACGCTCGACACCAACGTCGAGGGGTCGGCACCGCCCGTAGCGGATACCACCCCCGCGCATGGCAGGGATGAAGGAACGCCAGACTGGACCGATTCGATCGGCCCCGGACGATCCTCAGTGAGGAGCGGAACGCTCGACACCGACACCGGGGGGTCTGCACCGCTCGAAGCGGGTACCTCCCTCGAGCACGGCTTGGATATAGGGAGGTCAGACTCGGTCGAGTCGATCGGCCCCGGAGGTGCCGAGGACACCAGCTGACGATCCCTGGCGAAGAGTGGGACACTCGACACCGGCGCCGATGCCGGGGAATCGGCACCGCTCGAAGCGGGTACCTCCCTCGAGCACGGCTCGGGAATGTTCTGTGAGGAGCGAACCCCAGGAACATCCCGAAACCCCGTAGATGCTTTGGAGCCAGAGGACTCCCGCCGGGGTATAGTAGCCAAGGGGGACTTGAGGGGTTGGCCGGAGCCGTCGCCATGCCGCGCATGAGACTCGCCCCTCAAGACTTGGCTAGTCTTAACAGACTGTTGCGTGGTTACCTGATCCTGGAGAGAAGAAAAACCCGATGACCGCGCCTTGGGCGTGAAAACGTCATAGAGGGATACCCGAAAAAAGGAAGGTCTTCTCCCGACACTGTAGCCCGGAGGACCCGGGGGGAAAGGGTCAGGCCCCAAAGAAGAGAGGCACCAGGCATTGGAGTCCATGTGGAAAACTAAGTCCCCGCAGTGAGGGCACTTCTGGGGCTCCATGCTGTAAGCCCGGTAGGCCTCGGCGCCCAGAGGGAAAAAAGGTCCCGCTAGGCGACGAAAAATAAGTTAGAAAAGAAAAACAAAAGGGGCACAGAGGTGCCGCTGTCGGCGGAAAAAGCCGCGACTACAGAAACAAGACAAAAAAGGTGAAAAGTTCTGCGGTGGCAGGAGGGACGTCCTGCCTGCTCCGCGGAAAACGAAAAACTGGGGAGAGGCAGTAGGAAGGGCGAGAAGCCACCGCGCAGGTGCGGGGGATGCTCCCAAAGGCTTTCTGATTGGATACTGGGGAGCATTCCCGTGCGGGCTCCTTCGGCGACGTCTCCCATATGTGAAGACTCATTCCTGCTTGTTCCTGGAGATAAGCAGTTTACATTGGAACTAACAAATTATATATTAGGCTTGATATGTTACTAGATCAAAAAGAGGGGGAGCATGTAGTGGGAGAGGTTGTGTAGGGGTTCCCGGAGGTAATTATTTACAGTGAGGGATATATACATATATACATTGGGGGGTGACGTTGGGACGTCCATCCCCGCTATTTGTGCCTTTTCCCAGTCCCATCTACCTTCCCCGTACAAGACACGGGGAAGGTAGACGGGTCGGGAAAGGGGAGTTGTGAGGGCAGCTTAAGGGCAGGCCCAGACGTGATGCCGGCCCCTCCACCTGCCACTTTTGACCCTCCGTGATGCCGTCCCCTTTTTATATGGTTATAACTTAACTTCTTCAGCGAGTTAAATGGCCAGATGTTTTCTATCTAAGGACTGAAATTACACGTATAAGCGATTCTACATTTACCACCTGCCGGCAAAGGCATAATTCTCTGAATATTGACCACTATAGAGCTGATATTCCAAAGCATTTATTGGATTAACAACACCAGCTATCCGGATAGGTGCCAGTCAGTGAGGTATTGAGTGCCTCTACGTTGCCCCTTAATATTTCCTCTGACTGCCCTAACACTGTCTCAACAGGGAGTCAATATTCAGATGTGTTGATCTGCGTTTTTTTAAACGTCGACTATCATAGCTAAATAAAATCCGGATAGTCAGTGTTGGTATCTGGTCAGTGATTAGTGATGAATATTCGGATTCAGCAGTGACTGTTGCTGGTCTACAGATCATAGGCTATGTTTAGCCGGCTATCCGGATAGCTAACCGCATAAAGTTACGAACGCCTTTTTGCTGGCAACGCTTTATGCAGACAACGTTCCGGCCAGCGGTCTAAATATCGTCATAGCTGGATAACTTTAAACTCATGTAAACCGCCCTTGATCTCTGGAAGGGGCGGTATAGAAGAAATAAATAAATAAAATAAATAAATAAATAAATAAACTCCACTCCAGCTGCACCGACAGACCACCCCGGCACTATCTGGATAGTGTTGCTGAAGATCAATCTGACCGGCACTTATCCAGATTGCAGGGGCTGCATTCTGGTAACTGTCTTGGACTATTGACCCCATAGTGCTGCGGCAGCCATGGGCGGGACTTAAACAGCATTCAGAGTTATGTGGTTAGCTGTGAAATTCATTTTGCTAACTGGATAACTATCCTGATAAAGTTAGTACAGCAAAAAGTCTATCCTAACTTTATCCAGTTAGCTCTCTGGATAGCAGGCCCAGTATCGCCGCTATCAGATAGCGCCGGCCGTCTCTGAATCCAGCTATTTAACACCGGACACTGAATATCCGAGTTTTACTCAGCTGACTGCTAAGGGCCAGAGCTACCATGTAGCATTCTAGGACAAGAGGGCAGTACCCCCCACGAACGGCTGGCCCACGGTTTAATGTGGGAAATTAAGGAATTGTTTCTTTTCTTTCTAAAGGTAAAAGGCGGACATTTTTTACCACAACTTCAAATAATACTTTCAGGCCCTATGGCATCATTGTTTACTGAGGTAGAAATAAATAAATTCTTAATTTCCTTGAAAAGACAGACAGAAATGAATTAAACACATAAGCCTATACTTCAGACAAAACCGTCTTGTAGGCCTACATTACCACAACATTTCTGAGAATGAGCAAGCACAGCTCTGCAAGAGACCCAGTTTCAATTCCTGGACTGCAAGCCCTGCCCCTTTTGCTGGCAGACTTTGGTGATCCTATGAAAGCAACATTCAGTGGCTCTCAACCCGGCCCTCAGGACACATCTAGCCAGTCAGGTTTGCAGGATAGCCGCAATGAATATGCATGAGAGAGATCTGCAGACAACGGAGGCAGTGCATGTAAATCTCTCTCATGCATATTCATTATGGCTAAGTGTGTCCTGAGGAGTGGGTTGAGAGCCCCTGCTCTAGGGGCAGTGTCATCGTTGAAGTGCGACTCCTATTTTGCGCTGATGCCGAGCTTTGGTGTGAACTGTGGTGCTCGGTTCTAAGTCAGAGAATTACTGATAACTGGATAACTGAGAACGAAGGTTTCTGGCACCGGAGTCCCAATAAGGGGCGCTTCCAAATGAGCTGGAAACCTAAAGGAATAGGAGGCTGTTGCTGGTCAAACATAAAGAAAGAGGAATCGAGCCTCTAATATAGGGAATCCTCAGATGAAGCGGATTTTCCTCACACAGTATCTTTTAATATTCAAAAATCAAATCGTGAAAGACACTTTAAGGTTATCAGTTGATACATAAGAGACTTCTTCCCATGCCACATCTCCCATCATGATGGCGTTTGGGAGGGAGTGGGAGAAAATCAGCAAAACATGATTTCGTGATATAGGTTAATAAATAGCAACAAAAAGAGGCAAAGTAAAGGTCAATAGCTTTTAGGAACACAAAGGAAGTTCTTTATGACAGCAGAGGAAAGCACGCAAGCAACAGCTGTCTTGCCGAGGCTTCTGCTTTTGGCCGTCGCAAGAGCAAACAGGCAAAGCAGAGTTACCAGACGGAGTTGGAAAGTGGGCCTTGAGTGAGCCGAGAGAGAAAAGCCAGAGAAGCACTCACCATCCACAGGACTGAGGTAATCGTGAAGATGCGCGGCACCGCTGACCCCTCCCGTCTGCATCAGGAGTTCTCCATAAGGGCTCTGGTGGGCGGCCATGAGTGTCATGTGATGGCAGTAATCAGTAGGGTTGGCCCCTGGCGGGGCAGGCGGGAATCCAAAGAGACCCCTCTCTTTTAAGTGCTCATGAGCAACTGCAAGACACAGAGTAGAGCAATACAGCAGGGGGTTCATGTTAGCTCTAGCAGGAAAACTCTACGGCTGACATTCAGACGTTGCTTGCCCTCGCCACCCTTCCCTCCTTCCCCCATCCTTCGCTTTCTCTACGGGAGTCTTTCAGCTGTGTAAGTGACGCAGTGTAAGTGTGTAGCTGCAGAGAATACGAGTTAAAGCAGGGGCCTCTGCATTCCTCCATTTCCTCAAGTTTATAAACAACTCCGTGCTCCTAGATCATCTGCGCGGCACTTCAAGAAAAGAATGAGGAACACACAAAAGGAAAACGGAGGAATTCATAATTGTGGGAATCGGTGTTGCAACGAACAGTGTTCTGAGCATTCACATTTACACCTGCGAAAACAAACCGGACACATTCGACAGTTAATCGTCAGAGAAGAAGACAATGTTGAGAGTAAGTGAGTGTCTGGCGTGACAAACCATTTCAACTGCATAAACCAGCTAGATCATGTTTCCCCCTAGCTCTCTGCTTCCCATCCTACTGTTTTCCAACAATTTACTTACCCATGCACAAAAAAGCTACAATCTGCAGTTTGTTGATTGCTACCATTTAAACTCTCAAATGTTGCAAGATGGGAAAAAGTAGAGGAGAGAAGGTGTATGAACTGTTTGAAAGGACATGGCTGTATTTGTAATATCATTTGGAAACCTAACTTACATTGTTTCCCTTGTTCAGAGTCCTGGTAAACACCATAAAATATTTTGAAAGCCAACACACTTCACCTTCCTTTGGGAGACACAGGGTTCATTGTCGAAGCACATTGTATTCTCTATAAAGAATCAAAATTTCCTTACCTCCCATACTCATTTCCACGGGTTCTTTAAAGTATGAGGGGTGAGCCAGGTGATGATCTGATCTAGACATTTTACTAGCATCTACACACAGGAATAGCATCATTTACGGGTGTAGATTGGCTCCTCGTCTAAAGAGCAGTTGTGGAAAGCCACTGTCTTCACGTGCCGATGGCCAGGATGCTGAGATATGAAGGGGGCGCGTCATAGGCGTGCTCTGGGCTGGTCTAAATATTACAGTGCCCATATGCAGAAAGGTCGCTATTCAGATACTCTGGCGGTCAGCTGGGTCGCTCACATATTGGCGAACTATTCAGTGGCAGTGTCCATATAGGAGCTGCTGCTAAATACTGAGATGGAATTTATCCGGACTGCAGCTTAAGACTGCTTTAGATGTGGTCTACGCTGTCCAGATAAATGTCATCTCAATGTCACTCTAACCAGATACGTGCTGAAGCTTATCCGGATAGTGCCAACACCCCCCCCCCCCACTCTGGCAATGGGCTACCTCTGCATTAACCAGATACTACTACTACTACTACTGAGCATCTGTATAGCGCTAAAAGACGTACGCAGTGCTGCGCAGACATATGCCGCTGAACATCGCAGTCAGCCCTCTTGGTCAGCCATTAGATGACCAACTAAGGCCTTTGAATACTGGCCCGTACATGCACATTTCACATTTTACAATGGAAATATACGTACGTGCCAATCAATTTCCCCGTCGACTTTTGCACCTTTTCTGAAGCGACTGCAACTTTTAAAGCCAAGTCTTAGCATGAGAGATTGAGGGGGTTACCACCCTTAATCTCTGGTATATTATTGCTTCTTTCAAAGTTTTAAAAAAAGGCCTTTGGAGGTCTCCCTTGTTAATTAATGGCCCTTGCATGCATATTATTTTTAATTAGCCCACTATATATACAAGTGCTGGCATGTATGTGTGGAGGCTACCAAGTGATGTCGCTCATTTTATCTGCGTATATATGAAATCACTGTATTTGTCAGCATCCTCCTAAGGATTTTACAAAAGGCTCTGCATTTGGCAGAGCCTTTTGTAAAATATTGAAGGAAAGGTAACAGGACATTTTAATTCCTCCCTCAATCTGCTATGCAAACTGGGACTCCCTGTGATGTAGTTCAGAGCACCCATCAGGCTTTCAGCCTCTCTTTTCACCATCCTGGCGGCTCTTAGCCTTTGAATTAATATATTTGCTGCTGCACTGGTTGCAGAGAACCTATGAATTTAAGGAAGGCTTTGATCTATTTCATTGGATCAATGAAAAGGAGAGATACATCGATGATGTTGTGCTGCCCAATTACTGTCCCCTCCCTCCACCGTGGACATCTACCCTGGTGCTTACCTTCAGCAGGGCTGACACCTCTAGCAGCTGAGATCATGGACAAAGTGGGACTACTGTGCATGGAGCGGAGGTAGTGTTCCATATGAGGATTCATGTATGGGTGCTGAGGGCTAAATGGGGATTCACCAGTGCCAGCTGGGTGAGGGGACAGACGAATGAGCGAGATGTCGGAGATGACAGGACTGCCACTCAAAGCGGGGGGCCTGAAGAACAAAAAAACAAAAAAGTAAATGCATATTAATATATAGCCTTATGGCATTTTACGTTGCAACAACATATTCCATTGGTTTGAGCAAGATTGCAGGAACTAGCATAATTGATATATCCAGAAGCTCACATCGCGGGCAATAGTCAACAAAGGGACAGCATCACTTTTGTGCATTACAGAATTTAAAAAAAATCTTAAAGCAGATATGGATTCTAAAATGTAACCAATAATGGAAATAGGAGTCCTGCAAGACATCCTAAAGTATTAATGATCAAAGCCAATGTGTACCATTATTCTTCTGAGGGCCATCACTAATCTCAGTTTCCACCGCAGATAGGGTTGCCAGATACCTTTGGTCCAAAATCAGGACATTTTTTCAGAAAATAACAGTTTTCAAAAAAAAACATTTTATTAGGCATCAAAAACAATAACATTTTATTTACATGTATTTACTGTTCAACGATATTTGATTTAGCAGATTTATGTCAGCCAAATTCTTTTTGCACGTATCACCACAAGATAATGAATAGCAAACCTTTTACAGTTTTAATATCCAATCGATTTTGATCATCTGTCCATTGCTTTTTCCACACCGAAAATACTCGTTCCACAGCGATATTTGATGTGGGAATTGAAAAAAAATTATTAAATTCATCTGAAGATGTCTGTAGCAATAAGTTCAATTTGTTTGTTTTGTCATGGCAATGGCGGGTAATAGATATTCAGCCAACTTTCAAACTTCGTCATATTTAATAATAGCTTTTAGCATCAACTAATCGGTTGAAGGTGGATAATTGTCTAAGCTGAACCATTTACTAATGTAATTATCAGCCGTTGAATAAAATTCAGTGAATTCCTTCTTAAGTTTATTGGCTAAATTCAGATCATCGAAAGCTGCAAGCTTAGAACTTGTACTGGCGCCAAAAAAGGTTTTGCTGAAGTCGCTGTTTCATCTTCATTTGTATTATAATGTTCATCTTAATCATGTCAAAATTTTACAGAAATTGAGGGCAAGTCAGGACAAAACGCCAAAATTCAGGAGAAAATCAGGACAAGCTTCCAAAAATCAGTATGATCCTAATAAAATCAGAACATCTGGCAACCCAAACCGCAGACCTCACCAAAAGTCCATATTTCAAGTACACACTAAAGTGGACATTTTCAATAGGCGATTTTGCTGCAAAGCAAGCAGGTACATTTGTAACTATAGAGCCGCGGTTGCCGCTCCCAGTCCTTGATGGTACCAAATGGCCAGGTTTTCAGGCTATCCCTAATGCGTGAGAGAGATTTGTATACAATGGAGATATTGGGCATGGAAATCTCTCATGCAGCCTGAAAACCTGACCTAATGGTAGTCCTTAAGGACTGGGCGTGAAGACCAAGATTATACACCTTGTAGTTAATTTGCAAAGGGAAACTCGGTAGACTTCCTTTGAAAACTGTTTACAAGAACTATGACTATGGCGTGCTGTAGCAGCAAAACAGGAAAAAAAATACGAGGAGTGAGATTTATATTTTAAAAGCGTTTATGTGGCTGGTGGCGGGGCTGATCTCATAAGTACTGATTAGTCGAGATTCAGCCGCCTAAAGGATAATCTATCTGTCCAGGTGGTACTATACAAATATCACATCTAATGTTAAATGGAGATCTGACGTTATCCACGGAATAGGATCCACAGATTTTGAATAGCACCACTGAAAACCCACATAACTGGATAAGAGCTGTGTTCAACTTTATGTGGTCACCACACTGCTAGCTATTGACCTCCATGTGTACATTTGCATTGCAATTCTACGCACGTGGTTTACATGACAAAACATCCCCTTCCCTCAGCAGCAACCCTTTCTCATCCATCTAGAACCACGTATATTGTGAACCCCTGCAAAGCGCTTTTAGCCGCTGTGAGAGGAACAATTTTCACCATGGGTGTCTCGCCAGGTAACTACTAAGTTATCCAGCTAAGAGGTAGCTATTAAGATGTGTTAAGGGAATAATGAACAATTTTGCCATTTAACATGCATTCGGAGGCAAACATTGTGTATTATTTTACCATAATGCATGTTCCATAATGAGACACAAAACTGCAAATGCAGGCAAAACACCTCATTATTTTGGCAATCAAAGTTGCTTGCAGTGAATTTGTCAACTTGCGTTATTCCAGCTTTAAACTGGCATTATTTTTTCTGCCTGGGAGCATTGAGCACTAACATGTGGCCTGATGCTCCTGGACATCATCTTAAATGGGCATTGCATGGACTGGGGATCCCTCTGTCCCTTACCAATGACTTTCCCTTGAAGATATCACCACCTCCCATATAGAGCCTCCCAAAGACATGTCATAGCCTCAATTCCAAGTCCCTATACTCTCTGTAGACCCCCAGGCCCACCCCCATAAGCTCTCCCAGACCTATCTGAACCTTTCCCTGGTGGTCTAGGGGTGCCAGGCAGGTGCCCCTGAGAGAGCCAGACTCAAAATGGCACCTGCTAACTCCTAGAAGTGGTCTCGCGGTAATACCGTTAGGGGCCAAGCTGCCATATAAGGCAGAATGGTGGTACTACTGTTAGGGGTCACGGGTGACATTTTGAACCTGATGCTGGAAGGGGCAAGAGAAAGTGGCGATCACTTTGCCTAGTACTCATAGACTATCAAGTAATAATTGAGGTGGCTCTATAGGGCCCATGGGGGGATGGATCATGATTGAGGGTCCAGAAGGGCCTATGGGGTGGGGTGCTTGGAAGTGAGGCTATGACGTGCATATTTGGAGCGTCTGTGTAGGGGGTGGGATAGATAGGGCAGATTTTGCTTGGCGGGAGGAGACAGGTGGACTGCATGTTAGTGACCCCGCAGTAAATTGAGCTGTGGTAAAATGCAACTTAGTAACTAGCTTCCAAAATCCCTTTGAACATTGTTTTTCTATGGAGTCCTTACAAAATCATTCAGTTGTAACCTATAATTAGCACCTGATATTTAAGGTGTTTTGTGTCTTTCACCTTGAACTGTGCCACCAAAAATCCAAGAACGGTTCTAGGTTGCTAAAGCGAGACACAGAAACAAAGTACGAAAAGCAACCAAAGGTAACAGTAGCTGAAGAGGGGGGAAGGGGTAAGTTTGCAATGGTTTATTTATTTCTTTGGGGGATTTCTGCTCATAACTTCTCAGTAGTAGCTCAAGGAGAGTGACATTCTCATACAGTAGGTTTATCCCTATCCCCAGACGGTTTCCAGTCCAAGGAGCTTGTTTACTATGCTGCACCAGAGCACACGGCACTAACAACTAGTGCTTGCACTAAACAGACAACGTGGGGTTAATTCCATGCTATCTATCTAGAATGTGATGAGAAGGGAAATGGGCGGGGTTGGGACGGAGAGTGGGCGTGACTGCACACCATGGTGTCAACGTTGCAGTCATCATGGACGCACTTAAGGCCACCTCAATGGGTCGTGGTACTTGGGATTGCCATCAGTGTGCGTTAGGGTCTGATTTAGTGTGGTATCTGCTGGAAACGTGCTGTACATCCCCAACAGGTATTGTATTGCTGTTTCCATACCATGTGTTTATTTTTATTCTAAAAAAACAGGATAGCTGCAAAACCCTAACACACTTTAGAAAACATGCCCCTACGTTTGTTCCCAAGGAAATGGAGGATTAAGTCATTTATTTATGGTACAGTGAATTCAACTTAAACCACTGTGTCTAGCTTTAGACATCTGATGGGAACTGGATCTGAGTATTTACCAGAGAAAACCAATTCTGTTCCATCCTGGGTACTCTGATATCACCACGTGAAGTTCATAGCACCTCCAGCAGTGTTAACCAGGGTCAGCGCCACCATTTGGTGAACTAGGCGGTCGCCGAGAGTACCAATGGTACAACAGCAACCTGCTGCCGCCTCCCTCCAGGACCAGCAGCAGTGGAAAATCTTACCAAATTCTGGTACCGCTGTACTGTTCCTCCTTCCGTCCCCTCCAATGCAGACTTCTGTTTGCCTGGGGATAGAAGCCGCCGGACCGAGAGTCTGTGAGAAAAAGAAGGCTTTGGGATTGGCAATGGAGGTAAGGGACAGGGGGTTCCAGAGTGATGGAAAGAAAGTCGGGTGGTGTTACAGTGAACCGGATTTGCTGGCGGAAGATGCAGTGTGTTTATATACCAGGAGCGAGTGGGCCGGCATGAATATGTGGTAAGATGATGAGGGAAAACTGTAAACCTTTTAGATTTTTTCTTAGAAGGGCTAAAAGAAAGCAGATTACAGCAGCAGCAAGGACCTTGACCGAGATCACTCCCTGAAGAACTGATACTAACAGAAGTACATTAATAACCAGGAAATGCCTGGGTCCATGTCATTATGGCTTGATCAGTTCGAGCACTGTAGCTGAGAAAGGAGACACGCAAAGGATTTCAGAACTTAATAGACGGCTGTCTCCTTGCAACAAGCTCTATATTTCTTAAACCGATCCATTTTCTCCATAGCATTTGCAAGATTCATATAGAAACAGAACACGGTGTGAATTCAGCCGCTCCAGCATCTGCTGCTGGTTTGCACTTTAAAGGGCAAAGGGCACAGCACTGACGACTTGATGATGAGGGTCCTGAGAGGGAGATCTAAACCTATTCAGGACCATAAAACTCTTGAAATGAAGATGATAAGATGCTTCGAATCAGACCAGACAGGACTCAGTAAGGACATCGGTTTCCTATCACATTGTAAACTATAAATATTTACAACCTAATCACCAACAGAGGGGCCAGCGCTATGCAGTAAGTGGGGTAAGCATGGCAGGAGGGCGCCGGTGGTCAAGGGCACTGCGCCGCACAGCGTAATGTTGTTTGGTGCCCGCAGGATTGTCCTGTGAGCCAAAGAACAGAACACCAGGGTGTTGCACTGTGCAGCGCAATGGCGGTCAGTGCCCGCGGGAATAGGCTGAAGAGCAAAACACCATTGTGCTGCTGGCTGCAATCGCAGCCCTCTTCGGTACCCATGGGAGCAACCTCTCCTGCAGGCTGAAGAAGGCTGCAATCGAGGACAGCAGCAGATTCATGTTCTGCTAGTCAGTCCATGGGACAGGCTGTTCTCACTGGTACTCAACACCATGGCGCTGCTCTCTGTGATCGCTGCCAGAACAGAACAGAACAGAACAGAACAGAACAGGCTGCTCCCATGGGCACCGAAGAAGGCCGTGATTGCAGCCAGTAGCGCAGCAGTGTGCAGTGCCCATGGGAACTGCCTGTCCCATGGAACCACAAGCAGAACTCCAATACGCTGCTCTCCATGATCGCGGCCTTCTTCAGTGCCCACGGGAGTAGCCCTGCCCGCGGGCTGAACAAGAGAGGAAGGCCGCTGAAGAGTGGCTGGGGCCAGAGATGCATAGGAGGTAGGAGGAACAAATTTAAAGGGGCAGTGAGTTTTACAAAGAAAGATAGAGGAAAGGGAATGGAGGGCAAGAGGGAGGGAGAAAGGGACACTGGTGGAGAAGGGGACAGAGTTGGGGAAAGGCAGCATGAGCGGGTCTGCAGGGAGGGGGTGTGAGATTGCAAGGATTGGAGGTTGAAGAGAGGGGAGAAAATGGAATAATGAATATACTTAAAAAGGCACTGCCCCCCATCCCCACTAGAAGACACCCCGGCACCCTACCCCTGCACAAACAGCCATCCCTTCCCCACACCACACACACATACAGGGGCACCCCATCCCCTGCAGCCCTCACACACACAAAAAGGCAACTGACCCGTGCAGCATGCACACACTGAGGAACCCCAACACCACAATTATTCTACCGACACACAGAGTCAGGCATCCCACCCACACTGCACCACACACACAAACCTACAGGCACCGCACCCGCACTACACACCCACTATCTGAAGTGCAAGACACTAGTTATATAGATTCCTCATACATACCATAACAAGACACACTTGATCATCTCTCTTTGAACTCTTCCACCACACATGCACACACATCCCCACCCAGTGAAGAAAGACACACACAGTCTCAGAGAGATAGTAACATATACAGCCCTGCTCTGACCCTCCTCATCGCACACAGACACACACACATGCAGTCCCCAACACTCTCCATGACACAGATACACATATAGCCCCCATCAGGCCCCATGACGCACACAGGCTTTCCTACAGGAGCTCTCCAGATCAACCAACAGTAAGGATTTAAGGGTTTGTTTTATTATATTAAATTGTTAACTCTCTGACTGGGAGCTCTTAAAAGGGGTTTTTTTGTACATTTTTAAAGCAAGGTTACTTTCTTTTTGGTGCTTTAGTGGGACGTTCCATGAGCATAGTAGGTGGTTAAACTCCAGTAACCTCCTCAGCTTTGGGAACTGCTAACACCTAATCAGGTGTTAGTTCCCTCCCTACCCACCCCGACTCCCACTCACCCCTAGCGAGTAGTCTTGCTTTATAGGGCACCTCCCCATTTGACAAAGCACAGAGAATTGGACCAGCACATTTTGAATATAATTAAGGAGACTTAACTGCTTTTTCTCTGAAAGGACAGCTGGGAAACCGACTGGTACTTGGTAGATCTCTCTCTTTTGCTTTAACAGATACCTAACGAACAGAACAATGGCTGGGAAAAATCGTATCACTAAAGCTGTTGCCCCCGTTACAGCTTCTGTCTTGGTCCAGACAGAGGTCCTAATGCCAGTTGAAGGACAAGTTCCATGTGCAGGGTGCCTCCATGCTGAAGCTCTGAGGAAACAAGTGGAGGAACTCAGAGAGGAGGTGGCGAGGCTGAGGAGCATTCAAGACAGTGAGAAGTACATTGATGAGATGCTTCTTGCAGCAACCAAGCTCTCCAGCAGAGGAGAAGATGGGTGCCAACAGAATGTCGATGCTGGACACAAGTCACCAGGGCCTACAAAATCACCAATCCAACTTCTCCAGCCCTTGAATTGAAGAACCATTATGCAGCCCTGGAAGTGGAGGAGGTGAAAGCATCCCTGGAAAGGGAAGAACCAGAGCTCAAGTACCCCAAAGTTGCAGAATCAGTGACCACAAGGAAACGAAGGGTAGTGGTGGTTGGAGACTCTCTTCTGAGGGGTACTGAGGCGTCCCTCTGCCGACCAGACATGATGTCCAGAGAGGTATGCTGTCTGCCTGGTGCCAAAATCCAAGATGTTACGGAGAGTATGCCGAGACTCATCAAGCCCACTGACTATTACCCAATGTTGCTAATCCATGTTGGAACAAATGATACTGCTAGGTATACCTCGAAACGTATCAAAAGTGACTTCATGGCTCTGGGACAGAGGGTGAAGCAGGTGCACAGGTGGTGTTCTCTTCAATCCTCCCTGTTGAGGGTAAAGGCCAAGGCAGAGAGGTTCGCATCCTGGAGATGAATGCATGGCTGCGTGGATGGTGTCATCGAGAGCGTTTTGGTTTCCTAGACCATGGGATGCTGTTCCAAGGGTTGCAGAGCAGAGATGGCATCCATCTGTCCAAGAAAGGTCAACGCGTCTTCAGTAGTAGACTGGCTAATCTACTGAAGAGGGCTTTAAACTAGATTCATTGGGGATGGGTGAAGAAAGCCCCCAGGTTAGTGAAAGCCCCCAGGTAGGTGATACATTAAATAACTTTATGGAAATGGGTAACAGGGGTAACATATGGAAAGCAGTGTGTATAAATGCCCGTAGCATGGGAAATAAGATCCCTGATGTTGAAGCTTTGGTGGGAGTGGCTGACTTGGATTTAGTGGCAGTTACAGAAACATGGTTCACAGAAAACCATGATTGGGATGTAACTATACCTGGCTATACTTTATTCAGAAAGGACAGGGTAGGAAGTAGGGGAGGAGGAGTGGCACTATATGTAAAAACTACTATTAAAGCTTTGGAATTACAGAGCTTAAAAGGGAGAGGGGAGGCATTGTGGGTTAAACTAGAAAGAGGGAAAGAGAAATCTATTTACATTGGTGTGATATACAGACCTCCCTCACAAGAGGAAGAGGTGGACAGAGAGTTAATTGAAGACATGCGCAGCATTGCTAGGAAAGGGGAAGTGCTACTGATAGAGGATTTCAATATCACATTCCTGCTGCAGTATCATCTAGAAGTAAGGAGATCCTGGATTCTCTACAGGGAGAACTATTCAGGCAATTGGTAACAGACCCCACACGTGAAGGGGCCATACTGGACTTGGTGCTTACCAATGGTGAAAGTGTTTCTGATGTTGTAGTGGGAGAGCATTTTGCATCCAGTGATCACCAGATGGTGTGGTTCAGTATTAGGACTAGGGCTGTTAGAATCCATTCAAAGGCGAGGATCTTAGACTTTAGGAAGACTAACTTTGCGAAGATGGGCCAATACCTCAGGGAGTCGTTAGTTGGATGGGAACAGCTGAGGGATGTAGAAAAACAGTGGGAAAAACTGAAAGGGGATATTTTAAGGGCAACCAACCTTTTTGTTAAAATGGTAAATAAAGGTAAAAGGAAAAGGAGACCGCTATGGTTTTCGAAAGAAGTAGCTGAAAAAGTGAAGAAAAAGAGGGAGGCCTTCATGAAATACAAGAGATCGCAGAGAGAGGAAGACAGGCATCTGTATTTGGAAAAACTTAGAGAAGCTAGCAAAGTAGTCAAGAAGGCAAAGATTCAGAAAGAGGAGGAAATAGCCAATGCAATAAAATGGGGGGATAAGACATTTTTCAGATATATTAGTGAGAAGAGGAAGGGCAAGAGTGGTATTGTCAGACTCAAGGGTGCAGGGGAGGAATATGTAGAAGCTGATAAGGATAAAGCGGAATTGCTTAACAAATATTTTTGTTCTGTGTTCACAGATGAAGAACCAGGAGCAGGACCTCAGAAAACACCCACAAATAGGAACAGAAGCAAAGAACATCTTGAACAATTTTCAAAAGACTGTGTTCGTGAGAAACTATCTCAACTTAAAGTAGACAAAGCGATGGGACCGGATGGGATACACCCGAGAATACTGAGGGAACTTGGGGACGTTCTAGCAGCTCCACTGACTGACCTTTCCAATGCCTCGTTGGAGTCGGGAGTGGTGCCAAAGGACTGGATAGAGGCTCATGTGGTGCCTTCACACAAAAGCGGAAGTAAGGATGTGGTTGAAAACTACATGCCAGTTAGTTTAACTTCGGTGGTGAGTAAATTATTGGAAACGCTGCTGAAAGAGAAAATAGTGAAGTTTCTGGAGTCCAGCGGATTACAGGATCCGAGGCAGCATGGATTCACCAGAGGCAGGTCTTGTCAGACAAATCTGATTGATGTCTTTGACTGGGTGACCAGGGAGTTGGACCGAGGGAGAGCCCTAGATGTGGTGTATTTAGATTTCAGTAAAGCCTTTGACACTGTTCCTCACAGGCAACTTATAAACAAACAGAGCACCCTAGGGATGGACCCTAAAGTTACTGCTTGGGTTAGAAATTGGTTGGGTGGGAGGCGACAAAGAGTACAAGTAAATGGAGCTCACTCTGAGGAGAAGGATGTTATCAGTGGTGTGCCCCAGGGATCTGTCCTTGGTCCGATTCTTTTTAACATCTTTGTTAGTGATATAGCAGAAGGGCTTTCAGGTAAGGTTTGCCTCTTTGCCGATGATATCAAAATCTGCAATAGAGTAGACACCCAGGAAGGGGTAGATAACATGAGGAGGGATCTAACTAAGCTTGAAGAATGGTCTAGAAATTGGCAGCTGGGATTTAATGTTAAAAAATGTAAGGTCATGCATTTGGGCTGCAGCAATCCAAGGGAGCAATATAGTATAGGGGGTGAAGTACTTTTGTCCACTAAAGAAGAGCGGTACCTAGGCGTGGTTGTGTCTGATGATCTTAAAGTAGCTAAACAGGTAGAAAAGGCGACGGCAAAAGCTAGAAGGATGCTTGGGTGCATATGGAGAGGAATGGCTAGCAGAAAAAAGGAGGTGATAATGCCTCTGTATAAGTCTTTGGTGCGACCTCATTTAGAGTATAGTGTGCAATTCTGGAGACCGCACCTTCAAAAGGATGTGAACAGGATGGAGTCGGTGCAGAGGGTGGCTACTAAAATGATTAGTGGTCTTCATTATAAAGCATATGAGGACAGACTGAAGGATCTTAATATGTACACCTTAGAGGAAAGGCGGGATAGAGGTGATATGATTGAGATGTTTAAATACCTCCGTGGCATAAATGTTCAGGGAGAGAGCCTCTTTCAATTGAAAGCAAGTTCTGCTATGAGGGGACATGGGATGAGGGTGAAGGGAGATAGATTCAGGAGTGATATGTGGAAATATTTCTTTACGGAAAGAGTAGTGGATCCGTGGAATAGTCTCCCAGTGGAGGTGGTAGAGATGAGGACTGTAACTGAATTCAAAAAAGCATGGGACCAACACAGAGGATCTCTAAAGGTAAAAAGGGGACTGTTGTAGATGTTAGGGAAGGACAGACTAGATAGGCCATGTGGTCTTTTTCTGTCATCATATTTCTGTTTCTACATGCATACACACACAGAGACATTCACACACACATGTATGTAGCACCCGACAGTCTCCATGGCACGTGTGTGTAGCCTCTGGCAGTCTGCAGACACAGAGAAAGTCACAAACACATCTACCAACTGACACACAATCATGCACGGACCCTCCACCCCACCCCCAACACCTCCTAAGACACACACAGACAAAGTCCCCAAATGTCTGATCCTGTGACTGAGGGAAATTCACCACTGTGTCACACTGTAAAGTGTGAACTTTTCAACTTGTTTCAGCTTTGCTGCAGGACATCAAAGATGCTGGATCTCATTCCTTCCCTCTCGTGACACACTGCTAGGGTGATATTTACCTTTATGTCCCAGCCAGCCCACCAACCACAGAAAATAGATGGAGTGGGAGGAGCTTCCGGTGCAGCGAGTTGGTTGGTCAGAGTCAGACACACATGCACCAGAGCGTAGGGCCTGAAGCTTGTAGCTAGCATCACTTCCAATCCATTACAAGGAGCACCATCGCTGGTCTCATGGAAGGCTGCGGAGTGATCTTGCCACTTTCGTCCAGCCTGGCTGCAATGCCAGCAAAGTCTCTACACATTTCACAGTTGCAGCAGTGAAGCAGTGCTCTCAAAGAAATCCCAAAGACCAGCCAAGAGGTGTTTCTCGCATTAATGCTGCCACCGTCGACTGTCGGGACTGCCGTCATCAGCTCTGGGATTGAGTCTGCCTCTTAGTGCTCACTGCGGCTTTCATGCTGCTTACACCCAGAAACAGCAGTGGCTTTCCCCAGGTCTGCCTTATTAACAGTCTAGTGACTTTTTTAAGCCCAGCTACACTAACTCTTTTTAACACCTTCTCCTTATTTGTGGGATTTAAAAAAGAGCTGTGCAACCATTCAAAGATAGAACAGCAGTAGTACCTGTAGCAACAATAAAAGGTGGAAGAAGCGGCAAGAAAAGCTAAGTGGTGTAACCTTTATAGATCTTTTATTGGTTACATAAATGTCACAATGATTGTGTTTGCTTCGCTTGCATTAACCCTTTGCTATCACAGCCGGTTTATACAATGTTAAATATTTACTCCTCAGTGCTTCATTTTATTCCAGCTAGATATTTGCCCTTTTTGCTGCAATTTTCTTGTTTGAACATTTGTTTATAAGGAGAAATATCAGCATCATATGAACAGAGTTCACAAAGGAATTTTGGGAAAGGAGGAGTGCAACTTATCAATAACAGTAATGAAGGAGGGGCACCGATCTATAGGTTGCAGGAGGGCACCAGAGACCCTAGCACTGGCCCTGACCAACAGGACTCAACTAATACATGTACTTTTTGTCATGTTATAAACTCCAAGGGCCCGAAATTCATCTGGGCAGACTATGCCCTGCCTGCTGACCTTTAACCCCGGATAGTCAATGCCGAGACGATGGCATTGAATATTTGGGTTTGGTGCAAAGCAGAATCCACTGCAGTACCTAATTGGGTAGCAGCGATATTGCATCTCTACCCGGCTAGCATCCATAGGTAAAACTAGGCTGGCAATCTCCACCTCGGCTCACCCAGGATCGCCCCCAACATGCCCTAATGCTACCGGATAGCATCGGGGTGCGTAGGGGAACACAGAAGGGGGTATTCAATGGCACTAACTGTGTAAAGGTGCCGTTGAATATCCCCGTTTAAGGTATTTACACAGTTTACTGGGCTGTAAACCGTGTAAACGCCTTTCGAATATCAGGCCCTGAAATTTTATAGCCTGGTCATTCTCTGATTAACCATCCATCTCCCCCCCCCCCCCCTCCACCACTGTCAATGGAATGCTGTATTGATTCCTATATATATTTTGCTCATACTGTCCTGACTGGAAGAAGTTGGTTTTACCTTTGAAAGCTAGTCTAGAGATGTATTACGTTAATCCAATAAAAAGGTATTAACTTATTTTCCTTTATATTTTCCATTTTTATTTAACTACCAAGATTAATATGTAATGGCTGAATTCAGGTACCTAACTTTTGTCTGCTTTGAGGTATGGAACGATATGAAAAAGAACAATGAAACCTATCAAACACCCAGCATGTGTGCCACTTAGTGACCCATGTGACCATTCCTCCCAGCAAAGCACTCCATGAGTGATCTGGAACGTCAACACTGCGAGCATTTTCCAAATCCATGGGCCAGCTGAGAATGTATTCACCTTGCCTGCATGACTGACCAAACTGTAATGCCAGGACGAGGCAAGATTCTATCTCCTATCCCCACCACCTCATGCCCTATGAAGATGTTACAGGGGTTGTAAAACTCAGACTCTTATCTAAACCTTTAGGGACCTATTTACTAAGTTGTATTAGGTGTTCGAGTGAGTTTTAATGCATGCTAACAGCGTGGCCTTGTGTTAACTACCCGCGTTCTTCAGCACGGTCACTGCCTTGACCTTGTTTTCTTCTCTAATTGTTCACCCTCTAAGTTCTGTATCTTAGTTCTTCCCTTATCTGACCATCACCTGCTAAGCTTCACTCTTCATCACTCCCAGCCTCAGTCTCACCCAGTCTCCTCCTATCTCTTTAGAAATCTTCATGCTATTGATCCATTGGCTCTCTCTACTATTGTCTCATCACTTATTTCCTCCGCCATGTCTTCTAAGTCTGTTGATGAGGCTGTAGTTTCCTATAATACTGCTCTCTCCTCTGCTCTGGATGCTCTTGCCCCAACCATGCTACGTCCTGTGAGGTGCACTGTATCTCAGCCCTGGCTCTCTTCGACTACCTGTTATCTACACTCCTGTGCCCACCCAACTGAGTACATTTGGCTCAAATCCTGCACCCTTGCTGACTTTCTTAACTTCAAATTCATGCTTGCATCCTTCCAGTCAGCCATAGCACTTGCCAAGCAAAACTACTATGTCCATCTGACTAACTCTCTTGCCTCTGACCCCTGTCATCTCTTTACAACTCTCTTCTCAAAGTGCCTCCACCTCCAACCCTTCCTTCCCTTTCTGCCCAAACCCTGGTTGACTATTTCCATGACAAAGTCCATAAGATTACACTCCAGTTTCCCACAAGATCAGCTTCATCCCCTTTTCCCCCTCTTCAATACCAGTTCTTCCCCTCTATCTCTCCTACCCTTTCTTCCTTTTCTGAGATCTCCAAAGAGGAAACCACTCATCTTCTTTCCTCCTTTAAACTCACTGCTTGCGCCTCTGATTCAGTCCTCACTCATCTCCTTAACTCCATCTCCTCCACTGTCATCTTCTCCATCTCTCATATTCTCAACCCATCGCTCTTCACTGCAACTATCTCAGCAGCCTTCAATAAAGCTGTGGTCACACCTCTCCTCAAGAAACCTTCACTTGACCCTACTTGTCCTTATCGATCCATTTCCCTCTTCCCCTTCATTTCCAAACTTCTTGAACTTGCAGTTCTCCACCATTGCCTTGACTTTCTCTCCTCTCAAGCCCTTCTGGACCTATTGCACTCTGGCTTTTGTCCTTTGCATTCTATTGAAACGGCTCTTGCGAAAGTATCCAGTAACCTGTTCCTGGCTAAATCCAAGGGCCTTTACTCAATCCTCATACTTTTTGACCTTTCTACTGCTTTTAACACTGTTGACCACCACCTTCTCCTCAACACGTTATCCTTGCTTGGTTTAAAGGGTTCTGTGCTATTTTGGTTCTCTTCTTCTCTCCCATCACTCTTTCGGTGCTTGTTCCGGTGGATCCTCCTCTACTTCTCAGTTCTGGGTCACTCCCTTTTTCTCTCTAAACCTAGTCCCTTGGTGCACTCATCTCCTCCCATGACTTTCAGTACCATTTTTACACTGATGACTCTTAGATCTATCTCTCTACACCTTTTATCTCTGACACTCCAGGCCTGAATCTCTGCCTGCCTCTGACATTGCTGCCTGGATGTCTCATCACCATTTGAAATTGAACATGTCCAAAACTGAGCTTCTAAACAGGTGGACAAGGTGAGTCAGTTCATATAGTGTATCTGGACTTTCAGAAAGCCTTTGAAAAGGTCCCTAAAGAGTCATGGGATAGGAGGCAGTGTACTATTGTGGATCAGGAACTGGTTAAAAGATAGAAAGCAGAGGATAGGGCTAAATGGCCAATTTTCCCAATGGAGAAAGGTGAATAGTGGTGTACCCTAGGGATCTGTGCTGAGTTCGCTGCTTTTTGACATATTCATAAATGACCTGGAAAGTGGAATAACGAGGGAGGTTATCAAATTTGCAGATGACACAAAACTATTTATAGTTGTTAAAACCCAAGAGGATTGTGGAAAATTGCAAGAGGATCTTGATAAATTGGAAGACTGGGCATCAAAATGGCAGATGAAATTTAATGTGGACAAGTGCAAAGTTATGCACCTAGGGAAGAACAACCCAAACTATGGTTACACGATGCAAGGTTCCGCATTAGGAACCACCACTCAGGAAAAAGATTTAGGCGTTATTGTGGATAACATGTTAAAACCCTCGGCCCAGTGTGCAGCGGCGGCCAAGAGAGCAAATAGAATGTTAGGTATCATAAGGAAAGGAATGGAAAATAAAACAAAAGATATTATAATGCCTCTATATCGTTCCATAGTGAGACCGCACCTTGAATATTGTGTGCAATTCTGTCGCCGTATCTTAAAAAGGATATAGCGCTATTAGAAAAGATTCAGAGAAGAGCCACCAAAATGGTAAAGGGGATGGAAGGATACTCCTATGAAGAAGGCTAAAAAGGTTAGGGCTCTTTAACCTGGAAAAGAGACAGCTGAGGGGAGATATGATAGAAGTCTATAAATTAATGAATGGAGTGGAACGGGTAAACGTACATCGATTGTTTACGTTATCAGAATATAGAAAGACTAGGGGACATGCAATGAAGCTACAGGGTAAACTATTTAAGACTAATAAAAGAAAATATTTTTTCACTCAATGTGTAATCAAACTCTGGAATTTGTTACCGGAGGATGTAGTAAAGGCTGTTAGTGTAGCTGGGTTTAAAAAAGTTTTGGACAAGTTCCTGGAGGAAAGGGCCATAAACCATTATTAAGAAGGGACCCAGGATATCAGTGCTTGACCCAGTACAGGCATTGTAGAACCTGTGTCTTTTGGGGAAACTGCTAGGTACATATGACCTAGATTGGCCACTGTTGGAAACAGGATACTTGGCTTGATGGACCTTGGTCTGACCCAGTATGGCATATCTTATGTTCTTATGTTCCTCCTAAACCAACATCCCCTATCGTCCTTTCTCAATCTCTGTGGATAGCACACTTCTAACTCTGTTTCCTCAGCCCACAACCTTGGAGTCTTCTTTGACTCCTCCCTCTCCTTCTCCACACATATCCTCCCGATTGGCGCCTGCAATGGGGGAGCAGGAACGCAGTATTCTCCTGCCCCCCCAACCGCTGAGGCCAATCAGGGCCCTCCACCTCACAGGACTGGGACACATCTCCAGTCACACGGCCAGGTGTGCCTTCGAGGACTCCCGATCAGTTTCTGCAATGGGGGAGCAGGAATGCAGGATTCTCCTGCCCCCCCCCCCTCCACTGCTGAGGCCAATCAGGGCCCTCTACCTCAAAGAACCGGGACACATCTCCAGCCATGCGCTCAGGCGCACCTCCGAAGACTCCCGATCGGCGCCGGAAATGGGGGAAAAGGAACGCAGGATTCTCCTGCTCCCCCCCCTGCCGCCAATGCCAATCAGGGCCCTCCACCTCTCAAGACCGGGACACATCTCCATCCATGCGCTTTGGTGCACCTGCATCTGGCAGGCCTGCACCAGAGGGTCCTTTGGCATGGCCCTTTGGCTAAGACCACAGGCAAAAAAACCGCTTGCAACGCAAGACAGCACCTGAACATTGAGCAAGAACCTGTTAGGCAGAATATTTTCAGCATTACTGATCCTAACCCACCCCACAGATCTCCACTATGATAAGAATCTGGAAAGCAAGTTCACACTCTGGAATCCTCAACAACTTCTCAAACCAAACGGCTTTGGTAGGTTCAGCACCAATCTTCTCACACTCATTCCGACATCCCTTTCCTCAAATAAAGACCTCTAAATAGCATCACCAGTCGCCATATTGCATGCAAGCCCCTTGTAAACTGTACAACGTGACCATGAATCTACACAGCTACTGTTCTTTTCCTCCTATCATTTGCTCACCTTCCCTTTTTATACATACGGGCAAGTTCCATATCCTCTTATTTACTAGCAGTGCTTCCTATACTTGCACACCCACATCAAGTCAGCTTGTGGAACATACCATCAAACATGTCACCCGCAAACAACACAGACTTATATAAATCATCCCCGAACCCACAACCACGTCTGCACTTAAGAATCCTATACTAGGCTCATTCATCACATGCTCGCTCATCAACACTAGATCGGTTAGAAATAAAAACAACATAATCGCAGACTACCTTCTATCAAGCAATACAGACATTCTCTGAATCACCGAAACCTGACTCAAAGATACAGACCAAGCTATTATTAACCAGATCACCCCTACAAACTACACTGCCTTCCACTGCCACAGAACAAACAGGAGAGGCGGAGGTGTGTTAATTCTCACTCAAAACTACTTCAAATTCAAACTCACAACATCATTTATCATACAGTACACAAACATAATCACAATTGCCAACAAATATATCACTATATGCCTCACAGAGCTCGCAATGCTAACTTTGACGACTTATCCACCATGCTGGAGGCAGCATGTAGCCAGAACACACTATACAAACCTCTCGTAGCCTTGGGTGATTTCAGTCTAAGCTCAGCAAATAACAAAGATGCAATGGCATTCCTGGGTGCAATGGAGTCATTTCAATTAAACCAAATCATCACTACACCAACTCATCAATTAGGAACAATGCCCAACCTCATCTTCATTCCAAAGACAATGACCAAACAGAACCTCATAACACTCCGATCAATCACACCCATACCATGGTCAGACCACCACTTCATAGCCTTCAAGATGCGAATGAAAAAGACCTCTGACATCACAACCAGTAACACACAGAGAGAAGATTTAAGAGTTTTCAAAGGGAGAAATTCTTACAAGAAATATCCTCAAACCTGAACCATGACATATCTGACCTAGACACTGCCATTGAAAGCTAGAACAAAACCATCCTCACTGCTGCATCAGTCCCAAGCAAGGCCCACTTAACCTCACAAAAAAGCTACAGCCCCATGGTACTCTTCCAAGATCAAGCGAGTGAAATGAACACTATGGAGAGACAATGGAGACAGACAAAATCCACCGCCATCCTTATATAATAACACAATAAACAAAATCAAGCAACAATTTTACACCGCATTATGAAATCAGCCAACAAACCTTGTGAACTATTTGTCACAATAAGAGCCTTCAAAAAAGACCCAAAACAACAAACTGCACCAGAAATAAACTCACAAGTATTTGCAAACTATCTAATAACAAAAAATCTACAACCTATGAAAGCCCTCCCAGTCTTAACCTCAATCAACCTAGATACATCTCCTACAACAAAATGCAATGAGTCCCTTAAACCAAGCTGTCAAAAAATAGAACACATTATTTCCTCCCTGAACACCACCACCTCTCCATCAGACCCCTAGATCCTAGATTAAATCTACGAAGGAGCAACTCATACACTATATACACAATATAGTAACAACAGTCCTCAACCAAGGATATATGCCAAAAAGCCAATTCTAAAAAATTCATCAATCAATAAATCCGACTCTACAGCCTACCGTCGTATATCCAGTTTATCTCTCATGGCTAAGATTATTGAAAAAATGGTACAAAGGCAGCTACTGGACCACCTAGACCTGCACGCCCCTCTGGACTTCACCAGAATGGTTTTAAACCAAACCATAATCCTGAAGCATTACTCATTTCACTACTGGACACTGTCATAAGGGGAATCGACAACATCAAATCCAGATTCCTTCTCATATTTATGGACATATCATCGGCTTTTGACACAGTATCTCATACCATCTTGTTGCGACGTCTTCAAGAAATTGGCCTATATGGCACAACACTAAAATGGTTCCAGTCCTATTTTAGCACCAGGCAACAGCAAGTAAAATGTGGTAAGCATAAATCTTCTCCCTTCACCCTAACACAGGCATCCCTCAAAGCTCATCAATCTCATCAATGCTCTTCATAGAAACATAGAAACATGACGACAGAAAAAGACCACTTAGCCTATCTAGTCTGTCCTTCCATATCAGTCACTACAACAGTTCCCTTTTTTCCTTTAGAGATCCTCTGTGTTTGTCCCATGCTTCTTAGAATTCAGATACTGTCCTCATCTCTACCACCTCCACTGGGAGACTATTCCACGGATCCACCACTCTTTCCGTAAAGAAATATTTCTGCATATCACTCCTGAATCTATCCCCTTTCACCCTCATCCCATGTCCCCTTGTAGCAGATTAATATCTATATACAACCCATCTGCAACATAATCTAGCACCACAACATCCAATACAGGATATACGCTGATGACATCATGGTCTTTGTTCCAATTGATATTCGTAACCCCAATCTCCTGCCCATAACAAATTGTATGGAAGAAATGATCAGCTGGCTAGGCACCAATAACCTTGCAATAAATGTCAAGAAAACGGAGGCATTATTTATCACAAGAGACCCATCATTCACACCCCCACAAGAAATCTGCCTTTTACACCGCACCATTAAAGTACAAAAAGAAGTCAAGTATCTTGGTGTCCTCCTACCTAGACCAAAATCTAACGCTATAGCCTCAAATAAAGAAAACCACTGCAAATGCCTACCACAAGATGATACTCCTCAAGAATCTAAAAGCGCTACTCAGCCAGGAACATTTTCACACTGTATTTCAAGCAATTGTCACATCAACTCTTGATTACTGCAACTCAATATACCAGGGTTTTCCAAATGCTCCATACACCCGTATACAGAATACAGCTTCCCGTATGCTCACTTGTTTGGGCGAGTGTACAGCCACCTGTATACTCACCCAAACAAAGTCACATTACCCCCAATTGGCTCCCAATGTACTCCCGGGCCAAGTACAAAACAATACTCATAATTTTCAAGATCATACACAAATCCTCTGCAAATATCCTACAGGCACTGATCAAATTGAGATACCAGCACCCGGCCAAGAAGAACAAACAATAAAAATATGATCATCACCCCTCCTGAATACAAGAAGTCCAACCAGAATACCTCAGTGAGAGCACTTTCCCTCTCCGCACCAGCACTATGGAACTCCCTACCTGATTACATAAGAACGACCAAGGACATCAAGGACTTCTGTAAAAAGCTAAAGATCTACATCTACAGAGAACACTTTTGTCACATCACATAAACTATACAAACAATGGTCCAAACATCACACTAACAGACTACTGTAAAGGCCAATGTCACACACTACATTCCCAACTAATCTAAACTCAGTTATCACCCTCCCATTGTATACAGTTGTATATACATTGTATATAGTTTACACAAGTTTTAAGAGTTTCACAAGTTTGTTACTATTTTTACCAACTATGTTTTAATGTAGCAATCAACACTCAGGTACATTCCAATGTGTGCGTCCAGGCCCCTGTGCGTCTGATCGGAATCGGAACGCCCAGAGGTAGACCCGATTCTGATCCCGTGGAGGCTAGATGTGCCCTGTGGGATCAGAATCGGGTCTACAGCCTGTACATGCAGACCAGGACCCGATTCCGATTGGCCTGCATGCACAGCCATGTGCCAGGCTACCTCAGTGAGGCTCCTGAATGGAGCCACAGTGCCATTCAGGAGCCGCAATCCACAGCTGCCAGCCACAATCTTCATTCCGCACAGTCCGATCCCCAATCTGGCCTTCCATGGCCAGGGTCGGGCTGTAGGGAACCCCCTGCACCCTCTCACCTTTCCGTTGCTGCCCAGGCCTGCCATCCCCCGATATCCAAAGTCACAAAAAGTGCCAGTGGGCACTTGATTTTCTGGGTAGTAGGCAGTTGCTCTAGGCTACTCCACCACAAACTCCTGATCTAGACTCTCAAATTTACCTGCACAGAGAGGTGGGTACACCTACTCTAACCACCTTACTGGGCAGACTAAATGGACCATACTGGTCTTTATCTGCCATCATATACTATGTTACTATGTTAGAACATCAGAAGTCTGCAGTGCAGGCTGCTAACGTGCAGCCATGATTAATATAATTAGTGATACACTTCAAACTGGAAACTGCAGAACAGATCTAGACACTCGATTATGAAGATCTTCATTTTTCTGGAAATCTCTAATGATTTCGAGAGACACAATTAAGACACAGTTATGATCCATGTGGAATCAGTGCCACCTACTTCCAAGATCTATTATTTTCCTCTTGGGAAACATTACACCTCTCCTAAAAAATCTATGAAGGAAGAGTCGATGACTTTGGACAATTTAAATCTTACCGGGATGTTGTAGGTTTCTGGAAGAAACACTGAGCACCTGTGGTATTAGTCACTTTTTTGATTGGAGGCAGAGCATGAATAGTGAGACATTGGTCCTGATAGGGTTCAGTGTCTAATTTTTTTTAAAATTTCACTAAACTCTTAAATTTAGGAGCATAAAAATGAGATGGTAATGGGGGCGGATTTAGGGCGGGGGAAAGAGGTAAGAGCTTAGTATTGATTTTCAGCACAAGGTACCTAAATTAGGCTCATGAATCTAAGCAAATGAATGGCAGGCCTAAATTTAGAAGCATACATTTTAAGCAGCTAAATTTAGATGAATTTTAAAGTGAAAATTTAGGGTCCTAAGTGTGACTGAAAATAGGGCACAAATTTAGATGCATAAATTTAGGAGCTCGGCTGTTTTTTAATATTGGGCCATTTAATTTTATTTTTGAAAAAAGAATTCCCTGTTTATGGATCAGAAAGTGGGGGAGTTCTGTTCCAGCTGAAATTAAGTATAAACTTATTCTTCAGCTGTACCAAGAAGGTTTTGCCTTTGGAGCTGAAGTTTTTCTTCAGTTTCTGTGAAATGTTTAGTAAAATATTTGTCTCATAAATACGTACTGTATAGCCTAAATGCCACTGTTTGGTGTTTAGACAAAAGTCTTCCACACATTGAAATCTCTCATTTCCTCCTATTTCTCAGTTTCTGCTGCTGCTGCTGCTGCCAGATTCCATCTCGCAGATTCTGCCCCCCTCCTGAGCTCCCATTAGTGCTTCAGCAAGCCCAGCAGCAGGTCCCGGCTGACTCCAGCCGTAGCCAACGGAGAGACAGCAAGCAGCACAGGGCATTAGTCAACTCCTTTAGAGAAACGCAATACCAGCTCCAATTGACCAATTGGCCTCTTCTGATTATCTTCCAGTTCCTAACTAGCTTCAGTCACCCTCTGAAACTACGATTACAATTGAATGTAACTTAGGGCCCCCCCCCCTTACTAAAGGGCTGTAGCTGTCAGCATGGGTCATGAAGCGCTGGGCTGTGACAGCATGGCTGGATTTTGGCACTAACTGTCCATGGCATGTTAGGGCTGCAGTGGTGGGGGGGGGGGGGGCAGAGAGAGGGTGGAGTGAGCCTTGTGCAGTCAGTGCTACCTACATGCAGGGCCAGGCCAACCAAAAACTAGGCAGCTGCTTAGGATGGCAATTTCTGGGAGGCGGCAAAGAGCAGGGCATTCAAAGCTGAACAATAGATTTTGCCAGCCAGGGGGCTATAAAAGCTAAAGGTTTGCCTAGGGTGCCAACACTTTGAATCATCTCTGGGGCCAGGCAGTAAGTAGCACGGATGCATGTACCACCTCCGTAGGAGCTAAATACACCCATGCTATTGTTAAGCCATGGCAGGACTGCACACACCACGCTAACTACCGGGAACATGCTGTCCATGCCCCCAGGAGTTAACACCGTGGGGTTGCCTTAGCACACCTGGGTTTGTATATTATCGGCGTGTTAAGTTCAATACCACAGCACTCTTTAGTAAAAGGGCCCCTTACTGTCATTCTAAAATTATTTTTTTAATGTAGATCACAGCAGAGTATAATTATTCATTCACATGGAATATTCCCAGACAACCAATAAGACTCTCCCAACAATGGATGCAGTGCAGAAGTAACATAGTAAATGACGGCAGATAAAGACCAGTGTGGTCCATCTAGTCTGCCCAGTATGATGGCAAGAGTAGGTGCAGCTGCCGCTCCGTGCAGGCCACCCGTCCCCATGTCTTTGTTTAGGGGTGATCCCACCGCTCCGTGTAAGACACCCCTGTTTGTTGAGAAATTAGATAGTTAAGTTTATTTTGATTTTATCCTGTTGCTGTAAAGGGATCCACTGTGTCTGTCCCATGCCTATACTGTAAGATGTTTCACATTACAATTTAAAAATAAAGATATGTTTGGGTTAGAAATTTCATTCATTTAAAAGATAGGTGGATTGGAGTTTTGTCACTTTACATTTCAACACACAAAATAGATTGTCATCAAATTCTGCTGTCAGTGACAACAAAACAATCACAGATGTAGTGTGAAGCAACACAAAGCCTTGTAAATAGGCACTCAGAAGCCTACCATCCCATACCAGCACCAACTCTGAGAAGTGGAATTGCACCAAAGCCAGCAGCAGTGCAGCAAAGTTAATATGAAAACTAAGTCGGCACTGCAAATACTTTAGAGCACCTCTACACCTTCAACTGAGAAAAGACTGCTGCGGATTCCTACACAGAACCTATACATTAACGGAATCCCTCATCTCAGTCACATAAACAAAACACAGACCATCACTTAGAAGAAATATGCACACAAAAAAATAATATGGAAAACCCAAATAAATCACAACGTACGTGTATTTCTGAAGAATCTAAGAGCGAGCATTTATGCTTCCTCTAGGGCGGGCGTAACTGCTACAACTAGATTGCAGCGCATATTTACACTCCTAGTTTACAAGTTGCATGTGCTAATTCCACGTTAACTGAATAACACAATCTAGTAAAAGGCCCACTGGAAACAAGCACCTACATTTGTGCAGCATTTAAAATATATGAAGAGCAGTGGGATGTCTAGGTTTGCAAAATGGCCAGGAAACACGTGTGCGTGCTGACATTTAGAGGCGTGCATTTTGAAATAACGGCACGTGCGAGTAGCTGGGATACCCACATCGATATTTCCCACATGTACTTCCCTAAAATAGCATCTCCCACTGCACTTGTCTGCACTGAGCCCATGAGTGCCTGTGCATACTGGCGTCTTTGGAAATACACCTTTACGGCGAGGGATAGCGATATGTACATTTTATTAGGAACTTACACATGTCCACCCTCCCTTTCAAAATTGACATAGACTTTGATGTTGCAGCAACCACATAAAGGGCCTTTCTGACATAAACCTCCAGTTGATGTAGCACCAGCAAGTTGAGATAAGCATTGTGGTTTCTAAATCATTTCCGCCACTGCAGGACCCAAATAGGAGTGGTAGTAGCAGTAATGGGGGCGGGGCAGGTGTAAGGGCACGGAAGGATGGAGGGGTCCACCTAGGGTGCCTCTAGTCCTCGTACCAGTCCTGCAACTACCACAAGTTTCATAAATTAATTAAGGCCTGACTTTTTACTTGGGGATTATTTAGAGAGCTTCAGTTTTGATAATATTTAGGTCAGAATTTTATGGAAGGTTTGGATTTTTATTGATGATAGTATTTTTAAATGAAGATTATATATTATAGCATACTTTGGGTTTTTATCAATAAGGTGTGCAATCAAAAGCAAATGAATAAAAAAAATATCATTATGATAATCTGATAATGTAGGCTATTTTGTGTCTGGTCCTGTGATTTCCCTGCAGAGAGGACCTCTGCGGAAAAGTTTTGGCATCACTCAGCTAATGTAGGTCTCTGCATAAATATTGTGTTTCCCTTGCTGCCGTTCATAAGCATGTGTACAGAGAAGCATGAAAAAGCTTTCACAAAATCAAAACACTCAGTCCTGGTTGGGATCCAAAAATGAATCGGGGAGAAACCATGGAATCAATGATTTCTTTTGTTCTAAGGAGCTCGCTGAATTAATGACATGTGTTTTGGCGGCACGGCTGCCGAAAGCTTGAACTTTCACATCGAGAGTAAACAGGCCGAACTGTATGAGAATCGAGAGAGCATTGGACGGAGAAACAACTCAGGAATGCAGCAGAATCCCACCAGTTCAGAGACACCACCAGCACACAGCACAAAATTTACATTTTAGCCAAGTGGTTTGTAACACCAACTCTGCTGCTTGCAGGCCTACTCTGCACGGGAAACAGGATGCCAAATGAACTAATTGGCACCACAGAGGCCTGTTCAAACACTTTTGGAGTATGTGACACGGGCTTATTATCTGCTCTCTTTAACCCTGGAGGGATGGTCCGGTGCTCGCTTCGTGTCAGCTGCTCGGCTTTGAAGTATTACCCAGTGCACCTAATGTCAGATGCTGCGCACACATTTACAGTATCAGGGATTTTTGCAGGCTGTGAGAAAATTAAAGGTGAAGGGTTGAGGGGTGGTGTAGGAGAAGGGGGGAGAGGAATGCAATACACTTCTGCAAGGAGTCTGGCAGCAAAACTAACCCGATACTCTTCTGGATTTCTTTACCACATGGTGGTTTCCCCCTCTTACTTTGCCCATTAGTCATTTAGTAATTGGGATGGTTCTGTTATGTAGTTGATGGATAATGAGCACAGGTTGGCTGCTGCCTTACTAAACGCAAGGGCAAAGTTTTCTGTTTCTTTCCCCAAACACTTCGCGGCCTACTAACTTATAGTAGGGCTTCGCAGCTACTGCTTGGTAATTGCCAAATTTGATGCATGGCAACTGCAAAAACCTCTTTGCTAACTACCAGGGATGTTCCAAGTGATTTCCCATTCATTTAATGCAGAGAAAAAATGTTAACGTGCATTGACACCCTGACAGGTAACATAATGCAGTTAGCGACACCTAAGGGGTGTTAACTACGCCAGATTATCTACCATGCGAGCAGTTAATGTGTGGCAACTATCACCGCATTAACTACAGTATAAGCTACAGTCCCGGCCTATTCTCCAGGCTGTTCCGTATTAGGTGGCTAATAGAGAAATTACTATGTTAACTGCAAAAGCATCACATACGCTGTTCGTGTGATGCACATTAATTGCGTGTTAACAGCTAACGCAGCTTAGCAAATAGTCCCCTTTGCTCCTTGTGCAGGCTGTTATCTTAAAACTGAGATTCAGTTTTCAAACCAAAAGGCTGCAGCTGCTTAACACTGAAATAGCAGGGTTATGCATTCATTAGTGCACCTTTAGGGGCAGATTTACTAAAGCTTGCACTGGTAATGCACATGTGGACTGCATTACTGGCAAGGGGGCCTGTGCTAACTTCAGGGGGATGTCCATCCCCCAGAAGCTAGCGCGGTGCAAAGATGAGCACTGTGCAAACCGGTATGCGGGTGCACTTATGCCACCCATTCAGGTGGCATTAAGTGCACCCATACTAAGGGCAGCAAGCGCAGTTAGTACAAGCAACTACCACCTGCGCTAACCATGCTTTGCCATCAGCGCCTCCATGCCACCCCTGGCCTCTCCAGTCCCTACTCCATAATGCGCTACCCAGTTAGCATGGTGCACTTAATGCGTGCTAAACCACATGCAAACACGCCCCTCAGTTCGTTAAAGCACTTTGAAAATTTTTCTGCATGCAAAATCGATCCAATACGTACAAATTAACAAGCTTATATTTGATATCTGTACATTAAAAACTTTACCCAGCTCAATAAGAGCCATCAGGAACTTATCGGACTACAGAAAAGCAATAAAAACATTTCTCTTTACAGAATATTATGGGAACACCCCATAAATCCCGTGTACATACCTAACTTTTACATACTGCTGACCCATGTCCTCCCCAACCATCTGGCTCCCCTGGTATTCCCTCTCCAACCCAAACCAACATCTCTCCCACCCAGACACATTACCCATCCCAAGTCCATCCCCCTCCCAAGATGCTCTCCATCTTACACAGTCCACTGATATTGGCCTTCCTCAGCCTACATATTCTTCAACCCATCTCTCATAATTACTAATTGCTCTATATGTATCATTTGCTACATTCAT
Source organism: Ichthyophis bannanicus (assembly GCA_033557465.1). NCBI lineage: Eukaryota > Metazoa > Chordata > Amphibia > Gymnophiona > Ichthyophiidae > Ichthyophis > Ichthyophis bannanicus. The sequence goes on along the minus strand of CM066036.1, from coordinate 840,120,175 downwards.
GTTATCTGTAACCCCATATAATCACCCACGTTTAGCACCCTTGTTCTATGTAAACATATTGGTTCATGTTATATGACAACCGCTCTGAATCCAACAATAGGGCGGTATAAAAAAAATCCGCTAAATAAATCAATTTTTATTAATAGAAATGTTTGAAACAGGCAATAAATTAACAAAATCAGGAAAAAAAAGTCAAAATTTTTGAAAACAAACCAATATTTTTTTCACTTGAGCATATCCCTCTTTCTCACCACCTTTTTCACCTGAGCAACTCACCTCTTTCTCAACACTGTCAGATACAAGCATTGAGAGCATCATAGCTAACATCAATGCCACCACTGCCCCTAATGGCCCTTGTCCAGCTTTCTGGATAAGGTTACTACGTTATGAGGTCAGCCCAAAAATAGCCAAAATCATTGACCACTCCTTCTCCTCTGGTCAATTCCCTTCAAGCCTTAAGCAGACATCCATTAGGCCCCTCTTGAAGAATGCCAAATTAAATGCTCAGAAGGTGGAATCATACCGACCCATCTCAAGCATCCCGCTGTTAGCTAAGATAATCGAGAAGGCTGTTCAATGACAGATACAGGATCACGCTGACTCCACTGCTCCCCTCGACCCAAGCCAACACGGCTTCAGAGAATCTCATGGTGTCGAAACGCTTCTCACCACTCTCATCAACACACTTATCACCGGGATTGACAATATCAAACAAGGGTACGCACTAATTTTCTTAGATATCGCTGCCGCATTCGACTCTGTAAACCATGAGCAACTCCTAATTTGGCTCAAAGATAAAGGGATAAGTGAATCAGCATGGCGTTGGTGCAAATCTTATCTAACCGATAGGTGGCAGCAAGTTCGAACAGGAACTACAACCTCTCAGCCTTTCCAACAACAGCACAGTGTTCCCCAGGGCTCGTCTCTTTCTGCCCTCCTATTTAACATCTATATGCAACCTATATGCAAAATAATCCGCTCATTTAACATCTCATGCCTGCTCTATGCGGACGATGTGTTGCTCTTTACCCCATTCACGATTGAAAACCCGGACTTCACCCAACTGATAAAATGCTTCGATGCCATAACCGACTGGCTTCAATCCCAAAGCCTCAAGATCAACTTTAACAAGACTGACATACTATTTGTGACTAGAAACCAGTCCTTCTCTCCTCCGCCAACCTTGAAGACAAGAGATGCAGAACTCTCGAGCAGACCCAGCATCCGCTACCTAGGCGTTACATTAGACCAACAGCTCAATTTCAAAGTACACATCAGCAACACCATCAAACAAATATACCACAAGATACGAACTCTACGACATCTTCACCCTTGTTGCAACCTGAGGACTTCAGATCAGTTTTTGAGGCGCTGGTTATCCCCCACCTTGACTATGCCAACGTGATCCTGCATGGCCTACCCAAAAACCCCTTACAGTTAGCTATGAATGCTGCTGCGCGCGTCCTAAGTGGAGCCGCCAGAAGTGATCACATCACCCCTGTCCTTAAGAACTTACATTGGCTACCGATCTACTGTCGGCTATCCTATAAAGTAATCATCATAACCTTCAAGGTCATCAGCAAAATAGCCCCTACAGCTTTAATGGACCTTGTTCACCCCATGTCAGCAAACAGAGAAAGGAGAACCTGCACAGCCAATACTCTACAGATCCCCAGTGATATAACAAAATGCAACAAAACAACAAGGAACAGAGCCTTCAAGTTCTATGCGCCCAGCTGCTGGAATGCGCTCCCAGCGTCCATCAGGGCCATAACAGACCTGACCCAATTCAGAAAGGCGCTAAACCACCACCTCTTTCTCCTACACTACTCTCAACCCTCCAACCTAACACCACCTATCATGCACACCACAAGGAACACATAAATACTGTCAAAGGATGTACGTACTGTAGATACATATTGTAGATAATCTGTTAATATTGTACATAGCTCCTCTAGTTGAATTCCGAGTTTAATCTCCTGTTTCATTGTAAGTGCCTATTTGGCACAGTATCTTTGTATGTAAACCGCGCTGATTTTTAAGAGTGCAGTATATAAGAACAATAAAATTAATAAAGAAAATAAAATCCCTATCAATGGTGCCTTATAATAGGGGAAACCTTTTAATATACATGTACCAAAGTATCTGGGGAGTTTTAACTGATATCATGCAACAAGCAATTGTGTTGCTAGCTTTCAAATAATAATTCCTCTTTTCCAGGCTGATGTACCAAACTGTGGTCGAAGTTGCAAATGTGATTTTGTATGCTAAAATTATTGAGAATCCCCACTAAAGGGTTCACATAACCTATCAGTGATTTCATCATGCATAATTTAGCACTTTTAGCTTCAGGGCGTGGAACAGATACTGTAATGATTGGGATGTGTTTGGAAGGCGGCGATAAATAATTATACATGGGGACTAAACCCGTGTTCTCCTCAAATACATTTCTCCCACAGTCTAGACACATAGCTACACGTACATGCTTTCAGCCTCAAGTCTCCCGTATATTGGATTTATAAGCGCCGGCATGTAGCCCTCCCTATTGACCTCACACTATGGCCTTGTCGGCACATTCTGCAAAACTCTTTCCTCCAAATTTAATTAAATTTAATATAATCTCAGTTTTTATATTCTGCTAAAACTGTATGGTTCATATAGCCATTGTTCCCTTACATTCAAGTATTTCTGGAACAGATACGTTTTAAGAACATGTCGAAAAGACATAACTTTCAAGATTCTTGATGAGAAAATGACTTATTAAGAGTCCGTTTATAATGAAAATATATTACAGAGCATCTAATTTTGAGAAAAATGCAATAACCTCTTCTTCTCTAGGAAAACCAGCACTGATCCAGGAGCTAAAACAGCCAAAATATCAAAAATATAGCACAATAATTTAAAAACAATTCTTCCCTGAATTGTCAAGCAGCACAGTTTATATAATCACAGGGGCTTCTATGCAGTCCCTGATAATCTCTGTACTGTAACGTTCATTCACTTTGTTCTCATGTCCTTTATCTACCCCCTTCCGGCTCTAATTTTTAATGTTTGCAACTTTACTGTCCTCAGTAAAAAAAAGGCAGTTTATCAAATAAATAAATAAATGAAAACCTTTCTAACACTTCCACTTCTGACAAAGCAAACTGTTGTCACCCAACTCCGATCATACCATTCTTGTTTCCTGACCTGGAAAGGAATGATGCCTTGGCTTACCTGCGTGAAACATTTTTTTTCTGGTTTTTGCTTCAGCGAACAATTAGGCTGATTAGAGGGGTTATCAAACAATAGGAAGCTTTCTTGGCATTTACAGATCTTTAAGTGTTTGGGTTGGAAAAATACAGTCTAGTCACAGCAGATTTCCCCGAGGCTCGCTTAGTAAAACAAGCAAGGCTTTATAGCTGCCAGTAGCTTTAACGCCTAAATGAAAACACCAAGAAAAAAATAAAAACAGATGAGGCCAAGCAAGCTGTCTGGTCTTGCTCGGTATCTCATCATCACAAAACATCTTCGACATGGTGTTTTCCAGAACGAAGGGCAAGGGGGCGCCTCGACTGTTCATGATCTATATTAACCTGTGCAGTGTAAGACAGACATCAAAACTAGGCATATCATCTCTTTCTGTGATCTGCAATTTTAGCTCAGACCTTTTCAGGAGTAGCTTAAGGTGAGTTACATTCAAGGGCAGTAGGTATCTCTCTTATTTGGCAGCTTGGGCCTAGGGGTAGCACTGTGAGACTACTGCTAGGAGATCGGAATCACCATTTTCTACCCAAGCAGTAACGGGATGGGAGCACCTGGGGATCGCGTCCCGCCCTGCCAGTAACCCACCATGGACATCCTCAGTAGGTGCCGGGGCGGGGGAGGTTTGGATGCTGATCAGAGGGTGGGGACGTGATGATGATATTTGGGGGGTGGGATGCTAATTGGAGTTGGTGGGGGGGGGAGGTAGAGTGTGTTGGTAATGCTGATTGGAGAGGGTGGGAAGATCAGGGAGTAGAGGGTGAGCATAATACTGTTCGAACATGGTCAGACTTTTTTTCCCATAGCAGGTGCCGATGCATTTACTATGCAGTAAGTATCTGTCCTGTCTGGTAACTGCCTCACTCCCAAATCCTTACCGCACGGGCTCTGCGCTCACTGCGCCTTACTATTTGCACATAGCGCCAAGAAGGAGCAAAAAAACAATGGAAGGCCAAAGGACTCGCCCAAGCTCGCAAGGCGCCTCAGTATGCTGGGTCAACGCAACTGTGCCAGACATGAGTTATGGACACCACCCAGCAACTGGTTGAGAGCTGCTTACTTGTAAAATGTGGGTGATCGGGAACGAGACGCACAAATGAAGAATGCTACGCTCATCTGCTAGCCCTGACAGAGCAACTGCTGAGCACTGCTAGTCAAGGATACCAAGGGGACTCCATGATGGGAAATGCAATGAAATGCGCATACAGGTTTCAGAGCTATTAAACTGTAAAACATGAGCCTCCTGAACCACAGGGCCAACATAAATCCCTATCATGGTTGTACAAGGTTTCTGGTCAAAGGTAACGCTACTTTAAACTGCTCTTGTTAGGGCTTTGTGATGGAGTTGATGGGAGGTAGTTCTCGATTGTCTTGTTCTGAAATGCTGTAACAGCTGTACAGTCTCAAAAGAGAAACATTCCTCAATCATAAAAGCTCCACGGGACACTCAGCATCAGTTATCTAACCTAAATTCTCTGACAGGTCTTTCTGCTTTTCACTTGGACCAAGAGGCCCTTTCTTGCCCATTTTACAGCAATCCCCATCACCTCCTAAGTGCTTTAAAGTATATAATGTGTCATAAAAGGCTGAATAGCCCATAAAGCCATCACTATTTCACGACTGCTGCAAGACAAAGCCAACAGCACGGACAGAGGAGGCGAGAAAGGAGGTGGGGGGCTTCGGAGCAGACACACTGCTTCAAATCAGGCACCATATCTGATAAGGTTACGTCCTTCCGGACCCCGTTCAGATAAATACAAGATATTTCTTGCATCTGATATCATGGAGTACCTACTAGACGTCCTTAGGGAAATGACATACATTGTCAGAAATGAAGTGAATCTCTTTTCTACTCGTCCAGAGATCGTCCATTTCAAAAGCAGTATCCAGAGAGCAGCCGAGGTGAACAGAATGAAGCTGTGAACCTGATTTTGTAAATTTGGACAAGTTAGAGTACAAAGAGCCGCACAGGCGAGTTCTCTAACAAGTCTTCGGTTTAATCTCCTGATTTGAGCTTCTGTAATTGTGTATTTTATTTTTCACTAAATAGTCGAAGCAAATAGTCATCTTGTTCTATAAGCTGACAAGAGGATACGTAATTCTACACACGTGCCATGTGGAGACATTCCCTGGGGCGAAGCATGGCAAAGCAGGGCGGAGTTGCAATGTAGCCACACATTCTATAAAATACACCAGCACAGGCATCCAGCAGTCATGAATGAACCTGCCCTTGGTTGATCTCTGAAGTTAAACAGGGTTGGGCCAGGTTAGTACTTGGATGGATGACCACCTTGGAATACCAGGGGCTATAAGCTCACTGCACAGAAGCAAAGTTTGGCAATCTACTTCCAATCACACCTTGCCAAGAAAATCCAGGGGCTGGGTTGTCAGGAGTCAGCAATGACTCAACAGCACACATGGCATTTTTTCACTTACACCGACCTTGGGACAGGTGCAAATCGGTGCTTTGGCATTTGCGTGGGGCCGGATCTGGGAGTTTCTTTTATAAAGACAACAGAATCGGTGAGTTACCAGGGCCAATACATAGCTTTGGGGATCTGACCTAGCACTCCATTCTACAACTGTTTTGATTTATTCTAAATAGGATTAGCTGGGTCTGGAAAAATCTCCAAAACCAGTTCACCAGGGTGCCTAAACTTTAGCACTTACAGGCTGATGCAGAAAGTGGACGCTCAGGGGCAGCTCAAAGCAATCTGCTGCCTGAGGCGAAGAATGAGATGGTGCTCCCCCCCTCCGTAGAGGGGGCGGGGCTTTTTCAAAACTACAATCAGGGACTGAACCAAACCAAAAAGCTGACTAAATTATATGGAGGAAATGCAAGATGTTTACACACCAAGGAACCTAAAGAGAGTGAGAACCACAGCACAGTTTATAAAACTAAGGGGTATGTTTACTAAACTTTCTTAACGTGTGCGCCGCGCAATTAGTGCGTGCTAAGGTACTTTATCACGTGCTAAGGTACCTTAGTGCACGCTAATGATGCTTTACGGGGCAAAAATGCACTTTAGTGTGCGCTCATGTGCGCAGCGGCGCACACGAGCGCTGAAGGCGGGGAAAGGCTCCCGGAGGGCGGAGGAAGGCTCCCCAGGGGCGGAGAGAAGGGGTCAATGGGTGGAGAGTGGGAGGGGAGAGGCTCCCCGCACACTAACGAGGTGAAATTTGAGGCCAAAAATAACGCGAGTGAAAACCTCGCGTTAGAGCCGATTTAAAGGGAAGAGAAACCATTTCTGTCAGCAATGTACAGCAAAACCAGGGAAACCTACAAAAAAGTGATAAGTGTGATACATGTGCACAGAACAAAAGTACAAATAAACATTGAAAAGGACCCCAACAAAATAAAAAAAAAATCATAATCAAGCTGGGCAATAGTGATAGTAATGGGAAACATCAAAAAACACTCCCAAGAAAGCCCCAAAAAATAAATATGAATTTTGGAAAGGTCTACGCTCCGTCCCCATACAAGGTGAATGATCCCACAGTGAAATAGCACTGATCAGGGTTTCCCTCTCCATTGGACAGGTTTCCTATGGCATGCACATGTTCCACAACAGCAGGGCGGGCAGGTCGGAATGGGCAACTGGACAGATGCTGGGAAAGGGGATACAGAGGGCTGCAGGCGGCACATGCTGTGGTGCAGCTGGGGCACAGTGTGGACTAGGCAGATGCCTAGATGGCACTTAGGAATGCTGAAACTGAACAGCAGCCAGACAGCAACTGATGAGGGCCCAACATGGGCACGAGAGTGTTTATCACAGTGTCACAGGGGATAGTACCCAGCAGGTACCCCCAAGGGCACAGAACATTGGCAGGCGGTGTTGGGGGAAGCGTGGACGCCTATGTAGGCACCCCTACCCCAGAACACGCACCATAGGCAGCCGCCTACCTGCACACTGGATGGCTTGCGACTGCACACCACCAGCACCACCAGCAGAAGGGTATGTCAGCATGGTGGCACAGGGGTACTGGAGGTGGAGGGGGCAGTGGCAGCTGCCCAGAGCCGACCATGGCCTAGCCCTGTGTAGGTGGGTGCCATGCACTGCAACAGACAGGCTCTGTCTGACCAACAACCATGGTATCTCCAGGGACTGCACTGTCTCTGCGAGCACAGTGTGGTGCGGTGAACACAGCCAGGGTGTTCAGGAGCAGAAAGTCACAAGTTCAAGTCCCAGCTGGGGCTACTGCCAATCCAGTCCCCATATTTTACCCGCTACTAAACCGTGATAGTATGGACAAACCTTTATTGCAGAGAACATACACATGGTTCAAACGCCTATATTTTACCCCACCGAGCACAGACACCAGAAACATGCGCATTACCTAGAGCAGAGTCCCCCAAATGCAGTCCTGGAGGGCCACAATTCATTCAGGTTTTATGCTGTCTCCAATATAAGGCCATGTCCGCATGGTGGCGGAGGGGTACTGGTGGTGGAGGGGGCAGTGGCAACTGCCCAGAGCAGACCATGGCCTAGCCCTGTGTAGGTGGGTGCCATGCACTGCAACAGACAGGCCCTGCCGGACAAACAGTCATGGTATCACCAGGGAATGCACTGTCTCTGTGGCAACACGGTGGTGCAGTGCACACAACCAGTGTGTTTGGAGGCAGAAGGTCACAGGTTCAAGTCCCAGCTATGGTGCCTGCCAACCCAGTCCCCATATTTTACCCACAACTGAAATGTGCTACTACAGACAGAACCTTTATTGCAGATGACGTAAACATGCCCAAAACACCTACATTTTACCCTACAGAGCAAAGACACCATAAACAGGCGCATTACCTAGAGCAAAGTCTCCCAAATGCAGTCCTGGAGGGCCAAACACCATTCAGGTTCCATGCTGCCTCTAATAAAGATGGCTGTGCTGCATATCTATGCACCACCCCCATGGTATGCAGATGTATCTCATGCATATTCATGAGGGACAGCATGAAAACCCGAACAGTGTTTGGCACACCAGGACTGGAGTTGGGAACCTCTGCCGTAAAGCAGCAGCCAACAGGGGCAGACACACCCACACCCACAGGCTCCATTAGCCAATGCCTCCTGGAGTGGCAGGACATTTGGCCCTGCGTGCATCTCCCAATACTAGCACTTGCATACCTTAGCAATGCCACCCTACACCTGGGAATACGGTACACAGCTATCAAAGGTTTGCTATGATTACTGGCAGATAGCAATTCCTACGTTAAGCACAGTTTGCTGATTGAGCTCCATCATAGCAACCTTTCTGATGTCTGTGGAGTGTGCTGCAGGTCTGGTCTCTGACAGTGTTTACCACCCTGGGGAGTGACCCCCAACAGTATTGCGTACCATATCCATGCCTGCACTGTGCCCAGGACTGGTGTGGTGGCCAGGGCTGCTAAACTCCTCTATAGTAGCACAATGCTGGCATAGGTGTGGGTGTGTGTGTCTGTCTATCCAGTGTTTGGTGGCTGCAAACACCCTCCACAGTCCACACTGCCAGCACTGTTGCCAGTATTGGCCTGCCAATGTGCATAATGAGGAGCAAGGTACCATGGGTATAGCCTGGACAGGGTGGCCTGGCCAGGATGCATCTGCACAGGGCATAGGGCACTGGCTGGGACATTGTAATGCCCGGCCACCACCTGCACAGACAGGGTGGCCACAGCATGTCCTGCTGGGAGATCACTCTCACCCTGACTGTGCAGTGACCACAGCAAGGCTAGGCACCCCCATGGTGCTATATAATATTCCTTTCATGTGATATTTATGGGTTTCCTTTTGGGGCCCAGTCACTGACTTATCTGCTTGTTGTGTATGCTGACATCCCAGTTCTGGGTGCACGCATTTCCACCAGGAACATGCACTATGGACTAGCTAGCAGACTGTCTGCAGCTGGTATGTGTCTTGATGGAGCGCCTTGCAGGGTGCAGCGACTGAAGGCTCGCTGCAGGAGAATATCAGATAGTGGTGGGGTGCAGCTTAGCATATTCAGGCCTAATGTCTGTCTGCTATTGCGTTATGGATCTCCAGCAGGACTGGGGTTGCTGGTCCCCTCTGCTGCCACCATTGCAGGGAGGTAGAATGTGGATCTGTTGGTGGGAGACCTTGTTTACCACCCTCAGCCCTGGAGGAGGAGGAGGAGGGTGGTGGTACATAATCCTCCTAGGGGTCCATAGGGGCTACACCTGACTCAGACATACAGATATATCCAAGGTGTGTTTGCAGAAACTACCTATCTCACACATTAGCACTGCTGGGGACCTGCAGCATGGCCTATCTCTGCTGTGGACCTGGTGCTGGGCGCCCAACCTCACCCTCAGGGTGAGTGCAGTACCTGCACAATGTGACGGTGTGTAGCTACTCTGTGCCAGTACCACACACGGTCAGTTCCCCCTACCAGGCCGAGGTGCTGTGGGGGTGCATACCCCATCTTGTGATCATCTGTAGACTGCTGATTTGCATGTGCAGTGCATCATGGGTATGGGTGGTGTGACACCTCACCGCCTAGCCCTGGATATATTAGGTAGTTGGTAAGTGAGACACGGGTTTTTAAAGTCCTTGGTAGTGCTGTAGCCCGGTGTCCTAGTGTAGTTGTGGACCGAAGTGACGACAGCCAAGGTTGGGTTTCAAGTTAAAGAATACTTTTATTGTTGCACAAAGTATAGCACAAAGTATTGCATAAAGGACCGTACAGGATTTACTCCCCCAACACAGAAAGTAAAGTGGTAACTTTTTGTACCAAATGAAAGTCCAAAGTATAAAGTCAGTTCTCCTGATTCTTCTCAGGGACAGGTAACAAACTTAAATGCTTTTAGGCTTCTTCCAGCTTCATCAATACAACAACATTTCCAGAACGCTAGCAAGGCTTTCCAAGTATCAGCTCTCAATAAAGGAAACTTCTAGCTGTTGTATTTTCTTTCTAATATTCATATCTTGCTTTAACAGCTTTAAATAAAATGGCAATCTCCACACTCTCTTGGCCTCTTGATAACAGGCTTCTTGTGCAGGAACACTTCCTTACGTTGCCTTTCATACACAGCTGCAAGGTATGAAGCTTTGAGTCATTGCACCCAGCAGAACGCTGCTGTTTCTTGTGCAAACTCTAAGAATCTCAATTTGGGCTTCACAGCACTCAGTCATAGAACCTGAATAAATTATAGATCCTCACTCTTTCATACACATTCCACATTCCATCTCAGAATCACTGTTACTGGATAAGGGAGCCCCTAACTCCATTGGTTCTTCCAGCCTCTCTGAAATCCCTTTATCCTGGGGAACATATAAGCCTTCAGACTTTAATTCCTTAATTATAGCCTGAAGCTGTTTCCATTTACTCTCTCTCTGTCTTCTGGGCACTTGCAAGGCTTTGGGTTTATCAGCACCTCTTAACACCTCATAAAAGGGGTTTATTTCCTCCTTGCCTTGCCTAGGTAGTTGCCTCTGGTTGGGAGGGATATGTCTCTTCTGGTACTGCCTTATAAGATCCCTCAGCACAGCCCGGTCCTCAGGGTCTGTTCCTAGTTCTCTGCCAGGTAACTGCCAATTAGTCTTTTGTTGATAGGCAGGTGTGCTACCTTCTGAGCTAGTGCTCTGGTCACGCTGTCTGTATAAGGGAAATGCTTGCAGTTTCTCAATAGAGACTTTCCTACAGCCCAACTTATCTCTGGTAATTCCAGGTTTTCTTTCAAAACTTGGTTCAGGCCTGTTCCTCCTAGAAAGCACGCTATTACCACTCTCTCGAGACTGGCTTACTTCAGAGCTATCTACTTTACAAGGTTCAAAAGGTTTTGCTCTGACCTGGTTCTGGCAGCTTTTAACTCTGGGGAACTCCACTGACTCCAAGTCTATGTCCAAGAATCCTGAGTCTGGCTCGGGGTCTCTTCCAGGGTCCACTCTCCCCTCCTGATCTCCCATGGATCTGGATCAGCCAAGTCTCTCTCTTGGAGCTGAGCTCTGCCTGGGTCTCTTCCTGGACCACCCACAGGAACTCTCCTTTCAACTCCACCTCCGGTCCTTGTAACTCCTTTCCTCCTCCTTTCTCCGGTTCTGTCCTTGGTTCCCCTTTCACTTCCCCTACTAACTGCTGCTTCCTGGTTATGAGTGCAGGGGGGCCCAATCCGGTCTGACTCCGCCCACCTCCCTGATTGGCTAGGTCTCTGGGTTAGCCTAGAACTAGGGTGTGGTTCTTTCCCTGCTCTTCTTTGCAGAGAAGGTTCATGTGCTGAAATCTTAACCCCTTCCTGTCCTGTATCCATAAACATATGAGGTGACAGAAGGTGTTTTAAACCCTTTTTCTTCTCTTTCTGAGCCTCTGCATTGTCACAATGGGTTCAATGTTCCCTCTAATTTTCTGTAGGCTGTGTGCGCATAAAATATCAGCTGTGTGCAGCTTTTGAAGGAAGGTTAAATTTTTGTACGCACATAACGACACTCGGAGTTATATACTTTAAAATTTGACTACACGTCAGAATACAGTATGTACACCACATTGATTTTAATCAAATTAAATGAAAATAGATGATTACTAAAGGAAGCGGGAAATTCCTAGTAATTGCAATCATAACTTTTAAATTTTAAGATGTCTGTGTTGTTTTCTATCAGAATCAGAGCCGTAATTTTTGTGCGCTCTGTTGTAAAGTATGTGCGCTCGCTCGGCGAGGTGTGTGCGTGCGCACACGCGCACAGCTTAGAGGGAACAGTGGGTGGGTTAACCCTATCCTGGTGACCACAGCAGACTGTTTGTGTGGTGACTTGCAGTCCTTCTGCAGCCAGCTAGGGGTTTGCTAGCAGCTGTAGCCCACTGGTTACTTCACTGCCAGTGGAGCCAGAGGTCATGGGTTCAAACCCACAGTGGGGTTATTTGATAGGGCTGTCCAAAGCATTATCTATTTTTAATGTACATTAGTGCTGCCAGCAAAAACACCCTCAGCGTACTGTACCCATAAGGTGCCTCAGAGGGCGCCCTATAGGGCACCTTATGGTTACCGTCCATATAAGGTGCACTATACAGTATCCTATGAAGCGACTGATAGGGTGCCCTATAGGGGACATTATAGGGTGCCGTGGCGGATAGTGCACTTTATAATGTGCCCTATGGAGTGCCTTATAGGGTGCCTTATGCGGCACCTTAGGTTACGGCACATGAGGGTGTGTTTTATGGCAGCAATTAATAAAATACAAATAAAGTGCCGCAGGAAACAATACTTACATGTCAAAGCTGATGCCTCAGCCAGCCTTACGTATTAGGCACACTGGGGATCAAACTCATGACCCCTGTATCATCAGTCAGTGCCTTAACCATTGTGCTACACTGCTGTTCCTCCTTGCATCTCAGCGCACCTACTTAAGATTTCCATGCATTTAAATGCACAGTGCTACCATCAGAAACAGTGCTATGACCTTGCTGTGCCTCATAGGGCACCCTATATGGCGCCCTATAGGCCACCCTTTAAGCAACATTGTAGGGTGCCGTGGCGGACAGTGCACTTTAAAATGTGCCCTCTGGGGTGCCTTATGGGGTGCCTTATGCAGCACCTTATGTTACAGCGCTTTGAGAGAGTGCGTTTGCTAGCAGCAGTAATTAAAATAAAATTAAAAAGCCTCATAATGCAATATTACACATAAATGGTAGTGCCTCAGCCAGCCTTATTCATTGGGCACAGTGGGGGATTGAACCCATGACCCCTGCACCATCTGTCAGTGTCTTCACCATTGCACTGCAGCCCTGTTCTTCTGTTTGCACATCAGCGCGCCTGCTTACGCTTCCCGTGCGTGTTACTCGTGCGCTAATGTGCACGGCGCACAAGAGCGCACTCGCTAATCCCGTTTTGCTATTTTTGACTGGACCGCCCACACCTTATATGGCATCCTGCAGACTAATGCGGCGCGCACGTTAAGAAACTTTAGTAAACATACCCCTAAATTATAACTCATTTTTATTTTGTTGTTATAAACTGCGTTACGGTTCTTGCTTTTTCTTTTTCAACATATATTTTGCATCCACAGAACTGCCTTCAACAGTGGGTACAGAGCAGAACCAGGACATTCACCCACAGAACTCAATATCTTAAAAAAGAAAAAAATCTGATTCTGATCATCTCACTAACAACAACAATAAACATTCTCCAGTACCAGGCATATTGTGAACTAATACAAAACCCTACAACAAAGTCACTGAGTATCTATAGAGCAAATCTACCATACCATACCATATCAGCACCAACTTCCAAAACTCACATAAGGAGCCCAGCCAAAAAAAGCATCACTGTAAAAACTACAGTGGGCCTTGGAACATCCATACACCTATTTGAAAAGCTGAACAAGTCAAATGACCACAGTACAGTATAGATCTTTATGTACAAACTCCATGTTAACAGAACACCTGGCCTCAGTCACACACTCTGAACACAGACCCTCATCAAGTACAGAATAAGTGACTTACAATCTAAAGTAAAAATAAAAATATGTAGACAAAATTTAAACTGAAACCTTAAGAAGCTAGACTGCGCATGCAGTGCAACATCAGATAAATAAGAGATGCAGTTCCCCCACAGTGTGTAAAATATAAAGATAGCACAAAGTCCAATCGCTAAAATGAAATAAAATTATTTTTTCTACCTTTGTTGTCTGATCATTTATTCTCTGATCATGCTGGTCCCGATCTGAGGCTTCTGCTTTCCTGTCTTCTCTTAGCTCTCTTTCTGTGGTCTATGGTCCATCTGCCATTTCTTATCTCTTCTTTTGTTTTCTTCACTTCTTTCCATCAGCCTATTTCCAGTCCCAGTAACCCTTCCCAGTATCAGCCCCTTTTCAGTTCTCCCTCCCAGTACCTTCCAATGTCAACTTGCATTCCCATGACTGCTACTGGTGTTCATTCCCTTCCAGTCCCCCTCCTTCCCCACTGTCCAGCTCCTTCTAGTCCAAATACCATGGCACCCCTCCCAGCATCCACTCCCTTCCAGTCCCATTCTCCCATCCCCCCGCATCAGTCCATTTGTAGCCCTAACCCCCAGTTTTCTTCCAGGGCCAGCAGCTCTATCCTCCCCTCCCTACTATCAGCCCATTCCCAGTTGAAGCCCCCAAATCAGCTCACTTCCAGTGCTAGTCCCCCCTCAACCCCATTACCAGTGCTAGGCTCTCCTAATCAGCCCATTACCAGCCCTACACCCCCATCAGCCCATTACCAGTCCTAGCCTCCACTAATCAGCCCATTTCCAGTCCTAGCCCCCCTGATCAGCTCATTTCCAATGCTAGCCCCCCCATCAGTCCATTACCAGTCCTACCCCCATCAGCCCATTACCAGTCCTAGCCTACTCTAATCAGCTCATTTCCAGTGCTAGTCCCCCCTTAGCCCATTACCAGTACTAGTCCCCCTAATCAGCCCATTACCAATCCCAGAACCCCCCTCAATCAGTCCATTCCCAGTCCTAGCCTTCCCTAATCAACCCATTACCAGTCCTAGCCCCCTCCTGATCTGCCCATTACCAGTCTAGTCCCCCATCAGCCCATTATAATCCTAACTTGCACTTTCTCTCCCCTTTGCCCAGCATTTATCCCGTCTGTCCAGTATGTCCCCGTCTCTCCCCTTTGTCCAGCATTTGCCCCCCTGTCTCTCCCCTTTGTCTAGTACTTGTCCCCTTGTCTCCCCCTTTGTCCAGCACGTGTTCCCCTGTCTCCCCCTTTGTCCACCCTGTCTCTCACCTTTGCCTCTCCTTGTCCTCCTCCTGTCCCCACTCCCTCCACCTGCACCTCTCATTCGGCGGCAGCGGGGGCACTCCGGCTGTTTTTATTTTAGATTTTGCCGCCTCTGGCCTGCTTCTGTCTTCCCACCGCATTTTTTTCCTTGCAGAAAAAAAGAAAGGCGTCGGGAAGGCAGAGGCAGGCCAGAGGTGGCAAAATCTAAAATAAAAACAACCGGAGTGCTACCGCCGCAAAACTCAGCCTGATCGCTTGCAGGGTTCCTGCAAGCGATCAGGCTGATTTGTCCGATGCCGGCGGCACTCCGGCTCTGTTTTAATTTTAGATTTTGCAGCCTCTGGCCTGCCTCTGCCTTCCCACGTGGGAAATCAGAGGCAGGCCAGAGGCTGCAAAATCTAAAATTAAAACAGATCCGGAGTACCGGCGTCGGAGTGCCACCCCCAACGGAGTGCCAACTGAGGCGATCGTCTCAGGTGGCCTAATGGAAGAACCGCCCCTGCGGGCGCAGAAGTCATGCTATCATCTTTTTAGACATGTTTGCAGCACACTGATAGCGCACGACTTCAGCGTGGCTATGCAGAAAGGAGCTCATATGCAAATGAGCTACACATTAAACTGTGTGCAAAATGACAGCGTTAAACTGGGAAAACAAGTCAAATACATGTGCACAAGAAATCAGCGCTAGTTTGGCATGTTCTCCCAAAGAAACAGGCACCGCATGGCTAATTTGCATATCAGCCCCGACACTATTTTGATGGCATTGGGGGCTATTGCAGCATCAGGAAAAAGCCCTAATGCCATCAAAATACTGTTGGGGCCGGTGCCATGAGAGAAAGTCACTCCCAGGTGGTCTAGTGGCCCCAGAACCCCCTATCCCCATCCCACTTAAAAAGAAAACTAACCTGGTGGCCTAGCAGCCCCAGAACCCCCTCCCGGTATCTTTCAAAGCAGGAGCACCTCCTCCTCTCAGTCCACCATCTTGGGAAATGGCAGCTCCTGGCCCTGCATGGTACATCCTGGGATGTGGTGGGTGAGGTCAGACTGCCAGGATGCACCGTGCGGGGCCAGGCATTGCCATTTTCCAAGATGGCTGACTGAGAATGGGAATGCGTAGGCGGTGCTCCTGCTTTGAAAGATACCAAGAGCGGGTTCTGGGAGAGGGGGTTCTGGGGCCACTAGACCACCAGGTTAGGTTTCATGTAGGATGGGGAGTAGTGAATTCTGGGGACACTAGACCACCAGGTTAGGTTTGTTTGTTTTTTAAGAGGGATGAAGGGTGGGGGGTCCTGGTCAACAGACGACCAGGCTAGTTTTTATTAAGTGGAGTGGAGGATTCTGGGGTTGCTAGAGCAACAGGTTAGGTTTTTTTTAAGTGTGGTGTGGGGTGGTGGGATCGGGCTGTTAGACCACCAGGGAGTGACTTTCTGTTGGGGCAACAGCCCCCAACAGTATTTTGATGGCATCGGGGGCTTTTCCCAATGCTGCGATCGCCCCGGATGCCATCGAAATCCTGGTGGGGGCACGCTCTAGAGCAGGGGTCCTCAAACTACGGCCCGCAGGCCACATGCAGCCCGCCGAGGACATTTATCCGGCTCGCCGTGTGTTTTTGCCGCCGCTGCCTGTCCTCAGGGGCGGCTCTACCCAGGCCCGGCCCGTCCATTGAGCAAGAATGTTTTTTGCACAGGGCCCCACGTTTCAGGGGGCCCCGCGCAAAGAACATTCTGCTTTAAAAAAGCTGGCTGCTGCCGCTCTCCCTGCCCAGCTGAGCCCCTCTGCAACGGCTTTCAGATCCGCGAAGGGAGAGTGTCTTCCTCGCGTCTCTGTTAAGCCCGCAGGGGCTGATGGGAAATTTCCCATCTGCCCCTGCAGGCTTAACAGAGACGCGAGGGAGACACTCTCCCTTCGCGGATCTGAATTTTTGAAAGCCGTCGCAGAGGGGCTCAGCCCGGCAGGGAGAGCTCAGCCGGGCAGAGGGGGCTCCACGGGACACTCGATTCTGCTGCTGTTGCGGCGGCAGCGGCAGCAGCCAGCTTTTTTTTTTTTTTTTTTAAATTTTCCCTGGACCGATGTGGGGGGGTTAGGACTGGTAATGGGCTATGGAGAGGGTTAGGACTTGAGGTGGGGTTAGGACTTGAGGTTGGCTGTGGGTTGATGGGGTGGTTAGGACTGGTAATGGGCTATGGGGGGGTTAGGACTGGTAATGGGCTATGGGGGGGCTAGGAGTGGAAATGGGCTGATGGGGGGGTTAAGACTGGAGGTGGGCTGATGGGGTTAGGACTGGTAATGGGCTGTGGGCTGTTGGGGGGGTTAGGACTGGTAATGAGCTATGGGGAGGGCTAGGACTGGAAATGGGCTGATTGGGGGGGGAGTTAGGACTTGAGGTGGGCTGATGGGGTTAGGACTGGTAATGGGCTATGGGGGGTTAAGACTGGTAATGGGCTGTGGGCTGATGGGGGCTGTCTGGAAATGGGGTGATGGGGGTTAGGACTGGTAATGGGCTATGGAGGGGTTAGGACTGGTAATGGGTTATGGGGGGGCTAGGACTGGTAATGAGCTGATGGGGAGGGGTTAGGACGAGGTGGGCTGATGGGGTTAGGACTGGTAATGGGCTGTGGGCTGTTGGGGGATTAGGACTGGTAATGGGCTATGGGGGTTAAGACTGGTAATGGGCTGTGGGCTGATGGGGGCTGTCTGGAAATGGGGTGATGGGGGGTTAGGACTGGGAGTGGGTTGATGGGGGCTAGGACTGGTAATGGGTAGGGGGTTGCTAGGACTGGAAATGGGCTGGGTGGAAGGGGGGGCTTGAACTGCAAATAGCTGATAGGGAGGGGGGCTTGGAATGGAACTGGGCTGTGAGGGAAGGGAGCTAGGACTGGAAATGGGCTGATGGAGCAGCTAGGATAGGACTGGAAATGGGCTGTTGGGGGGAGCTAAGATTGGAAATGTGCTGTGGTGGGGGCTTGGATTGAAATGGACTCATGGAGGGGCTAGAACTGGAAGTAGGCTCATGGGGGGCTTGGACTGGAATTGGGCTGAGTGGAGGGGAGCTAGGATTTGACATGGGCTGATGGTGGGGCTAGGAAATGACTAGAAATGGGCTGATGGGGGGCTAGGATTGGAAATGAGCTGATGAAGGGACTCAGACTGGAAATGGATGGGGGAGCTAGGACTGGAAATGGGCTGATGCAGGGACTAGAAGGGAGTGGATGCTGGGTGAAGCTGGAACTAGAAGGGAGCTGATGTTGGGGGAGGATTAGAATGGGATGGGGCTGGGAGAGTAAAATGGAGAGGGGAAAAATATTTTGTGTGGGAGGGATGAAAAATCTACAATTGGCCGGGTATTGGGAGAGAGAGTAAGTGGGGATTGAGGATGGAGGGGTAAAATTTGAGTGGATGAAATAGGAATGAGGAAAGAGCAAAAGGAGAAAGATTAGTATGTTAAAGCAGATGTAGAGAGAGAGAATGGAAAAAAACTAGAAGAGAGAAGAAAGGACAAATGGACAGCAGACGATGGAGAGTTAGCAGAAAACACGAAGAAACCAGAAGAAAGTGGCTGGAGCAATTGCAACTGAAAAAAATGCACAAAAGGTAGAAAGATATCTCTTTATTTTGAATTTATTAACTGGAATATGAAAGCTCTGGGAAATGTGCATTATTAACGTCTGCGCTTTGTTTGGTACAAGAGGAAATTAATTTATAGTTTTATTTCTACAGTGTTGTTGTACATTCCAAGTTTGTTGATTTAACTTTACTTGTTCTTCATTTTAAATATTATATTTGTTCCCGTTTTGTTTTTTTACTTCAAAATAAAATATGTGCAGTGTGCATAGGAATTTGTTCATAGTTTTTTTTTAAACTATAGTCCGGCCCTCCAACGGTCTGAGGGACAGTGAACTGGCCCCCTGTTTAAAAAGTTTGAGGACCCCTGCTCTAGAGGTTAAAGCCACCCCTAGAGGTGTAGAGAGACTGGTGCTTAAACTGGTTGCAAAACCCTCTACGCCGATATCTGCATCGGGTAAGCAATCATTTGTATACCAGATTATTATGTGCAGTTCATTTGCCTGCAATATAAATACATTTAAATACTCATGGCGTTAATTGGGCACTAATTTTTCTATCACCATTTACACACGCGTGCATCTCTCTTCTGCATTTGATGTTAGCTTAAGTGTGCTTAAACGTGCTGTTTTCAGTGCTTAAAGGCCGCACTACTTTTCTGCATCGGCCTGTTAGTTCTTAAAATTCAGAAAAACAAAAAATAAAAATGAAGGAAAAGAAGTAAACAGATATGAACCAAACTGGAAAAGAGCAAAATAAAGAGAACCCCCCCCCCCAACAAAATAAGTAAAATAGTAACAACAGAAGTGTAAAGTGAGAAAAAAGGAAGGAAAAATTTTCCCTGGTTCCAAAAATTCTTTTCCTAGTGACTAAGGGGGATGTTTACTAAAATGAGGTAAGTTTTTGTACTTACTATGCATTATGTGCAAAAATAATGCCTGGATGTGCAAAGCCTGGGCACTGTCTGCAGTATGCCCAGAATCTACCCTGTAGTTAGTACACAGGGCAGATACCTACTATACAGGCCCGTGTTCCATGATTCCGCAGACAACGTGGGTGAGCCCACGCTACCTGTCAAGGCCCTGGCACAAAATAAGAAAAAATTTAAAAAACAGTGTTGTGCAGCGGCACAACCTAATCTCCTGCCACAGCAGACAAACCTCCCCATCTCCTCCCCAATCTGATCTCCCTCAAACAGGCCCAACTCCCGATCTAACCTCTCATGACCACTCACTTCCCAGTCCAATCCACCTAGAGGTCCCCCTGATCTGATCCCTCTGATAGTAAGCCCCCACAATCAAGCACCCACCAAGATCAGACTTACCCCCTAGAAAAGCCTTTCTGAAAAGAACCCCGACAATGTCATACCCTGACCCTCTCTCACCCCCTCCCAAACTCCCTGGGACTCTCCTGGTCATCTAGTGGACTAGGACAGGAGCAGTCCCCCTCTATTCTCCTCCTGTAGCTGCCAGAGTTCAAAATGGTATCTACGGCCCTAGCAGTAGTCTGATACTGACGCTAAGGGTCAATCTACCATATAGGGCAATAATATAATTACAGCTTACCTACTAATTAGCGTTCCTGAAGGAACTCCAGTCCAGTCCCGGATTCTGGGCTGTGCACCTCTTCCAGCAGCTTGGAGACTGAGCACGTCATCCTTTTGATGACCTCCACCTATATATACTGCTGGCACCTCCCACCAGCTCCAGTATCCTATTTACAGAGCAGACTCACAGGAGCAACAAATAAGAAGTTAAACAATTCTAACTCTAAAAAACCTACACTCCCCCTCCCCACCTGGAGGAACATCCCATTTCCCCCACACACTGAGGAGACCTACCTGTGAGTCTTCCAGCTACAGCGTTTATACAGAACAGACAGAAAGAAAGAGCGGAAGACAGGCCACCGACCTGCTTCCGTCTCCACCACCTTGCCGAGACCCCAAGCAAAAAGGAGTGCCCAGAGTCCCCCCACCGGCCTCCCGGCTGGGTTCGCCATACTGAAACTTCCATAAAAACCCTGAGGGAGGGATCCAGGAATGGACTGGAGTTCCTTCAGGAACGTTAATTAGCACGTAAGCTCTAATTATACTTTCCTTAGCATTCCCTCAGTCAGTCCCGGAATTCTGGGATGTAACAGAGCAGTACCATCAATGGGAGGGGCTGCGAGACTGGCCCTGAGGACTGCCCCCCGAAATGGGCAACACCTGCCGCCTGGACATCCAGACAATAATGCTTAGAAAAGGTATGCAGTGAGGACCATGTCGCTGCCCTACAGATTTCTGCTGGTGGCACCAGGCTAGATTCTGCCTAGGAAGCCGCCAGACCCCTCGTGGAATGCGCCCGCCAGCCTGCTGGTACTATCCAACCTTTCAACACATAGGCTGACGCAATAGCTTTTTTGATCCAACAGGAAATAGAGGTCTTGGCCGCCACCTCCCCTTTTTATGGCCCCCCAAACAACACAAACAACTGATCGGGTCTATGGAATGGCTCCATCCTCTTCAGATACTGCCTCAGGATTCTACGGACATCCAGATGGCACAGGCGAGAGTCCACGGTTTCCTCCCCCATGCTAGGCAGCGCCAGAAGGAAGAGCAGCTGGTTCATGTGGAATTCTGACACCACCTTGGACAAGAATGAAGGAACCGGTTGCTGCACCACCTTGTCCTTGGAAAAGTGAAGAAACGGAGGCCAACAGGAAAGGGCCTGCAACTCCGAAATTCTTCTAGCAGAGCAAATCGCCACCAGGATCACCATCGTTAACATCAAGTCCTTCAGAGAGGCCCGAGTGAGAGGCTCAAAGGGCTACCCCATGAGCGCTTCCAGGACCAAGTTAAGCTCCCAGGGAGGAACCACTACTCTACGTGGTGGTCGAAGTTGCTTCACTACTTTCAGAAAACAAACTACATCTGAGTGCCCTCCTAGCAAACCTCCTTGTACCCTTCCATGATAGCAAGAAATGGCTGCCAGGTGAACCCTTAGAGAACTGTCAGCTAAACCTTTTTCAAAACCAGCCTGTAAAAATGCTAAAATGTCCGGAAGGGACGCAGAGGCTGGGCGGCACTACCTTGCTGAGCACCAACCCTCAATTATAAGCCACACTCTGACGTAAGAGAGAGGGTGGATCTTTTCCAGGTTTTCAGCATGGTTGCAACCACTGAGCCCGAGTAGCCCCTCTTTAGCAACCTCGCCTTTTCAAGAGCCATGCCGTAAGCGAGAACTGACCCACCTGACCTAGCTCTCCTTAGTTGTTTCTCCAGTGAGCCCAGAGTCCTGGCTCACTGCTACCTCCAGCAGCTTGGAGAATGAGCATACTGGAGGTAGTGGGAGGTGCCAGCAGTATATACAGATGGATGTCATCAAAATGATGATGTGCTCAGTCTCCAAGCTGCTGGAAGAGTTGGAAAACTCTGAATTCTGGGACTGGACTGGAGGAACACTAAGGAACACTCCTTATATGGCAGATTGACTCTGGTAGTAGTAGTAATGTGAGACTATAGCTAGGGGTCAAGAAAGCTATTTTGAATCTTGGAGGCTCCAGGGCAAGAGCAGAGGGGGACCACTCGTGTTGTAGACAACCAGGGAAATCCCCATATGAGATCCTGGGGGGAGGGAGTCAGGATGAGGAGAGCAGAGGTATAATGTTGGGCGGCTTCTCTTTAGTGGGGGCTTCTGTGGGAGAGCTTATTTTGGGTAAATTTGATTGTGGAAAGGGGGATGTGATGGGGGATTCTTGGAGGGATTAGACAGGGATGCTTGCAGGGGTGGGATGAGATCAGGAGGACTGTCAAGGGGGGATTGGATTGGCAGGAGTTGTGATCTTGAGGGCAGGTACTCATGGGGGGGGCTGGGTGATAGCAGCTATTGCCTTTTTTTCTGGTATTTGGAAGCTGCTGTGCTATCAGACTGCCAGTCTTACAGCTGTGCGTAAAGCCGCTTACTGAGGTAGCATTCAGTGCAGACATGCTAGCGGCAATCTTGACATTGTAACAGAGCACACAACAGCTGTCATTTATGGCCATGCCCAATCTCCACACAGATCCCAATCCAATTGTGCTCCAATCTGCTTCAGGCACTTATTGTGGGATTTTTACTGTGCAGTGGCTGTTAGCATGAGTCCATGCCAATGTCTACTGCACATTGTAAGTGCTTAATACATTTTAGCAAACATGCCCATAAGTTTTATACATATATTTCCACCTCTAGGCTTAATCACAATTTAAGAATCTGATGAAGTTATGTGCAAATGACAGCTTGCAAAATATTCAGTGAAAAGAACATTTAGTTGTTTGCATGGGAATCCATGATGGCGAACCGAACCTGTATGTAAGGTCAAAAGGCAGTAATACATGGTGCAGGGGGTTGCTAAAAGCCTCTCCAGTCTCTGAAGATCATATGCCTTCAGAGTTAAAGGTGCGCCAAGAATCAAAACCACAGTTGCACCAGGAACATTTCAGCCCATCCAGTGAAATTGGCTTTGGAGTTTTTGAGGGCCCAAAGTGGATTTTCAGATCTGCTTTGAATCTTTTTTTGGCTGTTGTTTACTGTAAAAAATAACGATGTGTGGAGCCCTTTTGTTAAACCTCTTACTGGGTTTGCTGAAACTGTTCAGCGAGCCTGTTTTAAATAAATTAGCATATCTCTGTTCAGCAGCACACAGAAGTAGACTCTTGAACAGGTTCCATATACCAGGACCAAAATCAAATTCTCACTTTGACTTTCAAAATATAACAAGACGTTCCACAAAGAACAAACAGCCTAATTTCATGACATGGGCATGTGCACTCATATCCCAGGTATAAGTGGGCCCCCCCCCCAAATAATCCTCTTGTCCCCTCTGATGTCATCAAAATTTGGTATAGATGGGACATCAAACATAAATATTAAGGATATGCACACACACATACACCCACCAAGCTTCTCAAACTTGTCCTTGGGATCAAATGATTTGGTTTTCAGGATATCCATATGTTGGGTTTCTGATGAATGCAAATTTATCTCCTGGGGAAGGGAAAGGAGATGGCAGTGGGAGTGTACTATCGACCGCCTAGCCAGAGTGAACAAATGTATCAGAGGGGAAGCCATTTTGGACCTAGTCTTTAGTGGAACACAAGATCTGGTGCAAGAGATAAGGGTTTCGGGGCCACTTGGCAATAGTGATCATAGCATGATCACGTTTGGTTTAATAAATGGAAGAAGGATGGTAAGGAAATTCACAGTACTACCTTTTAACTTTCAAAAGGGAGATATGATAAAATGAGGAAAATAGTTACCGTATATACTCGAGTATAAGCCGAGTTTTTCAGCACATTTTTTGTGCTGAAAAACGGCCCCCTCGGCTTATACTCGAGTCAACGTCTCTGCGCATAAGTTGCTGCCCCTGCCGAGTCCGCTTCTCGGCAGCGGCAAACTCACCGACTCCTTCTTCTGCAGCCGCGGCTCCCTGCCTCTTAGGGAACCGCGGCTGTGCTTGTAAAATCATCTCGGAGCCCTTCCTGTCTTGACGGGCTCCGTGCAGCATTGTCCCGCCTCCAAAACTTCCTTTAGAGGCGGGACAATGCTGCACGGAGCCCGTCAAGACAGGAAGGGCTCCGAGATGATTTTACAAGCACAGCCGCGGTTCCCTAAGAGGCAGGGAGCCGCGGCTGCAGAAGAAGGAGTCGGTGAGTTTGCCGCTGCCGAGAAGCGGACTCGGCAGCGGCAGCAACTTCTGCCCCCCTCCCTCCACCCATATCAGCTCCCTCCCTCCATGGTCAGCCCCCCTCCCTCCCTATCAACTCCCTCCATGTCAGCCCCCCTCCCTCCCTATTAACTCCCTCCCTCCATGTCAGCTCCCTCCCGTCTTCTGCAGCCGCGGCTCCCTGCCTCTTAGGGCACCGCGGCGGGGCTTTTAAAATCATCTCGGAGCCCTTCCGGTCTTGACGGGCTCCGTGCAGCATTGTCCCGCCTCTAAAGGAAGTTTTGGAGGCGGGACAATGCTCACAGAGCCCGTCAAGACAGGAAGGGCTCCGAGATGATTTTAAAAGCACAGCCGCGGTTCCCTAAGAGGCAGGGAGCCGCGGCTGCAGAAGAAGGGAGGGAGCTGATATGGATGGATGGAGGGAGGGGGGCTGACAGGGAGGGAGGGAGGGAGGGAGCTGATATGGATGGAGGGAGGGAGGGAGGGAGGGAGGGGGCTGACATGGAGGGAGGGAGCTGTTAGGGAGGGAGGGAGCTGATATGGATGGAGGGAGGGGGGCTGATATGGATGGAGGGAGCTGATATGGATGGAGGGAGGGGAGCTGATATGGATGGATGGAGGGAGGGGGGCTGATATGGATGGAGGGAGCTGATATGGATGGAGGGAGGGCGGCTGACATGGAGGGATGGAGGGGGCTGATATGGATGGATTGGGGAGGCGGGCTGACATGGAGGGAGGGAGCTGATAGGGAGGGAGGGAGGGAGGGAGGGCTGGCTCTGCCGGGCAGGGGGGGCCCTGCGGGACATGCGATTTTGCCGCGGCTGAGGGGGGGGGTTAGGACTGGTAATGTGCTGTGGGCTGGGGGGGGGGGTTAGAACTGGTAATGTGCTGTGGGCTGGGGGGGTTAGAACTGGTAATGTGCTGTGGGCTGGGGGGGTTTAGGACTGGTAATGTGCTGAGGAGGAGAACTCCAGTTTTGAAGGATTTTAGCTCTTGTGTGTTAGCTTGGTTGCTGATTAAGCTAAGGTTGATGTACTTTTAAAGATACGGTATTTTTGATACCATATTGTTTTTGTTGACCCCATTTTCCACTTACAGAGCTATTTTACTGTTTTTCGTTTAAATAAATATTCATGTAATTTTATTGGTCTCTATCTTTATTTTTTACATTGACTAGTAGGTGCCTCATTTCCCACCCTCGGCTTATACTCGAGTCAATAGTTTTGCCCAGTTTTTTGTGGTAAAATTAGGTACCTCGGCTTATATTCGGGTCGGCTTATACTCGAGTATATACGGTAAGAAAAAAACTAGGAGCAGTTGCAAAGGTTAAAGATTTACATTAAGCATGGGTGCTGTTTAAAAATACTATCTTGGAAGCCCAGACCAGCTGTATTCCATGCTTTAAGAAAAGTGGAAGGAAGTCCAAAAAACTGCCAGCATGGTTTAAAGGTGAGGTCAGAGAGGCTGATTTTGCCAAAAAGCATCTTTCAGGAAATGGAAAAAGGAGCCAAATGACGAAAACTGGAAACAACATAAGCACTAGCATGTTAAATGCAAGGTATTGATAAGGCAGGCAAAGAGGGAATTTGAGAAGCTTGCTGTAGAAGCAAAAACACATAATAAAGACTTTTCCAAGTACATTTGTAGCAAAAAACCTGTGAGAGAGTCAGTAGGACCATTAGATGATAGAGGGGTAAAAGGGGCACTAAGAGGAGACAAGGCGATAGCGGACAGACTGAATGAATTCTTTGCTTTGGTCTTTACTGAGGAAGATGTAGGGATGTTACCCATGAATGAAATGATATTTAAAGGTGATGCCGCAGAAGAATTAAAAGAAATATCACTACACTGGGAAGATGTATTACAACTATTTGATAAACTGAAGAGTAGTAAATCACCCGGTATATATCCAAGGATATTGAAAGAACTGAAATATGAGATTGCAGACCTACTATTAGCAATCTGTGAACTATCATTAAAATCATCTGTACTATCTGAAGATTAGAAGATGGCCAATGTAATGCCAATTTTTAAAAAGGGTTCCAGGGGTGATATGGGAAACTACAGACCAGTGGGCCTAACGTCAGTACCAGTAAAAATGGTATAAACTATTATAAAGAACAAACTTACTGAACATGTAGATAGTCATTGCTTAATGGGAGACAGCCAACACAGCTTTAGCCAAGGAAGGTCTTGTCTTACTTAAATCTGTCATGTTTTTTTGAAAGTGTGAATAAACAGGTAGCCAAAGGTGAGTCTGTTATATAGTGTATCTGGATTTTCAGAAAGCGTTTGACAAGGTCCCTCATAAGAGACATTTGGCAAAATTAAAAAGTCATGGGATAGGAGAAAGTGTATTATTGTGGATCAGGAACTGGTTAAAAGGTAGAAAGCCAAATGGACAATGTTCCCAATGGAGAAAGGTGAATAGTAGAGTACCCTAGGGATTTGTACTGGGTCTGCTGCTTTTTAACATATTCGTAAATGATCTGGAAATGGGAATAATGAGTGAGGTAATCAAATTTGCAGATGACATAAAATTATTCAAAATTGTTAAAACCCACTGGGCATCCAAATGGCAGATGAAATTTAATGTGGACAAGTGCAAAGTTATGCTCCTAGGAAAAAACAACCTAAACTATGGTTACACGTTGCAAGGTTCCACATTAGGAACCACCACCCAGGAAAAAGATTTAGGCGTCATCGTGGATAACATGTTGAAACCCTCTGCCCAGAGTACAGCAGCGGCTAAGAGAGCAAATAGAATGCTAGGAATCATAAGGATAGGAATGGAGAATAAAAGAAAGGATATTACAATGCCTCTGTTTCGTTCCATGGTTCGACCGCACCTTGAATATTATGTGCAATTCTGGTTGCCGTATTTTAAAAAAGGATATAGCGCTATTAGAAAAGGTACAGAGAAGAGCCACCAAAATGGTAAAGAGGATGGAAGGATACTCCTATGAAGAGAGGCTAAAAAGGTTAGGGCTCTTCAACCTGGAAAAGAGACGGCTGAGGGGAGATATGATAGAGGTCTATAAATTAATGAACGGAGTGGAACGGGTAAATGTAGATCAATTGTTTATGCCATCAAAATATAGAAAGACTAGGGGACATGCAATGAAGCTACAGTGTAACCTATTTAAGACTAATAAGAGAAAATAGTTTGTAGCCAGGTTTAAAAAAGGTTTGAACAAGTTCGTGGAGGAAAGATCCATAAACCATTATTAAAGGGGACCCAGGATATCCACTGCTTGCCCCAATAAAAGCATTGTGGAACCTGTATCTTTTAGGAAAACTGCTACGTACTTGTGACCTGCATTGGCCACTGTTGCAAACAGGATACTGGGCTTGATGGACCTTGGTCTGACCCAGTATAACATATCTTATGTTCTTATGCATATTTATTGTGGATATCCTAAAAACTACTGAATTCAGTGTCCCAAGCAGGGCTGGCCCCAGAATTGGTTCAAGGTGTTGGCACCCTCGGCAAATCTTAAGCCTTATGCCCCCAACCCCGGCTATCAGAATCTATTGTTTATCTCTGAATGCCCTGTTCTTTGCCACCCCCAGAAGCTGCCGCCTAGGCGACTGCCTGGTTTGGCTTATGGTGGGGCCGCCTCTGGCCCAAGGATAGATTTGAGAACCCTGCCATTGACCTTCTTCCTTTGGAAAATATGCTAAGAAAAGAAAAAAAAAGGTTACTTTTAATATTCATTCCACTGAATACTGAAGCATTTCAGTTTAATATTTCAGCATGGATAAGCCATTTCACCAGTATAGCTCAGGCCACAGACCCTTCCGTACAGACATTCATTAAAAGCCATTAGCATGACCAGCAAAGCCTGACGTGGAAAGCCATTGCATTTCCACTCACTCCAGTCACACAAAAACATGCAACCCACACAACAGCTCACACTTTCACTTGTCTTGCGGGGCTGTAAACTGGTTGCAAGGTGAGGGTGGTATCCTGAACAAATACAAACATCCGGGCAGCTCGCTGCAGCCAAAAGGAGTTACAGAGACTTCAGTGAACACTTTCCCTCATCTCAGACTGCCATTCACTTCTCCAGCCTAATCTCACTGGCGTGTCCCCATCTCCCTTCGCTTGGCCCTTAATTTACCTTTCACCCTTTTCAACCCTTCAGACCCAACTGGAGTCAGCTGTCACCGCCCTTCCCCCGTAATATCAATAAAGAAATAACGGTTTTAAACTTACCAAGTCAACTTTAACATTGTCATAGGGAAATTAGGTTGTAAAATTGTATCTACAATGCTAAAATGCAAACATAGTCAACAGCAGCTAATTCTAGTATTCATCTGATTTTTTTAAACTTTGTATTTATTCACATTTAATCAACTTTGCAAGCAGAAAAATATTAGCTTCAAAGTTAACAAACCCCGGTCTAAACAATCCTAGGAAATAAAAAAATAAATGTAAAGAAATAAGACATACTAAGAAATATCCCAAGGACAAGGAGAAAATGGAAATAAATTCTACCTAAGAAACACATTTTTTAGGGGAGACCCCCCCCCCCGACCCACCCTCTCCTTTAACATAATCCTGTACTATATCAAGTCCATCAACCATCTTCAAAAGCCTTCAGCCCCTGGACATTTCTTAAAGCCCTATTTAGTAAAGCGTGGTAAGGGTTTGTAGTTAGCGTTGTGTTCACTGTCATGCTGACGGCAGAGGATGAGCCCAGCATCTCTGCAGATGGTAAACTCAGAGACAGTACCTACACCGCACACTAACTGCATTGCACACAACAGGGATGCAGTTAACACCATCTAGTTAACACGCAGTAACTACTTCTGCTGGAACCATAAGGCATAATCCCTGTCCGTTCCTTGCCCCATTCCATGTTTTGCAGTTAATGTGGGAATTAACTCACGCTGTCCAACCGCTGGGCTAACAGCGTGGGCGCCTGTTAATAAGTGCACTAATTCCCATGTTAATTGCTTAGCACATTTTTTGTAAATAGGGCCCTTAAAATCTAATAGGAAACTGTCCTGACCTCACGAAGGTTTTACTTTCAAAAGCGAGCTTACAAGTGTATTAACAGTCCAGTCAAAAGGTAGCACATTGTTTTCCTTTTTATTTAACTATAATAGAAATCTTAGGGGTCTGTTTACTAAACCGAATTAGGCTTAAGTGGCTAATGCGGCAAAAACGTGCCGATAACATTGCATTAGCTGTAAAAGCCAGGTGGTAAATGTTGGGGACATGCACGACATTTCCTAGCAAATAGCGTATCAAATTACTAAGAACATGGCCCAGCAGCACCGTGGATGCTACTAATGCCGCTCATTAAGGTTAGCATTAGTTGTAACCATATGATCTGCGACACGCATTCTGCACGCTGCTGACACCCTTGCAGACATGCTCACTCTCACCCCATCCCAACGCCCCAGAAACTAGCGCGGGGTCGGCAGATAGTGCAGGAAATCACTGCACTCTCTGCATTTCCTCTCTGCTATCTGTTAACACAGCTCGGTAGTGCCAGCTAGCTGCCGCATTAACAGTTAGGGCAGCTTAGGAAACATCCTTCCTGTTATGAGGGATCAAAGAAAACATTAAACATCAGATATAACATGTAAACATTTAGCAAGAAATGGGTTCCTAAATTCAGTCTCTGTCTCATAGCCAAAAGCTCTTCTGGTGAATCCATGCTGCCTCGGATCCTGTAATCCGCTGGACTCCAGAAACCTCACTATTTTCTCTTTCAGCAGCGTTTCCAATAATTTACTCACCACCGAAGTTAAACTAACCGGCCTGTAGTTTTCAACCACATCCTTACTTCCCCTTTTGTGTAAAGGCACCACATGAGCCTCTCTCCAGTCCTTTGGCACCACTCCTGACTCCAACGAGGCATTGAAAAGGTCAGTCAGTGGAGTTGCTAGAACGTCCCCAAGTTCCCTCAGTATTCTAGGGTGTATCCCATCCGGTCCCATCGCTTTGTCTACTTTAAGTTGAGCTAGTTTCTCACGAAAAAAGCATGGGACCAACACAGAGGATCTCTAAAGGTAAAAAGTGGACTGTTGTAGTTGTTGTTATGGAAGGACAGACTAGATAGGCCATGTGGTCTTTTTCTGTCATCATGTTTCTATGTTTCTATGCCTGTCTTGTGTAGCTCTGCATAGATCAGGAAAAATCCAAATCGTCAAACTCCAGAAAAGAGGGTTCCTTTGGTGAAACGACATGCATGGAACATGCTCGTTATCTTGCAGAAAACCAAAGATATTACAAGAGTCAGACTGCTAATCTCTCTCTCTCTCTCTCTCACTGGAATGTTTAATAGATCCTGAGAGATTCAAGCTGCCCACAGAGAATCCATCTCCATTCTCTGCACCCTGAGACCCTGATGATCCTTGTGGGGATACAGGGATCAGCGAAGCTCGGAATTTCCCACAGATATTGTTTAAGCCATTGTGAGGGGGAAGAGAGGCACAGAGAGCTTAGGGAAGTTCAAAAGCCATATACAAGGCGAAATGCCCTCACACGACCCTCACTCCGCTCCAGCACTATCTGGATATTTCCGGAGAGTTTAGAGGTCATTTTCAGTGGCACAGCTGGGGGACTTTTACGTTGAGCAGATATCCCTAAATGTTTAAATCCCTTTGAATACTGGCCTGAAGGTCTTTAATAAACCAAATTTCTTTGTTGATTTTTCCAGAAAGAACAGACACGAACTGATACTTCTACTAAGGAAGTATTTACTAAACGGCATTAGCTGTTAATGCGGAGACAGCGCTTGCCAAACACACTGTGTCAACGGTTAATGCAAGGCAATGGCAAATAGAGCAGCAGTTTCCTGCGCCCTCTGCAGACCATGCAATAGCTGCGCTAGGCTGGGTACAGGCGGAAAGTGGGCATGATTATAATGAGCAGTTACTGCGAGCATCAACAGTGTGCAGTAACTACACATTTTTCTGACAATGCAGGTGCAGCTATCGCCACCTCCATTATTAGCTGCACTCCGGCTGCTGTCTGACCGTGCTCACTGCAACTTTGGAGTGACAGCTTTAGCTGCAAAAGCTTAACGCGCTTTAGTAAACATGCCCCTTAGTGTTAAGAATGACAACAATTGCAATTTACTGAGTCATTTCCCAAGTAACTCCTAGAATGAGACGACTAGGTGTCACCCTGACCATCATCCATTCTGCACAAGCACTTCCCACATTCCTCTCTGCCTTCCCCTTTCCTTCTGTGCCCAGCGAGACTGCTTTCAGTGACTTTGATGAATCTGCCCCCATGACCAGCTAGCCCCAAAGGGTGCAAAGCAGTTGCCAGCAAGCTAGCCCCTGTGCTGAAGACGCCGTACATCACGACACAGTGATTAGAGCTGACAGATGGAACTTATTCCATGCCAGTCAGGCGACGTGTTGAAATCTCAGCCCTGTGCAGCACAAGCACATTCCCAGCTTTGATCGCTTGCAGAGATGGCGAGACAAGACAGCTTTTGGCTAGGCTTAAAACAAAACAGAGCTGTATGAAATTTACCAAAAGTGACTTTGCAGAAAGGCTGCAGCAATCTGGTTTATTTTATTACACCGCTGTTTATTATGGGCTTGCGGTGAGTAGCATAACATTAGATCATAAGGCAGTCAACTCACTGCACTGACAGGACAACTAGCAAATAACGGTCTAAGAAACTAAAATATGTTGGTGATTCAAATATATGGGTAAGGGTGTACTATTCCATTTACTATACAGAGTGTGCATAAAGTCTTTGTGCAACTTTAAACTTTAATAACTTCAAATGAAAAGAGATAAACATTTGTGAACTCAAAACTGACAACACTAATTCATAAAAAACTGCAAGAATTACGCTTTTATATGCCATCTACATTGCGCTTCTATCATGTGTACCTTCAAAGTTATTAAAGTTTAAATTTGCACAAGGACTTCATGTATACTACTACTACTGAGCATTTGTATAGTCTACAAGACGTACGCAGTGCTGCACAGACACATGTAAAAGATGGTCCCTGCTCATCGGAGCTTGCAATCTAGTCAAGACAGACAACACAGTAGCTGTAGACACAGGATACATCTAGCGGGAATGGTAAGGAAACACAAAAGAGATCAGGTGGGTCAAGATCCAAAAGCAGCAGCAAAGAGGTGAGTTTTCAACCTGGATTTGAAAAGGGTCAGAGAGGGCGCCTGATGTACAGACTCAGGTAGTTTGTTCCAGGCATAAGGAGCAGCAAGGTGAAAGGAGCGAAGTCTGGAGTTAGCAACAGAAGAGAAGGGCACAGAGAGAAGCGATTTGCAAGAAGAGCGGAGTTCCCAAAGAAGCGTGTAGGGAGAGATAAGAAAGGAAAGGTAGTGAGGAGCTGCAGAGTGAGTGTACTTATAGGTCAGCAGGAGAAGTTTGAACTGGGTGAGGAAACAGAAAGGAAGCCAATGAAGTGACTTCAGAAGAGGGGTAATATGAGCATGACGAGGCTGGCAAAAGTTTAGCCACACAGCAGAGATTTGAACAGATTGAAGGGGACAGAGATGATTCAGAGCGAGACCAGCAAGGAGTAGGTTACAATAGTCAAGATGGGAGGTGATTAAAGAGTGGATAAGTATCTTAGTACTGTGTTCAGAAAGAAATGGGTGGATTTTGTTGATGTTATAATTATTTATTTAACCAGTTTTATATACCACCTTATCCTTCAATCAAAGTGGTTTACATTATGTAATTACTACAAGCAGGTACTGGATACATTCCCTTGTCCCCAAAGGGCTCACAATCTATTTGTACCTGAGGCAACTGAGGGTTAAGTGGCTTGCCCAAGGCCACAAGGAGTGCCTATTGGACTAGAAACCCCAGTCCCTCCGGCCTGAGATTGCTCTCCTCAGGTGGGACTTGAGCCCCCAGCCCTCTGGTCTGAGGTACCATGTCCTAACCACTAGGCCCACTCCTCCCAGGTACCTGATATAGAGAAAGAAATGGCAGGTCTTGGCTATCAGATGGATGTGTGTGGAGAAGGTGAGAGAGGAGTCAAATATGACCCCAAAGTTGTGAGCTGAGAAAATAGGGAGGAGTAGAGAGTTATCTACAGACTGAGAAAGGAGGACATCTAAGCAGCAATGTCAGAAAGGCAGGCAGAAATCTGGACCTGGACTGCTGGAGAGATTTCAGGTGTAGAGAGATAGATCTGTGAGTCATCAGCATAGAGATGGTACTGAAGAAATGAGTGCACCAAGGTACTGGGTATAGAGAGAAAAAAGGAGGGGACCCAAGACAGATCCTTGGGGTACACCAACCGAGGTGGGATAGCAGCAGAGGAGAAGCCACCAGAACAAACAATGAAAGAGCGATGGGAGAGATAAGAGGAGAACCAGGATAGTACAGAACCCTTAAAACCAAGCAAGGACAAGGTATCAAGGAGAAGGTTGTGGTCAACAGTGTCAAAAGCAGCAGAAAGGTCAAGAAGGATGAGGATTGAGTAAAGGCCCTTGGATTTTGCCATGAACAGGTCACTGGAAACTTTGGCAAGAGCCGTTTCAGTAGAATGTAAAGGACGAAAGCCAGATTGTAAAGGATCCAAGAGGGCTTGAGAGGAGAGAAAGTCAAGGCAACGGTGGTGAACCACACATTGAAGTAGTTTAGAAACAAAGGGGAGGAGGGAGATGGGTCGATAGGTAAAAGGACGTGTAGAGTCAAGTGAGGGTTTCTTGAGGAGAGGAGTGACCACAGCATGCTTGAAGGCAGCAAGGCAAGTTGCAGTGGACAGTGATAGGTTGAGAATATGAGAGATGGAAGGGACTACAGTGGAGGAGATGGGGCTTAGGAGATGAATGGGAATAGGATCAGAGGAGCAGTAGTGAGTTTCGAGGAGGAAAGAAGGTGTATGGTTTCCTCCTCAGTGATCATAGAAAAGGAAGAAAGGTAGCAGAGGTAGAAGGGGAAAGTTGAGAGTGAAGAGGGGGAGGAGGGGAAGTCAGGGCCGTACCGAGACTGAAATGCACCCTGTGCGACTTGCACATCAGGCACGCGCCCCCCTCCTACACCTCCATTTAGACACTTTATGCGGGTGTGGGAGGGGGTGTGTGCACCCGATCTGCAAGTCACCAGCATGCTAAGCAGGTCTGATCCCTCCCGGAGAGCCCAGACCTGCTTAGTGTGCCGGCGCGAAGACTTAAGGGGCGCATTTTGTCTCTCTGCTGCCTGCCTGCCTCCAAAAAAGTGGCAGCGGCAGGCAACGGCAGAGAGCCTAAATGCACCCTTTAAGTCTTTGTGCCCTGTGCAGCCACACCGCTTGCACAGGGCTCGGTACGGTCCTGGGGGAAGAATCGGTCTTCGTGGAGAATTGGAGGGTGATTTTGTAGATTTTGTCATGGAAACAGTCAGCCAGGGCTTCGGCAGAAAGGAAGGGAGGGGTCGGAACCAGAGGCACCTTGGGGAAAGAGTAGTAAAGAAACGGCGAGGGTTAGAGTCAAGAGTTATTCAGATGGACATAATAGCACTTGCTATGGCTGACTGGAAAGAGACAAGCAGGAATTTAAAGCATAGAAAGTCTGCAACGGAGCAGGATTTGAGCCAAGCATGCTCAGCTGAATGGGCACAGGATTGTAGATAGTGGGTAATGGAAGATAGCCAGGGCTGGGTTATAGTACTCCTTACAGGACATTGCATGGGCGAAGCAAGAGCATCCAGAGCGAAGGATAGTGCAGCTTTCGAGGAAGCTACTGCGTCATCAACAGAATCAGATGACATAGTGGAAGAAAAAGGTGATGAGACCTTCCTATGAAACACTCTGATCAAAGGAACTGAAAAACCCCAACAAGGATTCATACTAATATTCATAGACATCAAGGCAGCATTTGACTCCATAAGTCATAACAAACTCATCGAAAGCCTCACACAAATTGGAATCTTTATAAAAAAAAAACTCGAATGGTTCAGATCTTACCTAATTGACTGTAACCAACAGCTAAGGATGGAAAACCAAACTTTGAGAAGATTTAAACATCAAGAAATACCTCAAGGCTCATCATTATCGGCACTCCTATTTAATCTCTACATACAACCGATCTGCACTCTCATCAAGCAACATAACTTATATGTGAATGACCTGATGCTATATGCATCCTTCTCCACAGCAAACCCAGTCCACACACCAATCAAAGCCTGCTTCAAAGCAATCTTGGAATGGCTGGCTAACCACCATCTTGTGATAAACTACAACAAAACAGAAATACTACACATAACTAAAGACCCCACCTACAAACCCCCCATAACGATCAAGATTGACAGCCACGAGATCAAAGTGAAATCCGAAGTTAAAT
The DNA here is from genome assembly GCA_033557465.1 of Ichthyophis bannanicus. NCBI lineage: Eukaryota > Metazoa > Chordata > Amphibia > Gymnophiona > Ichthyophiidae > Ichthyophis > Ichthyophis bannanicus. Next base: position 840,084,727 of record CM066036.1, on the reverse strand, counting down.
ACCTAGGGATTATACTAGATCAGAGTCTAAGCTTTCATTCACATCAAAAGAACCATGAGAACAGCATACCACAAGAGGACCCTCCACAAATTATGCCCCCTACTAACTCCAGACCACTTCAGAACAGTTTGTCAAGAAATAATTACCCCCCCCCCCCCACACTATGATTATTGCAACTCAATATATCATGGACTCCGAAAACAATCAATACACCTCTGACCACTAGCACAAAATGTAGCAGCTCGCCTGATCTCTGGTACCCCAAGATAAGACCATATAAAACCAATCCTCAGGGCCCTACACTGGCTCCCAGTCCAAACAAGGATTAAATACAAGGCAATGGCCACTACATTCAAAGCCATCCACAATCAATCAGCTGACTACCTACAGACCCTACTACTGAGAAACCACGACTCATGTGCAAGAAGACTACCTAACTTAACATACCTGCTCACAAAACATACCTGCTGAGTATACCTGCTCACAAAACAAAACGCTCACAGTCCACCTATAACAGAACATTCTCAATATATGGCCCCATGACTTGGAACTCACTACCAAGCAACTTAAAGGCCATAGACAATCTCACCAAATTCAGTAAGAAGTTAAAAACGCACCTCTTCCATGAAGCATATGGAATGGACATTTAACCCTCACTTAATAACACATCACCCTCCTACCCTACTTCTCCTAGCTGAGACCCCACCTCACTCCTCCCATCCCACTCATCTAGCCTGTTGCTATCCGTGAGCACTTTATGTTTACTGAGAAAGAGTGCGGTATATAAGAATGTTAAATAAATAAATAAAATATCTAAGCAAGATTTTGTAAATGTTACTGTAAAAGTTTCAAAGTTATAATGTAGTCCCCACCCCCCAGCCCTAAGTTCTCTGTTACAAGTTAATGTTCTCTGTAAACCGCTTTGATAACTTGAAAGGCAGTATGTAAGAAAGTTTAAATAAATAAATTAAATAGATATTTTCTAGAATACAGCCGAATCCTCGTAAGATAGGCACGGTCATTAACATCAGCTCTAGAGATGGTGCAAGTGACGGTGGCTTTACTTATGTGCATCAGCGGCCACATATGTTACTATTCTATAAAGTCAAATCTGCGTTGATTTGACTTTATAAAATGGGCACGATTAACACACATAAGAAACTCACATTAATCCTGCTGCCCCTTGCAGAATTATCCTCCACATGTAAATGCATTTAGATGCTGAAAGTAATGAAATGAAAGAGTTGGTGTGAATGGGCATACTGGATGAGTCATATGGTCCCAGGGTCTAGAGCCAATCTGACAGAAATCCCCCTTGGACAACCTGAATGCTTGAAGCCTGGTGCCACCACCAGAAGAAGGGTTTAGCAAGTGGAATTTCCTTCCCTTCTCCCCAGAAAAACCCAGAAATAAGTGTGACTGTGAACAAGTCTGACTGGCAATATTTACAAACCTTATTAATCTCTGTAAATATACGTTTATAGACAGTACCAACAGTGCTTTGAACAGTCACAGATATTAATCTCCTGAAACACAAGAATCTTCTGTACAACCCTATGGGTTATCAGATAGCCATTTTAATAACTTTGGAGTACTAATCTCCTTATGCTAATACCAGTTAGAAAGGAAAACCTTATTTTCCTCCTCTATGTTCCATCACCAGATATTTTCTCTTTTTTCTTCTCACTATACCTCAATTCTCATCCATATGCAAGAGTTCAACTGGAGAGGTAACTGCTCTAAGTCCTGGGAGGATCTGTTGTGTTTGATCTGGCCTGTCTTTGCTGCTCTGCTGTCTAGTCTGAGCTTCACCCTTTCTGGGGATGGACCTCCCTTTGCCTGGAGGGGGTCCCTGTTGCTGGGCCTCCCTTTGCCAGAAAGATTCAGTGCTGTACTATCAACTCCATTGCTGGAACTCTCTCTACTTGAAATGGCCATTGAACACACACTGAATCACCTTCAACCTGCCCACTGCTAGACCTTTTCTGCTGGGGCTGTCCACTCCAGAGGCTTCTTAGCTGTAGTTCAAAACCTGGCATGCCCTTCCTTCTTGAGAGGAATTTCCACTACCAGGGGTTGCATCCCTGCTATAACCATGCTTAACAGGTGATTCCAGGTCTCTGAGACCATTGGGCTGCACAGTGTTGAAAAAGCCCTCCTCTCTCATCCAAAGGACAAAAATCAGGCAAGAAGCTAGAGAGAAAAAAAACATGAGTTCTTTCTTACCAAACCTTAATGGTCAACCTGAGCTCAGGAGACCTTGTGTGTATGCCTACCCTTTTGGTTGGGGTTGGCCTTCCTGATGAATATATTCCTGAAATCTTTTCATTCTCCCCACTATATATATTTATCTACAGTAAATATAGAGAGATATATGTCACAACATACATATCTCTCTCGTTTATCATTTGTTGCAAATACTAGTTGTATGTAATTTTTACCCATCAGCGACAGTCAATAATTTGCATGTCTCCTCCCCTTGCAGATCCCTCTAGTAGTCTGAGTATAGAATTTACCTGGTTACCCACCTGATGGATCATATTACACTGCAAGAGTCTGTAACTCCTTGGTAGCTTCTACCCTCCTGTACTGCAACTAAAAAATAATCCTTCCCTTCAGCTCCCCAAAACCTCTGTGGTGGAGTTTGTCTGTTTCTATGAAAAACAAAAAGAAATCAAGGAACCAAGTGAAACATCTTCCCTGTACACCTGCTGTTTTCAGGTGTATTACTCCATCCAACAATCATCTGCCTGGCTTCTGCTTGTAATACTAAAAATGAACTAGAATTGCCATTGACAATCATTTTTATGGCATGTACGCTTCTTTACTTGTGAAAGTGGGCTTTGGTAAAACTGCCTGCCCTATATATATGGTAAAAGTATGTGTGTACAGCCATTTTATGTACACATTTACCCGCTGCAAGGGGAGGCATCCTGCGGGCAGGGCTGGACAGGACTTGGATTGGAGCTATGCATATACTTTTGAATTTTCCAAAGTATGCATGCATTTATACTCAGAAAATGTATCAGCCCTAATACTGCAGGTATCTTTGCTGAAAATCCTGCTAAGTTCCTGGACTGGAAATCTTTCATCTACTTTTCACCAATGTGGACAGCAATAAATTGCCCCTGTAATAGGCAGTCTCTACTACACGGAGCTCGCAATTTATTGATGACCAACAGACAAAGCACACACCAAAAAGAAATAAGCGGATCTAAGACAGAGTGGTGGACAGAGAAGAAGCAGAGATGGTAAGGAGGTGAGGAATAAGACAGATGTATGAATGATCTAACAACAGGCAAGATGCCACTGAAGTAGAATGGAATGCTAAAAGAGTACGCAATAGTATAGGGAAGGGGGTCATGTAGCCAGAGAATGCAAATGGTAGAAACTGGAGGAGGCTGAACTAAGGAGTGGGACGGATCACTTTACCTAACTGGGTAATGCTGTGACAGTTCAGACTATTATTTCTGTGAGCAACAATTTATTTAAAAAGCAGGACACACACAATGCATTGTACAGTATGCGCCTCGAAGACATTGGATGGCAGCCAACATCAATTGCTCATATGGCAAAAAATCCTTGTGTGCAGGATACGGGGTATTCTATTTTTGATAGGCTCCTTTTTTTCTATATTCCTATCTTCCTCCAGCTCTGGGTCCTTTCTGAGAGTCTCCATTTGCATAGTGGTGCTTTTTAAGTCACATTAACTGATGACACTCTTTTTCTGTGGTATCCAAGCTATAGGGTGTCAATACTATCTTTGAGGCAGGCACATATGTTGGGTGCTACAATAATCTGTATGACAATTACTGTATGTATAAGGTTTTTAATGTTTTGAAGAAATAATTCAATGAATAAATATGTTGAGGCTTTAATGGAAGAGGCTGACTTGGATTTAGTGGCGGTTAATGGAGACATGGTTCACGGACAACTATGACTGGGATGTAATTAAACTAGGCTACATTTAGTCAGGAAGAACAGGGTAGGAAGAAGGGGAGGAGTGGTGGCACTATATGTATAAAATAATATTAAAGCTGCAGAATTACAGGGCTTACGAGGGAACGAGGAAGACTGTGGGTTAAACCAGAAAGAGGGAAAGGGAAATCCATTTGCATTGGACTGATATACAGATCTCCTTTACAGGGAGAAGAAGTGAACAGAAATTTAATAGAAGACATACACAGTATCGCCATGAAAGGAGAAGTGCTACTGATAGGGGATTTCAACATGCCAGAGGGTGATTGTCACATCCCTGCAGCGGTGTCATCCAGAAATAAGGAGATCCTACATTCTCTACAGGAGAACTATCCCAGCAATTGGTAACTCAGCCCATCTGTGAAGGGGCCATACTGGACCTGGTGCTTACCAATGGGAAAAGTGTTTCTGATGTTACAGTGGGAGATCATCTCACATCCTGTGAGCGCCAGATGGTGTCGTTCAGTATTAGGACTAGGGCTGATAAAATCCATTCAGAAATGAGGGTCCTAGACTATAGGAAAATGAACTTTGCCGAGATGGGACAATACCTCAGAGTCATTAGCAGGATTTGAGCAGCTGGGGGATGCAAAAAAAAGCAATGGGCAAAACTTAAAGGTGATATTTTAAGGGCAACAAACATTTTTTGTTAGGAAAGTAAATGTAAAAGGAAAAGGAGGTCACTCTGCTTCTCAAAAGAAGTAGTTGAAAAGGTGAAGAAAAAGAGGACGGCCTTCATAAAATACAAGAGATCACAGAAAGACAAGCATCAATATTTGTAAAGACTTAGGGGTATGTTTACTAAACTGTGCTCAAGTGCGTGGCACACAATAGCGTGCGCTAAGATACCTTAGCGCACGCTAATGATGCGTTTTTGTGCCCCGCACACGTGCGCGCCGCACTAAAGTGCCCGCTCATGTGCACGGCGCGCTGATGTGCGATAGAGGCGTGGAAAGGCTCTCGGAGGGCGGAGGAAGGCTCCCCAGGAGCGGAGAGAAGGGGTCAATGCGTGGAGAGTGGGAGGGGAGAGGCTCCCCGCACAGGAACGGGGCTGAAATTCAACTAAAAAATACCGCGGGTGAAAACCTTGCGGTAGAGCCGATTTAAAGGGAAGAGAAACCATTTATGTAAGCAATGTAACTCAAAACCAGGGACACCTACAAAAAGTGAGCAGTGTGATACATGTGCACGGAACAAAAGGGCAAATAAACATTAAAAATGACCCCAACAAATTATAAAAAAATCATAATCAAGCTGGGCAATAGTGATAGTAATGGGAAACATCAAACAACACACCCAAGAAAGCCCCAAAAAATAAATATGAATTTTAGAAGGGTCTACGCTCCGTCCCCATACAAGGTAAAATAGTTCTCTGTGTGCTGTGCTTTCCTGTCTAATCAATGTGTTTACACCTCAAAAATTTCCTGTCATGATTTGACAATTTCCAATCTGTAATCAAAACTGCTGCTGATCGCTGGAAGTAGCGGTATACAAATGTATACTAAATAAATAAAATAAATAAAAAATCCCGCAGTGAAATAACACTGATCAGGGTTTACCTCTCCATTGGACAGGTTACCTATGGCATGCACATGTTCCACAACAGCAGGGCGGGCAGGTCGGAATGGGCAACTGGACAGATGCTGGGAAAGGGGATACAGAGGGCTGCAGGCTGCACATGCTGTGGTGCAGCTGGGGCACAGTGCAGACTAGGCAGATGCCTAGATGGCACTTAGGAATGCTGAAACTGAACAGCAGCCAGACAGCAACTGATGAGGGCCCAACATGGGCACGAAAGTGTTTAGCACAGTGTCACAGGGGATAGTACCCAGCAGCTACCCCCAAGGGCACCGGACATTGGCAGGCGGTGATTGGGGGACGTGCGGACAGATATGAAGAACTACCCCAGAACCCGCACCATAGGCAGCCGCCTACCCGCACACAGGATGGCCTGAGACTGGGTACAACCAGCACCACCAGCAGAAGGGCATATCAGCATGGTGGCACAGGGGTACTGGAGGTGGAGGGGGGCAGTGGCAGCTGCCCAGAGCAGACCATGGCCTAGCCCTATGTAGGTGGGTGCAATGCACTGCAACAGACAGGCCCTGCCGGACAAACAGTCATGGTATCATCACAGAATACACTGTCTCTGTGGCAACACGGTGGTGCAGTGCACACAACCAGTGTGTTTGGAGACAAAAGGTCACAGGTTCAAGCCCCAGCTGGGGCTCCTGCCAATCCAGTCCCCATATTTTACCCACAACTATATCGTGATAGTAAAGACGAATCTTTATTGCAGAGAACATAAGCATGGCTCAAACACCTCTATTTTACCCTACAGAGCACAGACACCAGAAACGTGCACATTACCTAGAGCAGATTCCCCCAAATAAATAAATGCAGTCCTGGAGGGCCACAAATCCTTCAGGGTTTATGCTGTCTCCAATCTAAGGATGGAGGTGGTGGAGGTGGCAGCAGCTGGTGACAACAGCAGACCATGGCCTAGCCCTGTCCAGGTGGGTGCCGTGCACTGCAACAAACAGGCCCTGTCGGATGTACAGTCATGGACTCCCCAGGGAATGCAGCATATCTGTGGCAACATGGTGGTGCAGTGCACACAGACAGTGTGTGCAAGAACAGAAGGTCACAGGTTCAAAGCCCAGCTGGGGCTACTGCCAATCCAGTCCACATATTTTTCCCACAACTATATCGTGATAGTAAGGACAAACCTTTATTGCAGAGAACATACGCATGGTTAATACGCCTATATTTTACCCCACTGAGCACAGACACCATAAACAGCCGCATTACCTAGAGCAGAGTCTCCCAAATGCAGTCCTGGAGGGCCAAACACCATTCAGGTTCCATGCTGCCTCTAATAAAGATGCCTGTGCTGCATATCTATGCACCACCCCCATGGTATGCAGATGTATCACATGCATATTCATGAGGGACAGCATGAAAACCCGAACAGTGTTTGGCACACCAGGACTGGAGTTGGGAACCTCTGCGGTAAAGCAGCAGCCAACAGGGGCAGACACACCCACACCCACACCCACAGGCCCCATTGGCCAATGCCTCCTGGAGAGGCAGGACATTGGGCCCTGCGTGCATCTCCCAATACTAGCACTTGCATACCTTAGCAATGCCACCCTACACCTGGGTATACGGTACACAGCTATCAAATGTTTGCTATGATTACTGGCAGATAGCAATTCCTACGTTAAGCAGTTTGCTGATTGAGCTCCATCATAACAACCTTTCTGATGTCTGCGGTGTGTGCTTCAGGCCTGGTCTCTGACAGTGTTTACCACCCTGGGGAGTGACCCCCAACAGTATTGCGTACCATATCCATGCCTGTGCTGTGCCCAGGACTGATGTGGTGGCCAGGGCTGCTAAACTCCTCTATAGTAGCACAATGCTGGCATAGGTGTGGGTGTGTGTCTGTCTATCCAGTATGTGGTGGCTGCAAACACCCTCCACAGCCCACACTGCCAGCACTGTTGCCAGTATTGGCCTGCCAATGTGCATAATGAGGAGCAAGGTACCATGGGTATAGCCCGGACAGGGTGGCCTGGCCAGGATGCATCTGCACAGGGCATAGGGCACTGGCTGGGACATTTTAGTGGCCGGCCACCACCTACACAGACAGGGTGGCCTCAGCATGTCCTTCTGGGAGATCACTCTCACCCTGACTGTGCAGTGACCACAGCATGGCTAGGCACCCCCATAGTGCTATACAGTATTTCTTTCATGTGATATTTATGGGTTTCCTTTTGGGGCCCAGTCACTGACTTATCTGCTTGTTGTGTATGCTGACATCCCAGTTCTGGGTGCATGCATTTCCACCAGGAACATGCACTATGGACTAGCTAGCAGACTGTCTGCAGCTGGTATGTGTCTTTATGGAGTGCCTTGCAGGGTGCAGTGGCTGAAGGCTTGCTGCAGGAGAATATCGGGTGGGGGTGGTGGTGGCGGCGGCAGTGGCTTAGCATATCCAGGCCTAATGTCTGTCTGCTATTGTGTTATGGATGTGTACAGAGCTGCATTGACTACCCTGTAGCGTGTCTGTTCCCCAGCAGGACTGGGGTTGCTGGTCCCCTCTACTGCCACCATTGTAGGGAGGTAGAATGTGGATTTGTTGTTGGGAGACCCTGTTTACCACCCTCAGCCCTGGAGAAGGAGGGTGGTGGTACATAATCCTCCTAGGGGTCCACAGGGGGCTACACCTGATTGAGACAGACAGATATATCCAAGTTGTTTCCGCAGAAACTACCTCACACATTAGCACTGCTGGGGACCTGCAGCATGGTCTATTTCTGCCATGGAAGGTGCTGTGGACCTGGTGCTGGGTGCCCCACTGCACACTCAGGGTGAGCACAGTACCTGCACAATGTGACGGTGTGTAGCTACTCTGTGCTAGTAACACACACGGTCAGTACCCCCTACCAGGCCGAGGTGCTGTGGGGGTGCACATGATCAGTTTCCCCTACCAGGCCGAGGTGCTGTGGGGGTGCTGTGGGGGTGCAGGCCACCCCATCTTGTGTTTATCTGTGGACAGCTGATTTGCATGTGCAGTGCATCATGGGTACGGGTGTGCTAACCCTATCCTGGTGACCACAGCAGACTGTCTGTGTGGTGACATGCACTCCCTCTGCAGCCAGCCAGGGGCTTGCTAGCAGCTGTAGCCCAATGGTTATTTCACCACCTGTGGAGCCAGAGGTCATGGGTTCAAACCCACAGTGGGGTTATTTGATAGGGCTGCCCAAAGCATTATCTCTTTTTCATGTACATTATTGCTGCCAGCAAATACACTCTCAGCGTACTGTACCCATAAGGTGCCTCTGAGGGTGCTTTATAGGGCGCCCTATAGGGCACCTTATGGTTACCGTCCATATGAGGTGCACTATATGTTATCCTGTGGAGCGACTTATAGGGTGCCCTATAGGGAACATTTTAGGGTGCCGTGGCGGACTGTGAACTTTATAATGTGCCCTATGGAGTGCCTTATAGGGTGCCTTATGCGGCACCTTCAATTACGGCACGTGAGGGCATGTTTGCTGGCAGCAATTAATAAAATACAAATAAAGTGCTGTAGGAAACAATACATACTTTGCAAAGCTGATGCCTCAGCCAGCCTTATGTATTAGGCACACTGGGGAGCAAACTCATGACCCCTGTATCAGCAGTAAGTGCCTTAACCATTGAACTACACTGCTGTTCCTCCTGGCATGTCATGGCACCTACTTTAGATTTCCATGCGTTTAAATGCACAGTGCTGCCATCAAACACAGTGCTATGACCTTGCTGTGCCTCATAGGGCACCCTATATGGCGCCCTATAGGCCACCCTTTCAGCAACATTGTAGGGTGCCGTGGCGGACAGTGCACTTTAAAATGTGCCCTCTGGGGTACCCTATGAGGCGCCTTATGCAGCACCTTATGTTACAATACTTTGAGGGTGTGTTTGCTGGCAGCACTATTTAAAATAAAAATAAAATGCCCCCTACAGCAATATTACCTATAACAGGTAATGCCTCAGCCAGCCTTCTTCATTAGGCACAGTGGGGGATTGAACCCATGACTCCTGCATCATTGGTCAGTGTCTTAACCATTGTGCTACCCTGCTGCTCCTCCATGCATGTCAGCGCACCTACTTATGATTTTCATTCCTTAAACTGCACAGTGCTGCCATCAAAAACAGTGCTGTGACCTTGCGGTACCTCATACGGCACCCTATAAAGTGCCCTATAAGCAACATTCTAGGGTGCCTTGGCAGACAGTGCACTTTAAAATGTGCCTTATGGGGCGCCTTATGTTAACACGCTTTGAGAGTGCGTTTGCTAGTAGAGATAATTAAAATAGAAATAAAATGCCTCCTAAAGTAATCTTCCCCATAATAGGTAATGCCTCAGCCAGCCTTCTTCATTGGGCACAGTGCAGGATTGAACCCATGATCCCTGCACCATTGGTCAGTGTCTTAACCACTGTACTGTGGCTCTGTTCTTGTGCTTGCACATCAGCGCGCCACTTATGCTTCCCGTGCAACTTTCTCATGTGCTAATGTGCGGGGCGCACATGAGCGCAGCGCACATTAGCGCATGATTAATCCCGGTTTTGCTTTTTTCTGACTGAAATGCCCACTCCTTATATGGCATCCGCACACTAGCGCGCCGCGCACCCTAACGGGGTTTTAGTAAACATACCCCTTAGAGAAGCTAGGAAAGTAGTCAGGAAAGCAAAGATACAAATAGAAGAAAAAAACAGCCAATGCAGTAAAACGGGGGGACAAGACATTTTTCAGGTATGTTAGCGAGACGAGGAAGAGCAAATGTGGTATCGTCAGACTCAAGGATGAAGGGGAGGAATATGTAAAAGCTGATGAGGATAAAGCGGAATTGCTTAACAAATATTTTTGTTGTATTCACAGATGAAGGACCAGGATCAGGACCTCAGAAAACACCCACAAACAGAAATGAATGGGATTATAAACGATTTTCAGAAGACTATGTTCACGAGGAACTAGCTTAACTAAAAGTAGATAAAGTGATGAGGCCGGATGGGATACATCCAAGACTATTGAAGGAACTTTTGTAAATTCTAATGGCTCCACTGTCTGACCTTTTCAATGAGTCTGTAGAGTCGGGGGTGGTCCCAGAAGACTGGAGAAAGGCATATTATTATTATTATTATTATTATTATTAAACGTTTATAAAACGTTACTAGGCATACGCAGCGCGGTACAAGCACAGATAAAGACAATCCCTACTCGTTAGAGCTTACAATCTAATCATAACAAAAAAAATAAAGTTAGAAAGAGGAAAGAATAGGGAAGGGTAAGGAGACATAAGGAACAAGGGATCAGGATCCAAAGGCAGCCTCAAAGAGGTGAGCTTTTAGCAAAGATTTGAAAAGGGGCAGTGATGAAGCTTGAAGTACAGACTCAGGGAGTTTGTTCCAAGCATAAGGGGCAGCAACGTGAAAGGACCAAAATTTAGAGTTAGCAGAGGCAGAAAATGGCAAAGAAAGAGCCAAGCCAGTAGAAGAGCAAAGTTCACGAGGAGGGGTGTAGAGGGAGAGGAGAGAGGAGGGAGAAAGGAGCAGCAGAATGAATGCACTTAAAGGTCAGAAGAAGGAGTTTGAATTGGATATGGAAACGGAAGGAAAGCCAATGAAATAATGTGAGAAGAAGGGTTAGATGGGCAAAACGAGGCTGGCGAAAGATTAGTCGCACAGCAGAGTTTTGAACAGATTGAAGGGGAGAGAGATGACTCAGAGGACGACCTGCAAGTAGGAAGTTGCAATAGACAAGAAGGAAAGTTATTAGAGTTGACAAGTGTTCTAGCAGTGTTATCAGAGAGGAAAGAGCAAATTTTGTAAATATTATAGATAAAGAAATGACAGGTTTTGGCAATTTGTTGTATGTGTGATGAGAAGGAAAGGGAGGAATCAAAAATTACGCCAAGGTTATGGGCTGAGGAAACAGGAGAAAGAAGAGTATTGTCAACAGAGATAGAAAAAGGAGGAAGAGTAGAGGAGTAATGAGGGAGAAAGATAAGATGTTCAGTTTTGTGCATGTTAAGTTTCAACTGGTGGTGAGACATCCAGGTGGTGATGTGGTCCTTTTACACAAAAGTGGAAGTAAGGATGTGGTTGAGAACTACAGGCTGATTAGTCTCTATGGTAAATTAATGGAAACACTGCTGAAATAGAGGATAATGAGGTTTCTGGAGTCCATTGGATTGCAGGATCCGAGGCAGAATGGTTTTACGAGAGGCAGGTCTTGTCAGACAAATCTGATTGATTTCTTTGACTGGATGACCAGAGAGTTGAACTGAGGGAGAGCCCTAGACATGGTGTACTTGGATTTCAGTAAAGCCTTTGACACCATTCAACATAGGTGACATAAATAAATTGAATACCCCAGGGATGGACCCTAAAGTGACTGACTGGGTTAAAAACTGGTTGAGTGAGAGGCAACAAAGGGTACAGGTAAATGGAGCTCACTTTGAGAAGAAAGAGGTTACCATTGGTATGCCACAGGGATCTGTCCTTGGTCCAATTCTTTTTAACATTTTTGTTAGTGATATTGCAGAAGGGCTGTCAGGCAAAGTCTGCCTCTTCACAGATGATATCAAAATCTGCAATAGAGTAGACAGCCAGGACGGAGTAGATACATGAGAAGGGATTTTGCTAAGCTTGAAGAATGGTCGAGAATTTGGCAGCTAAGATTTAATGCTAAAAAATGCAGGGTCATGCATTTGGGCTGCAAAAATAAAAAGGAGCTGTACAGTGTTGGGGGGAGTACTTCTGTTCATGAAAGAAGAGCTGGACCTGGTTGTGATTGTTTCTGATGACTAAACAGGTTAAACAGATTGAAATGGTGGCGGTAAAAGCAAGAATGATGCTTGAGTGTAGAAGGAGAGGAATGGCCAGCAGGAAGAAGGAGTTGATAGTGTCTCTGTATAAGTCTCTGGTGTGACCTCATTTGGACTATTGTGTGCAATTCTGGAGAATGCACCTTCAAAAGGATATAAACAGGATGGAGTCTGTGCAGAGAGTGGCTACCAAAATGGCTAGTGGGCTTTGTCATAAGACATATTGGGACAGACTTAAAGATCTTAATATGTATACTTCAGAGGAAAGGTGGGATAGAGGAGATATGATAGAGCTGTTTAAATACATCTGTGGCATAAATGTGCAGGAAGAGATCCTCTTTCAATTGAAAGTAAGCTCTGCAACGAGGGGGCATAGGATGAAGGTGAAAGAGGATACTCTCACTAGTAATATAGGGAAGTATTTCTTTATGGAAAGAGTGGTAAATGCATGGAATAGTCTCCCAGTTGAGGTAGTAGCGAGGACAGTATCTGAATACAAGAAAGCATGGGATAAACACAGAGGATCTCTAAAGGGAAAAAAGGAACTATAGTAATTAGTATGGAAGGGCAGACAGGATAGGCCGTATGGTCTGTTTCTGCCATCGTGTTTCTATGTTTCTAAAATACAGTGTATTTATTAGTTTCATGATTTATTTGTATTTCCCGGGTTCTCAGTCTGATACTTTAACCTTGGCCTGCTCCTCCATGCCACTATGGGAAGACTAACCGTTCAACATAGGTGACATAAATAAATTGAGACTGTGAGTGAACAGGATGAACAACCAGAGAAGAGGAGGCAGAGAAGATAAGTTGGAGGGCAGAGATTGGAGACTAGATGGACATGAATCAGAAGTTGGTGGGATGAGGAAGGAGGAGAGTAGTTGGAGAGAAACATTCTTCAGAAGAAGAGAAGCTATAATAAGTAAGAGTGTGAGACATGAGAAATTAAAATGGTAAGAGTAAAAGAAAATTGGAGAAAAAGAGAATAACACAAGAGGGTAAAATCTAAAATGGGGAACAGAAAGAATAAAAACACATACAGTAGGGTCCAATATTGCAAGACATTCACTAGTACTACTACTACTGAGCATTTATATAACGCTACAAGATGTACGCAGCGCTCCATAGACATGTAAGAGACAGTCCCTGCTCATCAGAGCTTACAATCTAGTCAAGACATACAACACAATAGGTGTAGACAGGGATACATCTAGGGGAAATGGTAAGGAAACACAAGGAGATCAGGTGAGTCAAGATCTGAAAGCAGCAGCGAAGAGGTGAGTTTTCAGCCTGGATTTGAAGAGTCAGAGAAGACGCCTGATGTACAGACTCAGGTAGTTTGTTCCAGGCGTAAGGGGCAGCAAGGTGAAAGGAGTGAAGTCTGGAGTTAGCAATAGAAGAGAAGGGCACAGATAGAAGCATCTGCCAGAATAGCGGAGTTCCCGAGGAGGAGGGTAGGGATAGATAAGAGAGGAAAGGTAGTGAGGAGCTGCAGAGTGAATGCACTTATAGGTCAGCAGGAGAAGTTTGAACTGAATGTGGAAATGGATAGGGAACCAATGAAGTGACTTGGAAGGGGGTAATATGAACATGATGAGGCTGGCAGAAGATTAGCTGTGCAGTAGAGTGTTGAACAGATTGAAGGGGAGAGAGATGATTCAGTGGGAGACCAGCAAGGAGTAGGTTGCAGTAGTCTAGACAGGAGGTGACTAAGGAGTGGATAAGTGTCTTAGTAGTGTGTTCAGAAAGGAACGGGCGGATTTTGTTGATGTTATAAAGAAAGAAGTGGCAGGTTTTAGCTATCAGATGGATGTGTGTGGAGAAGGAGTGGGAGGAGTCAAAGATGAACCCAAGGTTGCAAGCCGAGGATACAGGGAGGAACTGAAAGTTATCCACAGAGCCTGAGAAAGGAGGTAGAGGAGAAGAGATTTTAGGGGAAAAAATAAGAAGCTCAGGTTTGGCCGTGTTCAATTTCAAGCGACGGTGAGACATCCAAGCAGCAATGTTAGAAAGGCAGGCAGAGATCCAAGTCAGCATTGCCGGAGGGATTTAAGGATTGGAGAGGTAGATCTGGGAGTAATCAGCATAAAGATGGTACTGAAAGTCATGGAAAGAGATGAGTGCACCAAGGGACTGGGTATAGAGAGAGAAAAGGAGTGGGACCAAGACAGATCCTTGGGGTACACCAACTGAGAGCGGGATAACAGCAAAGGAGGATCCACTAGAACAAACACTGAAAGAGCGATGGGAGAGATAAGAGGAGAACCAAGATAGTATAGACCCTTAAAACCTAGCGAGGACAGGGTATCAAGGAGAAGGTTGTGGTCAACAGTGTCAGTAGCAGCAGAGAGGTCAAGAAAGATGAGAACAGAGTAAAGGCCCTGGAGACTTTGGCAAGAGCTGTTTCAGTAGAATGTAAAGGACGAAAGCCAGACTGTAAAGGATCCAGGAGGGCTTGAGAGGAGAGAAAGTCAAGGTAACAACAGCGAATCGCACATTCAAGTAGTTTACAAGCAAAGGAGAGGAGGGAGATGAGGGGCAGGTAGGATCAAGTGAGGGTTTCTTGAGGAGAGGTGTAACTACAGCATGCTTGAAGGCTACAAGGATAGTTGCAGTGGAGAGCGATAGGTTGAGAATATGAGAGAAGGAAGGGACGACAGAGGAGGAGTTGGGGCCTAGGTGATGGGTGGGGATAGGATCAGAAGCTGTACACTCTGTAAATGCCACTCAGCGGGATATTCAGCAGCTGAATATCCCAAGTAATGCCGAGAAATGCCAGGTGCGGTACCAGGCGATAACCGATCAGCGGTGATCTTCAACTACTGTCTGGTTATCCCTCAGTGGCAAAGGTTGGGCACCACAAAAGCTGTCCTAACGTTTGCTGCCGAAGCTAACCGGGCAGCAGCTGAATATCGCCGCTTCCCAGTTAGTTTCAGCACCGTGCGCAGCTGTACAGCAATCCCGGCTATTCAATGCCGGTGGCTAGATATAGTCCTAATATTGAATACTCGGGTTAACGCTTCAGTGGCGACAGCTAGGTGCTGTACTCACGCTAGCTGCCATCGCTGAATATGAGGCCCATAAGTAAGAAGCCAGCAACAGAAGACATTCATGTTTTTAAAGAAAAATGGGTGTTAATTACTGCAAATGTTTCTCAGAATTTCCAGATGCTTGCTGCAGAAATTCCCCCTCAAGTTGCAGAGGAAACTAGGAGCCTCATCTATAGTAAGTCCTCCCATTTCTAATAAAAGGTCCTATTGCACTTTTAACTGCAACCTCACCATATGTTTAAACAGTGGTAGGGAAGAAGAAAGCGAGAGAAAACGCTGACCAGACTCTCTCCCTTCATGAACCATGCTTGCATGCAAGTCACCTCAACCAGCAAAAGCAAATGGTCCAGCTGGAATCCCCACCCCCCAGATTATTCTCGCTCCTAGAGTTTATAAGATAAAAAGTCCTGTCCTCAAGATCTTTCAGCCGGAGTGTAAGTTCTCCAGAACAGGGACAATCTCTCTCTTCTGTGTCTGTACAGTGCTGCGGAAACATTACAGTACTATATAAATGTATAAATGTTTAATGGTAATCATAGTAGCAACAGCGCAGAGGCATTAGTAACGCTGCCAAAGCAGCACGCTATTTTTTTGCTTGAGTGTTTCACTGCTTCGTTGACTACTGCATTTACCCGTGGGAAAACAGCAAGTAAATATATATTTACCAAATTGACAATAATAGCATGATCTATCTTAACCACAGCTAAAGTGCAGCATGTAGCGAGTCCCCTGTGCTATTTATCTACTCATGAAATGAGGCGAGCAAAGGGATTAGCACTTAAGACTTGGACTCAAAGCCTTGAGAATCACAGTTGCTCTACAAATTTCGTGAATTTCATAAACTGCAGCACCGTGCAAACAGACCTGAGCATGCATCCGTCGAAAAGAGCACGCATGCCCTAAGTGGACATTGGCTGGCTTGAAATCAAATTCAGTACATTTCAGTGGGTCGTTTGACTCGGTGCTTCCATGCCATGGTTGAGAGAATGGCAAGAGTTCTTAAAGGGGCAATTTTCAAATAGCCCAACAACTTCAAACTACACAAGTAATTGTACCGCATGTACTAGCAGCTAATTTTAAAAGAGAAGGACATTTGAATACTTCTGCATCTGGTATTTGTGTAGATGGCCAACAGGGCCAGGCGAGTGCTCATATATTTGAAAATCAGATGTACACTCCATTGTTCGAGAATGTTGCTCGCACACGGCCCTGTGCTTCAGGGGGCCCCGCGCGAACTTCATTCTCACGCAGTGGTGCTCTTGAAATGCTGGCGTCAGAGGGAGCCGGGGAAGCCCGCGTGAGGCCCCGGCTCACCTCTGCACAGCCACCAGTGTGAAGAGCAGTGTTTTCCCTCACGCGAGCAGCTGTCTTCATGTGAAGCGCGTGACTGCCGGGAAATGCCCTTTAACCTTTCCCGGCACTCGTGTGCATCACTAGAACACAGTTGCCAGCATGAGGGAAAACACTGCTCTTCACGCTGGCGGCTGTGCAGAGGTGAGTTGGGGCTTCGCGCAGGCTTCCCCAGTTCTCTCTGAAGCCGCTTAGACAGGCTCTTCGGAGGTGGGGGTGACTAGAATAGGACTGCAAATGGGCTGTTGGGGGGCTAGGATTTGAAATGGGCTGATGTGGGGAGCTTGGACTGGAAGTAGGCTGATGGGGGGGCTGGAATAGGACTGGAAATGAACCGATGGGGAGGGGCTAGGATTGGAAATGGGTTGATGGGGGGAGCTTGGACTGGAAATGGGCTGATGGAGAGCTAGGATTGGAAATGGGCTGATGTGGGGAGTTTGGACTGGAAGTAGGCTGATGGGGGGGGGGGGCTGGAATAGGACTGGAAATGAACCGATGGGGAGGGGCTAGGATTGGAAATGGGTTGATGGGGGGAGCTTGGACTGCAAATGGGCTGATGGGGGGCTAGGATTTGAAATGGGCTGATGTGGGGAGTTTGGACTGGAAGTAGGCTGATGGGGGGGCTGGAATAGGACTGGAAATGAACCGATGGGGAGGGGCTAGGATTGGAAATGGGTTGATGGGGGGAGCTTGGACTGGAAATGGGCTGATGGAGAGCTAGGATTGGAAACAGGCTGATGGGGGCTGGAATAGGACTGGAAATTGCTGATGGGGAGCTAGGACTGGAAATAAGCTGATGGGGAGATAGCTGATGGGGAGATAGGTCTGGAAATGGGCTGATGGGGGCTAGGACTGGAAATAGGCTGATGGGGGGCTAGGATAGGACTGGAAATGGCAGATGGGGGGCTAGGATTGGAAATGGGCTGATGGGGGGAGCTTGGACTGGAAATGGGCTGATGTGGGCTGGAAATGGCTAATGGGGGGCTAGGACTGGAAATGGGCTGATTAGGGGGCATGGGAGAATGGGACTAGAAGGGAGTGGATGCTGGGTGGGGCTGGAATTAGAAGAGAGCTGATGTTAGGGGAGGACTAGAAGGGGATGGGGCTGGGTGAGTGAGGATGGAGAGGGGAAAAGATATTTTGTGTGGGAGGGAAGAAAAATCTATGATTGGCCAGGTTTTGGGAGAGTTATGGTTATGGTTATGGTTTAGGCATTTGATATACCGCCCTTTACTTACGCATCAGAGCGGTTTACATGTATACAAACAGTAAGAGGGGATTGAGGATGGAAGAGTGAAATTTGAGTGGATGATAAAGGAATAAAGAAAGAAGTGGAGGAAAGAGCAAAAGGGGAAATATCAGTATGTTAAAGCAGATGTAGAGAATAGAAAAAAATCTATAAGAGAGAAGAAAGGACAGATGGACAGTAACAAAAGACACGAAGAAACCAGAATAAAGTGACTTAAGCAATTGCAACTGAAAAATAAAATGCCCAAACAAAAGGTAGAAAAATACTTTTTATTTTGAATTTATAAACTGCAATATGTCAGCTCTGGGAAATGTGCATCGTTAATATCTTTGCGTTTTGTTTTGTACAAGAGGAAATTAATTTATAGTTTTATTTCTGCAGCGTTGTTGTACATTCCAAGTTTGGCTTTTGGGGTTCCCAGTTTAGTTATTGTCTTCCTATTTCTAAATTGTGATCCCTTGTTCTATGTTTGGTGATGGTCTATGTTCTGCATTTGTAACTGAGCTGAGGTATTCTGTTTATGTTTCTATTTGACAGTGCCACTTGTTTTCTTTCCCCAGTAGGAGATGCATTGGTATTCTCTGAGATGTACTGATTTAATATTTGCAGCGCTGCCTTTTTGATAGGTAGGGTTTGGTGCTTTGTGAATCCTGGTAGTGCTGTTATGATGCAGTGGGTTTGCTATGGGTTCTAAATGGTCAGTGTTTATAGTACTTCCTAATGTGCCTGGAGATTGGCACTGTAGTAATGTAGAAATCTCTTAGTCTTTCTTTATCCAGCACTCATTAAGAGGCATGTTTACTAAAAGTTAGCGCATGCTAATAGTATGCAAATATTTATGCAAATAAGGCTTCTTATGCAAATGAGGCCCTGCAATGAGTCTCCACGCATGGCCCCACACCCCCCTTAGGCCGCCCCTCCTCTGACCTATATACAGGAAGTGTGCAGGCCAAACATTTTCATTTTGCTTTTTATTTCTGTTTTAGATGAAAATGCCATTGATAGTGGATACTATCCTTCAATAGTGCCTGGCAAATAGTGTGTGTTATGGCTATGGGTGAATAGTGCTCATTATTGAGCAACAGCAGACAGTATTGAGCAATGGTGCATATATGTGTGTACCAATGTGCATGCATATGAATGCAGGAACTATTTACATATGTTAATAATGCACATTATGGGCGAATATGCACTAACCACCCATAGTGCAAAGGTTTGCGTGAGAGTGTGTTCTAATTATGACAGATGGAAAGTGATGAAATTTCTGGTTACTTACGTCCCTTTCAGATCGAAAACATCATGAAATCATATTGGAAATGTTTCAAACGAATGCAGATTCCTACTACGCACATTCGCCAGAGAACACCCTTTTACTTTTAGCCTGGCTAATTAGACTTGGCTCTGAAAATTTGCCTCTAAATGGTTTAAAGGAAACATCCAATAAGGTAATACCACAACAGTGACTAATCCAAGTGTTACATAGTGCACGGACCTTTGAAGCTGTATGCTTTCAAATTCTTCAGGATAAACCTGAGTGCTAAGCACGCCAAAGTGAAGGTGACCTGCTGCCTCTCTCAGCTGTGGAAGGCACCACCACCCCTGGAACTGAAAAGCATGCAGTAAACTATAGGACGAATTTCCAGTGGCCATGTATCCAAATAAAGATAGACAGATAAGTTAGTTGATGCTGAAAACAGAGATAAATGCATGAATAATTTTTCCCTGCTAGTTCTGTGCTTCAGATATCTGGATAAATTCATTTGTGCAGAACTTGAATATTGCTGCGATGAGGGCAATTTTTATAAGTCAGGCCTAGATTTACATGTGTGTTTATGCGTGCTAATCTAGATGTTCTAGGCATTAACACATGTATTTGATGTGGTTGCTATTCTAAAAATAGGCAAACTTTCACTGTGTGTGTGTAGAGGGACAGTTACAAATTTACAAAAGTAAATATAAAATACTATAATGTGCGTGCATTCTTGAAGAATCTCAGCATGGGCAATTAGTGTACGTTTCTGACAATTTACACATCTATATTGTAAAGTACACGCCTTCCTTTCTTTATGAATAGGCATGAAATGCACAATTAAAAACACGCATTAATCTAGGCATCCCTTATAAAATTACCACCCACATGGACACAATGGGCCCAATATTCGAAAGGCAGTTACATAGTTTACAGACCTGTTAACCATGTAATTGCCGCTGACCATGGTCAGTGCCACTGGCTATCCCCTCTCTTCTCCCTTACGCGCTCTGATGGTAACCGCTTAGCACTGGGACCTTTTGGGGGCGTTCCAGGGATGAACAGAGGCGGCAACAGTCCCTAACCGAGGAGCAGCGATATTGCATGCTGCCCGGTTATGGACCTGTGGCTAAAAGGCGGGGAAAACCCTTGCCTATCTTTAAGCCACAGGAGCTAATCGGGCATCATGCTGCTGCTCAGTTAGCTACAGTGGCTTCTGGGCATGTGCAGCAAATCTGGATATTCAATGCCGGGGCCGCATATGACCCCGGCATTGAATATCTAAGGTTAAGGGTCGGCAGGTATGGCTATGCGCTGTAGTGTTGCATAGCCTGCCCAAATGAATATTGAGCCCACTGAGAGCGGCTTTGGATGCCATTCTATCAACAATTAGCCACCTTGGTTCAGAACACAAAATTAGGGCTGGACTCAGTTATTGTGAAAAGGGAAGAAATGTGAGTGGAATTTAGGTGCCAAGACCTCCCAAGGTATGCTAGTCCCATTCAATGAAACCTGTAATTTAGTTCCAAGAGTAGAAACTGAAGGATTGTATTGCTCTTGCACTGTTGTGACCACTGTCTGCCATGCTGTGTAAGGGGCCGCTGTAAGGACCACACACAGGTAGAGAGATTACACAAATAATCTTCATTAGGTCCCTTATGGAGCAACTACTCTGACAAGGGTCTGCCTGCACATACCTTTTGGATCAAGGAATGGAAATCAGGGAAAATCACAAATAAGTACCTTGACTCAGGCATGAGAAAAGGATTAGGTCAAACAAAGGTCAATGCAGCCGTCCTACAGTGTTGAGGTCTCCAAACCTAACCACTGCACACTGATGCAAAGATACAAACTATGTCTGTCCGGGAGATAAAGGGCAGAGGAGAGAAGGAAGAGGAGGAGGAGGCAGCCAGACTACTACTGTGGTCGAGGCAAAACCAGGAAATGGAGGTGTACCACATGCTGGAGCAGGTCCTAGAGAACTACAACTTGCTGCTTAAGAGAGACACCACAAGGAAATCCCTGGCCACTTAGAAAGGCATTTAGAAATAAACAGCCTCAACCTGAGGCTGAATCTTTGAGAAAGGTTTAACACTTGGAAGACCACTAAAGGATTGCAGAGCTGGGGCACTGTAAGGTAGAGGCCTTGCTGGAGAGAATTCTGATTTTTCTGGTGAAAGTCAAAGGAATGCGTGTGCTCCAACAATTCTACTTACGAATCTCTGTATCTTTTCCAGGTCTAACAGCTTTGAAGAGGTCTTGCCAAACTCCTAGACATACAAGCCCATATTAGAAGATCCTACAGCTGTCGCTGTGGAAAAAAAGTCAGAGCTGGCTTCATATAGGATTCTGTGGCATGTACGCATCTGACGCTCAACTCATGCCCTCACCGGCTATCCAACAAGAAGTGTCTGGAAGGAGACGCACTGGCAGCAGATGGTGCCTTGGTTAACTCTGGCAGAACTATGCCTTCATAGCCAGGAAGAAATTTGACAGTTTAGACTCCAGAGGGCATCATCATCTGGCCATCTTTTCTTGGGGGGAGTGTCTCCAAATGGATTAAATTTGCATATATTCTGACAGTATTGAAACTCACTCCTCAGCCAGTATTTTGGGTGAAATCACACACTCTGATGTTTACTGCTAGTACTCACCTTAACACTTACATTATGCCAAGGAGAACTGCCTTCTGGCATTGTTTATTATTTTTAGTGCCATCAAGTCAGTGTTGACTCCTGGTGACCCAGCTGCCTCTGGGTAGTCTTGGCAAGGTATCACTGGAAGTAGATTGCCAGCCTTTTCTTCTGAGGCAATGGAGGGTAAAGTGACTTGCTGAAGGTCACAAGGAGTACCATTAGGAATCAAACCTGTGATCTTCTGGGTACTAGGCAGTTATGTTAACCACTAGGCTACTTCTGCACTTTTCTGACGTTTATAGGATGTGATATATACACAACTTATCAAGGGGCACTTAATTCTTTTTGATCAATGTCATGGCACTTAAAACAACTGGGGATATTTCTGTATTTTTCTGCCATACTTTCTCGGTCTCTAATTGCATTTCTTGATAAACGAAGATCTCTTGACTCTCCTCACATCATATGGAGAGTCACTCGGTACCGGCACTTCTGTCAGCATCCTCTAGTGTTGAGGCAACAAAGCCATGATGACACAATCCATGAGAACCCCAAAGTTCTATGGAAAGAGTTGTGGGCACAATAAAAAAAGAGCTATTGAACTGCAAAAAGGCATAAATGCTCAGACACCTGTTCATACTGAGGTCTCAGCATGTCAGCTATGCTCAGTCCAGGTTCTGAATGAGGTAGGAGCATAAAGGATGAAGAGTAGACTGTTGGATCAAAAAAGAGAGAATTTGTTGTTGCAGGCCTTGACTAACTCTGGAGGGAGAGGTGCAGATGCAACCAAGGTCCATAGTGTGATCTTTGCATGAATGTTTAATATCTTTTTGCAGTAAATGTTTTCTTCCTTTTTACTTCTACAGAATGACATCATTCTGCTCTGGAGGGAAGAAGCAGGAGCGGAGCATAAATCTCCCACACCGCCGGAAAGCAAGTGAACACAGGCCCTGCAGAGTCCCTATAATTTAAGTCTAGTTATAAAGCGCATGCTAGATGCGCAGCACATAGGTCCGTTCTGGTTAGAATTCTGGGTTTGCAGGTGGGTACAAGCGTGTGCCTGAGCTGGCAGTTTGCAGAGGGAGGTGATTGAGGGGTAAGGTGTGCATGAGTGAATGGGTGGATAACTGAGTAACTGGGGTGTTTGAGTGGGTAAATCGAGTGTGCCCGTGCACTGGTGATGTGAGTTAATAAAGTGTGAGTGGGGTATGTGACTGGATACAGGAGGTAAAGGTGCGGACTGGGAGTATGAATAGGTGAACTGTGAGTGTGTGACTGGGAGGTGGAGTGAAGGAGCGAGTGAGTGAAAGGAAGGGTGGGGGATGGTTTCTGGCTATCCCTAACTCTGTCTCTTCTGTACCAATTTCTCTCCTCACCCCCTCATGCCTTTTTCCAAACCTTTCCTACTCACCTTTTCTTTTCCTTATTCCCTCCCTTTGCCCTCTCTCAGTGCTTCCCCTATGCGGCAGCAAGCAAGACCCAGGCCCCTAGCCTGCCTCATCACTCATCGCGATCGGCTTTGAGAGATGGGGCCCAGGTTTCTTGCCTGCTGCATGGCTCAGTTTCACTAGCCTTTGCTCTTCTTCTTTAAATGAGTTAGATTTATAGTACATGGTTAAAAGCAGATGTTACCCATATAAATCTTTCGAGGATCCTAAAATATTATGGTTGCCTGTGACCCTTAAATTCTGTAGTCTGATAAGCACATAAGAAGCTAGCATTGCAATATGGGTTTACAATGATATAGTAAAGAGTCAAGTTTCATTAAGTGCTGAGTGACAAAATGAATTTTCAGCCAAACCTAATCAAATGGTTTTGGCTGAAAATATCCTAAATACAGCTAGGAAAAGCCTGTCTAGATTTAGGACAGTTAATTAACATGGATCGGGTTATCCAACCCCCTAATTCTTGCCAGGTCGAACTTAAAATCAGCACTAAATTGTTGAGTTATAAGCCTGTCCCAAGAACCCTCCCTGGAGCCCCACATTTTGACCTGCTACACTTAGCCACTTGGTTTGCAGCTTGTCGTGCTGTGAGGGCTTGCGTGCATCAGTGATGCTGAGAGCTAAACTATCGGTAGTTTAACTACTGGCAGGGTCTCCCAAGATGGACAGGTCTCAGCTGAGGTGCCAGATGAAGACAAACCACCCATCTGGCAGCAGCAGAATGGGATAGTGTTGACGGCGGAGGATCACATTTCTGTGACAACGGCAACAACACCAAACTTAAACTGCGCGGAAGGAAGGCCCGGCACTCAACTTCTGTATCTGCCATGAAAACCCAATGGATAGTTACAACAAAACAAATTGTGCTATGGTGCTGGAAGATGAGACTCCCAGGTCGGAAGGCACTCAACTAGCTACTGGGGAAGAGCTGAAGACTTTTCAGAGTAAAGCCAGCATTTATGATGTGGTTGGATCAAAGCCCTCGGGAAGTCTGACTGCTGATGTAGCTGCGCATGAAATGAGAGTCAGAAGCTGTAAAGATGTCTTACACATTGGAACATGGAACGTACGAAGCATGAACCAAGGGAAGTTGGAGGTGGTCAAGAATGAAATGGAACGTGTACAACTTGATCTGTTGGGTGTCAGCGAACTGAAATGGACTGGCATCGGGCACTTTGCATCAGATGATCACATGGTCTACTATGCTGGAAATGAAAGACAAAGAAGAAATGGTGTTGCATTTATAATAAAGGAAGAAACTTGCAAGAACTGTAATGAAATACAATGCAGTCAGCGAACGCTTAATCTCTATTCGTCTACGAGGATTGCCTATCAACACAACTATAATTCAAGTATATGCCCCAACAACAGCTGCAGAAGAGAATGAAATTGAAGAGTTCTATGAACAAGTACAAGCTGAAAATTGACAGAACATGCAACAGGATATCCTGATAGTCATGGGTGACTGGAACGCAAAAGTTGGCAACAAAGAAGAAGGCAAAGTAGTTGGAAAATATGGACTTGGCAACAGAAATGAAGCTGGAGAAAGATTGATAGAATTCTGCAAGACAATGATCTATTCATCTCAAACACCTTCTTTCCAGCAACACATGCGACGACTGTACACATGGACTTCACCCCAATGGATTGTATAAAAATCAAATTGACTACATCTGTGGAAGTCAACGATGGAAAAGCTCTGTAACATCAACAAAGACAAAACCTGGAGCTGACTGTGGTACAGATCATCCAACTACTAGTATGCAAACTCAAGCTAAAGTTGAAAAAGAGCAAACCACTCATGAATGCACCAAAATATGACCTGAGAATATACCACTGGAATTAAAGACTGCCTGCAAAATCGATTTGCTGCTTTAGATACAAATGACAGAGCTCCGGAAGAGTTACGGAATGACATCAAGAAGGTTATGCTGGAAGAAAGCGAGAAGTCTCTACAAAAGGTGAAAAAGCAAAACGGCCAAAATGGATGACGGAAGAAACTCTGAAAATTGCCAGAAACGCAGAGAAGCTAAAGCCAAAGGAGAAAGAAAGACAATCGCAGAACTCAACAGAGATTTCCAACGTGCAGCAAGACAGGACAAGGAAAAGTACTACAATGACACTTGCAAGGAAATAGAAGCAGAAACTATTAGAGGAAGAACAAGATCGGCTTTCCTAAAGCTGCGAGAGTTAAAGAAAAAGTTCCAGCCTCGAATTGGAATGTTACAAGATGCTCAAGGTTCTATGTTGAATGATGCTGAGAAGATCAAGAAAAGGTGGAAGGAATATACAGAGTTTTATATGATAAAGATCAAGTGGACCAACAGCCGTTTCAACCTATACCTTATGATCAGGAAACCATTGGTGATGAAAGAAGAAGTTGAAGCAGCATTGAAAGCCTTATCAAAGAACAAAGCACCAGGCATTGATAGCATTCCCATAGAAGTATTGCAGCAATCTGATGCAGCTGTTACCGTACTTACAAGGCTCTGCCAAGAAATATGGAAGACAACATCATGGCCAACTGACTGGAAAAGATCTGTGTTTATACCAATACTAAAGAAAGGTGATCCAACTGACTGTGGAAATTATCGCACAATCGCTCTGATCCCACATGCCAGCAAGATTCTACTGAAGATTATTCAAAAGAGACTACAGCCATACCTAGAACAAGAACTACCTGAAGTGCAAGCAGGGTTCAGGAAAGGGCGAGGAACGAGAGACATCATTGCGAATGTGAGATGGATCCTTGAAAAGACTAAAGAATACCAAAAGGATATCTATTGTGCTTTATCGACTATAGCAAGGCTTTTGACTGTGTAAACCATGAGAAACTCTGGGCCACATTAAGAAGCATGGGTATACCAGAACACCTGATCGTTCTCTTGCGTAATCTGTACATTGATCAAGAAGCAACAGTTCGAACGGAACAAGGAGAAACAGAATGGTTTAAAATAAGCAAAGGTGTAAGACAAGGCTGCATACTTTCCCCCTACCTGTTTAAATTTTATACATAACAAATCATCAGAGAAGCAGGACTGTATGAAGACAACAGAGGTGTGAAGATTGGTGGAAGACTCATCAACAACCCTTCGCTATGCTGATGATACCACATTACTGGCTGAAAGTGAAGATGATCTGAAACATTTGCTTCTCACAATCAAAGAACATAGTCTCAAAAATGGGCCTGCACCTTAATGTAAAGAAGACAAAGATCATGACAACTGGCATAATCAACAGGTTCATCGTTGAAGGAGAAGAAATTGAAATTGTGAACAACTTTAACCTACTTGGATCAACTATCAATAAAGAAGCAACAAGTAGTCAAGAAATCAGACGACGCATTGCTCTTGGCAGAATGGCTATGAAAGACCTAGATAAGATTCTCAAGAGCAGAGATGTGTCTCTCCATACAACGATTCGACTTGTTCAAGCCATGGTATTTTCAATAACATCATATGGATGTGAAAGCTGGACAGTGAAAAAGACAGACAGGAAGAAAATTGATGCCTTTGAATTATGGTGCTGGCGGCGAATATTGTGTATACCATGGACTGCCCGAAGAACAAACCAGTCTGTACTAGAGGAGATCAAACCTAAGTTTTCTTTAGAAGCTCAGATGACAAGACTTCGACTTTCATACTTCGGACACATCATGCGAAGAGAGAGATCATTAGAGAAAGACATCATGCTTGGCAAGATAGAAGGTCAACGCAAAAGAGGAAGGCCAGCAATGAGATGGATCGCTACAATAACAGCAGCTACGGGTACCAGTCTGTCGTCAATGAGCCGCCTGACTGAAGACCGAACACAATTTAGGATAGCTATCCAGAGGGTCGCCATGAGTCGACTCCGACTCGACGGCACTTAACACACACACACACTTAGCCAACTTGTGAACTCAGCAGGTCAGTGAGGTGGGAAGCGGATGAGGGAAAGGGAAGGGGAGGGGAGGGGATAAAGGCATTAAATTGTGAAGTGGAGGAATACTCAGATGGTTAGAGCAGTAAGCTGAGAACAACAAAAACCAGGACAGTTTACCTGTTCAAGGCTGAGTAGGGGTCAACAGGAGTGCGTTGCTGCTGTGGGGGCTCCTGGCATTGCTGTTACACCTGGCAGGGAGAGGGTGCCAGTGGAGGGACCGCCCCTTGATCTGACAACATCAAAGAGCACCTGTATTGAGCTGATAAATTACAGCAGTGTGGCTGCAGGTGCACAGCCTCAAGCATGTAGCCAAAGGGGCATGTGACCAAAAGGACGTGCCCCTTCAGTGTTGATCTGGTGAAGATTCAGGTTTACTAAGATGCTGTCTGCTTTTATTTGGGATACCTAAAAGCACGACCAAGTGGAAGAACAAAGGGAAGACTTTGTTATCTGCCAACTTGTTTGAAACAGCGGGGCCCTATGGATAAGTATGGGATTCCTGCTCAAGTAACATCTTCTGCCGTCGAAGGTTCTTCCCCCATTCTGCTATATGGAGTATCTTTAAGCTGCATATCTAGGACTCCACCACCTCAGCCAAGCGTTTAGTCAATGTCACTCCCCGGTTGGGGTTGAAGAGGAGGAGAGAGGGGTTGGCAGCCTCTGAAGATTCAGTCTCTCCTGATTGCAAACTGTATTGTCTACTCTAAACCCATCCATTTTCTATCTCCCACTGACTCAGTAGTACTTTCACTGGATATTACTCTGACTGATATCTGGAAGGTTGTTTCTCAGAATAATGCTATGCTTAAGGGCACAAGGGACCATATTTCGCATTTTCACAGGAAACTTATTGCCTTAGCAGACCATGAGACACAATTGCAAGAAAGTCAGGAACACAGATTACAACTTTACAGAATGTGGCTTCTAATAGTAATGATTCCATTACTATTCACCATCAGCTAGAGGTTTTGGAGAATAATGTCCGTTCTAGGAACTTGCAATTTCTTAAGTTTCCAAAAGCATACTATTTATCCCCTCTTAAAATGCTACAAAAGTATTTTAAGGAGATTTTGTTTATTCCCAATTATAACCAAATTACTATTTTGAATTGTTACTATTTGCTTTCTAAGCGTTTGGTTGAGACTGCAACCAGAGATACCTGAGAAATGGTAGAGTCTAGTGTTTCTTTGGATTTAACTAATTTCCAGGAGTCCTCTAGAGAGGAAATTTTTCCCCGGACAACTCTGGTTGCAACCTTCGCCACAATAAAGGATACATTTTCTATAGTATAATGGTATTTTTGAAAAAGAATGCTTTGTATTGTGGATATAAGATTATTCAGATGTGGAGGAACGCTTTTGCTATCTGTTTCTTGAGATGTCCATGTAAATGCTCAGTAAGGGGTTTGGGTAGGTTAGAGATTTGTTTTGGGGAGCGGAGGAGTAGCCTAGTGGTTAGGGCAGCAACCTGGGATCAGAGAGATTTGTTTTGGATTTTTGACGTGTCTGACTTTTTCCTTTTATTTTGAATTTTCCTTTCTTTTTTTGAGATGGTGGAATTGTACCTAGTACATTTGGGTTGTTTTGCTTAGCTATCGTTGAGGGTAACGTTCTCCGAGATGTGGGCTGTATTTGTATGGGTTGTTTTCTTTGATGTATTGCTTTCTTTTTCCTGCTTACTGTATGTTAAGCCATTTTGAAAACTTAATCAAAAAAAAGAAAAAAAACAGAAAAGTCAGAATTCATATCCCACTGACTTTCTTTGTGGCGTTGGGCAGTTGTTTAGCCCCCACCCCCCACATGGCCTCAGATGCAAACGTAACTCTCAAGGGAAAAGAAAATACCTACTGTACCTGAATGTAACTCACATGTTGACCTACTACTGAAAAGATGTGAGCTAAACGCCCTCTCAAAATGATTTTCGACTCAAATGAATGTAGAATGCAAGTATAATTGTTTTAGGTGAGATGTGGAGCCCATTTCCAAAGTGAGCATGTCTGGCCTGTCCGGACGTCCAAAATATGGACGGGGCACAGTTGTTCCAGATTCTGCAACCGTGGGAGCTATACTTTCCCGCAGTTGCAGAATCTGGGAACATAGACGGGCCAGCATGCACAGTATTCGGACCGGGGAGATGTATAGCATGCTGCCTGTCTCTACTGCGTGTACCATCGCCATGGCACCGGGACGCTCAGCAGGAGCAAGTAAGACCCGACAGTGATGAAAGTCACTTATTCCCACCGCCTGAACCTCGGAGGGGGCAGCCAGGGCTGGTATCGGGCTTACCCACGGCAGCCCCATTGTTCTGGGGGGAGGAAGGCCCCGATTGCAACAGCGCCCGGCCCTTATTCCACCTCCAAGGTGGAATAAGCTGGGCGTCCAAAATACGGCTGCCGAATGTACAGGGCCCTGACCGGAATAGGCCCTATATGTCCGGGTGCTGCAGCCCTTCCCCACTCTCTGCCTCCAGCCCTCTCCCTCCCACCCCCGTCCAGTGCTCCCCACACTAACCCTCTCTACGTGTGGGGAGGGCTGGACTTGAAATGGCGTGCCAGGCCAAAACAGAGGTCGGACGTCCAACCAGGACATCCAACCCTGCTATTCGCGTCTCTTCATCGGGCCTTCAGTGAGTGTGTGAGTGAGATAAGGAGTAAAGTTCAGCAGGCACGGAAAACTAAGGTTAAATGATAAGACTTAGATGTGCGTGATGTGGATCAGATTCTAGACATTAGATCTGGCCAAAGCATGTTTTCCAAAGACTAACGTCAACTTTCCCAGTGGGAAAAGCTACAGCAGCCCTTGAACATACACATATTCCAGCCAGCATTTAAAAACAGAGGAAGGTTACTGAATATTTTTAAGGTGCCACGAGATCAGGTTTAAAAGAGAGTTTCCTGCAGCAAGCCTTCCTAAAATAAGTAAAAGGTTGTCCTGGTAGACCTGAGAGGTAGATGCGTGGCTGTGGCTGTGGCAGTGTGCTGACCCAGATTTACACCAACTTCTGAAGGAGTTAATCTATCTTGGTCCAAAGATTCCTAGAGGTGAATAAAAGGGATGTGCACTTAGAGTGAATAAGTGTCCCTGTGTGTACCTGTAATCAGTGTAGGGTCAGGGCCGGCCCAACCATCAGGAAAACTAGGTGATTGCCTAGGGTGGCAGCTTCAAGGGGGGGGGGGGGGTTAGGGTTGGTAGTAGCAAAGAACAGGTCATTCAAAGCTGAGCAATAGATTCTGAGAGCCAGAGGATGCATAAGGCTTAAGGTTTGGCTACTACTACTACTAACCATTTGTATAGCGCTACAAGACATACGCAACACCTTGAACCAACTGTGGATGGCCTTGTGTAGGGTATAAATGAAGTCTCTCTGGTGATTCCTAATTCTACACTCGCCAAACATGTTTCTTTCAGATGTGATGAATATCTTGATTAATCTGCCAAAAATCCACTCAAGAAATATCTAATGCTCAGAGATTCAACAGATTATAATTTTCTTTAGTTGGACAGGGAGGAAAGCGTGGTTACTTACCTGTAACAGGTGTTCTCGGGAGCAGCAGGAATCAGTCCTCCCTTAAGAGTAACATCGCAGATGGAGCCCCTGTGCGGGAACCCTCCCTACCTTTCATAGAAAGTCTTTGGGAAATCCAGCATGCATGTGTGATCACCTTCCCACCTGAATGCAGCCATCTTACCTCAGTATGATGACATAGCTTTGTTGATCCAAAAAGAAAAAAGCAACTCCAGAGGTAGGAGGGAGGGTAGTGAAGGCTGATTCCTGCTGCTCCCAGAGGACACCTGTTATACATGAGTAATCACGCTTTCTCTGGGACCAAGCAGGAAGTCAGTCCTCACTTATGAAACTCCCATAGATACTGGCTACCGAAAAAAACAGGTATTACAACTTGGAATTCAAACAGGGGTAACTATATACAAACTAAGCAATTGTGTTACGGAGTGTTTCTGTCGACATGACATGATCTGAAAACTATTTACATGGTTGCGTCAGATGACGTATGTGTTCTTATGGTGGGTGTGAGGGTATGCTGGGTTGTGTTAAGTCATCGGTATGGGCATAATGTTGAAGGAATAGATGGTGCTTTAGTGCCTTCCTGAATTGGGCGAGGTCAGTAATAGCTCGGATAGTGGTTGGGAGGGCATTCCAAAGGGTAGGTGCGTAGTATACAAAGGCTCCGTTCTTTGTTGCCAGGGTGCATTTTGTTATTTCGTTGGGGATTGCGAGTTGGGGATTGCGAGATTACAGCTTAGCTGAAGTTGCTGTCATGCTGGGAATCCGCATCCAGGCAGTAATGGGCTGAGAATGTGTGGACAGAAGACCATGATGCAGCCCTACAGATCTCCAGCAAAAAGATTGGGCACAGGTTAGCCATAGAAGCTGCCATGACGTGGAACATGGCTAAGGAAAGTCAACACTGGGCATAGGCAAAGGAGATGCAGTCAGCAACCCAAATGGAAAGGGTGCATTTAGAAACTGCCACACCCAGCCTGTCTGGATCATAAAAAACGAAGAGCTGGGAGGAACGGCTATGGACTTTTGTTTGTTCCAGATAGAAAGCCAAAACCTTCTTATGGATAGAGAGAGGCCTCCACTCTGTTCGCATGAGGCCTGGGTAAGAAGGTGGGAAGCACCACTGACTTGTTGAGATGAAAAGGCGAAACCATCTTAGGAAGAAATTTAAGATGAGTGTGGAGGACCACTCTTTGCGCAGAACCTAGTATAGAGTGTATGTGCCACCAGCACCTGCAGTTTACTGACTCTGCAAACTGAAGTAAATGTCACCAAGAAAATGATCTTCCAGGACAGAACTTGAAGGGCAGGTGAAGTGAGCAACTGTCCAAAGACCACGTTAAGAGCCCATACCACCAGTGGTGGACAGATCAGTGGACATGAAAGCAAGAGGCCCCTCATGAAGAGGGCAATGAGGGGGTGAGCGGAAAGTGACCAATTATCATGTGATATTAGGCCGCTAGAGCACTAAGATGTACTCAAACTGAGTTAGACTTCAAGCCAGCATGAGAAAGGTGCAGAAGGTAAGCTAGAACTTGCTCCACCGAGCAGGATAAAGAGTTAAGGGCTTTGCCCGCACACCAGTCAGAGAATGTGTGTCATTTGAAGGCATAAGCACGTTTGGTAGAGTCCTTGCAGGATGTGAGAATACTCTCCACATCCCTAGGCAGGGGAAACTGAGCAAGACTTAGCCTCTCAGCATCCAAGCCATGAGGGCTAGGGGCTTGAGACTGGGATGGAGGTGGGTCCCCTCCTCGAGAAAGAGCAGATCCCGGGCATGGCGAAGGTGAAGAGGAGGTGCCTAGGAGAGGTGAAGCAACATGGGGTACCACGGTTGCCTGGGTCAGTGTGGGGCAATGAATATCATGGTGGCCCTGTCTGTCTGGACCTTGAAAAGGGTCTTGGCCACCAAGGGAATTGGTGGATAAGCATAAAGCAAGCCCTTGCCCCAGTTCAGGAGGAATGCATCGGAGGCCGCCCGATTGTGACAGGGAAATCTGGAGCAGAACAGTGGCAGCTGGGCATTGTGAGGAGCAGCAAAAAGGTCCAGGGACGGAGTGCCCCACTTCTGGAAGATGTTGTGGGCTACTTGTGAATTGAGAGTCCACTTGTGTGGCTGCAGCACTCTTCTGACCCTGTCCACCAAGGTGTTGTCCTGACCCAGGAAGTAGACTGCCAAAGAAGCATGCCCTGCTTGCTGGCAATCTCCAGAGTCAAACAGCTTCCCAGCAGTGGAGATATGAGCCTGTGCCACCCTGCTTGTTGATGTACAACATCGTCACTTGGTTGTCCATCTGGATGAGGACTACCTGGTTGGACAGCTGCTGCTGGAAAACCCAAAGGGCATTTGCAACCATCCTGAGCTTGAGGAAGTTGATCTGATGAATACTCTCCCCCATCGTCCAAGGTTTCTGAGTACATATGCCATCGAGATGGGCTCCCCAGGCAAGTTTTGAGGCATACATGGTCAGCACCTGCTGGTGCGTTGGGGCTGGAAAGGAAGTCCAGCTAAAAGATGAGTTGGCTGCTGCCACCAGGAAAGGGAGTTCTTCAGTGGCAAAGTCATCCTGACCCAGTCTGTGAGATGATACATTGTCTGATGCCACTGTGTACAAAGCATTCATTGCACCTGCCACATCTGAAGCCAAGCAGATGGGGTTACATGGACTGTGAAGGCATGTAGCCTAGGAGACAAAGCATTTGGCCAGCTGAGATCGTCGAACAACCTTGGACATCCTGAGGCGCTGGGTCTGGTCCGAGGGAAGGAAGGCTCTGACTGCTGTGGTATCGAGGACAGCTCAAATGAACTTGAGGCACTGAGTGGGTTGCAGGTGGGACTGTGGCTAGTTGATGACAAAATCCAGCTGCTCCAGCACCTGGATGGTGCATTGTGTGGACAGACGGACCTCACCCAGCATCCCGTCTCTGATCAATCAGTCGTCTAGATAGGGCAGGGGTCTGCAACCTTTAAGACATAAAGAGCCACTTGGACCCGTTTCCGAAGGGAAAAAAAACCCTGGGAGCCGCAAAACCATTGCGACATTTAAAACAAATCTAACACTGCATATATTGTTTCTTACCTTAATGCTATATACGACCCCCTACTTTTCCTGTTAAAATATAGGTGTTTGGCCTATACTCGCCGTATAAGACTACCCCTCTTCCTTCGCACACCAAAAAAAATATGCCAGAAAATATCACAACAACAAGTAACAATATTTGATTTCAAAATTATGATGATTTTGTAGTCAAATCACTAATATGAAATAAAATTATTTTTTCTACCTTTGTTGTCTGACCAATTTATTCTTTGATCATGCTGGTCCCGATCTGAGGCTTCTGCTTTCCTGTCTTCTCTTAGCTCTCTTTCTGTGGTCTATGGTCCATCTGCCATTTCTTATCTCTTCTTTCGTTTTCTTCACTTCTTTCCATCAGCCTATTTCCAGTCCCAGTAACCCTCCCCAATATCAGCCCCTTTCCAGTCCTCACTCCCAGTACCTTCCAATGTCAACTTGCATTCCCATGATTGCCACTGGTGTCCATTTCCTTCCAATCCCCCTCCTTCCCCACTGACCAGTCCCTTCTAGTACAAATACCATGGCAGCCTTAGCCCCCAGTTATCTTCCAGGGCCAGCAGCTCTATCCGCCCCGCCCCACAATCAGCCCATGCCCAGTCAAAGCCCCCCACTCAGCTCGCTTCCAGTGCTAATCCCCCCTCAACCCCATTACCAGTGCTAGCCTCCCCTAATCAGCCCAATACCAGTCCTACCCCCCATCAGCTCATTACCAGTCCTAGCCTCCCCTAATCAGCTCATTTCCAGTGCTAGTCCCCTCAACCCCATTACCAGTGCTCCATCCCTCCATGTCAGCCCCCTCCATGTCGGCCCCCCTGCCTCCATCCATATCAGCTCCCTCCCTCCATGTCAGCCCCCTCCATCCCTCCATGTCAGCCCCCCTCCCTCCATCCATATCAGCTCCCTCCCTCCATGTCAGCCCCTCCATCCCTCCATGTCAGCCCCCCTCACTCCATCCATATCAGCTCCCTCCCTCCATGTCAGCCCCCTCCATCTCTCCATGTCAGCCCCCCTCCCTCCATCCATATCAGCTCCCTCCCTCCATGTCAGCCCCTCCTCCCTCCATCCATCCATGTCAGCCCCCCACCCTCCATCCATATCAGCTCCCTCCCTCCATGTCAGCCCCTCCTCCCTCCATCCATCCATGTCAGCCCCCCTCCCTCCATCCATGTCAGCCCCCCTCCCTCCATCCATATCAGCTCCCTCCTCCCTCCATGTCAGCCCCCCTCCCTCCATCCATCCATATCAGCTCCCTCCCTCCATGTCAGCCCCCTCCATCCCTCCATGTCAGCCCCCCTCCCTCCCTCCATCCATATCAGCCCCCCTCCCTCCATCCATATCAGCTCCCTCCCTCCATGTCAGCCCCCTCCATCCCTCCATGTCAGCCCCCCTCCCTCCATCCATATCAGCTCCCTCCCTCCATGTCAGCCCCTCCTCCCTCCATCCATCCATGTCAGCCCCCCTCCCTCCATCCATGTCAGCCCCCTCCCTCCATGTCAGCCCCCCTCCCTCCAACCATATCTGCTCCCTCCCTCCATGTCAGCCCCCCTCCCTCCATCCATCCATATCAGCTCCCTCCCTCCATGTCAGCCCCCTCCCTCCATGTCAGCCCCCTCCATCTCTCCATGTCAGCCCCCTCCCTCCATCCATATCTGCTCCCTCCCTCCATGTCAGCTCCCCTCCCTTCTTCTGCAGCCGCGGCTCCCTGCCTCTTACGGAACCGCGGCTGTGCTTTTAAAATCATCTCGGAGCCCTTCCTGTCTTGAAGGGCTCCGTGCAGCATTGTCCCGCCTCCAAACTTCCTTTAGAGGCGGGACAATGCTGCACGGAGCCCGTCAAGACAGGAAGGGCTCCGAGATGATTTTAAAAGCACAGCTGCGGTTCCCTAAGAGGCAGGGAGCCGCGGCTGCAGAAGAAGGGAGGGAGCTTACAACACTATTGCCTGTCACCGGGCGGGCAGTGTGCTCCGGAGCCGCGGCAAAGGTGAGAAAGAGCCGCATGTGGCTCCGGAGCCGCGGGTTGCCGACCCCTGAGATAGGGGAAGAAAAAGATGCCCTGCACCCAAAGAAAAGCAGCTACGACTGACAGACATTTTGTGAAAACCCATGGGGTATTGATAGTAATGTTCGCTGATGATGAAGCAGAAGTACTGTTGGTGCAGGGGGTGAATGAGGATGTGGGTATAGGCATCTTTTAGATCTAAGGAGCATAGCCAATCTTCCCGCTGGAGGTAGGGCAGCAACTTTCCAAGGGATACCATCTTGAACTTCTCACACACTAAAAAGCGATTGAGATTGCCGAGATCGAGAATGGGGTGGAATCCACCTGTTTTCTTTGGAACCAGGAAATAGCGAGAGTAGAATCCCTTTCCCGTTTGAGATGGTAGAACAACCTCCACTGCTCTTTCTTGTAAAAGAGCTTTGAGCTCTTGCTGAAGAGGTTCGTGATGGTAAGCTTCCAAAGGACAATCCCCTGGAAAGAACAGGCGTGGGGGGTCAGATCAAAGTGCAGGAGGTAGCCCGAATTTACCACTTGTAAAGCCCAAGCATCGGTAGTTATGCTGGGCCAATGATGGGCAAATGATGTGAGATGCCCCCGAAAATGCTGCGGAACTGGGCTGGAAAGGGGAAGAAGGGCTAAGGTCCGGGAGTCAAAAGCTCCCCCCCCCCCAGGCTGTGGTTGTGGCACCAGTTGGGACTTCGGGGCTTTAAGCCGACATTGCTTTTGGCTTTGGCCTTTAGCTTGCTGTGCCTGCCTGGGCAGTTGGTAGGAATGGTATCTTCTTCTTTGGGTAGAAGCACTTTTTCCTCAAGGCCTTCCATTGGGAAGGACTAGCAGTCTTCCTTGAGAGCTTGTTTATGGTGACCTGTTCAGTCTCCAACTCTGAGGCGTTCTCCATCATGAGTTTGCTGAAAAGGTTCTCTCCCCGACAAAGGATATTGACCAACTTGTCATGAACCCATTTCTCCAAGTTCGACAGCTATAGCCATGCGAGGCGGCGGGCACCAATGCCTACCGCAGCCACTCTAGCCACAGACTCAAAGCCATCATAGACTGCATGAGTCATGTATTTGGAGCATGCCTTGATCGTAGCAACCAGGCTCCAGAAGTGCTGAACAAAATCCAGCTGAGAACCCCGCGAGCTCCCCTGCCAGGTCTCTCAGGTACATACCCATGTACAGCTAATACATTGGGATATGGGCCATGAGCATCAAGTCCTGCTAGCATTTCCTGCCCAATCCATCCATGGTGCGTGTCTCCATTTCAGGGGGCACCGAGGAGTGCATCTTGTTACTCTTAATATGGCGCATGGCCGATTTCACAACCATGGAGTTGTGAGGAACTTGTGTTTTCTCAAAGCCTGGGCTCTTGCAGACCCGATACATGGAACTGAGATGCCTGCAAACAATGGGCACCATAACTGGGGTCTCCCACATCCTCAACAGTAACCTTTCTAGGATAGGGTGCACTGGAATAGTGATGGCTTCCTTCAGGGGAGCTGGATACTGGAGGATCTCCAGCTCTTCTGCCTGAGGTTCCTCAGTGGTAAACGGTAAAGCCTTCTCCATGTCCCTGACAAACTCGAAGAAGGAAAGGTCCTCGGGAGGGGATCTCCTGCACTCATACAGGGGTGAGGGATCCAAAGGGACATCCTGGTGCAGCATCATCTCCAGAAATTCCTCCTCAGTCTCCTACTCGGAGTCCGGGTCAGACAGGAACTCAAAGTATCGACGGGAATAGAACCCGCATCGATGCCTCGGTAGCAAAGTCAAAGGAGATATCAGTGCCCTGCGGTCCGAGCGCAAAGCACTCAGGGAGGGGGGACATCCGCTGTACCGAGTGGGACCGAGAACTGGCTCCGCGGAATCAGAGGTACCCAGTTCCTGAGGCTTGTGTTATGCCTGAAAGGCAGTCAGGCTGCACTTGAGAGTCAACCAGCGCTCTTTCAGGAGGGAGTGCTCCACAGCTGCTGGCACCGGTGTTGCACTCTTCGGTGCTGAACTGGTTCCTTTGGTGGGGACTCCTCGATGGTAACAGGCTCGAGAGCCCTACGCTGGCCCTCTGAGACCACGGGAGGCACCTCCTCCTGCTAGGGCAGCATCAAGGACTTTGATGGTGCTGTCCATGGGTCTTCACCCTGGACTCAGCATCGCCTTCGGTGATGACAGGGATGGAGTGCTGGGGTTTCTGGCGACCCTTGCAACCTATAGATCGGTGCCCCCTGGTGCAAGGGTTTCTGGTGACCCTTGCAACCTATAGATCGGTGCCCCCTTCCTCATTACTATTAATGCTGGCTACAGCTCACCTCCCTTTTTCCCAGAACTCCTTTCTGAACTCTTTTTGCATGATACCAAACAACAAGGGCGGCTTGGCGACCCCAACATAACTCCTCTAAAACTGTGCACTGGACAAGCATGGTGTTAATGTAAATATATATTCTGCAAAAAAAAATCAAAGGAAATGCAAGATGCTTGCACTCCAAGTAACTAGGGTGCAGTTTATAATACTAAATTATAAAATACATTTTATTTTGTTCTTATTTGTTCTTGCTTGGTTTTTTAAAACATATATTCTGCATCCACGGAAACCCCTCCCTTAACTAGGGTGCAGAGCAGTACTAGGATATTCACACATAAACTCAATATATATATTAAAAATCCTGACTCTGGTTTTCTCCAGTACCAGGCATATTCTGAACTAATACAAAACCCTTCAAAAATCACTATGGATCCATGAAGTAAATCTACCACATCATATCAGCAGCAACTTCCAAAACTCACACAAGGAGCCTACACAGATCAAAGCAGCACTGTAAATATCGTAGAACATCCATACACCTACTGGAAAAGCTGAACAAGTCACATTACTACAGTACAGATCCCTATGTGCAAACTCCTTGTTAACAGAATATCTGGCCTCAGTCACACACTCAGAACAGAAACCCTCACCAAAAACAAAATAAGTGACTGCAACCTAAAAATAAAAGTATGTAGACAAAAATTAAACTGAACCCCCAAGAAGCTAGACTCTGCATGCAGTGCAACACCAGAGAAATGGAAAGAGATGCATTTCCCCACACTGTGTAAAAAATAAAGGAGCATGTTTACTGAGCTTGATTCTGTCCCACATGTACATCTACTTTGTACATCTGGGCTGAGCCGGACATACAAAGGATATCGCGATTCTGATCCCATGCGGCATGTCTAGCCCAACGCGATCAGAATCGCGAATAGGCATGTACATGCAGGCCGGGACTGTGATTCAGTTCCGGCTGGGACTGTGATTCAGTTCCGGCCTGCACGTACATGCCTGCCCAAATAACTCAGACAGGGCTTTTAAATGGAGCTGCGGCGCCATGGTGTCATGTTGCCATGGCGCCGTGGCTCCATTTAAAAACTGCGATGCTGGCTGCCACAAAATATAGTTAATTCCCCGCAGCCCGACCCCCAATCTGGACTCCTAAGGCCAGGGTTGGGCTGTGGGGAATTAACACTTGCCTCCCCCCCAGCCCCATCCATGCCCTTGAGCTGAACAAAAGAAATGTCCAGGGAAGTTATTCTACCCAGGGGGTGGAATAACTTCCCAGGACATTTTGCCAGCCCTGGACATACAGGGCCGACAGTGGAATCGCCCCTTTATGTCCAGGACTAGCGACTGCCCACTGCCCACCCACTTTCTGCCCCCATGCTGCCCCTTCCCCACTGCCGTCTAACTTCCCCGCATAACTGGCAGAGAAGTTAGACAGGAGGGGAAAGCCGGCACAAATAGCAGGGATGGAAGTCCCATTGAAATGTCCATCCCCGCTATTCGTGCCTCAGAATAACCCCCTAAGTGTGTTAGCTGCTAATGCGGCAATAACATGGCATTATCGCCAGGCGGTATCAGCTAATGCAAATAAATGCAGACAGCATAGGGCTTTTCTGCACTATTTGCAGATCATGTATTAACCAAGCACCTGGACAGAGAGAGGGCAGAGAGTGGGAGCACCTGTAACGTGTGATTACCGTGGGCGTTGACAGCACATGGTAACTGCAAGTTGGGCAGATATCACCGGTGCAGCAAGCGCCACCTCAATAGGTGGTGTTAGCTGCATCTGCACTATTGCTGCTCCGCGATCCCTGCAGTTTGGCGGCATTATCTGCTGGGGAAATGCACCTGCAGCAGATAAGACACGGCTTTTGCAGTTAATGCAGTGTTAGCAGCACTAACACATGGTGTTAGCTGCAAAATTCTAACGCACCCTAGTAAAAATGCACCAAAGATAGCGCAAAGTCTAATTACTAACTTAAAAATGTATTTTGTTCTACCTTTGTTGTCTGATCATTTTATTCTCTGATCGTGCTAATCCCAATCTGAGGTTTCTGCTTTCTTCTGTCTATTAGCTCTTTCTACGGTCTCTAGTTCATCTGCAAATTCTTGTTTCTCCTTTTGTTTTCTTCAATTCTTTCCATCTTGGATATTGATCTTTTCCTTTCAGCTTTCTTCCATTTGCCTGTCTCTGTCCACTAGGATTTCACTACTCCTTCTTACTATCTGATCCTCAATCTTCTCCTTTTTACTCCATCTGCCTACCACTTCTCAACCTTCACTCCAGTCCTCCCATTCCCCACCTCTTCATCCCTTGTCCATTATTTCCCAGTCTTTTGCTTACTCTTTCTTTCCTCTCCATGTCTAACATCTCTAACCCTCCCCATCCAGTGTTTCTCCCCTCTCTCTCTCTTTGCCTCCATCCAGCAACTCCCCTCTCTCTCTATCATTCTGTGTCCCCCGTCTCCCTTCCTATCCCCGTATCCAGCATTTCCCCTCTCCTTTCCTATCCCCCTGTGTCCAGCATCTCCTCCGTCTCCATACCACCCCTCCTTATTACTCCCATATCCAGCATCTCTGTTTCTCTCACTCTACTTACCTCATGTCAATCTTCTCCTCTCTCTCTCCCTATTACCCCGTGTCCTGTATCTCCCATTTCCCTCTGTTCCACCCCCATGTCCAGCATCTTCCCATAGTCTCCCCATAGCCCCCCATGTCCAGCATCTTCCCATAGTCTCCCTATAGCCCCCCATGTCCAGCATCTTCCCATAGTCTCCCTATAGCCCCCCATGTCCAGTATGCCCACCCCATCTCAGAAATCTCTACTCCTTGCTTGTCCCCATGCCCATTCTCCTTATGGCCACGTCCCATGTCAAGCAAGTATCTTGCCTTGATATCCCTAGCCCCAGTGTTTAGCATGTCCCTTCTGCCTCCCTATTCCACCCCTGCATCTAGCATTTCCCCTCCGTCTCCCTGTGCCCCCCATGTCCAGCATCTCCCGTTTTCCTCCGACCCCTCCTTGTCCTGCATCTTCCATCTGTTTTTCTGTGATACCACCCTGCCTCCAACATTTTCTCTCGGTGTTCATTTCCTCTTCCATCTCCCTATGCCCCCTCTGTCTCCCTAGCCCTCCATCCCCAGTACCTCCAGTATCTTCCTTCTATCCTTCTGCCCCTCTCCTGCTGCACCACTTCCCAGACTCTGTCCCTTTCTCACATCCCCTTTCCAGTCTCATCAGCCCCCCAAGCTCTCTGTCAATCACTGCCCCTTTAAATCTAATCCAACTTCTCCGCCCCCCTCTGTCTAGCCCTCGACAACGGCCCTTGATTTCCCTCCTCAGCATCTGCAACCAACGCAATCTGGTCGGCAGGTCTTATGCCCGTGGGACTTGCTGCTTCCATGGGCACGATCTTTTCTCAAAGGCTGCAAAGACAAGAAGATCATGCCTGCGTGCACATGTTTCCATGAACTGCAGAGCTCTGCATGCAAGGCCACAAAGACAAGAAGATCATGCCCGCAGGAGCAGCAAGTCTTGCGGGTAGGAGGGCTGTTCCCACCGACACGATCTTCTTGTCTTTGCGGCCTTGTATGCAGAGCTCTGCTGCCCGTGGGACTTGCCGCTCTCACAGACATGATCTTTCTGCCTGGATCGCAATCACGATGCAGAGCATGGCACAGACAGGAAGATTGTGCTCGCGGGAGCAGCAACTACCATAGGCAATAGAGTTCTGCATGTAAGGCCATATTCACGGCCCAGAAGGGAAGATTGTGCCTGCGGGAGCAACAAAAGTCCTACAAGCAGCAGACCTCTTCCTCTCTGGGCCTGGCGGGAGATGCGGGAGCAGGCTAGGTGGAAGAGGGCCGGGGGGGGGGGGGCACTAGCCCCGCCGCCTCCCTTCAGTGTTTACTCCACTTACCAGGTAGCACCAGCCCTGCTTCCATGGACACTCCCCTTTGAGGGATAGTCTCAATTCTAGAGCCCTGCGACCTTGCGTCTCCGAAAGGTCCTGCTCACTATGCAAGGCCGCGTCCTCGGCGGTGTTCTTCAAGTGCATTGATTCAGATGTAAATGCTGGGGTTGATGCCAAAGTCTTGGAGCCAAACAGCGATTCCCGCTGCTTTTCACAGTTCTTCAGCTCCTTACGCATCATCTGCAAGCAGAGAGCGCACGTAGAGGGCTAGTGGTCAGGCCCCAGGGACTGAAGGCACCGGTTATGGTGGTCCGTGATGGAAATGGTCCAGCCACATCTGGAGCACTTCTTAAATCCACTGTCGCGACCAGGAGGGCGCGAGAAAAAACCCATATGCCAAAAATGAAGAAAAAGAAAATAAACCTGAAAAAGAACACAGCGCTGAGGCAGTGACAATACCGGGAGTCACAGGAAGACAAAAATAGAGAAAAGAAGTACCGAGTGGCAAAAAATGACCGACAGGGTAAAAAACCTTTCTCTGGGATACAGACGGGCGTCTGGAGGGCTCCGTGCAAAAAAGAAGACTGAGGTAAGATGTTTTTGTTTGGGTGGGAGGCAATCACAAATGCATGCAGGATTTCCCAAAGGCTTTCTGTGAAAGATGGGGAGGGTACCTGCGCGAAGGCTCCGTCGGTGACCTCGCCCATGAGTAAGGACTGACTTCCTGCTTGGTCCAGAGAAGGGACACTTCCCTGGCACCTTTCTCCCTCTTTAGCAGTATTTAGGGTTGGTTAAAAACTTCCCTAGTTACTGCTACCACCTATCATTTATAAACTGCTATCAGACACTGTACAGACACATGAGACAGCCCCTACTCCACAGAGATACTCTAGTCAAGAAGTAATTAGTGAATTACTGTGTTCCCATCTACCCAACCCAAACCGGTCATCTTTACTCCCTCTATATATATCCTTGGCAGGCTTACATACAGTTCCTTTTTCCTGTTGCTTTCCACGTTAATTTAACAAAGTCAACTAAGAAAAGCAATTACTGTATTTCTATACTACAGCCACAGAGCTACCTCCCAATCAGTATGGCGGGATTTGATTCAGCACCTCCCCTTTTAATGTTGCCTGGAAGGCAAATATATTACAAGGATACTAGATTTTAGTGGAAATCCAGTATCCTTGTCACATTTTTAGGATAGAGTTCTGGCTTTTGCACTTGCTCAGATGTTTGCCTTCACAATATATTTTAAAGAATCCTTTCTCCTGGACAGTAGAGATGTGAGAATTTGTTTATGTTGACTGTAAGTTGTAAGATTACTCATTGAAAGAATTATAGTATCACATTCTAGACAGGGCATTTCAGACTAGCAGCATGTTCATGGAGCAGAAAGCCTTCCCCATTATGGCAGGTGGCTTCTCTCCCTCATAGGGGCCTGAGGGCCACATGCATGCAGTCTGCCACACCCAATACAACCGGGAAATGTGTCACATCATGGAACTGCAGCATGGCTTGCTGCTTCTGCTCTGTTGTGGCGGGAAGACCATGGCTGATGGTTTATTGCATTTGATACACTGCCTCTTCCAAGTATGCGAAGCGGTTTACAATTCAGATCAATCCAGAAAATATGAAAGGAACTCCCAACATTTGACAGGAAAGAAGGAAGAAGCAAAGAACAACAGGTGTCCTCTGTTCATATCAGAGTATCGTACATTCTTAGACAGAGGTCATATCTCCTTGCTTTTATCCAGGCAGAGGTTGCGGTAGGTAGTCAGATGGACGGTTTAGAATTGGGATACGCAGGTGGCTGAAGCCTGCAGTGGCAGCTAACATGATGGGAAGCTGCCCTTGGCCAGGAGTGCTGGGCGGTGGTGACCTTTAGGTACACGGGCATGGGCTGACTCCTCTATGTGGCTGAGAGGAGGGGGAGGGTTTCAGTTCCTGACATAGTTAGTGAATAGCAGCCTTGTCAAATCTGAACCGGTCAGACACTGTTCATCACTGAGGTTCAGATATCGGATCTCCACCCTTTAGTAGTCTTCTCTCCCTCCTTTCCTCCCTGTGGGACTCTTCCAGCAGGACCAGTGCAATCCATACAGACACAGCATGATTGGCTTCTACCCATCACCACCCTTTCAATTCCCACCACCAACACCATGAAGTGTGCTCACAGAGATACAGACAGACAAGCTGAGAAACACTAAAACACACACACACATACACCACAGGCCATTCGCACACCACCTAACCTTCATGCCACAACACACAGGCATACTTATGGTCACAGTAGCACAGCAGGAGCACAGATGGGGCAGAAAAAGACACTAGGGCCATGTAGACCAGGGGGACACATGGATGCAAGGTGAAGGAGGCATGGAATTTAAGGGAGGGGAGGGGGGATTGTGGGCTGGTGCTTTGCAAACGGGCAGCGGTTGGGTTCAGGAACCACGACAGGGAGGAGGGGAAGCATAGTGGAG
Organism: Ichthyophis bannanicus; assembly: GCA_033557465.1. Classification (NCBI taxonomy): domain Eukaryota; kingdom Metazoa; phylum Chordata; class Amphibia; order Gymnophiona; family Ichthyophiidae; genus Ichthyophis; species Ichthyophis bannanicus. The sequence continues at coordinate 840,040,171 of CM066036.1, read as the reverse complement.
ACACAGGGGGATTGATACAGAGAATTGATACAGGGATTGTTCCTGTGAAGCCGCGATTGGTGAGAAAGGTTAAAGGCAATGCCCTTTAACCTTTCCCAGCATTCGCGGCTTCACAGGAACAGCCGCCAGCGTGAAGGAAAAGGCTCTTCACGCTGGCGGCTGTACAGAGGGAGCCGGGGCCTCGCGCAGGCTTCCCCGGCTCCCTCTAAAGCCTCAGACAGCCGCGGTTTTGTGGGGGGGAGGACGACTGCCTGGGCTGTGATGGGGGGGAGGGGACCTGGACTGGAAAAGGGCTAGGAGGGGGGAATTGGACTGGAAATGGGTTGTGATGGAGGGGGGGACCTGGACTGGAAAAGGGCTATGGGGGGGAGGGGACATGGACTGGAAATGGGTTGTGATGGGGAGGGGGACCTGGAATGGAAAAGGGCTGGGGGACGGACATGGACTGGAAATGGGTTGTGATGGGGAGGGGACCTGGACTGGAAAAGGGCTGGGGGGGGGGAACTTGGACTGGAAATAGGCTATGGTGGAGGGAGGGGGAACTTGGACTGGAAATAGGCTGTGATTAGGGGGACTTGGACTGGAAATGGGTTGTGAAGGGGGGGACCTGGACTGGAAAAGGGCTATGGGGGGGCATTGGACTGGAAAGAAATGGGCTGTGATGGGGAGGGGACCTGGACTGGAAAAGGGCTATGTGGGGGGGGGGACATGGACTGGACATGGGCTTTGATGGGGAGGGGGACCTGGACTGGAAAAGGGCTATGGGGGGGGGGGAACATGGACAGGAAATGGGTTGTGATGGGGAGGGGGACCTGGACTGGAAAAGGGCTATGGGGGGGGGGGGAACGTGGACTGGAAATGGGCTATGGTGGAGGGAGGGGGAACTTGGACTGGAAATAGGCTGTGATTAGGGGGGCTAGGACTGCAAATGGACTGTGATGGTGGGGGGGGGTAGGACTGCAAATGGGCTGTGATGGTGCGGGGGGACTCGGACTGCAAATGGGATGTGATGGGGGGGGGGCCTAGGACTGGAAATAGGCTGTGATGGGGGACTTGGACTGGAAATGGGCTGTGATTGGGGGGGGGGCTAGGACTGGAAATGGTCTGTGATGTGAGGGCTAGCACTGGAAATGGGCTAATGAAGAGCTGGAATAGGACTGGAAATGGGCTGGTGTGGGGCATGGGAGAATGGGATTAGAAGGGAGTGGATGCTGGGTGGGTCTAGAACTATAAGGGAACTGATTTTGGGGGAGGACTAGAATAGATGGGGAATGAGAATGGAGAGGGGAAAAATATTTTGTGTGGAAGAAAAGTCTTTGATGGGCTGGGTATTGGGAGAGTAAGAGGGGCTTGAGAATGGAAGGGTGAAATTTAAATGGATGATAAAGGAATAAGGAAAGAATTGGGGGAAAGAGCAAAAGGGAAACAATCAGTATGTTAAAGCAGAAATAGAGAGAGAATGGAAAACATCTAAAAGAGAAGAAAGTACAAATGGATAGCTCGCAGAAGACACGAAGAAACCAGAAGAAAGTAACTGGAGCAATTGCAACTGAAAAATAAAACACCCAAACAGAAGGTAGAAAAATACTTTTTATTCTGAATTTATTAGCTGGAATATGTCTGGTCTGGGAAGTGTGTATTGATAACATCTTTGCGTTTTTGTTTAGTGCAAGAGGAAATTACTTTATAGTTTTATTTCTCCAGTGTTGTACATTTCATGTTTGGATTTTGGGGTTCCCAGTTTAATTATTATCTGACCAAGGAAGTTAGCCTACACGTATCCTCGGTAATTTTGTGGGCGGGGCTGGGGGCGGGGCAGGGGTGGGACTAGGGGCGGAGAATGGGTGGAGCATGGCGAGCCACAGGTGTCGGGTTTTTCTCAGTGAAAAAGTTGGTAACCCTAGTCAAGACAGATAACACAACAACTGGGGACTAGGGTATATGTAGGGGAATGGTAAGGAAACACATAGGAGGTGAACAGAAGACTAAGGGGATCAGGATCCAAAAGCAGTCTCAGTGAAACGAGGGCCCATTATTCAAAGGCATTTACATGGTTTACAGACCTGTAAATGTTCCTAAGCGGGACATTCAATGACACTATACACCCTGATGCTAACCAGTTAGCACTGGGGTGTTCTGGGGCAGTACTCAGGGAGTTATTTACTAGTTTTCTATACTGCCTTATTTATTTTATTTATTTTATTTTATTTAACATTTCTTATATACCGCGCTATTAAGATCAGTGCGGTGTACATTGAACAAAATATACAACAATGTATGCAAGTAACATTGAGTTTACATAGAACATGGGAATATATAACATGGATTAACAGGAAAACTATGTACATCAACATCATATATGTATATGTTTTTACTAAATAAATATGTTAGCTCAAGTGGATATTCACTGCGTAATTTATGTAGGGGCGGGAATCAACAGAGGATGTGGAGCTATCGTGGAGCTTAACCATTTTCTGGTTGAATTAAGGTAATATGGTGTTTAGTGCACGTTGGAGGTCTGTGTTTGAGTGAACATGCGGGGTCACTTCTGGGTAGAATTTGTGAATAAGTGATGCTTCACGGCTTTCCTGAATTGTAAAAGGTTTTTTGATACAACGAATTTCATGAGGAAGTAAATTCCAGTTCAGGGGTGCAAATAAGAGAAAGCTCTGTTCGATGTAGCTTTAGTACAAGATGTCATCATCTTGGGAAACTATTAAGGTATTCATAGCAGTGGTCCTTCTGTTTCTATTTTCGAGGGGTGTTATGTATTAGTTTGCTAATTGGTGTCGGAGGGTAGGTATTCCTGGCCTTGAAGGTCAGAACTAGAGACTTATATGTAAGTCTGGCTTGTAATGGTAACCAGTGTAGGTCCTTCATGATCGGCGTTATGTGAGCAGCTCTTGGTGACCCAGAGAGGGACTCTTGCAGCTGCGTTCATAGCCAGACGAAGTGGATTTAAGGTTGATTGAGAGAGGCCATGGAGGATGATATTCGCAAAAATCTAGGTGAGGGATGGCCTAGAGCCTGGAATATTGAGCGATAATCAGTATAGTCAAGTAGTGGTCGGAGGTGGCGTAGCGTTCTGATCTTATGATATATCCTCTTTGTCACATTCTTTCACATGCGTTGTCATATCTAGGTGTTGATCCAATGTGATGCCGAGGTATCGGATAGTGGGTTTTTGACGTCAGTTCTATGTTATTTGATTAGTAGTGACGGAGGGGGTATGAACTTGCGATTTCTTGTGACAAATAATACATCAGTTTTGTTGTGATTTATTCTTAAGTTTTGTGTCAACAGCCATTCGGCTATTGCACCAAAACAATTAATTATTGGTGTGAACACTGGTTGGTCAGTATTAAACGGCATGTAAATGAGGATGTCATCTGCGTATGCCAGGCATTGCACGTTGAAGGATCGGATCAACTCACATATCGGCTGCATATAAATGTGAACATTAATGCTGATAATGAAGATCCTTGAGGTACACCTTGAGACTGTAGGAATGGCTCTGATGATTCCTGACCTGTTTTAACTTGTTGCCACCTATTGGAAAGGTAGGATCTACACCATTCAAGTGCTGTGTTTTGAATTCCCTTCTCACTCAGACGTTGCAGCAGTATGTTGTGTGTTTACAGAATCAAAGCAGCGGAGATGTCCAAAAATATGAGCACAAATCCCTGTTTTATGTCGTTTATTCCGTTGATAAGATCATTGAATAAGGTTGTAAGGATTGTGTCAACTCCATGTGCTTCTCTGAAACCATGTTGTGATTTGTCTAGAGGCGCTTCAATGTCAATATGCTGCTGGAGCTGTTGTTGGGCAGCTTTCTCGATAATTTTTGCAAGTTGTGGAATGCTCGAGATTGGGCCTACAAACGATTCAACTTTGGATGAGTCAAGCTTACTGTTTTTTAGTAAAGGCTTGATGGAGGTGTGTTTCAGACTTTTTGGGAATGAGCCTGTTAGGAAGGACTGGTTCAGTAACAGGCACAGAATTTGACTTAGCTCATGAGTAACTCTTTGATCAGCTGGCTGGGCATGGGTCATTGGGAGCTGTGCTAGGATTGATGGAGGCGATAATTTTTACAATTTCACTAGTAGATATAGTGTTGAAGTTGCAAAAAGGTGTTATATGGGATTTCTTAGGTGATGCAGAAGGGTTGTTGGTATTTATGCTTGTGTTAGCTGTAATCATTTTTGATTGCAGGTAATTTGCGTAGTCCTGAGGCTGCGGCATTGCAGGTTGATCTGAGACTGTTCTCTTGTTATGGATTTTACTAACTTGAATAATGCATGAGGTTTATTGATGGCACGTTTCAACAGGTTGGTGTGGTAGATCTTCTTACTCAATGTTATTTCTCACGGTGTGTAGTTAAGTGTGAGTTATATGTTTCAAGTGCCTCTGGAGAGTGGGTTCGACACCACTGTCTTTCAGTTTTGCGTAGATGAATGAGAGATGAACGCAAGTCAGTTGAGAACCATGGTGCATGTTCTCATTTTCTTCTTTTCTTATCTTTATGCAGAGGACATGAGGCGGCTCTGAGGTTCTCGTTCCATTTGGCTATTAGTCATCTAAGTTGAGGGAGGTGTTAGTCATGAGAGGTCGAAGGTTCTCTAGGACCTTTTCACGTTGAGGGGTTGATAACGGGCTGAGTGAGTTTCAGGTGATTTAGATGGTCTTTGGCTCATATGCGAGGTATAGGTGGGTATATTAAATTGAATAAGGTTGTGATCGGACCATGGCACTGGTATAACTGACAGATCCAGAGCTTGTTGTGATAAGGTGTCGAGATAAGGTGCGAATATTATCCTTCAATCAAAGCAGTTTACATCATATAATCACTACAAGCAGGTACTGGATACATTCCCTCCTCCCAAACGGCTCACAGTCTATGTGTACCCGAGACAGCACAGAATTAAGTGGCTTGCCCAATGCCACAAGGAGTGCCTATAGGACTAAAAAACCCAATCCCTCTGGCCTGAGATTGCTGTCCCCAGGTGGGAATTGAACCCCTGGCCTTAGGTACTGTGTTCTAACCACTAGGCCATTCCTCCTGGAGATAATCAGCTGCTGTCTGATTACTCATCAGCAGCTAACTGGCAAACAGGAAGTTGGCACTGAGAGTCAGAGAGGGGCAAAAACTGACAGCTCCACAACACAAAAGCTTGAAGTTATGTGCTTCGGGGCTATTTGCAGCTATTACCACCACAGTTAGCCCCAGTGAGAGGTGGCAGTGGTGGCAATGGGGGGGGGGGGGCAGACACAAAGGATGAGGTTCACCTAGGGGGCCTCATCTTCTTGTGCCAGCCCTGCAAAAATCTGGGCCTGGATTCCCAGAGAGAGAGTCATCAGTGTAGAGATGTTACTGAAAATCATGGGAGAAGATGAGTGTACCAAGGCACTGAGTGTACAAAGAGAAAAGGAGAGGTCCCAGGACAGAGCCCTGCGAAACACCGACTGAAAGTGGGAGAGTAGTAGATGATGATTTGCCAAAAATTACACTAAAAGTGCAGTGGAAGAGAAAGGATGAAAACCAGTACAGGACAGAACTCCTAAATCCAGGCAAGGACGGGGCATTGAGGGTGGTGATCAACAGTGTCTAAAGCATCAGAAAGGTCAAGAAGGCAGAGAATCGAGTAAAGGCACTTGGATTTATCGAGGAATACTCATAAGTCATTGGAGACTTTGGCAAGAGCCATCTCAGTAGAATGTAGAGGGCAAAAGCCAGACTGCAGTGGATCCAGAAGGGACTGAGTGGAGAGAAAGTCAAGACAGTGGTGGTGAACCGCATATTCAAGTAGTTTAGAAATAAAGGGGTTGATAGTTAGAGAGACAGGTAGCCTTTTCGACATCCATTTCAGCAGTTTGGGATGTCCATCTGCCAAATAGGTTTTCCAAAATGACCCCTTTAGTCTCTCAACTATGGCCTTGTCCTTCCCAAGTCCTCCTTTTATCCCTTGAACATATAAAGGTCCAACTGACATCAGCTTTTTGCTTTGAATGCAGCAAATAAAGGTTTTATTATGAGTTTTTGTTTCCCTGGTAGGTTTTTTTCAAATTCTCTTTTGCCTTCCTTACCAGTGCCTTGCATTTAACTTGCCATTGCTTATGCTGTTTCCTATTTTCTTCATTTGGTTCCTTTTTACAGTTTTGGAAAGATGTCTTTTTTGGCTCTAATAGCCTCTTTCACCTCACCTTTTAACCCTGCTGGCTATAATTTGGCCTTCCTTCTGCCTTTCTTAATGCATGGGATGCATCTGGTTTGGTCTTCAAAGACTGTATATTTAAACAAGGTCCATGACTGATGTAAACGTTTGATCACTGCAGCTGCTCCTTTTAAGTTTTTTTTCTAACCATTTGCCTCATTTTATCCTTTTGAAAATAAAACACTGACACAGTAGATTTCCTTTATGTACTCACTCCAGTTATTAAGTCAAATTTGATCATATTATGATCACTAGTGCCAGATGGTTCCAACACAGTTAACTCTTGAATGAAATCCTGTGTTCCTCAAAAGACTAAGTGCCCGATGTTCGAAAGGCATTTACACGGTTTACAGATGTGTAAACCTTGTAATACCGCTGAACGTGATATTCAATTGCACTAACATCGTGGTGTGATGTGGGTGTTCCGGGATGGAGCAGAGGCAGCAACAGTCGCTAACTGGGCAGCGGTGCAATATTGCCGCTACCCGGTTAGCTTTTGCGGCTCCGGGGCATGTGTGGCGATCCCGGATATTCAATCCCAGGGCCGCATATGACCCCGGCATCGAAGATCCAGGGCTGGAGGTTGGAGGGGATGGCTATGAGTGGCTCAATTCAATATCAAGCCCTAAGGGCCCAGTATTCAAAAGGGATTATGCAGCTAATCTAACTGCATAAACCCCACCAAGTCCGATATTCAGTGGCTGGCCATTGTCACTGAATATTGCGACAGACCGCCTTGGCACAAAACAGAGAGTGCAGGGGTGGTCTGTGGGCAGGGCTGGAGATGTCCCATTACTTATCTGGTTAGCAGCCAAATATTGCCGCTGAGAGGATAGCAAAGAAGGTCGGTGCTGAAACTGGATATTCAACGCTGCAGAATATCTGGTGTCCAGAGCTCAATATCAGTTTGCATTTCTGCCTGCAGCAATTGGCGCGTTACAAGCACAAACCAACACAAGTTCAATATTGAGTCCTAAGTACAAAATAGTTCCTTCTCTATCTGGTTCCTGAACCAGCTGCTCCGTGAAGCATTTATTTCATCTGGAAACTACTTCCCTAGCATGTCCTGGCATGAGGTTTATCCATTCGATATTGGGGAAAAATGAAATCAGCCAATATTATTGTATAGCCAAATTTGTTAGCTTTCCTAATTTCTGATAACATTTCATCATCTGTCTGCTCGTTCTGTCCAGGAAGACGGGGGTTTACTACGCCATTGAATCTTTATGGATAGAAATTCAATACGTGAAAGGGAAGAAAATAATGGTAGGGGTTTACTATCACTTAATTTTTTCCCCTTCAAACTTGGAATTTCTAGTTATAAAGATCTAGTGCTGCTTTTTATTTCTTACAGAACTTTTATTCTATTTGACTCAATATCTACTATTTAACATATACTGCCATATCTCCGCCAATTTGATCTACCCTATCATTGTGATACAATTTGTACTGTGGTATCATAGCGTCCCTTTGGTTATCCTCCTTCCACCAGGTCTCCGAGATGCCTATTTTATCTATCTCTCCATTTAGCGCTATATATTTTAACTTTCCCATTGTTTTCTAGGCTCTTGGAGTTTGTATAGAGACATTTCAAAGTATGTTTGTTTGAATTTATAACCTTCTTAGCAGTTGACGGAGATTGTTTGCCATCTTTCAGCTCTTTTTGCTCTTTATTTAAAGGTACCTGGGTTACTTTAGCCTTTATAGCAACCTTTATCTGGATGCCCTTAGTTCAAACCATGCATTCCTGAGTGACTGTCAAGTTTTCCCCAGGTTCTACTTTAAACATGATACTACCCTGGTTAAGGTGAAGTCCATCTTTACAAAACAGGCTCCCCCTTCCCTAGAATGTAGCTCAGCTCCTAACAAATCAAAATCCTTCTTCTCTGCACTATTGTCTCATCCACACATTGAGACTCTGGAACTCTGCCTGTCTCTTGGTCCTGTGCGTGGAACAGGAAGCATTTCTGAGAATGTCACCTTTGAGATCTTGGATATCAACTTTCTGCCTAAAAGTCTAAATTTGGCTTTCAGAATCTCCCTCCCTCATTTTTGTTTGTCATTGGTACCAACATGTACCAGAACAGTTGGCTTCTCCCCAACAATTATCTAAAATCCTAAATAGGTGATGCATGAGGTCCGCCACCTTGACATTTGCCAGGCATGTGATCAAGTGATCCTTATGCCCACCAGTCACCCAGCTATCTACAAGTCTAATGATCAAATTGCCAATTAGAATGACCATCCTAACTCTTCCCTCCTGGGCAAAAGCCCCTGGAGACACATTCTTAATGCAAGAGGATATTACATCTCTTGATGGGAAGGTCTTGTTCTCCTCATTGCTACTCACAAATATGGTCGTGTGATCATGGCCATTTTGAGCTGGGACGATGACACAGACGGGAGCGGGGAGGAGCGGTCCTGCCCACAGTGGCCACTAGACCACCAGGGATTCAATACATGCTAGATGTCCAATTCACAACAGCATCTCTGGAGCCATTTTAGAAACTGGGTATATGGACATCTCTAGCATGAGGATGTCCAAGTAAAACAAGGGTGCACTGGAGGAGAGGCCTGAGCGGAGTAATAAAGATGCAGTGTAGGTCCACAATGGCACAAGCATGTCGGACCCTGGTTGTTGAGGCGTCCATGCCTATTCCTGTTCCTGACCATGAATAAGGAGCAGAAGAGTGCTTGCTTTATGGCAGCAATTCTCCCAGGGGGAAGAGCATAATGCATTGTCATCATCACTGTCAATATTTCCTGGGTAAAGAAACCTGCATGTAAATACAAACCCCAAACAGATTACTAACCCACCAGTGCACGTCTGAGTGTCTGTAATCTCAGCAAACATCGACATCCCCCCCTTCTGGAAAATGTTGGCTGAGACATCCAGAACCATTTCCACAACTGTCCATTTGGGTTTTTCTCAGACGTTTTATCCTGGACATCCCAGATTACACCTGGCTGTCCTTTCTAAAATGCTACTTCACTTGACTTAAAGCATGTTACTTGCTAAGTTAATGCATTTTAAACCAATTTAGCATGTAATAAAATGGCTAAGGTGCACTAACAAATCGCGGGGCATGTTTACTAAAGCGCAGGTTTTACTGTGTTCTACTCACAACATACTGACCATTACTTTGGACTACATGGTAAAAAAACAAAACATTGCTAACCATTTCTTGTGAGGGGGCGATGACTGGGTAGGTTAGGGGCGGAGTGTGGGTGATGACAGCACATCCTGGTTAGTGCAGGCATCATTGGTGTGTGCTAACCATAATGGTTTCCCAAGTGCATGTGCATTTACCACCTCTCCTCAATGGCACCTGTTTTAGGTAGGCTTGCTGGTTAGCACAGGGACGTGCATCTTCCCGCAGTAACTGTGCGACGACATGACGAGCATGCCCCCAATAGTTAATGCAGGTCTATGCCATCTTCAATGCAAACATTTGGGGCTTAATGCACGGCACTCTATCACATTTTAGTAAATATGCCCCTGAATGGAGAGGAGAGAAGTGGAGGAGTAGCCTAGTGGTTGGGGCAAGGTACTTCAGGCCGGAAGGTTGGGGGTTCAAATCCCACTAGAGGACAGCAACCTTGGGCCGGAAGGACTGGGGTTTCTAGTCCCACAGGTGCTCCTTGTGGTCTTGGGAAAGCCACTTAACCCTCCATAGCCCATGTTCCCTGTAAAATAGTTATCTCCAAGTTATAATGCCCTGTTCAATGTAATTTAAGTTTGTTCAATGTAAACCGCACTGATGCAGAATAGCGCGGTATATAAGAGAATTAAATAAATAAATAAATAAATAAAATACCACCAAGTTCACTTCCCTAGCATATACTGTACAAACAGACATAGAAACACACACATTCACATCCAAATAGACACTACGGTCCTTTAGACAAATCCAACTACTATATTTCGACAGTAGTAGTCATGCTTTTGGTTCAACGCTCTTTTCAGAGTTCTTCTGTCTGCTCCAATATATCTATATCGCTGTAGATAAAACTATCGTATACATCCCCCACCAGCAGACAGAACCCTGCTGCTTCCTGCTTGACAGCAATGACAAAATAACTAGTGCTCTCATTATGTTATATGCAAACAATGATAAAGAGAGTATGGAACTGTCACATTGAACAATCAGGAAGCAAACCTTTGACACCAAGCAGCAGCAAGATAATAAGATACCACGGCTGACAACAAATGAGACCTACACTTAATTTGGTGTGCAACGTTCATATAATTAGATAAATTTGGTACAGGCAAGCAGTAAGACTGCTAGAATATGGTATTGATGAATTAGGGGTCCTCTGTCAAGTTCAGATCACATTAATCATAAGCCAAAGCTCAGAGGCTCCATTTTTCTTCCAAGCTTTACCTACTACTGACTTTTTTGATAGATAACGCTGCATGGAGGATTTTATTGTGCACTTCAAGTGCTTCAGCATTCCCAGGGGATGTCCTCGGACATCCATGAGAGATGTATTGGTATATGCCAGGTTTTCATGAAGACAGACTGCTTTCACCCATTCATCATACGGTGCTTTTTTCCTCTTTCATTTTTGTAAATCAAATATCATTAAGGAAAGATGCTACTTTATCAGCCTTGAGGATCTGACAATTATTCCTTCAGGAAGTTCACCTTCATCAAAGAATGCCTGACAGTGTGACTTTGGAGAACAGAAATGCCAGATACAAACTCGGAGCATGTCCTACTCATATTCTCCATTAGTCTTTGGGAACCTCCTCAAATTAATTCCTGATCGTCTGACTGCTCTCTAAAGAGTGAGAAGGTCATTTGAGACGGCTTGCACGACATTAGCACATGTGAACCAGTTACTCTTATGGTGATGACATCCAGATACTTATCACTGTCAACCTTTTTTCCCCAGATATCTCTTCCCTTAATTCCTGTCTTGAGACTGTTACCACCTGGCTAGAACAACATCATCGGGTTCTCAACCATATCAAGTTTGAAGCCATATGGTTTCCCCGTGGGATTTTGCATCCTAATCTGGTTCCAGTGATCCATCAGATTCCATTTTCTCTTTGTGACTCTCTAACTATATTGGGAACATACTTGGACTTCCATCTAACTTTTGACAAGCACTTTTGACTCTTCCAACTACAGTCATTAGAGGTTGGCGTTGGCCACCTCTGATTTCGATTGGCGTCAAACTGTCGAGCTGGTTTCATAGCTCTGTTGAAAAACTTGGAAGATTTTCAGCGTTAACTCTGCTGGACTGAGCTAAGTATTAACATAACCGGTATATCTAAGAGTTATTTCGTTAAGCTCTTCCTGTGAGGCAACATAAAGTTATCCCTCGGTCATTTGATGAGGGGGTTTCCCCGTTTCTTTAAAACATAAGATTAAAAAGGAGATTAGTGCTACGAGAAAGAAGTTTCTTTCAAGGCACGGGCTCCAACAAAAATAGCATATTTAGCTTAGAAGCACGTACACCATTAGGTAGATTTAGCTTTGAAAGTAAATAGTAAATAGGGTACTAGTTTATCCTTTGTATGATTATGAATTGAAGTGGATGAACTTTAAGGGTCTATAATATATACGATATAATCATCTGCAGCATGGCAGATGATAGCTCAAGCCTGTGTGGCAAACAGATAGCAGAGGGAGGGCCCCTGCAACAGTATCAGTGGGAGGGGGGTACATTGACCCCTTCCAATCCCAGTGAATGGATGTCAGTTGGTGGGGCTCCCCCTCCACACGGACATGGGTATAGGTGAGGGACAGCATATGCAGGACAGTCACACATAGGTGGACAGCCGGTACTGGTGAGGAGTTGGGAAATAGGGTATGTTCTTAGTGAAACAACCTGAAGTTGGAGATGGCAGAACACAGTTGAGGGTGGGACATGCAATCAGGTGTTGCAAACATTGGCCATTGCAGGACTGGCACATATTTGTGCCATTCAACCACTCCTCCTCTGCATATATGCACACGAGGAGATGTGCTGGTGTCATGGACTTTGTTGCTGAGGTCACACGTCCCCTCGCCCTGACTATAGGAGGGCATGTCTGTAGTCCGCTGACTCACAGCTCCTGCTTAAATTTAAACATTGAAGGATGACTAGCTCATTTGTAGCTTCCTTGTCAGTGTCCTCCCACCTGGCATGTTGCTTAGGGAATGAGCATTTCAGCCTCCCTAAGGTTTGGGAGCCCTCAGTTTCCTGAAAGATGATGGGCTGGAGCTAGGGATTGACTGAGACTCCCTTCTTCATAGTAGCATGTAGGGTGTATGGCAGTATGCTCCCATAGCTCTTAATATATAAGGAGCATGGATAACTACTGTGGATTGCCTCCCACCCCCTGGCAGTTGTTTAGTCACAAGGGTGGGTGTCCAACTCCTGGAACCCCAGTTGCATATCATATAGGGTGTTGGTGTCCATTATGCTTGACCAGTGGGCTGGGTCTGGACAACCTAGCTGTAACAGAGCAAACAGCAGCTTGTTTTAGAGGTTTTAAATGAACTTCTCTTAGATCTAGGTAGGCCCTTATAGTCTTAAAAGAAAGCAGGCACATATCAGCTTACTTTAGAGGTTTTTAATTAGTTTCTGTTAGATTTAGATGGTCTCTAAGCAGGCAAATAGCAGCTTGTTTTAAAAGTTTTAAATTGATTTGTTTTACTCTTTATTTAGACTTACGGTTCTGAAACAAAACAGACAAGTATTTGCTGGTATGAAGGCTTACAACTACTTAAAGCATTTTGCATGCTTAACTGGAAATTTTGCATTTTGCTTGCTAAACAGGAAAGTCACATTTCTCTGCAAAAGGATGAGAAAACTATTATCCTAAGATTAATAAGTGTTAACAACGATATTTCTAGGTAGGCAGAATAGCTGAAAAGGCCTCTTTAGCACACTAATTACAGTGTAAATCAGCAAAGGGACTTGTTGGAAGCATTGCCTCCAGAGGAAAGATAAGTAGCGAGGGAAGATCTCAGGTACTCTCTTTTAGGGAAAGCTGAGAGTGGATGAAGCGTCTGTGGATAAGTGACCATTACGTTACTGCCAAACCTGGTGACTTAAAGCTTGGGATATAGGAGAGATTGTGGGCTTATTTGGAAAAGTCTGTTTTTGAGTTCTTTGACAGAGCGACCAGAGAACTAGATCAAGGGCACGCAATGGATGTCATCTACCTAGATTTCAACAAAGCCTTTGATACTGTTCCTCATAGGAGGCTTATCAAGAAACTGAGCAGTTTGGGGATGGGCACCAAGGTGGTGAACTGGATCAGAAACTGGTTGACTAACAGATGACAGAAGGTGGTGGTAAACTGAATTCACTCAGAAGAAAGGAAGATGTGTAGTGGAGTACTGTTCCGTGTCTTTATGAGTGATATGGCTGAAGGATTGAAGAGAAAAGGTTGCCTTTTTGCAGATGACATGAAGATTTGCAACAGAGTGGACTCCTCTGAGGGAGTGGATATCCTGAGGAAAGATCTACAAAAACTGGAAGAATGGTCTAATGCTTGGCAGTTAAGATTTAATGAGAAGTGCAGTCATGCACTTGGGACGCAGAAATCCAAAGGAATTGCATGCGATAGGGGGCGAGAGGTTGATGTGTATAGACCAGGAAAGGGACCTCGGAGTGAGAGTGTCTGAGGATCTTAAGGTGGCAAAACAATGTGACAAGGCGGTAGCCAAAGCCAGAAGGATGCTGGGATGGGAATAACCAGCAGAAGAGAGGAGATATTAATGCCCCTGTACAAGTCATTGGTGAGGCTTCACTTGGAATATTTTGTTCAGTTTTGGAGACTATATCTCACAAAGGATATAAAAAGACTTGAAACGGTTCAGAAGAAGGAGACAAAAATGATTTGGAGTTTGCGCCAATAGACATATGAGAAGAGACTTGAAAACCTAAAGCTGTACACCCTAAAGGAAAGGAGGGACAGGAGAGACATGATAAGGATGTTTAAATACTTAAAGAGCATAAATGAACCTTTTTCAAAGAAGAGGAAGCTGTAACACTAGAGGACATAAAACGAAGCTGCAAGTAGGTAAACTTAAAAGCAATGTTAGGAAATACATGTTCACTGAAAGGGTGGTGAATGCTTGGAATGCCTTCCTGATGGAGGTGGTGGGGCAAATACAGTGATGGAATTCAAAATAGCATGAGACAGACACAGTGGATCCCTTTATGGCAAGAGGACAAAATCAAAACTAACTTAAATTTCTTTTATACTTCAACAAATAGAGAGGGGTGATAAGCGAGGAGTGGTGGGTACAACCACTCTATCCAACTTACTAGCAGACTAGATGGACCATTCTGGTCTTTATCTATCATCATATACTATGTTACTATGATTTCATTAATAAAGCAAAAATTGCTTTAAAGATTTTAAATAACCATCTCTTAGATTAGTTAGACTCTTATAGTTGTAAAAGAAAACAGATAGGTAGTTAGTCTTTTTCCCACCGACCTTCCACAACTTTCATCCACCCCAGGCACACTCAAGTTATAGTTAGCTATCCCAATTATGAAAGAGAGTGAAATTTGACATTACAGTCTGTTTTCATCAATTAAGGCCTGATTCTGTCCCGCATGTAGATCCCCTCTGTGTGTCCGGTCTGAACTGGATGCACAGAGGGAATCGCGATTCTTATCCCGTGGGGCATGTCTAGCCCCACGGGATCAGAATCACAAACAGTCCTACACATGCAGGCTGGGATTGCGATTCAGTCTGGCCTGAACGTACAGGACTGTCCCCGGCTAACTCAGTCAGGGCTTTTAAATGGAGCCGCGGCGCCATGGTATCATGTTGCCATGGCACCGTGGCTCCATTTAAAAGCTGCGATACTGGCTGCCAAATAAAAGTGTTTAGTCTCCACAGCTGACCCCCAATCTGGCCTCCTAAGGCCAGGGTTAGGCTGCGGAGAATAAACTCTGGCCACCCTGCTCATCCGCGCCCCAGGCTGTTCAAAAAATCACGTCCGGGGAAGTTATTCCACCTCGGAGGTAGAATAACTTCCACGGACATTGCGCCGGCCTTGGACGCACAGGGTCGACATTAGAATCGGCCCCATACGTCCAGGGCTGGCGACCGCCCACTGCCCGCCCAGACTCCGCCCCCAGGCCACCCCATCCCTGCCCCATCTAGCTTCCCCACACAACCAACGGGGAAGTTAGTCGGGGACAGGAGCCGGCACGAATAGTGGGGATGGATGATCCGTCGGGCCGTCCATACCCGCTATTCGTAGCATAGAATAACCCCCTAAGTGATTAACGCTTAACAGATTGACAGTTCATGGAGAAGCAAACACAAATAATAGCATAACATAAATCAAATAATCCTAAAGGCCTTTATTTTTGTTTAGATATCGCTACTCCCTTAGCACTCTAAGAATCTAAGCTTACTAATGAAAATATGCAGACAGCAGTCCAGTAGTAAGATGGAGACTATCCCTACATGATGATCTGTTCTCACTTGGTGACAGATCATATGTGTGCCCTTGGTACAAAGAACTCCTCAGCTATCAGAGAATGTCTGATCTTTAAAGGCTAGAGTAGCAGATTAGGAGGAGCTGAAGACGATAGAAAGGTATATAGAGGAGAGCTACATGGAGAGTAGGCAAGTCCTATCTCCAGTCTGGCAGCTTCTGTGCTGCCTTGCAGGAAGGAGGTCACCTGGAAGGACAGTATCACCTTGGTGTGGCAGGAAATGATCCTGTAGCCAGGACTTGCCCTCTAGGGGATGCAGTATCTTTTTGCATTGAGGATGTGTCTCCAGAGGCTTCTGCCCTGGAGTGAAGAGTTAGGAGAGATGTTTTAGTTGGTAACTCATTCATTAGGCATCTAGATATCTGGGTGGCTGGTGGGCATGAGGATTGCTTGGTCACTTGACTGGTGTGAAGGTGGCGGACCTCACGTGCCACCTAGATACATGTAGTTCTGGGGAAGAGCCCGCTGTCTTGGTGCATGTAAGCACCAACAACATAGGAAAGTGTGGGAAGAAGGTTATTGAAGCCAGGTTCAGGCTTTTAGGTAGAAAGTTGAAATCCAGAACCTCCATGGTAGAATTCTCAGTATGGACGTATAGTTTTACCCACTGGACTGCATTATTTATGCCAAAAGATTGAAGACATGAGTTCCTGAAGCAGTAAGCTTTCAAACATAGTACTATGTCATTTTTTATAGGATACTGCTTTATGAAAATGACTTTTGATTGAAGATTAGAATAATTGAAGTTAACGAAACTTGAGCATTAATGATATCTATGCTCTGGCATTAATGAAATATATATATATGCTCTAATTTGATGGTCAACAAAAATATTTACAGAAATTCTCACTGAGCTTTTTTCTTTAATTTTGGTAATTTTATAGACAGCATTTCATGTGTGTCTACTGGCATATCTGTGCATGAAAGCCTTTATAAACCTCCCACTCCCCCCCCCTTTATGCATGAAAGCCTAGAGTTCTCATATAAGAAATCATCCCGCTCGTGCTGTGAACTCCCCACCTTAATGTTCCCATCATGCTGCTGGCCTAACAAGAAAACATTACTGGGCCCAAACCAATCTAAAACAAACAAAAAAAATGTTTCAAAAGATGCTTGCCAGCATTGTTTTCATAATTTCAAAGTGCATCTGCTTCATTTTTTTAACCCATCTCCTTCCCGAAACTACAATATTCAGCAGACTATCAACTGCATAACTCTAAATGGATAAAATTAATAATTTACCCATTTCACCGAAATGCATAACATTATATAGAGAGTAGCTGAATTTTGTTGCCTGAAATGTCTCCTTTGTCCCCACTTAGATGAATAGATTTTGGCGATATAGCGTACCAAGCGATATGGCCAAAATGTCTCCACTCTCTGACTGAGCAAGTCTGTGGTTGGCATCCCACTACGTACCGCACAACTGCTTCATGGCCCTGAATCTGGCCACTAGGCTATATTCCCCACTTAAGAAGTCCCTCCAGGGGCTGTGAACATTGCCTGTGTAGGATCCCTAGATCTAGCCAATTTGGAGGTCAAAGCAGAAGCCTTCTGCACGTTTGGTCATTAGGTCAACACTCTTTGTCTCTTTCTTACCTTAAGTCAATAAAAAGTATTACCTCTTTCAACAATCCCCTTGGTAATAAAAATGACTTGGTAGAACAGAAACTGAATTTGAGGATATGGGGCCGCTATATGACATGTTGTTATACCATGGAACAGAAGCGAGGACATGAGCCAATGAATTCCAATGAATCCAAAAACCTTCTTGTTCTTTTTAAGCTAAACACAAATGCAAAGTGAAACTCCAAGCTGACCGCATAAGGATACATAAAAGTAGCTAACCCAGTTCTAACTTCCTTGTGATACGGTTATTCTTAGAAAAAAACAAACTTGCAGAAATCAAGGAACATCTGAAAAGTTAAATGAGATAAAAGGAGAAACAACTAAGGAGAATAAGGCGATGCCCTTTTATTGAGCAAACCTCATCCCATTCCCAAGCTAGAGAAAGGCATCCCCTTTTTTTCCTTTTTGGTTTCTCCTTTTATCTAACCACCATTAACGTGAACTGATACGGCAATCACATTGAAAAGTTCAAAAACTCAACTGCGCGGCTAACACAGCCATCTTGCGTTGCTTATTCCCCAATGGTCTTAGGTGAAAGAGGCAGGGCAAGTGCTTGAGAGATGGCAAAACAGCTGTGACAAAGAAACCCGACTTACCCATGAACAGCATGGATGGTGTGAGGTTCATAATGGTACCTTCCCTCCTGGTGACGCATATCGATTGGCAAGGGCGCGTGGAATGCTGGGAAGATGTGCGGTGGAGCTGTGTAGAAGAAGAAGAAATCAGACTTCAAAAAAAACAACAACTTTTCTTCTCCTTTTAAAACAATTTCAAAGGACACAAAGCTCCCCGAGTTTCAGAGCGAGTGCAGCGCCAGGCTCCATCATATCGGGGTTATCACATGCACGTACAGGGAAGAGGTGGGAATAAATAAATAATCAAAGTCCCTTGCAGAAATCCTACATCTTGAACATAAAAGATCTCCAGCCAGCTTTGCTGACAAAGACAAGCAGCTCAGCGCTCTTTGAACTCTGAGAGATTCTAGGAAGCAACGCAAATTAGATCTGACAAAGCTGGCAATGTGCACGTCTGATCGTACAGCCTGAGTCTTGCTGCCCAGTAGCATCCTTCCTCAATGGAGCTATGCACAGCACAGATAGCTGGGAACCTAAACCTCCAGTGCTAGCTTGTGCATACCACCAGAAACCAGTGCAAGAGTCTGGCAGGGCTGTCAAATTGCAATCCTAGAAGGCAGCAAACTGACCTGGTTTTTAGGATATCCCTAATGAATATGGATGAGAAGCATTGGCATACAAGGGAAGCGGTGCATCAAAAGCTTTCTCAAAAAGATTCATTAGCGATAGTCTAAAACGCTGACTGTATTTTGCCCCCCAAGATTGCGGCTTGACATCCCCGATGCAGGGCTGAAGCTGCCAAAATGAACTTTAAATTTCCCTCGCTTTCCAGAATCTGCTGTCACATCCCTTACTCGGTGGGGATGCATTTTTATCACTGAATTCCTACAACGTCTAATGAATCTATGGTTCATTCATTCATTATTAAAGCAAATAAGAGTTCCATTCAAGACTTCAGACATCAGCCGACGAATGGAAAACACGAGGCTCGGGTTTCTATTTTCTTATGACTTCAGTCTGCTGGTCTTTTTGCTATTTATTTTAAAGCTGACCCTGCAGTTTTCCTCCCATTCCTTTGATCTTGCAGTTCAGTCAAACTCAGGTCTCTACTGAAGTTATGGGGCTTAGGGCCTTCATCGACAAGTAGCCAGGGGTTTTCATCATTTTATAGCCCAGCCATTGGCTAGTGGCCCAGAGCAGGGCTCCCTCCAGAATGTGGTACTGGTGCACCTGGAGTCTTCCATGTGATGGCTGCAGCATCCCCCAGCCAGACCCAGGAGCAGAAGAACTGAGCCAGAAATCAAACCCAGCTCTGCTGGTTTGACCTTCAATAAATTGCTAATGACACTACTGGCCCAAATTCTCTTTTAATGAACACAACCAGATTTGTTCACTGAAATGGAATAATCACTTCATTAACACCAAGGTGTGGCAAAAAGATTAGTTCTGCTTCTTATGAATCTAGCGAACTGTCACATTCAAAATGCCAGTTGCATACACAACATTCATCTCCTTTGGCTTTGTACATAATCTACAGCTTCCCTCATTGTTATACGTAAATTTTGGATTAAATGCATCATGAACATAGAAGCAAAGTCAGGAAGTGCATTTAGTTGGAATAAAGGATCTATAATTCCCCTTGGTTACCTCCTGGAATAAATCCATGATCACCAGGATGCTGGGCTCTATTCACCCAAATCCATTTTCCATCAAAATGGTAACTTCAGCGAATAAATCACATTATAAAAATCGTATGAAATGCCTTAGAGGCCGGCCCTGTGTATCTTGAGAAAAAAAAACAAGTTTCAATCAACCCCTACTATGAAACATGTAATAAACGATCCCTTTTGTTACAATACACATCACCCTCACCCACTTCTGATAACTCAGTCACTGTCCAGACGTTACAAACATATGGAACGGAGCAGAGGAAGTGCCGTGAGCATGCTCACACCATGATCTCAGCTCAGACCGCAAAACGTGAAACCAGGAACTTTCGCTCATATTTCAAGTGCCATAATGCTTCATTGAGAGATGCTCAGAAGCAATTGTGTAACACACTCCTATGGAAATCAGTGGTTGAGAAAAGATGCGTAAAAGAAAAACAGGTTATCTTTGAAGCTTGCTAGAATGAAAGGTATCATAATGTAAAATATTTCAAAAAGGCTCACACAAACACAGCAAACCAAAATATGAGAGACGTGCATCTGATGACGTACATTCAGTTCGTTTGAGCAGCTTAAAACTTTTAGAGCATGCAAAATCAATTGCACGCAGGTTAACCTATGAAATAATATGAATGCAATTGATCTGCATGCTTAAAAAAGTTATAATGCACATAAAAGATGTTATTTAAATAAATATGTGAAAGGAACTGAAAAACACCTGAAAATTGAGGAAAAAAGCCACATGAACTAAAAAGAAACCAAAAATATTTTTCCTGTGCGCATCCCTGCAAAAGATGAAAATAAAATGCATCATGCCCTTTGGATACTTGTCTTACCCTCACTGCCCCATCACTAGCCCTTCACGTCAACGAATAAAAACCCCTTCACACACACACATAATATGTCTGTTTTTCGCTACTCTAAACTGCGGTCTCTATTCCATTTGTCCTAGAAAGAGTTACCATGAAAGCTAAGAGCTGACTACACAGAATAACTTTGGAAGGAAGGGAGGCGGGTGGGGGGCATGGATGCTATCTGTTCGACACAAGATAGGCATTGTCAGCCATGATCTGAAATTCATAAAACAAAAATGCACAATACCAACTTGACGACTACAATACAAGCACATATCAGCCCACAACCCTGAAGATGAGACTGCAGAGAGGAGTGCTCAAAAATTGCTTTTATTCAGTAAATAAATCTGCTAGAATTTATATATTTCTTATGTGTATTTCCGATCACACCTGTTGTTATTTTTTCCGAGATTTTATAATATAAGAATAATAGCAGGCAAAGCAGTATTTAAAATGACAGATGCTATGATCCTCAGTATAAAAGCAATACTGTCCCTTTACAACACAGCCTCTTCCTTGGAAAATTTTAATAGCCATTGTTTAGACTAGAGAATGACCACTAATTTTTGAGGGTTATCTGGTCGAGTCTATTTTACCTACTTTTCACAAGCAGAACATTTTAAAAAGTGTCAAAAATTGCTCTCTAGGGAACAATGGAAACTGCACATCTGAAACAGCGTCCAGGACCAGACTTATGGCCATCTCAAGTAGGAGGAAATTTGTTGGCATCTGAGGAATACCCGAATTGATTAAAGAGCAACTCGCATACATATTTAGGTGAAAAGGTGTCTGTGGGCAGAGCGAAGGAAATTTTACAGTATCTTCTACTTGCGACGTTCTCTGGACACCTTTTTTCGAATCATGACAAATATTTTCTCTTTGTGCCAATTTTCTCCCATAAATTAGCGTTTGCAACAGCAGTTGCTCAGACTTTTTTGTCTCCATGATCCAACCACCAAAGAGGAATCTCACTATAATCAGACCCACTGTATTTCTCTCTGTCCTGTAATGAAAGGGCATCTTTATTAAGCTGCACTAGCTGTCACACAGGGTTGAGGGCGCACCAGTGGCTCATGCTAACAGTGCGTGTGCTAAACAAACTATGTGGGATGAATTCCATGTTATCTGCGTTGCTCAGGACAGGGAGAGTAGGGACAGAGCGCAGGCATGTCTGCACAGTGTGATTGATGCAGGTGTTGACGGGGGTGTGTTCATCATCCATGTTTCAGGTAGTGAAGGTGTAGTTAACGCTACCTCAGTGGGTGACGTCGCATCTGCAATGATGTCGGCACACACTGGGATCCAAATCAGTGCAGTATCGCCTGGGGCCATGCTGTACATGCTCCCAGTAGGTATCGTGCACATTAACACATGTTCATATCAACAAATGAATGTGCGCTACCAGCAAAATCCTGCCACAGCTTAGTAAACATGTCCCTTAGCCTCTGCCAGAAAAGTCTTTAAGTTCCATAATACTTTCTCTATAATTGGCGTCTTGTAAAATTTAGGTTGCCATTTCAATAGATTCTTATTATACATTTTGGTTGTCCTCCTTTTAATCACATATCACAATATTTTATTTTTCACCAAAGCCTGTGACAAAGTGCAGTCCATCACATCTCTTTGGTTATGGGTAACTCAAGAGCAAATGTGCCCACGTTCGGGCACTTCTGAGAGCAGGGCTGACTGCTGGTATCTGGTATGCAAAGGAGACATGCCCCTGCTCTGGTGGGGCACGTGCAGCACTTATGCGCAGACAAGGACTCCTGAGCCAACAGCGGACAAGACTTGACCTCCAATGCTGGGTGCAACGTATTCAGAACTGAGCAGCTGACTCGTCTCCGTGGTGTAGCACATTGCTGACAAGGTATTTGGCAGCGGGTAGGTTTGGTGTCTGTCTACTGTCAAGCTACAGTTCAATGACTGTTCACCCCCTCCCCCAAGGAAAAAAATGACTTAATTACAGGAACAGTATGAATGCATCCTCTGTTCAGAAAGGAAGACACGGATCTAAAAGACAGTAGGTGCTGAGGCAGCAATGCAGCCCCCTTTCCATATATTTTCGGGCTCTAGAAATTGTTAGCCATTTGGTACCTTGATGCCATTGTGCTTCTGTGAAATCCCCAGAATAAAGATCTTGCTGTTTAAGTGATTTTGACAACTGAATTAGTAGACGGAACACCTCTTTACGGAAAGTGCACTCGGAGTAAATGTACCATTAATAATGGACGTGTGAATCAGTATGGAGCATATAATAGTGATGGAGACCCAGGGGCAAGCCTGCCCTTTGGCACTGCTGTGTGCTGCCATGTGGAAGGCTCGGCGTTTGATTCTCAGCCCAGGTCTTTGGCTCCCCGGCTCAGCTGGCAATGCAGCAGGTGGTCGCTGGTAGAATGGAGTCACAATCATTTTGCAACAGAGACACCTAATGGCTGGATGTCATGATTGCAAGTCTCCAGGAGGAATCTCGATGCATGATCCCTGGCAGAGGACTGTCAATGCAATGTCTGGGTTAAGGGAGTTGGCAGAGGATACAAACGAGGGGAAAATGCCCTATTCATTGAAAATGAAGGTTCACGATACCAGTTGTCAGTCCTGGTTCCTACTGAGATGGAAGCTCAAAGTAGCAGGAGGAGAATGCCATGTCAAGCCCACCCCTTCCCATCCACTCCCAAATCACATCTACCTGGCCGACAAAATGTGCTCCATTGAAATATAGTGCACTGCAATTTCTGAAGAAGAAAATACCAAATTTGACTGCTTTCCACTTGTTAAAAATGTTTTAAAAGTCGATCAAAGAACCAGGTAGGTTATAGGGCTAGGGGTTAGGTTTGGGCTACAGCTAGCATTAAATCCAGATTACTACTACTACTGAGCATTTGTATAACACTGTAGGACATACGCAGCACTGCACAGACACATCTAAGAGACGGTCCCTGCTCATCAGAGTTTACAATCTAGTCAAGACAGACAACACAGTAGCTGTAGACACGGGATACATCTAGAGGGAATGGTAAGGAAACACGAAGGAGACCAGGTAAGTCAGGAAAGTAGCAGCGAAGAGGTGAGTTTCCCGCCTGGATTTGAAAAGGGCCAGAGAAGGCACCTGACGTACAGACTCAGGTAGTTTGTTCCAGGCATAAGGAGCAGCAAGGTGAAAGGAGCAAAGTCTGAGTTAGCAATAGAAGAGAAGGGCACAGGTAGATCGATTAGCATTGAATCTAGAAAGAGCAACGTGCCTATTTCTCAACTCTGCTGCTTCCACGTTTGAGTTCATTCCTAGTTCTTTCTATTATCTTTCAAACATCTCTTTATTTCACATAATCGCTTTGTTTCTACTTTATTTTCAACAAAAAAGTTGTTATTGCGATTCCAACGATCTCTTTCCCCCAACTCACTGTTCTTCCTGCATTCAAAGCCAGCAGGTCTCAGTGCGATGTCTGCTTTTAGATTGATAGGGTCCGATATTAAAAGGGATTAGTAGGGTTAGCAGAGCTGCTAATGCTCTTGTCTGTGATATTCAATGGCGCTAACGGTTAGTGTCGCTGAATATCTGTGGCTGCTGCTGTTGCTGAACGCCCCGATGCTAACCGCTTAGAGCCCGGTAATCGCAATGCGGCAAAAGTCAAAGGCAGTAAAGACTGGCCTAACTTTAGCCGAGGAAGCCAACTTGGATATTCAATGCCGGCACCCGGATATGGCCCCTGACATTGAATATCCAAGTGGAAAAAGCAGCTAGCCACTGATGATGATTATTGGGTCCATAGCATGCAAGACTGGCTAAGGAAGAAGATCTTTCCTAAACTGGAAACCAACTTACTTCCTAGAACTGAAACCAAAAAAAAATCAAGAGGGTAAAAAAAAAAATAACCTTAATTATTTTGTTTTAGTGGGGAATGGGATTTTTTAATGGACTGGAATAACTAGCACACTGGATGGGTCACTCATGTATCACATCATTATGTTACGTTTTTACCAGTACTGTTGTTTCAAATGTCAAAAAACTAACTTTAGTTACCCAAAATCTTTATTCTAGTGTTTGACCAGACACAAAGACCAAATTTCCAGCTCCCTTTATTCCAAAGGGAGACTCCCTCATTTTTTTACTTTCAGGCCTCTCCGACCCGTCCTGTGGGCACTCATGCAGGTTTTGTTATATGCAACCACACTAATTGCCGTATTGATAGCATGTGGAAATTGCCCACATGGTAAGTTACCACGGGAAGTTACGGTGGGCTAAAACATGCATTAAATACTTAGCAAGCTTTAATAATTCCTTGGGACAGGGGCTCTCAACTCAGTCCCCGGGACGCACTGAGCCAGTCAGGTTTTCAGGGTAACAACAATGAATGCACATGAGGGAGATTTGCATGCCCTGCCTTCATTGTATGCTAATCTCTCTCATGCATATTCACTGTGGTTATCCTGAAAAACCTGACTGGCTAGGCGTGTCCCAAGGTCTGGGTTGAGAACCCTTGCCTCAAGGAAAACCAGGATTGGATTCCCTGTCCTGAAAACATGGAGCTGAGTGCTGACCCTTGAGAAAGGCACTTTTTTTTTCAAAACATTAAATTATCATCATCATAAATAATAGATATTTTTCTACTTTGTCTACTATTGTGGGAAAGGTGGCAGATTGAAGCTCTGGCAGCCCTAGGCAGAACTGCAATGAGCAGAGGTGGAGTGGGTTAGAATGTCACAGCAGCACCCCTCTGAAATATATGTCCCTAAAACAAAGGGGAGCAGGCCCCTCTTTAATTTGGGTATTTGGCACCTTCTAAATTTGACTCCCTAAGCAGTTGTTCATGTTGTCTATGCCTAGATCTGGGGGGAGGGGGGGGGGTGGGTTAGACGCGCAGACTTGGATTTTTAATTTGCAAGCTGTAGAGCCTAAAACATCCAAAGCTACTTCATTGCAGTAGCTTTCAGTATCAAGTGGAGGTTGGTACTGCCAGCAGCTTGACGCCCTCTGTTGGGCTCTCAGTCTTGCAAGATTTAGATCCCTTTAAAAGCATCAGCTTTGCGTATCAGTACATAAGTAAAAGCAATTTTAATTTAAGCGCTTGGCTTGCTAGGCTTAGGAGACCCGTTCAGAAAACTAGGAGAAAAAGTCCCATTAAATGAATCAATGATAAAAAAGATGCTTTCAGTATGACCAAGTTATATTATTACAGGATGGTTGGTTGGTTGACTTCCATTCATTTTTTTTCATTGTGACCTCAGATTTTCTTTTTAAAGCAGAGATTTAAATCGGGAGTCATGAAGTAGCTAAGATCCCTTGGTATCTTGAAGGCTGATGACACTGTACCTTCTGTGAAATACCCAGAATAGTGATCTTGCTGTTTAAGCGATTTCAGCTACTGAGTAAGCAGAAGGGAATGCCTCTCTTATCAAAAACACAGTCACAGTGTGAATCATTACAGAAGATAATAGGGGTGCGGCTCAGGAAGAGGGAGATATGGATCAGTGAATCATGATCGAACAGATCACACTGGTGGAGCTGAGGAACTCTTGCTAAGTTCGTCACATCACAGGCTCTCAGGAACACGGAACACAGCCATGTGATGAAGGAATGTAAAAAAAAAAACGTGTGCAACACTTTCCAGCCCCTTCTCTAGTCACTTGCCTGCTTTCTGTTGATATAGCAAGACGTTAGAACACCTCACATCAAAGTGCTGCTGAAATACATCTGATAGTGTCTATACTATACACTATAAACATAGGGATTGATTCAGCAGTGGTTGTCAACGTTTTAAATCACCTGCACTGCTGCTGCTGAAAGTAAAACGGGATATTCAACGCAGGAGCCTGTTAAGCGTCTGACACTGAATATCAATCAGTCATTGATCTGTCCTAACTTTATGCGGTTTAGCTATCCAGTTAGTGGTGACCGCCTCCACTCTGCCGACAGACCACCCCAGATACAACCGGATATCTTTCCTGGGGACCAAGAGGATATTCAGAAGCACTATCCAGATTGCCTGGGTTTAGCTGGTTAGCAGGACCTGCTAACTGGAGAAACCCTTTTAACTATCAACCCCATAGCATCAACTAGCTAAGAATCAGTAGACCGGAAAGCAGTCAAAATACTATCCAACATTAATTAAAAGAAAACATACAGGGTAGCTTAGTAGAGAAGAAGCTACTTTAGAGTTGGGATGAACCAAGCCCTGCCCCTGAGGCAATATCCTGGCTTAACCAGCCAGGCAAAGTTACTAGTATTCCATTGGCTATCCATAAAGAACTAACAGTAGTCCTATGCATCTGATCTGATATTTAGAAATAAGTAAAATCCTTGTATTCTGGAGTAACAGATGAATGTAAGTGAATAATCATTAACAACAGTAGAAATTAAGGTAAATCTCTCTAAAGGTATTCTTCAATATAAGTTCGCCCTCTCTGATTCCTTTGCTTTGGTCTGGCCCAGTATGGCAGTTCTTATGTTCTTCATAGGAATGTGCATTCCATTCGTTTGGGCACCTAGAAATTTAAAGTGTGAGCAGATCACTTGTGCATCTCTACATCTACAGATTAACAAACATACAATCAATTTGCAAATGCAATGTGTGCACCTTTAAGTCAGGGCTAACTCCTGGTGACCCAGCAGCTCCTGGGTTTTCATGGCAGTGGATTGCCAGGCCTTTCTTCCTAGGCAATGGAGGGTTAAGTGACTTGCCCAAAGCCACAAGTGGGCATCAAACCCTGGTTGCTTGGTTTCAAAGCCAGTGCTCTAACCACTAGGCTACTCCTCCACTCCATACAATCTGCTTAAAAAAATTCTAGCATGCATACGTACAATGTTCACCTAAAGAACAAATTTAGGAAACAAACAGAAAAAAGGCCCTAAAATTGGGAAAATTCATGTAAACAAGCATGAACAGAGCTTTTATTT
The DNA here is from genome assembly GCA_033557465.1 of Ichthyophis bannanicus. Taxonomy (NCBI): domain Eukaryota; kingdom Metazoa; phylum Chordata; class Amphibia; order Gymnophiona; family Ichthyophiidae; genus Ichthyophis; species Ichthyophis bannanicus. Next base: position 840,012,874 of record CM066036.1, on the reverse strand, counting down.
TACAGTAACAGTGCACACCCACAGCGGACAGAATAAGAGAATAAAGTTGATCAAGACATATGAAATAAACAGTTAAATATTGGTAGCAGTAATCAACAGGTTCAGCAAATGTGCTTCTAAGCTTCAAAACATGCTATTCTGTGTTGCACTAGCAAACATAACCTAAAATACAGTAAATTGTTTTTTTCCACTTGGGAAAGCAAACGCTATCAACCTCTATTCCAATTTTACAGATCGAGGCCTGCCAACTTTCACAACGAATGCAAAGAAACGTGTAAACCTTGTACGGTTGCTCTTAAGATGTGCCTTAGGTCCTGGAACACCCCAATAAAAAGTTTGCCTCCCCAGAATTAATCGCATTCAATTAAAGGCAGTGTTCGAGCCAGATATGTGTGTATGGTTGGGCCTCGCTGATGGGCACCTTGAAGAGTTGCCTGCAACTAAGAGAGATGTCTTGGTCTAACAGATGACTCTGCTCCGAAAGCTATGGACTAAATTGCCTTTGGTCCCTTGAAATACCTAGCACCAACTACAAAGTTAGCAGAAACCCTCTCTAGGGTATGTATGTATGCACTACATGGCACTGTTTTCGCGCTAAGATGGAAATATAGCAAAAACAAAGTCTGACTGAAGAAAGACTCCTTTGCTTACAACCTTAGTAGACAGAAGTCTGGTGATTCCTTTAGGCAGCTGTCTTTCTGTCTCTCAGGAGCTCTCTGCATCATTGCCTCTGATGGCTCTGTTACAGCTGCTGTCTCTCTTGTCCTTACAGGTTGACCTCCCAGCATGCAGGCTCCCGTTTGGCTCTGCTGACAGTCTCTTTCGGGAGCAGTTTCTGCTGTAGTTTCTCCTCAGAAATATTGCCCTGGAGTCTGTCTTTCACTCTCTGCTGCTGTCGTCCAGCTTCTTCTGGGTCTCCCCTGGTTTCTTGAACCCTCTGGGCAGCAGCACCTTTCACAGCCCTGGTTTTGGGTCTTTGCTCCTGTTGGGCTTTGCCTGCTGTTGCAGTCCTTCCCTGGAGCTCAACCTGCACACGGCTCCCTTCTGCTTTTCTCTTTTTCTTGTCTGCTCCTCTTTCTTCCACTGTTCTCTTCTCTGTGCCTTTGTCTTTGCTCAGCTCACTCTGTATGGGAGAAGAGGGTCTTATGTCCTCTGCCCAGATACGTCTCTTCTCCTCATGTTCAGCAGACTTCTTTGTTCTTCCTTATTTGGATGCCGGATCGTTTCCTTCTTGGGTGGAAGGGGCACTTTCTTCTTCCTTGTTTGGTACTGACATTGGTTAGCCCTCTTTGCCCCTGCAAGGGAACCGCTTTTCAGCCTTCTTCTGGGCTTTCTGGGGGCTCATCTTTGGCCCTGTTGCTGTGCAGGGATTCCTCTAGCCTCTGAACCTTCTCTCCTTCGTGTGGGGCCTGGGTGGGTGTCCCAGAGTTTCCTCCCCAGGCTCTGCCATGCCCTAGTGCTGCTGCTCCAGTTTGCCTTGCCCCGTTGTCCATCTCTGCCACCATGGGGGGAGGGTTTTGAGTCTGGCTGCGGCTCCTTTAATGCTGCCGTCACAGCCCCAATCTTCCTGTTGCTGTTTCTGTGACTGTCGCTGCCACACCTTACTGATGCTGCTTGGAGGTTCCCTCATAGGGCAGCACTTCTAAGACTTCCAGTGATGCAGCTGGTAAGGACAGGGCTTCCCTCCAGCCAGGGTCTTCTCCACGGCTATGGTTCTGCTGTTTTCGTGCTCCTGCCATCCCCCACTTCTGGGTTTGGAGCGCGGCTGCTATCATGGGCAGATGGGCAGCTCCATCCCACTCTGACACGGGGCTGCACTGGGGAGGGGGCTTATCAGAAAGGCTACCTTCCCCCGGGAAAAGTACATTTCCACTTTTTATTTTCTTTACACTCTTTACATTATGTTTCTATGTTAATAATAATACTTATATTTATAACACTACTGGACATATGTGCTCTACAGTAATGATAAATATTCAAAGAGCTTAGGGAACAATATTCATTTGCACTGCATCAGCTGATAGCCCTGCCTGCTGACCTCTAAACCCAGATATTCGATGCCATGGTGACAGCATTGAATACCTGGGGTTGGCGCCAAATGGAGTCACCCACAGAGCTTAACTGGGTAGCGGCGATATTAGACTGCCACCCAGTCAGCATTCGCAGCTAGAACTAGGTGAGCCAGAAACTCATCTAGTTTTAGGCACGGATCACTAACCGGGTAGCGGTTCAATATCGCTGTTACCCGGTTACTGGCAATCTCCATCCCCGCTCCACCCTAGAACGCCCCCAACATGCCAAATGAAGACGTCCCTGGAGCCATTTTACAATGCATACAGTAGATAGTGAGCCCTTCGGGGACGAGGGAATGTATCCAGTAACTTCTTGTAGTGTATGTAAACCGCTCTGATGCCCTTCAGCCTGGGCGGTATATCAAGAAATTGCATAAACACAAACATCCTTAGAGATATCCCTGCGCTGAGGATCTCCAAAAGGCAGGAGATGTGCCAGATGAAATGGCCAGGGTAGGGGAATGGACATAGATGTCCTTGATCGATTTCACAAACTTTGGGGACATCTGCAACCTTGTCAAACTTTAAATCTCCTCCAGGCACAAATAAGCATTATGAAAGTGGTTGTTTAGACACGAAAACATTTGGAGGATGTAGAGAAGATCGTGCTCCTCTATCCTCAGTGCGCTCCACAATTGCAATGTTAGTTTTTATGTAATTGGTACAAGTGTTTTGTGTTTGCACCACTGCTGGTCATTTCCTAGACCCGATATTCTGTTGGGCAGGCTATGCACCGTTATGTTATGATGTAAACCGCGCTGATTCTAAATAGCGCGGTATATAAGAAACTGTAATAAATAAATAAATAAATAATATTGGAGGCATTGAGTATCTGGGTTAGCGCCGTGTGGAGTCAGCCGCAGAGACTAACTGGGTAGAGGTCCAATATCGCCACAACCCCGTTATCAGGACTCCCTGCCTCTACTCCGTCCCGGAACGCCCCAACATGACCCGATGCTACCCAGATAACATCAGGGCGCGTAGGACACATAGTTGGGAATATTCAACGGCACTAACTGTGTAAGTGCCATTGAATATTCTCAGTTAAGGCATTTACATGGTTTACTGGGCTGTAAACTATGTAAATGCCTTTCGAATATCGGGCCCCACGAGTCTTGGATACTGTGCCAGGGATGTCTATGTAGATGCCCCCGTAGGCATCCATATCAGGCATGTGCACGCTTGTGAAATCGTGGACGAACGTAGACGTCCCTGGCTTTCTTTTTTACAGACATTAAGGCTTGGATGCCCCAGATTGTACTGGGATGGTCTTTGTAAAATATGCCTTCACATGGGTACCTGAGGCAAAGGGAGATAGTACCTCAGGTAACAAGGCGTGTTAGAGGCAGAAAAGGACTTCCCTGGTTCTCAGCCCATTAGGTTATTCAACCTGATACATTCTATTGCTATTGCATAAGGGCTTTTCTTTTTTTTTTTTTTAAATACGGGTTCATTGAGGATTAGCCATTTCATTGAGGATTTCCTTCCTTAAGTTCACACGTCAGCTTTTGGTGCAGAATATGAGGATTTACACAAATCTATGTGGTGCCGGCATGGGGTCCGAAGGAGGGCTAGCATCCCACTACAGCTCCCTTCATGAGGACGAGAAGGACTAAAAACGAGCTTCAATTATTCCTCCTCAGAAATTACTACGGGTGTGCATGGTGAAAAATGTTTGGTCATGCTCGTTTCAAACAACTTTTTTCAAATTTTCAGACATTTTCTTTTGTGTTTGTTTGGGCTATTCATGTTTGTGTGCACAAAGTTAAAAATGTGTGCAATTGATCTAGGCGCTTTAATTCGCAGGCATATACGTGCCCAAGTGATTTGTGCATGCACACTCACGAATATACGCACCTAGACATTACATGAGCAAAGTCGGAGCAGAAATGGGGTCGCCAAAAGACTATTTCAAGCTTTTGTTGTTTTTAGATTACAAAAGAGATAATGTTTGAATGTGGCTCTTTGAAACTCCGCCGTTGTGCCCCGACTGATAAAGTTTAATTATCACAGCCATAGGCTGACACTGCACTGTTGAAGTCTTGGGACAGAGGCACTGCTCCTTTAAGAAATGCAGTACTAAAGTTTTCCAAACACATGAGTAATTCACCAGACCCAGTAAACCGAGCATGCTCCCAGGGGCATAGACTGAGCAGGTTTATTCCATCACTCAGACAGCTCTATTGTTTCAGCTCCAGGGGACGGACAAAGGGAAAGAGCTCTGGAGAGTGTGAGGCCTGCTTTTATCTGATTTACCCAGTTAAATCCCCGCAGGCATGTGAAACTAGCAAGCAGCTCTCCTGTATTTGTCTTCTGGCAGAGGTACTTGCTCTCACTTTAGTTCTGCCACGGTGTACGGCAGGAATGATTCTGGGACTCTGCGAGTTTTGTTCTGGCAAAGGCCACGTCTGATGGGCACAAATGGAGGAAAACTGCAGCACGTGTTACCCGGAGGGCATTGGAGAGCTGCCAAGAATGTGAAGCTCATTTATGTCACTCAGGCTGGATGGCAAATGATTCTGCTCCGTCATGAAGGCTACACTGATCCTTCCCAGCATCATACACTAGTCACTGCGGCGCTTTGCAAGCATGCTTGGGGACACAGATCTCACTGTCTGTCTCCGACATGATTTGTGGCCCTTATATGGCAGTGCATTATGGAAACCAATGTACAGTATATGGACTTTTCTGTATGATATTTTCTGACCAGATGAAAAATTTGGGACACAAACTACTGCTTCTGCTGTACAAACTACTTATGGTATCCCGAGTGGTCTTTGGCATCACAGACGTTAGACTCCTTGCATATTTAGTCAGAGACCAAACACAATATTTATTTATACAGTTGTGAAAAAAAGTGTGTATCTCCTCTCCATTCATATATATATATACTCACAGTTGGACTATGTTTTATTAGGGATGTGCAATCATTTAAAACAACGTGAAAACACCAATGATCTTTCCTGTCCAAAATGACCCAGCCATCGAATGACAAATCACGTGTTGTTTAGGTTGTTTTAGCATCCAGCAAACCATTTTTTTTTTTTTTAGGTTTAAATTTCTTTTATTGAGAAACTTCAAAGAAAAATACAGATATTCCACCGATACTATCACAGAAAATACAGAGAAAAAACAAAACAGGATATCCATAAATATAGTCCACATCAAGGAAAGCGTGCAGATGGAAAAGAAGATGCTAACTCGATAAATCAAACTCTTTTTTCTAACTATCTGCTGTCGAAATTAACACAAAACAATTTAAGAAGCCAGCGCACTATTAGATAGGAGAAAAGACTCCAATGCCGATGTCTCCAGAAAAACAAACTTAGTGCCCTTAAAGGTAACTAAACATTTACAAGGGAATTTAAGGAAAAACGTGGCACCAAGAGCTAAAATGCGTGGCTTCAACACCAAAAAAGCCTTACCACATAGCTGAGTTTTCCTGGAGACATCGGGAAAGATACTAACCTTCTCTCCACAAAAAAAACAGATGCTTTATTTAAGAAATATTTTATTTATTTATTTAACTGTATTTATATCCCGCTTTTCACCGGGTCAAAGCGGTGGGACATATAACCAGGGGGGGGGGGGAATCAAATGTGGGGGGGGGGGCCATCACCAGGGGTTCAACATTGATGCATTACAGCATTTTTATCAACTTCCGAGGTAAAAGACACCAGAAGGGTAGCTCTAGTGGAAATTTTATCTTGAGAAGACTCAATAAATTCTGAAATATTCAGGGACTCCTGAGATATATCTGGGGCTAAGCCAGCAGAACCTCCTGCCGGGGAAGCCCCTTCCAGCAGACCATTTTAACGCTTTTTAAAAATGAAATGAATGAAGCAAATGGGAAACAAAATTTTAGGCGGGAAACAAAAATTTTTCACGCACACCCTCCTGTTCTTTATTGCTCTCAGATACTTATGCTTTTGAGCAACATTGCAATAAGGCCTTACATATGTAGCTGGTCACTTATAATTATGCCCATGAGCATAATTCAAATGCAGAACATTCCAGTTTTCTTAACTTTTGGTGGGAAATGTTTTTTACATTTCTATCTATCCCTGTCTGGTGTTAAAAATTCAGTGGTCCGAGTCATCCCTGTGCAAGCCATCGTGCTGTGAACGGCAGCAGAGGAGCCCTGGCCAACGGGACACGAGTTGTATATTATAAAGAGTAACAGAGTGTAATGCCTGGTGACATTGCCAAGCAAGGTGTGGACGCAGTGCAAACTAATCATACAGCACTATGGAGAAGAAGGAGCTATATCTCTCCGGAAGCTATTCCCCTTATCATCCAGATCCCCAAAGACGGTAAAGGTATCTGAGAGGGATTCTGCCTGATTTTGCTCCTCAATTCAAATACTAAGATGGAGTTGTAATGAGGATGCCAGGAGATGGGGGAAGAACCTGCTCAGTTGGATCAGGAGAGCAAATGTGGTTCATATGAACTGTCTCCTCTGGGTGTTATACCTATTTTTGAGGGTCCCCATTTCGGTGCCAGTCAGATTTTTGGATGCTTTAGATTCAGCAATGTCTAAGTCTGTGTGTGTGTGTGAGGGAGGAAGTGCCCTTGGACTGGTTTGAAGATGCTGCAGATTAGGAAGGAGAATGGTTGAGGTGAATTTGCAAGACTTTTATAGTTGCTGTCTGGTGACTCTCATTGGCCCTCCCTATGTACAGATCAGCACTGGACAGAGTGGGAGCAGACAGCACTGGGGACAAGGAAGGGTTGGTGTCTATGATGGGGTGGCTATGAGAAGCTGGAAAGTGGATCAGAGGTGGCAAGGGGGAAGTGGTCTTCTGGCAGGCTTGAAAGTCAAGCAAGACCTTGTTCACAGTTGACTCCTATCTTGGCTTGCCCTCCGATCTTACAGTAGTGGAAGGTGGGAACTCAACAAATGGTTAGGGGTTCTCCTAGAGGGATTTCTCTGCTATTTTCTTTTTGTGTGTGTGTGTGTGGGGGGGGGGGGGGTATTTGGATGGCATTCATGGAATGGGCCAGAGAAGTAGAAAAGTTTCCTTTGTTTATTTTCAGTTTAGAGTCTTGGTGATGAAGAAGGAGGTTGAAGGATTTATAGAGTGCTCCAGATTGGCTTCCGAAATACGAGGATGCAAAGTTTGGACAAATGGAATAAAGAGTTGCGAGAATAGACAGGAGAGGAGATATGGATGGAACATAAGAACATAAGATATGCCATACTGGGTCAGACCAAGGTCCATCAAGCCCAGTATCCTGTTTCCAACAGTGGCCAATCCAGGTCACAAGTACCTAGCAGTTTCCCCAAAAGACACAGGTTCCACAATGCTTGTACTGGATCAAGAATTGATATCCTGGGTCCCTTCTTAATAATGGTTTATGGACCTTTCCTCCAGGAACTTGTCCAAACCTTTTTTAAACCCAGCTACACTAACAGCCTTTACTACATCCTCCGGTAACAAATTCCAGAGTTTGATTACACGTTGAGTGAAAAAATATTTTCTTTTATTAGTCTTAAATAGTTTACCCTGTAGCTTCATTGCATGTCCCCTAGTCTTTCTATATTCTGATAAAGTAAACAATCGATCTACGTTTACCCGTTCCACTCCGTTCATTAATTTATAGACGTCTTTCATATCTCCCCTCAGCCGTCTCTTTTCCAGGTTAAAGAGCCCTAACCTTTTTAGCCTTTCTTCATAGGAGTATCCTTCCATCCCCTTTACCATTTTGGTGGCTCTTCTCTGAACCTTTTCTAAAATCGCTATATCCTTTTTAAGATACGGCGACCAGAATTGCACACAATATTCAAGGTGCGGTCTCTAGTCCCATGGCTGCTCCTTGTGGCCTTGGGCAAGCCACTTAACCCTCCATTGCCTCAGGTACACTTAGATTGTGAGCCCTTCGGGGACAAGGGAATAAAAGTACCTGTTAGTATATACATGTAAACCGCTCTGATGCGTAAGTAAAGGGCGGTATATCAAATGCCTAACCATAACCATAACCATGGAACGATATAGAGGCATTATAATATCTTTTGTTTTATTTTCCATTCCTTTCCTTATCATACCTAGCATCCTATTTGCTCTCTTGGCCGCCGCTGCACACTGGGCCAAGGGTTTTAACATGGTATCCACAATGACGCCTAAATCTTTTTCCTGGGTGGTGGTTCCTAATGTGGAACCTTGCATCGTGTAACCATAGTTTGGGTTGTTCTTCCCTAGGTGCATAACCTTGCACTTGTCCACATTAAATTTCATCTGCCATTTTGATGCCCAGTCTTCCAATTTATCAAGATCCTCTTGCAATTTTCCACAATCCTCTTGGGTTTTAACAACTTTAAATAGTTTTGTGTCATCTGCAAATTTGATAACCTTACTCGTTATTCCACTTTCCAGGTCATTTATGAATATGACAAAAAGCAGCGGACCCAGCACAGATCCATGGGGTACACCACTATTCACCTTTCTCCATTGGGAAAATTGGCCATTTAGCCCTACCCTCTGCTTTCTATCTTTTAACCAGTTCCTGATCCACAATAGTACACTGCCTCCTATCCCATGACTCTTTAGTTTTGCCAAAAGTCTCTGATGAGGGACCTTGTCAAAGGCTTTCTGAAAGTCCAGATACACAGTATCAACCGACTCACCTTTGTCCACCTGTTTATTCACTCCTTCAACAAAACATAACAGATTAGTAAGACAAGATCTTCCTTGTCTAAAGCCATGTTGGCTGTCTCCCATTAGGTCATGACTATCTACATGCTGAGTAATTTTATTCTTTATAATGGTTTCTACCATTTTTCCCGGTACTGATGTCAGGCTCACCGGTCTGTAGTTTCACGGATCACCCCTGGAACCCTTTTTAAAAATTGGTGTTACATTGGTGATCCTCCAGTCTTCAGGTATTAGAGATGATTTTAAAGAGTGGCACAGGAGCTGCTCATTATCACCGAATATTGTTGGCCAGCAGTATAAAATATTTACCAGGGTATATGATGCCAATACATCATAATGCCATTAATAAGATCTAGCTTGATGCCTGTTGGAGGGGTGTGGTGAGAAAGGGATACTATCCAATATTCATTATGGGTATACAATAGTGTGGAAGTGAAAAGGGGGATGGGGGATAGTTTAGTATGGTGAGTGTGGGTTGTGGTAGTGGGGAGATTGTTTTGGAGGGAGTTCTGTGTCTTGTGGCCTGTTTTAGGAAGGCATTTGCTGTCTACTCTGTGTTGTGAACGTTGCTGGCTGTATTTGCTGTGGTTTGTTGTTGTGGGATTTAGAAAACTGAATAAAACTTTAAAAGTTAAAAAAGAGCGAGGGGATGTTAATTGCCTTAACAAGTTTAATGCAGTAATAGACTTAATGTGTCGATTAGTGCAGCTTAAATCAATTTGCAATGCAATGTGGGCCTTTGAGTCCATGCTGATTCCTGGTGACCCAGAAGCTCCTGAGTTTTCTTGGTAGTGTGACCAGAAGTAGATTGTCAGGCCTTTCTTCTGAGGCAATGGAGGGTTGAGTGACTTGCCCAAGGCATGCTAGTGGGAATTGAACCCTGGTCTCTTGGTTCCCAAGCCAGTGCTCTAACCACTAGGCTACTCCTGCACTCTAAGTCAATTTAGTGTGCACTAAAACTTCCCTATTAAAACAAACGTTGCAACTAATCAAATAGCACCTGGGAAAAATTCATGAAAAAAATATGAAACCTAACAGAATTTTCCTTGCCTGTGCCTATCCCTAGAATCTGAAGTGCTGCCAAAAATAGAAGCTCCTTTACCTTGCAAGAAACAGAAAACACGGGAGAATAAAACTTAACATGGCCTCATAAGAGTTCTAGTGTGGAATAGGGAGTGCACAGTTGCTGGAGAAAGCTACATTCCACCGTCTGAAGGACAGACCTATGTATGGTCTTGAAAGCTTGGGTGGAACATCTCTGCGTTATTTGGTTATGTTGCTCCCATAAGATATTTGCAGCATATAAATATTCGCACCCAGAAAGGAAAAACCTTTTGAAAACACCACAGACTTTAGAAACTCAAACCACAGCTGGAAAGAAGCCTTGACAAGTAGGAGATGGAAATCTCTCACCCCAGAACAAACCAAACAGATGCTTCCACTTGTAGCTCCTATAACTGGTATGGAAATCCATGATACAAGTGGTAGGCACCCTCCCAGAGGTCTTCCCACAGCTGTCACCCAGAGGTAAATAAACCAATGCAGTTTATTAATTCTGCAAGCTCTGCACTGAAAGTATTCAGCCCCTCCATGATACCTTAATTGAAGGGCTGTCATGCCAAAGCACATTTTAAGTGCTGTGGAAAAAAAAAAACCCTTGCAACTATTAAGGAACAATAACACCACAATTCTCAATCGCACTGAGACTCTGGGTTACTTTCTAGTCATGCGCTTCATCCTAACAGGAAGCATTTAATAAGAATAATAATATCCTGAGAGGCTGAGTAATTAAAGAGCTTTTCTGTCTCCCTTTGGAAAAAAAATGGGTAAATTAAAATCAGACAGGAAATTCCACCAGAACAAGCAGGCTTATGTCCTAATAACACAGCTGCTCTGCCAACTCCATCAGAAGGTTGAGAGACACCAGCTCAGACCCAAGAATGCACTAAGAGTCCGTATTCGGGTAGTCAGTGGAGCCCTTCCAACAGAAGGTACGTTTTTTAGACTGAAATGTCCTTTCAGAGGTGGATATGGCCCAGAAAAAGCATCGGAAATCTGCGCTTAGGAATCTTCTAGCTGGGCTCCCAAATAAGGAAAGAGCCTGGGGAGCAGCTAGGGGCTGTTCTAGACAATAAAAGGCCCAGGTTCGGAATGAAAAGGGTCTTCTGCCTCTTTTCTGCCTCCCAGAAGCAGGCTGAGTGCTCAATAGTAAGACCCTCAGGCTTTGCGGAGGGTGGGCCCTTATGACTAGTCCATTCAAAGGACAAATGAAAGGAAAGGGTTGCGGCCTAGTAGAGGGAGATTTGCCTTAGCTCCCCTGGTTTGTGCTTATCCAGGTCTAAGATTGCTGCTTAAGCCTTACCCAATATTAGGTATCCAAGGCTGGAGGCTTTCCCCAGGAGATGGTCCTGCTGCCTACATTCAGTGAGAAACCCTATGGTATGGAACCAAACTGCATTGAGGAGAGGGGACCTGTCTTATGCTAATTCAGATGTGGTCTGGGAAAAGAGGTCTCCACTAAGAGCACTGGCAGAAACAAAGGAATGGAGAGAAGGGGAGACTGGAAAAACCTATTTTATAAAGAAGGTGTCTACTTTTCTTTATAAAATACTAGTGTAAGTAGCTGCAATCACACTGTAAGTTGAGGTGCGGCGTCTACACTAAGCCTTAAAGCTGGCATAAATGCTCATACCTAGATTCATAAAGAACATGCGTAAATTATAAGATGTTATACTTTCCATATGCACTTGCGTGCTCTGCCCATTCTGTGCCCAAACTTCACCCATGAACACACCCCTGGTTAAAGTGCATACACACGCACCTATATAACAGCAAACATGCCGTTTGCATATGTAAACCAATAAAATACTGTGATTTAAGCACATTGATGGCCGCCATCCTTATAAAATTCCCCCCTAAACAGGGCCGGCTCGTCCATTGTGCGAGAATGTTGTTCACACAGGGCCCCGCGTTTCAGGGAGCCCCATGCCAACTTCACCTCGTACATGCTGTTTGGCTCCTGGTAGGATTGGCTATTCAGCTCCTGGCAGGGTCAGTTTCAGAGGGAGGGGGAGGCCCAAGGCTCCGGCTCATCTCTGCACAGCCGTCAGAGTAAAGAGCGGCATTTTCCTTCACTATGGCAGCTGTGTTCTCGTGTAGCCTGCTGGCGTGCCGGAGGTTAAAGGTCATTTCCTCTTTCCCGGTACTCAGCACGCCAGCGGGTTACATGAGAACACAGCTGCCATAGTGAAGGAAAATGCCACTCTTTACTTTGGCAGCTGTAGAGAGGTGAGCCGGGGCCTCCCCCTCCCTCTGAAGCCAGTCAGACAGGCACAGGGCTCTTAGGGGGGCTAGGACTGGAAATGAGCTGACTGGGGGGCTAGGACTTGAAATGGGCTGATAAGGGAGCTAGGATAGGACTGGAAATGGGCTGATGGGGGATAGGATTGTACAGGAAAGGACTGATGGGAGACTAGGACTGGAAATGGGCCGACTGGGGGGGGGCTTGACTGGAAATGGGTTGATGGGAGAAAGGATTATACTGTGTCACGACGCCACCCTGGTGGCTAATGGGCGCCAAGGTAGGTCGGACACAAATAAAGATAAGGTTGTGATGGGTACGTATTTCTCAGGGCCCAGGGATATATAGCCGTGGTAGCGTCCTTATTACCCAATACCCAAAGAACACAGGTTTCCAAGTGGAGGGAAAATAAGGCTTTATTTCCCTTGTCTTGCAAAGGTTCAAAGGATCAGTCCCAAAACAACAAAAGAAATGTCCTTACATCAGGTTAGAAAAAGTAAAACTCAGGTTCAAAGCAACAACTGTTCTCTTCATAGAGGTGATACAAAACAAACATTTCCTATTTCACCAGTTTACTGCTCACATGCTATGCAAGGATTCCCAGCTTCCAGTGGTACAATAACTACAATCCATTTCCTCATCTGAAAGGGATTCTACCACTTCCACTTGCATCGGTTCCTGATCATACGCCTCTGAAACAGAGTCCGTGGTTCTGGGCAACCTATAAGTGGGCTTTTCAGCCAAATGCTGTATGACCTCCCAATGCCTTGGTTTCAGAGTGGGGCGTTGATCATGAACTGTTCTACCAGGCGAATATTCTTCCCTCTTCATAGGTTTTATATTAGCTTCCTGCAAACATTGCTTATTCAAAAGTCTCTCATTTGGTAAAAGCTTTTCATACCTTGTATCATGAGAAGTGTTACATGAACAGGGACCTTCTGTTTCCCGTCCTCTCCACAGGCTAGCTCTCTGAAGGCTGTTCCCAACTAAGTGTGGGTTACCTTGTAGTGCTGGCTTCTCTCCTTGGGGTAAGGCTTGCGGCCTACTCTTGCTGAGATTCTGCCCTGCTCCTGCAATCTGGCGTGGGTTTTTCAACCGTCCTTCGGTTGACTTCACACAGCTGTCCCAGTACTGCTTCCGTGTCCCCGGATCTCCTGGATCCTTCCGTACTCTCCGTCCTTTCAGGTCTCTCTGGCCTGTTCCTCCTTCCGGCGCTCCAGCAGCGTCTGTAGCTTCTGCGGTTTCTGCCACCTCTGCAGCTCCTGCCGCTCCTCCGGCTTCTGCAGGCTCTGTAACTTCTCTGCCTTCTCTGCTGCTACCGCCACTTTCGCTTTTACCGCCACTTCTCCCTTTCCAGTCTTCCAGACCTTCTTTAAGAGGAGTTCCTGCCTTCCTGGATTGGAGGCTGGCTGGCTTTTGGTCACATCCTGTGGGGCGTGGATCCTCAGTCTTCCGGAGGTCCCTCTTGCTCCCCCTATCAGGTTCCTGAAAATACTGCAGCTTGTGCATGCCTTTTTTCGTGTTTAAAATATTTTCTTCTGTTCCCCACTGGTCTGCTGCATCACAACTGCAAAGGGCTGATGAGGGGTTAGGACTGGAAATGAGATGATTGGGGGAGCTCGGACTGCAAATGGGCTGATGGAGGGGCTAGGATATGACTGGAAATGGCCAATGGGGGGCTAGGATAGGGCTGGAAATGGCTGATGGGAGGCTAGGATTGGAAATGGGTTGATGGGGTGGGCTGGGACTGGAAATGGACTGATGGGGCGGATGGGAGAAAGGGAAGGGAAGCGGATGTTGGGAGGGCTTGGAACTAGAAGGGAGCTGATATTGGGGGAGGACTACAAGGGGATGGAGCTGGGGGAATGAGGATGGAGAGGGGAAAATATATTTGTGTGGGAGGGAAGAAAAATCTACGATTGGTTGGGTATTAGGAGAGTAAGTGGAGATTGAGGATGGAGGGGTGAAATTTGAGTGGATGAAAAAGGAATAAAGAAAGCAATGGAGGAAAGAGCAAAAGGGGAAAGATCGGGATGTTAAAGCAGATGTAGAGAGAGAATGGGAAAACTAGAAGAGAGAAGAAAGGACAAATGGACAGCAGACAATGGAGAGTTAGCAGAAGACACGAAGAAAACAGAAGAAAGTGACTGGGGCAGTTGCGACAGAAAAATAAAATGCCCAAACAACAAAAATGTAGAAAAATACTTTTTTATTTAAAATGTATTAAATGGAATATGTCAGCTCTGGGAAACGTACATCGCTAATGTCTTTGCATTTTGTTTAGTACAAGAGGAAATTCATTTATAATTTTATTTCTCCAGTGTTGTTGCACATTCCAAGTTTGACTTTTGGGGTTCCCAGTTGAATTATTGTCTTCCTATTTCTAAATTGTGATCCCTTGTTCTATGTTTGCAGCATGAACAAAGACTGATTTATAGCTGGCGGACCTCTGATCTGTTAGCATGACACTTGTTCTATTGATTATTTATTTAGTATACATTTGTATACCGCTACTTCCAGCAATCAGCAGCAGTTTGATTACAGATTGGAAATTGTCAAATCATGACAGGAAATTTTGGAGGTATAAACACATTGATTAGACAGGAAAGCACAGCACACAGAGAACTATTTTACAGGGAACATGGGCTATGGAGGGTTAAGTGGCTTGCCCAAGACCACAAGGAGCACCTGTGGGACTAGAAACCCCAGTCCTTCTGGCCCAAGGTTGCTGTCCTCTAGTGGGATTTGAACCCCTGACCTTCCGGTCCAAAGTACCTTGCCCCAACCACTAGGCCACTCCTCCACTCCACTGATTAGGAGTCAGGCTTTTCTTCTTTCTGTTTCTTATTTGATAGCCTTGATTTGGGATAGTTTTTCTGTTTCCTTTGTACATCCAGGTGTGGAGATCTAGGCATGAATGACAAGTATGGAGTCATTGGTTATTTAAGGTAGAGGAGTGTTGTTATTACGATTGACAGGGTGAATGTTGTTAGTGAGTGGCTGTAAGGAATGCGTGGTTTTAGTTGATTGGACCATGAACAGTGGGGAGCTCCTCCTTGGGTTTTAAAACGAGTCGGGTAGTCAGATGTTTCTAACTATGGTGCTGTCTTTATATGAGTAGCTATGTCACTGACTTGGTGAGCCGTTTGAGTTTCAAACTGTATAGATTGTTGTTTGATGGGCTGGCTCCAGATATTTATTTCAGCCTTTGTTTTCCAAAATGCCTTTGATAAAGCTGCTGTTACCAGTCAGCTGGAAGTTTTAAAGCTCTGGTTGAGCACCGTATTAGGCAGTCACAAAAGCGAAGTGCTTTGTATGCAATTTGAAACTACAAATTAAGATGTGAAATTCATATACATTGTTAAGCAACCTTTTTGACTTCTGGGGTATTTTGATTTAAGCCACGGTGCTGTTTGTTGCTTTTCCCACTCGGCATTATGATGTTATATGGGGAGTGATGACGACGTAATATCAATGGTTTGGCTCACATTAGGGGCCAGTAAGTCCATTTGTTGAGCCCCCTTAATGCTTTTGAGTAAGCTATACATTTCAAAAGGAATCTGATTGGAATATTTTTTTTTTAGTACCATCAAGTCAGTATTGACTCTTGGCAACCCAGCTACCTCTGGGTTTTCTTGGCAATGTATCACCAGAAGTAGATTGCCAACCTTCTGAGGCAATGGAGGGTAAAGTGACTTGCCCAAGGTCACAAGGAATGCCAGTAGGAATTGAACCCTTGATTTTTGGGTACTAGGCAGCTGCTTTTACCACTAGGCTACTCCTCCACTCCAATTGGAATATAGGAGGCTCTTATGTTTGAGGCCAATTTTGAGGATCCATAACCGCTGATTGTATTCAGCTATCTACAGAAAGTTCTAATAAACAGTTGGAAATTAACAGACTGAATCTTCTCCTTGGATTTTGAACAGTATAGTATGAAAGGGATCTATGTGTGCTTGAAAGTGCATGAGTATCCCTGCCTGAGAACAAGGAGGAAAAACATACTAAAATTATTAAGAGGAGCATCTGCCTCAAGAGGGAGTAAGAGTTGTAAATATCATCAAGAACAGACCACAAAGAATGTACCCCAGTGGTTGATCGCTGCTACATCTCTATATGAACTACAGAGTTTGTCCAGAATATATCCGCCACTTTATAGAAAGGAGGCCTGTTTAGGGACCCAAGTGTACGTATTCAGGCCATAAGGGCCTTGGAGAGAGAATCTTCCCTCGTGCCCTCTGGATCCCTGCAAATACAAATATTTGTTTTGTAGCCCATGAATCTACCTCACCAATCATAGGGTTCACCAGGGACCAGCTAAATACATATACACATCACCACACACACACATGCGTGCGCACACACACACATATTGTGAGAAACAGAGAGAGACGCATGTGTTCATGTCCATATAAAGAAATAAAGATTAGCAAACAAGTTCTAGGTCTGGGAGACGAAGACGTATATAGCCACGCCCTCTTTGGCAGCATTCCAACTGCTGTGACAACATTCACTGTACAAAAGATCACCCAAGCGGGTCCTGCTGGCAGTTCCCAGCTAAGGGCATGGCAAATCTTGGATCGCCACATTCTTTCTCTGCTGCTTTTCTGCATTTGTTTGGTAGAATACATCGTGAGTGTTTGAAGATTCTTTGGTAATTTTCCTCTCAAATATCATTAAAATGCATTGATCAAAATGTTTGAAAAGATGAGATATCCTTTGTATGATGGGGAGGGGGTGGCATGGTATTAGTGGGGTTGAAAAGTAGGATATATGGGGGTGAGAGGGATAAGACCAGGGTAATTGTTTAACTGGGCAACCGGGATATGGAGTAGGTTTAGTAAACGTTTCTGATAGTATACTTGGACATGGATTCACAGAATTTCGGGCACAAGAACATGGCACAAGAAAACTCTTTGGAATAAGTCTTTAGAGCAAGAGTCAATAGATTCACAAGGTAAAAAATCCAGGAAAGGTTTTCCACAGAGCT
Source organism: Ichthyophis bannanicus (assembly GCA_033557465.1). Classification (NCBI taxonomy): domain Eukaryota; kingdom Metazoa; phylum Chordata; class Amphibia; order Gymnophiona; family Ichthyophiidae; genus Ichthyophis; species Ichthyophis bannanicus. The sequence goes on along the minus strand of CM066036.1, from coordinate 839,995,858 downwards.
CAAGACCAGACTAACTTTGGGCCAATCAGAAAACTGGAACTAATATCACCAAAAATACAAGAAACATTTAAGAGAAGACTCCCCAGGAGATATAATAGGTCCTCCTGGAAGATGACTGCCTTCTACCCTTAAAGTTATCAATTTGAATCCAGGCCAAGCCAGGTCATGATGATACCGGAAATAAAAAACAATTTTTTTATGTTGTTCCAGATCAAAAACGATATGAAATTTCATGGGAAATGATGATCTTTCCCATGTTATTTCAAACAAATGCACATCCCTCATTTTCGACCAGCATTTATGATGTGGTTGGATCATAGCCCTCGGGACGTCTGACTGCTGATGTAGCTGCGCATGAAATGAGAGTCAGAAGCTGTAAAGATGTCTTACACATTGGAAAATGGAACGTACAAAGGGAAGTTGGAGGTGGTCAAGAATGAAATGGAATGTGTACAACTTGATCTGTTGGGTGTCAGCGAACTGAAAGGGACTGGCATTGGGCAATTTGCATCAGATGATCACATGGTCTACTATGCTGGGAATGAAAGACAAAGAAGAAATGGTGTTGCATTTATAATAAAGAAGAAACTTGCAAGAACTGTAATGAAATACAATGCAGACAGTGAATGCTTAATCTCTATTCGTCTACAAAGAATGCCTATCAACACAACTATAATTCAAGTATATGCCCCAACAACAGCTGCAGAAGAGAATGAAATTGAAGAGTTCTATGAACAAGTACAAGCTGAAATTGACAGAACATGCAAACAGGATATCCTGATAGTCATGGGTGACTGGAACGCAAAAGTTGGCAACAAAGAAGAAGACAAAGTAGTTGGAAAATATAGACTTGGCAACAGAAATGAAGCTGAAGAAAGATTGATAGAATTCTGCAAGACAAATGATCTATTCATCTCAAACACCTTCTTCCAGCAACACAAGCGGCGACTGTACACATGGACTTCACCCAGTGGATTGTATAAAAATCAAATTGGAGACTTCCGGTGACATGGTGGGCTAGGGAAGATTTGTCTTTCTTAGCTCCGGAGCCTACTCTCTCCCCTACCTAATTTAGTCCACTGTTAACTGCCTACCCGCTCGGATTTTTTCGGGGGAGACAAAAGTAACTGAAAGGGGGACAGCTGAGCATACCAGTGAGGACGTGGAGCCAATGGCGACGAAATCCACCAAGCGGGATAGACCCCGAGGAGCTGAAGCTAAGATGGCCGAAAGTGAAATGGAAGGCCCGATTCCAGCCGCCCAGGGTACGATGGTGGAGGAGGTATCCAAGGCGGTAGTGTTAGCATTGGAGGATCGCCTCGGGGGCCTGGCAGCACAAATGACTGCGGTTGCACAGGCGGTCACTGACTTTACCGAGCGTGTGGAGCAGGCAAAACAAAGAATTAGCACGTTGGAAGATGCGCAGAACCAGGCTGTGGCTCAGATCCAGAAACTGGAGGAGGCATTGGCGAAACAGGTGGATAAATTAGAGGATCTTGAAAACCGGAGCAGGAGGAACAACTTAAGATTCATAGGAATTGGGGAATCGGTGCAGGAGAAGGACCTGCGAAGGTATTTAGAACAGTGGATACCTGCTAACTTGCTGCTGGAGGACGCGATGGGGGAGATTACCCTGGAAAGAGCCCATAGACTGGGACCTTACAGAGTTGGAGATAACAGACCCAGGGCAGTTATTGCCAGATTCCTCAATGCTGCCCAAAAAGAGGGAGTTTTGCGGGTGGCGAGACAACTGCGGAGAAAAGGAGACAATGCCTGCAAAGTCTTAATCTTTCAAGATTATTCCGCCAGCGTTTCGCTGCGCAGAAGTGCCTACAAGGAGGTTTGCAGCTGGCTGGTGGAGAAGGGCCTCAGATTCATGCTGGCCTATCCTGTGCACCTTAGAGTGGAATGTGATGGTGTGCACCACCTGTTTTCGACACCGGAGGAGGCCATGGCGTACTGTAATCAGCGTGCGTGATTCCCTGCCTTATTGCTTTCCTTGGTAAGCGGAGAAGCAGGGTTGGAAGTGGGCACAATCTGATTCCCACAAAGGAAATGGACCTTGCTGAGAACGGGGGCACGGAGGAAGACAGTGCTTAAAGTGACTGATTGAACTTCATAAAATTATAAGATTTGATAAAGTTCATGAGTGTTTTACAATGACTTACTGTGGTTGAATAATTCTGTTTAGACATTTGGTTGGGGCAAGGTACTTCAGGCCGGAAGGTCGGGGGTTCAAATCCCACTAGAGGAGAGCAACCTTGGGCCGGAAGGACTGGGGTTTCTAGTCCCACAGATGCTCCTTGTGGTCTTGGGCAAGCCACTTAACCCTCCATAGCCCATGTTCCCTGTAAGTATTAGTGTATGTGTCTCATATCCCTGCGTGTTAAATGTATCCCCCAATTGTGCTGTGACCGCTTTGATTGAAGGATAAGGCGGTATACAAAACTGTCTAAATAAATAAATAAATAAATAAATGTATGCAATTAGAGTATAAGGAGGCAGTATGCAGAAAGATGTGTTGACTTTGGCGGGGCAACTATTGGTGGGGGATTGGGGTAATTGGGGTGCATGCAATAGCAAATGGTAATTATGTACTGTCTAGGACTGGGGCATATGAAGTGTATCTAACTGGATTATTGCTGGTGGAAATTGTACAATCAGAGCTGGGCAAGAGTGGATTTCGGGAATGGAAGACCAGAGGGTAAGGATAACATAAGTGCTGTTATGGGTAGAAGTAGAGGAGGCATTTGGGCGGGCCTGGGAAGAAGGGGAGGGGGGGCTCCACATGACCCGGAAGTAATGGAGGGACCTCAAGAGCAAGGTCGGAGGTTAAGAAGTGAAGGAGGGGAGGGAGGGTTAGTAGGGGGAAGGGATGGGGAAAAAGGGGGGGTGTAATGGGGGGGATTGGCCGACTATAAAGGTAACAGGACAAGGGGGGAAATTAGGCGTGATAAGTAGGTCTGGTCTGCTAGGTATTGTGTGTTGGTGTGAATGCGAGTTTGCGACTGGGAATTGCATTGTGGAGGGGGGGCCCCAGGCTGGGGGGGGGTCTCGCCTAAGTATAGGGTTTGGGGACGCTAAAAGGATACCAATGAATGGGATGAGTAATGGGTAATGGTACCAAAATAGCTTCTTGGAATGTCTGTGGCTTGGGCTCCCCGATAAAAAGATACAAAGTGCTGCAACAAGTGAAACGTAAACAGATTGGTATTGTAATGTTACAAGAAACACACCAAACAGCGACAGAGCATGGGAAACTGTGCAAAGGACAGATTGCTAAGATTTATGGGGCCCCAGCAGTGGGGAAAAAACGGGGAGTGGTCATACTGATTACTAAACATGTGGGGTGGGTGGAGGAGAGAGTAGAAATTGATCTGGCGGGTAGGTATGTCTTTGCGTGGGGGACTCTAGAAGGTATAAAAGTAGTTCTATGCTCGGTGTATGCACCCAATGTTTACGAGGCCTGCTTCTATCAGCAAATTGCTCAATTAATGGCAAATACTAGTGGATATCAGGTAATAATGGGGGGAGACTTTAATGCTGTACTGGATGAACACATGGATAGATCCGGACAGTCGGGGAGTAGGGATATGAGGAGTGCACGGAGGATTTGGGGGTTGTGTGATGCGAATAATCTGATGGATATATGGAGAGTGCTGCACCCGGGGGATCGGGAGTACACCCACATGTCAAGGGTCCACGGAACGTGGTCACGTATTGATTACTTTTTGATCTCCGAATCGCTATTCAGTTGGTCTCGGAGGTGGAGGTAGGCCCCCTCTGTTATCTCAAACCATGCGATGGTGATTATGGAACTTAGAAAGAGGGGTCAATGTCGAAATCGGATATGGAGATACCCATTAGAGCTTAGTGGAGATGTTCAGTTTGAGAGACATTTACGAGAAAGGTGGGCGGAATATACAGAAATTAATGACCAACCTGAGATCAATCCGGTCCTCTTTTGGGAGGCAGGAAAGGTGGTGATCAGGGGAGAGATTATTAGTTATCATAGTTTAAAACGTAAAAGGATGAACCAGAGAATCATATTATTAGAACAAGAATTGGGGAAGGCAAGGCGGCGGATGGCTTCGAATAGGAATAGGGTGAATAAGCTTAAACTGCAGGAAATACAAACGGAGCTGGAAATGTTGCTTCATCAACGAGCTAAAAAATCTTTGATGTATTACAGGTATCAACTTTATCAACATGGGAATCGGGCAGGGAGGTTAATGTCATCCTTGGTTAGGCCTGAGGGGGGCTCCAGACACATAGGGGTTATTCAGCACCCGGATGGGACACTTAAGAGAGATGAGGCGGAGATTGAAAGGGTCTTTACCGATTACTTTCAACGACTCTATAGTGGAGAGGGGGGAAGGGAGAAAGAGGGTTGGGAATTTTTGGAGGGATGTGAATTGCCTAAGCTGGCAGCGGAGAACTTACGGATTCTAAACCAGCCTGTATCCCTGCGAGAAGTGCAAGTGGGAATCAAGAACTTGAAGAGAGGGCGCGCTCCAGGAATGGACGGCTTAAGGGGTGAGTTCTATAAAATATTGGGGGACGAGGTGGTGGTCCCCTTGGCAGAATACTTCAGTGATTTGATACAAAGAGGTGGGTTTCCATACGAGGCGAATAAAGCCCTGGTCACTATATTGCCGAAGCCGGGGAAGGCCCGCTTCTTCCGGGCTCTTATAGGCCCATATCTCTCCTCAATGTTGATATTAAGATTCTGGCTAAGATAATGGCAGACGGATTGGCGGAGTTCTTACCGGCCTACAGTTTGCAAAGAATCATGATCTCTATGTGTGCAGGACGTGCAGCTCAAATGGGCTCCATGCTAATTAGTTTTGACACAGAAAAAGCATTCGATCGGGTCGATTGGGGGTTTATGTACCAGGTTTTGGAAGGAATGGGTTTCACTGGTTTCTTTGTAGACGTGGTACGGCTATTATATGCTGACCCTAGAGGAGCTGTCATGGTGAATGGGAATATGTCCTCTGAATTTAGGATCCAAAAAGGGACACGCCAGGGCTGCCCTCTGTCCCCGCTGCTGTTTGTTTTGACGTTGGAACCCCTGCTGATTCGTATTCGGTCCAGTTTACAGTTTAGAGGTATACCAGTGGGGAGGACGGAATTTCGAGTGGCGGCCTTCGCAGAGGATCTGCTAGTGCACATAGCGGATCCTCAGGAGGGGTTACCATATTTGCTAAACCTTTTCCGGGACTATGGGGTACCTTCGGGACTCCGACTAAACCTGGACAAATCGGAGGTGCTATTGGTGAGTCCGGGGTCACAGCAGGGGTGGCAGGGAGAATTTCCCTTAAAGTGGGCGGAGGGGAAGTTTAAGTATTTGGGAACATATTTGCCTGCGGAGCTGGTAGACCTTTACCAGTTGAATGTCAAAAAGATATTGAATGACTTGACGAATAGTGTAGAAAAATGGAGGGATCTGCCGCTGTCTTTGGGAGGCCGCATTGCATTATACAAGATGACGCTGTTTCCAAAGATACTCTATTTGCTTCAGACACTCCCAATGATGTTAAAGCGCTCGGATATCCGCAAGATGGATGGATTGCTTAATAAGTTACTTTGGAGGGTTAGGCAGCCTAGAGTGCATTTGGACGTCTTGCGGAAACCTTGGGCTAGAGGGGGCATGGGACTACTGGATATAAAGAAATACAACATAGCTTGTCTTCTACGATATGTACGAGACTGGATATGGGAGTTGGGGGTTTACACCCCACTGGATATGCTCTGGGAGTTGGTGAAGCCTCTCCATTTACGATATATTTTGCATGCGAAGTCGGTCAGAGGGATTGAACGGGATACCAGGGGAGCACTTTTGGACCCAATACGCAAAGCATGGAAGTATTTATGCAAAGGTAGGGGGTCCCGGCCAATTATTCTTCCTATCTCCCCATCCGGGGTAACGAAGATTTTTTACCAGGTATTTCCGGGCCAAACTTCGCCAGATGGAATCAGCTTGGTATAGTGAATTTGGAGCATGTGTTAACGAATGAAGGTAAGTTAGAGTCCTTGACCACATTAAGTCTACAGTATTCCCTGGGGGGGAGGGACGTTTTCCCCTATGCCCAGATCCGCAGTTACATTAGCAGTATACCTTTGGAGGCACTGCAAGGAGAAGTAAGTTCTGGAATAGAGGATGTACTAATGGGGGGGAAACAAGGGGCAGGGGTGGCCTGGTTACATAAAATGTTGTGGGAATTGGAACCGCTGGCCACGGCGGATGAGCTTGCCGACGCTTGGGCTCGGGACCTGGGGAAGGTGATAGAGGGAGAGGGGGTTCTACAAAGCCTGGCCAGTATCCCGAAATTGAGCGTGATGGTGGCGCACAGAGATATGCAATATAAATTGGTGCGTCGGTTATACTATGCTCCCCTCAGGGCTTGGAAGGCAGGAATTGGTAGCTCCCATTACTGCTCTCAGTGCGGGGAGGGTAGAGCCACTTTAGGGCACATGTTCTGGCTTTGCCCACGGGTTCAGGCCTTCTGGGGGAAGGTGTTGGGTTATTTGGTAGGTTGTGTAAAAATGCAATTGACATTTACGGCAGTGAATGTGGTACTGGACATTTGGGAGGAACACTGGGGAGAGAATGTGGGGCATGATGTAATGCAATGGCTACGATTGGTGTTGGTGACTGCTCGAATGACTATATTGCAAATGTGGGTGGACGCTAAGGGACCAATGTATCAACTCTGGAGGAGGAGATTGCATACTGTGTTGCTGATGGAAAGAAATAGGGCAAGTGGTCATCAGAGGCGTTGGAATCGTTTTTTGGTAGGATGGGGACCCCATCTCCAATCTCTACAGGGCAGAACTCGTAATAGGGTATTGGGAGGGGTTTAATGGATTACTCGTTTAAAGGATTACTCGCAAAAATAGGCACTTACAGGCCGAGATAAAGGACTTCGGTTAGGGTAGAGGGAAGGGGGAAGGGGGGATATGATGGTGGGGATAGTAGCATGTTCGCATGCAATAGAGGAACAAGTTGAGAGGGGTGAGGTGAGGGAGAAGAGACAACCTCGAGCCTGACCCTTCTTAATATACGTCTTCTGGGGAGGGAAAGGAAGGGGGAAGTCTGGGGCTGGGGTAAGGAGGGGTAACATCACTGGGAAGGTTTAGCCCGGAAACAGGGGTGAGGGGGGATGGGGGGGAAGCAAATAAATCACAAATATAATGGGCCAGGGGTAACAAAAAGGGGCTTGGGGCTGGGGATGATGGTTTAAATGTCATTGACATGTTAAAGTGAGTTGCAAATGAGAATGGTTCATCCTGTACCCCAGAATGTTCTTGCTGTTCATGTGTTTATATGCTTGGTTTGTATATTCTGTAATGGGGTTAACATTGAAATAACAATAAACAGATTTAAACATAAAAATCAAATTGACTACATCTGTGGAAGTCAACGATGGAAAAGCTCTATAACATCAACAAAGACAAAACCTGGAGCTGACTGTGGTGCAGATCATCAACCACTAGTATGCAAACTCAAGCTAAAGTTGAAAAAGAGCAAACCACTCATGAATACAGCAAAATATGACCTTGTGAATATACCACTGGAATTTAAAGACTGCCTGCAAAATCAATCTGCTGCTTTAGATACAAATGACAGAGCTCCAGAAGAGTTATGGAATGACATCAAGAAGGTTGTGTTGGAAGAAAGCGAGAAGTCTCTACAAAAGGTGAAAAAGAAAAAACGGCCAAAATGGACGACGGAAGAAACTCTGAAAATTGCCCAGAAACGCAGAGAAGCTAAAGCCAGAGGAGAAAGAAAGACAATCACAGAACTCAACAGAGATTTCCAACGTGCAGCAAGACAGGACAAGGAAAAGTACTACAATGATGCATGCAAGGAAATAGAAGCAGAAACTATTAGAGGAAGAACAAGATCGGCTTTCCTAAAGCTGCAAGAGTTAAAGAAAAAGTTCCAGCCTCGAATTGGAATGTTACAAGATGGTCAAGGTTCTATGTTGAATGATGCTGAGAAGATCAAGAAAAGATGGAAGGAATATACAGAGTTTTTATATGATAAAGATCAAGTGGACCAACAGCTGTTTCAATCTGTACCTTATGATGGGGAACCATTGGTGATGAAAGAAGAAGTTGAAGCAGCATTGAAAGCCTTATCAAAGAACAAAGCACCAGGCATTCATAGCATTCCCATAGAAGTATTACAGCAATCTGATGCAACTGTTACTGTACTTACAAGGCTCTGCCAAGAAATATGGAAGACAACATCATGGCCAACTGACTGGAAAAGATCTGTGTTTATACCAATACTAAAGAAAGGTGATCCAACTGATTGGAAATCATCGCACAATCGCTCTGATCCCACATGCCAGCAAGGTTCTACTGAAGATTATTCAAAAGAGACTACAACCATACCTGGAACAAGAACTACCCGAAGTGCAAGCAGGGTTCAGGAAAGGGCGAGGAACGAGAGACATCATAGTGGATGTGAGATGGATCCTTGAAAAGACTAAAGAATACCAAAAGGATATCTATTTGTGCTTTATCGACTATAGCAAAGCTTTTGACTGTGTAAACCATGAGAAACTCTAGGCCACATTAAGAAGCATGGATATACCAGAACACCTGATCGTACTCTTGCACAACAAGTCAAATCTTTGTATGGAGAGAGATATCTCTGTTCTTAAGAATCTTATCTAGGTCTTTCATAGCCATTCTGCCAAGAGCAATGCGTCGTCTGATTTCTTGACTGCTTGTTGCTTCTTTATTGATAGTTTTTATTTATTTTATTTCAGTGCTTTTTTATACCGCCCCTTCCAGAGATCAGGGGCGGTTTACAAGGAACTTAAACAACAATATAGCAGAACATTGCAATATTGAATTACATTAAACATTAGTTGAGCAAAACAAAGAACTTAAACAACAATATAGCAGAACAGTGCAGTATTGAATTACATTAAATATTAGGTGAACATAAACTAGGTTACATAATAACTAGGTTAAATGGAAAACAATGGAAAACAATGTGAGGGTTATTAACATAAAAGGAAGTATAAAACTATGTTACAAGGAGTCATAAAACTATGTTACAAGGAACCAGAAGGGTAGATTTACATGGTTAGTAAGAGACTATAGTAGTTATTTGTGATCATAAATAAAGTATTGGGAGTAGACTAACTTGAGTGGATGAGAAATGAAGTCCGGCATTAGGTGGGGTAGACCTGTGTTTGGTTTGTTGCATGTTTTTGTGTAGTAAATTTGGTTCCAGGTTGTAGGTTGCTATAGTGTTGACTAAATAGGTAGGTTTTAAGTTCCTTCCTGAAAGATGTAAGGTCTTTAATCTCTCTGAGGTATAGTGGGAGTTTATTCCATTGGCTGGGAGCATAATATGAAAAAGCAGTGTTGGTGGTTATTTGCTTTGATTTTGTCACTGCAATGGGAATTAATAGCATGTTGAGGTTAGTTTTTCTTCTGGTTCTGTTTTCTTGTGGGGTTTGGAGTAGAGTGGCCAACTGTGATGGGGCTAGGTCATTAATGAGTTTAAAAGTGGTGACAAGTGTTTTATATTGAATCCTACTATAGATAGGAAGCCAGTGGAGAGAGTATAGGATAGGAGAGATGTGATCGAATATTTTAGCTTTCATAATTATTCGAGCAGTGACATTCTGAGCTCTTTGAAGGATGTGTAAATTCTTTTTGGATGTTCCTTGGAGTATGCCATTGCAGAAGTCTAAATGTGGCATAATAAGAGCCTGGACAACTGTTCTGAAGTCATTGATGTCGATGAGGGGTCTGAGTTGCTGTATAGTTCTCAGTTTGAAAAATATAGTTTTGGCAGTCTGTTTTATGTGGTTAGTCATGCTTAGGGTCTTGTCTAGTGTAACTCCAAGGTATTTAATTTCAGACTTGACTGGGAGAGTAATGTTCATAAGGTTGATGGAAGTTGGAGGAGTGAAGGTGGTATTTCTGGTTACGAAGAGTGCTTCGGTCTTTTTGAAATTGATATCCATATGGATTGAGTGAAGCCATTTTTCAGCTTCAAGGAGGCAGGTGGCGATTTTGTTGAAATTAAGGTTAGCTATGTCTAACGGGGCGAATAGCATGATGTCATCTGCATAGATGAAATATTTTAGATTGTGGCGTTGAAAGATTGTGCAAATAGGTTGTATGTAAAGGTTAAAGAGTAGTGCAGAGAGTGAGGATCCTTGAGGGATACCACGCTCTTGTGGGAATGGTAGTGAGGGGGAATGGTCTAAATGGACATATTGGAAGCGATTAGAAATGTAGGATCCAAGTAGGTTAAAGTTGTTCACGATTTCAATTTCTTCTCCTTCAACGATGAACCTGTTGATTATGCCAGTTGTCATGATCTTTGTCTTCTATACATTAAGGTGCAGGCCCATTTTGAGTCTATGTTCTTTGATTGTGAGAAGCAAATGTTTCAGATCATCTTAACTTTCAGCCAGTATATTGTAACTTTCAGCTTGTATATTGATCAAGAAGCAACAGTTCGAACGGAACAAGGAGAAACAGAATGGTTTAAAATAAGCAAAGGTGTAAGACAAGGCTGCATACTTTCCCCCTACCTGTTTAATTTATATGCAGAACAAATCATCAGAGAAGCAGGATTGTATGAAGACAACAGAGGTGTGAAGTTTGGTGGAAGACTCATCAACAACCTTCACTTTGCAGATGATACCACATTACTAGCTGAAAGTTAAGATGATCTGAAACATTTGCTTCTCACAGTGGGCCTGCACCTTAATCTACAAATATACTTGAAAAAGCTTTTATTATGCACTTTTGCTTTCACAGCAAGCTGCTTTTCAAATTCTCTCTTTGCCTGCCTTATCCATGTCTTGCATATAACTTGCTAGTGCTTATGTTGTTTCCTGTTTTCATCATTTAGCTCCCTTTTTTCATTTCCTGAAAGATGCTTTTTTTTTCTTGTAACAGGCTCTCTGACCTCACCTTTAAACTATGCTAGTAGTCATTTGGATTTCCTTCCACCTTTCTTAAAGAGTGGAATACATCTGGTCTGGGCTTCCAAGATAGTATTTTTAAACAATGCCCATGCTTGATGTAAACATTGAACCTTTGCAGCTGCTCCTTTTAGTTTTTTCTTAAACAGTTTCCTCATTTTATCAGTCTCTCTTTTGAAAGTTGAATGCTAGCGCCATGGATTTCTGTATTGCCCTCCCTTGATTTATCAAATCAAATGTGGTCATATTATGATCACTATTGCAAAGTGGCCCCAACACCCTTATCTCTTGCATAAGATCCTGTGTTCCTCTGAGGACTAAGTCTAAAATAGCTTCTCCTCATGTCAGTTCCTGAACCAGCTGCTCCATCTGTTTTCTCTCTCCGAGTTAAATACTTGTCTCCAGTATTGCACCGGTACTCTTCCTGCCTACTGACCTTGGTGCCTCGGCATTGGGTTCGGCTTAATTTTTTTCTAATCTTTGTGATTTTTCTTTCTAGTGTCTTCGTGTCTTTTTTTCTCCCGCTGGAAGCCCAGAGAGTCTTCGACCTCGCAGGGGTACTTTTTCCCCCCATGGCTACATTTGTTTCATCTAAAAACTTTATCTCCCTAGCATGTCCAGTCGGTACAGGGGTAATTCAAATCACCCATTATTACTGTGTTGTAACTTTAGTTAGCTTCTTTAGCTTTTCTTTATCCATCTGTTCATTTTGTGCAGGCCAAAAGAGGCCAAATATTCTCCTGGAAGTGGGAAAATTGGCAATTCTGTTCATAACAAGCACATGCGTTGGCAGAGTTGTCAAGTTACCAATTTCCAGGAGTGAGATCTTTTGGCTTCTTCTGATTTTAAATGTGCTTTACATCCAGTATGTTATTTGCAGGCCCTGATTTTACCCATTGAAATGAGTGCTACAGGTCCCATAATGCATCAGGACAAGATTGTAAGCCAGTCCTGGATTTTTAACAATCTTACTCCTGGGTAACTTGGCAACTCGGCGTCAGTTGTCGATCTAACTGCATTAAAGTCAGAGAGAAGGGCCACTTGCTCTTCTTTAATGAAGATGTGGAGGAGTGGCCTAGTGGTTGGGGCAAGGTACTTCAGGCCGGAAGGTCGGGGGTTCAAATCCCACTAGAGGACAGCAACCCTGGGCCGGAAGGACTGGGATTTCTAGTCCCACAGGTGCTCCTTGTGGTCTTGGGCAAGCCACTTAACCCTCCATGGCCCATGTTCCCTGTAAAATAGTTATCTCCAAGTTATAATGCCCTGTTCAATGTAGTTTCAGTTTGTTCAATGTAAACCGCACTGATGCAGAATAGCGTGGTATATAAGAGAATGTAAATAAAATAAATAAAAATAAATAAATGTGCACGTCGTGCTGGATGAATCAGTCACCTGGGGCTTGTTGTTCAAGAGCCACTGAACATATGCAAGCACCATCTAAGCAAACAAGGACAGTCCTACATCTTTGGCGAGCTAAGCAACAGGTTTCCTCTCACCTGGTGATATAGGAATAGTAGCCTAATGGGAAGAGCAGTGGGCTGAAAACCAGGCAAGTCAGTGTGCACGTCCCACCGACACTTCCTGTGATCTTGGATAAATCACTCAACTCTCCATTGCCTCAGGTGCACACTTAGATTGTAAACCTCTTGGTGACAGGGAAATATTTACCATACCTGAATGTAACCCACCTTGAGTTATTCCCTTCCCCTTCTCTCATTTTTGGGTGCTTCTCCAAATGCTGGCATGTACGTGCATGCTATATCAAGTCAAATGAAGTCTATTAAGGCTCGTCGCCAGGTGTTTCCTAAACTAGTGCTTGTTAAATGCACTTAAAAGCTTCTGATCTAATGACAGAAGGAGAAACCGGAACCCAGTGTATCCAAAATATTCTAGTGATAATGCAGCTATTAGTGTACCACATAAAAGTTAGCTGTGTAGAACATAGTTTGACAGATTGTTTCTTTCATCATTTATTCTACAAAAGAAAATTCTAGGGGGGTTTTATTATTGGTTTAAATCCACCAGCAGTGTACAAGGCAGTGTGTATGCATGGGTATCTACCTGGGTATGTAATAAGCACTGTGATATGTTTCTGTGCAGGTAAACTTAAAAGACGCTCCCGTGGGCAAACCAGCATTTTATGTACAGAAACAGATCTTTCTAAAATTGTCCAGAATAGAGACTTCCGGTCTAGCCACGGAGGTGAGAAGACGTGAGTAGGAGAGCTCCGCAACCCGCACCCATAACGGAGTGATAATTACGGCTCCCCGCGGGCCCCCCTTGGTGGAAAGTATGCCCAAAGTGGTGAAATTAAAACCGGGCTCCACTATCAAAGACTTGTATGCGGCCAAAACTGGGAGTGGAAAGGTGGCGGCGACGAGTCCGGGTGCGAAGACCGCCCCGGCGTCTCCGAGTAGCCCGGCAGTGGCGGATGGTGAGGAAAGCGCCGGTTTGCCGGCGGTGGATGTGGCAGCGATCCTCCGCGAAATCCGAGAGACCAAAGAAGAGATTGTGGATCGGGTCTGTGGGCGACTGGAGGAGAAGTTTACCGCGTTTGGGCAGCGGCTGGAGGAGGTAGAAAGTCGAGTGAGCCAGACTGAAGACGCCCAGGCCTCAACAGACCGCGTGGTGCGGTCCCTGCAGCAACAAGTTAGCTGGCTGCATGCAAAAACTGAGGACATGGAAAATAGGGATCGACGCTCCAATTTGAGAGTTTTCGGTGTTCCGGAGGGAGCAGAAGGGGACAATGCTATTTCTTTTGTGCAAGACTTACTGCTCACTTGTTTTCCAGACCCCCCCTCGACGCCGCAGTTTGAGATTGAGCGGGCGCACAGGGAGCTGCGGCCTAGGCCTGAGAAGGGGGGTAAACCGCGTGCTCTCATTGTGAAATTATTGCGGTTCCAAGATCGGGAGCACGTCATCCGGGCAGCTCGGAAGTCTAAGAGTGTGCAATATAAGTCTTGGACTGTCTATGTATTCCCGGATTTGGCCTCGGAGACGGTGAAAAGGCGCAAGGATTTGTTGCGGTGGAGAGATCAACTGGTGGCGCGGGGAGTGCACATAGCGATCTGGTACCCCGCTCGCATCACGATGATGGTTAATGGAGTGCGCAGATTGTTTGCGTCCAAAGAGTTATTGGAGAAGTATCTGCAGAACCGGAAGAGCCCGCCACGCTCCCCTGTGGGGCGCGAGCGGGGAGAGGAGCTGCCGACCGGGAGTGACGGGACCGGTGATCGGAGATGCTCCGGAGAGTGAGGCCTTGCACAAGGGGACTTTGGATGGCCTCCTAAAGGGGCTGGACGCTGGGTGTTGTGTGATAGCATGTGGCGGGTAACGGGGATTGCAGGGAAGGGGGAGGCGGTAGGGTGAATTGAGCATTGTGGTCTTATTCTTTTTGGTTTGAGGAGGCAGCGGGTGTGATATGTGGTGAGGGAGGGGGGTGGCGGGGGGTGGGAAAGGAAGGTGGAAGTTGGGTGCGGGGGGCGGGTGGGGAGTGAATGGTGAAGAGGGGAGAGTGGCTAATGGAGGTCTGTAATCGACAAAAATGTGAGGGGCGAGGGAGCAGTGGGTGGTGTGGAGGGGATGGTGTGAATCGATGTGTGTGTGCTGGGGGGGTGCTGACATGGGGGATGACTCTGCAGATTGTATGGGTGCGGTACCAATGGGATGGGGGGACATAAGATTGCCTCGTTTAATGTGAGAGGAATCCACAGTCCTATTAAGCGAAAGAGGATTCTCATGCAGCTGGTGAAGCACAGGGTGGAAGTAGCCATGCTGCAGGAGACTCATTTGGTGGAGACGGAACAGATCAAGCTGAAGGCCCAAGGGTTTGAGCAACTGTTTGGGGCCCCTTATACCTCGAAGAAACGGGGAGTGGTGATCCTGGTGCATAAACGGTTGAAATTTGTGCCCTATGCCTCCGGGGGGGATAAGATGGGCAGGGTGGTATGGGTGGTGGGGAGAGTGGATCAGCAGGAGGTGTCCTTTTTGAACTTGTATGCCCCCAACGGGCAGAAAGGTTCTTTCTTTCGAAAGGCCCTGCGGGAGTTTGAAAGGCAGGCCCGGGGGGAGTGGGTGATAGGAGGGGACATGAACTGTGTGGTAGGGCCAGAGGACCGGTCCAATTACCAGTGGGTGAAACCCCGGCGGGAAGGGCGGGAGCTGAGACAATGCTTAGTGGACTGGGGGCTGGTTGATATATGGCGCTGGGAGAACCCTGGGGTCCGAGGATATACCTGTTTTACATCACGTTTGGGGTGCTACTCCCGGTTGGACATGCTTTTGGGGCGTAGGGGACAGATGGGGGCTCTGGGGAATGTGCAGCTACACCCGGTGCTTCTATCGGATCATGGGATGGTAACGGGGGTGTGGACACCGGGAGGTGGAGGGGGAGGGGACTCTTTGGGGGGATGGAGAGGGAATATCACCTTGATCCAGTCGGTTGAGGGGCAGGCGGGGATTAAGAAGGCCTGGCGGGAATTTATGACTTGGAATGATAATGGGGAGGTCTCGGATGCCCTGATATGGGATAGTGGGAAGGCGTATATGAGGGGGATGCTGATGCAGCTGGGGAGTCGGCGGAAGCGGGAGAGGGAAGCGCAGAGGCAGGAGTTGCTGCGGGAGTTGGAAGTGGCCCAAGGGGAGCACAGCAAGACGGGATCCAAGGCCGCTGGGGAGAGGGCGGCCCAGTTGCGTGCACGGGTGAACAGATTGGATGTGGAGGGGTTGGAGAGGATGATGAGAGCGTCCAAGAGAAATTTTATGGAAGGTGGAAATAGGGCAGGAAAGCTCCTCGCGCGACAGCTCCGACGCAAGCGGGAGAGTCGGGTGGTGGCGGAAATTAGGGACGAGAAAGGGGGAAGGGTGGCAGAGAGCAGGGCGATTTGTGGGGTTTTCCGCCGTTTCTATGAACAGCTGTACATGGGGCAGGAAGGGGCCACCCCGGAGCGGATTCGGGAGTATATAGCGGGGCTTCAAGTCCCAATGCTCAGTCAGGAGCAGGCGGATTGGCTGGGGAGGCCAATTGAGGTGGGGGAGGTGCAGAGAGAAATCAGGCGGCTTCCCAGGGGGAAGGCGGTTGGAGAGGATGGCTACCCGGCGGAATTTTATCAGGTCATGCGGGAGGAGCTGGCGCCGTTTTTGGCGCGGCTGTTTACGGGACTGCTCCGAGGAGAGCGGTTGCCGGGGACGATGACACAGGCAAATGTGGTGGTCCTTCCTAAAGAGGGGCGAGATCTGGAACGCTGTGAGAACTATCGACCCATTGCCTTGATAAACTGCGACGCGAAGTTATATGCACGGGTGTTGGCGGGGCGCTTGGAGGGACTCCTTCTGGATCTGATCCATCCAGATCAGACGGGGTTTATTAAGGGTCGGGCCATTGCGGATAACGTGCGGTGGGCCTGCTCCACTATGTTCAGGAAAAACGCCTCCCGGCGGTGTGTGTGGCTTTGGATGCCGAGAAGGCTTTTGATCGAGTGGAATGGGAGTTTTTGTTCGCTATGATGGAGACGATGGGGCTGGGGGAGGATTTTGTGCGAGGGGTGAGGGCGCTTTATCAGCACCCGAAAGCCCGGATTTTGGTGAATGGCCAGGGCTCGGACTGGTTCGATCTACACCGGGGGACGAGACAGGGGTGTCCTCTCTCCCCCCTGCTCTTCGCGATAGCCATAGAAGCGCTGGCGATTCGGGTTCGGGCCGCGATACGGCCGGTTCCGGTGGGAATGGGAAAGCATAAAATCCTGCTTTATGCCGACGATACGTTGATCTTTTTGGCGGATCCGGTTGGGTCTCTCCCGGTGCTGGTGGAGGAATTGGAAGCGTTTGCTGCGGTTTCTGGCTTTAAGGTTAACATGGCTAAAACTGAGGCCATGGCTCTTGGTGGCTTTCGGCGGGAGGAGTGCCGGGATTTCCCCTTTAAATGGGCGCCCGGGCATTTTAAATACTTGGGGGTTCAGCTGCCGGCTGACCCTGGCCATCTGTTTGAACTTAACTATCGAACGCTGGGGAGCAAGATTGGTAGCCTGCTAGAGGGGTGGAAAGATCTGCAACTGAGTTGGGTGGGAAGGATAGAGGCCTTCAAGATGAGTGTCCTGCCCAAGTTTTTATACCTGTTTGTGCAGCTACCTGTGTGGATCCCGGGGGGGATGCTCCGGAGGTGGGAGGAGGTGATTCGCAGGTTTATTTGGGGGGGACGAAAGGCTAAGATCCGGTCCAGTCAGCTTCGGCTGGCTAAGGACTGTGGAGGAGTCAGATTGCCGTCTTTGCGGTGGTACCAGTGGGCCGGTATTCTAAAGGCTTGGAGGGACCACTACCGGAGGAGGGGAGAAGCTGCGTGGGTGGAACTGGCAACCACACTGATGGGGGCACAATCCCTGACCCAATGGCTGGATAGCTCGGTAGGCTCGGGTGTAGGGGGGAGGGGGAAAGGGCATCCTTTCTTGGGGGCTATGTGGAAACTCTATCAGCAGGGGGAGGGGCGGAAGTGGTTCCCCAATTTTGTCTCGGGCTGGACTAGGGTGGGGGATATCTTCCCCTTTGGAGGGGCGGCCTGGCTGCAGGATAAAATCGTCAAATTGGGGGATTGCTTGGTCCAAGGGGAGATAGGGTCCCATCGTGAGCTGGAGCGTAAAGCGCAGAGCTCTATTCCCTTTTATCAGTACTTTCAAGTCCGGCATTTCCTGCAGTCGGGAGAGAATCTCAGATGGATACGCCGCCCCGGTACTGCCATGGAGGAGGCGCTGTTTCGAGGGAACAAGGATAAAGGTCTCATTGCAAAGATTTACAGGGTTCTGTTGGACGAGGCGGCGGAAGTGGAGGAGGGGGCCGTGTGGGGGCACCGGAGGCGGTGGCATCAATGGGTAGGGGAGGAATGGGATGAATCGCAGTGGCAGCGGATTTATGGGGCGATTTATAAAACCACGGGAATCGCCTCTTGGAGACAAACCCAAGTGCAAATAGTACACGGAGCATATGTTACTCCGAGTAGGCTGGCTTGGTGGGGAGGTCAGGGATCGGGGATGTGTTGGCGGAGATGTGGAGGGCGGGGAGACTTCTTACACATGTGGTGGGGCTGCCGAGTTATTCAGGAGTTCTGGCAGGTGGTGTGGGCGGGGCTGAATAGCGGGAGTGGGGATTCGGCTTTAGGGAGGGGGAGGGAACTGGAGGGGGGCCCCGGGAGTGGGTGCTGGGGGGAGGTACTCCGGGGGGGGGGGGGGGGGGCGGAAAGGTGGGCCCACCAGCGGGAGGCGAAGTTGTTGCTGGCAGCGAGGCTAGCGATAGCCTGGCAGTGGAACTGGGAGGGGGGACCGGGAGTGGAGGACTGGCGGAGGAAAGTGGAAGAGATGATCCAGTTTGATAAACTGACCTACCGGCTAAGGGGGCGGGAATGGGAATTCCATAAGATCTGGGATCCGTATCTGCAGAGTTCACTGGGGAGTACTGGGAGGAAGGTAGGGGAGGTTATATAGCACACACAGCACACACGACACACAAGGCACACACTATCTATGGCCTGGGGGCTATGCGTTTGATTTAATCTTTGTTTTGTATTACTGTATTCTAGTTATGATGGTTGTTTGGGTTTTGCGATTTTCCTTGTTTTTCTGTTCTTCTTATTTTAGCGCTGTGGTTTGAGGCTGATGGTGGGGGATAGCAAAGAGTGGGCGCTCCCTACTGGTTGACCGTCGGGGGGAGGGCTTGGGGAAGGCAGATGTATTTGATGGAATTGTGTGACGATGTGACCCTGCCTATCACATGTTTAATAAAAACAAAGTTTCAAAAAAAAAAATTGTCCAGAATATATACAGTACATATGCAATCTGTATAATATACCCATAGGAATATCTGACCTGGGTGGAGGTGCTCTTGGGGTAATGGTTAGGGTACCCCAGGGGCACCTCCACCCAGGTCAGATATTCCTATGGGTATATGTGTAAAACATGCGCGTGTGCTCCTAGAATAAGCCAGCAAATTTGTGCAGGTGGAAATGTGTATGTGCACTCTCTGTGGGCTGATTTTGAAAGGGAACATGCTTTCTCTTTGAAAACTGGTGTAAGATCTGCATACCTGTTACGCAAGCCTGGTGGTTAAAATTTCCCTTTATAGCTGTCATAAGCATTGCCCCTATTTCCACTGCACTGGACTTCCCTGTGCCTGAGCGGAGTAATTTTCCAAAGTCATTCCCATGGCTAAGCACTGATTTACCCAGGCAAAAGTGCTATTTGCCCATCCTTAGGGTTTCACAGCAGATACATATACCTTTAAAGGTACATTGTAGAAAGGCCAGGTAGATGAAATCTGGGATGCCCATCTTAAAACATCATAAATCATGTGGGGATAGCGGTACTAAAAACCCACCCCTTCTTGTCCGCTTGTGGATCCTGTTCACCACTTAAGTATATCTTTTCCTTTCCCCTAGATTTATCCTAGCCCCCAGTTGTTGTGTTGTCTGTCTTCAAGAGACTGTAAGCTCTAATGAGCAGGGACTATCTTTTACATGTATCTGTACAGCATTGCGTACGCCTTGTAACATCATACAAATGATAATTATTAGTAGTAGTGAAGGTGGACATGTAAATGCCATCTAAAATCCCCCTATCTCCGCCCCAAAAGATGAACCTGTGCACCGGGACTTGGAGCAGGAAGGAGACATGCGGAATAAGGGGTTAGACACATGCCGAAAACCAACCGATTTCAGCAATGTGCCTGTGCGAGATACGGACATTTGTGGTATCGGCCTGCGCCAGTATTTCAGGATGTGCCCGTTTATATGTTATCACATACACGTCCCAGCCGAAACCGGAGACATGGAGCAACACAGCAGCAGACAATGAGGCCTTGCTATGTACTACGAGGGTTTTTTGAGTTGGCGAAAAATACTGAGGAAGTGAGGAAGCGTTCTCCTCTTCTGTTTAATGTTGATAGCTGACAGAATGAGCAATTTCAAATATCATCTTGTGCCCAGGAGCAGATACAGACATGGCGTGTTTGCCACCAGTTTTGAAACATACGGTCCCATTCTGAAATTGGCTGTACGTTTGTATCTTTTCTGGAATGCCCTGGAGACAAATCTGCCATGTCCCCATGGTTGCGATGGACACGTGTAAGTTCAAGACATACTAAAAGGGCCCTTGGGAAATGGATGTGATTGGGACGTCTGAATGGCTGTTTTCAGATGTCCAAATCACGAATAGGGCTTCTAAAATGACCCCCTTAGCCCCATAGAGGAATTTTTATAACAGGGCACCTGTGTCAGAATTTGGAAAAGATGCTTATTTTATAATGTAATATATTTTTCACATCAAGATCTTACAGTAAAAATGTTAATATTTAACGAATAATGTAATATTTCATCTCTTGCTTCATCAGTTTCGTATATATTACAAGCTTCCAAGTGGTGTTCCATTTCATTTTATAACGATTTTAGGCAAACTATTTCTCACAACAAAATTGTTGAATTAATTATTTAGGAACATCATTAAAGTGATTTTGAAAAGGCTGAATAAAATCAATCCACTAGTCCCTTATGCTCTAATCATTGTTATTTACTTATAAACCATCACTAAAAATGCTTCAAAAGCAACATCACTTATCTAATATTTGTTGTATTCAGTTACTTCCCAACATAAAAATAAAAAAAATAATAATTTGAAAAAGCTATTCTGCATCAGAGGGAGATAAACTTGCTTCTTTGCTCAGATCACCACCATCACTCTTCCTGCTTGCACATCTAAAGGTGTGTATAAACTGGGAGATCCAAACATCTAATGCAACCTGCAACAAAATTACAGCTAATTGGGACACAGAGCGTACATGAAGCGTGCATTCTCGGAGACAAGCTGCACGCAGTGTGATCCACTTAGTTCGCGAGCACGTACTAATCAGGGAAGTGCTCCAAGCAGCACCTCAACTAACACCGTGCGCTCCTTTGTGTTCGCGGCAAAAACCGACAAAGTTTGGATCCGAACGAGCACGAAGCAAATGCAAGTAGGTGCACACAGGACGCACGCAGGCCCTTCGCAAACATGTCCCAACTAGACAAAAATGCTGCAGGCTAGGCTGCATCGCATGTTGCATTGCACCTAGTGTATACGCGGCTTAAGAGAGTTAGCGTTTTTTAAGCACTCGTAATTCTCACTTCAGGCAATCAGAAAGCTCAGTTCTCATGCTCCATTTAAAAACACTTCAATACTGAATTTGTTGTATAAGAGATGCCCATTGTGTTTCTGCATCAAGCCCCTTAAGTTGCCTCTCTGCTATCTTCTGCTTTGCAAAATAGTGGCTGGAACGGGAAGACCGGAAGCTACTGGAACCCAGACCAAATGTATGACGTCATCTCTCACTGTAGATATCTTGAAAACCTGGCCTGTTTGAGAGTGCCATTAACAGTGGAGGTGGGAACCACTCAGGGCTGGCGCAAGGGCATTGCACGCCCTTAGCGAACCTTAAGTCCTTTGCCCCCCTTCCCCTGAGATTTTCATAATTAAACTCAACGATCAGGATTATCCCATTACCATCCCTCCCACAACAATCCTGTCAACATACATAATTCGACATCTTACCTTTAAATATTAAAAGAAGGTGCTGCTGGTTCTTTGCATTTGTAGGGCTGTCAGGATTTAGAGTTTGACTTTGACTACTTCTGCTTGTGACCGTCACCAGAAGCTGCCACCATAGGCAACTGCCTGGTCTTGCCTAATGGTCGAGCTAGCCCTGTAACCATTGCCATGAATAGAAGTGAAAGGCTAGGGCTGACTTTAGCCTGTTCAAATGACCCGCAGCCAGTCAGTACTCCTACCACTTCTACACTCCACCACATTCCACTTAATAACATTCTCACAGAAAGATGCATTTTTGCTTTCAGAAAGTAGCATCACTCCTTTTGGACGATGTAAAGGATAGACGGCAGCAGAGAAACAAGGCTAGGGCAGGAGGTTTGCTCTGCCTACGGAAAGTTATCTGTTTTCTGCAGCTGTGGTTTGTGTGCCAGGTAATAACCCCCATGTATCATCCTGCCTCACTAGGAAAATGTTCTGACTGGCTTTAAAAATGAACGCAGCCCGGTCGACAGTGCATCTCCTTGCAACCCATGCAAAATGCTTGTTAGCATGCTGTTTGCGTAATTAGGGTGCTTAAGATCGGAGGGGTCTTCCCTAAGTCCTGGAGAGTGATTGCAGTTCAGAATAATCACCCACTTGGCTCTGTGCTGATTTATTGCCCGTTCAGTTAATAGCCCTGCTTAACACAGGAGTTTGTCGAGATTAAGTAATTGCCTTAAACAAAAAGTTTATTATCTCCGAGACAATGCTGATGAATGACGGGGGTGCTGAAGAAATCATGTGATATATGGCGTGCGTTTTTTTTTTTTCATTTAAGACAAAGAAATTATTCGTGCAATAAATACTCAAAATTACACCATACATTTTTATCCGATAAAGATTACATCTTTCAAACCAGAAATGAATGACCCTAGGGAAAAAAAAATATCTTTCGCTGGATATCCTGGACATCTGACTCACAATCTTACAGCTAAAATTTTATCAATCCATATTAGCACAGCCTAAAAGAGACCCACTCTTGTAAATGGGATAAAGTAGACCTACTATCCCAGAATGCATTGGGAGTAGAGGTTAAAGAAACAGATGTTGCCCAATCTGTTGTCAGTGGTCTGAATGTACAGCAAACGGGTAATTTTATAAACCTTTCTCCGTATATGAAGCACATTTTACACATGAAAAATAGCTATTATAAAATCATAGATGGGTATCCGTGCATTAAATGTCGGGGGTGCATATTCCAAAGCATTTATGAGGTACGCAGATCTGAGAGAGATATTCAGTGGCCCTAGTCTGGTTAGTGCCAATGAAAATCGCCTCTTAACTGGGTTAAATGTCCCAGTTTTATCCTGACAGTACCAGGGTGTTCCAGGGACAGCACTGCTGACTATCCAGTTAGCAATCATTTTCAGCCGCTATCTGGATAGTCAAAACACGTGAAGGCACATTTTGCAAAGGACTTCCCCATGGACATCCATATCAGACATGTCCACATTTGTGAGCTCGTGCCTGCTTTTTCTCAAGACGTTCTAGCTTGGACATCCCAGATCGCACTGGAACGTCCAAGCCAGAACGTCCGAAAAGAAAGCGGACAGGTCCAAGTTCCGGCACGACTTCACAAATGTGGGTGTCCCAATATGGACGTCTATGGGGACATCTACATAGACATCCCCAGAAGAATGTTTCAGAACAGAGATGTCTAATAGTCTAATGGTTAAAGTAGTGGATTAGAACCAGGGTTGTCAGCGTTCATATCTGAATACTGCTCCTTGGCTAGTCACTTAACTCTCCATTTTCCCCACACTCTCTGGATCTTTTACAGCCCAAGCAAGTACTTTCCTGATGCTTATTTGTGCCTGTAGTAGGTCCTAATGTTGACAGAGTCTCAGATGTCCGCAACCTTTCTGAAATCGAGCAAGGACGTCTAAGTCCATTGCACTACCCCAGACCCGCCTCCACCATGTCCCATGTTTACTTGGACACCCTTACACCGGAGTTGTCCTTAAAAGCCATTTGTAAAATGGCTCTGGGAACGTCTCCGGGATTTGGATGTCCACGTGCACATCTTCGGACATCTAAATCCTGACTAATGACGTCCTAATTTCATGCGGTTTTGCAATCTGCTTAGTGGCTGAATATCACCAGTAACCAGACTGCAAAACTACAGTCCAGCAAAACTGGACATTCAGTACCAGCAACTGGCACTGACTGTCCGGTTATAAATTAAAGTGCCAATGGCAAGCCACTTTAGTAGCACTGGCTGCCACTGCTGAATATGCCCCATAGGTACCAAAAATATAATGCCTGTTTTTCTGTAATCTGTGCATTGTTGTTCCCTGGGGAATACCTTGGGTGGAACAAAGGCAAGATTGTGATGTAGACACCGACTTTATACAATATTTGTGCACACAGAATACACAAAGCTGTAACTTTGAGCAAAAGAATTTGTGTGCCACTGTGGGAGGGTGTCATTATACAAGCCTGTTTTATAAAAGCACCCAGGCACTTATGTTCTCTTTCTGAAACAGGCACAAAATAGGCATGGGGTCCAAAAGTGGTTGGGGCAAGGTACTTCAGGCTGGAAGGTCGGGGGTTCAAATCCCACTAGAGGACAGCAACCTTGGGCCAGAAGGACTGGGGTTTCTAGTCCCACAGGTGCTCCTTGTTGTCTTGGGCAAGCCACTTAACCCTCCATTGCCCATGTTCCTTGTAAAATAGTTATCTCCAAGTTATAATGCCCTGTTCAATGTAATTTCAGCTTGTTCAATGTAAACTGCCTTGATACCGTGAAAGGTGGTATATAAGAAATGTTAAATAAATAAAATAAAAATGCTTTAGGCCTTCTGCTATGAAATTACCTCCCATATGACCCACAGATCACTGCTGGGTGTTAGACATCTTTGGCAAGCAATTATACACCTGCATGCTGGGGGAAATCCAGTTTATCTATTCATTCTTCACATCGGAGGCTGAATGTTTCTCAGTGGACATTTGTTACATCATTAAGTATCACCGCGTAGAAGCAGCAGGGCATTTTCCATAGGCATGTCTACTTTGGAGGACTTGCAGATGGCACCCTGTATTCATTGTCGCTTTGTTTTAGCAGGAGTTTTAATTCTCCAGTCATTACATAATCTCCTTAATGAGCGGGGTCGCGGGGGAGGGGAGGGGGTGGAGGGGGGAGTGCGAGCCCACTCATATTATACAGGTTCTCCATCTCAGCCAAATGACCAAAATTGGACCATTCTCAGTTCATAGCTCAGACCTGTATGTGGAAATTAGTTATAGAGTGCTTGAGAAGCGATGATCGGTCTTGAGGAATTCTGATGGTGGCTTCCTTCTGACCAGGGCCAGTGCAAGGACTGGAGGTGCTGTAGGTGGGCCCCTCCACCCTGTTGCTCCGCCCCCACCACCACTGCCACGACTGTTGTCCCTCTCTGGGGCCAGCAATGGCAAAGGAACAGCGACATAGTGCTTACCAAAGGCTCCGGCACTGCATCGCATTTCCTGCCTGCTGTCATCAGGGGTTTGCGCCCCCTCCAATGGCACTGCGCCACGTTCCTTTGCCACTGCCATCTCTGCTAGCTAGCCCCAGAGAGAGGTGGCAGCCATGGCGATGGGCATCCCCAAAGAGTCCGTGCTTTAGCCAGCCACTTAGTTTTCCTAATGGTAATGCCGACCCTGCTTCTGACACAAGAAAACTTCTGGTTCTTCCTGCCTGATGGTTAATTGCGCACACACATCGAAAAAATAATCCAAGCCTCACAAATTTCGAAATCCAAGTGTGTCAGGAATAGCAGTAAGTTACAGTAAGCACTAGGGGCAGTTTTTCCAAGCAGTCAGAGCCTACTTTGTAGACTGAAGACTTAAGATGATACAGGCAACCATTAAGGAACTAAAGGGTCTATTTACTAAGCCGCATTAGCTGTTTATCGTGGGAATTACAATGTGCTAACAATTAGCACAGGGCTGCACCAATAACATAGTGAGCTCAATTCACTATGGGGCACATCCGGGCCGTCTGGATGGCCCCGACCAAGACGGGGCCATTTGGACCCAATTCTGCACTGCGGGTGAAGGATCAGAGCTTTGGAGACAGCCCGGCCATTCCAGCAGCACCACAGGGATGTCCTTCCCGTGGCACCACCCACCATATGGCCGCCCGACCCCAATACCCTGCCGCCCAACTCTGATGGGGGTGGCCAGTGTCCCAATTGGGCGGCAGGGACCCACCTTGGTCTGTGACATACTCCGAGGGGGTGCTGGCAATCTCCAGGGGGGAGGCTGCCAGGAAGGATGGTGGGGGGGGGGTGCGGCCGGTGCTAATTCCACCTCTGAGGTGGAATAAACAGGCCGTCCCCCAACGACTCCTGAATGTACAGCACCATGAGCAGGATTGGCTCTGTAAATCCGGGGGTCGGTCACGCCCATGCTCCTCCCACTCTCCACTCCTAGCACACCCCATCCTCCGCTGCATGCATGGCTGCAGCAGGGATGGAGGCAGAATACAGGCAAATTGGATATTTGGGTAGCATGTCTCAGGGGATGTGCTGCCCCACTACCTGCCTTATGGAATCAGGGCGGTAAATATGCCTTGCAATTAACGCTAAAGTAGGTACTGCACATGAACTGCTTCTTCAGCTGATGATACAGAGCCGTTAATGCCCTCTCCAAAGATGTAGCTAACTGCATCATGTTAGCCACCATTTTTTTTTAAATTTAAATTATTAGGATATCTAAAAATAGCAAAAACATTTCAAACAGCAAATGGTATCCAAAGGTTTTTCTATATAATAACCACATTGTTCATATAAAGTCAAACAAAATTCCTAGCAGACCCCCCACTCCCCTTCAATCCCCTTCCCCCCTCCCTCCCTGCAGAAATATTCAAGCACTCCACTCTATTCAAGCTTAAAATATGCCAGCCACTGCCTGCGGATTGCCATCAGTTTCTCCATAAAAGAAAATCTGGCGAAGCCACTCCAAGCAGTGTTCCATTGGCGCAGGGTCCAACTGCTTCCACTGATTCACTAAATCACACTTAGCAGCACTCAAGCATGCCATAATCTGTCACCACTCCCTCCGAGCACCCTCTGTTGCCACCACCCTAGTAAATATATACATAGCTCAACCTCAACCCCCACTACTTGTTTTATCCAGGAGTGTATTAACCGCCAGAAGGGCTTCATCGGGGGCATGTCCACCAGATATGAAAAAAGGAGCCTTCCTTCCCGCACACTCTCCAACAGTATTTGGAGACTAAGGGAAACAATTTATGTAGTCGAACGGTGTATAATACCATCTCTGTGACCTTATATCAGTTTTCCCTAATAACCACCGATAAGAGTGCCTGTCGGACTTCGTCAAAAATAGCTTTCCATTACTTATTTTCAAATTCCACCCCCAAGTCTTTCTTCCATTCCGCCATATAGCGATGTTTTATATAGGATGCCCCCCTCACCACTTTATACATAGCTGAAATTAGTCCCAGGGAACTCTTCTTCCCATATCATATGACCTCTAAGTCAGAATAATCTTTCCCCAATCCCCCCCTGCCTAGTTTTTGACGTAGAAAATGGATCACCTGCCCATAGTGGACTAGGTCCCTTGCCCATAGACCATAGGATTCTCTTAAATCATCAAAGGGTACCCACTCTCCACCATCCACAAATTGATAAAACTACTTCAACCCTGCTTGTTCTCACCATTTACATGACCCCCTCCCTTCCCGGGGGGCGCTCCATTCTGTGATATAGCGCCCGCATCACTGAGAACCTGGTATCACCTCCTTCTTCCACTTTCCTCCATACCTTATCCCATACCAGTAGCACATGACTCACAAAGGGGTTCCCTCATACCATTGGGCCCCTTTCAGCGTGACTCATCCAGGATAAATATCCCATTGGCCTCCTCCCTCCTGCCACCATTTTTAAAGCCACAAAGATGTTCCCCTCCCATCCTTTTCGCCAGTCCATCAGATGGCGGATTTGTGAAGCCCAGTAATATGCTTGTATGTCGGGGACTCCCAATCCACCTTCTTCCCGGGTTCTGTACATTACCGACCTTGCCACTCTCGGAGGCTTCTTCTTCCAAATAAACATATACACCTTCCGCTGTAGTTTCCTCATATGCCTTACTGGGATCGCTATCAGGAAGGCCCAGATTGCCGCAAAACTAACCGGGCAGCGGCGATATGCAACTGCTGTCTACTTAGCATATCCTTCCATCCCCTTTACCATTTTGGTGGCTCTTCTCTGTACCTTTTCTAATAACGCAATTTCCTTTTTAAGATACTGCGACCAGAATTGAACACAATATTCAAGGTGCGGTCGCACCATGGAACAATACAGAGCATTATAATATCCTTTGTTTTATTTTCCATTCATTTCCTTATGATACCTAGCATTCTATTTGCTCTCTTGGCCACCACTGCACACTGGGCAGAGGGTTTTAACATGTTATCCACGATGATGCCTAAATCTTTTTCCTGGGTGGTGGGTTCTTAATGTGGAACCTTGCATTGTATAACCATAATTTGGGTTGTTCTTTCCTAGGTGCATAACTTTTCACTTGTCCACATTAAATTTCATCTGCCATTTGGATGTCCAGTCTTCCAGTTTATCAAGGTCCTCTTGCAATTTTTCAAAATCCTCTTGGGTTTTAACAACTTTGAATAATTTTGTGTCATCTGCAAATTTGATAACCTCACTCGTTATTCCCTTTTCCAGGTCATTTATGAATATGTCAAAAAGCAACGGACCCAGCACAGATCCCTGGGGTACTCCACTATTTACTTTTCTCCATTGGGAAAATTGGCCATTTACCCCTACCCTCTGCTTTCTATCTTTTAACCAGTTCCTGATCCACAATAGTCCACTGCCTCCTATCCCATGACTTTTTAATTTCGCCAAAAGTCTCTCATGAGGGACATTGAGAGCATGCTCCTCAACTTCTCTGTGCTCTCCGGCCCTGGCCCAATCAGGGGCTTTCTGCTGTGATTTAAACAAAGGCGCCATCGGGCACGCCTGCGCCTGAGGGCCTCGCCAGAAGGCCCTTTAGCATGGCCCTTAGGCAGGGACCTGAGGTGGATGCTACATAGACCACACATATACATGCCAAGAGGGCTCATCATCTGCAGTCTCTGCACCAAGATTGCCTTTTCAAGCAAGTCAATACCGACGCAGATAATTTCAAAAAACAGACTCTATCTGTAAGTCTACAATTGACAGCTATTAAACCTAAGCATAACGTATGTTTTATCGTCACACCTGAATATAATTAACCTTAAAACCATAACTTGTTATGATCAGTTCAGTAGTGCTATGAAAGGCAATGAGCTGTATACTCGTCATCTATTTTGTCCTGACATTTAACCCCAATTTCCTACAGTATTATGTTCACTCTGCTCCTTCTCAGATTCATATTGTCACTCTCCTATATGGATATGCTTGTTTCTTACTTAACAACTGTTTTGATACCTTGGCGTGCTTTTCGGCCTACAAACATCACTATCTGCGGACTGAAAGCAGATAAATTGAACTCCATGACTTCTATAATATAGAAGTATTATTGTTGACTAATCAAACTCCGCTATTTCTCTAAATGACCCAGATATTTTGCCTCTCAAATATTACTCTAGAATTTTCATTATTATATTTTTCCTTCAAGTTACATATTACTGCCTATAATGGTAGCCGAAGCTGATATTGTAATTACACATACAGCTCTATAGTCAGATGCCAGATGCCACATACACCTCTATAGTCAGATGCCAGATGCCACACCCCCAGGCATACTCCAACTACTTACAGTCAAAAATGATCCAGACTACTACATCTGCAACCAACTACCTACAACTTGAAGTCACCCAGGCTGGTGCAACCTCGAACTCCGCGGAAAACAGCTCTCAGCACAACTTGCCCCAACCATCACCACTATCCGACTTTGAAAAATATCACGCAGAGAGATTGAAGACACGATCGCTGCAATCAACCCCACTACCGCACCCAATGACCCATGCCCTGCTTTATGGATAAAGGAGTTACGATGTGACTTAAGCCAATATCTGAGCGAATTAATAAACCAATCTCTTACAACCGG
Organism: Ichthyophis bannanicus; assembly: GCA_033557465.1. Taxonomy (NCBI): domain Eukaryota; kingdom Metazoa; phylum Chordata; class Amphibia; order Gymnophiona; family Ichthyophiidae; genus Ichthyophis; species Ichthyophis bannanicus. The sequence continues at coordinate 839,966,229 of CM066036.1, read as the reverse complement.
ATCGTTTCCACAAAGTCTGAAACAAACATCAATCAGACCACTGCTCAAAAATAACAAGCTGGACCCAACGAAAGTGGAATCATACAGACCAATTTCAAGTATCCCCATGCTTGCCAAAGTAATCGAAAAGTTAGTACAGCGCCAAATCCAACAGCATATTGATACTGAAGCCCCACTGGATCCTTCCCAGCATGGGTTCAGAGAAGCACATGGGGTTGAAAACCCTCCTCACCAACCTATTTGACCATCTAGTCTCTGGAACCGACAAAATGCATCAAGGATTCGCCCTCATATTCCTCGACATTGCAGCGGCTTTCGACTCGGTGAACCATGAGATCCTCATACAACGCCTCAGCGAGAAAGGAATTCAGGGAACAGCCCTAAAGTGGTGCAAGTCATACCTGACTAATAGATGGCAACATGTAAAGTCAGGCTCCACAACCTCTGAACCATTTTTACAAAACCAGGGTGTACCACAGGGCTCGTCACTATCTGCATTGATGTTTAACATCTACATGCAGCCCATATGTGCCCTAGCACGTTCATTCAAGGTCAACTGTCTAGCCTACGCAGATGACATCCTACTATACATCCCATTCAGGACCAACCAACCAGACCTCTCCCCTCTAACAAGATGTTTTGAGGCAACAGCAGAATGGTTCAGCACACAAAACATGAGAATCAACTACAGTAAAACAGATGTCCTTTTCATCTCAAGGAACCAGGACTTCACCCCTCCACTCTCTTTAAAGGTCGGCAACACAGAGCTGAAAACCAAACCCACAATCCGCTACCTTGGCGTTACACTGGATCAACAACTGGATCTGAAAACCCACATAAGAAACACAGTAAAAACAGTATACATGAAAATAAGGACCCTAAAACATCTCCGACCGCTGCTTGACTTCAGCGACTACCGTTCGATCTATCAGGCATTAATATTACCACATTTCGACTATGCCAACGTAATTCTACACGGTCTCCCTCAAGCAACACTGGCTCCTCTCCAGCTTGCAATGAACACTGCGGCAAGAGTACTAACAGGGGCTTCACGGAGAGAGCACATAACGCCAGTACTGATGAACCTCCATTGGCTACCAGTTCAAGCAAGAATCCGCCACAAAGTTCTAACCTTAACTTTCAAAGCCGCAAACACCCTGACCCCCACAGCCCTCAGCAAGATGATACATAAAGTACCACAGAACAGAAACAGAAGACCCATGATGCAAAACACACTAGAGGTCCCAAAAGTAATAACAAAATGCACAAAAGCAACGACAAATAGGGCCTTTACGATTTACGCACCCAGAGCATGGAACGCTCTCCCCACCTCTATTCGAAACATCACTTACCTAATTGACTTCAGGAAGGCATTAAAGCAGCACCTATTCACCACATACTACCCTGAATCCAGCACTAGTAATCATACATATGCCCCCTCAGACAATCACTCCTTACAATTAAACAATCAGACTCAGCATGAAAAAGGATAATCAACTGATCGCTCAGAAGATACCCACTGAAATGGAATCAGGACCCCCAGTGTAAATAAGATGTAGATATGTTATACAATGTACATAGTTCCCCCCAGTTACTTCCAAGTTGATCTCCTGTTTATTGTAAATACAACTCAGGGTTCCTGTGTTGTATGGTTGATGTTGAATGTAAACCGCTCTGATCTAAAATAGAGCGGTATAGAAGAACTGTTAAATAAATAAAAAAATAAATAGTGACTAGATGAAGATTTTCTCCCTAACTTCTCCAGGATTCCTTTCATTTGAAATGCAGAAGCGCAGTCTGCTTTTTTTTTATCTCTGCTTCCTTCTTCTAGTAGCATGCTTACCCAAATTCTCCATCCAGTGCCATCACAACACTATCATATTCCTATCCTTCAATACCACTTCAGGAACAATCCCTCCATCTACCATTACACACCTACATACAACTATCATAAACACCAGAAGAACAGGCTTATTTACATTAACCCGCTAAAAACCTGTTACCTTACATCACCTACATTATCAACATACCCCATAAAATGCCTCCCCCTAAATAGAAGATCGATCAGAAATAAATCCCAGCCGTATTAGATCTTATTAAAGATAACAGTCCTGACATTCTGTGCTTAACTGAAACCTGGTTATCAGAATCAGATCCAGTACTGATTAATCAACTAGAACTCTCTGCTTTTAAAATATATCATTGCACAAGGTCAACCAAATGTGGAGGAGGTGTCTTAATTTTAGTTAAAAAAGAACTAAATACAACACTTCATGCTAGTAAAAACATAGAAGACATGGATGTTCTAATCACTGAAAACAAAAAACATTTCAATCGGTCTAATATACAGACCCCCATCATCCTCGCCTGACAATCTCTCTTCCATATTAGAGATAGCATGCACCAGTTCTCTAAACAAATCCTACATCATTCTTGGCGACTTCAACCTGCCAGCCCTTCCTGGAACGCATACTTCCCATTTCATATAGGCTTCCAACAAGTAGTGCATGTTCCAACCACAGAAAAGCTAATATATTGGATCTCATTTTTCTCCCAAGCAATATCATTCAAGACATGCACTGTGCCAAACCTAAATCACTCCCTTTACCATGGACAGACCATTTCTTAATAGAATGTATGCTACCTGCATCCCCCATTGCCTTTGACTAATGATACCTCGCCATTCCAAAGGAAATTTAAGACCTTTGATAAAGAAACTTTCTTGAATAATTCTCTCCCCAATATAGACCGCTCGCTCTCTGACCTGGATGATATCCTATTTAATTGGAACTCCACTATTTCTAATGCTGCACAAGCCCCACCTACACTCAACAAAACAAAACAGAACAACTCTAAAATAAGGTACACAACTGAATTAAGGAAACTAAAGCAAAAATTGCATAAACTAGAACACAAATGGAGATACACAAGATCTGAACATGATAACAAACTATACATATGCACACTAAAAATATACAAAGAGGCCGCAAATAACAACAACAAAAAAAAGAGTATCGCTCTACGCTGTTCACCAAATCCCTCGACAGACCGAGGGAACTATTCGCTATTGTTAAGTCTTTAACAAGAACAACTACGCCTAATGAAGATAAAATAATTATCCATCTTCAGATACTAGCCAACCATTATATGGATAAACCTAAACCCTCAGTTATTGACTATATCTCCCTCAAATCCTTCAACCTGCAATCCAACAGCCTCAACCCTGCCAGCCATGATAAATGGTCCTCATTCCAACTAAAGGACCTAAAGCATCTCAAAAATATAATCACGAGCATCAATTCAACCACCTTGCCCACTGACCCCTGTCTGGTCAGCTGGTTGAAATCAGAGAAAGATGAATTCTCTCCAACCACCTTAGAGATAGTAAACCACTCATTACGACAAGGACACATGCCCTCTGCCTTAAAACAAGCTATAATCCGCCCAATACTAAAATCAACTGCTGCTAACAAAGACCATCCCAACTCTTACAGACCTATCTCAAACCTGCCGTTTTTAGCTAAGGTCATTGAAAAAGTTGTGCTACACCAACTGCAAGACTTTATTGAACTTAACACGCCCCTTGACGAACAACAACATGGGCTTAGACCTCATCACAGTGTAGAGACCCTAATGATAACTTTTTTGGACAGACTCATATGTGGCTTGAACAACAGCAAACAAGTATTTATCTTAATATTTCTAGAATTTGCCTCAGCTTTCAATAGTATTAGTCACAAAATACTTATTAAAAGGCTACAGCAAATTGGTCTACAGGGTATGGTCATGCAATGGTTTAAGTCCTATTTAACCAAGTGCACACAAAGGTCCAGATTGGCCAGCTAGCATATGCAGCTTTTAAACAAGAACAAGGTATCCCTCAAGGTTCCTCCCTTTCTGCTCTGCTATTTAATCTCTATATCCAACCAATATGTAATATCGTCAAAAAACACAAGGTAAGCTATCATCTCTATGCCGATGATGTAATGATGTATCATCTCATAGATACCTCTAACCCCACTTGCACACAGATCCTTTCCTGCCTAGATGATATAATCGAATGGCTAAAAGCACACAACTTAAAAATCGACATTAAAAAAACAGAAGTACTGTATGTCTCTCCAAATCCGGATTTCATCCCCCCTACTAAAATCCAGATACAAGGATCAGAGCTTGAAGTCAAAAAGGAAGTGAAATACATTGGCATCATCCTAGACCAGACTCTAAATATGGTTTCCCACATAAAATCAATCACTAAAGTCATAAGTTACATATGGTACAATACCTCAGACCCCTGTTAGAAAACCACGACTTCAAAACAATCCTCCAAGCACTAATAACTTCACATTTCCATTATTGCAACAACATCCTCCAAGGTCTCCCCAAATAAACCATTCATCAACTCCAGCTAGCAGAAAATCTTGCCACACGCATTTTATACAAGGCACAACACTCTGATCATATTACCCCACTTCTTCATAACCTTCACCGGTTGCCCATCGCAACAAGAATAAAATATAAATACATAATGATTGTATTTAAGCGCTACAATAAAATAGCCACAACATATCTATCCTCTCTCCTCATTTCTCCCACCAACTCTAGAATAAGAAGGTACTGCTCTCAAAACACCTATGCCATACCTAATCACTTTCGTATCACTAATCAATATACCAGCTCTAGGGCTTTCACATACATTGCCCCAGTTTTATGGAATGCTCTTGCTGACAATTTAAGAGCAATAAAAGATCTCCAACAGTTCCGCAAGGAACTAAAGACACACCTGTTTATTGATTCAACCTACCTAGGTACATCCAACACAATTATGCTCATGATTACATAAATAATGGAGCTACCAATGCTCTACTTACTGCAGCATTGTATATAGTTATTATAATATAGCTGTCAGCAATTAAAATGTACGTGAGTTTTTGAAGTTTCATTGTAAAGTTCCATGTTATGTTTGCTGTAAACCACCCCCGATCTCTGGAAGGGGCAGTATATAAAAACTTGTAAACAAATAAATTAAAAAGTATGACTTCCATGGTTCTATTCATCCTCCGCTATGTCTCTCTCATGGCCTACAAAACTGGCATACAACAAAAAAGGGCACGTTTACTACACCGCACTAACAGCGCAGAGTTTACCACATGCTAAGCATGCTAGGGTGCCATTACCATGAACTAAAAGTGAAGCCATGGTAAAAATCTCATGCTAGCTGCTTAACGTTTGTCTGGTTTAGGGACAGAATGTCACATTGCCGCTAGCATGGGTGCACTCACCGCTGCCTCAAAGGGTGGTGGTAAGTACACCTGCATTAATCATGGCAAATGGTTTAGTATGGGGTACAGCCAAATCTATGCTAACTGCAAGGGGACATGTCGGACACGCCCTCATCAGTTATAGCAGGCCCAACCCTGCCCCCATGCTAAAGAACAGGCCTACTAATTTAGTGCATTTTAGTAAACATGCCCCTAAATTCCTAATTACCTTAGCTCTATATACTGCCTACCCCAAAACAGCTCTGAGTAGTGTACCGGTTATAGTTAATCCTATAACATCAGTTTTGTCACGACTGTACATCAATCAACTACAAGAATTGATAAGAAACATTCCGATGTTTCACACAAATTATCACAACCTATATACAAACCTAAAAACATAGAAACTGACATCAGATAAAGACTATTTGAGCTTGCTAATCTGCCCATTCATAAGAATTATTAAGCTCTATAATCCCTCTTCCTCAGGGATCCTCTGTACTTGTCCCATGCTTTCCTGAATTCATATACTGTTCTCATTTCCACCACCTCCATTGGGAATTGTTCCACACATTCACCATCCTTTCCATAAAGAAATATTTCCTGAGATTATTCTTGAGTCGATCTTCTTTCACTTTCATTCTATGACCCTTCATTCCTGAGCTTCATTTCAATTAAAAGAGGGTCATCTTGTGTGAATTTATACCACTGGGGGATTGGAGGAGTGGCCTAGTGGTTGGGGCAAGGTACTTCAGGCCAGAAGGTCAGGGGTTCAAATCCCACTAGAGGACAGCAAATCCCACTAGAGGACAGCAACCTTGGGCCAGAAGGACTGGGGTTTCTAGTCCCACAGGTGCTCCTTGTGGTCTTGGGCAAGCCACTTAACCCTCCATAGCCCATGTTCCCTGTAAAAATAGTTATCTCCAAGTTATAATGCCCTGTTCAATGTAATTTCAGTTTGTTCAATGTAAACCGCACTGATGCAGAATAGCACGGTATATAAGAGAATGTAAATAAATAAATTTAAATGTCCCTATCATAACTCCCCTCTACCACCTTTCCTCCATAGCAAACATATTGAGATCTTTATGTCTATCAAACAAAAAAGTCAGCAGGGAAGAGATAGAATTCCACAGAAAATGTATTTCTTAGCCTGACGCAGCTATGTTTCGGCAAACGTTGCCTGCATCAGGGGCAATCATACACAATTTTAAATATGTCAAAGAGCAGATTGAGAAAACTTATCAGTAACTGCATGGCACTTCAACGGGTGGTGCAGTTACTGATATGTTTTCTGATCCTGCTCTTTGACATATCCAAAATTGTGTTCGGTTGACCTTGGATTTTTCTAGCCCAAATGCATGACTTGTATTTTTTAGCATTAAATCTTAGCTGCCAAATTCTTAATGATTCTTCAAGTTTCTCTAGATCCCCCCTCAATTTATTCACACCTTCCAGAGTGTCTACCCTATTACAGATTTTGGTATCATCCACAAAGAGGCAAACCTTTCCCAACAGACCTTCAGGAATATCACTTGCAAAAATGTAAAAAAAAAAAAGAGGACCAAGGACAGATTCTTGCAGCACACAACTGGTAATGCCTCTACCTTCAGAGTTATGGAGTAGAGGAGTAATCTAATGATTACAGCACTGGCTTAGTAACCAAGAGACTAGGCTTCAGTTCCCACTAGCACTCCTTGTGGTTTTGGGCAAGTCACTTAATCCTCCATTGACTTGGAAGAAAGGCCTGGCAATCCCACTCAATTAGTTTGTAACTGAGCTACTTTAGAGGCCATCCCAAGGCTGCTTAGTTTATTTATAAGTTGCTGATGAGAAACAATATTAAAGGCCTTCCTGAAATCTAAGTATACCACATCTAGCGCCTTCCCCATACAATTCTCTGGTCACTTGGTCAAAGAAATCAATCAAATTCGTCTGACAAGACCTACCTCTAGAAATATAAAGTTATCATAACAACGTTCAAACTGATAAGAGATATAGCCCCTTCATATCTAACTGATCTACTGACAATTCATTCAAGGACCAGAACAGTGAGACAAAGGAATCTGAACACACTACTTGTTCCAAACAACTTTTCAAAACTCAATAAAATTACAACAAATAGGGCATTCAGCTTCAATGCTCCTTTAGTATGGAACGCTCTGCCGGATAAACTCAGAGATATCACAGATCTTTCAGCATTTCGAAAAGATCTTAAAACTCACCTATTTATAGAGTACTTTAGAGACTCATTCCCAATAGATGAAATATTTCCCACTTAAGCTCATGTATACTCATATTCATTAATTCACAACTTACTTTTTCCTTTTTCTTACTCTATCTTACAATACCCAATTCTCCACATTATCACATTTACTCTTTACACTAATAATTCTAGTGAACTACAATACATTTTTCCTTGCTCAGATAAGATGATAAGATTTTTGAAATGTGTAAATATTTAAATCTGTATATATGTTTAAACTATCTATATACCTAATCAGCATTTACTCAGCATTGTAACCCTCAAATTACCATTTTTATTATATACAATTTAATGTTCACTGTAATTTCAATTGTTTGAATTAGTTTCAATGTAATGTTCAAGTTTTGTTCTATGTAAACCGCTTTGATTTTTCTGAAAGGCGGTTTATAAAACCGTTCAATAAATAAATAAATAAAATAAATAAATGCCATGCTGTCTCGGATCCTGTAATCCCTTGGATACCAGCAACTATACAATCCTCTGCTTTAGCAATGTTTTCCATTAATTTACTCACCACAGAGGACAGACTGGTCTGTGGTTCCCAACCTTTTCCGTACTTCTGCTTTTGTGGGCTAGAACCACATTTGCCCATCTCCAGTCCTCTGGAATCACTCCCAACTCTAAAAAGCATTGAAAAGGTGAAGAAGTAGAACTGCCAGCATTTCCCTAAACTCCTTCAATCCCCTTGGATGAATCCTGTTCAGTCCCATCACTTTGTCAACTTTTAGTTTAGCTAGATTCTCATGAACAGTCATCTGAAAATCATTTGAGGTCCATCTCACTTCAATTCCTATTTTTATTTATTTTCTGAGATCCCACAGAATAGAAATATTTGTTAAACAATTCTGCTTTTTTCCTCATCAGCCTCGATATATTCATGTCCTTTACCCTTAAGTTTCACAATGCCACCTTTGCACTTCCTCCTGTCACTAACATATCTTAAAAAATCCTTGTCCTCGTGTTTTACTGTATTTTTATCTTTGCTTTCTGCCTACTTTTCTAGTTTGCCTTAGCTTCTCCAGATACATTGAGTGTCTTCCTCTTTCTGTGATCTTTTTAGTTTATGAAGGCTAACCTCATTTTCCTTGAAAGCAAAAGTGGCCTCCTTTTCAACTTACTGTACTTTTATTTACTTCCCTAACAAAATGGTTTATGGTCCCTAAAATATCTTCATTCGGTTTTGTCCACTGTTATTCTACTTCTCCCAGATGTTCCCATCCAGCTAACAATGCCTTGAGGTACTCCTCCATCTTGAGAAAGCTAATTTTCCTGAAGTCTAGTACCCTCACTTTTTAAGTGAATCATCTCTACCTGCGTCTTAATACTGCAGCACACCATCCAGTAATCCTTGGATGCCAGATGATCACCTACTATAACATCAGAAACACTCTCCCATCTAATTCTTCTCGCTCTCACATGGATTGCATTACACGTTGCCGGAACAGTTCTCCCTAAAGAGAATCCAGAATCTCCCTACTTTTAGATGACACTGCAGCCAGGAAACCCTAATCAACATCTGGCAAATTGAAATCTTCCACCACTTCCCCTTTCATAGTAATATTGTGAATGTTTTTAATTAAATCCCTATCTATTTCTTCTGCCTGTGAGGGAGGTCTGTCTATCACACCAATGTACATAGATTTTCCATTCCCTCTTTCCAGACTAACTCACAGTGTCTCCTCCTTCCTTCATAAGCCTTACTTTAATATTATTTTTTTACATATAGCGCCAGTCCTCCTCCCTTTCTTCCTACCCTGTCTTTCCTGAATAGATGATAGTCTGGTATTATTATGTCCCGGTCATTGTTTTCTCTATAACAAGTCTCTGTGACTGCCACTCAATCCAAGTCAGCCTCTTCCATTACTGCTTCTAAATCTGGAACTTTATTTCACATGCTATGGGGGTTATTTTAGAAGCTCTATTCATGCTTTGGATGTCCATAAATGCACATAGAGATGTCTCCCAAGGCATTTTAGAAGCTGGGTCTGTGGACATCCAAATCTGAATGGGGGGGAATGGTCAGAGCATTCCAAAGAAAAGTGGACGTCACAGTGTCATCTCAGAAACATCCAGAGTCACATCTAAGGTTAGGCTTGCTACAGGCATTGGGAAAGTGCTTGTTTTACTTCTATTACTTATCATTTGTATAGCGCTACAAGATGTATGCACTGCTGTATGTGTGCAAGTATTGGCTGTAAATCACTACCATCCCCAGTACTCTGCATAATCACAATGATAGCAGCAGTGGGATTCAACCCCTTGGCTTTGCTTGTCCTAGCCCACTTTTCTAACCATTAGGTTATTCCTAGATGTCCGCAATCTGGAACACTATTCTGGGGATGTCTATGGTGATGCCCCGGCAGCTGTCCAAATCGGGTGCGTCCACGTTTGTGAAATCATGCCTGCTTTTTTTTCAGACGTTCTGGCTTGGATGACCCAGATCACACTTGGACTTCATTTGTGAAATGCCACTTCATGGACATTAGTATATGCAGCTCCCCAGATGTTGCTCTTTTTGCCCTCTTCTATACTATTGTTTAATATTTTATTTACCGTCTCATACAGGATGTCAGTCATAGCCAAAAGGCGAAGAAGGGGCCACTCTCAGCAGGTTCTTAGCCAAAGGGCCGAGAAGCAATATCACAGCGGTGAGAGGGGCAGATGGTGGTAAATAGTCTACATCTATTGAGTTCTCCTTCCCCTTTCTCTCTCTGTCATCCCGCTTCACCCCTTACTAAGAATATCTGATAGGAACACCTAGTAGTCCTTCATTTTTCTTGCAGCAGTCTACTGAATCCCATTTTGCTATGCCATTTTTGATTACTTCAAAGGTAGTTCCTAGTAGTCAATGCAGTAGACACAGAATAATGAACAGGAATTCATCTGGCAGGAAAATATCAAGTGGGTGAAGGGATCCCAATGGCTCCCCAAATAAATATAAAACAAGTACAAAGCTTAGGTGACCACATAAAGGGATAGGCTGGGCCTGCTCTGGTTTCATGCCCATTACATCTATGCACTCGTCTTACCAGTTTCTCAAGAAAAGCAGGATTATGCTTGGGGAGGGGGATTGACGTTGGGCGAGCAAAACCAGGACTGGCTCAGCCTGTGTTTTATGACAGAGCAACTGTGTCAATTTATACAAGACAGAAGTGCACATGCACAAAAAGGTGTATTCATTAGGGGTCTACATTTGTTTCACATTGTTTTTAACCCAAAGCAAAAGGAAATCAAACCAAAATTGTGTTTTTCTCCAGTTTCGTCAATAGTGTACTATCAGTCAGTAGTGAGTGCTACTGATAAACAGTGAATGCTATAAACAAAGACTGGGCGACAGTGCATGCTTCTGAGCCGTCACTGTCCCCCAAAATAAAAACAAAATCCTAAACAAAGTGAAAAAAATGCTAAATGATATCAGATGCTAAACAGCATGAACAATTCTGGCTTGTACAATCCTAGTATTTATACAGTAATGTAGCAACCCAGGACTGGCTGAAAAGGAAATGGAAACTACATGGGGCTAATAGTTCTGCAGATGCCCCTGGTGCGACCCCTGTAAAAGGCAAAAGGAAGCAATAGGAGCCACAGTTACTATAATTTGGTCTCCCAGGGTAAGACCCTGGAAATGGGATCTCCTTAGATCCTCATCCCTTGCTAACAGAAATAAGGAAGGAAAACCAAGTTTAGTTATATTGGTTGGGTAAATGTCTCACCAGGACATTTTAGAGAAAAGGGGTTTCTAGATGCCATAAATGACTATTTCATGAAGCAAGTGGTCTTGGAACTGACAAGAGGGGAACTACTTTAGGTCTAGTAATTACTGGAACACAGGACCAGATGCTGGGGGTAAAAGTGATGGGGTCGCTTAAAACTAGTGACCATAATGCAATAAAATTTGTCATATGATTTCAGGGACAGTAAATAAAATTATTGCTACAGAATTTAATTTTTAAAAAGAGAGAGATGATAAAATGAGAAAATTATTTATTTAACATTTTTTTCTATACCACTTTACTATGAGTCTAAGTGGTTTACAAAGAACAGAGAACAAAATGGTTTACAAGGAAAAAAACGTAAAAGAGCAGTTTTAAAGGTTAAAAGTTTGCATTGGGTATGGGCGCTTTTTAAAAATACTATCTTGGAAGCCCAGATTAGATGTATTCCACATATTAGAAAAGGTCAAAGAAAGACCAAACAAATCCTAACATGGTTAAAGGGTGAAGTGAAAGAGGCTATTAAAAGGAGGACTTTCAAAAAATGGAAAGTGGATCCAAGTGATGAAAACAGTAAAGAGCATAAGCACTGGCAAGTTAGGTGAAGCATTACTAAGGCAGGCCAAAAAGAAAATGGGAAAAGAAGCTTGCCATAGTGGCAAATACTCATAATAAAAACGTTTTCAAGTACATTGCAAGAAGAAAGCTTGTGAGGGTGTCAGTGAACCATTAGATGACAAACAGATAAAAGGGGCATTCAGGGAAGTCAAGACCATAATGGAAATACAAGATGCATGTATAGCCAAAAAACAAATTTTGGTTTGTGCTTGTTTTAACTGGATGTTTCCTGATTTTATGCCTTCTTTTCACATTCTCTTCACATATTCGATCTTTGCGTGCTCACTGCGCACACACTACAACGCTTTTTAAAGGTGCAAATTGATTATATGTATGTTAATTTGTAAGTATGTGTGTATACAAGCAAATTGAGGGCATTTAAAACTTTTAGGTGCCCCAACAAACCAAAAGTGCACTGATGAGTTCACAACTCTAGGAAACGCTAAATAAATTCTTGGGGCCCGATATTCAGTATTCTTAAATACATCTGTAAGCTTTTATTTTGTGTGTGTTTGTATTTTTAGTGTTACTTCCCTGTGCTGTCCTGACTCCGCCTCTTGATGACACTGAGTTGACACAAAGTAGACACCGGTTCTTCATCATTTAAAGGCTTGAACATGGTGTGCGCCAAAGGAGCATGATGTGCTCCTTAGTGCGCTCCTTGGACCATCTCTTTGTGATGTATGATCTATTTCTTGGCTACATCGGCTGAGGGTTTGGGCTTTGTGGTCTGTGTTTTGGGTCTTTGTTTTGGTGTATTTATGGAATTTTGCCATTTCAATGGATATTCAGGTTTGTATGGGTTATGGTTGGTATTCTTAGGGGTTTGGCTTGCCTGTGCTAGCTACTGGGTAGCCATGATGTTTGCAGTCAGTGCCGTGCTCAGAGAGACTGCATAGGTGTTTGTGTTTATGCAATTTCTTGATATACCATCCAGGCTGAAGGGCATCAGAGTGGTTTACACACACTACAAGCAGGTACTGGATACATCCCCTCATCCCTGAAGGGCTCACAATCTACATACATACCTGAGGCAACGGAGGGTTAAGTGGCTTGCCCAAGGCCACAAGAAGTGCCTACGGCCTGAGATTGCTGTCCCTAAGCAGGAATTGAGCCCCTGGCCCTCTGGCCTGGGGTACCTTGTCCCAACCACTAGGCCACATGCAGCCCCGTAATCCACTGGCTCTCCCAATATGGCCTGTGCTTTAGGATGGGGAAGTCAGCGGGGGGCGGAGCAAGGGCGAGACGCCTGCCAGCATGTACAGGGTCGATTCAGGTCATGGTCCTGTACATGCTGTCGGGCCTGCTGGGCTCTACTGCCTATACCATCTCAGAGGTGGTAAAAGCAGTTTTTTGGAGGAAATCAGGGCAGGGGAGCCCACCCACGAGGCCAGGGCCAGGTGCAGAGGGGTCCCCGCCGCCAGGGGCAGGGAGCGGGAAGCCAGCCATGGGTCAGGCAGCAGGGATATTGGGGGCCAATGCTGTGGCAGTCTGGGCACCTGTGGGGAGGATGTCCCTGCAGGCAAGAGGGGCACGCCGGGCCATCCTCAGGCCCAAATCTGGCTCCCGCGGGAATATTTTGTTCCTGTGGACCAGAATCTGGTCCTAATGGCCCCATCTTCAGCGGGGACATTCGGAAGGCCCGGGCGTCCCTCTTCTGAAATGGGGCTCCGCGTGTCTAATGCCCTCTCTGGTCATGAATTGCAGTGTGGGACTCTGCAGCATGGTGAAATCTTAATTTTACAGGTGGCGTGGGCTCCTCCTTTATGGGGGTTATTCTGTGCCATGAATAGCGGGGATAGACAGCCCAATGGGAAGTCCATCCCCACTATTCGTGCCTTCAACAGCCTCGACTAACTTCCCTGCCGGTTGTGTGGCAAAGTTAGACGGGGCGGGGAAGGGTGGCTTGGGGGCGGAGTCTGGGCATTCGCCAACCCTGGATGTACAGGGCCAATTCTCATGTCGACCCTGTATGTCCAAGGTTAGCTACTCATATGGGGAAGTTATTCCACCTCGGAGGTGGAATAAGTTCCCCGTATGTCCTTTTACGGTGGGCAGGGGAGGCCTACAGAGGCCAGAATGGGGGTCAGGCTACAGGGAATGAGGTCCTGCAGTCTGGCGGCTGGCATCGTAGCTCTTCAATGGAGCCGCAGTGCCATGACAACATGATGCCATGGTGCCCCGGATCCACTGAGGAGCCTTGACTGAGTTAGCTGGGGACAGTCCTGCATGTGCAGGCCGGACTGAATCGCAGTCCTGGCCTGCACATGCAGGACTGTTCGCGATTCTGATCCCATGGAGCTAGATGTACCCCGCAGGATCAGAATCGTGATCCCCTCTGTATGTCCGGTTCAGACCGGACGTACAGAGGGGATCGACATCCGGGACTGAATCAAGCCCTATATGTCATTCTTTGCTATTTGTCACTTCCAGTGGTTTCTGCAACTATTGATAAGCTGTTTTCTATTATCGCAGATATTTGTGCTCCACCAGGTCATGCGATTGTATTGGAAGATTTTAATTTGTATGGAGACAGTCCTGTTTCAAGGACTGATTTGGAGTTTATTGGGTTTTTAGAGGCTCTTTCATTGACACTGCTGTCTAAGGCTCCGACTCATATCGTGGGTCACTGTTTGGATTGTCTATTATTTTCAGGTGGATGTTTTTTTCAATGCCCAAAATAATTTTGGCCTCATGGACCGATCATTTTTTTGCTGATGGCGACCTGTTCCCATTTGTCTTTGGAGTCTGACCCAGTTATTAAGAGGTTATATCGGAATCTGAGGGAATTTGATGCTAAACATGTTTTGGAGCAGTGTGATCTTATTTATTTATTTATTTTATTTTTATTTAATGTCTTTTCTATACCGCGCTCTTTAGAATCAGTGCGGTTTACATGAAACAATACCTTATACAGTGTGACAGAGCCTGCACTGTATTTACAAAGAACAGGAAATGCAACTTGGACATAACTAGGGTAACTATATACAGGTTGAGAAATCAAGTCATGGTATACAGTAGGACCGTAATTGCTTAGAGATTAAAGCCTAGGGGATTATATACACTGCACTGTATCTACAGGTGATGTAACTTGGACGTAACTAGGGTACAGGATGAGAACCAAAATTGCTTGGATCAGTTTCCCATAATAGTGGGTTATATACACACTCTTATTTACCGGTTAAGCGGTTGAGCCAGTGGGATCTCCCTCAGTTGTCTGCTTCTGTTCAGGTCTTAGACGGCAAGAATGCCATACTTCATTCAGCTTTGATGGGGGCACAGAATGCAATTGCGCCTATCAGACAGTTAATGGGAAATGGTCCTTTCACTATTGGTATACATTGGTTATTCGGACACAAAAGGAGAGGCCCTGCAAAGAGCACAGCGTGCCTGGAGGAAGACTTATATGCAGGTTGTCCTGGAGGCCTGTAAGGCTTTGCAAAGCCGGTTTAGAGAGCTCGTTAGGAAGGTTAAGAAAGATTATCTATCGCGTTTGGCCTCTGTGCCTAGTTCCCACTCTCAGCAACTTTTTCTTCCGCTATCCCAACTGACGAAACCCACCCAGTCTCCTTCATTAACATTTACATTGGATCAATGCATGTTATTTCTGCAATCAAAAATCGTAACTTTATCTAATAGTTTGCAGCTGACTCCCCTGAATGGGCGATCTGTGGTTTCTAGGGGAGGTATTGATTTGGTAGCTGATGTGTCTTCTATCCATGTTTTGGGGGGTTTGTTGGAGTGGTTTTCGCCAGTTTCGGAGTTTGGTTTATCTAGGATTCTTTCAGCTGTGCATGTTGGCAGGCTTCCCTCCCAGACCTTCCCAAGTCAGTTATGGAAGAAAGTTGCAACTTATTTGCTACCACAGATCTTAGCTTTGGTGAATGCTAACCTTACTGAGGGGCTTCTCCCTGATTTGTTGAAAGTGAGTTATATTCATCCTCTTCTGAAGAAGAGTAATTTAGACCCTTTACTGCTTTCTAACTACCAGCCCATCTTGAATCTTAATTTTCTGGCAAAGATTGCGGAAAAGGTGGTTTTCCAGCAGCTACCACAGTGTTTGGAAGACAATGCTTTGTTTTCAACTCAGTCGGGGTTTCACCATGGTTAAAGCACGGAGACAGCGTTGCTGTCTATGCTGGATGAAATCTATGGTCTCTGGGAGAGTGGCCAGGATGTTGGATTTAAGCAATGTATTTGATCTGATTGATCATACTGCAGAGGTGTCGAGAATCAAATTCAGGGGATTCGAGAGGGCTTGGAGGCGCCGGTGGAGGAACTTTCGGTGGCCTCTGCCCTGGATATCTCTCTCTCCCCGAATGGGCGTATCCCTCCGGCCTTACCAGCCTCCGCGGTGTTCTCTTCACCGAGTGAAGCTGCGAGTTATTTATTTATTTAACATTTCTTCTATACCGCGCTATTTTAGATCAGTGCGGTTTACATTCAACATCAACTATACAACGCAGTCACTCTGAGTTGTAATTACAATGAACGGGGAGATCAACTTGGAAATAACTGGGGAAACTATCTACATTGTATTTACACTAGTACCTACTTTCAGGCAGGGTCTATCTACATCTTATTTACATTGGGTGTCTAAATTCTGTTTCAGGGAGTACTGTCGGGAGAGACCGAGCCGATTATCCTTTTTCATGCTGGGTCTGATTAGTTAGGTGCAGTGAGTGATTGTCTGAGGGGCAACATGCATGTTTATTAAGGCTGGGTTCGGGGTAGTATGTGGTGAACAGGTGATGCTTTAATGCCTTCCTGAAGTGGGTTAGGTTGGTGATGATTCTAATATAAGTGGGGAGGGCATTCCGTGCTCTAGGTGCGTAAATCGTAAAGGCCCTGTTCTCCTGGCTCTGGAGCGGGACTTGACGGCAGAACTCGTTGGAGCTCAGCTTGGGAGATCCCAGGCTGATGTAGTTGATGAGACGCAGGTGTCAGCACGAGGGATTACTGCTCAAGGAGTATGCTGTGCTGGTGAGGTGATGAAGGCTCCAGGTAAAGCTGTAACCCCTACAACTGCTTTCTTGTTAGAGATAATATGTCTGGCCTTTGTGACCCTTGACAGTATTTGGCAAGCGATTACCCAGCTATCTTCTGTAGTTGGTCAGCAGTTGGCTCTTTCGTCGGATAAAGTTTCAGCTCTAGAGGAATTGGTATCAAAGTTGCAGACTGATTCGTTGGAAATGAATACAAACTTAACTGTTGTGGATCAGAAGCTCGTTCAGGTTTCTGAGGTATCTCATTCCTTAGTCAAAGATAACATTGCCCTACGGGTGAATATTGAGACATTGGAGAACATGGCTCGATCCTCCAATATTCGTCTATTAAATTTTCCGCTGATCCCTGGTGTAACTCCTTTAGAGTTGTTTAAGAAATATCTCCAGGATGTGCTGGCGGTTCCCCCTTGATCTAATGCCTCCTGTTGCAAGAGTCTACTATCTTCCATTGGGAAAAAAGGAGGGTAAAACTACTATTGGGACTCTGGAAATGGACTTTTTAAATGTCTCAGATTTGTTGCAAACACTAAGGATGAGGACTTACCTGTTTCCACGTTGTTCGTGTCATTAGCATTATCCTCTGATAGAGAGTGGCTTCTTAAGTTGTATTACAAGAAAAGAGCCAATCTGTTTTATGGAAAAAAAATCGTAATGTTCCAGATGTGGCTAGGGATACACAGAAGCGTGGGAAATCCTTTTTACTATTGAGGCCTGGTCTAATGCAGTTAGGTGCTTCTTTGGTGCTACGTTTCCCATGTAAATGTGTGGTGGTTTATAAGTCACATTAGTATATATTTTTTCAACCTGAGGACCTTTCTTCCTTCATCAGTACCCATCTTTCTATTTCTTTCCCCCCTTGAGACGGTTTGTGCTCCCATTTATGTCTATAGGATTTTCGGCCTCCCGTTCCGCCTGAAATTTCCTAATTGTAATTTTCTTTAAGAAAGCCAAGGAGTAGTTCCCCTCCTTTGGCTTTAGTTTAAGTACCACTTCTCACTTTGGTGGACTAATGATATCTCTTGCTATTGCTGTTTCTTGATTTTTGTTTTTCTCCTTTGAAACCTTGGTGCAAGTTGTATCTTTCTGTACAAGCTTTGCTTGATTTATTGTGGAAAAATGCATAAATAAATAATAATAAAAATATATATATACTGCAGAGGTGCAAGAAATTGAGGTGGTAGATGTAGCACTCAAATGGTTTAGAGATTATTTTACCTCCAGAATTTTTATTGCCTCTGTAAATGATGGTCGCTTTTGGATCTTGACTCCCCTGGTCTCCTTGTGTTTCCCTTGTGTTGTCTGTCTTGACTAGATTGTAAGCTCTGATGAGCAGGGACTGTCTCTTACATGTCTGTGCAGTGCTGTGTACGTCTCATAGCGCTATACAAATACTCAGTAGTAGTAGTAGTAGAAGACCTATCCAATTAAGCTGGGGGTCCCTCAGGGCTCTATTTTGGCCCCATTACTTTTTAATGTTTTTCTTGCACCACTAGACGGTTCTTCAGGAAATCGGATTTCGGCTGTTCTTCTTTGCGGATGACATACAGGTTTTGGTGATACATCCAGATGGGATAAGTCCTTTTAAGTTTTTTTTGGTAAGGCCTTTGAAGCAGCTGGGACATGGTTGTCCTCCCATGGGTTGCTTTTAAATGCATTTAAATCAGAGGCAATGTGATTATCTAGGAATAAGGCCCCTGCGGCCTTTTCACCAGTTGTGGCCGGCGTCTCCTTACCTACTAGGGATTGTATCCGCTCTCTCGGAGTGTTACTGGATTCACGTTTATCTTTTCAGGATCCTCTCACTGATTATTAAGAGAGGTTTTGCTTCTTTGAGATTAGTTTGTTCTCTTTGTCATTGTCTTGATCTGGCTGATATTATAATTCTGATTTAGGCTTTGATTTTCACTAAGCTGGATTATTATAATTCACTTTGATTGGGGTTCCAACTTATGGTATTAAGAGGATACAGTTGATCCAAAATACTGCAGTGCGGATTCTGTACAGAGTGAGTCGGTCAACTCCCATTTCCCTGTGTTATGAGAGTCTGAGTGGTCCCCAGTAGCTTCCAGGGTTAAGTATAAGATTCTGTTACTAGTGTATAAGGTTCTTGATACACATACTCCCTTGTATTTAACTTTGGCAGTGATTCCTTATTCCCAATGGCATTCATTGCGTTCATCTCAGGCTTAGTTGTTGGCTATTTCGCTGCCTTCACGTTTTAAGCTTGACAGAACTCGTCAGACTGCCTTTAGTGTGATGACGCCCACGCTGTGGAATGGTTTGCCTCTGGAGCTACGGGCTGAAACCTCATTGAAAAAAACTGAAGTTGGGGCTGAAGCAATGGCTGTTGCTTCATGCATTTGTCAATCAGTGCTGATTATTTCCAGGGAGCTGGACGTCTTTTCCTTTGTGTGTTACTGACTTTTGTTTTCAATTGTCTTTGGTTATAGACTGTTGTGTGATTCATCCCCTTCCTATTGTGTTTGTGTTGTGGTTTTTGTTTTGGCTTTGGCTATCTCTGTATAAATTCTGTTCTGATTTGTCAACTGCCTTGATGGTCTTTGGCCCAAATGGTGGTACATTGTTTCCTAAATAAATAACACAGATATTCAGCCACCGGCATTGAAGATCCAGGTCAGCCGTGGAAGCTGGAAGCTAACTGGGCAGCGGCGATATTGAGCTGCTGCCTGGTTAACTCCCACGGGTAAAGATAGGCGCGGCAAAAGCTGGCCTGTCTTTACCCATGGGTTGCTGACTGGGCAGCGGCACAATATTGCCACTGCCAGTTAGCGATGGGTACTGCTCGGAATAGCTCGGTGCTAAGTGGTCAGCGTCAGGCCGTATAGCGGCGCTACCAGGTGGTCATGCAGTGGCACTAACTGTGTTCATACCGCTGAATATCCCACTTAGAGGCATTTACACAGTCTACAGGTCTGTAAACCATGTAAATGCCTTGGAATATCGGGCCCTTGGTCTTTTCTGGGAAGGGTGTTTGAGGTTTTATCCTCCAGAAACGCAGCTTTTTTTGTGCGTTTCTGGAGTACCTGGCCTATGGCTCTTGCATTCTTTTGACAAAACTGCTGCTCAGCTCACAAACTCAGAACTGCCCCTAGCTACAAAAGTGGCGCCATTTTATTTAATTTCCCAAAGTTACTGAGTATCTTGCACATTGACACTTCCAGGCGAGCCTCCTATCACCTGTGGGTGACTAGGTAGAGATAAAAGGTACGCTGTTAAATTAGCCCCACTGCAATGGAATTCTCTTAAAAGCTCTCTTCTTCTGAGAGTCATTTGCTTTAGTCGTTCTCATGATAACGGTGGGAAACATACATTCCTGTCTAGCTAATTACTTTATCAGTGGGGTTTTTAAGCAGTTTTAATCATGTTCCAGTGTGCCCAACAACAAATCAGCCTTAAAAAGGATACAAAAAAGACACATTTAGGAATAGCTCGAGGACTTTGGCTCATTCTTGGCCATGTGATTACAGCTGAGATGTTTGAAGGTGCAGTATATTAGGCACGATAATAAAGATAAAGATAAGGAATTGGTAGGGGACATCTGGAGATACTGGTCTGCAATGTTGGCATATAAACTGTTTAGTTTCGACAGTACTGTTTTCATTAACAGCACGCCCTGCATAACCGTGGTTTAATTATATTTCAAAAACAACCTCGGTGATATTTTAATAAAACAGAATCCCTAATGGACCCCCCAATCCAAAGGGATCCTGTCAGAACTAGTCAGAAGGGAAGCTGAAAATCAGAAACTTTGGTTCACAGTGGTGAAGATACAACAAACTTGTGCAAGTCAAAGCAACAGAAGGGGCCTAATGAAGCCTGCCGCACTTTAGAAATCTGTGTCGGGCCTATAGTTGTGGTGTGGGCCTAAAATATTCAAAGAAGAGCCAAAAGGCAAAGCAGAACTATGCAGATCAATAAATGTAACGGCGGTGACAAGATGAACTTAAGAGTGTCTCTGTTTTGGAAATTTAAAAATTATATATCACTTTTCAATCTGGATCTCAAAGTTCTTTTTAAATTTTAGCTTCAGAAACATGTCAGGTAACCAGCTGTTGGGATGGCTGGATTCAAAAACCGTTCTGGCAGCTGGACCACATGAAAGTTCCCAAAAAAGAAAAGGAGAGAAGGAAGAATTTGATCCTCATTCGCATATAGCCGGGTATTTGGAGGCCTAGGAAACTAATTATCATCTAACCAGAAGGGATTTGGGATTTAGCGAAAGCCTTTTCCAAGAGAAGCTCAGTCGGTAGGTATTTCCCTCTTCCTAGAGGGCGTACAATCAAAGAGATACTTTTCATGATCCACATTATGCTTTAGCACCAAATGCACATCTAGTCCCAAGCCTCAGAGGTAACTGTTGGGACCATGGCCACCATGTTCCCAACTGTTAACACACAAATGAGAATTGCAACACATGAGTGCCCTTAACTCTACTTCCTGAGAGGGCCTTAGATGAGCCTACACTAATGATAACATCAGCAGCGAGTGCACAATATGCCCCCTCGCCATGCCCATCCTCTGCCCCCTACTTCACCCTAATGCTTAAAGCAGCGTGTGTTAACTGTCCTGCCTCCTCGACACAAAGAGGTTACCTCTCCCCCCCCCCCCCCATTTTGAGCTGGTGAGATCATTTTGGTTCTTGGTTCATTAATGGTTCTGGTTGATTGTTAAATATGAATTTGTTATAAGTTGTTAATTACAGCTGTGGCCATTTCTTCCCACATACACAGTGGATCTGGCTATTGATTATAGACACAAGGAAAAAGGGGGAGGGGTATGCGCAAAGAGAAATGGGGGGAAGAGAAAGATAAGAAAGAGGGTCGGGGGTGAGGAGGGAGATGAGACCTGGGGTGGTCACCCCAGAAGCACATGCCCATATTAAGGCTAGTTACATTTTTCTGATTATACTATTAATCACAAAACACTGTCCTGAAATAATAGTAGATAACGTTATGAAAAGAGCTGTAACTGATGGAAGGAAATACTGTACCCAGTTACTGACTTTGCAGTGCTGATAATTCTTATGAAATTATGTCAAAATTATTTCTGGATTAATATAGTGACCTGCTGTCAAAACAAAAAACACCTATACATCACCAACATTAGAGATATTGGATCATTTTTGAGCTTTTTCCTCAGTTTTCAGCCATTTTTTGGCTTGTTTCACTCGGTTTAATAAAAAACGTTTTAACATGTTAGAATGTCTTAACATGTATTATCATAATAACACACATTAAGATGGTAGAACTTTATGGCCTCCCTGCAAAGTCATCCATGCCTTGTGCGTGATCACAGACCACCGGGGCTACATTTTGTTCTGTTATCTAACAGATCAGTTTTCAAGCACTGACTTCCACGATGGAGAAATATTCAAACATAATCTGGATGTAACTGCTTTGCTGAGATGGGAGGTTTAAATTAAAAAATAGATACCAATGGATCTCAGCATCCACGATGTAATTACCCTTAGGCTTTCCTCAGACTGAATATCTCCTTTTCACACTCACTGCTATATTCTACCACTCCCAAGGGCCATACCAGACCAGCACTGTGGTACATCAGAAAAGTACAGTATCCCCTTGTGTACAGCTTGCTTTTGAGCATCACTCAGGTTGTGGTGATTGATGATTTGACAGGCGGAGAGGGAAAACTACTTAGACTACCCACTGACCCTGTTGGGCCACAATATCTACGAATGAGAGGACGTGAGACTTAGGATGTGACAAGTACCGTGCAACAGAAGAGCCGCCAGCGATCCTATCACTTGATTACAGAGTTTCCAGTCTCTAATCTTAAGCATGTCCAAGTTGCCATGTCTCCTTTAACGTGTTAGGCAACGTCCCAGGCAATATCCAGAAAAGTCTGTAATGCAGACGGGCCGTCGACGAGAATATAGGAAGAGTTTACTTTTTCTCTCCTCTTGCCTACCAAAGATTACAAGGCTAGTAGAAACTGCAGATGAGCTGCGTATGGATGTGTCCACGGTCTGGTCAGATCTGGATTTCTTTGACACACGATCCCTGGCTTTGCTGGAAGCATGGTCAGTTTTTTTCTCAGCATGAAGACCGACTGGAGGAAAAAAAGCACAAAGGGAGAGATCCAGTTAGAGAACGTCCAGTATTTTTGATGTCTCTGGTTAATCCTAGTGCTAGAGTGCACAGGGAGGCGGAAGGGTACATTCTCTCTCACTCTGGGAATGACAGTGATTGAAAAGGGCCTTTTACAGGGCTGAGAAGTGAGCAGTGAAACCAGCATTCTGATAGAGACATGGTGCATTTACCCCATGAAAAATATCCTCTGTGTCAAGAGGTCACAGTAAATGTGACTAGTGCATTTAGCAGCTATTTATTTCACCATTTTGCTCCCTGCCAGGCTCCGAATGATGTGAGACCATAAAAAAGGTTTTAGTCCCCATCAGAAGTAAGATAAAGTCTCAAGATTTTACAGCTTAAATATAAGAGTAGAGACGAGTGTTTGTCCGCCAGGCGCATTATTTAGGTATTTGTAGTTTTATTCTAATATGCAGGGCTTGAAATTTGGACTGCTGAGATTTGTAGAATGGGAATTATTGTCATAAGAAGCATATAGCTTTGCAGGTGTAGCTTTTATAAGCATAAAATTAGAGCGAAGACATACAGGGGCATGTTGACTAAGCCCTGCGCTGGGGCTTGTAGTTAACTGCAGAGGGGGGGGGGAGCATGTATATCCGTCCCCCTGCAGTTAGGGCAGACAAGCCGTGCTTTAACATGGCAAATGGGCCAGCCACTGGTGCGACTAAGCCATTCAATGAGGTGACGTTAGCTGACCCTGTGCCAGCCTAGACGATTAATTAATGTTGGTCTCACTAAAGAGAAGGACAGCGTCTTCTTCCAGCAGGATCTGTGAGCATAGTGTCTTGCTGCTGAATCATCAATGCCAGGTGGATGTACACATGGTAGAGCATGACCAGCCTCTGATTTGAGCATGGTAGAGCATGACCAGCCACCGAAAGAATGCTGTGAGGACGGTTTGATTTGGTGCCTGTAAGTACTCTGATAGCTGTCCCAGAGGGCCATGATGTTTCCCTTCTGTTCCGTAGGAGCCTTGCTGGATACAAGTGATCTGCATTCATATTGATGCTCTTTCATTTTGCAAATTTCTTTAAGGCGATTGGTCACTCTTTTGTTAATTTTTTTTTTTTTTTTTTTTTAAGTGTCATCAAGTCAGTGGTGATTTCTTGCAACCCAGCAGCCCTGGGATTTTCTTGGCAAGGTATAAGCTGGTTGCCGGGTCCTTTTTCCCTAAGGCAAGGGAGAGTAAAGCGACTTGCCCAAGGTCACAAGGAGTGCCCATAGGAATCAAATCCCAATTTTCTGGGTGCTAGACTGTTGCTTTAACCACTAGGCTGTTCCTCCACTCATTAAAATATAAAGGACTAAAAATAACTTTTCTGCCTGGGAGATAAACACGATATTTGAGAGATTTTTGGTCAATGAATGTGACTTTGAGGTCACCCACTGATATCTCCTGGAAGTATTTTCAAATAAAATTATAGAAAGTCTAATGTTTTTCATATATCCTGCTTTTTTGTCTTTGTAGGACATTTTGTTTGGGAATTGCGAAGTCAATCTTTTAGTATTTCTCATGGTCTTGTAGTAAAAGAGACAAGCATGCCTTCACAACATAATGGATTGCTCTTTGAATGCCCGCTCACTTCGGGACCGATCTGTTGAATATTACTGTGGGCGTCTTACACACTAGCTGTGTTTCGGTCAAGAATGATTGTGGAATTTCTTGCTGACCATAAAAAGAGATTATTGGATGTGCTGCTTTCAGTTGCTGTTAAACGTGTATTTTAAGTTGTTGGAAGAATAAGTAGATGTTAAATGTGCATCTTTAGTGGCGGACTGTACTCATTTGTCAGAAGTTTGAGATGGCGGCGGATAAATGAGGCATGGGGTTAGCATGCTGTCACCTCTGGCCTCCTATAGGATGGTATCTTGCTTGCGCTTGCTACTGAGAGGATTCATGTGAAGGCGAATGTGCTTAGCTTCAGTGGTTATTAGGCACTAGTGTATTTTTTGTCTTAGTTGTGTTTTGGGGCTACGTATTACAAGTTTGTTATAATTTTTCTTCTGGCATTGTGGATTTTTTTTCTATTTATGGTCATTTTCTTGAACAGTGCTAAAGCAACATGGACAGAGAAAAAGGATGGTTTTAGGGGAAGCCACTGTTTGTCTCTGTGAGTAAGCAACATGGAATCTATCTACTGTATCTATTTTTTGGGATCTTGCTGAGTACTTGTGATCTAGATTGGCAGTCGTTGGAAGTGGGATACTGAGGTCCGATGCAATATGGCAGCTGCTATGTTCTTACGAGTCTCTTTTAATAGATCAGTATAATTTGATCTGCTTCCAGATCCACGTCCAAATGATTCCCTGAATAAAAAGGTTGAATTTTCTTTTGAAATTTTAAGATGTTATTTTCTAGCCTTATTTCAAGCAGTCATAAATTCTGTAGCTGAAGCCCAGCAATGAAGCCAACTCAGCCAGGGGTGTTTGTTTTATAGTCAGTCGTAACGATGACACTACCAGCAAGCCTTAAGGTTGAAAGCATGAAGGAGTAGCCTAATGTTTAGAGCAGTAGACTGAGAACCTGATAAGCCCAGTTTGAGTCCCATTGCCACTTTTTGTGATCTTGGGCAAGTCACTTAACCCTCCATTGCCTCTGGTACCAACTTAGTGGCCAATCTCATCTTTTAGCTCCATGTATTGTTGCATCTCCCTTGGCCCATCCACCACTTTGTGTGATCAGCTATGTCCATTTTGGTCCCCTGCTGCCCATTCTACTAAGCTGGGTACCTCACCATCCCTTGACTCGCATTATGTGACCAAGGTCATCCCTCAGCCCAGGCATCCCCTGGAATCCCTTCCTTGTTAATCAGCCCAGATGCTCCATTTGTGTGCCTGGGCCTCATTATGTCTTCCATTTTCCCTTGTCTTGCTGGTGAGGTCCCCACCACCACCAAAAGGGGGGCAAACCATGGTCTTTTAAAGGTAAAAAGGGGACTGTTGTAGTTGTTGATATGGAAGGACAGACTAGATAGGCCATATGGTCTTTTTCTGTCGTCATATTTTTATGTTTCTATGTTGTACCCAACTATCCCCACCTCACAACTGAGATGATTGAAAAATAAGGGCAAGATGAGTTGAATGCCATGTTATGAAACAACATATTTTTATTATTCTGACACTGATGCTTTTTTTCCTCCTTTAGGCATGGATTTAATGCCAAAAAAGGGCAGTCACCATTGCTAGTTACTATATACAGTCACAGTAATGGTATTCACAATGGTGCATATTAGATATTACAGCAATTTCCCACAATGCCGTTGTAAGTGACAACTAAAGTGACATCTATCCCTAGACTTGTACCAGTGAACAGAGATCTCCAACTGTATCTTTCATACCAAGCCTATATTTCTTAATAGTTTAGGAAGAAAAAAATTGTTGCATTTTTAGTAACATAGTAACATAGTAAATGACGGCAGATAAAGACCAGCGTGGTCCATCTAGTCTGCCCAGCACGATGGCAAGAGTAGGTGCACCTGCCGCTCCGTGCAGGCCACCCCTCCCCACGTCCCTGTTTAGGGGTGAACCCACCACTCCATGCAGGACACCCCTATTTGTTGAGAAATTAGATGGTTCAGTTTATTTTGATTTTATCCTTTTGCTGTAAAGGGATCCACTGTGTCTGTCCCATGCCATTTTGACATGTGAAAGAGGGGAGGGGGCTGAGGGACATGAGTCTCCATACCCTGCTGACCACAAAAGTGACCTCTCTTGCAGTTCCCCATTACTACCACCAAATGTACTATGTTCCTGTGCTCAGAGATGCCAAGGACGAACCGTCCCAAAGAATGAGATTTATTGCCCCAGAGAGTGCGATGGACCAAAGACCAAAGAATGAGGTTTTCTCAGATGGTGCACCCACGGTATAAATTAGAAAGACTTAAATGTAGTTTTGCTTTGCAAATGAACAAGCAGCATAACCGTGATATTTGTTTTTCTTTGGAGTCTCTAAAAGGACACAGACAGAGTGGAGGCAACATGGATAAATTCTCTGGGCTGCAAATTGCTCTCCACTCAGTGTGCGCAGAAGTTTCACAGCACCTGTTCTTGTAGGATGTTGCAGGAGAAGGCAGGTGCACAGGAAGGTGAGCGAGATTTCTGTTTTTTCTTCTGTTAGGCTTGTCTCACGTGAGAGCAGTGATCAGGATCATTGGATTGGCCCTGCGGCTCTAATCCTTGAGAGAAGAGGCTCAAAGAGCGTGAAAGTGAGAGAGCCTTCAAAGGAGTGTGACACACCCCTAGTGAGCAAGACTTGGCATCTCTATGTGCCATGGAGGATCTGAAACAAGGATTTTCCAAGAAGCGGCTACTCGCTGTATAAAATGAGAAATAAGCACTAATTACCAGCCAGGACTCTTAACACTGCTGGTCTCTTCGGAGGTGGCAGGAAAGCAACTGGGAATCAGACGTGTCTGGCATGGTGCAAGATATTTGGCTGTCTACTGGAGACACTGGATCCGTTTTGCAGTCCAAAGAAGGTAGTGTTTTCAGGGAAAGTGTAAATTTACAAGCACACCGAGAATTCAAGGGCCTTTACTTAAAGAGCAGCTAAAAGCAGTACTTTATCCCCTTCTACTGTTTTATATTTATTTTTCCAATGGTGAAAAGAGGAAAAAAAAAAGCAGAAATGGTCCTATATGTTTGCCCTGGAACTCGAAATGAAAGAGAATGTGGATTTGCTTGGGAGCAGTTGCCTAGGTTTAACTGCATATGTGTGTCTGAGTGTCTGCAGACTTGGGAGTAAGCAACATGCTGGCAGAAGACCAGAGACTTTTCTCCATCTAGACAAGGGAAGACACAGATGGAGTCCTGTCCTCATTTACCCCCTTCTACCCCCACCCTCTAACAATTTTCAACTCTTTCTAGTGAGTTCTAAAGATACCCCGAAACATCAAAATTCATGAGTCAATTCAAACTGGATATCAGAAAAAAAAAACCATTTCAAAACTGATTCAAAATCATGGTTTTAACGAAATGTTAGTTTGGCAGGCCGCCACAAGTTACAGTGCAGTAGAATGTATTAGACAAAATTAAAAATGAATCTCAAGGCAACTGCGTACTCTGGCAAACTCATATATGGCCCCTCTGGGCATCATTCTTACACTGATACACCAAGGGGCCCACAGGGACTCCAGCAAAATGGCTACCACTGGAATTTTGCAATACTGAACTCTGAGAAAATAAGCAAACAACACGACATCGGGCCATCAAATGAAGTGAGCAAACACATCTTTCCTGGCACGACACAAAACGAAGTCCTTAGAGACATTCTTTCAAAACGCAGCAGCAGTAAGTCTCTCTTAGCTCTGTTGGGGGATGTGATGGTCCTAGAAAGGGCTCGTTCTTCCACAGAATCTTTCCCTACCACTCTGGTAAAGGTTAATTGATGCTATAATGAATCTATCATGCCTGAAGTGTGCTATAGCGAGTCAAATTCTCTGTTTGTGTTAATGCCACATACGGCTTCACATAAAAGCCTACAGTGGAAGAGAACAAGAGGTAGAGTTTTGGCCATGTGATGATGAGATCTCACTGCAATGAATGGATGAGCGAGCATTGTGTATTTAGGCAACAAAACCCCATCGGTGTAATTTGCCTTCTTACTTTGGGTGGGGGGTTGGGGAAAGGGTAAAGAAGTCATCCTGGCAGTGGGGCAGGAGAACCAATTCGCTATTTGCAAACCATGTCTCCCCCCCCCCCCCCCCGCAAACTATGTCTATGCAAAATCCCCATCAGTCATGGAGACCCCATTACCTCTAATTCAGCCCTTATACATTGAGCTGCCCTTTACATTTGAGGCTGATTCACTAAAGTGTGATAAGGTTTAGGGGCCTGTTTACTAAACTGTGTTAAGGTTTTGTACAGAATGCGCATTAAGGGCAAAGATTAAGTTACATAAAGGCAGAATCTCTATAGGGCCAACGCAGAGATCCTTAGTGTGACATGTTACTGACACTTTTCTCGTACTAGTCTTGCTCTCCGATGCAGAAAGCAAGCTAGTGCCAGAAAAACGACCGCGCCAAAGTGCAGCACAGTGGGCATACAAATCACATGCAAAGTGCTGCATATTTAATTGCGCTCATTAGAGAAACTGCACTGAAACATCACAGTTTCTTACACTATTTTTAACACTGGATCTTCACCCCAGTTCAGGCAGGCGTAAAGATCTACTTGGGAGCAAAAAGATCAACTGAGGTGAAGTCTAACACTTCCCCTCAGACAATCCAGGCAAAATCGGTGGTGGCCTAGTGAACCTCAATTCTCCCAACCCCCACAACAAAGAAGGACCTGGTGGCCCAGTGGCCCCAACTCCCCACCCCTTGACTGGTGGCCACCAGCGATTTTACTTCTGTCAGTGTCTGGGGGGGGGGGGGCACCAGCTACATGACATTGTGATAATGGCATTGGGGACTTTCCTGATGCCTGGATCTTTTGACATGAAGTGTCACACTTCACCTCAGATGACCCTGTATCTCCGGAACAGCATGCAAACAGTCTTCCCTCGATCCCTCTGTATTATCCCACTGGTGCCCGGTGTCTAATCTCCCTTTCCTTGCAAAAATGCTGGAGCGTCTAGTCTTTCTACAACTTTCTTCCCATGTTGAGGCCACCAACGTTCTTCATCCCCGTCAGGCTGGTTTTAGACCAGGACATAGCACGGAAACTATTCTCCTCGCCCTTCTAAATGAGATTCACATAGCCCATGAACGTGGTGACATTACCCTTTTGGTTTCACTGGATTTATCAGCTGCGTTTGATCTGATTGATCACCGGACCCTCCTGTCACGTCTTTCTGACATTGGTTTACGGGGTGTGGTGTTATGTTGGTTCCGTTCCTTTCTCACTGCTCGTTCTTATGTTGTCCATGCCAATCATCAATCCTCGCCATCTATTCCGCTGTTATGCGGAGTCCCCCAGGAATCAGTTTTATCCCCTCTGCTCTTCAATATTTTTCTTGCCCCACTTCCCCTTTTGGCCCAACAATTTCCCGTTTCCACCTACATTTACGCCGACGATATTGTCTTTCTCTTTCACACTTCTCCAGCCATGATTGATATCACTCCCCTCAATGACTGCCTTTCTCATATTGCCACTTGGCTCTCATCTAATTTCCTACATTTGAATCCTTCCAAATCCTCAGCCATGTGGGTGTCTCTGAGCTCTCCCTGTCCGGTCATTGCGCCTCAAATAAATTCCGTTCCTATTCCTCTCACTTCTTCTCTCCGGTACTTAGGGGTAATTCTAGATTCGTCACTGTCTTTTCGCGAACACGTGTCTAACTTATCCCGTCGTTCCTTTTTTACATTACGCCAAATACGCTCAGTCCGCTCAATTCTGTCCCCCGATTCCCTTACCACTTTGGTACTAGCGTTAGTGATGTCCAGACTGGATTACTGCAACATGGTCTATGCTAATCTCCCCGCCTACCAACTTAAACGCCTTCAACGTCTGCAGAATACAGCCGCCCGTCTTGTCACTTTTGCCCGGAAATCAGATCATGTAACTCCTCTTCTGTTTCGCCTCCACTGGCTTCCGCTGCACTTTCGGTTTAAATACAAGGTTCTTATATTATTACATAGAGTCATCCACACTTCCAACCCGCAGTACCTAGCAAATCTAGTCTCTCTTCACACTCCGTACCGTCAGCTCCGGGCATTGCATGCTAATCGCTTGTTTCTTCCCCCGCCTTCACGAGCTCACCTTGAACAGACACGCCATGCCGCTTTCTTTTTCTTGGGTCCCTCACTTTGGAATTCTCTACCTTCCTCTCTCCGTTTAGAATCTTCCTACCAACACTTCAAAAGCCTACTAAAAACTCATTTGTTTCAGCAGGCATATGATCTCCCCTCCCAGTAGTCCTGTCTAATTGTTTTGTTTGTCTTTGCTTACTTATGGTTTGTTTGGTTTGTCGATTGTTTGTTTTGTGACCTCTTTGGTCCATCTTTTCTCTATTTTAATGGATTTCTTTTCTTGTCGATGCTTTTATTTATATTATTTTATTGTAAACCGCTCTCACGTTTCGACAAGGGCGGTATATTAAATGTAAATAAAGATAAAGATGCCAACCTTGTTCCGTCTCCTGTGCGTATGTGTTTGGCGTGCTCTCTCGGTTTAACGCTGACTTTTTGTGCAGTGGTTAATTTCCATATTGCATCGCAGCGCAAAACGTCAGCATTAAACTCACACTATAAAACCTAGTAGCCTAGTGGACAGAGCACTCGCTTGGTAACCAAGAGACCAGGATTTGAGTCCCACTAGCACTCCCTGTCACCATGGGCAAGTCACTTAACCCTCCATTGCCTTGGAAGAAAGACCTGGCCATCTACCTCCAGTCACACTGCCAAGAAAACACAGGCACTTCTGGGTTGCCAGAAGTCAGCACTGACTCAAAGGCACACATTGCAATTTTTTGTGGGAAATCCTGTGCTAGATCTTTAAGCACTGGGCTCTAGCTCAGGGTTTCTGCATTGGCCTGTATGTTTGCGTTTTGGGTTTTTTTTGGCATTTGGCAGAAGACAGCTGAGATGCAGAAATATTTGAAGGAACAAGTTAACTGTTCCAAACTGTCTACATGATTTTCAATTAGCACACGTTAAAGGACCATGTTAGCTATTAACAGCATTCCCTGCCCTCTTATCCACATTAACATAAAATTTCTCGCTAGATTTTTAACGTATGATTTAACTCACACTGTCTTGCCTTTGTGTTAGCCATTTTTTTAACCTTTGTTAAAACTCACATTAAACATCTAAAAAAAAATTAATAAATAGACCCCTTAATGAGGAAAGTGGGGGTTAAAGCCCCCAATGAAGAAAGTGAGATGTACAATAAATGTTGCATTTTCTCCACATTAAGAGGAGAATTTATAAACTGCTGCAATAGTGCATGTTTTTCTGTACGTCACTATAGTACATGTGCACTTTATAAAATAAGGGCGTAAATGGTCAAAAATGCACAGTAAATCTAGGCACAAGTAGTTATGCAGGTCCTATGTCTGCTGCCTAGTGTCTCTGGCTGGATTTTTCAAGAATGTGCAGAAATTGAAGCCTTTGATCATTTATGTGTGTAAATTTGCGCTCCCCCCGCATGCCCAACTGCAGTGAACGTAAGTGTGATTGGCGGAGCGTGCGAGCATACAGAATAGTAACTTCCTAAAGGATGCACACAAGCGTCCACTGATGATCGGAAGCCATTGAAAATACATTATTTACATGCGTAAACTTTGTGTAGCTTTCCACGACTCCTTATAAAATTGCTCCTTAAAACATCACTTGCTAATTCAGTCATCTTTGAAATGTCAAGAAATTAGTGGGGACAGGAAGGCCTCCCATCAAATCTGAGTCCCAAAAAACAGAGTTCTTCTGAAGACTTATATTTTGAGTCACGAAAATTCTCTCTGCTGGATCATTTTTGGCGTAACCTTTTAATATCTGGGGAGTATAACATTTCAATTGGGTTAATACTCACGAACACTTATACAGTCAGTAGTGGGTTCTAAAATACTCAGGGGGTCATTCCAGAACACAAATAAGGGGTTTGTACGTGTGATGGGGACTTTATGTACCGAAAATGTCCCAGACTGTATTCTGAAACACTGCTGACATGCACATCCAAGGTGCTAGCACGGGGATCTCAGAACATGCTCAGAACAGGGGCGTGGTCAGCCGCGGAGACATAGAAAGTATATTCAGGAAAGGCCCATGTACATACTAAGTGTTTCCCGGAAATGTCCCCGTTATTTCTGCTGAAACATAGAATAAGGACAGGACTTAGAAAAAAATTCAGCTTTTCTCTGCAATATGGCTGCTATTGAAGAATGGTTGTGACAAGTATGTCATGAACTGGTGTGACTACAGCCTGGAAAAACACAAGATGCATTTTTAAGGTACAGGAAGCCGAGGTGAGGGAATGTTGTAAGGTCTAGACACATTCATAAACACCCTCACAGAAATATTAAGAACAGCAATAGTGTTTATTCAGACTATGCACTAATGTGCTGTTTGTGCTAAAGGAGCCAGTCAAAGACCATAACAACTCCCATGTTCTGAAAAATGGGTTTCTGATGCAAGGATAGCATGGGTGTGAGCAGGGAAAGGATTCCTTTTTGAGTGAGAAACGGAGATCATCTTTATAGTCCTGGTACCCCATGCTATTATGTTATGTCATAGTTGTTATGTATAGGTTAGGGCATCTTTTTGGCAGAATCATATTTTTGTGAAACAAAGTGAGAATGTGCATGTGTGTGTGTGGTTTGAGGGGTGCACGGGAGGATCTGGTGTGCTCATCTGCAATTCAGGGGGGATATGAAAGCCTGGCCAGTACCTGGACCGTATGGATGACCACAGCATCACCAGGTGCCAGTGTGATTGGGCAGTCAAACTCAGAAAGGGTTCATCATAGCTAAATGTCAAAACATATCCCTGTCAATAATAAAAGAACCTTAGAACTAACATTTTGTGGGACTAGTGGTGTTGCTGTTGAGCATGTATTAGTGCTGTTTTCACTGCTGAATGCCCTTATTCTGAGGGGCCTTTATTATTGACAGAGATATGTTTTGCCATTTAGTCACAGGGAACCTAAGCTGATTCCTTCTAGATTATTTTTCATAGGGTAGTCTAATAAGATCAGATATTGTTGGCAGTGTAATAGGGCAGTCATACATCTGCTGATCCTGGCACTGGGAGACACGATTGATGTAGTGCCAACATTCACCAGATTGTCCCATGTGGCCTACATCCCTACCCAGGCCTGGATCAATGAGAGCTGCGCGAGTGGTGATATATCTGGTGTCTGCCTACTCGATGTGATGGCACAGGGAACCCCCCTTCCATGCCCACACAGGCCTTGACCAGTGGAGCAGTGCCACAAAGCAGACTGTGGGAAGGCAGACAGGGTTGCCCCACAGATAGCGGATGTATACAGACTGACATACGCCATGATGGGACAGGAGTAGCTGCTGTGAGAAATGCCAGTACCCAGATAGGCAGGAATCAGATGCCATAGTCAGAAGCCCTACTACAACTACTACTAATACTACAACTGATCATTTGTATAGCGCTACAAGGCGTATGCAGTGCTGAACAGACACACATAAAAGATGGTCTCTGCTCAGCAGAGCTTACAATCTAGTCTAGACAGACAACACAGCAGCTGTGGACAGGATACATCCAGGGGGAATGGTCAGGAAACACAAGGGAGCTTAGGCAGATTAGATCCAGCAGCGGCAACGATGAGGTGAGTGCTCAGTCTGGATTTGAGAGGGGCCAGAGACGAAGCCTGATGTACAGACTCAAGTACCTTGTTCCAGGCATAACGAGCAGCAAAGTGAAAGGAGCAAAGTCTGGATTTGGCAGTAGAAGAGAAGGGCACAGAATGGGCAATCTGACAGAAGAGTGGAATTCACGGGGAGGGGTGTAGGGAGAGATAAGAGGGGAAAGGTAGTGCAGAGCAGCAGAATCAGTGCTCTTATAGGCCAGAGGCACGAAACGGGCATACATTTGTTGCTCAGCAATATTCTGCATCATTTTGAGGCCTGCATTGTTAGTTCAGGGTTTTGTACACTTGTTGAGGGTCCATCCCTAGCAGTTTAAGGCATATTGTAGAGATGACCAGGACAGGAATCACTGGGGCCGGTTCCTAATGCCCCGTGCCACTTGATGCAAGGTATGTCCTGACATACATGTTGACATTTACATACTGCTATACCATATTGGAGTGGAGGAGTGGCCCAATGGTTAGAGCACTGGCTTGGGAACCAAGAGACCAGGATTCAATTCCCACTAGCAGTCCTTGTGGCCTTGGGCAAGTCACTTAACCCTCCATTGCCTTGGAAAAATCCAAGTTATCAATGTCCCTGTTTAATGTACATTACCAAGTTTAAGTTACAACATAAGTCACTTTGACTGAAATGATAAAGCAGCATAAAAGACCTGTTAAATAAGTAAATAAAAGTTTCCCTGCAAGTGTCTGATTAAGTATCAATCAGATTCCTTTATCTTTTTTGAACCCTCACAATTGTTAGACTTCATTAATGCCCGTCATAAAGGGACGATGGATGTGTCTCCACCCTCTTTCTCCGAGAATTAGATTTAGCTGTTTAGCACACCTCTTATTTCTTGTTGGAATTGTTACTTCAAAATGTATTTTATTGAAATATTACCAATAACAAGTACATACTCATAGAACAAAGCCCACACTGAGGCATGTACACATTCAGAACAAGGCTTGAACATATACAGAGCAACACTAGGTACATGCAGAGAAAAGTAAACAAGAAATGCAACAAGCATTCAGCTAACATAGGTTGACAGTTGAGAACATCATGGATGTGTGTAGCAGTATGCAGAAGAAGAAAGAGCAGCTAAGTGCATTGAGAAATAATGGTAAGTAGGCATCCCCCTCCCGCTCCTGCCCACCCTGTCCCGTACGTGCCCCAGTGCCCACCATCCCCCCCTACCTCCTCCCCCCATCTGCCGCTACCCCCCCCTCTGCCCCTACCCCCCCCAACCTCCCCCCCCCCTTCTTCCCACCCCGAATCAAGCCAATACCCAAACCCAAACCAGTCCAAACCCAAAGTAGGCCTCAAACCTCCCTGAGACCCCGATACCCTCAGCACCCCAAGGATTAGATACAAGAGGGGGACACTGGTCCCTTATCTAAAGGCCTGTTCATGGAAACACTATAAACAGCATGGATCACGCTACGGAAATGGAGCTATAGAAGTTATATATTCAGCACCGCGCTGCGTTCTGGCGGGGACAGTGTATTAATAAAGGGCTGCCAGATTCCCAAGAAGCGGTCCCAGCCAGCCCCCCCCACTTGTTTAGCCGTGAGCTTTTCCATATACATCAGGTTCAGCAAAGTTCTCCTCCACATCACATAGGGGGGGGGAGAGTTCTGAAGCCAACATTCCAGCAGCACCTTCTTGACCACCAGAACACCCCGGTCCAGCAACGCCCGGTGAGTCGCCGGGGGTAAAAGCCCGACCTCACCCCAACAATGGAAAAGGCAGAGTTGCCAGTGACCCACTTCCCCCACAGGCAGCCACTGCTCTAGGGAGGACTGCACCAACTTCCAAAGGGATTGTACAGCGGTGCACAGCCAAAATTTGTGAAGCAAGGTGCCCTCAGCCTGTTGACACCAACCGCACGTAGAAGTATCCAGCAGCCCCACCCGATGGGCCCAACTATCACTCGCATATGCCCTCCAAAGAAATTTAAATTGCATCTCCTGTAGGTAAATCCATACTGCCCCCTTAGGAACGCGGTCAAAAGCAAGTTGCAACATGCCTACAGTCAGATCAGACAGCCCATCAGCGACCCATCTACCGGTGAGAATCTGGAGGTATCCCGAGTCAACCCAAGGACAGAGCAGTGTCTTACGCTCTGCCCGGTCCCGAAGCTCCTTCCCCACCCAGCCACCTAGCAGTTTACGCGGGTCCCGAGTAAGTAAGAGATTGGGGATTTGTTTCTTCAGCTGATCAATGTAGTGGCGAAGTTGGAGGTAGCCATAGAAATCCTTCGGGTCCAGATGATAATTATGGCTCAAGGATTGAAAACTCTCCAGGGCGCCCCCTTCGGTCCTACCAAGGTCCCCCAAACACACTATCCCTTTCCGACGCCAAACGTGAAAAATCGAGGAATCCGCACAACCCGGCACAAAATCCGAGTTTCCAACTAAGGGCAATAGCAAAGAACATGACGGATCCCACCCAACACGCCGGCAAATCTCCCGCCATGCCAACCGCAGGGTCCGCAAATAAGTGGGGATCCTTCCGGCCCCCAGGCGATGACCACTGGCCCGATGAAGTATGAACAGACTGTGTAGAGGGGGCGAGAAGGCCTGCAGTTGGTGAATAGGCGCACAACTCTCCTCCACTTCCAATAGGCCCCAAATATGCCTTGCCAAGAAGCAGAGATTATAATGGGATAACGAGGGAAGCTCCAATCCCCCTTCCTCTCGCCGGCGTCGCAGAGCACGAAGGGGTATACGAGGGCGACGGCCTCCCCATAAGAAGCCGGTCAAATACTTATCAAAAAGTTTCCAATCTTTCGCATGTACCCATAGTGGTAGGAGCCGCAGCATATACAGCCATCTAGGGAATTCCACCATCGTAAATAGTGCAATACGTCCACGGAGAGACAACGGAAAGGCCCGCCAACGCTGAAACACACGTTGCGTCTTACCCAACATACCAGGTATATTCGCTTGATATAAGCGCCCCGGATCGGCCGGCAATTGTATGCCCAAATACTTAATAGAGTCCTCAGCCCACGCCAAGGGAAAAGTCCCCTGCCATACTGTCCGCACCTTTCCACCCACATCTAATGCCATAGATTTAGACGTGTTAATCTTCAGGCCTGAAAACCCGCCAAAATCCCGGATTAGATGTAAGACCCTCTGTAGAGAGTGCAGCGGCTCCGTCAGGCAAAGGAGCATATCATCCGCAAAAGCACTGATTTTCATTTCCTCCCCCCCCATCCGAATACCGACCACGTGAGGATCTTGTTGTATGGCTTGCAGAAGGGGTTCTAGCGCCAGAACAAATAATAGAGGCGATAGCGGGCAGCCCTGCCGTGTACCACGTTCTAAAACAAAAGGGACGGAATAAATCCCGTTTACCCCCACCCGCGCCGCCGGGAGATGGTATAGAACCTGAATCCACCGAACAAAGTCTCCCCGAATCCCAAAACGGGGGAGCGCCTCCCAAAGATACTTCCAAGCCACTCTGTCAAACGCCTTCTCAGCATCTAGACTGACGAGGAGCAGGGGGGAGCCCCGTCCAATACAGTGTTCCATACCCAAAAGGAGTTTAGCTATGTTCTTAGTGGCATCTCTTCCCATGACAAAGCCCACCTGTCTATCCCCTATTAAAGATGGAAGTAAAGGGTTTAAGCGCTGAGCGAGCACCGCAGCCAAGATCTTAGCATCGGTATTGATTAAAGAAATAGGACGAAAAGAGGCCGGATCGAGCGGGTCCTTACCCGGCTTCGGGATAAGTGTAATATTAGCACATCGCATGTCCCTAGGAAAACTGCCCTTAGACAGCGCCTCCTCATACATAGCGACCAGACTAGGGACCAGCTTAGGCGAAAGCATCTTATAATATTCCCCACCAAACCCATCCGGGCCCGGGGCCTTATGCGGCTTCCCACGCTTTATGGCCGCTTGAATCTCCGCTCCTGTTAATGGGGCATTAAGGGATGTCAGAGCTTCCTCGGCAAGCTGGGGCAGGGTAACCCTATCCAAAAACACCGCACTCGAGCTCGCCGCAGCGTCCTCTGCGGTATAGAGGCGAGCGTAATACTCACGGAATATATTCGCAATCTGCTGGGGCTGATGACACACCCTTCCCTGCGAGTCGTGTAACACCGGAATGAAACGCGCCCCACCCGGGTCCCGAACCAACCGCGCAAGAAGCTTCCCAGATCTGTTACCGAAGCGATATAACTTGTGTTGGTAGTATTGCAGGGACATTCGCGCCCTCCGTTGAAGTAACTCATTAAGGGCTAGCTGAGCCCTGGCGAACTCCTGTTGCTTAATCGTAGCCCCGCGTCCGTGCAAGGTGGTTAGTTTGGATTGTAGGGCTCGGAGATTGCGCTCCAGGACCACAATGCTGCGGTCAAGGTGACGCTTCCTGCGAGCCGTGTACTCAATAATATAACCTCGCATAACCGCCTTACTGGCCTCCCAGAAGAGTACTGGGGAGCAATCAGGGGTGTCATTGAAAAGCACATACTCCGACCATCGCTGCTCTAAGAAAGAGCGGAAATCGTCATCCTCCCACAGATGGGCCGGAAAACGCCATCCCCCTGTGCCCATCCCTTGGCATTCCCAAGTGATCCAAACCATGCCGTGATCTGAGATGGCTATGGGTTCTATATCGGCTCGCTCTACCTTAGAAGTCACCTTCTCCCCCACCAGTATGTAGTCTATTCGGGACCACGTGAGATGTGCCCTCGATTGGTGTGTGTATCCACGCTCGCCTGGGTGTAAAAGGCGCCACACGTCCACAAGGCCTCCCAATCTACACAAGTAACCAACTCCCTTATTAGTCCACGCCCCCTGAGCACTCGCCACCGATTTGTCGAGGCGGGGGTCACTAGGACAATTAAAGTCTCCCGCCAACACCAAATCACCCTCCCCCGCCTTCTGCACCAGACTCAGCAGACACTTAAAAAAATCATGATCATATACATTTGGGGCATAGACATTGCCTACCCAGAATTCCTTATTATACAGTTTGGCCTGGAGGAAGACATACCGCCCTTGCGGGTCTGATTCAACATGTTTCACCTCAAAGGGGACTCCTTTTTTCACTAAAACCACCACCCCGCTTTTTTGCCCCCAGCAGAGGCCCCATACGCGCCCGCCACCCAATCCCTCACCAACTTCTGATGCTCTAAATCACTCAGATGGGTCTCCTGTAGTAGTGCTAGGTGTGCCCCCTTCCTCTTGAGCGCCTGTAATATTTTAGTGCGTTTAATGGGGGAGTTGATACCACCTACATTCCAGGAAATCAATTTAATCTGCTGATTAAGGCACCCTCGTGTTGTGAGCCTCCACTGCAGACACTCCCAGACAGACCCCCGGAGCCGCCCAGCCTCGGCATCCAGAAGGAGCTGGACCCCAGTCACCTGGGGATCGCAGGGTGCCAAGGTCTCTAGTTATGTGGATACTGGCTATCCCCCCCTTACCTCCCTTACCCCCCCACCCCCTTTCTCCTCTCCCCCCCCCTCATAGACTCTAACCCCTCTACTATCTCCCCCCCTCTCCCCTCTAACCCCCCCACCACCCAACCCCTTAAAAAACACACATCCTTCGTCAGCCAGAGAGCTGACCAGAAGTCACTAGCGGGCACCTCGGGGCTGCCCCGGACACACAGCTAGACCCGTATCCATATACATGGCTGCCCCCCTCATTTACAGTGTCCCGCCCCAAAATAAACAAAACAGATTCAACTACTCCAGCCAACATGGTAGGCGGGAAAACAGATATAGGCAAACGAAGGGAGATTAATACAATTTACAACGTTAGAAGGTATATCATCCCAGTGAAGGAAGACATACCAGCTTTTAGGCAGGATAGACCGGCACACAGCAATAAGGCCACATTAACAGACAGTAACATCAGAACCCCTGCAGGAACCAAACTAGAAGAAAGCAGATAGCAGGTAGATGGTAATGCACTACGTCCCAGGGGGGCTGAGCCATGTCCTCCCAAGGCACCACTAAGCCACATATACACAGTGAAGTGGCCTACAGGAGGCCATAGGTGAGGCCCACAGAGTATATTTGGGCGGACTACTCAATGCCCCGTTGGGACGACAGCTCCCTCACTGGCCCAGTACATGCAGCACAATATGCACATGTTTACCGCCTAATTCGGGCAGCACAGTGTCAATTACGGCTCCATAGCCGCAGCCGAATCCGCCGCTCGTTGTGGAGACTCCGCAGGCAAACGTTCCAAGTACGCGGTAGCCTCCCCCGCAGTGGAGAACACCAGGTTTCGTCCCAGGTGGTGAAGGCGTAAAGTTGCAGGGAAGGCAAGGGTGAAGCGAATCTTCTTCTGGAACAAGATCGAGCAGACAGCCGAGAACTCCCTGCGCTTAGCTGAGACTGTCGTGGAGTAATCCTGAAAAAGGAGTATTTTGGAGTTTTCCAACACAAGGCCCTCATGCTGTCTGTACGCACGTAGCAGCCTGTCCTTATGCGCGAAATTCAGGATGCGCGCGATCACCACTCGGGGCTTTAATCTGTTATCTTGTCGGGGTCCGATTCGGTGGGCCCTCTCCACCCTAAGTTCGCCCACCATGGTAGGCAGTCCCAAGGTCTCCGGGAGCCATTTTTCAATGAGGGGCAGAATTTGCTGATCATTCATAGATTCCGGGACTCCCACCAGCCGAATATTATTGCGGCGGGAGCGATTTTCTAAGTCATCCAACTTAGCCTGGCATGCTGTAAGTTGTGCACGAAGGCCATCATGTAGCCTTTCTTGCCGTCCCTCCTCATCCTCTATGGCGGACACGCGGTGCTCCAGCTCATCTATCCGCTGCCCCTGTGCTGCTATCACCTCCCCCATCTCCTCCAGCTTAGCGAGTATTCGATCTAGTTTGGGGTCAAGCTGCCTAGCCACCTCTTTTGCGAGCTCTTCCGTAGCTGAATCCCCACTCTCCGCTCCGGGGGACGAGGGCTGCACCAACGCCGCGGCGGAGGTTGAGGCCCTTGATTTTGGTGCCTTCTCCTTCTCTCGGCGTACCGGGGGTGGCATACCAACTACCGGAAAACACCGGGCTGCTGCACAATGCTGGAGTAAGCACCCTCTCCACCGGTTATCACCTCTGGGCACTTAAAATGCCGATTTTATATCTTTATCGCCGAGGCAGCCCCGGAGCTAGCGAAAACACGTCCTCACTCGCTCATGTGCCACGTGACTCCCTCTGGAATTGTTAATTGTGTATATTTCCTTTCTTTGGTGTTTCCCCCCCTTTTTTTTTCTTATTG
Source organism: Ichthyophis bannanicus (assembly GCA_033557465.1). NCBI lineage: Eukaryota > Metazoa > Chordata > Amphibia > Gymnophiona > Ichthyophiidae > Ichthyophis > Ichthyophis bannanicus. The sequence goes on along the minus strand of CM066036.1, from coordinate 839,924,731 downwards.
TGGGCTAGAGTGGGTAGGGTTGTTGGGGTTTGTTTGCCTATGTATAATTGAGACTTTGTCTATTATATTGTTTCATGCCCTTCTCAGTTTCCGTTTCAAGATGCATTCTTGAATGTATTGTGAAATTTATAAATAAAAAAATAAAATAAAATAAGTAAATAAAATATTTGCGTTCACTGGGCTTAGCTAGCACGTTTCAGGGCTGAGAGGGACTGGTATATGGTCTAGGTTGCAGCAGCCGTCATTTCTCTTTGGTATTTATGTCTAATGTGCATCAGCAAACTACTGTCTGTGATGAGCAGCTTAGGGGATGCACATTTTTCCCGAGGGGCGTGGTGTCTGCAGCTACATCGCAGGGATGGACAGGAGCTGAAACGTGTAACATTTCAGAATACGGTGGTTGCATCCAAAATGTTTAGCCGCATCTGAGGCACGGGCCGGCTGAATAGCACTTGATGTGCCATGCTGAAGAAGTCTATCTCCCCGATCTGGACCCGCAGCCACATCCAGACCCGTTGATGTGGAAGTAGATTCAAAGGGGGCCGTTTTTGATTTAGACGGGTCCATGGGCCGGACGTGCACATTATGGAATCACGCTCTATGTGTTTCTTTAAAAGATTTCCTGCCAGTGAATGAATATATTTTGTCTAGAAGTCAATATCTGGCCAAAAGTGTACCATTTAAATATAGTAGAGGCTAGAGATGTTTTAGGGAGAGGGTACAAACGTTGTGGATAACAGCGATATTCAGCCACTATCCAAATAATTTTCGCCATTTATGTGAACACATCAATAGCAGTCCTAACTTTAAACAGACAACTTATCTATTGGGGAAACATATTCAACAGTTCAACGTGAACGACAGGTTGACTGCAAATTTGCTTAAAGGTATCCACATAATGTACACCTCTAGAGCACACGTAACTGCGCACGACTATATTGGCAAAGAAACGTGCGTGCCTTATATTATTCTATAATATACAGGTGTGAATTTAGGTCTCATCTAGGCTCCGCCTGTGCTGTCTTGTGCATGCCCCTATGGAAATTACATGTGACAGGACTGACGCACACGCTTACAGAATAGCAACCACCCAAATCACGCGCATAAGACCTTGAGAATAGTGCGTAACTGTCCACGCACGCTATATAGAATCAGCTCCTAAATGTGCACCTTCGTGTTAAAACCTTTTGTGCGTGAAAATCAATTGAACACAGGTTTCTTTATAGGTAGATGCACTCAGGGGCATATATGCAGAAGTGCAATAAATACTTACTATGGGTTGCAACATATGGCAGCTGTTAGCATCAGCCTGTACGGACCGCCGCCAGTTAAATGCTTGCTGTGAGGTAGGGTGAGATCAGACATCCTTCTGATATCTAGTGATTATATGTAAAACTAAATATAGATTAAAAGTCCAAGAAGATGAGAAAAAATCAAAAGCAATATTTAAAAAATAAAATATGCATACAATGATATAAAATATCAACTTATACATAAGGACATATAATTCACCAAATTAAAACATGCACAATATGTTTAAAACATCGATAATCACTAGATTTCATTTATTTATGTTGTCTTGCGGAAACATTACTCAACTTCGTTTCTAGGTTCTGAATGCTCTATGTCCTGATATGTTTTAAACAATTTTAATTTAATCTTAGTTTAATCTATTTGATTTTAATTTATTATATATGTGTTTTGTTTATTTGTAGTTGCCTTTACCCCCTGACGAAGGCTCTGTCGAAACACGGCCGTGTTGGGTTAATGGTATTCCTTATTCCTTAATAAACTTTACTGCTTTCACCTTGCTCTGGACTTGTACGGTGACTTCTGCAAGTGTGTGGTGTGCTTTTGTGTTTGCACTGCTTCTAGAAACACCCACAGACGGATCACATAAAAGTAGCTGTTTTCTTTAAGTGTGATCTCTTCTGCTGCAAACTTCTACAAATGTACAGTAGCCGTTTTCCACATGCAAAACATGCTTTACATGAAGGAAATGCTTTTTACTCCCCTTAGGGGTAATTTTATTTAGGTTTCTCCATGTGTAAAGGCCTTTATAAAATTGTACAGCTGTATATTTATTTTATTTAACATTTCTTATATACTGCCTTACATGATATCAAGGTGGTTTACATTGAACAAACTGAAATTACATTGAACAGGGCATTATAACTTGGAGATAACTATTTTACAGGGAACATGGGCAATAGAGGGTTAAGCGGCTTGTCCAAGACCACAAGGAGCACCTGTGGGACTAGAAACCCCAGTCCTTCCAGCCCAAGGTTGCTGTCCTCTAGTGGGATTTGAGCCCCTAATCTTCTGGCCTGAGGTAACTTGCCCCAACCACTAGGCCACTCCTCCCTCACACAGAGGAATGTGAACTGAAACACGTACATATATTTTATAAAATATGTGCACACAGCGGGTAATTTGATAACAGGTCACCTATGCGTGAAGGTCGCACAGGCAAATTCTACAGAAATAGTGGCTAGACTGAATTTATAGTAACATAGTAAATGACGGAAGATAGAAACCAGCGTGGCCCATGTAGTCTCTCCAGCAAATTTCAGGATTGTAACTCCCACTCTGTGCAGATTACCCCTGCTCGGTGCATTTACTTTGGGTTGTAGCGGCCGTTCCGTGCAGGTTACTTCCGCACTATGCTTTCTACCTTGGGTTGTAATTGCTGCTCCGTGATGCCCACCCCCTTATTCTGCTTTTTTAAAGTGTGAAAGTCATTTAAGGTCTTCTTTGAGGAAGAATGTTCCTCTTCCTATATAAGAATCCTCTGTGCTTACCCCATGCCCTTTTGAATTCCATCACCATTTCCATCCCCACCAGCTCCAGTGGGAGGACATCGCAGGCATCTACCACACTTTCCGTAAAAAAGTATGTCCTAATGTTGCTTTTAAATTTTCCTCCTTTCAGCTTCATTTCATGACCTTGGGAACAGGAACATAAGAACATAAGATATGCCATACTGGGTCAGACCAAGGTCCATCAAGCCCAGTATCCTGTTTCCAACAGTGGCCAATCTAGGTCATATGTACCTAGCAGTTTCCCCAAGGGACACAGGTTCCACAATGCTTGTACTGGGTCAAGCATTGATATCTTCGGTCACTTCTTAATAATGGTTTATGGACCTTTCCTCCAGGAACTTGTCCAAACCTTTTTTAAACCCAGCTACACTAACAGCCTTTACTACATCCTCCGGTAACAAATTCCAGAGTTTGATTACACGTTGAGTGAAAAAATATTTTCTTTTATTAGTCTTAAATAGTTTACCCTGTAGCTTCATTGCATGTCCCCTAGTCTTTCTATATTCTGATAAGGTAAACAATCGATCTACATTTACCCTTTCCACTCCGTTCATTAATTTATAGACTTCTATCATATCTCCCCTCAGCCGTCTCTTTTCCAGGTTAAAGAGTCCTAACCTTTTTAGCCTTTCTTCATAGGAGTATCCTTCCATCCACTTTACCATTTTGGTGGCTCTTCTCTGAACCTTTTCTAAAATCGCTATATCCTTTTTAAGATACGGCGACCAGAATTGCACACAATATTCAAGGTGCGGTCTCACCATGGAACGATATAGAGGCATTATAATATCTTTTTGTTTTATTTTCCATTCCTTTCCTTATCATACCTAGCATTCTATTTGCTCTCTTGGCCGCTGCTGCACACTGGGCCGAGGGTTTTAACATGGTATCCACAATGACACCTAAATCTTTTTCCTGGGTGGTGGCCTAATGTGGAACCTTGCATCGTGTAACCATAGTTTGGGTTGTTCTTCCCTAGGTGCATAACCTTGCACTTGTCCACATTAAATTTCATCTGCCATTTTGATGCCCAGTCTTCCAATTTATCAAGATCCTCTTGCAATTTTCCACAATCCTCTTGGGTTTTAACAACTTTAAATAGTTTTGTGTCATCTGCAAATTTGATAACCTCACTCGTTATTCCACTTTCCAGGTCATTTATGAATATGTCAAAAAGCAGCGGACCCAGCACAGATCCCTGGGGTATACCACTATTCACCTTTCTCCATTGGGAAAATTGGCCATTTAGCCCTACCCTCTGCTTTCTATCTTTTAACCAGTTCCTGATCCACAATAGTACACTGCCTCCTATCCCATGACTCTTTAGTTTTGCCAAAAGTCTCTAATGAGGGACCTTGTCAAAGGCTTTCTGAAAGTCCAGATACACTATATCAACCGACTCACCTTTGACCACCTGTTTATTCACACCTTAAAAAAAACATAACAGATTAGTAAGACAAGATCTTCCTTGTCTAAAGCCATGTTGGCTGTCTCCCATTAGGTCATACAAATATACAAGGCCTAACCGGAGTTTAGCTATGATACAACATACAAAACAAAAACAACTCCACTAATTAACCAATTGTAGCAATTGAATAACTTTGCAGTATAGAAGCTAACAATACCGTAGTGACAGGGGAGCACAGACCTCAGACAAATCCCCAAAAATTCATTGAATACTTCAAAACCGGAAAAACCGGATTTCAGTAATCCACAGGGGAAAAGGTAGCATCAATGGTCTGTAACCAGCCCCCACCATCCATCAAACAGTACTGAAAAGCTTATTTTTACACAATACTGATGGGAAATCATCACTTACACAGTTGATCTCAAATACGTTGTTATCATTTATACTTCTCATTGAACTTTCCCCGACGCCACTGCGATGCGCGGCGTTTTTTGGAGCCGAGGAGCCCAGTGTTGAACACGCAGTCTAGCGCTTGAAAGATTTCTTGTTGCCATTATACAAGCTTTTGATGAAACTCCACCCCTGAAGAAGCAATTGTGAAACGCAAATGCGGTGACGACTGGTGGCGTCGGGGAAAGTTCAATGAGAAGTATAAATGATAACAGGGAAAGTTCAATGAGAAGTATAAATGATAACAACGTATTTGAGATCAACTGCAAGTTAAGTTCCACTTATTTGTTCACATTCTTTGGCACAAGTATATTACTGTGGATTTGGATATTAAACAGATCAGATTTTTTAACCTAAGAGAATGCTAAAGTTTAGGAACTAACTAACTGAACCGTGGTCATTGATGTTGAGCAAGTACAAAAGGGATTTTATCCCATGATATGTACTGATAATTGTCTGAGACCTGGTTCTACTCAAATAGAAATATTTAAAAAAGATAAAAAAAGAAAAAAGAATAATTGAAAAGAGATAATTAAAGAAAATTTTTTGATATGAACAATTGGAAAGTTTTTACATCTTATGGGATAATTTGTCCAAGACGGTAGTTTGGAGGAACGTTTACATTTTTTGCGAGTGATTGCATCCTCTATGAAATAGACCTATAGTAATTGAAGTGTTATACCTTGATATCCAGGCATTCTGAAGAGGACATTGATAGAAGAGAAAGGGAATTCTTCAGAGGAATATTTGGACTTGTCAAAGTATTTAAGCTATAAGGTGCATTGTTCATGCTAATTTGTTCTTCTCAATAACCTTAATTCCAAGTAAACCCTTGGTTCAGAACATAATTTCTGGCCTGGATTCATTTATATGAGAGGGGCAGTGGAGTGAATGTGTCAAGTGCCAAGGACCTCCTGACTTTGCCAGGCCCCAAAAAGAGAACCCCGATACTTTAAAAATCCATCTGCTGCAGAGAAAGACTGGAAAAAAGCTGATAGGATTGGCGTGTTCCTTTATCTGCCGAGCCGTTGGTGAAGTAACTGCATCTACATTATGAATAGATTTAGTATGCTGTGGGGACGCTTCCAACCTTTGTTATTAATATTTTCTATTTACTTTCAAAGTTCTTTTTCTCGTGGAGATTTCTAGCTATTGGTTTTGTACTTCCCTGATGAAGAATCCAGTGAATCTCTGTCTGTGCAGAAGTGCAGGATCAGGGTACCTCTCTCAGGTCTGGATTTAGGCACATAGGCAACTGCTTAGGGCTCTAAATGTGGAAGGCACCAAATAACCGGCTTAAGCAGGAGCCTAATTGGACTTGCTTTAAGGTTGTGTTCTCTGCTATCTGACATTTATTTATTTATTTATTATTTATTTATTTAGACAGTTTTGTATACCGCCTTATCCTTCAATCAAAGCGGTCACAACACATTTGGGGGATACATTTAACACACGGGGATATGAGACACATACACTAATACTTACAGGGAACATGGGCAATGGAGGGTTAAGTGGCTTGCCCAAGACCACAAGGAGCATCTGTGGGACTAGAAACCCCAGTCCTTCCGGCCCAAGGTTGCTGTCCTCTAGTGGGATTTGAACCCCCGACCTTCCGGCCTGAAGTACCTTGCCCCAACCACTAGGCTACTCCTCACTTGCCCCAACCACTAGGCTACACCTCACCTTCCCACGGCACATCGTGGGCAGAGTTCAAATCCAGCCCTGGTCTGTCTCTTATGGTCAACTTAAAAACAACTGCCTTTAATAAGTACAAATTGGATTCACTGACGCCTTCCTAGTGGTCTCTACCCATACAATGTTTTTTTTGGTACACGACGCTTATATTTGACAAGTACATAAACTAATTAAGAAGTACTGTCATCTAATTATGAACCTACCTTTTTCTGCCTTATATATAATTAGTATAGTTTGGGTTTCTGGAATTTTATTATCATCCCTCTATAATTTCGCTGTATTTTTTTGAAATCATTATATTTCTTTCAAATATTATATTTTCCATTTGACTTTGAGGATTCCTTCTGTGGGTATTGTAGGTCAGATATTGTCTGTTCCCCCAGCTCAAGAATCTTGGAATTAAATGAGACACGCACCTCTCTTTTGTAGCTCACATGAAGCCTGTCATTGCAGAGGGCTATAAGTCACAATTCTTGTGACGGCTGAGATTTCCTCTGCCTTGCACTGATTTCAGGCCAGCCTCACAGATGATAGTGCTGAGTGTTCAGGATTACTGCAATGCCTCGCTCTGTAGTACGACTTACGACTAGTTATGAAAGATGTGATCATCTTTACCCCATATTGTAGGCCCTGCACTGGTTGCCCGTGAAGCAGAGAACTGAATTTAAGATTTGTTCTCTTAGGGCCCGATATTCAAAGAACTTGTGCTCCAAACTTTGAGAGTCATGCTTCTAAATTGGCCACTTCAAAAATTTACTAGGGCTGAGTGCCTAAATATTTTCTTAAAATTTCACTAAACTCCTAAATTTGGGAGCATAAAAAGTAGGTGGCAATGGGGGTGGATCTAGGCTAGGGAAAAGAAGTTAGGAGCTTAGCTCTGATTTTCAGCACCAGGCACCTAAATTAGACTCATAATCTAAGCAAATGAAGGAAAGGCTTAAATCGGGCCCGATATTTGAAAGGCATTTACACCGTTTACAGCCCTGCAAACCGTGTAAATGCTGCACAGTGGGACAGTCAATGGCGGTAACACAGTCAGTGCCGCTGAATATCCCTAAGGCTAACCGGCGATATTGCGCTGCTACCCGGTTACCGTCTACGGGCAAAAGACAGGATCTCCAAAAGCTGGCCTATCTTTACCCGTAGAAGCTAACCGGGCAGCGGTGCAATATCGCTGCTACCCGGCTATCCTCTGCGGCTTCTGGGCATGTGCGGCGACCCCAGATATTCAATGCCAGGACCGCATATGACCCCAGCATTGCATATGCAGGCTTAGAGGATGGTGGTGATAGCTAGGCGTTGTACTCACCCCTAGCCATCTTAACTCAATATTGGGCCGATAGACTTAGCTGCTAAATTAGGAAATTTGCAAAACTTCAGCCGCGAGAGAACAGCCGCTGGGCCTGGAGAGAAGTCAGCGCAGCAAGCCACCCAGGGCTTTAAGTTAAGTTTGCCATGCTGGCTCCATCATGTAGGCCCAGTTGGGGTGCATCTCCTCCCAGCCGGATCCCGGGACAGGCTGCACCATCACCCTACCCTTGATGTGCCACTGGTTCAAACAATTGTAGAAGAACCTACTTGATTGCATAAAACACTGTTCTATGCACTCAGGTCCCTTATAAAATGACCCCCTTAGGTAAAAAGAGTATAATCAATGGCACACTGTGATACCAGGATATAAAATACATATTTCTTTATTTATATCTTTGATTTATACCCACCGACAAGAACTGAAACAGATTACAATACAAAAAAGATAAATTCATAACACATTATCAGCACAAACAAGAATCACGCACATAACAATACATCATTAAGAAAAGTTATAAAGTGTTTAACACAGTAATGCAGAAGAGAACATCAGAGAAGCTTAGCACCTCCCAATGAAACAGACTGAAATGCTGAAAGAGATTAGACAATTAAAATGGGAAACTCAATAATAACGGGATATTTCAATTACTCCAATATCAATTGTGTGAAAAGCTCATCAGAGTGTGCTTGGGTGATAAAATATTTAGGTATCATGAATAATTGCTTTACGGAGCTGCTGCTCATCGAACTGATGGGGTAGGCTGCTTCACAGTTAGTTCTCCACGATTACAGAACTTGGTGTAACAAAGAACAATGTAGGAGTCATTTGATAATAGTGATCATAATAGAAATCTGGCAGTCACGGGAAGGAGATTAGAAATATAGAAAATGACAGCAGATAAAGACTATGGGGGTCATTTTGGAAGCCCTATTCGTACTTTGGACATCCAAAAACAGGTACAGAGACATCCAAAGCACACAGATGTCTCCAGAGCTATTTTAGAAGCCAGGTCTATGGATGTCCAAGTCCAAATGGGAGCACGGTGGAAATGTGACTGGGGTGTTCCCAGGAACCTGGACATCCTTGTCTGATCTCAGAAACATCTGGGATGTCCAATGTCATGTCTAAGTTTAGACCTGCTCCAAGTATAACCAGGTATCTGAAAAGTGCTTGTTTTAGCTGAAAAACATCCAGAGGGTGTAGAAGAAAAAGCACACCGTCCCTAGTACTCAACACAATTTCAATGACAGCAGTAGTTGGATTTGAACCTTGGCTGCCTTTTTTCTAGTTCACTACTCTAACCATTAGGATATTCCTAGATACCCAGGTTCTGACATACTATTCTTGGGACATCTATGTAGTCGCCCCTGGAGACATCCATATTGAGCACGTTATTATTTCTTAATTAGTATTTAGTTCACGCCTTTCCAGTGGAAGTTCAAAGTGAGTTGCATTCAGGTACCTAGGAATTTCCCTGTCCCCAGAGGGCTTACAATGTAAGTTTGCACCTGAGGCAATGGAGGGTTCATTGTTTGTGAAATCACGTCTGTACTTGGACGTATCTGCTTTGTTTCAGACGTTCTAGCTTAGACATCCCAGATTGCACTCGGACGTCCTTTCTAAAATTCCTCTCTATATGGCCTATCCAGTAAGCTCTATAACACTTTCCTCGCCATCAAAGATCCTTTGGGCTTGTCCCATTCTTTCTCCTCTCCTCTACCTCCGCTGGGAATCTGCTCTATGCGTTGTCATGATGCGGACACTAATAATTGTTTAGTTTTCTTTGTAAATAATTACACTAATAATTGTTTAGTTTTCTTTGTAAATAATTACCCTGGTTACCCAAGTTTTTGTTCCTGTTCTATGTAAAAATAAAACGGATAATATGTATCTTATCTGATGTTTCATTGTTCTATGTAAACCGCGCTGACTGTAAATAGTGCGGTATATAAAAGTTGTTAAATAAATAAATAAATAAATAAAGTTGGTTTTAAGAAAAGAAATCCTGCTTCAGAAGAACTAGATGTGCAGTTACCTCCTGGCACAGCTAGAGGGAGCAGGAACAGACACACTGATCCTAAAGAACCTAATCTCACTGATGACCTGCAGCTGACAGAGAACCAGGAAGTCAGCAGCCAAGGATCTCTTTATAAACCAGAGCAGAATGCTTCTGAGCAGAAACAGGAACAGAGACGGAAATGGCAGGAGAAGAGGAGATGGCAGCAGTTGCAAAGAGAGCAATGGAGGAATAAGCAGTGGAAACAACAGCAGGAGCTGAGGAAGGAAGAGAAAGAGGAAGAAGGAACTGGAGTTAGAGGTGAAACAGCAGTAAAGCCTGGAAGCTATCAAGGACACAAACCTGATTGCTGTAGAAGGAGCCAAGCTGGAAGCTGGAACAGAAATAGACCTTACAAGGTGGGAAGCCATAAAACCCAAACTAAATCTGTTGTGCAAGGGGAGTTTGGTGGAAGTTATTCCAAGGTAAGAGGCCCTGCCACGCCTAGTTCCTATACTCTACCTGTTTGTGATATAGAGAGAAGAAAGCAAAGAACCAGAGAGGGAGGTTCTGAGAGAGGCTTATCTCTAGAAGATCACTACCCAGTTTTACCTACTCGGAGGGAGAAGCAGTTATACAAACAACTGAAGTTTTTACCCAGGGAGCCAAGGTATGAGACAGTAAAGTTTAACTGTAATGATTGCACTGCTAGAAGCCATCCTAAAAGAAACGTTCCTTTTAAAAGAAGCCAGAGTAAAGACTGGTTCACCAGTTTACCGCCAGCTTTGAGAGCCCCTGCTTATGTGGAGCAAATCTCCCAAGCTGAAGATTGCCATACTGGAATAGGCAGGGATAGTGAAAGCACATTGGATCTGTATGGGGCAGATGATTTAATGGAAGTGGATTTTCCAAGCACTATTCCCTTACCTTTACCTGAAGACATGGAGTGTAATTGGTGCACTGCCTGTGCTCAAAACTGTGCATGTTACAAAGAAGAATAAATGCAATATATTTTGATTGTTTAACCATTCTGAATATTACTTTGAAGAAGCCTGCTTTGAACTGTGAAGTAACAGTTGATTAGCCAATGAACTTTGGTACCTTTTGAAACAAAGGACTATTTCTATTATCAAACTGTCTCTTATTTTTGAACCTTGCTTTTGAACGGGGAATAAAAGCCTTTATTACCCTGCACTCGGACTTTTCATTCATTCATAGCGCTACCTAGTGGCGCACCTTCTTTGTGTCCGCGACACCGTGTGACAGCGTCCTCCACTTTACATATACAGAATAATAAACAAAACTACCACAATAGCAGTTAACTTTAAAAAGAATATGGTAAAAGGAGTAAATTAGAAGGAAACTAAAAGGAACAGTTACTAAAGTGAAATTCTGCATGATGAGCTAGTCAGTGGCAGTATTATGCATTTCAATGAGATAGACCTAGATTTGATTCATAAGTCAGGTCTTCCACACGTTGAGTTGGCCAAGGTTGGGGATACTGGTGATGCAGTACTCACAGTGCTGGGGAAGAGGGTGCATCATATTCCGAACAACTGGCTGGCTATGGGATCCCAGAACAGGTTTTAGATGCCTTCGGTTAGGTCTTTTCAAGTATGGAGAAGAAATAACAGAAACTAATAAAATCATGAGGGATGTGGAACCAGTTAATAGGAACAAATATTTCATTTTTTTCATTATTTATTCCATTCTCCTGAAACCACTAGGGGCAGGTTACATAAAAAAATGTCTTAAAACAGCAGTTTCCAAATCAGAGGGTCCACAGAAACAATCCTAGCCTCCCTCCCCACCCCCAAAAGCAACCACCAATCTTATACTATTTTTTTATTTATTTATTTAACATTTTTTATATACCGCCTTTCAGATTCTCAAGGCACTTTACAGTGAACATAACGTTGTTTACATTGAACTTACATAGAACTTTTCATCAGAACTATTTACAATGTCAATTATCAACCGTGCTTACAGATAACATTTTACATGGGAGCTTGAGCTCCTACAGGAGCTTAGAGTAATACCAATTGTCTATATGCTGCAATACTAAAGCCCATAAGACATAATTTCAAAGCTGGGCATAAAATTCTTAAATTTCTCAAGATCAGCCAAATCCTATAGCATTTCCAGCAAATGATTCCACCACGTTGGAAAAAAGGAAAACACTCATGTTTCAATCAAAAGAGACACTCCTCCTGTGTATTGATGCCATGGAGATATTTAAACATTGTTCTATGGATAAGGTTTTCTTCGGCTCGAAGATTAGAATATTTCCTGATTTCTACAGGTTTACAGAGAAGCGCCACCAGGAGTTCCAGGCACAGCGGCCTTGAGCGTTAGCCGTGGGGGGGGGGGAGGGGGAGAACATAGGGAAGGAGGAGAGGGTGGCAGAGGGAGTATAGATGGGGGAAGAAGTGGGGAGGGGGGAGGTAGATGAGGGAGTGGGGAATTGGAGGGTAATCTTGTGGATTTTGTCATGGAAGTAGTTGGCTAGGGTTTGGGCAGAAAGGGAGGGCGGAACCGGAGGCACCTTGAGGAGAGAGTTGAGTGTATTAAAGAGGCGGCGAGGATCAGAGGCAAGGGAGTTAGTCAGATGGATGTAGTATTTTTGTTTGGCAAGTGCTATGGCTGACTGGAAGGAGTCAAGTATGAATTTGAAGTGTAGAAGGTCTTCCGGGAGCGGGATTTGGTCCAAGCATGTTCAGCCGAACGGGTATAGGTGCATAAATAGCGGTTTGTGGCTGAAAGTCAGGGCTGGGGAACAGAACGTCTGACAGGACGTGGGGTGGGTGGGGCAAGAGTGTCAAGAGCCGAGGATAGAGCAGCATTGTAAATGGCTGCTGCCTCGTCAACTGACTTGGGGGGGTCGATATCATGGAGGTTTCTAAATAGGTCGGAGGAGACGGGGTGAGGTTGAGACAACGGGAGCTGAATATTAAAGATTAGAAGGTGATGGGAAGATGAGGGAAGGATTGAATTGTGGAAGTTAGAGGGAGAAGAATTAGAGAAGAGTATCAGGTCAAGGCAGTGGCCGTGCAGGTGGGTGAGGGCAGTGGAGCAAAGTTGGAGGTTAAACGAGGATGTGAGGGCGAGGAACTTTAAAGCATGGGGGTCAGAGGGGTTATTGACGTGAATGTTAAAATCGCCAAGAATAAGAGTGGGGTAAGAGGGATCCAGAAAGATGGAAAGCCAGGAGTCGAAGTTGGTGAGGAAGGTTGATTTGGATTTCTCCGGTGGGCGATAGATAACAGTTACACGGAGGGGAAGTGGTGTGAAGAGGCGAATGGAATGGATTTCAAAGGAGAGGGAGGAGTGTGATTGAGGCAGCGGGAGGGGTTGGAATTGGCATGAGGGAGAGAGTAGAAGTCCAACACCACCACCGCACCACCACACCAGAACTAGTAGACCCCATGGCAAAGAGCAGCAGCGGATGCAATATCGTCTGGGAGGAGCCAGGTCTCAGTTAGGGCAAGAAGGTGAAGCACATTAGAGATAAAGAGATCATGAATAAAAACAAGCTTTTTAGAGATCTAGTATGCGTTCCATAGGGCACAAGAGAACGGGAGAGCAGAGGGGGAAAGGAGAGGGATATGGATAAGGTTGGATAAGTTACGTGAGGATTTCTTTCCAGAGTAAGACAGCGGTCTAGGGGGGTTACATGAGGATCTATTTCCAGAGTGATACAGAGATCTAGAGGATTTATTTCTAGAGTAATACAGAGATCTAGAAGGGCTAGGGTATGGGTGGGTGTCTCTGGTTAAGTTGGGGTTAGGGCTGATATCTCTGGATGAGTGATTGGGGGATGAGTGAGGAAGGACGGAAGGGGAGAGGAGAGGGATGTGGATGAGATTAGATAAGGTACGTGAGGAGCTCTTCTTAGAGTGGGAAAGAAATCGAGGGGGGCCAGGGTTGCGGTTGATGTTACCTGATGAGAGAAGGAGAAGGAGTAGTAGAGAGCGGGGTAAAGCGGAGGCAGTATGGTGGAAATGAGGGTGGGGTTGCCTTAAGGAGAGAGGGGCTGGTTGAATGAGGGGGAGGGTGTGATGAAGCTCAAGAGTGGATGCTAGGTTAGAATATAGAATGGAGGGGGAAGTGAGGAAGGTAGAAGGAGGGTAGGGGGAGAGAAGTGGGGGTACTGGTCAGAAGGGAGGCAGTTGGGAAGTATGAGGACGAGAAGGGCGATGTAATGTGGGGCCATAAAGAGGAGTAGTGGGGGCTATGCAGTGTAAGATAACTTGCAAGCAATGAGGTGGCTAAGGATTCTAAACACCATGCTGTATATGTTCGGTTACAGTGGGGACTGCACGCTGTGTAATATAGGTTGAAATAGAAGCAATGAGTAGTGGGGAGACTATAGCCTGGACCGCAAAGTTCAGTGCAAGCAGTGGGTATTAAGGATCAATGAAAGCAGTAGGTAGCAAGTTCAATGCCAGCAATGGGTAACGAGCTCAAAACAAATAATGGGTGGCGAGTTCAATGCAAGTTATAGGTAGCAAGTTCAATGCAGGCAATGGGTAATAAGTTCAATGCAAGCAGTAGGTAGCAAGTTCAATGCCGGCAATGGGTAGCAGGGTCAATGCAAGTGGTGCAAAATCAATGCTAGTGGGTAGCCAGTTCAGTGCAAGCAATGGGAGGCAAGTTCAGTGCAAGTCATGGGTAGCAAGTTCAATGCCAGCAATAGGAGGCAAGCTCAAACAAGTAATGGGTAGCGAGATCAATGCAAGTAATGGGTAGTAGGTATAATGCAAGTAGTGGGTAGCCAGGTCAATGCAAGCTATGGGAGGCAAATTCAGTGCAAGCAATGGGAAGCAATTGGTAGGAAGTTCAATGTGGGTAGCAGTAGCAGTGGAAGGTGTTTACTTAGAGTGGGAACTGGTTGGGATCCAGAGGCGAGGAGTGGAGAGCGTTTGTTCCTGCTCTGATCTGTTCCTGCTCTGTTCGTCTGCTAGTGCTTGGTTTGATGGCTCGCACCCTGGTCCCCGCCTAAGGGCCACGCCAAAGGGCCCTCTGGCGAGGCCCTCAGGCACTGGCCCACCAGGCGCAGGTGCGCCCGATGGCGCCCCCTTCTTCAAAGGGCCGCTGGCCCGGCGTGCAGCTGATCCGCCCGATAGGTAGGTAGATAGGAGCAGCGTTGGACGATGGGTGAAGAGAGAGCATGATCTCTCCATGTCGCTAGTATTACCAGCCTGGCCTCCGCGTTCTGGACTCTTTGCAAATGAGTTACACAAAGTAGAGGATGTTGCATGAGATCAAATGAGTGACTGCAACTGCAGGAGCAATGGATGCAAATCCAAACAGGGATGTATCCTATGCTGCTTACAGAGAGAGTAAAATCCCGCTCTTACCACCTGAGAGATTTGATTTCGCATTGTTAGACCTATCCCACTTCTGATATCACCCCATTCCAGCAAGGAACTGGGCAAAAGGCCATAGAATTACTATATCACAGCTAGAATACCTATCTTCTGAGGGTGTGAATGAAGTTTATTTGACAACATCCACTCTCTGATTGCGTGTGAGAAGCTCGTCAGCAGGCTATCTGCTCACCCAGCTCCTTACTCAAAGCTACGTAAAGTTGCAAATCATCAGGAAAGAGAGAAAAACCAGCTCCAAACCGCTGGATCGCTGCTATAGCAAACAAAGATTCAAATGATACTAGGACTAGTGCACCTCATGGAACCAACTAGTAGACTTAAAACAAATTACGGAAAGTTACTTTTTTGCAATCAATGTACAATTAAGCTATGAACTTAATTGCTAGAGGATGTTGTCAAGACTAGTTATATATAGCTGGGTTTCGACGGACTGCCACTTCTGGGAATGTGCAACAGGGAATAGGTTGCCCTATTGGGGTCTGCTGGGTTCTTCCAAATGACCAAGAGTGGCCACTGTTGGCGACAGGGTGTTGGAGACAGAGATCATTATTGTTATAAAGTTAAGATTCCTAGTGATGCTTTTCAACCTTAGGTAATAAAAGCAGAGGTTCTGCTGTCACATATTGAATTTTCTCCCTGCATAAGTGTAAAGCTTTCCCCGATAATTAAAGAAAAAAATACCCAAACAATTTTGGGAGCACATTCAACTCCGCAATCCTGATGTTCAGCAGCACCGGGGTGCTCTGTGGGTGGATTGAGAGCATTGCGAGTCGTTATCTAGTCAGTGGTGATATTCAGCTAACCAAGTAGTTAACCAGTTAAAATTAGGACAGTACCTAATTTTAACTGTTTTTTACTATTCAGTTAGTGACTGAATATCGCCACTAAACAGTTAGTGATTCTGCTGTCCGGCAAACCTGGATATTCAGACCCGGACACCGGATAAATTCCGACATGAATATCCAGTTTATTTAAAGCGATGGTGGCTAGGTGCTTTAAAAGTACCAGGCTGCCAGCACGTTTTGACAGGCTATGCTAGTTTGAACACATGTCAAAGCTGTTGGTGAATGAGTGGGAGAGGGGTGGATTCGGATTTTCCGTTAAATCTTCAGAAAATCTGAAACAGATATTTACAGACTGACTTCAAATTTTTCAGATCTGGCTCAGATAATCCTCCTGGATTTTTGCAGCAGACTTTGAGGGGAATCTGAACATCCAAACAAACTCAAATCAGGCAAAATTCCACCCAGCCTGACCTTCTATTGTTCACAGATCTCTGTGCTGATTCAGACTGAACTCAGCAGTAGCATTTTGAAGAAACTCATTTCATGTGGGTTGCCATGAATTAAGCGCAGCTGCTGAATTTATGAGTTTAGTTATGTCATAGAAAAAAGTGCCCAAGCTAGCCTTTAATTAGGGTCTGTTTGAGCCGAGACGGGTGTTTTTACATGATAAACTCAGCCTCAAGCAGCTGTTGTATATAGCCTAGTGTAAATCTAGTGGTCTTGCCTCCGAGGAACTTGACTGGTCCTTAGAACATCTCTTGTGTTCCTTATAATTTGATGACTCGGCGGCAAGCTGAGTGGAGCCGGTGAAGACCTGAATATGCGTGTACCTATTCTCAAATATGAAAGTAATCCTAAAGTCGATGAAGTATTGAAGTGTGTGCGCACTGTGACATGTTTCTGTGTATCTAAACTCTGGGATGGATTTATGGAATAGGTCAAGCCTTGCCCCAAAAGAAGCGTGAGGGGACTGAAGTTGGATTTATACTAATAAATAACCTGCAGTATCCAGGCCGGATACTGCCTGTGTTCTACTTATATGTAAATAAATCCTTTCTTCAAAGGCTAGTATTGTCTGTGGCTTATCACTGCAGGGGTCACAGCCTGACAGGTTATTCGAATTCTCTCCAGTTCCCCCTCCCCCTTTGAACTTTCTCTTAGTAATAGAAATGGGACGTGTCCCCATCGTTTACTTTCTTAAACTGTGAATACTTTTTCCTGAAGCTGTCCAACAGTACAGTTAAGTAGCAAGGCTCTGGGACTACACACCACTGCAGCCCTGTCATCTTTTCCGGAATAAAAGCACAGCGGGCGTTTCTTATAATTAGTTTTTCCATCCTGCTAAGAAGTTCTCTGGATTCTTTTTATTAAGTTGGCCGTGATGAATGAATCAAACCCTAGGCTTTGTGGCCAGCATTCTGTAGTGGATGCTATCAGCGCATCGTCTAACTCGGCTGTTTCAGGCACCGATATTCACATTAAGATGCAGAAGGCTCATGAAAAGCACATGGAAAAAAAGGAGAGGGGAGTGACGAAATCCATGCACCGTGAATCGGCGCTGGAGCCCTAATGGAATGATGGTCTCCAAAACGCAGCATGGAGCCCACCACAAAGCATGCAGGGTCGGGCCAGTCTTTTCAAGAGTTCTCTCCTGCAACAATGGCCCCGTTTCAATCTCCTTGTGTCCCTTCCAGTGATTAACATGCATCCCAGGCCCAGAAGAATGGGTTTGCTTTCTCCAGCTAAGACTCCGAGGTGCTGGCGGGTCAGGTGGTTAATCTTTAAATCAAACGCCTGTCCTCCTCTCTCACTGTCCCTCCAGCCCCAGGGCTAAGTTATTACTCCTGTTAATGCAAAACAAACAGCTTTTACTAAATATTCTAGTCGAAAAGGGTCGCCCCGGGGAAACGTGATGAGCGCCTCCAGACGCCCTTTGCGTCCCCTCTGCTCTCCAACGGCAGGGTTTTGTGAGCAGGTTTCTTTTTTTCATGTGTGTGTGTTCTGTGGAGGCTTTTTCTACTCAAGCATCCTTAAAGGGCACTGCTTATTCTTGTCTTGGAATCTGGTTAATTCAGTTTCTTTTTAGACTACAGAGACTTACAATTGCATGTTTTCTATAGGTGAACTGAGCCATGAGAAATCTCTTATTCATTTCCCATACAGACGAGCTCTCAGATGCTTTTGGGGTGTCAGGGGAGGGTGGGGGGACTTGTTTCAGATTATATATACAGAGTCTGCTCAGTGGTGGAGCTCTGTTAGAATTTAATTACACAGCATACAGCCAAATGCACCCCCCCCCCCCTCTGTTAACTGCAGAAGAAGAAATGAACACAGGAACATAAGATTTGCCATACTGGGTCAGACCAAATGTCCATCATACCCTGTATCGTGTTTCCAACAGAGGCCAATGCACATCATGAGTACCTGGCAGGATCCCAAAAGGTAGATTCCATGATACTTCACCCAGGGATAAACAGTGGATTTCCCACAGTGCACTTAAAAAATGAAAAAGGGTGCATAATGTTTTGGGCTTTTTTTTTCAGGCTTCCAACTGGACTGGGCAATGGAAGCATTAGCCTTCATTCACAATTACCTCAAAGTTTTCCCCTTTTTATAGCGAATCTCTCTTGCCCCCAACCTCAATCTAACCTTACCAATACAGCAACAATTCTTGTCTCGGATGGTTAAGGAATCAGGCATGCACACACCTTTAATCTGGTCACTACGTGTCATCGTTGTGTGATAACAGACTCGAGGGCTAAACACACATTCTGAAGGACGTGGGCCTCTCTCCTCCACATGCTGGTAATTTCAACACAAAACCCCTCAAATGTAAGCCTTAATTATGACAAGAGTTGAGCGCTGGCATGATCTGTTTGCTATCTTAGACTTAGTCAATGAAGACCTATCATCTTCGGTATCGTCAAAGATCATTTTAGCTTTAGTTCCTTAAAGAACAAGGTTTTATCGAATGGTCCAATTCACTGGTCAACAAATTTTTACAAAAGTCATGTTACTGAAATAAAAATAGTCATTTCTTATCAATTTTTATATGCTGAACACGAATATGACAGTGAAATTGCAAAGTTGGATCTAGTTTTTTTGTAATCTACAAAAATTAATGTTTACATCACGAAATGCATGTCAATAGTAAATATAAGAGGCCTTCAGTTAATACCTGTAAAAAACCAAGTCATAGACTACTTCTTAGATTTTTTCGCCTGTCTTTTGTACAGCTGTTTGGGAGCTTCTCTGGGGAGTGTCCAGCAGTAGTCAGCCAGCATTGTAGTGGACCATTTTCCCTGGTATCTTTGCTCCATCGTTGCGATATCCTGGTGAAAACGTTCACCCTGTTCATCACTAACCATACCACAGTTGTCAGAAAAGAAATCGAGATAGGAATCAAGGAAATGGATCTTTAGAGACATATTGCAGCCAAGTTTCTGATACTGCATCAGCATGTCTTCTACTAGTTCCTTGTAGCTTTCTGCCCTAACATTCCCGAGAAAGTAGTTGACACTAGGCAAAAAGCATTCCATGCTTGTTTCGCATCATCCTGCAGCAAGTTGTTGAACCGGTCATTTGAAGAGCTCTCGAATCTGAGGACCCACAAAAACTCCCTCTTTAATCTTTGCTTCGCTGAGTTGAGGGAATTTTTCATGCAGGTATCGGAAAGCTGGCAAAGTGCTGTCAATGGCTTTCACAAAGTTTTTCATCAAACCTAGTTTGATGTGAAGGGGTGGTAGCAGGATTTTGTGAGCCTCAACCAGAGCTGGGTGCTGGATATTCTTCTCTCCAGCTGTTACATTTTGTCTGTGATTCCATTCCTTCCGCAAGTAGTGCCAATCCCTTGCTCAGCTATCCCACTCACATAAGAAACACGTGTATTTTATATTTATTTATTTTATTTACATTCTCTTATATACCGTGCTATTCTGCATCAGTGCGGTTTACATTGAACAAACTGAAATTACACTGAACAGGGCATTATAACTTGGAGATAACTATTTTACAGTGGAACATTTTATTTTACAGGGAACATGGGCTATGGAGGGTTATATATCCCTGCTGCAGTCCCATTAAAAGGGCAACTACCTTCAAGTCACCACAGAGGTGCCAGCTGTACTTGTTATAGTTAATGGAAGTCAGTAGATGCTTTAAGTTATCGTATGTCTCTTTCATGTGGACGGCATGCGCTACTGGAATAGAGGGAAGACGGTTTCCATTGTTCAAAAGCACAGCCTTCAGACTCAGTTTCAAAGCGTCTATAAATAGTCTCCAGTCTTATTTATTTAATTTATTTATTTATTTACAGTTTTTATATACCGCACTATTCATCATCAGTGCGGTTTACATTAAACAACAAGTACCTATCAATATAAAACTGACATAGGTTTACAGATAACAGGGAAGGTAACTGGGTGTAAACCGGGGATAACTATATACAATCAAACAGGTAGCATCATGAGTCATGAGTGATATTTAAGGCATTATGGGTCATGAGTGATATTTAAGGCATTCATGAGGCTTTCAATATCGGAACAGAATACAAGATTACTTTCCTTTCTGACTGCGTATAGTACACTGCTGACGTCAGATGGCTTCAGCAGCCGTCTGGCAGTAGTATTGCATTGCATCAGAAAATGATGCAATCAACTCTGGATGATGTGTGCATGCTGGTATTATGCAATGTGATGCAATATTACATCATTCAAGGCTTATTTGGGATGTTTACTGGATAAATTTACACGGTGAAACGTCAAAAATGAACTACATGCAATATCTTCAAAACGAGAGCCAATACATTTTTTTAATGTTATATTCGTGTTCAGCTCACCAAGATACTACAGATTAGGGCCTTTTAAAGTCAGTAACGATTTCAATGTTGACCAGTATGGATGTGCCTTCCTCTTGTCTCACTCCCTCTTTCAATTTCTAAATGGCTAGACCAGGCTGAATCAAACTCTGTGTGCTGGTAGGTCGTTGTGGGGACATCTGAACTTGTTTTACTGTACATTGCTAGCAAGTGAATTGGCGAGGGGGGGTGGAGGGGGAGGGGACAAAGTTGACGGTTTTCGCATAACCTGCACTAACCAATTAGTCTGACCTAACATCGAACTTGTAAATAGTTTCTCTGCTACAATTGTGCTAGCTGAGCGTGTAAATACGTCTCCCAGTTACTGATCCAAGTTCCTGTTCCTGTTCGATGTAGCACTAGGCATTTCTCATTGTCTCTTGCAAGAATTGTTAACTGTAAACCGCACTGATGTTGAAGAGCGCGGTATAAAAGAGCTGTTAAATAAATAAATAAATAAGAAATGCATGGGACATGTTTCCAATGCATCATAATTTAAGAATCAATGTTCTGATGCTTATAAATTCCATATTTAGGCATTGGTTAAATTGATCTTTAACTGGAATGATTGAAACCTCAGTATTTCCTTAATTACTGAATTTTCATAATACCAGGCAGCAGCTTCAATCATTATCGTTTCTGTTGCTTATCATTTCTTATGTAAATAGTTCTAAATATCCCTTGTGCTTCATGTTATAAGTATCACTAGCCGTGAAGCCTCATTTTGTATAGTACATCAAGGGGGAACTGGAACATCAGGTCAGAACATTCACAGGTCCACAAGTATTTTACAAAAGGCTCTGCTGAACATAAAGCCTTTTGTAAAATAAGAAAAGTGTGAACATCCATTTAAAAAAGAAATATACGTGTGATAAAATAGCACTCCTTCTCCCTCCTCCATGCCTTGTTGCTCAAACCTAAGTGTCTCTTTCTCCTCCCCCCAAAACACACTTTGGATAAGTGTCCCAGATATGGCTAAAAAAACACTCTGGTCACTTATTCACCAATGGGATGATCACCAGGTGGAGATAGCAAGAGGCACCTATTTGTAGCCTAATTTATAAAGACACATGAGCACCTATGCCTTTATAAAATACTAGTGCAAATCCTGCAGATATCGTGGTTAAAAGGAACTCGTGTACATATAAATGTAGGCATAAGCATGCGTATTCGGTAAATAACTAATTGCAGTTCCGCCCATACTCCCTCCAAATTCAGCCCCGAACGTGTCGCCGTGTAAAATATGTGTGTTCTTGTCATCACGCACTCTTGTACGCATGGGGTAATTTTATCAGAAGCATCTTACAACCATATAAAGCAGCTTTTTCAAAACGGCATCCAAGTGCAATGTGGAATGTCCGGAGCAAAACGTGCAGGAAAACGGCGGGGACAGCAATGTTTCAACCTGATTTTAGAAACATAGATGCTCTTAAAGTAGATGGCTGCATCAGCATCCATGTAGATGTCCCCATTCCAAAACCAAGGGGCAGAAACATCTATCCATCGTTTTTGCATAGGGGGATGTCCACTGGCTTGACAGAATGAAAACAAGAGCCCTCCTTCCCCATCAGTGTTCGTTGTCAACAAGGACAATATAGGGGACACGAGGATATCTTCTCCCCACCCTGTGGATGTTTGGCTGGCAAAACAAGCACTTTTCCTGTGCTTACTCATGCCTAGAGCAAGTGCACCCAGTCCCTTGGTGCCCTCATCTCTTCCTGTGGCTTTACACTAATGACTCCCAGATCTACCTCTCTACACCTGAAATCTCTCCAGCAATCCAGGCCAGGGTCTCTGCCTGTCTTTCTGACATTGCAGCTTGGATGTCTCACCACTGTTTGAAATTGAAACATGGCCAAAACGTAGCTTCTTATTTTCCCCCTAAACCCTCCTCTCCCTTTCCTCCTTTCTCAGTCTTTGTGGATAACTCTCTACTCCTCCTTGACTCCTCAGCTCATAACCATGGGGTTGTCTTTGACTCACCTCTCTCCTTCTCCACACACATCCAACTGATAGCTAAAAACTGCCATTTCATTCTCTACAACAACAACAAAATTCACCCATTCCTTTCTGAACACACTACTAAGACACTTATCTACTCTTTAGTCACCTCCAGTCTAGACTATAGTAACCTGCTCCTTGCTGGTCTCCCTCTGAATCATCTCGCCTCCCTTCAATCTGTTCAACACTCTGCTACGCGGCTAATCTTCCGCCAGCCTCGTCATGCTCATATTACCCCTCTTCTCTGGCTCCCTATCTGTTTCCACATCCAGTTCAAACTTCTCCTGCTGACCTGTAAGTGCCTTCACTCTGCAGCTCCTTTCCTCTCTTATCTCTCCCTACACCCCTCCTCGGGAACTCCACTTTTCTGGCAAATCATATCTATCTGTGCCCTTCTCTTCTCTTGCTAACTCCAGACTTCGCTCTTTTCACCCTGCTGCTTCTTATGCCCAGAACAAACCACCTGAGCCTATATGTCAGGCGCCTTTTATGACTCTTTTGAAATCCAGGCTGAAAACTCACCTCTGCCACTTTCAGATCCTGACTCACCTGATCTCCTTTGCCATTCCCCCTAGATATATACCATGTTATAGTTACTTGTGTTGTCTGTCTTGACTAGATTGTAGGCTCTTATGAGCAGGGACAGTCTTTTATATGTGTCTGTGCAGCGCTGCGTACGTCTTGTAGCGCTATACAAATGTTCAGTAGTAGTAATATAAACTTTGATGAAGCTCAGGATATGCAGGGCATTTCTGAGATTGGGCAAGGACGTCCAGGTTCTTAGGAAAAGCCCAGACATGTCTACGCCATGCCCCCATTCTGACATGAATGTCCTTGGGCCAGGGACATCTATGAAGCCGCTTTCTAAAATAGTTCCAGGGATGTCTCGATGCTTTAGACGTCTGTATGCCTGTTTTCAGATGTCCAAAGCACGAATACAGCTTCTAAAATAACCCCATAGTGGCATATATGCACAAAAGTGCCTTTATAAAATGAACCTTCAAGTGAGCACATGAATCATAGCAGAAAAGCAGGAGATGGTTTGTGTGTGTGAGAGAGAGAAAGGGAAAGAAAGAGAAAAGGAGAGAGAGTCTGTTTAAGAAAGGAGAGAGAAAGTGTGTGGCTATATGCGTGTATGTGCATGCGTGAGTGTTTATCTGAATGAGAGAACAGCAAACGTGCATGTGCCTCTCTCTCCCTCCATCCGTGGGTGCATGTGTTTGTGTTGTCTATCTCCATTTGTGTGTGCATCTCTCTCGGTGTGCCTCTTTCCATGGGCGTTGTTTAAAAGTACTATCTTGGAAGCCCAGATCAGAGGTATTTCACGCTTTAAGAAATGTGGGAGGAAAGCCAAAAAACTTCCAGCATTGTCTAAAGGCGAGGTCAGAGGAGCTGTTGCTGCCAAAAAAGCACCTTTCAGGAAATAGAGAAAGGAACCAAATGACGAACAAGGGAAACAATCGCATTGACAAGTTAGAGGCAAGGCACTGATAAAGCAGGCAAAGAGAGAATTTAAAAAGAAGTTTGCCATGGAAGCAAAAATGCATAATAAAAACTTTTTCAACTACATTCATAGCCAAAAAGAGAGTCAGTTGGACCATTGGATGATAAAGAGGGGTAAAAGGGGTGTTAAGTGAGGACAAGGCCATAGCAGAGAGACTAAATGAATTCTTTGCTTTGGTCTTTATTGAGGAAGTAGGGAAATTAACCGGGTCTAAAATGATATACAAAGGTGTTGTATTGGAAGAAGTGAAAGAAATATTGATACAACTATTTGATAAACTGAAGAGTAAATTACCTGGAACTGATGGTATACATCCAAGGGTGTTCAAAGAACTGAAAGATGAGATTGCAGACCTACAGTACTATTAGTATTCTTTGAACTATCATTAAAATTATCTGTAGTACAGGAAAATTGGAGAATGCCAATTTTTAAAAAGGGCTCCAGGGATGATCCGCGAAAATACAGACCGGTGAGCCTGATGCCAGTACCAGGCAAAATGGTAGATAACTTTATAAAGAATAAAATTACTGAACATGTAGATCGTCATGGTTTAATGGGAGAAAGCCAACATGGATTTAGCCAAGGAAAGTCTTGTCTTACTAATCTTGCTTTATTTTTTTGAAGGTATGAATAAACAGGTAGACAAAGGTGAGCCGACTGATATAGTGTATCTGGATTTTCAGAAAGCCTTTGACAAGATCCCTGATGAGAGTCTCTTGGAAAAATTAAAAAGTCATGGGATTGGAGACAGTGTAGTATTGTGGATCAAGAACTGGTTAAAAGGTAGAAAGCAGAGAGATGGGCTAAATGGCCATGTTTCTCAATGAAGAAAGGTGAATAGTGGACCTGTGCTGGGCCCGCTGCTTTTTAGCATATTCATAAATGACCTGGAAAAGGGAATAACAAGTGAGGTTATGAAATTTGCAGATGACACAAAATTATTCAAAGTTGTTAAAATGCAAGAGGATTGTGAAAAACTGCAAGAGGGCCTTGATAAACTGAAAGACTAGACATACAAATGGCAGATGAAATTTAATGTGGACAAGTGCAAAGTTATGCACTAAAAAAGAACAACCCAAGTTATGGTTATACAATGTAAGGTACCACCTTAGAAACCACCACCAGGAAAAAGATTTATGCATCATCATGGATAAAACATTGAAACCCTCTGCCTAGTGTGCAGCGGCAGCCAAGAAAGCAAATAATGTAGAATGCTGGGAATCATAAGGAAAGGAATGGAGAATAAAACCAAGGGCATTACTGAAGTCAAAAGAGTTCCCAATTATGTCTTAAATTGTAAATAGTTACCCTGTTATCCAAGTTGCATTACCTGTTCAACTGTAAACACAAAGTACCATTGGAAATGTGTATTTTATTGTTCATTGTAAACCGCACTGATGCTGAATAGCGCGGTATAAAAGAGATTCTAATAATAATAATAATAATTATTATTATAATGCCTCTGTATCATTCCACGGTTCAACCGCACCTTGAATATTGTGTACAGTTCTGGTCACCATATCTTAAAAAGGATATAGGAGAATTAGAAAAGGTACAGAGAAGAGCGACAAAAATGGTAAAGGGGAAGGAAGGAAATCCCTATGAAGAGAGGCTAAAAAGGTTAGGACTCTTCAACTTGGAAAAGAGATAGCTGAGGGGAGATATGATAGAGGTCTATAAAAGAATGAATGGAATGGAACGGGTAAATGTAGATCAGTTGTTTACTCCATGAAAGTGTAGAAAGACTAGAGGACACGCAATGAAGCTACAATGTAACCTATTTAATAAGAGAACATATTTTTTACTCAATGCATTATCAAACTCTGTAATTCGTTACCAGAGGATGTAGTAAAAGCAGTGTAGCTGGGCTTAAAAAAGATTTGGACAAGTTCCTGGAGGAAAGGTCCATAAACTATTATTATTAAAGAGGACCTGTGAAATCCACTGTTTAACCTGGGACAAGCATTGGGGAACCTGTGTGTCTTTCTGGGAACCTGCCAGGTACTTGTGACCTGGATTGGCCCCTGTTGGAAACAGGATACTGGGTTTGATGGTCCTTGATCTAACCCTCATGTTCTTATGTTATGTTATGTTCTCGCTGTCAGCTTGCAGCTGTTTCCAGCTGTGTCTCTCTCCTCCTGTATTTGAATGGAGTCTCTCTCTTTCCCTCTACTTCTGTGAGCGCCTCCTTCCTCTCTGACATCAGTGCAGTAAGTGCTGTGTTAGAATCTGGTGCTAAACGTCCACGCGCAGCATTTTAACTTACAAGCTGAAAAAACACATTTACTCCCAACACATTAAACTAGAGGTCTGCAAATTATCGCTGTATGAAAGAGAGTGCGCTGTCAGAAAACCACAGTGAATACTGCCATGGTAATCTGCAGCCGGTTGCTGCATCATGAGTAAAGTATCTCCCTTCCTGTCAGGGAATGAGTGACTCAAACTCTGACAGAAAGGAGGATATTAAAAACAAACCAGCTTGCTAAATTCCCTGGCTCCCATCCCTCATCCCCTACCTTTAACCCACCAAAATGCCCTGATGGGGGGTGGTTCCAGGGTCCATTGGGCCAACACTCCTCATCCTCCCTCAACTCTCCCAATCACTCCCTAACTCCCTAAATCACCCTCTGCCCTAAGACCCTACCCTGTATTATATGGTCCAGAGCACTCCTGGCCCATGCATGCTGGGTGAGGGACACCCTCAACCAGACAATCATCAGTGGTGGTCCAGACCCTCTGCCTTTGAAGTTAGGAGGCCAGAGCGAGGCCCATTTGGCTCCTGACTTGGCAACACCATCTTCCAAATGATGGTGCATTACCTTTAGCAGACCTCTGGATGCTCTACCAGGGGCCCAGTCTGTCAATTAAGGCAATGTTTCCTTTATTTGAGAAACATTTTATTTATTTATTTTATTTATTTAGCTGTATTTATATCCCGCTTTTCACAGACTTTTCACATTGCCTTATTAGGCAGACTGACTCCTAGCAGTGCATCCCAACAGTCAGTCACTGCCATTTTGGAAGATGGTGATGCTAGAGGCAGGAGCGAGTACATATCACTCCTGCTTCTCAGCATTTAGAGGTAGGTGAGGGTTCCATGGAGATGGGGGGGGGGGGGTCCATCAGAGTCCTGTTTGGGGAATCAGGGGAAGGGGGCTCACTTGGATCAATAGGGTCTCGTAAGGGAGTGTTGAGGAAGGGGGATCCACTTGGACTACCAGGGTCTTGTTTGGAAGGGTTTTGGGGACATGGATCCAGGGTGCACTTGGGCCACCAGGGACGTTTTTGGAGTTGGGGACAGGGTATCCACTTTAGTCACCAGTGACTTGTTTTTTGGAGCCAGGGGATCTTCTAGCCCGCTTTAGCCATCAGGAATCTTGGGGTAATCAGTGAAGTGAAATATTTCATCTCAGATCACCCTTTTGTTCCCATGCTGCATCTTTACTCTGAAATATGAGATTGCAGACCTATTATTAATAATCTGTGAACCAGCATTAAAATCATCTGTAATACCTGAAGACTGGAGGATGGCCAATTTAACGCCAATTTTTAAAAAGGGTTCCAGGGGTGATCTGGGAAACTACAGACCGGTGAACCTAATGTCAGTACCGGGAAAAATGGTAGAAGCCATCATAAAGAACAAAATTACTGAACATGTAGATAGCCATGGCTTAATGGGAGACAGCCAACATGGCTTTAGACAAGGAAGATCTTGTTTTACTAATCTGTTATGTTTTTTTGAAGGTGTGAATAAACAGGTAGACAAAGGTGAGTCGGTTGATATAGTGTATCTGGACTTTCAGAGAGCCTTTGACAATGTCCCTCCTAAGAGACTTTCAGCAAAATTAAAAAGTCATGGGATAGGAGGCAGTGTACTATAGTGGTTCAGGAACTGGTTAAAAGATAGAAAGCAGAGGGTAGGGCTAAATGGCCAATTTTCCCAATGGAGAAAGGTGAAGAGTGGTGTACCCCAGGGATCTGTGCTGGGTCCGCTGCTTTTTGACATATTCATAAATGACCTGGAAAAGAGAATAACGAGTGAGGTGATCAAATTTGCAGATGACACAAAACTATTCAAAGTTGTTAAAACCCATGAGGATTGTGGAAAATTGCAAGAGGATCTTGATAAATTGGAAGACTGGGCATCCAAATGGCAGATGAAATTTAATGTGGACAAGTGCAAAGTTACGCACCTAGGAAAGAAAAACCCAAACTATGGTTACACGATGCAAGGTTACACATTAGGAACTACAGGAACTACAGGAAGATTTAGGAGTCATCGTGGATAACATGTTAAAACCCTCTGCTCAGTGTGCAGCAGCGGCCAAGAGAGCAAATAGAATGCTAGGTATCATAAGGAAAGGAATGGAAAATAAAACAAAGGATATTATAATGCCTCTGTATCGTTCCATGGTGCAACCGCACCTTGAATATTGTGTGCAATTCTGGTCGCCGTATATTAAAAAGGATAAAGCTTTATTAGAAAAGGTACAGAGATGAGCCACCAAAATGGTAAAGGTGCTGGAAGTTTACCCTTAGAAGAGAGGCAAAAAATGTTAGGGCTCTTTAAGAGACGGTTGAGGGGTGATATGATAGAAGTCTATAAATTAGTGAATGGAATGAAATAGGTAAACGTAGATCGACTGTTTACACCATCAAAATATAGAAAGTCTAGGGGACTTGCAATGAACCTACAGTGTAATCCATTAAAGACTAATGAGAGAATTTTTTCAGTCAATGCATAGTCAAACTCTAAAATTCGCTACCGGAGGATGTTGTAAAAGCTGTTAGTGTATCTGAGTTTAAGAAGGGTTTGGACAAGTTCCTGAAAGAAAGGTCCATAAACTATTATTAAAGGGGACCAGAATATCCACTTCTTGACCCAATGCAAGCATTGTGGAACCTGTGTCTTTTGGGGAAACTGCTAGATACTTGTGACCTAGATTGGCCACTGTTGGAAACAGGATACTGGGCTTGATGGACCTTGGTCTGACCCAGTATGGAGTATCTTATGTTCTTAGCCCTGAGATTTTATCATGTTTTTTTTAATATCAGGAGCAATTTTTATTCACTGATTTGCATGTTATTTGCATGTCCACTGTGCTGCCCATTAGTGCAGTAGCTTTATGCTGATTTTCCCAATGCTAAAATATACTACTACATCAAGAGTAAGCTCAGTCTGGGAAAACCAAGAGTTAAAGGAGAGTACGGTTTACTGCTTCGGGGCCTCTGTGTATGTGATGTTTTTCTCTGGGAGGAAGAGAGTCGCAAATGTTTTCCTTTAAAGATTTGGCCCAGTGAAGACTGCAGATGCAAAAGTACCTGCACACATACCTTTAGCCACTGAGGGGAGGGACATATTTGGTCCTTTGACATAGTCCACATATTGCTTCCACTCAGAGGCACCACAGAAGGCCAAAGAGCAGCCTTTCATTTGCAAAGCAATATGACACTTGCATGGTATCAATGTGTGCCCTGGCTGCACCACCTGAACAATCTCCCTCTGGGAAAGTGTACCCTTGGTGGCTCCTTAAATATCTCGTCACTGCTGATTCCATTTCCCACCATCATTCATTCTCACCATCCCCCCTTCTGTCCCTGCCATCAGTCCCACTGCTGCTTTAGTTTACCCCTAAGTTCTTACGTTGATTCTGCAGCAACAGCCTGACTGTA
Source organism: Ichthyophis bannanicus (assembly GCA_033557465.1). Taxonomy (NCBI): domain Eukaryota; kingdom Metazoa; phylum Chordata; class Amphibia; order Gymnophiona; family Ichthyophiidae; genus Ichthyophis; species Ichthyophis bannanicus. Next base: position 839,894,840 of record CM066036.1, on the reverse strand, counting down.
TGCTGAAGAATGGATTCTGTGGCTTTTCCTATGGCTGCAGGACCACCAGTCGCTGAGGACTCTAGGAGACCCTTTTAATAAAGGGCACTAGGGTGTTGCACCTAAAACACCAAAAGCACTGAAACTGTGGTGCGCTAGGTGCACTGTCAGAGGTGCGGAAAGCATTTCCCCAGCAGTTAATGCGGAGCACTTTCCCCTAATGGAAGTCACATTAGCATGGCAACACTTTACCTATTGAGGTGGCAGTAGATGAACCCAGCAATAAGTGCTGTGAGCTCACCCCGCCCACTCTCCGCCCCTAACCTGCCCACTCATGACCCTAACGTGGGTTGCACAATTAGTACGGGAATCATCCTGTGCAGTCATGGCCCCACACTAGCTGGCAATTCGTCCCAGTACACCTTCAGCGTGTGCCAAAATACGCACTTCCAGCATGTGCCCTTTAGTAAAACACCCCCTAGGTATAGCACAATCTCCAAAAGAATCTGGTTTTGTTCGGTACTAAACAAACAATTTCATACATGTACAATGAATCCATCAATCTGTGTTGTTTTCGTGAACCCCCACAGAAGAAACAAGTTGTTGGCGCTTCCAGAAAAAAGTCAAACTGGGGATTCGAATTTTCCAAAGCAAAGCCAGGAAAATGTCCATCCAGGTTGTTCTCGGTGGCATTAAATACTGATTTTTAATAATGTAATTTGACATCTAAAGCTTGGCACTCTGACCAATGAAGTGTCAAATCGAAAGTCTAGTGAACCTTTGGAAGCAAAAACGCGAAATAAAGACTTTTTCAAGTACATTTGTAGCATAAAACCTGTGAGAGAGTCAATTGGTCCATTAGATGATAGAGGGGTTAAAGGGGCACTAAGAGGCGACAAGGCGATAGCAGAGAGACTGAATGAATTCTTTGCTTCGGTCTTTACTGAGGAAGATGTAGGGATGTTACCCATGACTGAAGTGGTATTTAAAGGTGCGGAAGAATTGAAGGAAATATCGATACATCGGGAAGATGTATTACAACTATTAGATAAACTGAAGAGTAGCAAATCACCTGGGCCGGATGGTATACATCCAAGGGTGTTGAAAGAACTGAAATATGAGATTGCAGACCTGCTATTAGTAATCTGTGAACTATCATTAAAATTATCTCTAATACCTGAAGATTGGAGGATTGCCAATATAACACCAATTTTTAAAAAGGGTTCCAGGGGTGATCCGGGAAACTACAGACTGGTGAGCCTGACATCAGTACCGGGAAAAATGGTAGAAACCATCATAAAGAAAAAAATTACTCAGCATGTAGATAGTCATGGCCTAATGGGAGACAGCCAACATGGCTTTAGACAAGGAAGATCTTGTCTTACTAATCTGTTATGTTTTTTTGAAGGTGTGAATAAAGAGGTGGACAAAGGTGAGTCGGTTGATATAGTGTATCTGGACTTTCAGAAAGCCTCTGACAAGGTCCCTCATCAGAGACCTTTGGCAAAACTAAAGAGTCATAGGATAGGAGGCAGTGTACTACTGTGGATCAGGAACTGGTTAAAAGACAGAAAGCAGAGAGTAGGGCTAAATGGACAATTTTCCCAATAGAGAAAGGTGAATAGTGGTGTACCCCAGGGATCTGTGCTGGGTCCGCTGCTTTTTGACATATTCATAAATGACCTGGAAAGTGGAATAACGAGTGAGGTTATCAAATTTGCAGATGACACAAAACTATTTAAAGTTGTTAAAACCCAAGAGGATTGTGGAAAACTGCAAGAGGATCTTGATAAATTGGAAGACTGGGCATCAAAATGGCAGATGAAATTTAATGTGGACAAGTGCAAAGTTATGCACCTAGGGAAGAACAACCCAAACTATGGTTACACAATGCAAGATTCCACATTAGGAACCACCACCCAGGAAAAAGATTTAGGCATCATTGTGGATAACATGTTAAAACCCTCAGCCCAGTGTGCAGTGGCGGGCAAGAGAGCAAATAGAATGCTAGGTATCATAAGGAAAGGAATGGAAAATAAAAGATATTATAATGCCTCTATATCGTGAGACCACACCTTGAATATTGTGTGCAATTCTGGTTGCCGTATTTTAAAAAAGATATAGCGTTATTAGAAAAGGTACAAAGAACCACCAAAATGGTAAAGGGTATGGAAGGATACTCCTATGAAGAAAGGCTAAAAAGGTTAGGGCTCTTTAACCTGGAAAAGTGACGGCTGAGGGGAGATATGATAGAAGTCTATAAATTAATGAACGGAGTGGAACGAGTAAACATAGATCGATTGTTTACGTTATCAGAATATAGAAAGACTAGGGGACATGCAATGAAGCTACAGGGTAAACTATTTAAGACTAATAAAAGAAAATATTTTTTCACTCAACGTGTAATCAAACTCTGGAATTTGTTACCGGAGGATGTAGTAAAGGCTGTTAGTGTAGCTGGGTTTAAAAAAGGTTTGGACAAGTTCCTGGAGGAAAGGTCCATAAACCATTATTAAAAAGGGACCTAGGATATCAATGCTTGACCCGGTACAAGCATTGTGGAACCTGTGTCTTTTGGGGAAACTGCTAGGTACGTATGACCTAGATTGGCCACTGTTGGAAACAGGATACTGGGCTTGATGGACCTTGGTCTGACCCAGTATGGCATATCTTATGTTCTTATAAGTATTTTCAGATAATTTGCCTCATTCTTTCTCTTGAAAGTAAAAGACTTTTGTGTATGATAATCTGTGAATTACTCAATGTCAAAATCATGTCTGCATTATACATGTACTTTAAGTGGTTTCATTCATGTCTAATTCACACGGAATGACAATGGGGGACAGCCAAGTTCTTAACTTCCCTGCCTTCCCACTCTCTTGGAAGGAATTTATATAAAATCTGACTTTCCCAATCACAAATAAAAAAAAAATTGCATGGATATTCTCGATGATTAAACTAGTATGAAACATTCTAACCAAGGGATCTGGCTTTGGGAGTTACCGACTCTACTTCACATTGCAAAGCTGGGAATACTTGGCCATTTCAACTGATCAAGCATTTTGATTATGCATAAAGCCTTCTGAAACTAGGATCGACTTCCTTTTGAGCAACGAGAGTCTCTTTCTGAAGAACAGCTCCTTTTTAATTTATATATTACTTTTGTGCACAACAAGACAGTCATGAACCTCACTCCTATGTCAGGGTATGTGGAAAATGATCTCCGCTTCTCAAATTTACTGCTAATGCTCACCGTAGTACTCTTGACGTGCCTAACAGAGTTTATAGAGTCCATAGCATTCAACATGGATCGGCTACATAGCAAGATTTCACTTAATTCAAGCATTTCCATTCTGTATTTTACCAGGAATGGTTCAAAGTGGATCACGTTCCTATGTAAGTCAGAAACAATGCCGTTACAAAGTACATAATAAACTCTACAAGGCATGCACATAACTATGCAGAGACATGCAAGAAAGACGTGGATGGCAACCCAACTATGAACCCTGCCCTAACTAGAATTACCCAAATCCCCAGAAAAAAGCTTTACAAATAAACATGTTTTAAGCTGTCTCCTAAAAATCAAGTAATTACTCTCTCTTTTTAAGGTGAAAGGCAGAGCACTCGATTCCACTGCAGCGTTAAAACGGAAGAATTTATCCGCAGCACATTTTAAACAGTAACTCTTCACCAAAGGAACTTCTAAATTCATATTAGCCACAGAATGTGAAATCCTCTACGAGGAGTACACTTTTATTAATTTACATTAACATTTTATAGGTAAGGCATAATGTTAGCACAATCCTAGCTTGAACTGGTAACCAGTGTAAATGGATCAAAAAAGAAGCCACGCTATCTCTGACAGTGTCTCTCAATATCAATCTTGCAGGTTGATTTTTGCAAGAATTGAAGTCTTGAATGTAACTTCATTGAAATTCCTAAGTAAACAATACTACAATAATCTATTTGTGACAGGATAAAAGCATGAAGTTATAATGCCCTGTTCAATGTAAACCGCACTGATGCAGAATAGCGCGGTATATAAGAGAATGTAAATAAATAAATAAAATGAACTAAAATTATTTGGCTTAATTTCCACAACTGAAAGCAGATGTCCTTGAACGTTCTTTTTAATCATGCCAGTGATGACAATTTGGAATATTTTTTCTACCACATTTTCTTGGTCTCTGATGCATTTCTTGGTTCTTAAGAATCTTCTCTCTCTCTCTCCATTCATTGTACAGAATGGTCTCGTGGCACTGACCATGCTATCATCGATGCCAATCTCATATTATTCTCTTTTACCGTAACCGAGGTATCCGGATGCCCAACCCGGCCTGGGCCCCACCCCCTTTCCCCCTCCCCCGCCACCTCCCCCCACTGACAAAGCACACAGACATCAGGTATTGGTGCAAACATCGCTTGGTCGCAGCTTTATTAACGGTAAGAACACCGGCCCAACATGGGCCAACTCAGCAATCAGAACAATAACTGAATACCCCCCACCCATCATCCGGATGGTGCCCCCCACCAGCCATTTGTAGCAAAGTGGAGCACCATCCAACCCCCCCCCCCCCGTTACCCCCTCATGCCCGCCTAGCCGTTATAGCAAAGGCCGGCTGAAGGGGTTGCCTATTTTCCGGGTAGAGACCCCAGCCGGGACGTCTCCCCCAACCTAAAGAGCCGTGCCGCTCACCTGGAAAGCGGCATACAGCTGAACTGAGCCGCCGGGTCAACGAGCACCAGCTCGCCACCCCGCTCGCCCGACCCAAAGGGCGCCACCCCCCCCCCCCACCAGCTGCAACGAAATCCATCTCTTCCCCCCCCAGCCAAAAACAAGAGAGGGAGGGAGGGAAACCTTTTCCCAGCACGAGCAAGGAGGAAGAGAGGGATCGCCGGCCGGCAATCCCTCCTTGCTCGCGCTGCCCGCCCCCAAGTCCGCCTACGCGGACCAATCACCAGGCTCCACGAGGACAACGTGGAGCCCGGCGCGCATACACACCTGCCATCGCCCCCCCCCCACCCCCCCCCGCCCCCTCCCCAACGGAAAGAGGCCTGCCTCGTGGTCGGGCCCCGGGAACCCGGTTACCAGGCCGGCCGTGGGACCGGGGCCCGGCGGCACAGCCGGTCATTATGTCTCGTTTTCTTGCATCAAGCTATCAGTTGGAATTGGAATGTCCCAGGTGATTATAACCTCTTCATTCTCTGTAATCCTCTTAAGGTTGTGTACTACAATGATAGAGGGTTTACACAGTTTCCAGTGGATGAGCCATGCCACTTTATTGTGCCTTTCCATTTACAGGCCTTTTGACATCAGCACATCACATCCAGCAACAAGATGTATAACTCTTTCCAGCTCTGTTTTATAAAATCTTCACATGCCTGTTTTACCGTTTCTTCTACACCTGCTGTGAACCATCTTCTCTATATTCCATTGTCCTGAGTTGCAGCGAATCTCACATTCTTAGGATTCTTTCATCTCTCTTTAACCATTCCGGTGTCAAGTCTTGTTAACATCAAATCCTAAATTAACACTTTGTATTTCTTGCTATATTTATGCTTTAGCCATTGTTTTTCATTATTTACTGATCTGATTCTTTAAGGGTTTTTTCTGTCATTTGGCAAATTCTGAGACTTCTTTCTGCTTGCGTGCTGACGGGTTCTCAATCATTCTATTCGCTGGAATGCTTGTCCAGGTTTAAGGATGGAGACCAGTTCAGGAGGTTTACCTTTGTACAGTACCTTCACATGTTTAGTTCTACTGATGCTGTTAAGTATGTCTAGAGGCTTATGATAGTCGCTCTGTCGGTATAATCTATTTTTTTTGCGACCCATTCCTTCGTTCACTGTTGGGATGCCTTTTTTCATGCAATACAAAGTTAAGCTCTGGAATCAGAAGACACGATGAAGGCAACTTATGCAGCAGGATTCAAGAAAGGTTTGGACAAGTCCCTGAAGAAAAAGTCCATAAAAAATTATTGGGAAAGCCATCCCTTACCCCCTGAAATGAGCTCCGAGAAATCTGATCTTCAGATCTGCCAGGCACGTGTGACTCGGACTCGGTGGTCTGATTCAGCAGGGCTTATCATGTTCGTCATGTTTTCATGACGTAGAGTCTCGGCATACACTGATTCTTATAGATTGACGTATACATATAGCATGTTTTCTTCTTCAGACATCCAGTTTGTCAAGGTCTTTATGGAGCCAGTGTAGCATTCCACAACTCTACTGTAGATGTCTCGCATCTTATTCTGTGCTGTAAAAGCACTTTTCAATATCAGTTTCTTTACTGATCTTTTCTTTTAGTAGTCTATGTTGAATTCTTCAGAGAAATGTATTCAGTATTACTCAGGGTTCCTTTAAAGAAGGGTGTTTTAGCACATTTATCCAAGCAAAATCTCATCTTGATGTCATCTGAAAACGTTTTCACTACTCAGAGATGTCCCGCTAAGTGAAATTCACAGGAGTTGTAAAACTTCAAATCATCTACAAACAGTAGGTACTGTATTATCTGTAGGTCATTAATATGTCTAAGGCAGTGGTTCTCAACTCACTCCTCGGGATATACCCTGCCAGTCAGGTTTTCAGGATAACCATAATGAATAAACATGAGAGAGATTTGCAGACAGTGGAGGACGTGCATGGAAATCCCTCATGCATATTCACTGTGGTTATCCTGAAAACCTGTTTGGCTAAGTGTGTTCCGAGGACTGGGTTGAGAACCTCTTATCTGAAGTTAAGGTTAAGGACCAAGGAGTTAATAAGAACCAAACAAAATAAGAGTGGTGACAGAGATTCCTCCTAAAACATTCCTCGCTGGATCTTGATATTATGTATAACAAATTGTCCATCTGCATTCTTCAGATGGAATATCACTTATGACATTTTCATGGTAAACATATGTTAGGCAGCGGCTCAGCTACAGATTCTCCACTCTGAGAACCTTTCCTTCCAACTTCTTCAGACACTTGAGTTAACTCTTCAGTGATGCCAAGGTCTATGGGAGTAATTCAGCTTTCAACACGTATAACCTCAATTCCAATTGGCTCTAGATTTTAAGCGTAGTTTATTTCAATCCTGGTTTTACTTCATTGCCCACATGGAGATGTATTCTTGCTTTTCTAGGGAAAATCAACAGGGATCCCAGAACTTCAAATCTTCTAAGGCAATGGGGTGAAACCAGGACTGGATCAACTTGGCCTGAAAATTTGGAGCCAGTTGGCAACTCTAATAGCTTCTGGTGCATTTAGTTTTCAGATGTTTCCTTGGGATCCTCTTTAACCCTAGTTCCTTACGCCCTCAATTGAATGTCCAAGAACTCTGTCTTTGACCCCCAGCATGCTCCTAGGGAGAGCTGGAGAGCAGGAGGAGAAGTAATGAGAGCAAAGGTGAGCTTCTCAACTTTATAGAACACTACTCCATAAAGGAGGCTTCTCTCAGATCTCATCAACTCAGTCTTTTGAGGACACTGTTGAACATGATGGGGTAATTTTATAAAGTCATTCCTGCATGTATTTGGCCACATATAGGGCTGGTGTTAGACATGCAGGGGCCCCAGGGCACACCTGCAGACTATGCCTCCTTCCGCCTGAGACAGACCTGGGGCCCCATTTGGCATGGGGCCCAGGGCAATTGTCCAGTTTGCCACCCCCTAACGCCAGCTCTGGCCCTCCTTTTCGAATGTAAATAGTTACTGAATGTTAGTAAACGCAACTGGTTGCCCTGTACATAGTTATTGACTGTTTTGATGTACACAGTTAACCCTGCTATGATGTAATTGTTTGAGTTAAGTTATCTGTAAACGGCTTTGAATGACTGATAAGGTGGTATAAAAAACGTTTAAATAAATAAATAAATATAGGTGTAAATGACCTTGTATAAAATACCTTGCATAAAAGTACGCAGCTTGGCATGAAATTGCATATTTTGCCAGTAGCGTAACCAGGGGCATGGTTTGGGTGAACCATGGGCAGAGATTTCATGCACATGTTTACACTATGAAGCACCTTCATTTGCTGGTTGGCATGTACAAGGGGTCATGTCTATATTCAAGGTGTTTTCTTTATAAAACAGCACATAGTTGGGCACTTCTGTAGGCACCTACCCGTTGTACCTTGTTATATAATTATCTTCTACAAGGGGCGACATAGTTGATACAGATATATCTCTGCCCATGGGCGGTATAGTAAGGTTTTAATAAACATAAACATATATCCACATAGGGCCTGATATTCAGCGCTGGCAGCTAGTGCATCTACAGCAACTAGCCAACGGCGCTGAACTTTAATCCCAGATATTCAGTGCTGGGACCATACCCGGGCATCAACATTGATCCCGCTTGAGCATTCTGTGGAAAAAAATCTTTCATAAGTAAACAAAACTTTTTTTTTGTATAAAACAGAATATCACAGGTAACCTCAAAATGGTCTTGAGCTTTGACAGAAGAATAGTGAGTGACTCCTGGGCTGCACCAGGCTATATACAGAAGTCCAATACTTTAGCTCTGTCTCCATCTGCTGGACTGGGGAGATAACACATGTGAATGGGGTTGTCTTGTGATGAGCGCTGGAATATACCTAGTGCAGCCATTCTCAGAGCAGCTCAGACTTCCCAAGGTTAGCAATTTCCAGCCACAGATCCCCCAGCAAAAGGTTTCAATGAGTAATTAATTCTCTCCCATCAAATCTCAACATGTTTAAACAGTGCTACTGAGGAGGGGTATTTGGTTTCGTAATATTACACCTTACTGTGGCACTTGTATATAAAGGTGGCACCCGGTCACACATCACCTCCAGTTACAATTTTCTCCCTTTCTTTCTCTTTTTCACAGCAGAGGTCTGCTCCTGCTTTCTGTACACAGCTCGCAATAAGATTTCATTTCATGCAGTCTATATAAGCAATACGTGAAATATTGCTGCTTAGCTTTGCAGTGTACATAAGTTGCATTCATAATGTCATTATATCCATAACCCAGGAACAAAGCAATGGGGCTCCCCCTTTTTCAGAGGAAAGCCCAAGAAATCTGGGAGTTGTAGTCCTGAGAACTCTGAATTGGTAACACTTACCTGGAGTTCATTCATCACCTGCTTCTAATTAGAAGCATTGCCTACCAGAAGATGACCTGCACTGGAGGCTTGCAAGCCAGCTTAGGCAGAATCTTGGCAGCAAAAAGGTAATGTTTCTGAGTTTCCTTCTTTTAATATGTTTTAGTGATTTGCTAGACCTAGCTCACTGTCTCAAGCTGGAGCTACTAGTAATTTTGCTAAGAAGTAGAACGTTTCCGCGCAGTGATTCTGCAGGCTCGTTGATTCAGAGTTTGTAGCTGCTTCTCAGAATCCTGCTCCTCTCCTTTAGAACAATGCCCTTGTAGTTAACTTTAGGCCGGGGGAACCTCCATGAGCCTTCCTTCAAGAAAGAGTGCCCCAGCTACCAGGTCGGTGGGCAGCTCGGGTTTCTTTAGATTAGGGGAGCCACCCAAATGGACTGGGGCCTGCCCTCTCAATACTCAAGAGTTCAGAGGCCAGTGCCTCTGGTGAACCCGACCAGTGCTACTTCCATTTTCCTTCCTGGCTTCCTTTCTTGCTGCACCAGTCCCTGCATCCATCTGCTGGAGACAGAGAATACTGTCTGCTGGCCTGCACCAGGCTATAGGCAAACAAAGGAGCAGGAGACGTAGGGTGGATAGAAAGTGGAGCAAACAGGAAAATGCTATGCTGGAAGGGAATATTAGGGATAATGTAAAAATGACGGTAGCCAAATTAGATTAGCAAATAAATACTATAAACAACTGCCTCTGTGACACAAAGTTATATGCAAGAAAGAATATGAAAAAGAATATGAAAATGTTGTGCAAGAGCCAAAAAAGAGCAGAGTATATGAGTACTCCATAGAAGATATTTATGAGCAGTTAGGAAACAATTCCAGATACTTCAAAATCCATATGATTTCACCTCTATTGGCCTTTGCATAATCTTTCCAAACTTTATCTCATATGGATTTTGAAGTATCTGGAATTGTTTCCTAACTGCTCATAAATATCTTTTTTCTCATTAGTTTTAGACTTTATACAGTCACGTTACACATTTACTGTTATAGCATTTTAATTTTATCGAGGTTTACTTATTTGCTATACTTTTTATTCCTGGTCTAGTGCTGTATCCTCATTGCTCCTCTGAAATATCATTGTTAGAGCACACACGATTCACGCGCTTGTATGAGGTGAGTGCCCGAGGTTTTACATCACACTGTATATTTCTCTTACTTTCATATAGTCTCCCTACAATTTAATTTTTACTTTTTAGCATTTTAGCATTTTTAGCTACTTACATTGCTCTTTCTTCATGTATGGTGAGCACAATTTTAAGCGTTGCGTTTTGAATGCACTTTGATAGTGATCTTTTACACCACTCAACAGTTTGTTTATCACATTTATCGTCTAATATTTGGTTCAGCCTCAGTTTTGTTCTTTGTTTGGTTTTATTGCCCTCTTATTTATTGATTTATGTTTTTAGAATTGCACAAATACTGTTACACTGACTCCTCCTCTTAGATCGGGATAATTCCTTTTGGCGTTAAAGTTGGCGTCTATTAGACAGACTGTCTCACCTAGTCTCCCTTCTACAGTTCATAGTGCAATGTGTGCATATTATTTTTTACCATAGCTGTATTTTAAACTGCATGCCTCTTACATTTTTGCATCTCTTTTCATTTATCTCAGCGAGGTCTGATCCACATTATTTTAACCAACACGCACGTTTTGATTCGTATTCTATCCAGGATACAAGCCGTCTTCGGACCGTTCCGTTTCTCCTATGATTGGCACCCTTTTACACCATATGGTTCACGTTACCTATCAACGTTTTAGTATGCTGATTGTTATTTAGGTTTAATTAATTTGTATACCTTTTATTTTTATTTTTGCTCCAGTGCTTTATCTATATTGCTCCTCCATAATATCACTGTTAGAGCACACACGACTCATGCGCTCGTACTAGGTGAGTGTCTGAGGTTTAACATCACACTGTATACTTCATTATTTTCCCCTTTTAGTTTCATTTAGTGTCCTCACATTTATCACCTTTAGTACCTATTAGCAATTTACATTGCTCTTCCCTATGTACAGTGAATTTAATTTTAAACGATTTGTACTAAAAGAAATTGGATAGTTATATTTTGCATTACCAAATTACAATTTTGTAATTACTTCTTTTGCTTAATATCTAATTTAGCCTTTGTTTTTCCCCTTTTTTATATTGTTTTTATTGCCCTTCTGTTTAAGTGCGTTACTTTACAACATTTTAATTAATTTTATGCATTTGATTGTATTGTCCAGTTCTTTATTATTTATCATTCTTATCTTAATTGTTCATTTGTTTATGTTCTTTTAATTAGTTTCTTTTTGTACAACAGTGTGTATAGTTGCTGCAATTGTTCTCTTTTTAATTGTTTTTATAGCTTTCCTGTTTTAGTGGTTTATCTTGTATTTATTTATACTACTATTTTTATTGTCTTGTATGCATTGTCTGGTTCTTATTTCTTTTTAGTTATTTATTTATTGATGCTCTGTAATCATTTACCTCTTCTAGCATGATAGTGTGTTCAGTTATTGTAATAGTTCTCTCTTATGTTGCATTACATAGACCTAACGATATTGACTCTCTCTTATTAAGCATGTTGTATAAGTTTTACATTTTGGTCCTTTTTGTGGTTTCTCAGCCCTGCGTTTTTCATTTTTTATTATTATTTTTATTCTGATCAATGTACTCTTCCATTATTTTTATTATTCACGTTGCTATTCATAGTTATTATTGTTCTCATATAAGTTTATAGGTTACTCCAGTATACATTTTTTGATATGCCATCTGTTTTTAATTGTTTATTGTTTTAATTGTCTTTTTATCGTTTTTAATTTTATTTCATATGTTTGTTATTTAAGCAATATCCCCCTGAGGAAGGTGTTGCCGAAACGCGTTGGGGTTTCGTTTTAATAAACCAGTTGCCTATCCACCCTACGTCTCCTGCTCCTTTGTTTGCCTGGACAGTCTGCAGGAGCGTCTGCTCTTTTTTGTGTTCCTGCACCAGGCTATATACAGACTGCAAGTACTTTAGCTTTGTCTCCATCTGCTGGCAGGGGGACATAAACCACTTGTCTAGACTGGTCTGGCATGAACAAAAAAGAACTTTCTATTTGTCCTACTCTACAGTAATGTTAAAGTGTGTCTGTAGTGCTGAAAGGCCATGCCTAGTCCTTTTCTTCTCTCTACAAAGAGAAGAGCCTAACCATTCAAGATCTGAAGCCCTGCATTGATCACTGTTCAACAGCCAAAATGCTTCGGACACAAAAGCAACTGTTCTAAACTAATTTAAGGCTGCTGAACACAGAAATCATAATGAAAATGGCTGATTAGGTCTAGTTGCTAAGATATATGCTATTAATTAGTCATTAGGGGCCATTAACTGTGTATTATGCAACATTTGCGTGAGATTGCGTAATCTCTACTTGCAACCAATAGAAATATCTGTCCAAAACCAGATGATGCAATCAGTATTTAAATTTGCATCACTTGACAGTATAAATCTTAAGGTGTATTAGTCACAGAAAAGTGAAAAATTAATTATTTTGCATTATTTTATGCCGATAGGTCAATCACAGCGTATTTGGCGATGCATCGTACTTGTGTTAATAATGCAGATAATTTCTGCTATATTTGTGGTGAAGTGACTTTTACATCACAAAAACGGAATATGACTGTGGTGGTTAAGAAAGCCTACAACTTATATTTTGGCTGCAAAATAGGAGATCAGGATAAGAGCTGGGCGCCACACATATGCTGCAATACATGTGCAACAAATCTCAAGCAATGGATGAACGGGAAAAGGCAATCAATGCCCTTTGCAGTTCCAATGATCCAGAGAGAGCCCACGGATCACGTCAGCAATTGCTACTTCTCCATGGTTCCTCCAATTCAGAAAGGCATATCCAGAAAGAGTAAGTGGACTGTGCAATATCCAAACATTCCATCTGCAATACGCCCAGTGCCTCATGGAGAAGGGTTGCCGATTCCCAAAATGTCAGAATCATTATCATTAGAATCAAGTGAGGAAGAGGAAGACGTTTGTAGTCATGAACCGTCAACCTCATGTGACCCAGAGTTTCTTCTGGCCACTACTGATGAGCCACACCTAATAATGCAAGGTGAATTGAATGACCTTGTCAGGGATTTGGATCACCCGAAGAATAAAGCTGAGCTTTTGGGTTCTAGACTACAGCAGTGGAATCTTCTGGCTGGTGACGTTCGAATTTCTTTTTTCCGGGACCGTCAGAAAGACTTGGTGTCATTCTTTTTCAAAGAAGGTGATCTTGCTGCATGCAACAACGTAAAAGGTTTAATGGCAGCTCTCAATATCAATTACAATGCAGATGATTGGAGGCTCTTCATTGATTCATCCAAAGCAAGTCTTAAAGCTGTATTGCTGCATAATGGCAACTTGCTACCATCAATTCCTATTGGCCATGCAGCTTTTATGAAAGAGACTTATGACAATATGAAACAACTTTTGAAATGTATAAACTATGATCAACATCTATGGTCAATCTGTGGTGACTTCAAAGTGGTCGCCCTCTTGCTTGGTCTTCAGGGTGGATACACCAAGTACTGCTGCTTCCTGTGTGAATGGGATAGTCACGCTAGAGATTGTCATTTCGTCAAAAGGGACTGGCCACTCCATCAATCACTGGATCCTGGAAACAAAAATGTTCTGTTTCCAGCACTTGTAGACAGCAACAAGATTTTGATGCCTTCCTTGCACATCAAGTTGGGACTAATGAAAAACTTTGTCAAGGCGATGGATAAAACTAAACCTGTTTTCAGGTATCTTAATGCTAAATTTCCTAGACTGAGTGATGCCAAAATTAAGGAAGGAGTTTTTGTTGGCCCTCAGATTCGTGCACTTCTTCAAGATGACAAATTTGTTCGTTTATTGCTTGGAAAGGAAAAGGCTGCATGGAAAGCATTTGAATCAGTGACACAAAATTTTCTTGGAAACAACAAAGCAAATAATTACCAAGAGATTGTTCAAGATCTTCTCAAGGCATACAAAATCCTTAGTTGCAACATGTCCTTAAAGATTCATTTTCTACACTCTCATCTAGATTTTTTCCCACAAAATTGTGGAGCAGTAAGTAATTAACATGGAGAACGATTTCACCAAGACATTGCAGCCATGGAAAAGAGGTATCAGGGTAAATGGAGTCCATCAATGCTTGCAGACTACTGCTGGACAGTGACAAGGGATATTCCATTGCTTCAGTACAAGAAACAGATCAGGAAGAGTCGTGAAGCCACTGAATGAGAACAAAAATTGCTACAATGTACTTACAAATGTTCTTAATGAAAGTTAAATTGCAGACATAATTACTCCTCTGTTTCTTCTAAGTACGTTTATGAACTTTATTTTATAAAAACATGCTTGATATTGTGCAAAGTTTCATTTGTAATAAGATTTTGATTTACATCTAAGGATCTAGGCTCGATTTTCACCATACATAGTGGTAAAATGTACATTCTTCAACATATCATAGAAACAGGAGCTAGTTGACCAACTTCACTATCATATTTGAATTCAGCGTATCAAATCCATTAAGAAATAGCACATTTAGGGGCTTGTTTACAAAGCCATGGTAGTTGTTTCCGATCGTTATCGGAGCCACGGCCCCATTGATTTCAATGGGGCCACGGCTCCGATAACAATCGGAAACCGCTACCGCGGCTTTGTAAACAAGCCCCTTAATTTCTGAAGCAAACAATTTTTTAAAATTTGTAGAACGGTGTTACTTTTAAGAAGTAAGTACAGTGTCCTTTGGAAAGAAGGATAGATATGTATGCACAGGCGCACACTAGCATACAGACGGGTTGTTCTATGACTAATACATTCAGTTTCCTTTCCTGATAGCATGCCAGTGAGTTCAGACAACTTAGGATTGTCTGAGATTTTTGCCCTGAAAACTCAAAAGCAGGGAGAAGCTCTCTAAGACCTTGTGAAAGTTTCACAGAAGATATCGTAGAAGTTAAAACTATGACGGGGGAAGAGGGGAGGGGGAGCTGAAACAGAATTGTGACCAGAAAGCTGACCTCCGTGGAAACGTCTGGTCACTGGTGCAGCCAAAGGCAGGGAAACATGATTAAATCAAAGGCTTCGCCTTCCGTTCTATTTTCTGAGGGAGTGCAAGTTTCCATTCTGTTTCCTAGGACATAAAACATTTGTATCCATGCCTCTGGCCAAGGAAAGCACTCGGTCTTTTAAAAGTTATGCTCTTTTTGCATATATAAGCTCTTTATTTTGGAGAGGGAAGGTGATGGAGGAGGTTACGCCATGCTCTCCGATTCTGTCTATTGCACCCACTCAGTCCTGCAGCTAAATTAATTTCACCCCTCCACATTGCGAGCGGCTGCATCTCTTCTAGAGACCTGCTCAGGGCTTAGTTTAAAGTTCTGTTTTAGCAGAATTGGTATAGAAATAGCTTGGATTCCACTTGAATTAGCCCATTCCCAAAAACAATTCCGTACACTGGGGATGAGATCCGAGCCAGCTTGCCCATTAAGCAGACTAGGTAGTCATTCAGAGCAGCGGCTTCTGGGAGTGAGGGGGAGAGAGGAGGGAAGCAAAAGGAGCAATCAAAGCAAAATAATGGATCCGTAGAGCTACGCAAACTCAACAAAACATCAGTAACATTTTGACCCACAGGGAGAATGGAAATTTTCCAAATACTCCATTTATCCAGGTCAATGGCTTTTGAAAATCACCTTCATTATGTAAATTTTAATCAAACTAATTTTAATAGTTAAGCGTATGAGGTTTGATTATACATTTTGTTCTTTTTTTTGTTCTGGAAGGGTATTGCAGAGGTGATCATGACTGTTGAGTTTAATTATCAAAGTCTCAGAGGGGGAGGCCTAGGGACTTGAAAGCTGGCTGGGTGGGGGAGGTAAGGCACAAGGCTAAAGATTCACCTATGACACCTAATATTCTTGCACCAGCCCCGTATGAGATATAGATGGGACGGGGTCACGCCAAGTTTTGTGCCATTTTACTGAGGACCCTCAGCAATATTAAGGGCCAATGTTTTAAACTGTGTTGAAATTAACACAAGGGGTTTATGCGTGTTAACAGCCCTGTTAATGCAGATACGCTAGCTTGCATCATTCTTAGCACTTAAATTATTAAAATCTATGTGCATGAGATACTGCGCTGCAAAATTAGGACAGTGAAAAATAATGCGTGCTAAACTGCGCAAGTAGTAACAAAAATGCTTCAATGCAAAAAACGTAACCATATTTCCCCGAGATGTAGCTAAGATTAGCACATTTATTTTAACATCTCTGTTGATGCGTATCCCATTGGCATCGCATTGACATCCATTAATATGCAACAGAGCCCGCCCTAAAATCTTTACACCAACAGTAAAATATTCCCACGCCTTTTCAGATTTAAAAAAAAGCAGCACAATTAGACCACAAGCGCGTGGCAAAGAGCAGTTTCAGTCAAATAAATGCAAGTGAGCAGGCCTGCTGGAACAATGCTGTTAGCTGCCCTTCCAGTCCTCGGAAATAAGTCAACAGTCTTAAAGCCACAGCGAGGAAGTGCCCACTCCAGCAACCAGCACCTGCTATGAATGACAAGCTAGCTAATGGAGAGAGGCTATGAATGCACGCTCAAAGCTTCTAAGCAAACTGTCATATTGATCCAGCGCCGCCTAAGGACATTGAAGACAACTCAAGGAGTTCGGGCAAATGCTCGTATTAACGTTCTCTTCCTTTTAAGAGTTTGCTGAGACGGCACTTCAGTGTTTCCCAAGTAGGGCACCTCCGACCCTGGCAATCCATCAAGTGAATGCAAATTGGGGACCAGACAAAAAGCAGGCAAACAGCAGTGCCTCTCCGCAGTAACCTACTTCGGAAGAGAAGAACATCCTTAACAATGATTGCTGTGTACACATTTCAACCCAACACCCAACCTTCTTATTAGGCTCATAATGATTTCTGGTTTTGTTCCTTTTGAAACGTTCCAAAGCAAATGGTACAAAGTTTACTTAAGACTAACCTCAAATAATAGACTCCCTGGACTATATTAACACATACAAAGTTTATTATATGTAGTTTGCTGTTTATTAAAACCCTCTTTTGGCAAGCCCATACCCAATTGGTAGAGCGATATCCCGGTTTAAAACTTTTGTAATCACAGACTGTTGCTTTGGGACTGAATTGGTTAAACTCAGCAAATGTCTGCTCAAGGGCTTGAATAAACAACTCCTCAGTAGTCTTTAACCATCTTCCTGCACTGAAAGATTCAAGAGACTTTCACTTTTTACACAATGCACCAGCGGAACTCTGCACTCGCTGTTTCTATACTTCGTGGAATAAGATCTTACAGCTGTTTATGACATGGTACGAGCAAAACAGATGTTGGATAGTAATTAGAATGAGGCAACCTAGTCGCTCTAGGCTAATCTAGTCCTGGTTTTGCCCCATTGCATCTATGGACTTGTAGTTCCAATTTCTCTAAGGGCACAGCTACAAGTCCATGTTCCACAAAGGAATGAAGCTGGGACCCGTGGAATCTGTGACATGGAGCTTTTAGTTAGAACAGAAGGGCATCCGGTGACAAACGGCCTGGGAAGAACCCCTGTAGTTCTCATTGTCTGCAGGTGTGCAAGATTTATTTTTTGGACCTAATTCTCCTTACTCCTTAAATCTGGAATGTAGTACTTCATATCTTAAGTTGCTGACCAGTCCATGTCAAACGGAAGTAACTAATCTGGTCCTGGTTTTATTCCACTGCCTGCATAGAGACATAGAGCCCGATGTTCAAAGGCACTTAGCCCATGAGAGGAATATTCCATGGTATTATGCCTGGCGAGGGGATGCCAAGGGGTTATCCATTAGCGCAATTTTCAGTCTGCTAAATGGATACAAAATCACATAAAGTTACACAAAGAAAGATAGGCCTAAACTTTGTGGGGTTTTGCCATCTGGAGAGTGGCTGAATCTGGATAACCTGCAGCAGTCACCGCTGAAACCCTATATTCAGTGGAAGCCTGGCTGGACACTTCTGCTAAATATCCAGTTTCACTTTGCTCGTGGTGGCTGACTTTTAAAAAATGCTGACCATCATGGGCTGAATATCGGCTGAGCAGTTTTGATTTCCTTCAAAAGATCTCAATACAAGGGGGTAAAACCTGGGCTGGCTCAGTCCATCCCTTTTGAAGGGGAACAGTTCGTGACCCTGTTTATACTGACTCAGAAACTTCCTACTCAAAAAAGTTCCTTTGCTATTAGTTTCCATTCCTGTCAAACCTAATAATGTCATGCGAGAAAGGTCAATGTGGTGATTTATTCTAGTAAAAAAGGTGCCAGTATTAATATAGAGGGCCGTCCTTAAGGGGTGGGGTGACCACTGAGGGATCTGCCCCCACAATAAGACAGTCCTTGCAGCCAGCCACGGAGTCTATGAAATGGCGGCATTGCAAATATTACACCGGTCCTAGGTAAAGAGAACAAGCCGGACTGCTACAAATCCCTACCCGGTTCACAAAATATCTCACCTCGGTCACAAATACAAAGTATGGCTATATTTTTCCTAGCAAGAACGGTACAGGGCTCTTTCATGAATACAGGAAGACTATGGGTCAGTTTTAGCAGATAATAAAAAGGGTGTCGGCACTGCGTATCACTAAGTTCCCCCTCAATAAAAAGCCGTGGATAGAACACATTACCACATACTAAAAATAGAACCGTGCAGGCAAATTGTGAACTGGAAACCGAAGACGAGGGACTCTGCCTGCCGGACACCACCAGAGGAATGGAAACAGGCATGCATTTTCTCCTATACTGTGCAAAATCCAACGATATCAAAGACCCCGCACGTTCGGATTCCCAAAGCTGGCAATGAAACCAACTCTTACAGCTCAGCCTCTGTAGCCCATTTGTCCCACACCTTCCAGGGGGTGAACTATGATGTGCTGCACCTCCATGTTTTCCGTGGGCCTGCAGGGATTGGTGGGAAACTGCTTCTCCCGTGGGGGGCGCTATACGTGTGTGTTTGGAGTGTGCGCGGTCTGGGCTCTTTCATTAATACTGTACACGAGGACTATGGCAGGCAATGAAAAAGGTGACGGTATTCAGTCCCTTCGAGTGTCCCCTCCAAAAATGTCTCATGTCAATGGACAGTATTTCACTGCATCAACAGTCATGGAAAGGACACGGTTTCGTATGGTTCCTTTCCAAGAATATCAGGACATGATTTTATAGACTTGAGACATTGCCACCAAGGATCATGCGGGCAAATTGCAACTAGGAATCTTTGCCAATCGGTTTAACAAACTGCCTGTTCTGTATTTGCTTGTGATATTTTCCTGCTCTAGCGCGTCTCTGAGACGTCGCCATTCCTTAACTCCTCTTTGAAATGATTAAATAACCCCAAAACATGGCGGCATCTGTCGTCATACTGAATATTTGCTGGATTTGTTTAAAAAATGGCAATATTAGATTTTCAACTTTATCACATTCCCCTTCTAGTCTTATTCCTGGTTTTCCAGACTATTTATCCTACTACTACTACTACTACTAATCATTTGTATAGCGCTATAGATGTAAGGCAGAGTCCCTGCTCATCAGATCTTACAATCTGATAATCAAGACAAAACACATAGAGCCCAATTCTGTCCTGCACGTACATGTCCTTTGCTGACCCGGACGTACAAAGGAGATCGCTATTCTGATCCCGCGGGGCAATCGCGAACAGGCATGTACATGCAGGCCGGAACTGCGATTCAGTCCCGGCTAACTCAGCCAGGGCTTTTGAATGGAACCACAGGGCCATGGCGTGTCAGATGGGGAAGATGTATGTGATAGGTGGTGAGAGGTTTGTGTGCACGGACCCGGAGAAGGACCTTGGTGTGATTGTTTCTGATGATCTCAAGGTGGCGAAACAGTGTGACAAGGTGGTGGCAAAAGCCAGAAGGATGCTGGGTTGCATACAGAGAGGAATTACCAGCAGAAAGGAAGAGGTACTAATGCCACTGTACAAGTCGCTGGTGAGGCTTCACTTGGAATATTGTGTTCAGTTTTGGAGACCGTATCTCACAAAGGATATAAAAAGGCTGGAAGCGGTTCAGAGGAAGGTGACCAAAATGATTTGGAGCCTGTATCAGAAGATGTATGAGAAGAGACTTGAAGATCTAAATATGTATACTCTGGAGGAGAGGAGGGATAGGGGAGATATGATTCAGACCTTTTAATACTTAAAAGAGTATTAATGGACAAACAAATCTCTTCCAAAGACGGGGCAGCTGTAAAACTAGAGGGCATAACATGAAGCTGCAAGGGGGTAAACTGAAAGGCAACGTCAGGAAATACTTTTTCACTGAAAGGGTGATGGATGCTTGGAATGCCGTCCTGATGGAAGTGGTGGGGCAAATACAGTAACAGAATTCAAAATGGCATGGGACAGACACAGTGGATCCCTTTACAGTAACACGATAAAATCAAAATAAACTTTATCTCAACAAATAGGCACGACCTACATAGAACAGTGGGTACACCCCTAAACAAAGGCATGGGGAGGGGTGACCTGCACAGAGCGGCAGGTGCACCTACTCTTGCCACCTTGCTGGGCAGACTAAATGGACCATGCTGGTCTTTATCTGCCGTCATACTATGTTACCTGGAGAGAGGATCTAGGGAGACAGAATGTATGCGGGACTTGGGGAAGTGGACCTGGGAGACAGAGAGAGGATGCTGGATGCAAGACACAGAATGAGAGGAAAGATAGGGGGATGTTGGACCCGAGGAGGAAGAGGAAAGAGAGGGGATGCTAAACCCAGGGAGGAGAAGAGAGAAGGGCTGCTTGCCCCAGGAAGGAGGAGAGAGTGGATATGCTGTACTTGGCGGGAGGAGGCGAGAGCCTGGGAAGGAGAGAGCAGTGGAGAATGACAGGGCTGGGGTGAGGAAAAGAGATGGAAAGCTGTAGGTAGATGGTTTATGGTTTAATGTAATTTCCTATACCACTTTTTATGAAAATACAAAGCGATTTGAAACTCATTTAGTTAAGAAGTAGAAAAAAACTCCAATCATCAAAAGAAAGAGGAAAAAAAGAGAGAGAGAGAGAGAGAGAGCGAGACGGAGAATATTTACTCTCTGGCAGGGCGGCTGCAGTCCAGGACCCATCAACCAGTGATGCAGTAAAAAGAGGAAGATTGAGGACCAGTTGGTAAGAAGGAGGAATGAAATCTGGATAGAGAAGCAGAAAACTAAATTGAAGAAAGCCAAAAGCAAGACACCACTGTTAGAGATGGATGTAAGGGAGGAAGTGAAAACAGGAGGAAAGATCAGAAATGGCCAGTGGACTGGGGACTCTGGAAACAGATTAAGAGCAGACAGAGGAAAGCAGAAAATATAATGGCCACACAACAAAAGTAGAAAATGAGTTTTAAGACCCAGTATTCAAAAAAAAACCTGAGCCCCTAAATTTAGGCTTCTAAATTTGTATGTCCTATTTTCAGCCAAACATAATTTAGAGGCTTAAAATGTATGCTCTTAAATTTATGCCTGCCATTCATTTTCCTAGATTTATGAACCTAATTTTAGAGTCTAGTGCTAAAAATCAGTGCTATGTTTCTAACTTTTTTCCTCCATCTAAATTCACCCCGATGCCACCTACTTTACATGCTCCCAAATTTAGAACTTTAGTGAAATTCTGAGTATAAATTTAGGCACGCAGTCCTAGTGAATTTTCAAAGAGATCAATTTAGGAGCATAAATCTCAAAGCTAGGAGCATAAATCCTTTTAATATCGGGTCTTTATTTTCTATTTAGTGATTGGATTGCATCAATTTTACAATGTATATCTGCTCGGGCCATTGAAAAACATGGCTGAGACCCAGATTAGAAATTTGGAATGGACCCCAAAGACATGGAGCCCGATACACGAAGGTGAATAGCCCTCAGACTATGCTGCCTCCAGTGCATGCTGTGGGGGAACAGGGGCAGTGAGTGGGCAAAGCATGGGCGAGACCAACCCCTGGACGTACAGGGCCAATTCCAGTGACGGCCCTGTACATCTGGGGATCGCCGGGGGACACCCTGCTTATTCCACCTCCGAGGTGGAATAAGAGCGGGGTGCCCCTGGAACCCAGCAGCCCCCCACTGGAGCAACAAGACACTCATGGTGAGACCCCGCTGCTCGATCCAGGACCCAGCAGCCCCTTTCAGGGTCAGGCGGTAGCGAATCGTGGGGTCACAAAGGCAGCGGGCAAGTTGTGCCATGGGGAGCATGTCTCCGCAGAGATGCAGGGGCACGCTGGGCTGTCCCAGGCCCGATCCTGCACTCACGGGGCCGTCTTACTCCCACGGTACAGAATCGGGTTCATGGAGTCTACATTTTACAATAAGAGCCGCGGTCTTGTAGCTCGCACAACCAGATCCTGGTGACAGCCCAAAATAAAGGGCTTAAGCACTTTACTGGCTGTCTGGTGGCATGGGGGAGGGGGGGTGGAATCAGGAGGCTGAGTTGAAGCACTGCTAGAGGTAAGTGCAATGTGTGGCACACTCACCTCCTCCCTGCATCCACGCTTTAAAACTCTGCTATATGCCCCAAGGGAAGGAAGAAGAAGCTGGGAGTGTTCCCTAAGCCTTCCTTTACACACCCCCACCCTCCCTGAAGGTCCACCTCAGACACCTCTCCTCCCCTGCACCCCTGACACCCTCCCAGCAGATCCATCTCACTGTCGCTCTCCTCCACAACACCTCAGAAGCCTGCTGAGACCACCCTACCCCACACCTTCACTGTGCACTCAACAACCCTCTCTTTGTATCCACACACACACACCCTGCTTTATATACCCCTGGTACATCACTGTCCCTGCCACCCTACTTTGACATGCCCCCACCTACATACACTGCCACATATCACACCACAATGTCTCAGACATACACAAACCCCTCCACTCCCCCAGATATCTCATCCACAGCACACACCCCACACATTCCTCCTGTCTAAATACCTCCCTGAGAAAAACACCAAAATCCCAGCACCACAGACACTCCTACCCTTGGTCCTCTGCTATCCAACTACAACACTCTGTCCAGATATCTCTATTTCTACACATACACCCTCACGCACACACACATCCCCTGATTTGATCTCTGAAAAGGATTCCCTCCCTCCCTCAGTCCCTACTACCTTGGAAAAGATGATGTTATAGGGTCCATCTTCATTTTTCCCTGGAGCCCATTCAATCTTAGGTACACCATTGGTGAGGTGTGACTACAGTAATGGGGTGGGAAGAATTGGCTTGGAGGAAAACAATATCACTCCACTTTGAAAACTGGGAACAAGTCTGCAAATAAAAACCACCCACAGGCTTTGTCCCAAAATGCAAAGTTGGAAATTTGCTCCCCTCCCCCTCAGTGCTTAACCATGCACAGAGAATGGGACAAAAAGCTGAGTTAAGTCGTCAGGCCCTAAAATCAGAGAAAACCTTTAGTACTTAGGCCCCAGAGTTACATTTTCTTTTTGTCTACTGCTGGCCACATCTCAGAATTAATTATTCTGTAGAAACAAGAAGAAATTGCAAGATTTTTCAAAGACAGCAGGAATGCAAGATAAAAAACTGAGTCCAAAAGGGAATAAAAAAAAATGCATGAGTAGGAAAGCGGAAGACACTTCTGTTTTAATCTGGCTACAAAAATTCTTGTACAGAAGCAGAAGCTTAGCTAAGAAGAACCTGTGGAATTTAAGAGTGGACACAGAGGATGAAGATTGCAGAAAGACAGAAGGGGCCTTGCTGAGGTTATAAAAGTTTGAGAAATTAGACACCAGTTTGAATAGTGTGAGCACAAGAATACAATCTGCCTTGACTATTATGTTACAAGAAGCTCTCGTGATTAGACACGAGAGAAATTAGCCATTGCTGGTGTAGATGACCAGACTGGATGGTCCATGTGGTCTTTATCTGTCATCATTTTCTATGTAGAATTTTGGCTGGGAGGTCCCAGGGTGAGTTTAGGTCTACCTGTAAAGCAGGGCCTTCCAAACTTTTATTCCATATGACCCCATTTTAGCAACTGAAACTTCACATGACCCCCAGATGATGATATCAAAATAGCAGGTCTCCAGTCTTCCTCCCATCCCTCCACTCATCTAAAGCAGTGTGCAGTGTGTGCCTACAGACCCCTGTACTCAGCATGGGTTCCCATCTAATAGGAAGCTTACCCAGGTGGGGGCAAGGCCTATGAATGTTTAGTGGCTCACAGCTGACTGGTGATTGCTACTATTTAGCATAGGTCCCAGTGAAAGTCCAGAGGGCAGGGGAAATGGCCATGATTCTGTGACCCCATCCACTGATGCTGTGACCCCATTTGGGGTCCCGACTCCAAGTTTGGGAACCACTGTTGAAGAGTGATCTACAGTATTATAAGATAGGATTTAAGAAGTATGCATGCTGAGAAATAGGGGTATTGGATTATTGGGGGACAGCATGATAGACTGGTCTGGTAAACGAGATGGGGGATGCAATGGAAGGATATGGGTGCGGGCGAAAGATTTATTAATCTGGATGTGTTGTTTGGTTTAGTACAATTTAATTATTTAGTGAAAAACGGTATATCAAAATTTGCTAAATAAATAAAAATAAAATAAATAATGTATTAGAACCCACTCTATCGATTTTCTAAGAGGGTTAAATATCAAATTGAAATAATACATACTTATTTTAGTTTATAATAATAGTGCTGGAATCTATCTCCTATACTCATAGGCTGATCTAGGCTTTGTCATCTTCTTTCGTTCTCATGCATCTTCATTCTTATGTCAACACCAAGACCTCCTCCCACCGAAACTAATGAGGTTGTTATCCAAAACATAGAAGCATACAAAAATGATAGCAAATAGAGACCATACAGCCATCCATACCAAGAAGTAAGCTCTACAATCCTTTCTTCTCGCTTAGAGACCTTCTGTGTTTGTCCCATGCTTTTTTGAATTCACAGTCCTCATCGCTGCAAATAGCAAAAGATAGTGGTTTCAGTGTAGCTCCCCATGTGGAAGGGTCTACATCTCTAAAACTATCATTACAGTCAATACTACCTGAAACTCCTGTTGGCAGTTTCAGCAGAAGGGCCCATAACTGAATAGGTCTTCCTAGAGGCGACCCCTACAGGGCAGAGCTGAGGCATACTTATGGGATAAGATCTTGTGACAAACTTGTCCCATGCATGAATGGCAAGCTTGGATCTTTTAGAGCTGTCCAGAGACTTGTAAAATTGTGAATGGTACTAAGAAGATAGAACGGCATGCTTAATTTTGCATGGAAATAGTACTAGGATGGGGCCACCCCATGAAAGAAAATATTTTCCAGTCAATGTACAATTAAGATGTGGGATTTTTGCCAGAGGATGTGGACAAGGCTAGCAGTCCAGCTAGGTTTTCAAACATTTTGGACAAGACTCTGAAGTAAGACTCATTAACAATTATCAACAAGGTAGATTTGAACCATTGGTCTGACCCAGCTTGGCACGTCTTGTATTTTTATACAAAACCAAAGAAATTCCCCTTTCAGCCCTTGAGCCACCTAAGGAAATCAGAATTGCAAATCCATGCCTTCAATGGCAAAATAAGAACTGGATCAGCCTAGAAGTGGAGAGTACTCATGGACAACTCTACTGCTGCAACAGAAAATGGTCACTGCTTTCACCAACAGCAGGAAACTATCTTCATTAGATGATGTTGGCACTCATGATCTACATTGTTAAGAAGTCTATTGTCTTGCCTTTCCTTGGAATGAACAATAAACCACCTTTAACTCTGAGTAGACCCTGTTAAAGTTCCTAACTTTTCGTTCTAACACATCTGGAAAGGTTTAAGTCTGAACCTGTTTATGCTTACTGTACTGCGTAGGCATTGGTTCCGATAAGGTGACCATAAAAATGTAAGAGCCTGTAATAACAGCTTTTAGCCTAGGAAGAGACAAACCGAAGAAGGGTTTTAATCAGCAAGCCCCCAAAATAAAATCCAGACACTCAGCTGCATGTACAAAAAAACCATCAGCTTCATCTCTCCACTGAAACCAATGCTTAGCATAATGAGTACGGTAATTTGAAGATTAAAACCTTTTCATTCTAAGAAATACAATATAAACTTTGTATAACGGCCTCTAAAGTGCAATGCCCAAAGCTTTTATGCAGTCGTTTGTTAGGGTTATAGTATAGCTGCTGAGATAGGCCCTCTTAAGTTCCAACATTTCGATCCGTGGTCTATCCTTTTCGATACGGTAACTCTGTCCACTCAAAAACTCTATGGAACCTCAGTCCTCCCACCTTCCAAATCCTTGCAATGTGCAGTGAAAATCCCTAGGAAAAGAATTCATTAGCTAAACTTTCATAGTCATCCCTTCTACTGTACGCGGCACTGCATTGGGGACTACTTTCTTATTCTTTAATTAAAATCAAAACTATTCAATACAAGAAAAGCTTATTACATCTCTAATGCTGGTAGATCTCTGATTAATACAATCAAACGAAGTAAATTTGTCACTCCTTGTTCACTCAGCCCTGCAACGGAACACATCCTGTCCTCTAGGCTGATGTTAGATATGCTAGGGCCCTGGGAAGAACTTTGAAACAGACCAAGGCCCACCAGCAGGTTATACCTTTTTAGTCTTTCAGCAGGCTTGGGACCCCCATGCCATGGGGCCCACAGCAACTACCTTGGCTGTACCCCACTATTGCTGGTCCTGCCTTCCACAGGTCAGAAGAATCTTAACCTCTTTCAATATCTCATATCTTATTTTTACATATGCTGACCATTGTCGGGCCCCAGAAGGGATGAACTTTCCTCAGAGTTATGCTATGGCTGTAGTTTTGTCTATCAGTTCTGTCCATTATGACTACTGTATACTATGAAGTCCTATTCACTCTAGAAGCTCTTCTATAGTTTTAGGGCCTGATTTTCAAAGGCATTTACACGGGTAATTGCTCTAGTTACCTGTGTAAATGACTTATCCGTGATTTTCAAAGGGCGCCTACACGGATACTGCCCTTTGAAAATCCCAGATAAGTCCCTAATGCGCCCAAATGCTATGTGGTTAGCATCGTGGCATGTTAGGGGCGTTCCGGGGTGGAGTGGGGGCAGAGGAAAGGGCTAACCGGGTAGCACTGATTTTCAATGCTATCCACTTAGCTCTCTGTGCCTTAAAGATAGATGAGGTTTTTCCTCGCCTATCTTTCAGGCAGAGGGGCTAAGCGGGTAGCAATGAAAATCGGTGCTACCCAGCTAGCTCCAGCGGCTTCTGGGGTGTGCGGCGAGATACGGATTTTCAATGTCGGGTCCGCATATCATCCCGGCATTGAAAATCCAGGATAGACGGTTGGCAGGCAGGCTATGCGCCAACGTGGCACATAGCACCACCCAGATGAAAATCAGGCCCTTAGTTGTTTACTTCCGTGTTCCCAGTCTGTAGAATAATCTCCCTCTGGAACTTCATCAACAACTTTCTTATCAAAAATTCAAAAACAATCTCAAAATGTTTCTTTTTCAAAAAGCATTTCATCTCTCACCTCAGTAATGTTAAAGACTTACATCAAGCTTGGGTGTTGTTTAAAAATACTATCTTGGATGCCAAGACCAGCTGTAATCCACACTTTAAGAAAAGTGGAAGGAAGTCCAAAAAAACTGCCAGCATGGTTTAAAGGTGAGGTCAGAGAGGCAGCTGTTGCCAAAAAAGCATCTTTCAGGAAAAGTAAAAAAGAGCCAAATGACGAAAACTGGAAACAGCACAAGCACTGGCAAGTTAAATGCAAGGCATTGATAAAGCAGGCAAAGAGAGAATTTGAAAAGAAGCTTGCTGTGGAAGCAAAAACATGTAATAAAGACTTTTTCAAGTACATTCGCAGCAAAAAACCTGTGAGAGAGTCAGTTGGACCATTAGATGATAGAGGGGTAAAAGGGGCACTAAGAGGGGTCAAGGCCATAGCGGAGAGAATGAATGAATCCTTTGCTTTGGTCTTTACTGAGGAAGATGAAGGAATGTTACCCATGTCTGAAATGGTATTTAAAGGAGATGCTGCGGAAGAACTGAAAGAAATATCGATACACTGGGAAGATATATTACAATTATTTGATAAACTGAAGAGTAGCAAATCACCTGGACCGGATGGTATACATCCAAGGGTGTTGAAAGAACTGCAATATATGAGATTGCAGACCTGCTATTAGTAATCTGTGAACTATCATTAAAATCATCTGTAATACCTGAAGAGTGGAGGATGGCCAAGGTAACACCAGTTTTTAAAAAGGGTTCCAGGGGTGATCCTGGAAACTACAGACTGGTGAGCCTGACATCAGTACCGGAAAAATGGTAGAAACCATCATAAAGAACAAAATTACTGAACGTGTAGATAATCATGGCTTAATGGGAGACAGCCAAGATGGCTTTAGACAAGGAAGATCTTGTCTTACTAATCTATTATATTTTTTTAAAGGTGTGAATAAACAGGTAGACAAAGGTGAGTCGGTTGAAATAGTGTATCTGGACTTTCAGAAAGTCTTTGACAAGGTCCCTCATCAGAGACTTTTGGCAAAACTAAAAAGTCATGGGATAGGAGGCAGTGTACTATTGTGGATCAGGAATTGGTTAAAAGATAGAAAGCAGAGGGTAGGGCTAAATGGCCAATTTTCCCAATGGAGAAAGGTCAATAGTGGAGTACCCCAGGGATCTGTGCTGGTTCTGCTGCTTTTTGACATATTCATAAATGACCTGGAAAAGGGAATAACGAGTGAGGTTATCAAATTTGCAGATGACACAAAACTATTTAAAGTTGTTAAAACCCATGAGGATTCTGGAAAATTGCAAGAGGATCTTGATAAATTGGAAGACTGGGCATCCAAATGGCAGATGAAATTTAATGTGGACAAGTGAAAAGTTATGCACCTAGGAAAGAACAACCCAAACTTGCACGATGCAAGGTTCCACATTAGGAACCACCACTCAGGAAAAAGATTTGGGCACCTTGAATGTTGTGTGCAATTCTGGTCGCCGTATCTTAAAAAGGATATAACGTTATTAGAAAAAGTACAGAGAAGAGCCACCAAAATGGTAAAGGGGATGTAAGGATACCCCTATGAAGAGAGGCTAAAAAGGTTAGGGCTCTTCAACCTGGAAAAGAGACGGCTGAGGGGAGATATGATAGAAGTCTATAAATTAATGAACGGAGTGGAATGGGTAAACGTAGATTGATTGTTTACATCAGAATATAGAAAGACTAGGGGACATGCAATGAAGCTACAGGGTAACTTATATAAGACTAATAAGAGAAAATCTTTTTTCACTCAACGTGTAATCAAACTCTGGAATTTGTTATCGGAGGATGTAGTAAAAGCTGTTAGTATTGCTGGGTTTAACAAGTTCCTGGAAGAAAGGTCCATAAAGTATTATTAAAAGGACCCAGGATATCACTATTTGACCCAATACAAGCACTGTGGAACCTGTGTCTTTTGGGGAGATTGCTAGGTACTTATGACTTAGATTGTCCACTGTTGGAAACAGGATACTGGGCTTGATGGACCTTGGTCTGACCCAGTATGACATATCTTATGATCTCATGTTGATGTCTGGTCAACTTGCTTTTGTTCCTCCCTGTCTTCCTCTGTATTGTTTCATGTGTCCTATCACTTCTGATGTGCAACCTTATCCCCACTAGTTTTGGTCTTCTTTCCCTCTCCTTTTCATTATGTCATGTGACTGATTCTTTCCCTTTTTATGAAAAATTTTATTGGAGTTCTTTTCTATTCTTTTATTTATTTTAAGTGGAACTTTAGAAGGTCTGTCCAAGTGCAATATGGACCTCTGCAGGTGCATCTACCTAGACATTCCCAGAACATATTACCGAGCTTGCATTTCTAGGAAAGCCTAATGGCTATGATAGTTGGCTAGGAACAGTGTTATCTAGGGTTCAATTCCCACTACTTCTGTTGTTGATATTGTATTGGGGATGAATGATTGTATTCCTTTCTGGATGTTTTTCAGATGCTTGTTCGTGCCTCAGAGCAGGTCTAAAGTTAGACATAACACCAGACGTTACTGTGATCAGGAGGGGACAACTCAGTTCCTAGGAATCCCCCAGCCATGTCTCCTCCATGACCTCCCCCCCCCCCCATTCAGATTCAGATATCTTCACGCCGGGGTTGTCCCCAAAGATGGCTCTGGAGATATTTCATCGTTGTCTGTTTTCGGACTTCCAAAGCACGAATAAGACTTCTAAAATGATCCCCTTTGTTTTTATGTGAACCGCTCTGATGCCTCAAAGGGTGGTATATCACATTTTTAATAAACTATAAACCATAATTCTCAAAAGCATTTCTCTGGAAAAAAAAATAGTTCTTTATGTACAAAATAGGACTTTATCAAAATGCATGCCCAAAGTACACAGAACTGAATCAAGATTGAGCAAAGGAGTTCCCAGGGATGAGAATGGTGGTGGTGGTGGTGGTGGTGGGGGGGTTCTATTATATTCATGCTTTTGAAAGTTTGGCCATAAGTGCGCAAATTAACGCACTACAAAAGATAGCATGAGACAAGCGGATTGGAGCGCTGAAGCACAAATAAAACAATCCATAAAACAGAGAAAATTGTAAAAGCACGCTAACTAAAACATGCAGATATAACAGTATTCAAAAAGGGCAATTATATAGCGTAAAATGGCACAGCGCATATGCAGATTTACGTCAAACTGCTCTCTGACTAAATAAATCATCATGAGACATAAAAAATACCAAATTATTACAATTTTATGCACTCAAGAAAACACTTTATTTTTCACACAGTTGTGCTTTACACAGGGGCTCAAATGTGGGTTGCACAGCAAGAGCGGATTGTCATGAATGGATGTCCTGATCCAGTTTTCTTTGTCTGGTTGTGCTGTACAAACAACAGGCACATTTTCCAATCTAGAAACCAGCAGTTAAATCCACTTCCTGCTCTCATTTCTAGGCTCCGGGTGATATTACAGGTGATTCCCTTTTATTGGTTTTTTGAAGGAGTTAAAAAAAAAAAAAGGACAACTTCGCAACAAAAAGAAACAGAAAAAGCAAAGAGCAGAGGAGCAAAATTATCCACAACAAACTTTATTGAGCTCAATAAATTTTGTCGCTGATAAGTTTGTTCCCCCGCTCCTTGTTATTTTTTTCTTTTTGAAGGAGTGTGTATTTGTTTCAGTTTATTAATGAGCCTTAAAAAACTTAGTACACCCAAAATGAATTTAACCTGTTACCCTACAATTAAAAGCGTGTTAATTCAATTTGCATGTATTAAGAAATGCATGTTAAAAAAGAGACTACACCAGCAGATCGTGAGACCACCACTGACTACTGCTAGAGAATTGCAGGCTCCATTTTGATCCCAGCGCTGGAGCTGGATGGGAAGAAATGGGGGTCCTTCCCATCTAGGGTTGCCAACTGGCTCCAGATGCGCCCGACAGGCTTGATCCAGTCCTAGGTTTACCCCATTGCATGCAGAGAGATGTAGTTCTGATTTTTCCATTGCACTCCATAAGAAAAGCAAGACTACATGTCCCTGCATGCAATGGGATAAACCCAGGACTGGATCAAGCCTGTCAGGCGCATCTGGAGCCAGTTGGCAACCCTATTCCCATCTGGGCCCACTAGACCACCAGGCTTGCTTAAGGTAGGCTCAGGGAGGCCTTAGAGGGGTGGGGGTTGGATCAGGGTCTGGGGGTGGGGGCCTTAAGAGGTCAGTGGGATTTACCACCCTCAGAAGCTAACTAGGGGATCCCCTTATAACATGTTCCTCAATACCCACTATTACCCTTCACCTTGGAAACTTTACTGATGTTCATATGCATTGAAGTTACATCTAAATACGTTAAATGTTTGAAGTTACTTGTACCATAAATGATCGAAGTTATATGTCATTATTGTTTGGCCTTCTTTGACATATATGTTATATGTTAACACCTAGACCCATGACATTCTATGTAATGTTAAACACGTTACCTGTACACCGCTGTGACTGGTAGATACAGCGGTATAAAAAAAAGTTGCTAAATAAATAAATAAAATAAATTTGCATCTCATTAGTATTCCACATATGTTGCAGTGGCAAATTGTGCATCATGGTGAAATAATACCTATTATTTCTCTTTAATGTGTGTTAAGGGCTAAATAATTGCGTTATTACCATAACGCAGAGTTCGACAAATCCTGGGTGCCAGGTGGCCATGGCAACTATAAATTACATCCTGACACCCGGGATTTGATCGCCTCTCTTCTCTAACCATCACATCTCACCATGATCGGCTCTGCATGTAGTTCAAGAAGTGCAATGAAGGAAGTTAGCTAATCTCGCTGCTTCTTATGAGATCAGCAAACAGAGAGATTTGCAAGCTTCCTTCACCATGCTGCTCAAACTACATGCAGAGTCAATCATGGTGGAAGAGTGAAAAACAACAGTAAGACATTGGGTGATGGCTGGGGGGGGGGCAAGAGAGAGAGACACACACATCAGGTGATGACTAGGGAGCAAGAGAGAGAGAGGCAGATGTCAAGTGATGGCTGGGGGGGGGCAAGAGATAGAGAGAGACAGACAGGTGATAGCTGGGGGTCAAGAAAGAGAGACATCAGGCGATGGCTGGTGAGCAAAAGAGAGACATTGGGTGATGGTTGGGAGGCAAGAGAGAGACATATCTGGTGATGGCAGGAGAGGGCAAGAGATAGAGATTGGGTGATGGTTAGGGGGGGTAAGAGAGAGAAAGAGAGGGAGACAGGCATCAGGTGATGGCTGAGGGGGGCTATGACAGGGACACTGTGTGATGGCTGGGGGCAAGAGAGAGAGAGAGACAAACATTGGATGATGGTTAGGAGGTTATATGAGAGAAAGAGAGAGAGAGAGACCGGGTGATGGTGGGGGACTGTGAAAGAAGTTTTTTTTGCTTCCCATATTACCAGGCCATGGTGATATGTGAAGCAAAAAAACAAGCTGTCTCAGGTGTCACTAATATGTTGATGACAATGTTCTCACTAGGGGTGGGGAAGGGGAAGGGGGAGAAGGGTCACTGACTTCTATTGGCACTGTGTAAAGGCATGTTAAGGGCCTAATTTATTAAGCTTTTTTTCTCATAGAAAATGGAAAACAGTAAATCAGGCCCTTAAAAAACAGAGCAGCAGAGGGGGGCGCTCGTGAGCCCGCTGAGAGATGGCCGCGTTGTGAGAGAGCTCCGTCCCCACTACCCCAAATCACCAGCTAAAATGCGCTAATAACTGCAAAAACTACTTCTCCTACCTGCCCTGGGTCTACTGAGGTGAGCGGTGCTCTCCAGAGCTGAGTTAGACGACCCCCCAAGACGCTGAGTCGCCGCGGAGCCCTTCCGCGAAGTGCGGCCTGCTGCCACGTGTCTCTCTCTGCTATCTGCCTTGGGCCTGACTGATTCTCACCCAGCCTTAGCCGGCCCGCACGACACCTGGAGGGGCTCTTCTCGGGTCGCGCTGTCGGGCCCCTGCAACTGGACCGGAGGCTGAGCAGCAACGTGCTGACGGGCGGAGTATAGCCCTCGAGCCTGGAACACCGGCACAGGCAGCTGCTGTTCAACATTTATTTATTTATTTAACAAGCACTTATATACCGCAGCTTCCAGAGATCAGATGCGGTTCACAAATAACAACAGTCAACAAAGCATGGTTTGTTTTACATATAACGTCATATAACAATAAACAATATAAAGAAAACCAAACATGTTGAACAGATTAGCACAGAACCGTGCAACATTATATACATTATAGACATTATTTACATGTACGTCTTAATTGGGTTTGTTCGTAATGAGTAGTTCAGGTGAAGATGGGGGTTATCTTTTTCTATTATAGTAAGCTATTAGACAAGAACTGCTTAGCCTTTATCTAATTCTTTTGATGGCTGGTCTAAACTATTGTAGTGAATTGTAAAAAGGTGGGTTTTCAATTTTTTGCGGAATTCATTAATCTCTGTTAACATTCTTATTTCAACTGGGAGAGAATTCCAGGCTATTGGGGCTGCATGTGAGAACGCCCTGTTGCTTGTTGATTTATTTGTTTTTATGAAGTCTTTGGGGGTTTTGATTTTGTTTAGTTGACCTTTTCTTTGAGTAGGTTTTGAATGTTCTTTAGTAATTAAGTTATTTAATGTGCAAGGTGTCATATCAAATAGTGTTTTAAATACAGTTATTAGTGTTTTGTATGTTATCCGGCTTTGAATTGGTAGCCAGTGAAGGGATGATAGTATTGGTGTTATATGTTGATGAGAGTGTGTTTTCGTTATAATCCTAGCTGCTGAATTTTGTGCAATTTGAAGTCTTTTAATGTTTTGTTTTGATGTACCCAATAATTTGCGATCGGGGAGAGGGCCTGGACTCCCCGTGGCTTTTGCTGGCATCCGCTCTCTCCTCTCCACATTGTGATTCCTCCGGAGAAGGGGTAAGCGTTGAATCTCACTCCCTTTCCTCTGTCGGCTGAACGGGGTTGGAGGCTGTAGCACCCCTTAACACACCGGTGCCCTGTGGAAGCCTTGCCCCTGCGGTGTGGATTGAGGGCGCCCTGTCTGAGCACTCCAGCGCTCTACCTGGCCTCAAGTTCCCTTCTAGAGCCTAACTCCTGGAGGTTGTGGATCCTGTGTGCCTTTCCCCTCCGCAATCACTGCAGAACGCCCTGAGCATTGCCTTTCACAACTCGCTCTTTCAAGAAGGTCAGAGGCAGCTTTTTTCTCAGGGCCCTGCTCTCTCACCGGTCTTTTGGACCTTGCTGACATTGAATTTATCTCCTAACACTGTGTGGAGGTGTTTGCTTTACGGGACTGTGAAGCCTCACGCACCGCTCTCTCCCTGACCTCGCTGTCTTTGCTGACATTGACTGCTCTCTTCTCCTGACACTGTGCGCCATAAGTGGCTCCGGGGGATGGCGGCTACTGCTAAGAGTTCTGAAACTCGGGATGGGGTGCGTTCCTCCCAGCGACTGCAGCGTAAGACTGGGGCCCCGAGTAGCCCCCGTGGTCATTCTCCTCCCTCAGGCTCTGAGGATGATACTGTAAGTGAAGAGGAACTAGAATCTCATAAACAACTCTCTGCTGCACAAATCAAGTGAGAACTCCGTAAAGGATTTGCGGAGTTAGCCAGCCAGTTTTGTTCGCTACGTGAGGAATTGTTGAGAGATGTCACAGACTTACGGACTG
The DNA here is from genome assembly GCA_033557465.1 of Ichthyophis bannanicus. NCBI lineage: Eukaryota > Metazoa > Chordata > Amphibia > Gymnophiona > Ichthyophiidae > Ichthyophis > Ichthyophis bannanicus. The sequence goes on along the minus strand of CM066036.1, from coordinate 839,859,595 downwards.
ACATAAAAGAGCTGGGAGCTCGAGTAGAGGAGGTGGAGACCAAATTGGTTGATCAAGATGGGAACCTGATGGATTTACAGTGTGCCTTGGATCGGCAGCAAGCGCAAGCAATGGAACTGACCTACAAAATTGATGACATTGAAAATCGCTCCCGCCGCAATAATGTGCGTTTTCGTGGAATACCAGAAGCGGGAGGGGGTGGAGAAGATTTGCCAACTGTGCTTAAACTGTTGATAGCGGAGCTGCTCTCAGTGGAGGAGCTGGCTACGCGAGGCCCCGAGATGGAAATAGAAAGAGTCCATCGGGCTTTGGGAAAACCTCCTAATAACCAGCCTCGTGATGTCATTGCGAGATTCCTGCGATACTCCGATGCTGAGCTGCTCATACGGAGAGGCCGGGAGAAAAAAGCAGTCCGCTTCCAGGATGCGTCATTGTCCATATACCAAGAGAGAGATGAAACCAGTGACAACGGTTTTGAACAGCAAAGGGATTCGTTATTCCTGGTCCTTTCCCTTTCGGATGAACTTCCTTTTGGGCAACAAAAAGATCTCAGCAAAGGACCACACTGAAGCCTGGCGAGCCCTACGCCAGGCGGGACTAGTTGATGACAATGCTCAGCCCCATCCGCCCCCCCCCCAAGTCCCAGCACCCCAGGTGGACTCGGGTGGGCAAGTCTGCTTGATCTCTGGCCTCTGTGTACACTTGGGGAGCTACCTTTACTCTTTAGGGAGCCTTTCTGGGTGGGTCTCTCCAATTTTGGATAACTGAGGGAAGAAATACTTCTCATTGGGTTATGGGCCACCGAAAAGGTCTGAATTAGACCCGCACTATCCTATATGCGGGGGCGGCGGATGTTTTGCAAATGTTCTGAGGATGATATTGTTCTGGTGGGTCGGCATGAGGAGAATGCTGACCTGGGGTGGGTGGGGGAGTAGTGTGGGGAATGTTTTCTATGTGTTTAAGTTGATTCATGGGGTTTTGGGGGAAACGGGGTCTGTGGTCAATTTACCGTGTCCTGTATTGACCTTGACAGGCAGGTGGTATTGACGGGATGGGGGGGGGGACTTGGGCTGGGGGGGGATTTGGGCAAGGGGGAGGGAGATGGGTGGGGGGGGGATTTTTATTAACATGGCATGGAGGGTTGTGTTTGGGCTTGAAAGGGGGGACTATGGCTCTTGTTCTTGGAAAGTGGAGCGGATGGGTTCGGTTAATTAATTCCCCGGGTTGGAGGGGGGGGAGCTACCATTGGGACTTTTTGGATAGCGGGCGCCAGCGAGGGAGTGGAATGTAATTGCTAATGGTGCGCTTTGTCTCCTTGAATGTTAAGGGCCTTAACTCCCCGAGGAAGAGATCCCTGTTGTTCTCCGAATTGCGCACTTTGCAGGGGGACATTGTTTACCTACAGGAGACCCATCTTCAAAACTGTAAGCAGGGCTGGCTAAGGAGATCCCCATATACTGAGGTGCGGGTGGCCTCGGATGCACAGGGACAGAAGAAACGGGGAGTGGCCGTACTGTTTCACCAGAGCCTCTCTCTACAGATAGAGGAGACTAAACAAGATACTTTGGGGAGGTGGCTCTTCTTGAATATCCGTCTAGAGGGGCACCTGCTCACCTTGGCTCCCAATACAGGTCAAGGGGCCTTCTTTGCCCGATTGAAGGCCTCATTGGCGGATTTTGCAAGGGGTCCTATTGTTCTAGGGGGGGACTGTAACACGCACCTGGTGTCCCACCTGGATTCCACAAGTCACGCTGGGGGGCGAGTGGGGGGACCAGCCAGAGCCCTGCAAAGCCTTATGCTTGATTTAGGTCTGCGGGACGTCAGGAGGGATACCCATGAGGGGGAAAGAAGCTATACGTACTACTCACCGGTCCATCAGGTTCACACTCGCATTGATTATCTTCTATTGGATCAGCGCCTGCTGGACGGGAGGGTGAAGGCTGGCCACGGAGCACTGACTTGGTCAAATCATGCCCCATGCTGGCTTGCTCTTCCGCCTGGATTGTACAGTGAGCATCAGAGGCTTTGGCGCCTAGATGTGAGGTTCCTACGGCGGCAGGGCGCAGTACAGGATCATGTCCGTTTTATTACGGAATTTTTCGAGCTTAACAATTCTGGGGATGTTTCTCTCCCCACGATGTGGGATGCTTATAAGGCGACGGCTCGTGGTCAACTCATGGCGGAGGCGGCCGGCACGCGTAAAAAGTGGGCACGTGAACACGATCAGCTGGTGGCGGAAGCTACCCGCTTAGGCGCGGAGCACGCCCGAACTGGTTCGCGACAGGTCCTGCGCCAGTGGCGGGCGGCGCGAGCCACCTTGGATGCGTGTATGCAGAAAGAATTAGATAATAAGCGTCGGAAGTTACGACAAACTTTTTATGAGCATGGGAATAAAACCGGCCGCTTCCTAGCCTTGCGTCTTCGCCAACAGCAATCTGCGCGAGTGATACGCGAACTGCGCGACGCTGGGGGACGGAAGAGGGTTATCTCTCGGGAGATACGCAATCTTTTTGCTGACTTTCTGGAGCAGCTTTATAAGGCGGAGCCTTTTGAGCGGGATAGCGTACAGGACTATTTGCGAGGGATAGGTCTGCCGCTTCTCTCCGACCCTGACCGGGCTCAGCTAGATTCTGAATTAACGGTAGATGAAGTGGAAACCGCAATCCGACGATTGAAAACTGGGAGTGCGCCAGTTAGTGATGGCTTCCCAGCAGAATATTATAAGAAGTTTCGGGTACAATTGGCGCCAACCTTGACCATCTTGTTCAATGGGATCTTGGGGGGGGCCCCTTTATCGCCATCCCAGTGTGAGGCATTGATCGTGATGATCCCCAAGCCTGGTAAACCATTGCACGACGCGGCGTCATACCGCCCCATCTCTCTGTTAAATGTCGACGTTAAAATATTTGCCTCCGTCTTGGCGGCGCGCCTGAATCGGGTCCTTCCGGGCTTGGTTCACCCGGATCAGGTGGGATTCATGCCAGGGCGCCAGGCGGCAGACAACATTAGGCGTATGTTGCAGGTCATACACGTAGCCCAACAGGACCCACAACCAGCCTTGCTGGTGGGGATTGACGCAGAAAAAGCTTTCGATCGGGTTGATTGGGAATACTTATGGTGTGTTCTGGAGAAAATGGGCTTCGGCCCTAATTATATCTGTTGGGTTCGTAGTCTCTACCAGATGCCCCAGGCATGCGTCCGGATCAATGGGGGACACTCGAGATGCTTCCTGCTGGAACGGGGCACGCGACAGGGTTGCCCTCTTTCGCCCCTACTCTTTGCTCTGGTGATGGAACACTTGGCCCAAAGCTTTCGAGAACATTTAGGCTTGAGGGGGGTTCATGTCGGCCCTGAGGATTATAGGATTGCGCTCTTTGCGGATGACATCATTCTGTCCCTGGTGGATCCGGCCACCTCCCTTCCAGTTGCGATGCAGCTGTTTAATAACTATGCGCGAGTATCCGGTTTCAAAATTAATCACACTAAATTGGAGATTTTGAATGTTGGAGTCCCTGGGGCGGTTTGTGCGGAGCTCCAGGCGGCTTATCCTCTTCGCTGGGTGTCCGGAGCTTTGCGTTATCTAGGAGTGCAGTTGACCGTGGAGCGGGCGGACCTTTTTAGGGCCAACTATGACCCCCTGCTTCGTCAGGTTCGGCGGGACTTAGAAGTATGGCAGGGCCTGCTCCTTTCCTGGTTTGGGCGTATAGCCGTAGTCAAGATGGTGGTTGTTCCCCGCTTCTTTACTTTTTTCAGGTTCTGCCGCTTCCCATCGTGCAGGCCACCTTGGCGACCTGGCAACAGTTGCTCATGAAATTCATTTGGCATTATCGTCGTCCACGCTTGGCGCGACAGGTTCTTTATACCCGTACGTGCTCTGGAGGTATGGGCATGCCCAATTTACATTGGTACTATGCGGCGGCGCAATGCCGGGCAGGGGTGGAGTGGATGATTGCTGACAGTACTAAGCGATGGGTGCAACTGGAAATGCACTTGGCGGGGGGAGCTGGCCTGGGAGATTGGCTGTGGTTAGGCCCAAAACTACGCCGTGGTAAGCGTACTAACAATCCCTATATTCTTCACACCCTCCATTGTTGGGATCGGCACTTTCGATCTCGCGACACGGACTTAACCCCTTTAGCTCCTATAGTGGATAACGCCTCTTTCCCGCCAGGGCTAAGTGATACAGTTTTCCGGCAGTGGGGACATCACGGCCTTAGTAGGGTCGGACAGCTTTTTGATGATGGTCAATTACAACCCTTTCGTGCGTTACAAGATGAATTTGGCATTCCGGCTAGGCAACATTATCAGTATATGCAAGTGGTACACTGGGTTCGATCCAAGCCTGTCCGGCCCCAAGTTGCGTGGGCCCTGTCGGATTTGGAACGTTACTGTGAGGGGTGCACTACCACTAAGGGACTCGTGGCGACCCTGTACGCTCACTTGCAGGGCTCTCAATCGCGTTCTAATAGGCACAGGGAACTTTGGAACTCCGACTTGAACCTTTCCTATACTGAGCAGCAGTGGGAAGGGGCGGAAACTCACCTGTGGAAAAGTGCGGTAGCGATTAATGCCCGTGAAACCAATTATAAAATATTGTACCGATGGTACATGACTCCGGCGCGGATCGCGCGCATCTATCCTGGGGCGGTGGACCTCTGCTGGCGTAATTGTGGGCATCGGGGTACCCTAGGGCACATTTGGTGGGACTGCCCCCGCATTCGCGCTTACTGGAGGGGTATACAATATCGGTTGCAGCTGCTCCTAGGAGTAGCTGTCCCTTGGGATCCGGGGATTTTCCTGTTTGGGGCCGCGGTGCCGGGAGCACGGGCCCTACAGCTTGCTTTACTTCGCCATGGCCTGAATGCAGCTAGGTTATCCCTTGCAGCAGCCTGGAAGCGGACCTTGGCCCCCTCCTTTCAGACTTGGCTGGAACGGATGTGGGATATGTATACCATGGAAAGAGGGGTAGCGGTCAGTAGGATGCGCCTGGCGCGCTTTGAGTTGGTGTGGGCACCTTTTGTCTCTCGCTACGGTGCGTGATTGTGCTGGACAAGAGGGGGGGACCTTGCACACTTTAGAGGGAGCTCGCCCCATGAGCGTCTCTGCTGCTCATCTCCCTCCCCGTACTTGAACGTTAGCAAGCCATAGAGGGGGGGACTGGGAGGGTGGGTGGGAGGGGGGTTATGGGCCAGGGAGGTGTCGGGGGGGAGGACGGGAGGTTGGGGGGTTACTGCTCTCCGTTTCTTTACTTTAAAAATGCAAAAATGAAGGCATATTGTTGAATGTCATCGTGATCTGGCGTTTTATTATTACCTTTGCTAGATCTTTGTGGTTTATGCTGTTATGTACTCTTTGGAAGCCTTTCAATAAAAAAAAAACAAAAAAAAAACAGAGCAGCAATAAACCTTTTGGGGGGTGGGGGGAGGGGCACTGTACTTGAGGTCTCAGTGGACAGCTCCTAAATGTTTAAGCTGGTTCCTAGATTCCAAGAAAATTTGTCAAGGCCTGCCATAATGCACTTTAGTGATCCTCCCTCTAAGTAATTTATGCAATAAAATAAATGTTATGTATATAAATGTGACTTTATGTTATATGTATATAAAACACATGGAGGCGTAGCCTAATGGTTACAGCCCTGGCTTGGGAACCCAGAGACCAGGGGTTGACTCCCAATAGAACTCCTTGTGGCCTTGGGCAAGTCACTTAACCCTCCATTGCCTCAGAAAAATCCAAGTTATCAATGTCCCTGTTTAATGTGCATTACCAAGTTTAAGTTACACTGTAAACCACTTTGACTGAAATGATAAAGTGGTATAAAAAAACTTAAATAAAGTATGCATATACAAAACTGAATATATCAGAAAAGTTAAAACAATGAAAAATGTTTTCCTGTACATATCTAATTCTTACAGGCACATTCAAATGAGCCTTAATATGCAATGCAAAAATATTTACCTTGTGAATGGTTTAACTTGCCCTCAACAGTGTGGCCGAAGACTACATACTAAAACCTGTTTCTGAGGGGGCATGGGGGGCTGACTGCTATATGTTGGGAGGAAGGCAAAGTATCTGGGGAATGGGAAGGAGAGGAGGCTTGGAAAAGGGACCGTTTTTTACTTGAGGTTTGTGGGAAAGTAAATTCTCTCTTGCCCAAGTTGCACCACCTCTTTTTACTTTGAGCCATTCAGCACAGAGGATATCTATCCCCAGCATACAGGCAGATTTTGAGAATGGAATTGAGACACTGAGGTCAAGATGTCCTCAATTCCAATGGTATTTTAGACTCTGCCAAACATGGAGCCTTCTCTAAAATAGAGCAGGAGAGCACATAGATTTGCTGATACCTGGGGCCAGAGGAGCTACTTTAGAAATCCAGATGTGGGAAAAATCGAGAGTGGAAACTCGGCAACTTAAACATGTAAGTGCTGACACTTATGGGGGCTATTTTAGATTCGCTATTCATACTTCGGACATCTGAAAATAAACATAAAGATGTCCAAAGCACAAAGACAGGAGCACTGGCTCTTGCAGTAGAGTCCGAAGCAAACACAAGGAGCAAGAGTCGTGAATTGGTGAGATAATTTTACTGAAACCCCTACGCGTTTCGGCTTTCGCCTTCTTCAGGGGGCACACAACTAAACAATACAATAATTAATAATCAACAATTAAAAATAGAAATTAAAAATACCATTTAAAGATTAAAAACATTAATAATAATAAACAATAGTAAAAGCACCTGCATGTACACAACATAATGCTTATGATAAAATATAGATAACATAAAAATTCCATAAATGATAAATCGTGAGCATTATGTTGGGTACTTTTATTTATTTATTCATTTGATTTATCATTTATGGAATTTTTATGTTATCTATATTTTATCATAAGCATTATGTTGTGTACATGTAGGTGCTTTTACTATTGTTTATTATTATTAATGTTTTTAATCTTTAAATGGTATTTTTAATTTCTATTTTTAATTGTTGATTATTAATTATTGTATTGTTTAGTTGTGTGCCCCCTGAAGAAGGCGAAAGCCGAAATGCGTAGGGGTTTCAGTAAAATTATCTCACCAATTCACGACTCTTGCTCCTTGTGTTTGCAAAGCACAAAGACTTCATCAGAGCCATTTCAGAAGCCAGGTCTGTGGATGTCCCCAACACAAGGACGTCCAAATGGGAACAGGGAAGTGGTGTAGGGTTGGCAGGAACATTCCCAAGAACTTGGACATTCTCACCAGCCACGTCAAGGTTATACCTGCTCCAGGTACGAGTAGGCATCTGAAAAGTGCTCGTTTTGTAGGAAAACATCTGGAGGTTGTGAAGAAGAAGCTACACTAACACCCCCTTTATTTTACAGTATGTCAATGAACATTGATGGGGAACGGGGGCTCATGTTTTCATATTGCTAGGCTGATGGATATCCCCTTATGCTAGCTTGAATGAAATGGATGTCCCCACCCCATACTTTCCTAAGGAGGATGTTTATGCAGCTGCTGGTGTGGACGTCCACATCGGGGACGTCTATGTTCCTGAAACTGGCTGGAGACATAGACATGCCTGGCGTTTTTTGCACATTCTGTCCTGGACGTCCTTTCTATAATGTCATTTTTAGACTCTATGTTTGGTTTAGGCACCACAAAATCAGGTCTAACCTGAAGCGCCTAGCCAAACATGTGGAGGCACAGTCCAGTTCCCGCACGTCCGGCTGCACTGGCTGGGCAAAAACCAGGCATGCAGGAGATGGACCCGATTCTGCTGCCACGGGGCCCAGATGTACCCACGATGGCATAATTGGGGACATAGACATCCAGGCACTCCCCATATGCCAATGTGATTGGTGTATGGGGAGCTGCCCGTTCCGAGGACAGAACGCCAGGGCTGGGATAAGGGAGTCGTGATGTTTTGGCAGCATGACAACAAGCCGTCTATCTGACAGATCGGAATGCCGTTGCCTATGTCCACCATTCAGACTGCAATCCTGCCAGCACAGGAGGCCCCCATGGCCAAGATCTTGGCTGCAGGGTCACAGCATGGCCGGTGGCATGGTGTGCGGTGCCATGCAGTGGGGACCCCCGGGGCTTATTCCACCGTCAGGGTGGAATAAGCCAGATGGGCAACCAGGTGCTGGGGAACATACAGTGGCCTCAGCTGAATCAGCCCTGAACGTTCCAGCAGCTGGGCCCTCCCCAAGCGTCACTCCCTCTCACCCCAGTCCAGCACTCCCCGCACAAAAGCTCTGTATGTGCAGAGAGCATGGGAGATGGAGTCGTATTCCGGGACTGAGCATGGGGTGGACGTCCAACCCCACTATTTGCAGGACGGAATGGTGACCATAGTCTAAATATATCGGTGTCTTTTTTTGGCATAGAATTTTTCACAAAACCAGGTGCCTGGTGCCTATATTCAGCAGCAAACACATAGCTCCACTGAATATCGGCATAAATTGAAGCATCTAAAAAAGATGTCCTGGTTAAACCTGGGGCCATAAATGCCCAATTTCCCATGTGTAAAATGCGAATGAGGCTTCTAGAATAACCCCCTTAGCATCTGCTTTGAAGCTGGTGTTAACGTTTTGTTTTTTGGAGACCCATAGTAAAGAGTGGCAGGAGGCTGCAAACTATACTGTTTCCCCTGAGCCAGTTAAGCCCTCATTTGCATGACGCAGCCTAGTGCTTGCATGTTAACATGATGCCGAACTGTGTTTAATATGCATGTTAGGGCCATAAGGGGGCATATGCAGTAGCATTAACCGCATTAGTGTCACTGAACATTTATTTATTTTAATTCTCTTATATACGGCGCTATTCTGCATCAGTGTGGTTTACATTGAACAAACTGAAATTACATTGAACAGGGCATTATAACTTGGAGATAACTATTTTACAGGGAACATGGGCTATGGAGGGTTAAGTGGCTTGCCCAAGACCACAAGGAGCACCTGTGGGACTAGAAACCCCAGTCCTTCTGGCCCAAGGTTGCTGTCCTCTAGTGGGATTTGAACCCCCGACCTTCCAGCCTGAAGTACCTTGCCCCAACCACTAGGCCACTCCTCCACTCCATCCCAGCGAGCGGCATTTAGGTGGTCTGCCCGTCTGCAAACACTTAAATGCTTTCGACTGTTGCCTCCCCCCCATACTGTGTAGCACATTATTTTACCTATATGCAAAATGACCTTAAGATGTATATAACACACGGGGGGATATTCAAAGGCATTTACATGGTTTGCAGACCTGCAAACCGTGTAAATGCCAGTTAATGGGATATCCACGGGTGCCGCAGCTACAAATCCCGATGCTACATGGTTAGTATCGGGGCGCGCTGGGACAGAGCGAAGGCAGCACCCATCGCTTGCAAGAGAGTGGCACTATCAAGCCACTGTCCAGTTTGCAATCTGCAGGTAACGTAAGGCTCCGCAAAGGCTGGCCTATCTTTACCCGTGGGAGCTAACTGGGCAGTGCCTCAATATCACCATTGCTCTGTTGGTTTCCCGGCTCTGTGGCGACCTGGACATTCAGTGCTGGTGGCCAGATACGACCCCGGCATTGAATATATGGGGTTAGTTTCCAGTGGCATTAGCAGCACTAGTCACCACTGCTGAATATCGAGGCCCCACTGTATATGAAATCCAGAGTCTGAAAAGCCCATTTTTATACTTCGTACTCACTAAAGAGTTAGATGCTGTATGTAGCCAATGGCAGCACACTTAGTGGGGCCTTGCCAATAAATAAGACCTTTGATACTGAGCTGCATTTGATCATGTAGATGCTTCATTTTGGGCCCTAGAGAATTTTGCCAGTGATGTCAATGAATTGAAACTGAGCAGAACCTGCCATCTTTAAGTTGACAAACTGCTGTCTTGTTGCACCTCTGCTGAAAGAAAATTGCAGCTGGAAACATTTTCATTGAAGATACAGTTGTGGTCAACATCATTGGCACCCTTGAAGTTCAACCACTTAATGTCCAGTATCTCCTAAAAGAAAGTGGACAGTGAAATGGCTTTGGACTGTATATGCAAACATAGCTGACACATAAAAGAATCAAATACAACAAGACCAAATAAAAGCAGAAATACTATAAAAATTGGGACATTGCCAGGACATGATTATTGGCACCCTTAGAAACAATTCAAATCAGTTTGAAAAGGCCTGATATTCTTTTGGGATGGCTATGCGCTGCTATGGCGCATAGCCATCACTGCTGATCTTTAACCCCATATATTCAATGCCGGGGTCATCAATGCACAATCTACAAGGTCGCAGAAACTAACTGGGCAGCGGCAGTATTGAGTTACTGCCTGGTTAGCTCCCACAGGTAAAGGTAAAGGTAGGCCAGCCTTTGCAAAGTCTTACTTTACCTGCAGGTTGCTAACGGGGCAGCGGCGCAATATCACTGCTGCCTGGTTAGAGACTGGTGCCGCCACCCAAAACGCCCATGACAAGCCCCGATGCTGAGTGCAATTAATCGGGGATATTTGGCAGCACTAACCATGTTAGAGCCGCTGAATATCCGATTCAGAGGCATTTACATGGTTAACAGGCCTATATTGAGCCCCTCATTCCCACTGCAGTAAAATTAGACACACCTGTGATCAATTGTCAGTAGTTACATGACTTGACTCAACCAATGAAGGATGGTTCTAATGTTTAAAATGGCCACATTCACACCCAGTTCCATTTTCACAATGGTGAAGACAAGAGAGTTGCCTGAGACCATCAAAAAAGCCATTATCACAAACATCAAATTTAAAGACTTTGAGATTCCTGTATCTACAGTTTGCAATATTAATTAATAAGACGCTTTCTGCTCATGGAATGGTCAAGAACCTCCCAGGACATGGTGGGAAGAGGAAAATTAATCTAAGAAGTCTTCAAAGGTTAGTGCAAACTGTTGGAAAAACACTATGTACAACTTCCAAAGAGCTTAAGGCTGACCTGGAGCATTCTGGAGTGGTGATTTCAACCTGTACCGTATACCACACACTAAACAAAGGACTTCATGGCCGAAGGCCAAGGAGGACCCCACTGCTCAAAAACAGACATAAAAAGGTATGCCTGATCTTTGCCCAAATCCACCTTTAGAAACCACAATCCTTCTGGGAAAACGTTCTGTGGACACATGAAACCAGACATGGGCTCTTGGGCAATGCAGACCAGCGGTACATTTACAGGTGAAGAAATGAGGCTTCAAAGGGAAGAACACTCTTTCCTACAGTGTTCTTCTCTTAGAATCGTAATTTCTTCCATAAAGTTCCATAATGTTATGGGGCTGTTTTGCTGCCTCAGGAACTGGAGGTATGTGCAATATGGAATGTATGAAGTCAGAGGACTACCAAGGTATTTTGGAGCAAAATGTGCTGCCTAGTGTCAGAAAGCTAGGTCTGGGTCATAGGTCATGGGTCATCCAGCGGGACAACAACTCAAAACATACATCCAAAAGTACAAAAGAATGGTTAAAAAGGAACAAATGGACTGTTTGAAACTGGCCATTTGTGAGTCCTGATCTCAATCCAATCGAGAATCTTTGGAAAGAGCTTAAATCTGCCATTGGTAAAAGGAATCATGGAAACATTCATGAGTTGAAACAAACAGCAGTTGAAGAGTAGCGGACAGATGTACAAAACTTATAGATGGCTACAAGAAAGGTTTGGAGGCTGTCATCACTGCCAAGGGTCATGCAACCAAATATTAGTGAAGGGTGTCATTAGTCCTGTCCAGATCATATTTAGGTTTTTTTCTCAGAAATTACTACAGCTACGTTGCACAGACATCTTTTTTTTGTTCTATACCTTCAAACATAATATGAAAATATTATGATGACATACAGTTGGAATAGTTCCAATTATTTTTCAAGGTACTGTACACCTATACCTAAAATGCAAGGGTGCCGATAATGTTGAGCACAATTGTAAAAGTAGTAATTAGCGCAAGCACTGCCTCTATAGATGGAACTTCTGTATCAGAAAGCACGTCTTAAATCTAAAACTTTTAAACAATTCTTTCTTTGTGCAGGACAGCATCTGTCAGAACGCAAAACAGGTTGACAGAGCAGCCTGGAAACAACCAAACATCTTTCTTGAAGTGTCGGCGCTCAGAGGGGCTGAGAGACGCCTCATTAATGTGCTATATTTCAACAGTGATGAAACAATGAATGTCTGGAGAGTACGAGAACACGCACAAGTGATACAGGTCAGCTGTGATGAATGTAGCTTCGCAAGGTGTGAAACACGACACCCGGGCTTTCTTAAAATGAGACTGTGCCGCAATTACACAGCCCCCTCTGCATCGTCTACAGAAGTCGAGCTGGCCTATAGTACACACAGTTTGACTGGAGTTTTCTTAGCTGCGAAAGGGGAAGGGAAGGGATTTTTGAATTTAGCTGATGTCCTTTTTCTGCAGAGGGCTTACAATCTAAGTTTGTACTTGAGGCAGTGGAGGGTTAAGTGACTGCCCAAGTTCACGAAGAGCAGCGGTGGGATTTGAATCAAGATCCTCTAGTTCTGAAACTCCTGCTCTAACCTTAGGCTAGCCCTTGTTTTATATGCTGTTTTATTTGGTTTATTTATTATTTGATATAATTGTTTGTGTTTATTTGTGTGATTCATTGTATATTTGTGTGTTTTGCTGTGACCTGCATTGGCCATACATGTTTTTGTATCAGTTGAATATAAAACAGTTGAAATAAATAAATAAGGACTATAAATGTAGGCTAAGCATATCCCATATCTTTAATATTACATTGTCTTATTTTAGATATGAACACACTGGACTTTGGTGTAAACATATGCAACATTAAACATGATATATACGTATGCTGGAACTCTTACACACATGAAGCGTATTTTAGAAGGGATGTCTAGCGAGAATTTGAGACGTCCAGGTCACAATTCCAAAATGCAAGGGAGGCAACATGTAAGTGCCATCTGAAATCACTCTATCTCCACCCCGAAAGTTGTGCGTGCCTGCAAGTGGTCCTGGAGAAGGGCCCGTGCAAATGGCATGGCTGGGTACATGCACGGTTGCAGGCCAGCTTAGCAATGTGGATGTCCCCAAAATGCATGGCTGCAAAAATGGATACATAGACGTGCCACCAAGATGTTTCAGAAGAGGGCATCCCCCTGAAACGCATCCACCTGTTGTAAAAATTCATTAGCTACCCTCTGGGAAAAAGGTTTTGGGGGACACTGTGGATCCTGTGTTATCACAAGCAGATGTACTTAATGTATCTGAGATTTTAGAGAGTTCGGTCTCTGAATCTTGCTTACCAGCTACTTGTTTAAATCAATTAGCATTACTATCTGACCGAGACTAGTTTCTTTGGATGTTTTCCCGAAAAAGGAATGTTAGGTTTAAGGGGTTGCTAATTTGGGCTTTTCCTGACCTTGCTCGGGAGACCCAGCGTCATAGAAGGGAGTTTCTCCTTCTTAAGCCTAGGGTTTCCAGCTGAGTGCACTATTTTTTCTTAAATACTTCTGTAAATGTTTAGTTAAACTTGAAGATACTTCTTATGTTTTTTATACCCTTCTCAGCTGTTGTACTTTTTGAATGCCCACCAGTCACCAGGTACTGCTCCTGCCAATCCACAGCTTTAGTTGGGCTGACTGTGCTCAGCCATATTTTCATTGATGATATATTGCTTTAGTTATCCCCTATGTATTGTGGGCTAGAGACGAGGCTGGGTGAATATTTCCTGTTGTGCCTTGTGCTTTATATTTCCTGTATTATGTAGAATGTATCCTTCAGTTAACCTTATTTCTTACAAGTTGTTGGTGGCTTGTATTATTTCAAAATTCATAAATAAAAATTTTAAAAAAAGAAGATTAGGGCATCCAAGCCCTGATACAAATCCGAGTCACGCAGGAAGGGACTTCCACACTGCAGGGTCAGAAATAGGAACAGCTCAGTCTCTCGGCTGTCCTGGTCTCCTTAACAGCCTGCACCTGAAGCAGATCGGTCATGTGTGAGTAGGCAAATAAGAGGCCAGCAAATATGCGAGAGACATTGTTGCAGTAGCCCAGTACTTAGTGCATGCTCTCATTCGCTAATGTACCAGCACTGAATCTTTTAATGTACCTAGTTCCATGACTTGTTTTGCTGGGTGTGAGTACACGAGAAATGCATGTGAAAAGGGTATGCAGCCAGATAGTATGTGTGTTATAAAAACATCGAAAAGGCTGGCAGAAAAGAAGTGTTTCGAAGCACTCACTTTGCCTATCTGTACCTGTCAATGCTGTCATCCCCCCTCTCTGCTACTAAAGTCCCTACTGAGGTCATTTTAGTGGGCACCTATTTTATTTCATTTCATTTTAGTATTCATACACGCCTATCTTATGACTTCCATAGAGTTCACAAGGAAACGTGCATTTAACACAGGTGCAGAAACAAGAATGGCATTAGAAAGTGAAAACATACTATTAATTAAAAGCAGCATTATATAAAACAATGATTTTAATTTCTTCCGAAACATAAGATAGTCTTTCTGAAACATTGCAACAAGAATCAGACTCTCTCACATTTTAGGGCCGGCTATTGAGAATATATAACATCTGAAAAATCTGGCAGAGAGTCTTAAATTGAAAACAAGATTGCACTGGAAGCCAATGTAGCTCAGCCAATGTCAAGGAGACATGGTTATACTGGACGAAACCAGCAGTCAGCTTTGCTGCCGAATTCTGCACCAAGTGTTCTGCCTTTAGGAGATTTTTAGGTAGCTTTTCATAAATTACATTACAGTAGTCTAGAATGGGCAATGCTAAACGTTGTGCAACATTCTGAAAGCAATCCCAATCAAGCACATTTCTCGATTTCTTAACACTTTGGAGTTTATAGTAAATATTTGGCATGATCTTCTTCGCTTGAAGTGAGGTATCGACAAAAATAATGAAAAACTCATTAAGGGATTCACGTAAAAATGTTATTACGAAATATTATCTAGAGGACAGGTAGCATCGTTTATGTTCTCAGCTTACAAATCATGGACTTACTGGGTAACTGGCCTCCGTCAGGTACTTTCCAGCCTTGCAATGCAGCTTCTTCTCATCACGAGTATTAGGAAACCAGCTCATTAAAAATTTGATGGCTATAAATGACTGAAAGTGGGTACTGAACCGGGAGGGTAACTGATGAATTTTGAAGGACTGTTTGCCTTGTCAATTTTCGGTATATGAACAAAAGATATGCTGTGCGGCATTAAGTATTATTTTGTAAACTATCTCATTTTTAATAAAATTAACTAAAAAAGCCCCTAAAGAATTACTAAATAAAAGAATTATGAAATAAGTTAAGTTTTGATAAAACCAGAAGGATTTTCTGGCCAATGATTGCACTTATCCACTGTGTTGGTCATTTTCAAAGCCTTATTCATGGATGTCTATATCATGAAGGCATCCCCGGAGCTATTTTACGAATGATGTCTAAAGACGTCCCTGGTACGGGGATGTTCAAGTAGGCGGGGGGGGGGGGGGTGCTGGAGCCATGTCCAGGGCGGGACAATGGACCTAGACAGTCCCACTCGATTCCAGAAACATTAGGGAAGTCTGTGACCTCGTCCAAGTTTAGACCTGCTCCAGGCACGAATAGGCATCGGGAAAGTGCTCGTCTGGGCCATTAAACATCCGGAGGTGTAGAGAAGATGGCACTGCACCATCCCCAGTAGTTTCCAAAAGCGCAATGATATTTTTGGGATAAATGGGAAACTTATTTTGTGTTGCACCACTACTGAATGTCTCTCAGATGTTCCTGATCTTGGATACTATTCCAGGAATGTCTATGTAGACAGCCCCATAGAAGTCCATATAGGGCACGTCCACATTTGTGAAATCAAGCCCAAACTTGCACATGCCTGACTTTTCTTCTGATGTTCTGGCTTGGACATCCAGGATTGCACTAGGACATCATTTGTAAAATGTGCCTTCACATATTATACCCAATCTCTGGGATGTTTGAAGTGGCTACTGAGGTCTTTTCCCCTTTTACACATTGATATTTTGTATAACTCCTGATCTTCTAGTGATGGTTTTAGATCGTTGTTGGATCAGCTAGAAGCCTTTTGAGGGCTTATGGTTGTGTGTACAAACATACTGTGCTAACTGATCATCAGTGGGATCTAAAACTTGTGGTGGGGACAAATTTACTAATCCTCGACAAATTGTAAATACTCAGCTGGTTTAGACAGGGCTGTTTGTATTCCCAAGGTATAATATTCCTTTCATAGGCACCTATGTGATTTTATACAATACTAGTTGAAAATCCAACAGCAATTGTGCCTAGGGAGGAGTGGCCTAGTGGCCTAGGAGTGGCCTAGTGGCCTAGGAGTGGCCTAGTGGTTGGGGCAAGTTACCTCAAGCCAGAAGAACCCACTAGAAGACAGCAACCTTGGGCCAGAAGGACTGGGGTTTCTAGTCTCACAGGTGCTCCTTGTGGTCTTGGGCAAGCCACTTAACCCTCCATTGCCCATGTTCCCTGTAGGTATTAGTGTATGTGTCTCATATGCCCTTGTGTTAAATGTATCCCCCAATTGTGTTGTGACCACTTTGACTGAAGGATAAGGTGGTATACAAAACTGTCTAAATAAATAAATTCTTAGATGGTGCAGACATGAGACCTGCACAATAGCAGGTGCAGCTGTGAGCATATACCTTAGAAGCATACACGTGCATTTTATAAAATACATGCATAAATCCTGACTCCGCCCTTGTGCTTTCACCACACGTATGTTTAGGCATGACCTAATTTTATAAGAGTTTGCCCATTGCCATGAGCCTATGGTAATCCTATTCTATAACGTAAAGTACAAGCAGACTTTCCTTTATAAAATAGGGGTGTACAGACACACCTTACGCTACTCACGGCAGTTACACCTGCTCTAAAACAGATGCAAATTCCTGCTCCTGGATTTGGTGAACACATATGTAAGTTATAATATTCTATAAGTTATGCACATACATTTAGGCCCTGCCTATGCACACCTTCATCGAAAATATGCACAATGGGACTTCTGCACATGCTTACAAAAAGGCAATTGGCAAAAGCAGCCCAAACGTCCTTTAGAATACGGACTTACATTAGTCACTAGCGTGTACCTTTCATGCGCCTTTTACAGAATTGCCATCTATGGGCACAATTCCAACATCAATGGCCCGGCCCTCTGTGCGTCCGGTCAGAATCAGAAGCACAGAGGTATCCAGGATTCTGATCCCGCAGGAAACGTCTAGCCATGCGGGATCAGAATCACGACTAGGTCTGTACATACACATACAGGCCTTGTCTGGCTTGCTCAGTCAGGGCTTTTCAATGGAGCCGCAGCACCATAGCGTCTGGTTGCCATGGCACTGCGGCTCCATTGAAAAGCTGCGATCCTCAGCCGCCGGTCCAAAAAGTGCATTCCCCACAGCCCGACCCTCAATCTGGCTTCCCAAGGCCAGGGTCGGGCCACAGGGAATGTCTTCTGCCCCCTCCTGCTGCTTCTGTTCCCTGGACTCGCCATCCCCCACTGACTAGGGGAATGTTTTCTACCTCTAAGGTGGAATAAGTTCCCTTTTCAGGCCGCCAGCCCCGGATGTACAGGGCCGACATTGGAATCGGCCCTGTTTGTCTGGGGCCGATGACCGCCCACTGCCTGCCTTCCCCGTACAATGAGCGTGGAAGTCAGTCGGGGTCGGGAAGGGGCCCAAATAGTGGGGATGGACATCCGAGAAGGACATCCATCTCCACTATTCGTGCCTCATATTTGTCTATCGCAAGTATGCTTTAACTCTTTGCCCTGAATAGACTGTTGCTCTATGTTTTGTTGCTTTGACTTGACTAGATTGTAAGCTCAAACGAGCAGGAACCATCTCCTACATGTCTGCATGCGACTAGTAGCGCTTTATAAATGGTTAATAGTAGTAGTAGTAGTTGCAACTCTGCCAATATTCTGAATATTATAAGCTTTGCTAGAAGTCTGTTCCAGATGTCTGGATTTTCAGAAAGTCTTTGACAAGGACCTTCATGAGAGACTTTTGGCAAAATTAAAAAGTCATGGGATAGGAGGCAGTGTACTATTGTGGATCAGGAACTGGTTAAAAGATAGAAAGCAGAGGGTAGGGCTAAATGGCCAATTTTCCCAATGAAGAAAGGTGAATAGTGGAGTAACCCAGGGATCTGTGCTGGGTCCGCTGCTTTTTAACATATTCGTAAATGCTTTTTAACATATTCAAAGTGGTTAAAACCCAAGAGGACTGTGAAAAATTGCAAGAGGACCTTGATAAATTGGAAGACTGGATGTTCAAAGGGCAGATGAAATTTAATGTGGACAAGTGCAACGCTATGCACCTAGGAAACAACAACTCAAACTATGGTTACATGATGCAAGGTTGCACATTAGGAACCACCACCCAGGGAAAAGATTTAGGCGTCATCATGGATAACATGTTGAAACCCTCGGCCCAGTTTGCAGCGACGGCCAAGAGAGCAAATAGAATGCTAGGAATCATAAGGAAAGGAATGGAAAATAAAACAAAGGATATTATAAAGCCTCTATATCATTCTATGGTGAGACCACACCTTGAATATTGTGTGCAATTCTGGTCGCCGTATCTTAAAAAGGATATAGCGTTATTAGAAAAGGTTCAGAGAAGAGCCACCAAAATGGTAAAGGGGACAGGATACCCCTATGAGGAGAGGCTTAAAAGGTTAGGAGCCCAATCCAGGAAGGGACATGTCCGGGCCGTCCAGACGTCCCAGAACGGGACGGGCTCAGTTGTACCTGATTCTGCACTGTGGGCGTTAGCCATTCCCACGGTTGCAGGATCGGGCACAGATACGGCTCGGTGTGCCCCTGTATCCCCACGGGAGGTTCCTATCCGCAGCATAGCCAGCACACCCTATGCTCTTGCTGGTGTGCCAGTGCCGAAGCATCCTGTTGTCATGCTATCGGATACCCAGCAGGAGTGCCGAGGGCCCGCAGCAGTGCTGACCACTGTTTCCCCACCGCCAGACCCTTGGTGGGGGCAGTGAGGGATGGGATCAGGCAGCAATGACTCATCTGCCCCTCTGCTGGCTGTGTGGTGGGGTTTAGTGGACCGCCCACTGTTGCAGCTGGGGCTTATACCACCCCCCAGGGTGCTATAAACTCTACGTCCAGACTGCAGCCGGTGGACGTACAGGGCCATAACCTGAATCAGTCCTGTACGTCCAGGTGCTACAGCCCGCCCCTACTCTGCCCACTTTCCACTACTGCCCAGCTCTCTGAGCACTGCAGCTCTGTGCATGCAGGGAGAGTGTGTGGCAGCATACGGTCAGGACAAATAGTGGGGCTGCACGTCCTCCCGGGACATACAGCACCGCTATTTGCCTCTCAGAATCGGGCCCTAGGGAAAACAGCCGGCTGAGGTCTGTAAATAGAGGTAGATAGAGGTCTGTAAATGGAGGTAGATAGAGGTCTGTAAATTAATGAATGGAGTGGAATGGGTAAATATAGATTGATTTTTTACACCATCTAAAAGTAGAAAGGCTAGGGGACATGCAATGAAGCTACAGTGTAACCCAGTTAAGACTAATAAGACAATATTTTTTCACTCAACACGTAATCAAACTCTGGAATTTGTTACCAGCGGATGTAGTAAAAGTTGTTGGTGTAGCTGGGTTAAAAAAATGTTTGGACAAGTTCCTGGATGAAAGGTCCATAAACCATTATTAAAGAGGACCCAGGAAATCCACTGCTTACCCCAGGACGAGCATTGTGGAACCTGTGTGTCTTTTTGGGAAACTGTCAGGTACTTGTGACTTAGGGGTATGTTTACTAAAACCCCGCTAATGTGCGGGCCGCGCTAGTGTGCGGGTGCCATATAAGGAGTGGGCATTTCTTTCTGAAAAAGAAAAACCGTGATTTAAATATGCGCTAAGGTGCGCGGCGCCCATGTGCGCCCCGCACATTAGCGCATGAGAAAGCTGCGCGGGAGGCATAAGTGGCGCACTGATGTGCAAGCACAAGAGCAGAACCACAGTACAATGGTTATGACACTGACCAATGGTGCAGGGATCAGGGGTTCAATCCCCCACAGTGCCCAATGAAGACAGTTAACTGAGGCATTACTTTAGGAGCCAGTTAAATATTGGGCGGCATAAGGCAGCACGCTATTGCTTTAGGAGGCATTTTAATACTGGGTGGCATAAGGCGGCACGCTGATGTGCAAGCACAGGAACAGAACCACAGCACAATGGTTAAGACACTGACCAATGGTGCAGGGATCAGGGGTTCAAACCCCCACAGTGCCCAATGAAGACAGCTGGCTGAGGCATTACACATTATGGGGAAGATTGCTTTAGGAGGCATGTTATTTTTATTTTAATTATCACTACTAGCAAACGCACTCTCAAAGCGTGTTAACATAAGGCGCCCCATAAGGCACATTTTAAAGTGCACTGTCCGCCAAGGCACCCTAGAACAGTGATGGCTAACCTTTTTGAGCCCGAGTGCCCAAACTGCCGCACAAAACCAAAGAATTTCCTCAAAGTGCCAGCACGTCAATTAAAGCCCCATTTGCATAAGGTGCTTCATTTGCATAAATATTTGCATAATGTTACCATACACTAACTTTTAGTAAACATGCCTCTTAATGAGTATATGGATAAAGAAAGACTAAAAGGTTTCTACATTACTATAATCCAGTACCAACCGCCAGGCACATTAGGAACTACTACAAACGCTGCCCATTTAGAACCCATAGCAAACCCGCCGTATCCTAACAGCACTACCAGGACTCACAAAGCACCATACTCTACCTATCAAAAGGCAACACTGCAAATATTAAACCAATACATCTCAGAGAACAACAATACATGACCTACTGGGGAAAGAACAAGTGGCAATGTCAAATAGGAATTATATAAACAGAATACCTCAGCTCAGTTACACATGCAGAACAGACCATCACCAAACAAGGAATCACAATTTAGAAACAGGAAGACAATAATTAAACTGGGAACCCCAAAAGCCAAACTTGGAATATACAACAACACTGTAGAAATAAAACTATATATTAATTTCCTCTTGTACTAAACAAAGCGCAAAAATTAATGATGCACATTTCCCAGAGCTGACATATTCCAGTTAATAAATTCAAAATAAAGAGATATTTTTCTACCTTTTGTGCATTTTTTTTCAGTTGCAATTGTTCCAGCCACTTTCTTCTGGTTTCTTCGTGTCTTCTGCTAACTCTCCATCTGCTGTCCATTTGTCCTTTCTTCTGTCTTCTTGTTTTTTTTTTCCATTCTCTCTCTACATCTGCTTTAACATACTAATCTTTCTCCTTTGGCTCTTTCCTCATTCCTATTTCATCTACTCAAAATTTACCCCTCCATCCTCAATCCCCACTTACTCTCCCAATACCCGGCCAATTGTAGATTTTTTATCCCTCCCACACAAAATATTTTTCCCCTCTCCATTTTACTCTCCCAGCCCCATCCCATTCTAATCCTCCCCCAACACCAGCTCCCTTCTAGTTCCAGCCTCACCCAGCATCCATTCCCTTCTAGTCCCTGCAGCGGCCCAGTTCCAGTCCTAGCAGCCCCCAACCCAATACCAGTCCTATCCCCCCCTCATCAACCCCACTTCCAGTCCTAACCCCCCATCACCCCATTTTCAGTTTAAGCCCCCCCTATAACCCATTACCAGTCCTAACCCCCCACTTCCAGTCAGCCCCCCATAGCCCATTGCCAGTCCTAACCCCCCCATCAGCCCACAGTCCATTACCAGTCCTAACCCCATCAGCCCACCTCAAGTCCTAGCACCTCCATCAGCCCATTTCCTGTCCCAGCCCCCCCATAGCCCATTATCAGTCCTAAACCCCCCCATAGCCCATTGCCCGTCCTAACCCCATCAGACCTCATGCTGTGTTAACCCCCCAACAGCCCATTTCCAGTCCTAACCCCACCCAACAGCCCACCTCAAGTCCTAACCCCTCCCCATCAGCCCATTAGCAGTCCTACCCCCCCCCCCTAGCCCATTAGCAGTCCTAACCCCCCCTCTCTAGCCCATTAGCAGTCCTAACCCCCCCATAGCCCATTACCAGTCCTAACCCCCATCACCCCATTTCCAGTCAGCCCCCATCAGCCCACAGCCCATTAGCAGTCCTAACCCCCCCTAGCCCATTAGCAGTCCTAACCCCCCCTCCTAGCCCATTAGCAGTCCTAACCCCCCCCTAGCCCATTAGCAGTCCTAACCCCCCCCCTCCTAGCCCATTAGCAGTCCTAACCCCCCCCCCTCCTAGCCCATTAGCAGTCCTAACCCCCCCCTAGCCCATTAGCAGTCCTAACCCCCCTAGCCCATTAGCAGTCCTAACCCCCCCCCTCTCTAGCCCATTAGCAGTCCTAACCCCCCCCATAGCCCATTACCAGTCCTAACCCCCCATCACCCCATTTCCAGACAGCCCCCAACAGCCAACAGCCAATTAGAAGTCCTAACCCCCCCTAGCCCATTAGCAGTCCTAACCCCCCCCCCCCTCCTAGCCCATTAGCAGTCCTAACCCCCCCCCCCGGCAAATTTAAAAACAGAAAAAGCGGGCTCTGGCTGCTGCCGCGGACGCGGCAGCATGCAGTGTCCCGCGGGGCCCCCTCCGCCCGCTAAGCCCCTCTGCAAGGGCTTTCAGATTCGCGAGGGAGACGCGTCTCCCTCGCGTCTCTGTTAAGCCCGCAGGGGCTAATGGGAAATTTCCCATCAGTCCCTCGCGTCTAAAGGGGCTGATGGGAAATTTCCCATTAACCCCTGCGGGCTTAACAGAGACGCGAGGGAGACGCTGTCTCCCTCGCGAATCTGAAAGCCCTTGCAGAGGGGCTTAGCGGGCGGAGGGGGCCCCGCGGGACACTGCATGCTGCCGAGAGCCCGCTTTTTCTTTTTTTGCGGACCTTCACGCGTGCCAGCTGCAAGGCCTTCGCGTGCCACAGCTGGCACGCGTGCCATAGGTTCGCCATCGCTGCCCTAGAATGTTGCTTATAGGGCGCTTTATAGGGTGCCGTATGAGGTACCGCAAGGTCAGAGTACTGTTTTTGATGGCAGCACTGTGCAGTTTAAGGAATGAAAAGCATAAGTAGGTGCGCTGACAGGAAAGGAAGAACAGCAGTGGAGCACAATGGTTAAAGCACTGGCTGCTGATACAGGGGTCATGAGTTTGTTCCCCAGTGTGCCTAATACGTAAGGCTGGCTGAGGCATCAGCTTTGCAATGTATGTTTTGTTTCCTGCAGCACTTTATTTTTATTTTATTAATTGCTGCCAGCAAACACATCCTCACGTGCCGTAATTGAAGGTACCGTATAAGGCACCCTATAAGGCACTCCATAGGGCACATTATAAAGTGCTCTGTCCGCCATGGCACCCTAAAATGTACCCTATAGGGCACCCTATAAGTTGTTCCACAGGATAACGTATAGTGCACCTTATATGGACTGTAACCATAAGGTAACCTATAGGGCGCCCTATACTGCGCCCTCTGAGGCACCTTATGGGTACAGTACGATGAGGGTGTTTTTGCTGGCAGCAATAATGTACATTAAAAAGAGATAATGCTCTGGGCAGCCCCATCAAATAACCCCACTGTGGGTTTGAACCCATGACCTCTGGCTCCACAGGCAGTGAAGTAACCATTGTGCTACAGCCCTATAGCTGCTAGCAAGCCCCTGGCTGGCTGCAGAGTGAGTGCACGTCACCACACAGACAGTCTGCTGTGGTCACCAGGATAGGGTTAGCCCACCCGTACCCATGATGCACTGCACATTCAAATCAGCTGTCCACAGATAAACACAAGACGGGGAATGCACCCCCACAGCACCTCGGCCTGGTAGGGGGAAGTGACCATGTGCACCCCCACAGCACCTCGGCCTGGTAGGGGGTACTGACCGTGTGTTTTACTGGCACAGAGAAGCTACACACCGTCACATTGTGCGGGTACTGTGCTCACCCTGAGGGTGCGGTGAGGTGCCAAGCACCAGGTCCACAGCACCTTCCATGGCTGAAAGAGGCCATGCCAGAGGTCCAAAGCAGTGTTAATATGTGAGATAGGTAGTTTCTGCAGAAACACCTTGGATATCTCTGTCTCAGTCAGGTGTAGCCCCCCCATGGACCCCTAGGTGGGCCATCACCAACAACCCCCCCAGGCCAAGAGTGGCAAACAGGGTCCCCCATCAACAGATCCACATTCTACCTTCCTGCAATGTTGGGAATAGAGGGGACCATCAACCCCAGTCCTGCTGGGGAACAGACACCCTACAGGGCAGTCAATGCAGCTCTGTACACATCCATAACACAATAGCAGACAGACTTTAGGCCTGGATATGGTAAGCTGCACCCCACCACTATCTGATATTCTCCTGCAGCAAGCCTTCAGCCACTGCACCCTGCAAGCCACTCCATCAAGACACATACCAGCTGCAAACAGTCTGCTAGCTAGTCCATAGTGCATGTTCCCAGTGGAAATGCATGCACCCAGAACTGGGATGTCAGCATAAACAACAAGCAGATAAATCAGTGACTGGGCCCCAAAAGGAAACCCATAAATATCACATGAGAGAAACACCATATAGCACTATGGGGGTGCCTAGCCATGCTGTCATCACTGCACAGTCAGGGTGAGAGTGATCCCCCAGCAGGACATACTGAGGTCACCCTGTCTGTGTAGGTGGTGGCCGGCCACTACAATGTCCCAGCCAGTGCCCTATGCCCTGTGCAGATGCATCCTGGCCAGGTCACCCTGTCCGGGCTATACCCATGGTACCTTGCTCCTCATTATGCACATTGGCAGGCCAATACTGGCAGCAGTGCGGGCTTTGGAAGGTGTTTGCAGCCACCACACACTGTATAGACCAGTGGTTCTGAACCAGTCCTCCTTGAACCCCTAGGCCAGTCGGGTGTTCAGGATAGCCCTAATGAATATGTATGAGATATATATGCATTAGAGATATCCTGCCAACCTGACTGGTTTGTGGCCCTCTAGGACTGGATTCGGAGACCCCTGCCTTACACCTCTGTCATTTAAGATTGTGAGTGGGCAAGGTGCAGATCTCCAAGACATCGAAAAGGTTAGATAGAATTTGTCACATGCCTCTTTGCTTTTCACCACCACCAAAATATTGTCTATTAGACAGCGTTTTGCTGGTGGCGAGAATTGAGGAGGCATGTGACACATTCTAGCTACCCTTTTGATGTCTAGGACATCTGCACCTTGCCCACTCACAATCTTAAATGACAGAGGTGTAAGGCAGGGGTCTCCAAATCCAGCCCTGGAGGGCCACAAACCAGTCAGGTTGGCAGGATATCTCTAATGCATATATATCTCATGCATATTCATTAGGGCTATCCTGAACACCCAACTGGCCTAGGGGTTCAAGGAGGACTGGTTCAGAACCACTGGTATAGACAGACACACACTCCCACACCTATGCCAGCATTGTGCTACTATCGAGGAGTTTAGCAGCCCTGCCCACCACACCAGTCCTGGGCACAGTACAGGCATGGATATGCTACGCAATACTGTTGGGAGTCACTCCACAGGGTGGTAAACACTGTCAGAGACCAGACCTGAAGCACACACCGCAGACATCAGAATGATTGTTATGATGGAGCTCAATCAGCAAACTGTGCTTAATGTAGGAATTTCTATCTGCCAGTACTCATAGCAAACGTTTGAAAGCTGTGTACCATATACCCAGGTGTAGGGTTGCATTGCTAAGGTATGCAAGTGCTAGTATTGGGAGATGCACGCAGGGCCCAATGTCCTGCCTTTCCAGGAGGCATTGGCCAATGGGGCCTGTGGGTGTGGGTGTGGGTGTGTCTGTCCCTGTTGGCTGCTGCTTTACCGCAGAGGTTCCCAACTCCATTCCTGGTGTGCCAAACACTGTTCGGGTTTTCATGCTGTCCCTCATGAATATGCATGAGCTACATCTGCATACCATGGGGGTGGTGCATAGATATGCAGCACAGGCATCTTTATTAGAGGCAGCATGGAACTTGAATGGTGTGTGGCCCTCCAGGACTGCATTTGGGAGACTCTTTTCTAGGTAATGCGCCTG
This sequence comes from Ichthyophis bannanicus, assembly GCA_033557465.1. Taxonomy (NCBI): domain Eukaryota; kingdom Metazoa; phylum Chordata; class Amphibia; order Gymnophiona; family Ichthyophiidae; genus Ichthyophis; species Ichthyophis bannanicus. Next base: position 839,833,553 of record CM066036.1, on the reverse strand, counting down.
TTTATGGTGTCTGTGCTCGGTGGGGTAAAATATAGGCGTATTAACCATGTGTATGTTCTCAGCAATAAAGGTTTGTCCTTACTATCACGGTTTAGTTGTGGGAAAAATATGTGGACTGGATTGGCAGTAGCCCCAGCTGGGCTTTGAACCTGTGCCCTTCTGTTTTTGCACACACTGTCTGTGTGCACTGCACCACCGTGTTGCCACAGATATGCTGCATTCCCTGGGGAGTCCATGACTATACATCCGACAGAGCCTGTCTGTTGCAGTGGATGTGCCAGCCTGCACAGGGCTAGGCCACTGTCTGCTGTGGCTAGCAGCCACTGCCCCCTCCACCACCTGTACCCTTCCGTCAACATGCTGACATGTCCTTATCTTGGAAAAAGCATATGACCTGATTGAGTTGTGGCACTCCAGGACTGCATTTGGGGGACTCGGCTGTAGGTAATGCCCACTGTTATGGTGTGTGTGCGGTGTAGGGTAAAATATAGGTGTTTGAACCATGCTTATGTTCTCTGCAATAAAGGAGTGTCTTTACTATCTCTGTTTAGTGGTGGGTAAAATATGGGGACTGGGTTGGCAGGAGCCCCAGCTGGGATTTGAACCTATGACCCTCTGGTCTTGCAGGGACTGGCTGTGTCTGCTGCACCACACTGTGGCCACAGAGGTAGTGCAGTCCCTGGAGATAGGAAACCTCGCCGAACGAGTCAGAAACCCTGCTCTGCACACTTTTACTGTGGGCTCATTCACCTTGTATGGAGACAAAAGGGCAAATAAACCTCAAAAATGACCTCGAAAAAAGGGGAAAAAAACATAACCAAGCTGACCAATAGTGATATCCATGGGCAACATTAAAAAACACTCCCAGGAAAGCTCCAAAAAAAAAATGATTTTTGGAAGGGTCTACAGAGCGTAGACCCTTCAAAAAATCGCACGCTCAAGTGCGCCCCGCACAATTGCGCAGTTTAGTAAACATACCCCTTAGATTGGCCACTGTTGGAAACAGGATACTGGGCTTGATGGACCTTGGTCTGACCCAGTATGGCATATCTATGTTCTTATTTTCTTAGTATTTCTCACAATTCTTTTGTATTTCCCACCCTTCATTTTCATATGATGACCGATTCTTCCATGGCAATTGATTTAGGAACTGGGTAGGCCAACATTTTTAAAAGGGCAAGGGCTACAATTCACAATGGGAAAAGTGCCTCCAAGGAAGTTATGTGCAGTGGTGGGGCCAGTGCTGTTAAAGCAGCTGGCCACTGCCACTTTAAATTAAACCTGGATTTTCAGTGCTGGTGCAGTCCGGCTTTGCTGGATTGTCAAATTGCCTTTCACTTGTCCTAATTTTATGCAGTTTAGCTATCCAGTTAGTGGCTGAATATTACCATTAACCGATTAGTTAATGGTGCCACCCCTGCTGCATCCTGGGAATGGCCCAGACTATCCTGGTAGGGCCAGGACATTTAAATCAATTAGCGTGGATATTTAGTGGCACAAAATGGGTTAGTAAACACTGAATATCCTGGTCAATGGGATATATGTGGTTTGCAGGTCTACAGACTGCATTAATCCCTTTGAATCTGCCTCCCTAACTCTTTAAAAGTGACTTTTGCATAGAAAACGTTAGCTAGCTTTCAAAAATAGGGGAAGATTGTCATGCTTTTTGGAGGGTAATTTTATAAAAGGGCACCTAGGTTAATAAGGCTGTAAGGCACCTTGCTTTAACCTCTTATAAAGACACATAGGTGTCTTGTGTCTATAAATATTAATGCAAATCCTGCAGAAATCACACCTGGATTAATTGCATGGATATTACACCTGCGTAAGAGCAGCCATAAATGTTTGCATATACTTGCCACGCCTATGTCCATGTTTTAAAAAATACACACATGAATCGTAACCCTGCCCATGCTATCCATAACTCCTCCTCTGAGCACGTCCACCCTACAAATTTGCAGTAACTTCGACTGCATGTACCTTTAGGCATGACCTAATTTTGTAAGAAATGTTTTTCATACAAAAGTCTTATAAAATTATCCTTAAATGGAGTTCTCTCTGAGGAACTAAAGGAAGATTTCTTAGAGGTAGCTTTCATAATTTTGCACTGGTCGCAGCCAGCTGCTACAGTGCACCGTCCCAGATGTAACACTGGTGTCAAACGGGGTAAATGTGGGCTAACAGATGTGAATAGAATTTGAGTGAATATGAGGGTGAATTGGTCTACGGCAAAGTGGAAGATATCGGTATGGATTTCTTTTTTAAATTATGGGCATTCAATAATCACTGTTGCTTCTGCCTCCTGTAGGCTTTAAATGCCTTTATTTCAGATTATGACAAACTTTTTTGAGAAATGCCTTGGGAGCGTTTCCTCTAACAAAAGCTGCTGTTCAACAAAACCTGAGCATTCCTTGGTATTGGTATTCCTTGGTATTGACCCAAAACATTTTGGATGCATCGAGCCTTGAATGAGAGCAGGCCACACAGTCATAGTTGTCACAGTGAACTGAAATAGGTTTTCACATTTACCAGAGTGGTAAACATTAACACTCTCAACTCGAAGTGCGGTGCTTAAGCGGAATTTTCTACGCTAGCGTGAGCACAGAATGCAGTAAGGAATCTACCGCGAGCACAAACAGGCAGCGCACTACGCATCTAAATCTATTTAAGTGGATGGTAATGAAGCGCTTAACTATGGAGCGCAGATGCAGAGAAGACCAGCAATCTCAGCCGAATGCAAAATCTTCATGTGAGCTCTGAGGAGGCGTTAAGGGTTAGCGCTGTGAGGAATTTATGTCTGGTTCTTGGGCGAACAGCAACCACAACTTTTTCCTAGCTTTGCTGAAGAGGATATATGCTGGAATAGAATGATAGTAGTGTTCGTGAACACCAATTATTCTCAACAGAACTTCCACTCACAATAATATTGCTGTTTATGCACTAAACAGCATTCCAGCACATGCACACAAGTGCCAAACCGGGGGGGGGGGGGGGGGGGGGGGGGGGGGGGGGTGGGGGGGGGGGGGGGGGGGGGGGGGGTGGGGGGGGGGGGGGGGGGGGGGGGGGGGGGGGGGGGGGGGGGGGGGGGGGGGGGGGGGGGGGGTGGGGTTAGCGCTCAGTATATAGGTGCTGCAAACACAGACCTCTGTGCTCATTTGCTGTTTCTCTCCTTGTTTAGCACAAGCTTGTTCACGCAGTTGCTTACAGTATTGCTGAGCAAAACCTGCGGGCTACATTTGCCCTCTTCTAGAGCGTTCGCGCAGGGTTTCTGCTTCGAGCTAGCCATGTCTCCGAAGAAGGCGAATAGCGGTATAATGTATTCAAGCTGGGTAACCTCTACCGTTCCCAGGGAAGCAGGCCTCAATTCCAGAGCACAAGTCTGAGCTGGTGTGCTGCGTACGAAAGGAAACATAATAAAATGTTCTCAGCTCAGTCTGCAGCACCTCATTTGCAATAATATTAAAGTCTCCAACAATAACTCATTTACCCTTATAATAAATATATATAAAAAGACAAATTGCTACATTGAACATGCATTTTCCTCCCTGTAAGTAGCTGCCACCCCAGGGAGAAAGCCCTGTACTACTAACTAATAGTAAATCCTTTGGAAAATCATGTGTCATAATGATGGACAACCCAGGAAAGGGTATTAAATAGATTTAGAGGCTAGATTCTCTAGCAAGAACAAAAGGCATTCTTTGCAAGCTAGCAGTGATCAGCAGTGGGTTGTCAGTAAAATTACTGCTGCACTGCTGGACAACTCCAACCGTGGGGGTGGGGCGGGTGAAGAAAAAGTTTTAGTTAAGAGAAAGGCCACGGTGTGTGTTACAAAGCTGACACCTGGAATGAGAACATGGAAAATATGATTCCATCTAAGGAATATAAAACTATGGAGCAAACAGCTGGCTGTGTATACACTGTGAGTTGTGTAAGTTCTTTACACCTTGACTGTCTGACTCTTGGAGTGCGTAAGCTGTGCCTCTCAGTGAGAAGTTAAAGCTTGCAACTTCCAGGCTACAGAAAATGTACCGAGGAAGCTTGTAAAAACACAGGGTGCTTAGTGGCCTATCTTAGGGTTTTTTCCACAGATTTCAGAGGGATCATTGTGCACATAGAATGTGCTAGCTGGGCAGTGCGGTGATCAGAACTCAGAGCTGCAAACATGGATGTCACAGCTCAGAGGCCCCAGATCCAAGATTTTGCAGTAAGGGTTAACAAATTCTGTGGCATTTTTTTAAAATTCAGTGGCAATTCTATGGCATATTTGCATAAATTAGAATGTATGTGCATGTTAAATACTGCCAGTTTGTATTTTTCTTTATAAACCTAAAGCTGTTTTCTGACATTTCTTGTGTGTCCAGTTAATTTATTTGGTTCTTTGGGCGTGGGAGAGGGGTGTAAAAGATCCAATGATCAAGAGTGGGTAGAGGGAACGGTGATAGAGATTGGGGATCAAGAAGGGATCTGGAGGATGGGGAGGGGGAGGGGGAAGGCGATCTCTGAGGGAGGAGAGGAAGGAGGATGGGTAGCAAAGCACAGAACGGGGAAGCACAGAGGGAGAAATCCGGGAGCAGCGAGGAGGAGGATCATGGGGGAGAATCAAATGAAATGATGGGGAGAAGAAACAGGGACGTTGAAGACTGAGAAGGATGAGATCCAGGATCAAAGGGAGAGGGAAGGAGAGAGGATCCAAACTTACACACGTCTGTCAAACAGCAATCCCTTTTCTCATTCACAGTCCCATGGGGGGAGGGGGGTGTCATAAGAAACAGAGAGAAATAGACTGGAGGAAGCCTGGGAAGGAAGGGTCATGAGAGAGAGAGACACACACATGCAGCCCCCATCTCTCCCCATGATAGACACACACATGAACACAACCCCCGACACGCCCAATGGCACACCCACACACGTATTCACCTCACCTCTAATACCACCTGACACTTCCTATGAGATACACCTATGAACACCCTACAGACCTGATTCTGGAAATGGGGAAAATGCACCATGGTGTCACACTGCTAGCATACACTTTTTAACTTGCTACTTTTCAAGTTGGTGACAGTAAATAGTCACCAAATAGACAGTAAATAGTAAGGTATTTATTTTATTTATTTATTTAACAGGTTTTCTGTACCGCCTTATCATTAATTCAAAGTGGTTTACATAGAACGATTACAGCAACCAGCTTTTACATAGAACAGGGGATTAACACTTGGATGATTAGATGAGGTATGAATGCTACATTTAACAGTTGCTAACCTACATTTAACAGATGTTCAATATATACAGATATATTCTTGCAGTATGTGTGCAACATGGTTATATTTACGTTAAGGGAGACGTCCGTGAGGTTTAGAGGTCCCTGAGTTTTAATCAGAAAATTAAATCAAGGTGGTCATGGTGAGTTCAATGAGTTGTTTCGGATCATTTCCCTACAGCTGTTGTTCTTCTAGAGTGGGACCAAAGTACTCCAGGAAGAGGTGAGTCTTTATGGCTTTCCTAAACTCCAGTAGGGGAGATGCAGCAGGGAAGGGAACAGAAGTTGCAGTGGGGAAAAGGAAGCAAGTTCAAAAAAGATCTCGGGATGCTGATCTGGTAGAAAATCACCACTGAGAGCGTCCAAGTTTTGGATGCACTTTGTAAGGGACCATGGCAGAACTTCACGGGGACTCATCACAGGGATGATGAAAAATTAGCTGTAGCCTATTTGCTTGGCCTGTGTACCAAGAGCTGAAGTCTTAGCATTGCAAGCATTAACTAGTTCCCTCTACTAGGGAAAAGCTCTGAAATATGCAATAAACTCTGAATCTGCGGAATCTTTTTGGGTATAACTTCTGTACCAATTGTTTGTTTGAGATTCTGTACATGCAACATATAAGTTCAGCGTCAGCATTTAAAGACAAGTTTCACAGAGAGGACAAGCTTCAAAAATCTACTTTTGACATAAGAAACTACTCCTTTCATAGGGGATTGGGAGATGCGGGACTGCAGGGGGAGGGGGGCAGAGAGAGAGAGAGCAAAGATGCTAGCTATGAGTGATGAGAGAATTGGTGGTCACTGAGGGATGGACAGAGAGAAGGATGTTGAACTCTAAGGGGTTAATGGAGAAGGTGAGGGATTGGCAGAGAAATAACTGGGCTTTGAAGGATGAACAGAGAGAAACAGAGATGCTGGGCTCTGAGGGGTGGAGAGACAGAGATGTTGGGTTTCTGAAGTGTAGACATACAGTGAGATTTGAATGGATAGAGAGGGAGAAAAGAAGGATATGGAAGAAGGAGCTAAAAGGGAAAGATCAATATGTCACAGACAGAAAATAGAGAGGGAATGGAGGACGACAGGAGGAGCAAGGAGAAATGGCAAATGGACATCAGACACTGGAAAGAGAGTTAAGAGAAGATGAGATAGAGGAAGAGAAACTGAGGTCATTGTGACTGAAAAAATAAAATGCTCAGACAACAAAGGTAGAAAAAAAGTATTTTATTTTGAATTTATTAACTAGAATATGTTAGCTATAGGAAATGTGCCTTGCTGATGGCTCTGTTCAGTCCCAGAGGAAATGCATTTCTGTTTTTATTTCTCCAGTGGTGCCATCATTGCAGAAGCTGTCGTCCTTCCGCCGCCCTCCCTGGCTACTCTTGCAGTAGCCCTCTTCTTGTCACGTCTTGACTATTGCAATTCTGTTCTGGCAGGTCTTCCCCAATACCAACTTCAATACAGTTATTACAGAATACTGCTGCCCGGCTTCTTACCTATGCTTCACGCACTGATCATGTCCCCCCCCCCCCCCCACCTCTCATCCATCTACACTGGCTTCCAAGTTGGTTCCGGTTTCAGTACAAGATCCTTATCACTGTAAATCGGGCAATTTACACTGGTATGCCTCAATATTTAGCTGACCTCTTGCACATGCATGCCCATCCCGAGTCCTCCGTTTGATTCATAACAACCGTCTATCACTTCCATCTCCTGCCTGGGCCCGCTTAGAGCTCACACGCCATTCTGCTTTCTTTTCCTTGGTCCAGCTCTATGGACTCCCACCTTTACTCCATGCTGAGCAGTCATTCCAACGGTTCAAGGCAATGTTGAAGACTAATTTCTTTGGCATCGCCTTCGATCTCGCTCCAACCCAGGATCAGACCACCCACCCCTCTTGACCTGTCTGACTGTTCTTATATGTATGTCTTTTTTACCTTTTCTGTGTGCCCTAACTTACTGTCCTGTTTATAAATTGGTGTTCTTTTCTCTCTTTTTGCAGCCTTGTTTATTGTACACCGCCCTGATGCCTTGGCTTGAGCGGTTAATCAAATGCCTGAATAAAGATAAAGACTTCTTGGGGTTTCCTTTTCAATTATTGACTTTCTATTTCTAATTTGTGGTCCTTGGTTTGGTATTTGATGAGAGAGTCTGTCTGTATTTTGTATGTATGGCTGAGGTACAGCATTCTCTTTACTTGTAGTTTGTGTAGAGATCTGTAGTAGTCACACTTGTTCTGCTTTCCCAGTAGGAAAGATATTGGCATTCTCTAAGATATGTTAGTTTAATATTTGTAATACTGCCTTTCCGGAGGTAGGACTGGTGTTACGAGAGTCCTGGTATTGTGATGTAATGATGTAATGCTGCCTTTCCATAGGTAGGGCTGGTGCTGCATGAGTCCTGGTATTGTGATGTAATGATATAATACTGCCTTTCCATAGGTAGGGTTGGTGCTGCATGAGTCCTGGTATTGTGATGTAATGATGTAATACTGCCTTCCAGAGGTAGGATTGGTGCTGCATGAGTCCTGGTATTGTGATGTAATGATGTAATACTGCCTTTCCGGAGGTAGGATTGGTGCTGCATGAGTCCTGGTATTGTGATGTCATGAGGTTTGTTATGGACTCTGACAGGTCTTCTGGCAAGGCTTGTAGTATTTCCTCATGAATATGCTATTTGGCAGTGGAGGGAAGTTATGTAGCAATCTGGTAGCCTTTCTTTAACTCCACTGCACATGTAAGTGATGTTCAGACACTCCTACACTTATGAAGTTATTGTTGGGACAGAAATGACAAGAGGCATGAGTCTCAATAAATTGGTCATTCATCTTAAGGCAGATGTCATCTATAAGGTGCCACCTGCCTCTGTCATTTTTGCTACTCCAGACTATCACAGCTACCCCTTGGAAAATTTGCATCATATTGGAACAAGAGAGGCTTGCAAAGAGTTACATTGGCATCCACTGGGGTGGAGGTAGGGGCAGGGAGAAGCACAGTAATCACTTGCACAGGGCAGCAAAAGAGGTATCACTGGCACTGAGGGGGTGCATATGGTACAGTACTGAGAACGGAAGAAGTATAAGCCCGCAGCAATCTCGATGCCAATTTGCCTCTGCCCCTTCCTACAGCTACCTTTTTTTCTTTGCCTTTTCATGCTGTGGAACTTTCCTGCTCATTCCCCTTCCGAGGCAGAACCTCTGGGCATTGGGAAGTTGGTGCCGGGGGAAGCTCCTGAGTGACACACACACACAGGATCAGGCTACAGCTACTCTGTGTCACTCCTGAGCAGGTAAAAGAGATGCTGGGAGGGGCTGAAATGCTGGAGGATAGCAGGTGCCAGAGCTTGCCTCACGGAGGGGGTGGGGGGAGTGGTTGTTAAAACAATTATCCACTCCGGGTGTGAAATCCACAAGGTACGCACTGGAGAGGAGTCAGTCAGTGGGGGGTTGGGGATTGTGAGCTTAAAAAAACAAGTTTTGAGGTCTATCTTGAACTCTGAGAAAGAGGATTCCTGCCTCAAAGGGAGAGGAAGGGAGTAAGGGAGTTCCAAAGCGAAGGGACAATGTAGAAAAAGGAGGAGTGTCTGGAAATTTCCAGGCAGAATGCAGAGGGAAGAGGGAGGGAAAGGCATAGGAGGAATGAAGAGAGTGGGAGGGGGCAGATTAAGTGTGGCCAGGTACAAAGGCGGACTAGCATAAAAGTCATGGTAGACCAGCACCAAAATCTTAAATTGCAAATGTGCTGAGACAGGGAGATGATTAGGAGAGGGGAAGTCTGGTCTGAATGACAAGTATCGAAGGCAGTTTAGCAGCTATTGATTGGACCAATTAGAGGTGCTTAATAAAGTTTTGGTGAAGACCATTATAAACAATGTTGCCATAGTCCAATCTAGAGATAACTAGGGAAATGATCAGAGACTTGAGTTGGGAGGCTGTGAGTAAGGAATGGAGGAATGATTGCGATGGAATGCAAAAAAGAAGGGTTTGACAACTGAATGGATCTGGGGAGGGAAGAATCAAGGAAGGGGAAGAATCAAGTGTGGCACCTATAGAGTCATGGTAAGGAATGGGAGAAGTAGCCTGCAAGAGAGGAGGGGAGGGTGTGATAGAAACCAGAACTAGGGAACAGATAAATTTGCATTTAGTAATGTAGAGGGCCAAGTGATGATCTAGAAACCATTGTTCAATTGCAGCAAGGCAAGCCTGGAGGGGCAAATGTCATAAAGAGGAAAACAAGCAGTGAATAGAATTTGGACCTAAATATAGGAGCTGCAACGAAGAGATTGAATCAAAAGAGGTGCCAGAAGATACTAAAGAGAGTGGGACCCAAAAGAGACTCGTGAGGGACCCCCGGAAAGGATGGAAGCTGGAAAGACAGTCTAGGTGCAGACAAAACCTGTAAGGTACAATGAGAAAGATAGGAGGAAACTAATCCAGGACAATGTCATGAAGGCTGATCTCATGAAGTCTGTGCAAGAAAAGAGAATGGTCAACAAGATGAAAAGCAGAAGATAGACCAAGAGAAACAAGAATGACAGAGTGACTGTGATTTAGGGAAGTCAAGATCTCATTGGTAACAGCAGTGCAAAGGGTCTCTGTACTATGGCCAGCTCTAACCATGGCTGTTATCGTAAGATTTTGGCCCAACAGCAGGAGGTGATGGCTGCCAAGAGGAGCAGGAAGTAGCACGGCAAACATTGTAAAGTAAGTTTACCGGAGGGGAGGAGGACACCCACCCTGGACAATGGGGGCCCTCATTAAACTTACACCACTGCCCACCGGGAACATAATTCAAACTGCACTGATGGACCCAGGCTCCTTTCTGCCTATATATGTGGCAAATGAGAATCAGCAGTTGGCCAGTGCCATCTTCTAATATGTCACCAGTAGGGCAGGAGCAAGTGGGAATCGGTGCCGCCCCAAGGGGAGGGGAACCTCTGAGAGGAATCTTGAAATGTTTGAAAATTGGGTGAAGTTTGAGAGTCAGGGATAGAGCTTAATAAAGGGATAGGTTTTTGGCCAGAAGAGGAGGGATGTGGCAATATAGCGCAACAGGGATTTTTGGGATGTGGCAATATAGTGCAATGGGGATTTTTGGCAGGAAGAATTTTACAGAGCCTTCTGGCTTCTTTAGTTCTTCTTCCCTGCAAGAATTGAAAAGTTTCTCAGCCTGCCAATACTCCTGGGAGAAAATTAACTACAACTTTGAGCTGCAGCTAACTTCCAGACAGTAGCGCAACTGCACCACTGATTGGTCTTGGCAATGAGCTGCTCTGGATGCATGTGTTTGCGTGGGACACAGCTCATTAGCATACCCAGACTGCACCAGGGAAACAGCATGGGAAAACTTGCATCTCACCAGATCTACCATCTGCGTTTGACTTTGTAGACTACAGTAATTCTGTTTTTTTGCTTGAACGATATTGGCCTTAGAGGGACTGTCCTCTCTTGGTTTGCTTCATTTCTTAAGGGTCGCCCATTTCGAGTAGATGTCGGCAATTCCTCACCTGCTTCACACTCACTGCTATGTGGAATTCCACAGGGCTCAGTTCTCTCTCCTCTCCTCTTCAATATCTTTTTAAGCCCGCTTACAACTCTTATTCAAGATACTGGCATTTCCACAAACGTATACGCAGATGATATCTTACTTATCACCTTTACAGACAATCTCACTTTGGTCAACACCTGTTTCAGTAAAATAATCATTTGGCTACGTAACAACTCTTTCAAACAATCATCAAAAAAACAATGCCACTTGGCTCTGTGGAAACTCCTCTCCCCCTATACTGGCTCCCACCTTAGAAGGAGCTCCTGTAACATTCAAACTCTCTTTTAAATATCTAGGAATTGTTCTAGATTCTGAGTTTAACTTTTCCTTTCATATAAGTCAGCTGGTGAAATTAGCATTCTTAGCCTTACACAGATTCCATGCTGTTCACCGTTTCTTGGACTTACAGACTCAAACTACAGTTCTGCTTAGCACAGTAATCTCCCAACTCGACTACTGTAACTATTTATTCTGGTTTACCAGCATATGAAATTAAACGCTTACAGACCATCCAAAATACTGCAGTACGCATTTTCTCCCAGGCTTGCAAATATGATCAAGTCTCCTTTGCTACTGATCCAGCACCACTGATTCGCAATCCAGTCTCATGTCCATCTTAAAATTCTCACGTTTATTCATAAGACTCTCCCCGCTTATTACTTTACATGCCCCAGAACATTCACTCCACTCATTACATGGCAACTGTTGGCATATCCCCCTCCATCTACGGCTAAATACAAGTCCACCTGACAATCTGCATTTTTCTTTGTTGCCCCTACGGCTTGGAATAGTCTGCCACCGCATTTGCATCTTGAACCAGTTTTTAAACACTTTAAAGCATCCCTTTAAACTTCCCTTCGAACAGGCCTTCAGGGTAAGAGTATTAGATTTGTTTGCACTCATATCTGGGACACTTATCAGAAGTGTGTACATGGGGAAGGGACACCTTACTTCCAGGTTTCATTTCAGCAGCAAGTGTGGAGGAGGGAAGAAGAGTCATTACCCTGCCCCCCCCCCCCCCATCCCTCACACATCTATCCAATGACAGCAACAATCTCACTTCCAAGCAGGCAAAAATCAACAGAGAAACAGAAACAGTGACACTTTTCCACCATAATGTGTGAAATATAATGGACGTAAATTCTAAACACTGACATACTGAAATCACTAAGCTGAAAATAATATTTTTTTTTATTCCCTCTGTCGCCGTTGCTGGAATTGGGGACAGGAAGCTGCCAAACAGTTGGAAGTCGGGGACACAGCTCTAAAATCGTGGACAATCCCTGAAAATCGAGGACATCTGGTAATCTTACATCAGGGCCTCGGGGAAGTGCTGTTTACCCGCCTCCTTGATCCTTCCCTGTTGTTATCTAACATTTAAATACATTTTAACGGAGTTCCTTCCACCTTTCTAAGGATCTGATTTTACTTTAAAGCACTTTGTTGCTTGATAAAGGCAGTACATCAAATGTCATAAAAACATAAACGTTATACATTATCTCCAAATACTACACATTAACAGAGTTTACCAACAAACCTAGTAACACACCATAGTAAATATGACACTTAAAATGGAGGAGCATCCTAGTGGTTAGAGCAACAGCCTAGCATCCAACAGATCTGGGTTCAATTCCCACTAGTACACCTTATGACCTTGGGCAAATCACTTAACACTCCATGGTCTTGGAAGAAAAGTCCTGGCAATCTACTTCCAGTCATACCTTGCCATCAAAGAAAACCCAGGGGCTGCTGGATTGCCAGGGGTCAGCATTGACTTGATGGCACTAAAACAAAAAATATTCACACTGCCAGGCCTCTTGTTGACATGGGATGTGGCCAATTAGTGCTGCATGTTTATTATTGCTGCAGGTAATGTTTTTCTCTGTTGGCTGAGCCTTACCATTAAAAAACCCAGGGGCTGCTAGGTTGCCAGGCGTCAGCATCGACTTGATGGCACTTAAAAAAAATGTTCACACTGCTTTTCAATGTCTGACACCAGGTGGTCATTGATAAGAGTGGTATGATCTGGACAGGGTCAGATTAATACTGTATTGGGCCCTAAGCACACATACATTTCTGCGTCCTTTGCATGAATAAAATGGCATGCAAGCCAATAGCCAGTGTCTCCTTCCCTCAAGGAGTTCAAAGAGAAGAAATAAGGAGAGAGGCTGGCTGAGCCCAGGACAGCTTTCTCCGTGTAACCGATCAGACTGCATCCTATATATAACAGAAAACCAGAGATGGCTGGGCTTGGCTTTAAAGGAAACAGAAGTGAAGGAGGGGCTCTGTTGAGGACAAGGGAGATAATGACCACCTTTCCCTCAAAGAAGAGAGAGTAAGTGCTTAAAGCGAAAGGGGGCAGGTGTGTCCCTGCTGAACACTTTCGAGATTCTGCCACTCAGTGAAGATCGGCTCACTGGGTGTATGTCTAAACCTCACAGAAAGGGGAAGGGTAGCGGGTGGATCCGCTGACATTATCTCTAGCTTGGAGGAATTGCTGAGAGGGATTGGTTACGGTGGAGCTTTCAGTGTCCAAGAGGACTGTGTGCATTGCTAGGGTTTGAACGGAGAGGTGCAAAACTGAACGCACTTTTACTAGGGAGTGCAGAGAAGACCCATCTTGGGACCGTCTTCAGTGAAAGAGGGGAAGAGAACATGGAAGGAGAAAGCTATGGAATGAAGATAGATTTGCAGACTGCCAACAGTTTTGCTCGTCCTTTTCTTGCCTGTGATTTTGTACTGTCTTTTGAATTTTTCAGAGACTGTAAATACCTGAGTTTTGGTGTCACCATATTAAACGTGTCTTACGTAAATTACCTTTAGCATGCTTCTGAATTTGGTTCTGGTGATTACTGTGTTTACTCGAGTTATGGCCAATCCAACAGCTGCTCCAGTTAGCTGCGGCGGCCACAAAAATCCAGATCTTCAGCATCAGTATCTGGATAATGGCTAGGGCTGAATATCTGCTTTCACTATCCGGACAAGTGCTTTTGCTATCCTAACTTTATGCAGATAATTATCGAGATAGCAGACCAAATACCACCTCTTCACCGTCAGACCTCCCCAGGACTACCTGGATAGTGCTAAGGTGGTCTGTCAGATATTCAGCAGCTGAAGATTGCCGGATTAGCCTCAGCCAGTGACTCTTATCCGGACAGCAGGTCCTGCTCCCTGGATGAGGGTCTTTGAATAGTTTTCCCTTTGTGTTTTAGGTATTCTGCAGTATTGTGGGGATTTATTTTTGCTGTCTTTCTGATTTGAAGAGGCTGGTACCTACTCAGGGCCGGATTTACCTATACGCCATGTACGCCATGGCGTAGGGCCCACAGCCGGCAGGGGCCCACAAAAAAAGAACAAGTTGATTTTTTGTTAATACAATTTAAAAAAAACACCTGGTGGCTGCCGCCGCGGGGCCCCCTCTGCTGCCGCGGCAGCACCGACTGACCCGCGGGGGCCCCGTCTACAAGCTGAAGCCGTCGGGTCGGGTCGGGTCGGGTCGTCCCTCCCTCCCTCCGTGCAGGCTGCGGGCTGTGAGAGACGCGAAAGGAGAGTGTCTCCTCGCTTCTCTGTTAAGCCCACAGGGGCTGATGGGAAATTTCCCATCAGCCCAGGCGGGCTTAACAGAGACGCGCGGAGCGGCTCTCCCGTCGCGTCTCTCACAGCCCACAGCCTGCACGGAGGGAGGGAGGGAGGGAGGACAGACCCGACCCGACCCGACCCGACCCGAAGGCGTCAGCTTGTAGACGGGGCCCCCGCGGGTCAGTCCGTGCTGCCGCGGCAGCAGAGGGGGCCCCGCGGCGGCAGCCACCAGGTTTTTTTTTAAAATTAAATTTTACTTTAGGCCGGGGGGGGGGTAGGACTGGTAATGGGCTGGGGGGCGGGGGGGGGTAGGACTGGTAATGGGCGAGGGGGGGGGGTAGGACTGGTAATGGGCTATTGGGGGGGCTGGGGCTGGAAATGGGCTGGGGGGGGTAGGGCTGGTAATGGGCAATTGGGGGGGGTAGGACTGGTAATGGGCTATTGGGGGGCTGGGGCTGGAAATGGGCTGGGGGGGTTAAGGCTAGAGGTGGGCTGTTGGTGTTAGGACTGGTAATGGACTGTGGGCTGTTGGGAGGGCTTAGAACTGGCAATGGGCTTTGGGGGGGGTTAAGACTGGTAATGGGCTGTGGGCTGATGGGGGCTGTATGGAAATGGGCTAGGGGGGGGTAGGACTGGAACTGGGCTGGGGGGTTAAGAGTGGAGGTGGGCTGATGGGGTTAGGACTGGTAATGGGCTGTTGGGGGGGTTAGAACTGGTAATGGGCTTTGGGGGGGTTAAGACTGGTAATGGGCTGTGGGCTGATGGGGGTTGTCTGGTAATGGGCTATGGGGGGCTAGGACTGGAAATGGGCTGGGGGTTAAAACTGGAGGTGGGATGATGGGGTTAGGACTGGTAATGGGCTGTGGGCTGATTGGGGGGGGTAGGACTGGCAATGGGCTATGGGGGGCTGACTGGAAATGGGTTGATGGGGTTAGGACTGGAAGTGGGCTGATGGGGGGTTAGGACTGGTAATGGGTTATAGGGGGGCTTAAACTGAAAATGGGGTGATGGGGGGTTAAGGACTGTAAGTGGGTTGATGGGGGGCTAGGACTGGTATTGGGTTGGGGGGTTGCTAGGACTGGAAATGGGCTGATGGATGGCTAGGACTGGAAATGGGCTGATGCAGGGACTAGAAGGGAATGGATGCTGGGTTAGGCTGGAACTAGAAGGGAGCTGATGTTGGGGGAGGATTAGAATGGGATGGGGCTGGAAGAGTAAAATGGAGAAGGGAAAAATATTTTGTGTGGGAGGGATAAAAAATCTACAATTGGCCGGGTATTGGGAGAGTAAGTGGGGATTGAGGATGGAGGGGTAAAATTTGAGTGGATGAAATAGGAATGAGGAAAGAGCAAAAGGAGAAAGATTAGTATGTTAAAGCAGATGTAGAGAGAGAATGGAAAAAATCTAGAAGAGAGAGAAGAAAGGACAAATGGACAGCAGACGATGGAGAGTTAGCAGAAGACACGAAGAAACCAGAAGAAAGTGGCTGGAGCAATTGCAGCTGAAAAAAATGCACAAAAGGTAGAAAAATATCTCTTTATTTTGAATTTATTAATTGGAATATGTCAGCTCTGGTAAATGTGCATCATTAACATCTGCGCTTTGTTTAGTACAAGAGCAAATTAATGTATAGTTTTATTTCTACAGTGTTGTACATTCCAAGTTTGACTTTTGGGATTCCCAGTTTAATTATTGTCTTCCTGTTTCTAAATTGTGATTACTTGTTTGGTGATGGTCTATGTTCTGCATGTGTAACTGAGCTGAGGTGTTCTGTTTATATAATTCCTATTTGACATTGCCACTTGTTCTCTTTCCCCAGTAGGTCATGTATTGTTGTTCTCTGAAATGTATTGGTTTAATATTTGCAGTGTTGCCTTTTGATTGGTAGAGTATGGTGCTTTGTGAGTCCTGGTAGTGCTGTTAGGATACGGCAGGTTTGCTATGGGTTCTAAATGGGCAGTGTTTGTAGTAGTTCCTAATGTGTCTGGCAGTTGGCACTGGATTATAGTAATGTAGAAATCTTTTAGTCTTTCTTTATCCATACACTCATTAAGAGGCACGTTTACTAAAAGTTAGTATATGGTAACATTATGCAAATATTTATGCAAATGGAGCCCCTTATGCAAATGAGGGCCCGCACCCCCCTTGGGCCGCCCCTGCTGGGGGCCCACAATTTTTGTTGGCGTAGGGCCTCACTCAAGGTAAATCCGGCCCTGTACCTACTTATTAATCTTTTGTGACCACCGCTGGGGCAACCTTCGCCCCTCACTAGAGGCAGTGGGCCTGTGAAAGAATAGCAAAATCTTCCTGTTTCTTTCCTACTTGCTACTCCAGTACCACTCCCCTGGTCTCTGTAGGAAACGCCTTCACCAGTGATGTTTGCATCAGGAGGGACTGAAAATCAAGTGGACTTTCTCCAAATGGGCAGCTTTTTTGAATCAGGTAGTATTCAAAACTGAAAAGCAAAATGCACTAATCTTGATGCAAATTTAGGAACGTTGCTGTCATATTAGGGGGCATATTTTACTTATGCAATGTTTCCCTTAGCTGAGACTGCTGAGTTAGCCTGTCAAGCAGAACCTTTCTGGGGGTGGTAGGGTGGGCCTAGAGACGTCAGTCTTCTGCCAAAGTGAAAAATAGGAAGGTGCCAACTAGTCTAAATGAAACGTGATATTTTAACGTGTGCTTGCGTAAAGAAGGACCGCAGAGACACTGATCTGGGAGGACCCCGCTGCTTGCTTTTCACCGAGACAAGAAGGCTGAATGTGGGTGCTGTGAATCTTATTTTCCCTCAAGCGCAAAAATGAGAAGTCACAGCTGCCAACGTAATTTCCTATCCTCATGAGATTATATTTTGGTTACGGTTTGTTTTTTTCTTTTCCCAGTGCAGTTTTGAGGCAATGGGAGATGTGGGGGCAGAGTTGGTTCAAGGTCTTGGCGTACTAGGCAAATCTTAAGCCTTATGCCCCCCTGGGTGCCTTCCTCCTTACCACCACCAAGAAGCTATCGTCCTAGGTGACTGCCTAATTTGCCTGGTGATTGGGTGGGGAGTTCAACTGCACAGAGATGTCAGTAGGATTGTAGGAGCAATATCGCACCCAAGTATGGAATAAGCCTGGCCGGCTCACCTGGGCTCTATTTCAAAAAAAGTGAGCTAAGTGAATGCTTGGATAGTAGGTCACATTGTAGACTCGTTTCAGCCATTTATACACTTATCTCTTGACTGGTGCGCAATGCACATAGCCATTGATCAAAATTGCACACTTAGCAAACAAAAGAGTTTAAAACTCAGAGATAGGCACGAATTTTTGCATCCTGTCAATGAAGGGGAGGGGAGGTTGGCATTTAAATCTACTGAGGCAAACAACATGGGGGATACTGGTGATTGCTCTAAAACAAGGAAGCTTCCCCTCGGGATGGAAGCAATTTGAATGTATGGATACTAGGAAAATGATTCAGACCTGTGTGGCTTACATGTCTCCACCAGTTAAAGGATTTACACAAAGCAGAGCGCTGAATCAGCACATGAATCCCCTCTTTGTGGGGGATAAACCACATGACAGGATGCTGCAGATCTGAGGCTTTGTTAATTAGGATCCCACAGCTGTTTCGGAGCTAGTCCCTGGATTACCTGGCACCAACAGCAATCAAGTCTTGCTCTCTTGGAAGATATTAAAATCAGCCTGCTGGATGGCTTGGCAATACTGCCCTGTGTGTTTTGTGGAACTGTTTTAGATCATCTTGGGTTTCTTAATGCTTTGCCATACATTTCTGATTCACTGGTGTTCACTGTGATTTAAAAGTGCCAGTATGTAGTGAAATGGGAGTTAAAACACCAGACGCCCTACCTTCTCCATGGCTGCCATGTCATTAGTGAATGTCCCTCTAATAGGGAAGTGCAGTCATTTGAAATGACGTAAGAAATATCAGCGGAGTTTCCTGCATCACTTCTTTTCGTTTTCGAACAAATTTGGAAGAAGAGAATCCACTATTTTGTCACTTCCCATCTGTCGTTCATATCGTGCATTATTGCTCAACAGTGCACACTATTTGCCAACAAACGCAATGTGTGCCATCGAGTCAATGCTGACTCCTGGCGACCCAGCCTCTGGGTATTCTTAGCACCATTTCTCAATGGCATACAGTACTATGAATGGCATTTCCCATGAAACAAAATGTAAAAAAAAAAAAAAGAAAAATCCCACAAACGACATAGGAAACTAAACGAAAATGTTTGACCTGAGCATCTCTACTAACGAGATCTAACTTAATCTGGTTTCTGTGCTTCCCGAATGGAATCCTTAATCCTATGTAAATTAGCTAAGCCTGCATAATACGCATGCCTAAGACTCACTAAATACGTTATATTTTGAGGGAACGAAAACATCCTAATTCAGGCTTTTGGTTGCAACTTCTCCATTTTTATGCTTTCAGTCCTATTACATTTCTTTGACTTTATACAGTTCGACCTTATCCTGTGGATCTTGGAAACTGCAAGAATGGTATGATCACTTCCATCTGTTTAGTAGAAAGAAACCTCTAAAAGGACCCCTGTCTAGCTGATTCCTCATGATTACTTTGGTAGATGGTCTGTGCGTACACACTCAAAGCGGGAGTCAGGTACAATAGCACAAGTCTTAGGACTTCTTCAATGTTCCCGTCAATCTACTGTTCCTCACAACTAAAATTGTCCATGGGTGCTTAATTGACAAGAACACGGCCAGCTTCTCTACGACTAAACGCTCGTTTACTGCTAACTTACCTGGTAGAATTGAACATTATGCTTGAACAGAACTACTGAAGTTCAATACGCTGTGCTTTTTCATAGGCATATAGACTAAAAGGGGTTTTACAGTTGGCTGGGGGGGATACAGAGCAGTCAGATTGGAACTTTGCATTGCCTACTTATTACATCCTTGAGGATCAATTATCTCTAGCTCTTTGCATCGTTGACAGTCATCAGGGCAGTGGAATTGCTTTACCAGAAAAGGGAAAAAGACCTTCCTCAGCAAAAATCAGCTTACCTTACTACATTTTTCTTTATTTCGCATGGGTTATTGGACCCTCTTTCCCCAAAATAGAGAATAAACTAGCAACAGAACCAACTGTAACCTGAGACGATATTAGTTAATAATGATTATTTCATCAAGCTGCAATAACATATTCATGTCGCCACTATGCCTCCAAGGGGGGATTTATGTGAAAGACATCATCTGAATACCGGAAGACTTCTACATAGATAAGGGAAGCTCAAACCCGATGCAGTTGAAGGTGTGAGACTTTCCTTGTGATGACCACAAGAAAGGTGCACTTATGAAATACAAGACATGACACTAGGAACTAGAGAAACTGAAGAAATTCCCAATTTCTCGAAGTACTTGCAAGAGGCAGCTCCCTAGCTTTCAGCCTCTTTCTTTTGTGGTCCATGCCGACACTTGCTATTTCCAAAATGAGCATTTCTCAGTACGCTAGCATCTTTCACCTTTAAACCAAGGTCTTGAGAACTGGATATGCAACATCAAACAATAAACCAAGGACTTTACTGTATAGCTCAGGAACCTGCTGCTCTCGCCAAACTACCAAAAGATCTCTCTTTACTTTAGACGGGCAGTTCATTTCCTCTCCCCTATTACTTCTTCAAACAAGCGTTAAGACTGTTTTTAAATTAAATTCCGCAGTGCAGATGCTGCCCAAGGCAAATTTCCATTTTGTCTAAAGTACAATGCAGTTTGCTTGAAAGAATATCCTTCAGATCATGGGTCGGCTAAGAATGTTCTTCCGGGAAGAAAGCTCTTATAACGGGTTTCACTTTCACAACAGAAAACCTGTTGGGCCACAGGAATCTCTACTTAAAAGAAGATTCTTTTAAGAGGACTTCTCATGAATAAAATCTTTCATTGCCAGTACCTTTTGGGGAGAGCAACCATTTTATAACACCATTCTAAGCATCATTCAGTGTTAACTGCAGCTTTCCCCCATCCAGTAGTATTTACTGTAGCGTTACCAAAACAGCAGTGCCTTCGATCTGTAACATAATTTAAATTATGTATTAAATAAATATACGAGTGAAGGAGTAATGTAGTACCCAAGAGATCTGGGTTCAATTCCCACTAGCACGCCTTCTGACCTTGGACAAGTTACTTTACCCTCCATTGCCTCGGAAGATAAGACCTGGCAATCTACCTCCGGTCATACCTTGAGAAGAAAACCCAGGGCTGCAGTGACTTGATGGCACTTAAAAAAAAGAGTTATATATATCCAGTGCATTTCTCCTAGGAAAAAAGGTGCTAGTGCTCATATGCTGGGATCTTTCATTAATTTATGAGGACCATTGGTCAATTTTAGTAGACAATGAAAATGGTGCTGGTGCTCCGTATCACTGCGTACCCCCTCAAAAAAGCCCTGTATACAGGGAAAAGGTAAAGTAGTGTCGCAATAGCCATTGTGACAGGGTCAGGCACTACAGGTCCCAGAATCCCTTGGGTTAGGGATTGGAAGGCCCTGCCACAGGAAAGCCCAGGTGATGCAATTATGGGAGAGAATATCTGAGGAAAAGGGTGGAGCTGATATTCCTCCTTGATAGCACAAGGAGGATATATAGCAGCTTCCCAAGCACCATGGGGGAGCCGGGAGTCAGCTGCATGTGTGCTCACCAAAGTTCTGGAAATGCCAAAACCTATGGAGCAGAGACACGCAGAAACCTGGGATTGTAGCCTTCTGGATATGGAGTTCCAGGAATCTGGATCTTCAGATGTGTGAGTTTCCTGAATTACCTTATGGTGGATTTGGACTGGGCCTGGGAATGCCTAGGGGAGTTGTGGGTGGATGGCTTCCCCATCCCTACTCCAGCCATTGAGGAGTAAGGGTTTGCCCAGGTTTGCAATAGTGGTTTAAAGCACTAGAATGGACTGAGCTATTGATGAACTATCTTGTGTGCCATGGAAATAGCTGAAGAAATATCGGGAAGAAGCCCTCTCGATGGGGTTGAGCCAGTGAGAGCTTGGCCATGTTGTGTGGGATCCAGGAAGGCATCTGGATAATTCTGGGCAGTGGACTTGGAGGAAAACCTAGACCGGCTCACTTTGAGGCTTTGCTTGTTACTTCAGGGACTGCTCTTACAGTAACCAATTTTGCTTTGGTTTTCACTTATTTAATGGACTGTTTTAGTGCTGCTTGAGGACTATTGGAGTGATGAAGTGGGGTGTTCTCCAGTCATGCCAAGGACTGTGTTAAGATGGCCATGAAGGATCGGTAGGCTGGTTGCTGGCATCAGAGCACACGGAACCTTGTTGCAGGTACTGCATCTAGGGTGTCTTCCCTCCCATGTAGCACATGCTGGACTCAGGCATGTGATATCAGTGGTATCAGGAGTGGGATGTGTGGAGCCTGCAGATCGGTGGGGGATTTGTGGAGCCTGCATGCCATGGAAGACTGCAAGGTGACTGCCTACCGAGTTGTGCCTATATACTTGGGCCATAAGATATGTTATACTGGGTCAGACCAAGGTCCATCAAGCCCAGTATCCTGTTTCCATTGGCCATTGGGTAAGAGTACCTAGGGCCTAAAGGTTTGTTGTTGTTCTCAGGGTAGTGATGGGGAGGAATCCTCATCAAGATAGAGGTGGGCTCAGTGTGATACAGCCATACTTGGATTAGTTTTTGTTTTGTTTTCTTATAGAAGCCATGGAGCTGGATAAATTGTTGCAGTGGTATGGTGAGCAGCTGCAGATCCAGCAGCAGGAGGCACAAAAGATGATACAACTGCAACAGCAGGAGATGCAGGAAATGAAGCAACAGACATTGGATGCATGTCAGAAGATGCAGGAGAAGCAGCGGTGACCATTCTTAGAGAAGCTGGAGAAGAATTTACAGAACTTGCTTGAGTATAAAACCATGGAATGACGTGGCCCACTACTCTCTGCAGAGACCTCTTCCAACCCAGAAGGACTGGGAACTGTGGACTCTGTATATCTGGGGAAAATGACTGACTGACAGAAATGACCCAGAAGCATTTCTGATGACTTTTGAGTGAGTAGCCTAAGGGACAGGGTGGCCCGAGGCACAGTGGGCATATAATTTGGCCCCCAGCCTTACTGGGGAAGCTTTAAATTCTTACCTTGCATTGCCTGTGGAACAATCTAACCATTACCCAACAGTAAAGGCTGCAATTAAGGACAGATTAGGCTTGACCAGGGAGTATTATAGAAGGTCCTTGAGGGCTGCCAGAATAGAACCCCATGAGATGGCCAAAGCGCTGGCCAGAGTTTGTATGATCTGGCCCACCACTGATTGGAGCTTGAGGGTAAAACAGTGCTCCAGCTAGTTGCTAACGTGGTACTGGAACAATTTTTGCAGGCGTCAATCCCTGATTTGAGGGAATGACTGGTAAAACAGGGAATGAATTCTATGGGAGCAGCCATTCAGAACACATATTATTTAGAGGCTTTGGCAGTCAGAGGTCCTGTGCAAAGAAGGTCCCTGGGGGAAGGGGGGTTGGCCTAGAGGTCCCCACTGGAAGGAAGGGGACAGTATGGAAGGGTCCCAGAAACAAGCATGGAGATAAGCCCAGAACAGGACACAGTCCGCCGGAAGTGAGGTACTTTCATTGTGGGAAGCCAGGACATTTCAGGTGGGAATGCTTTGCCAAACAAATATAGTATTGATGGAAAGAGATAAGAGGAATGAGATACAGAGATGTTTTCAGCACCTGTGCATATCAATTGGGCAGGGATGCAACATTCCCTAGGCCAATGGCTAAGCAAGGCACATTTGGCCACTGCGAACCCAAGCCGAAGGAGCTATGCTGCCATAGATGTGGCAAGCGAGGGCACAGAAAAAGGAATTGTAGGTATAAATGGACCCTGACCACAAGAGTAGACCCGATTAGTCCTCACACAGGAGGTTAGAATAAAGGGTATCCCCTATCTGGCCTTATTGGACTTGGGAGCTACACAATCTTTAACAGCAGCTAGTGTGTGGTGGCAAATTCACAGATGGCGCCCAAGCACAGCATGTCATCAGAAGAGTCTTGTGGAGATCCATGGTATTTATGGGGTTGTTACACCCCATTCCTTACATGAGGTCACTGTGGCATGGCAAGGACTGTCCCAACGCCTTAATGTGGCAGTTATAGCACAAACGCAATATCCAGTTATTTTAGGCAGAGACTGGAAAGATCTCTGAAGGCCTGGTCAAGCCATCAGGAGTGACCACTGCCCTGACACCACTAAAATCTAGGAGTGGGGAGGAGGCCAAGATGGGAACTCTAGCTGAGATTTTCCCTTATGAAGACAAGACAAGCCAGGAAATTTTGGAGGGAGAGCAGGATTGGTAAAGTCCAAGCCTCTCTGTGCGAGATAGTGGGCCATGCCACAGAGTGTTGGCTTGGAGTAGATGCCCACGAGAGTAATAAGACTGAGCAGTCCACTCAAACAGATGATTTGAGTGACAGGGAAGAGAGTATAGTAGGAAACCCCGGAGAAAGTGCTCCTAAGTCAGGTGGAGAACTTGAGCAAGTTCAAGATGTAGATTTAGGAGAGGGTCCAGAGAACCCAAGCCTGAAGGTGGTGATGATGAAACACCTGGTACTATAGAACCAAGTCAGGGGGAAGTTGCAGATGAGACACATAAGACCATGGATATAGAGGGGAAAGAGTCCCAGTTGAACCCTATAGAGCTGGGAAAAGTAACAGACTCTGAGGGGATCACAGAAGGGCTGGATGTTGAAGTGTTAGGGCCCTTGTAGAGCCCACTTGCAGACCCCACAGCACAAGACTTAACCCATTGTTCTGAGGAGTGTAAAGACACTGACCACGTCCTGAGCTTACAGGACCACGAGCTGTGGGGCAGCCTGAAGGAAAGCTGAAAACCCTCCCAGCTAAATAGGAAATGGTAGAAGAAGGTCCTTCAATGCAAAAACTGTTATGGCCCCCTAAGCAGTTGTAGCAAACTCGAAAGGCATCTGTTCAGCAGTATGAGGATAAGGACCGGCAGCGTGCAGTTTATAGGGCAGATTCAGAGGAGGGCACAGTCTCAGGAAAGGAGGAATGTCTCGTTGGTCCAAGGATATGGGAGTCTGGTGGAGAGAGACAGATCTTCTATAGAGCTCACTCAATAGGAGTATTGCCTCAATACAGATCTTTGTCCCATGAGGAGGTATGGTGAGAGATTATTGGGTAGGAAGAGTAACTCATCCCACAGAAAAGCCCTTTCCTAAGGGACAAAAGCAGAAAGGAAAGTCCGTAAATAAGGACAAGAAAGAGCCACGTGACAGTGTGCGCATACTGCAGTGCTAGGGGACACATCAGAAAGTGGTTAAAGTTCTATCAGCCTGAGAAGGCTGATAAAAGGTTAAGGGGTGGGATATGTCATAGGATCAGGCACTACATGTCCCAAAATCCCTTGGGTTAGGGATGGGAAGGCCCTGCCACAGGAAAGTCCAGGTGGTGCAATTATGGAGAGAACACCTGATGAAGAGCGTGGAGATGATATTCCTCCCTGATAGGATGAGGAGGATATAAAGCAGCTTCCCAAGCATCATGGGGAGGGGGCTCCTCCAGCCAGGAGTCAACCCCACACTAGCTCACCACAATTGCATAAATGCCAGAACCTATGGAACAGGGACAAACAGAACCCTGGGATTGTAGCCTTGAGGACATGGCGTATCAGGAATCCAGATCTTCGGATATGAGTTTCCTGAATTACCTTATGGTGGATTTGGACTGGGCTTGGGAATGCCTAGGGGAGGTGTGGGTGGAAGGTTTCCCCAACCTTACTCCAGCCATTGAAGAGTAAGGGTTTGCGCAGGTTTGCAATAGTGGTTTAAAACACTGGATTGGACTGAACTATTGATGAAGTGTCTTGGATGCCGTGGACTGTTAATAGCTAAAGGGATATCAGCAAGAAGCCCTCTTGATGGCGCTGAGCCGGTGAGAGCCTCGTCATGCTGTGTGGGATCTAGGAAGGCGTGTCTGGCTAATTCTGGACAGTCGACTGGGAGGAAAGCCCAGATCGGCTCACTTTGAGGCATTACTTGTTACTACAGGGTCTGCTCATACAGTAACCACATTTTGCTTTTCTACTTGTTTAATGGACTGTTTTGCTGCTGCCTGAGGATTATTGGAGTGGCTGAGCTGGGCTGGGCCTCAATCACAGCAGGGACTATGTTAAGATGGCCACAAGGGATCGCTAGACCAGTTGCTGGCAACAGAATACATGGAACCTTGTTGCAGGTACTGCGTTTAGGACGTCTTCCCTCCCACATAGCACACACCAGACCCGGGCGTGTGACACCATATCCATTTTCTTATTTAAAACAATCCATAGTCTGCCTACCACAGCATTCAAAGCGCATAAGAAGATTAATAGAACATTAGCAAAAACAATTACCCCAAATTAAAAGCAAAATAATATAACTAAGCATGAGAAAAGTGAAAAGCCTTTATATCCTTAATGGAGAAAATAAATTCATTCCTGAGCATTTTTCATGAGTTAAGCTGCATCCCACTATGTTATTCAATTAATTATTCTAAAGTGCATTATTCCAGAGCTTCTCTGTTTCTGATATGTGGCACCTGCACCCTTATAGAGCAAGAACACAAAGAAATCACTCTAAAGGAATAGCCTCCATACATAAAACATAAAGATGATGGGCAGCGCAGTGCTATTTATTGTTTTCATTTTTGGTGTTATGCCTTATTTTTGCATTATATGAGCCGGTTTGATTTTTGGAAAGTAAGCCAGCACATTGAAAATAATATTAAATATTCTCCCCCTCTTTGTTCCCACTGTCAATCCATCCAGGAAAATCTAGAAGAATATATGGTGATAGAAGGGAATTATAAAGTACAGCAACCCCTCTCCTTGACGTCACAAGATCTTCATTTGTCCTGGGTTTGGACCTTCCACTGGCATGCAAGAAGACAGACTGCAGTGGAAAACTTAGAACTTGGGTCATGCTATATGGTAGTTGGGTTGGCAGCACTATAATGTGTGGAATCTACACAAGTTGTCTTGTGCACCATAGACCAACATCTTTAGGTAAAGCGCTGATCTCATGCCCAGATTACAATTAGGACGAGCAGAATTACTTCCCATTCCCTTTCACCTTAGCTGTGGAATCGTCACCCCAGGACCTTCATTAAATAAACAGATTTTGTACAGATCATAATGGGAGCATTGTAAAAAGGCAGCATTGAAACATCTGAGAACATTATTCTAATGATGAGTACCAAGAGGATCAATGGGCTGCAACACTTAACATTCCTTCTGCTCTTCGTCACTAGAAGGCTTCTGGTAACCAGGAAAAAAAAACACATTATTTTAATTTACTGATTTATGTCAAAGCTCTGGAGCTTTAGTGATATGGAATTTTCAGCCTTGGTTAAACTCTCGTGAAGGCTTTGCAGGTCACATGACTTCACTGCAATAACTGAGATTACTACTAAGAAGTGGTTTCAAATAAGTTCCAACAAGTCGTAACAAAAGGTAAATACTTTTTATTGCATAGAAAAAAGATATATAAATAATAGAGCTGTAGGGCTCTCTGAGAGTATTTTCTATGTGTAAACAACTGGGGGTGAGGCTTCAAACTAGAGAAATTTACTTAATCTTGAAACATGAAACCAACAGGTAGAAAGAACAGTAGAACTGCTACATTATAAAATGCCAACAATCATAGCCACAGCTCCAACAGTTCTTCAGTACTGGAATAGGAAATTAGTCATTTTCTCAACAAGCTTTATTTCAAACTTGTGAACACTATCCCTGGGTTCTGGGTTTCCCAAGGCAGCTTCCCTAAGGATTCTTTCCAAACACTTGTTTTTCTTTAAAAACAAAAATATCAAGTGAGACCAGTGCAGCCTCTGGTTTCAGTCATTTTAGCTTCGGGGCCCTTGCCCGCCTGGATTCAACTCTTAGGAGCTTCCTCTAACTCCTCACTCTATCTTAAAGGCTCAGAAGAGCTCCTGTCCTCATCTTTATCCTGAGGCGTCTTCTAGGCTTTCAGGGCATGGAGGTACAGTGGCCTGCCAGAAAGGAGACACACCCTGGTATGTGACTCACATTTTTACATCTCCCCCTCCCATTGTGAGTGGAATGGATGCATCTCCTCTCTCATGACGACATTAACCATGGACTTCCCAAACCTGGAAGATTCCTCAGTTCAATCAATATCAAGTCATGGAAGGGCCATCAGAGCTTTCTACGCAAGTCGCAAAGGAGTCTTGCTGGAGTGGTGAAGTGAGACAAATAGAAAATCTGGTACAAAGGTCTGAAGGAGGACGGCAAAGACGTGAGGTCTGTTCCTAGACCTCTGTCATATCTAGAACTCAAAGTGGTTTACAAATAACAATATTCACATGTTTTGTGCATTACATAGGACTTTTAACCAGGGATTGTCATCAGGGATCATTTGTAAGTACATGTCTGTGGGGTTTTGTAAACTGAAGGGAGAGGAGTCCCTGCAAGTTCCAAGGGTGGAAAGCTCTGAAGGCCCAAGAGTATTAGAAATTTTAATGTGGATGTGCTTTGGTTAAGATTCTAGTCTTTGTGCTGTGTCTTGTATTCTTCCAGCTCTGTCTCCTGTTTTGGTTGCCAGCAAACGTCTTTGGTTTTGAGCAAAACCTGGACTGTGTGCTGTTTCTGCAGTGGAGAGACATATGTGAGTGATCCCCTGAGGCAACTCCTCTTAGAAATTTCTAGTCTTGTTCCAGGACCTGCAGATCGTGCTGTTGCTAGAGCCTCTGAAAGTGAACTCTTTAATCTCTACCTGAGATACTCCCACCTAAAAAAAGACACGTGAAACCGCTCTTTGTACAGTGCATTGAGGTAGGAATTGGGACATTTGAGTTGCAATATCCATGGTTCCCTGAGTAGTTTACAAGAGGCTCTTCTAAACTTGGAACCTTTTGTAA
This sequence comes from Ichthyophis bannanicus, assembly GCA_033557465.1. Lineage (NCBI taxonomy): Eukaryota > Metazoa > Chordata > Amphibia > Gymnophiona > Ichthyophiidae > Ichthyophis > Ichthyophis bannanicus. The sequence continues at coordinate 839,805,263 of CM066036.1, read as the reverse complement.
AATTCATGTACGGCCACCTGGTATTTGCCTGCCCATACAGCAGAAACATCAATTTTTGAACACTATACACAGAATTAGAGAGTGCGTCACTTGGCAGCCTCCACGTATGTAAGTGGCGATTTTTCAACTTCCATGTACAATTCCCACCAATTCTATATATGTGGCAATTAATCAAGTCATTCATGCAAATAGACGGCCATGTATGCCCGTAAAGGACTTCATAAAATACCAACAGACATAAAAGTACATGCTAGGCATGAAGGCCAAGGGCGTGGTTTGACTGGAGCATAGGCATTGTTCATAGATACAAATGTTCACTCTACAATTGATCAGTAGCAGTACATAAGAACATAAGATACGTCATACTGGGTCAGACCAAAGTCCATCAAGCCCAGTATCCTGTTTCCAGCAGTGGCCAATCTAGGTCACAAGTACCTAGCAGTTTCCCCAAAAGACACAGGTTCCTCAATGCTTGTAATGGGGCAAGCCAGGGCCGTACCGAGAGTGAAATGTGCCCTGTGCGACTTGCACATCGGGTGCGTGCCCCCCCCCCCACCCACACCTCCATCTAGCCACTTTATGGGGGTGGGAGAGAAGAGGCGCGCACCCGATGTGCAAGTCGCCAGCACACTAAGCAGGTCTGGTCCCTCCCGGAGAGACCAGACCTGCTTAGTGTGCCGGCGAGAAGAAAAGGTGGCGGCGGCAGGCAACAGCAGAGAACTGAAATGCGCCCCTTAAGTCTTAGCGCCCTGTGCATCCGCACCACTCACACAGGGCTCAGTACGGTCCTGGGTCAAGCAGTGGATATTCTAGGTCCACTTTAATAATGGTTTATGGACCTTTCTTCCAGGAACTTGTCCAAGCCTTTTTTAAACCCAGCTACAATAACAGCTTTTAAAACATCATCTGGTAACGAATTCTAGAGTTTGATTACATGTTGAATGAAAAAATATTTTCTCTTATTGGTCTTAAATAGGTTACATTGTAGCTTCATTGCATGTCCCCTAGTCTTTCTATATTTTGATGGTGCAAACAATCAATCTACGTTTACCCGTTCCACTCCATTCATTAATTTAAAGACCTCTATCATATCTCCCCTCAGCCGTCTCTTTTCCAGGTTGAAGAGCCCTAACCTTTTTGGTAGCTCTTCTCTGTACCTTTTCTAGTAATGTTATATCCTTTTTAAGATAGGTGACCACAATTGCACACAATATTCAAGATGCGGTCTCACCATGAACAATACAGAGGCATTATAATATCCTTTGTTTTATTCTCCATTCATTTCCTTATGATACCTAGCATTCTATTTGCTTTCTTAGCCACCGCTGCATATTGGGTGAATGGTTTCAACATGTTATCCACAATGATGCTTAAATCTTTTTCCTGGGTTGTGGTTCCTAATGTGGAACCTTGGATCATCTAACCATAGTTTGGCTTGTTCTTTCCTAGGGGCATAACTTTGCACTTGTCCACATTCAATTTCATCTGCCATTTGCATGCCCTGTCTTCCAATTTTTCAAGGTCCTCTTGCAATTTTTCACAATCCTCTTGGGTTTTAACAACTTTGAATAATTGTGTCCTCTGCAAATTGGATTACCTCACTTGTTATTCCCACTTTCAGGTCATTTACGAATATGATAAAAAGCAGCAGACCCTGCACAGATCCCTGGGGTACTCCACTATTCACCTTTCTCCATTGGAAAAATTGGCCATTTAGCCCTACCCTCTGCTTTCTATCTTTTAACCAGTTCTTCATCCACAATCAGGGCCGGATTTACCTATACGCCAACTACGCCGTGGCGTAGGGCCCACAGCTGGCAAGGGCCCACAAAAATTGAATTGTTAGCTTTTTTTAAATTAAATTTCCCATCAGCCCCTGCGGGCTTAACAGAGACGCGAGGGAGACACTCTCCCTTCGCGCCTCTCAAAGCCGGCACGGAGGGGCTCAGCCGGGAAGAGGTGGCCCCGCGGGACAGTCCATGCTGCCGCGGCGGCAGCAGCCAGCGTTTTATTTTTTTTTTATTAAAGTTTACTTGAGCTGATGGGGGGGGGCTGGGACTGGAAATGGGCCGGGGGGGTTAAGACTGGAGTTGGGCTGACACGAAGAAACCAGAAGAAAGTGGCTGGAGCAATTGCAGCTGAAAAAAAATGCACAAAAGGTAGAAAAATATCTCTTTATTTTGAATTTATTAATTGGAATATGTCAGCTCTGGTAAATGTGCATCATTAACGTCTGCGCTTTGTTTAGTACAAGAGCAAATTAATGTATAGTTTTATTTCTACAGTGTTGTACATTCCAAGTTTGGCTTTTGGGATTCCCAGTTTAATTATGACGTCAGGGCCAACAGCGCGCAGCTGATCCGGCGTGCTCGTTTTTATCTTTTCTGGGGGCCCACAATTTTTGTTGGCGTAGGGCCTCACTCAAGGTAAATCCGGCCCTGTCCACAATAGTACACTGCCTCCTATACCATGACTTTTTAATTTCGCCAAGAGTCTCTCATGAGGGAGCTTGTCAAAGGCTTTCTGAAAATCCAGATACACTATATCAACCAACTCACCTTTGTCTACCTGTTTATTCACACCTTCAAAAAAACATAACAGATTAGTAAGACGAGACCTTCCTTGGCTAAAGTCATGTTGGCTGTCTCCCATTAGACCATTAATTTTGTTCTTTATAAAGGTTTCTACCATTTTTCCTGCTACTGATGTCAGGCTCACTGGTCTGTACTGTAGTTTCCTGGATCATCCCTGGAACCCTTTTTAAAAATCGGCATTACATTGGCCAGGTATTACAGATGATTTTAATGATAGTTCACAGATTACTAACAGTAGGTCTGCAATCTCATATTTCAGTTCTTTCAACACCCTTGGATGTATACCATCCGGTCCAGGTGATTTGCTACTCTTCAGTTTATCAAATAGTTGTAATACATCTTCCCGGTGTATCGATATTTCTTTCAAGTCTTCTGCAGCATCAGCTTTAAATACCTTTTCAGTCATGGGTAACATCCCAACATCTTCCTTAGTAAAAACCAAAGCAAAGAATTCATTCAGCCTCTCTGTTATGGTCTTGTCCCCTCTTTGTGCCCCTTTTACCCCTCTATCATCTAATGGTCCAACTGACTCTCTCAAAGGTTTTTTGCTATGAAGGTACTTGAAAAAGTATTTTTTACATATTTTTGCTTCCACAGCAAGCTTCTTTTCAAATTCTTTCTTTGCCTGCCTTATCAATGCCTTGCATCTAACTTGACAGTGCTTATGTTGTTTCCAGTTTTCGTCATCTGGCTACTTTTTCCATTTCCTGAAAGATGGGGTTTTTTTTGGCAACAACTGCCTCTCTAATCTCACCTTTAAACCATGCTTGCAGTTTTTTGGACTTCCTTCCACGTTTCTTAAAGCCTGGAATACAGCTAGTCTGGGCTTCCAAGATAATATATTTAAACAACACCCATGCTTGATGTACATTTTTAACCTTTGCAACTGCTCCTCTTAGTTTTTTCTGAACTATTTTCCTCATTTTATCAGTCTCCCTTTTGAAAATTAAAAGGTAGTACTGTATGATCCTTGCCATTTTTCCTCCATTTATTAAATCAAATGCGATCATGCTATGATCACTAATGCCAAGAGGCCCCAACACCCTTATCTCTTGCACCAGATCTTGTGTTCCACTAAGGACTAGGTCCAAAATGGCTTCCCCTCTTGTCGGTTCATGAAACAGCTGCTCCAAGAAGCAATCATTTATTTCATCTACAAACCTTATCTCCCTAGCATGTCCTGACCCAATCAAAACCAGGATAATTGAAATCACCCATTATTACTACTGTGCTGTAACATTTGTTTGCTTCCCTGATTTCTTTGAGCATTTAATCATTCATTTGTTCATTCTGGCCAGACAGTCGATAGTACACCACCACTGCCATCTCCTTCCCCTTCCCCTTTTATATGGAATTTTAATCCATAGAGATTCTACAGTGAATTTTGTTTCCTGCAAAACTTTAATCCTTTGTGACTCAATGCCCTCTCTAATATAGAGTGCAACCCCTCCATCAATTTGATCTGCTCTATCATTATGATATAGTTTGTGCCCAGGTATCAGTGTCCCACTGGTTGTCCTCCTTCCATCACCTGGAGGACAGGTCCTAGTTACAGGATCACTTCCTGCCACACCAGGGTGATGCTTTTCTGTCACATGACCTCTCTTCTCCATGGCAACAGGGATGCTGCCTGACTGGAGGTGGGACTTCAGTACTACATCCCTGTAGGTCTCGTCTATGTACCTCTCTGTCTTCCTTATGTCCTCCAAGTCTGCTACTCTAGCCTCCAGGAATCTGACTCATTCCCTGAGAGCTCCTTGCACTTAGTGCACACGTAAGATTCCTCACCAACTGGGAGGAAATCATACATGTGATACTCAATGTAAAAGACCTGAAAGCCCCATGTAGCTGCCAGACTACTGTCTGCATCTTAGCTTTAAGGTTGTGTTTAGGTATTTAAGTTGTTTACTTCCTAAGGTTTGCTGGGGATACTTATATTAATAAAACTATACCTAAAACATTTAATGGACTGTGTTCACCTCAAGCGTAATTAATCTGAGGTCTTTAATGTATGCCTGATGAGGATAAACAGCTGCACGTGAGAGTGAATATGGCACGTTCTTTCCTTTAAGAGGTTTAAGCACCTATAAAGCTACAATTATCAAAGAGGTGGGGTAGAGTCGGAGGGAGGAAAGAAAAGAAGACGTATTAAAAACTGGCTGCTACACAGTACCCTGTCCTATGCTTCAGAGGTAATCTGTGACCAATTTCCAGGGTGATTCACACAGCCCTTGCTTAGATAGAGTGAGTCTTTCAAAATGCCCCTTTGATCTGTCACTTGGTTTTAACACCTATTTAAAACAATTTCACAGTTCTCTTGCCCCCTATCTAGAAGGCCTCTTTGTAAAGGTCTCTAGAAACAATTTATTGCTCAAGGAATACTGAACCTGTTTTTCCTTTTTTTCTAAGTTATACTTTGAGTTGATTTAAATTAAAGCTCTTTGCTGATACTAAGCCCAGACTGAGTATTAAATTTAAACTAGAAGCTCTCTGCTGGGTTTTAAATGTAAACTGAAAGCTCCCTGTTGAGTTTTTAATTTAATTAAACGCTCTTTGCTGATACTAGGCCCTGGCTTAACAAATACACTGGATTCTAATTTACACAGATTAATCAGCTTTAATCTAAAGAATTCCTTTTTCCCTAAGATTTAGAAAAATTCCCAGAAGTAAATATTTACAATTGCAGATCTCTCTCCAGAAGTAGCAGTCCCTTTCTGTAGTCCTTCAAGTACATGTGAACATTTACATCTGCTTGGAGTTATGTGTAAGGATTGGGTCTACATTCAAGGTATGTTCCCTGTCATGCATGCTAGTGTTTTCTAAAGACAAGCAGGTGCCTACTTGTCTTTGTAAAACAGTCTAGACACCTGCCCATCCAATGCAATGTGAGTCTTTGAGTCAATGCTGACTCCTAGTGATCTCCTAGGTTGTCTTGGCAGTGTGACCGGAAGTAGATTGCCAGGCCTTTCTTCTGAGGCAATGGAGGGTTAAATGACTCGCCCAAGACCACAAAGCGCGCTAGTGGGAATCAAACCCTGGTTTCTTGGTTACCAAGCCAATGCTCTAACCACTAGGCGGCTATTCCACTCGTACCTGCCCATGATGCCATGTTTAAAAAATTACCCATTTTTGGACCCATTTCTGAACACCGTGAGAGTAATTTTATAAACAGGTCATCTGTGTGTGAAACCCAAGAGGCACCTATTTCAAGTTAGTCCAATAAAGAGCTATCGGCTACAACTTGCTTGTTGAGCTTTTTTTATCTAATTTCTAAAGTCTCATAGGTGTCTGTGTTGTTATAGTGACCCTGCAGAAACTAAGCCAGGGAGGTTTATGTTTGTTCAGGAGCACGTGTGAAGTTTTTCATGTTGCAGTAGTGTAAAGGAAATGAAATGAAAGCGAAACATGCAAAGTGTGCAAGTACACGCAGGACCGTACCAAGCTACAAAGTCAACCTGTGTGACTTGCACACCTGGTGCCTCCCCAATCCACCCCACCCAGCTGCATGCAGGAACTTGCCCTTATTGATGACCTCTGTACCCCTTCCTTACTTGCGCCCTTGGTACGACCCTGTGTACATAGGCAGGTATTTTATAAAATACATGAGTAAAGGGCAAGTCTGCCAGTGGTCTGCCCAAACTACACCCAAGTTGCATAAAAGTACGGACATCATTGTTACGCATGGGGCAGTTTTGTAATCAGCATTTCACATATGTAGACTACCTCACGCGCCACCTAGATAAGTTCTTAGATAGTGCTGGCGAGGAGTCTGCTGTCTTGGTACATGTCGGTACCAATGACATAGGAAAATGTGGTAGGGAGGTTCTGGAGGCTAAATTTAGGCTTTTAGGTAGGAAGTTGAAATCCAGAACTTGCAGGGTAGCGTTCTCCAAAATGCTTCCTGTTCCACGCGCAGGATCCAAAAGGCAGGCAGAGCTCCGGAGTCTCAATGCGTGGATGAGACAATGGTGCAGAGATGAGGGGTTTAGATTTGTTAGGAACTGGGGAACATTCTGGGGAAAGGAGGGGCTCTTCCGAAGGGATGGGCTTCACCTTAACCGGGATGGAACCAGGCTGCTGGCATTAACCTTTAAAAAGGAGATAGAGCAGCTTTTAAACTAGATAATAGGGGAAAGCCAACAGTCGCCCAAGAGCGGATGGTTCGGAAGAATGTATCCCTGAAGGATACTACTAAAAGCAGAGAGGTTCCAAAAAAGAGTAAAGTAGCCCAAATGCCCTCGAGTATGGAGCAGACAGAGCTTAAAGATCCCAAATTACCCATGTCTACCAATAGCCAAATTAATATGAATAAAATACAGTCACTAAAATGCTTGTATGCAAATGCTAGAAGTCTAAAAAATAAGATGGGAGAGTTAGAATATATAGCACTAAATGAGAGGTTAGATATGATTGGAATATCAGAGACATGGTGGAAGGAGGACAACCAGTGGGACACTGTGATACCTGGGTACAAACTATTTCGTAATGAAAGAGCTGAACCAATTGGTGGAGGGGTTGCGCTCTATGTTAGAGAGGGCATTGAGTCAGAAAGGATTAAAGTTTTGCAGGAAACTAAATTTGCTGTAGAATATCTATGGATTGAAATTCCATGTAAAAAGGGGAAGGCGAGGGAGGAAGTGACGTCATCAACTGGAATGGCAGCTTAGGCTGAAAGCTCCGGAGGGCAGCTAGCGTGTTTTACAAAAATTTCCCTGTCCGAGTTTGAGTACCCCTGAGAAAATACAGGAGGTGGTGGGGGAGTGCTTCCCGGTCCATATGGCGACGAGAAAGAAAACGGCGGACTTAAAGGAGTTCGCCTATGGCGGCGCGAAGTCCACAGCGGCAGAGAAGAAGATGGCGGGACAAAGCGCGGGAAATGGTGAGGCGCTTGATCGGAAGGGGCAGCGGAGTGAGACTACACTGCTGGCGGAGACGGTGGTGCAGAATGTGACAAGAGCGGAACTACAGAGCTGGTTTGGTGAAATTAAAACCGAAATGCAGGCAGTGAGGACGGAGGTAGGAGATATGTGTGTAGCACTGCGTGAGGAGATGGGTGAGCTGGGGCAGCGTGTCGAGGACCATGAGCGGCAGCTGGGCCAGTTGGACACCCGGCAGAGTGTGGTGGAGGGCACGCTTAAGGACACGGAGGCGTGGAGAGAATCGATCCTGTTGAAATTGGAAGACCTTGAAAATCGATCACGAAGGAATAATTTAAGATTACGGGGGGTGCCCGCAGAAAAAGAGTTCATGGACAGTGAGAAGGTGGCTGGCGCAATCCTAAAGACTGTCCTGCTTGACTCTGGGACTGAGCTGGTACAGGGGGGGCTGCAATTGGTGCGGGCACATCGGGCTCTGGGCCCCAGTAGGCCCAATCGGCCAAGGGACATAGTGTTGTGCATGGCCGACTTTAAAACTAAAGAGCGGATCCTTACTCTGATGCGCAATCGTAGAGACTTTGTTTGGCAAGGCTATCCAATTCAGATTTTCCCGGACCTGGCTGCTGGTACTTTGCAGAGGAGACGAGAAATGCAGCCGGTCACCGCCATCCTACGGAGGGAGAATGTTAGATACCGCTGGCTCTTTCCCTTCGGCATTCAGTTCACTGTGGGGCTCAAGAATTGGAGGGCCCACACAGTTCCGGAGGCATTGGCAGCCGTCCAAATGGCGGGTTTGAGGAGCGGACCGTCGCATGCATCGGGAGGCGATAGTGGACGAACAGAGCCGCCGGCACACCAGAAGACCGGAGCGAAGGGGCGAGAGAGTCCGATGGAGGACGTTGGAGAGCACATCGGAGACAATGCGGTGGAGGGGGGTACCTGAGGGTTCGGGGACTTCCCTATGTTGTCCAAATGTTTTTGAATTGGGAGCGGTCCCTTTCTGGGCCGATTTATGCTCCTTACTGGTAAACGTGTTACTGAATTGCCTGTTATCTTTTGTATAATGTTGTTTTGTGGAATGATCTCTGTCGACCATTGAGAGGGGGGGATATTGTGGGGTGTGGGGTGGTGTGTTTTGCTGAGGCAGTTGGGGGGGGAAGGATGAATAGGGATGCAGGGGTGTTAGTGGGGGGGTTGATGGGCTTAGGTAGGGGAGGGGGATGAGTTTGGGGGGGGGATGGGGGATATACACAGGTGGAGGGTGGGGGGAGCGTGGTGGGGTGCTGTCTCTGGTTGATGAGCACTACTCCGAGGGAGACCTCCAGCAGGTGGAGGGGGATTTGGAAGGGATGGGGGGAGGGGGGAGGGGGGAGGGGGGCAGGGGAGAGGGGGTAGGGGGGGAGGGGGGTGGGGTAGGGGGGAATGGGGAGCGGGAGGGGGGGTGGGAGTGGGGGGACAGAGACGGGGTGTGGTGAGGGGATGGAGGGGGGGTAGGGAGAATGGGGGAGGGAAAAGAGTGGGGCAGCAGCAATTGACTGTAGCCACGATGAATGTGCGGGGGTTGGGAACTTGGAGGAAGAGGCGAATGGTGGAACGTGAGGGAGGTAGGTTAAGAGCAGATTTCATTTGCCTACAAGAAACACATTTGAAAGTTGGCCAGGAAAGGTTATTGCAGACCAAGCGGTACCCCAGAGCGATGTTAGCCGGGCAGAGGGCGGAGGCTCGGAAGGGGGGGGTAGGTAGTTTGGTGGGGGTGGATTGGGTGGACAAGGTAGTGGGGGAGTATCGGGATAAGGGGGGGGGCGAGCGGTGGGGCTTAAAATTCAAATTGGGAGGGAGCAGGTTTGGATAGTGAGTTTATATGGCCCTAATGATAGGCAGGGGGAGTTTTTTGTTCGTATGCAGGGGGAGCTGGGGGGGTTATGTGATGCCCCCCTTATTATTGGGGGTGACTTTAATTTGACGGTGAACCCGAGGGTAGATAATGGGGGGGGCAGTGGGCTGGGGAGGAGGGTGGATCGGGTGAAATTGTTACACTTGAAGGAACGGTTAGGGGTGGAAGATGTCTGGCGGAGTCAACACCCTGGGTGTAAACAATATACTTTTTATTCAGTGCCACATGGTACCTATAGTAGGCTTGATATGGTGTGGGCGGGAGGAGGATGGTTGAACCGGGTGGATGAGGCGGACCAAGGCCCCATCACGTGGACGGATCATGCGCCTGTGTGGGTAAGGTTTAATCTGGGTTACGTGGATGAGGGGGTAAAATTCTGGAGGCTTAATGAGGCCTTGTTGGAAGAGCCAGGGGTGATTGAGCGGCTTGGGAAGGTGGTAAAGGAATATCAGGGGTTTAACTTAAATGGCGAGGTGAAGGTGGGGATGGTGTGGGATGGCCTTAAGGCAGTGGTGAGGGGGCATCTGGTTCAGGAGGCTGCCCGGGAGCGTCGCCGTAAGGGGGAACGGGAGTTACAACTGGTGCAGGCTATTAGGGATCTGGAAGGGAAGATGCACGGAAGAGGGGGCGGGGGAGGGGGGGTTGTTGAGCAATTGAAAGAGTTGCGGAGTCAACTGGAGCAATTGAGGGCGAGTGATTTATTTTTATTTATTTATTTATTTAACATTTCTTATATACCGCGCTATTTGTCATCAGCGCGGTTTACATCAAAACAATAGAACACTTGACCAGAGATTGGCCGTCGTTTACATGAAACGGGGAGTTAACATGGAGGAGAACTTGGGGAACTATTTACGTTCAAGCTTGTAGCAAACTTAGGAAACTATGTACAAATTGGTTTGGCATATGAGCTACGGGTTTTAAAACAGGGGTGGTTTGAGGGGGGTAATAAGGTGTGGAGGAGACTAGCCCAACGGCTCCGTAGCAAGGTAATGCGGACGAATATTGGGGGTATCCGGGGAGTAGGAGGGAGGCTGGTTCACGGGAATAATGAAATTCGGGCGACCTTCGCGGACTACTATCAATCATTGTATACTAGTGAGATGAGGGGGGGGAAAGCTCCCTGTGTTGAGTACCTGAAGGACTGTGCCCTTGCCTCACTGTCTGTAGCACAGAGGGCGTGGCTCGATCGGCCCATAACGGAGGTAGAAGTGGATCTGGCGATTGGGACATTGAAGAGGGGTAAGGCCCCGGGTTTAGATGGCTTATCGGGGCGGTTTTATCAGGTGTTCCGCTCCCTACTGGGGCCTTTGATGGTGGAAGTCTTTAATGGAGTGCTTTCGGGGGGGGGAGACTCCACCTTCGATGAGGGAAGCTGGGATTACCATTATCCCTAAGCCCGGGAAAGATCCGATGGTTTGTGGGTCCTACAGGCCTATTTCCTTATTGAATGTGGACGCAAAACTTCTTGCAAAGGTCTTAGCCAATAGGCTGGGTACGCTGATGCCTGAGCTAATACATCCCGACCAAACCGGGTTTATCTCGGGGCGGCAAGGTGGTGACAATATTCGTAAGATCTGTAACCTCACCTGGGAGGTTCAGAGGACGGGGCAGCGGGCGGTTTTCTTAACGGTAGACGCGGAAAAGGCGTTTGATAGGGTGGAATGGCCTTTTATGATTAGTGTGTTGGAGAAAGTAGGGGTGGGTCCCAATTTTATTCATTGGGTTCAAGCGATGTATAGGGCCCCTCAGGCCCGGGTAAGGGTCAATGGTAGTTACTCGGGAATGTTTCCATTGGGCAGGGGTACTAGGCAGGGGTGCCCTTTATCTCCCCTGCTTTTTGCCCTGGTTATCGAGCCACTGGCGGCAAGGATTAGGGGGTCCTCCGATATTAAGGGGATTCTCATGAATTCCCAGGAGGTTAAGATTACTTTATTTGCGGATGATATCATATTCACCCTACGCGAGCCCCTGTTAACCTTACCGAATTTGATGCAGGAGATTGCGTGTTATAGTCGGGTATCTGGGTATAAGATTAATGTCAGTAAATCAGAGATTTTGGGGTTTAATCTCACTACCGAGTTGGAGGGGGTGCTGAGAGGGGGATTTGCATTTAAGTGGGTGGGGGAACACTACCGATATCTGGGGATCCAGATGGGACCGAATCTGGAGGGATTGGTGAAGGTCAATTATGGGGGGCTCTTGAATGAAGTGTGCCGGGATTTGCAACGGTGGAAAGGGTTATATCTTACGTGGTTGGGTAGGATAGCGGTTTTAAAAATGAATGTGTTACCGAGGTTTTTGTTTCTGTTTAGCTCCCTTCCGTGTAAGGTATCCCGGAACTTCTTGAAACGGGCGCAAAGGGTTATGGTGGAGTTTATCTGGGCCGGACGGCGTCCGAGGGTAGCGCGGCTGGTCATGTATCGCCCGACTAGGGAGGGGGGAATGGGTGTTCCCTGGTTGGAAAAATATTATTTGGCTTCTCAGCTGAGGGCGTTGCTCAGTTGGCAAGGTGGGGAGACGCTCGTTGGGTGCAGCTGGAACAGGGGGTTGGACCTGGGCAGAGTCTGGTGGAATGGGTATGGGACCCGGGAGGGGGGGTAGAAGGGGGGACGGAGGGGAATCCTTTTCGGGCCCTGACTAAGGCGCTTTGGGTAAGGTGGCGGCGTCCGTTACTAGGGGGCAAAAGATACACACGGGGAATGTCTCTTATGGGGGTTCAGGAGTTTACCCCCGGGAAAGAGGGGGGGGTGTTTCGGGAGTGGAGGGAGAAGGGGTTACGGTTTATGGGTCAGCTGCTTCAGGCGGGGGGGGGAGTTTAAGAGCTGGGGGAGGTATTAGCTGAATTTGGGTTGGATGGTAGAGGGTTTTATGCCTATCTACAGGTAGTGTCTTTTTTGAGTAGGCGAGAGGTTAAGGAGGATGTTCGTCAGGCCGCTACGGTGATTGAAGCACTTTGGTGAAGGGAGTGCGAAGGGGGGCTATTACCCAGTTCTATCAGGAATTGCTTAAGCTGGGAGGGGTAGGGGCGTGTATTCGGGGCGAGGTGGCTTGGGAGAGGACACTGGGGGGGGAGTGGACTCGGGAGCGTTGGCAGGATATTTATGTGTGGTCTAGGAGGTTGGCCCCGGGCACGGCGTATTTGGAAAGCAGTTTGAAGATTCGCTACCAGACTTATTGGACTCCATGGAAATTGAGGGCCTTCCATAAGGAGGAAACAGGGCAGTGTTGGAGGGGGTGTAAGGGGAGAGGGGACCTATATCATTTGTTGTGGGACTGTCCGATAGTAAGGACTATGTGGGAGGATTGGGAGGGGGTTATAAGGGAGATGACGGGGGTCCCGGTGGTTTTGACTCCTGCCATGGTCCTGTTGAATGAATTGGAGGGGGAGGGGGACCGGGAGGTGCAGTTGCTGATTGGCTACTGTGTAGCTGCAGCGCGGGGGGAGATTTTGTTGCGGTGGAGGAGTATCGCTCCCCCATCTAGGGGAGATATTGTGGGACGCTTAAGTGGGGTGCGGAGTATGTGCGAAATTGCGGCCTATGGGGCACATCGGGTGCCGCACTTTCGGCGGATATGGAAGGGCTATGATGGGTGGTTAGAGAGTTGGCGGACGGAACGGGGGGGGTAGGGGAGAGGAGTAGAGGGGTAGTGGGTGGTCTGGGGGCGGGGGGGGGGAAGGTGGGGGTACCACTTTGTGGGGGCAGGGCCTGGCGGGGGAGCACAGGTTTATATGAGGGGGCTTGGTGAGAAATTTGTAGCTGGGGTGGGTTGGTCTGGGCCTGGATTGGAGGGTGGGATGGTCGGAGTTTGGTTTGTTGAATGTGTATTTGGGTGGGGGGGGGGGTTGGATGGGATCTTGTTGTTGTATTTTCTGGTTCTTGTGTGATTGGTGTATTTATTGCAAAAACTAATAAAGGAAAAGTTACAAAAAAAAAAGGGGAAGGCGATGGCAGTGGGGGTGTACTATCGACCGCCTGGCCAGAATGAACAAATGGATGATGAAATGCTCAAAGAAATCAAGGAAGCTAACAAAAGTCACAGCAGAGTAGTAATAATGGGTGATTTCAATTACCCCGGTATTGACTGGGTCAGTGTCACAGCAGGACATGCTAGGGAGATAAAGTTCCTAGATGAAATAAATGACTGCTTCTTGAAGCAGCTGGTTCATGAACCGACCAGAGGGGAAGCCATATTAGACCTAGTCCTCAGTGGAACACCAGACCTAATGCAAGAGATAAGGGTGTTGGGGCCACTTGGCAATAGTGATCATAGCATGATCGCCTTTGATTTAATTAGTGGAGGAGGGATAGTAAGGAAATCCACAGTACTACCTTTTAACTTTCGAAAGGGAGACTATGATAAAATGAGGAAAATAGTTAAGAAAAAACTAAAAGGAGCAGTTGCAAAGGTTAAAGACTTACATCAAGCTTGGGTGTTGTTGAAAAATACTATCTTTGAAGCCCAGACCAGCTGTATTCCACGCTTTAAGAAAAGTGGAAGGAAGTACAAAAAACTGCCAGCATGGTTTAAAGGTGAGGTCAGAGAGGCTGTTGTTGCCAAAAAAGCATCTTTCAGGAAATGGAAAAAAGAGCCAAACGACGAAACTTGGAAACAGCACAAGCACTGGCAGGTCAAATGCAAGGCATTGATAAAGCAGGCAAAGGGAGAATTTGAGAAGAAGCTTGCTGCGGAAGCAAAAACACGAAATTAAGATTTTTTCAAGTACATTCGTAGCAAAAAACCTGTGAGAGACTCAGCTGGTCCATTAGATGATAGAGGAGTTAAAGGGGCACTAAGAGGCGACAAGGCGATAGCGGAGAGACTGAATGAATTCTTTGCTTCGGTCTTTAATAAGGAAGATGTAGGGATGTTACCCATGACTGAAGTGGTATTTAAAGGTGCGGAAGAATTGAAGGAAATATTGATACATCGGGAAGATGTATTACAACTATTAGATAAACTGAAGAGTAGCAAATCACCTGGGCCGGATGGTATACATCCAAGAGTGTTGAAAGAACTGAAATATGAGATTGCAGACCTGCTATTAGTAATCTGTGAACTATCATTAAAATCATCTCTAATACCTAAGATTGGAGGATCGCCAATGTAACACCAATTTTTAAAAAGGGTTCCAGTGGTGATCTGGGAAACTACAGACCGGTGAGCCTCACGTCAGTACTGGGAAAATTGGTAGAAACCATTATAAAAAATAAAATTACTCAGCATGTAGATAGTCATGGTCTAATGGGAGACAGCCAACAGGGCTTTAGACAAGGAAAATCTTGTCTTACTAATCTGATATGTTTTTTTGAAAGTGTGAATAAACAGGTGGACAAAGGTGAGTCGGTTGATATAGTGTATCTGGACTTTCAGAAAGCCTTTGACAAGGTCCCTCATCAGAGACTTTTGGCAAAACTAAAGAGTCATGGGATAGGAGGCAGTGTACTACTGTGGATCAGGAACTGGTTAAAAGATAGAAAGCAGAGGTTTGGGCTAAATGGCCAATTTTCCCAATGGAGAAAGGTGAATAGTGGTGTACCCCAGGGATCTGTGCTGGGTCCGCTGCTTTTTGACATATTCATAAATGACCTGGAAAGTGGAATAACGAGTGAGGTTATCAAATTTGCAGATGACTCAAAACTATTTAAAGTTGTTAAAACCCAAGAGGATTGTGGAAAATTGCAAGAGGATCTTGATAAATTGGAAGACTGGGCATCAAAATAGCAGATGAAATTTAATGTGGACAAGTGCAAAGTTATGCACCTAGTGAAGAACAATCCAAACTATGGTTACACAATGCAAGGTTCCACATTAGGAACCACCACCCAGGAAAAAGATTTAGGCGTCATTGTGGATAACATGTTAAAACCCTTGTCCCAGTGTGCAGCGGCAGCCAAGAGAGCAAATAGAATGCTAGGTATCATAAGGAAAGGAATGGAAAATAAAACAAAAGATATTATAATGCCTCTATATACCGTTCCATGGTGAGACCGCACCTTGAATATTGTGTGCAATTCTGGTCGCGGTATCTTAAAAAGGATATAGCGTTATTAGAAAAGGTTCAGAGAAGAGCCACCAAAATGGTAAAGGGGATGGAAGGATACTCCTATGAAGAAAGGCTAAAAAGGTTAGGGCTCTTTAACCTGGAAAAGAGACGGCTGAGGGGAGATATGATAGAAGTCTATAAGTTAATGAATGGAGTGGAACGGGTAAACGTAGATTGATTGTTTACATTATCAGAATATAGAAAGACTAGGGGACATGCAATGAAGCTACAGGGTAAACTATTTAAGACTAATAAAAGAAAATATTTTTTCACGCAACGTGTAATCAAACTCTGGAATTTGTTACCGGAGGATGTAGTAAAGGCTGTTAGTGTAGCTGGGTTTAAAAAAGGTTTCGACAAGTTCCTGGAGGAAAGGTCCATAAACCATTATTAAGAAGGGACCCAGGATATCAATGCTTGACCCAGTACAAGCACTGCGGAACCTTTGTCTTTTGGGGAAACTGCTAGGTACGTACGACCTAGATTGGCCACTGTTGGAAACAGGATTCTGGGCTTGATGGACCTTTGTCTGACCCAGTATGGCATATCTTATGTTCTTAAGTTCTTATGTACCAAAAAGCAGTGAAATATAAAGTACCTTTATGACAATCGAGCTCGCTTCAAAGCAAGTGCAAAAAACGACAGGGAAATCTTTGTGGGTATACATATATTCCCACTGTAAAATGGGAAAGACGGGTATCCTTTTCTGTTCCGCCTAAACAATGCAAATGACACGCTATCTTCAAATCAGTGTCCAAAATATCTACAGGGAGGGGCAGAAAGGCCCACTTCACGGCCAGAAGAAGTAAAGAGCAGCAAAGTGAGCCAGTGTGACTGGAAGAGGCAGAAGGGTTACCCAAACCCAGAAGAGGAGGGAGGAGCAAGGTTGGTTCACATGGCCAGAAGAGGAAGGCAGCCCAAGTGGACCAAAAGGAGGGCAGCTGCTGCATTGTCTTTCAGGTCGGAACACAAGAGAGATCAGAGGGAATCATACCTAGTGGGTAAAGAAGAGACACAGCTGGCAGTTGAGTCTGAAGAGTAGGGATTGAGATGGAGATTGAGAAAGTGAGAAATAGGGATATGAGAGAGAGACTTTGAAGGAAGGGGTGGTTGAGCGTTGAGGGGAAGGGAGAGCGAGGGTAAGAGAGCTAGTGGATCTGAGCCTGAAGGGAAAGGAGTGGAAGCTAGAATCATTGACAGTGGAGTGGGGGGTTAAGCCTGAGAGGGACATAGAGAACAGGGGATTAAGCTTAAGAGTGATGGAGAAAGAGATGGGGTGAGTTGATCCTGGGGGAAAAAAGGGGACAGAAGTGGAGGGAGGTATAGAAAGAGATGAAGGGAGCTGAGCCTAGAGGGAGGGGATCAAACCTAGCATAAGGGGAGAAGAGCAATCTATAGGGTAGCAGCTAGGGATGGGAACAAGTGTGGGCTGTGCAACTGGGTATGAGGAAGGGAGGGGTAAAGAATGAGTTGGGGGAGGAACTGAGTTTGAGGAGGTGTAGAGAGGATGAGGGAGGTAGGTGGGTTTAGCTTGGGCAGGGAGGCAAGAAAGCGAAGCTTGGTGGTTGAACCTGTCAGGAAGTGATAAGAGTAAACTGGGGGAATAGTCTGGGAAGGGCAGATGAGTGAGTTTGGGGACTGGGCTTGGTAGAGGAGGCAAGAGTGAGCTGAGGGAATTGAGTCTAGAGAAGGTAGGAAAAATGTCTGGGAGCTTTTACCTGAAGGGATGAAGAAGAAAGTAAGAGCTATATAGTATTTCTCAGGGCCCTGGCTGCAGAGAAAGGATGTCCATATAGGCATGAAGAGGGAATAGCTACCAGATCTCACAGGGCTACAGGACTGTGGAAGCTTGAGAAACTGGGGGGGGGGGGGGGGGAGGCAAGGAGCCGAGTGCTCAGTTCAGATCTAGTAGAACAGGAGGAATAAAAATGTTGGGAGAGGGAGGTGGGAATATTCTGGATGGAGGTGCTAGAATAGGACTGAGTAGAAGGAGAGGAAGAAGCCTCTGGGGCAACTTTACCAGGTTACAGCTTCTACATCTATAAAATACTGGGAAGGGCACCTTCATCCTTTGCCCCCCTGTTAAATCCTCATTGATTCTTGAAGGGCCATCCTAAATTTGCCTAACTCACAGACCATAATAATGT
Organism: Ichthyophis bannanicus; assembly: GCA_033557465.1. Lineage (NCBI taxonomy): Eukaryota > Metazoa > Chordata > Amphibia > Gymnophiona > Ichthyophiidae > Ichthyophis > Ichthyophis bannanicus. The sequence continues at coordinate 839,787,702 of CM066036.1, read as the reverse complement.
CTTGACTTAATTTTGTGTAGACCCCTGCTGGGCACTCCCTAGGTTAAGCAGGGTATTCGCTGGTCCAGGTTCCAGTTCCCGTCTTTTCTTAGGTAAACTTGATGTGGATACTTTAAACAGACCCTTGTCAAGGCCCTACACGCAAATACACTTCTACAAACGTGCTCACAGATCCACAGATGAAACGGCAAAGTAAATTTATTGCAGAAACTGATTCAGACATAAACAACACATTTCGTAAGTATAGTCAGTAAATTCCAAAATGGTTAACTACAGCGCTGACCAACATACATGCCTCTGGGCCCTCAACATATCAGATCCTTCCTCCTCATGGTGCCTCACTTCCTTGGTGGTCTAGGAGCAACAACACTCTTGGGTCCAATTTCAAAGTTCCCACACTCCTAAGCGTTCCTTGATCTGTGCTGCCCTCTCCCCTGTGTCCTCTCTTTTAATTCTCCCCATGCCATGGTGGTAGCCCTATGGGGGGACGGTACCTTAGGTTCTCAGAGATTCTCAGCTCCTCCTCAGACTCCTTTGGTAATCCACGATTGGTTTTCTATACATAGTAACATAGTAAATGGTAGTAGATAAAACCAGCATGGTCCATCTAGTCTGCCCAGTAAGGTGGCTAGAGTTGGACCTGTCGCTCCATGCAGCTTGTGCCCCTCTACGCCTTTGTTTAGGTTGTACCTGGCATACAGATTACCCTCCTTTACTTTCTGAGGTGTAAAAGTCAGTAAAGTTTGCTTGATTCTATCCCCTTGCTATAAAGCGATCCTCTGTGTCTGTTCCATGCCTTTATGAACTCTGTGTTTGCTACCAGCACCTGCTTCAGGAGGTCATTCTAGGGATCCACCACCCTTTCAGTGAAAAAGGATTTCCCAGTGTTGCTTTTAAGCTTCATTTCATGTCCTCTAGCTCTACAGCTTCTCCATCTTTGAAAAAGGTTTGTCCATTAATACAGCATCTTTAAGTTTTTAAACATCTGTATCAAATCTCCCCTGTCCCTCCTCTCATCTAGGGTATACATATTTAGATCTTCAAGTCTGTTGTGTGTGTGTATGTGTGTGTGTGTGTGTGTGTGTGATGGAGGATGTCAAGGGCTGCGTGCCTGTGTGTACGTGTGTGTTTGTGTGTATCATGAGGAGTGTCGGGGCTGAATGCGTGTTTTTGTGTGTCTCTCAGCCTTCCCCCAGTTTCTCTCATAACCCCCTCTGTACCCTCTTTCCCCCAGTCTCTCTCTCATGACCCCCCCACACTTCATCCAGTCTCTTACTTATCAGCCCCCTCCCCAGACTTCACCCAGTGTTTCTCTCTCTCTCTCATGACCCCCCATGACTTTACTCAATATCTCTCTCTCACACATGAAGCCCCCAGAGCAAAACCACATGTATTTTCTATTGTGTGCACTGTATTTAAAGCTATTAACATACAGAAAGATGTAGAGGGTTATTTTCCCCATCTTTGCAAAATAAAAGCAAACGTTTAATTTTTCTTTTTGGCAAGAAATGATTCATTGCAAGCCTGTACAGTATCTACTACTATCTGAAGGGAATTAGCACACCACAAAGTTTTGTTTTCTATTAGTGAACATGATATTATCCTGTGCTCTCGAAGCCAGCGCTGCTCATGAGACCATGTAACAAGATAGCCTTTAAAATACCAACATTTAAACGAATTTAAACAGCAAGCCCTCTGGAATGCTTGTGAAATTCAAGATGCTTCCAGTGCTCCAGAGCATAATGAATTCAGTGCCCCCCTCCCAGCCCCCATTCACCCCATTTCATTAGTTCTGCCGAGTGAAAGATCTTCCAGTTACACAGGCAGAGGGAATCTGTGACACTCCTGCTGGGTTACAATGAACTACAAGCCAGACCTCATGAGGACTCCCCTGCACCCAGGGCTGGCCCAACTATTAGGAAAACTAGGTGGCCGCCTAGGGTAGCAGCTTCAGGGGGCGTGGGAAAGAGCAGAGCCGTGAACTGAATTGACGAAATCTTTTGTGGAGTTTTTGCAGAAAATGGCACACTGATGCAAAACTTGCAAGGATATTTTCATGATATTTTAAAATGACAGCACATCCCTAATAGAATCACTTCCCCCCCCCCTTCACTGTACCTGTGTTACTAGTGATGTTGGCTAAGTTCTAGGAAGCCGCATGATGTAGTTTTAAGTGCGTACTTAGTACTGATGTAATGTTCTTACAAATCTAGTTTAAAATCACTTTGGCATTCAATGCACCTGATGATGGGTGAAGGCAATTTATTTTCCAACTTAAAAGGGAACCATATGGTCTCGGAAGCTCTATTAGGACATCATATCTGAATAATTCTTCACCTGGTTCAGGCTGGCACAAGGAGATGAGGTACCCTAGCCGAACCTCATCCCTTGCGCCCCCCTCCGACACTCATTGCCATCACTGTTGCCCCTCTCCGGGATGTGCAGCAGCAATGTCCACAAACAGCCCTGAAGCGCTGATCTTTAAATGTTGGCGCCACGGGGATGTTTGCTTTCACCCCTCTCTGATGCCAACTTGTTTACTGCAGGTCCAGGTGAGGAGGTACCGTACCATTCACAGAAGGAGATTATGAACATCTTGCAAAACTGAAGATGGAAAAGGCAATGGGACTGGATGGGATACAGTCCAGGATACTGAGAGAGCTCAAAGAGGTTCTGTCGGCACCTTTAAAGGATGTGTTGAAAAGATCCTTGGAAACAGGGAAGGTTCCGTGGGATTGGAGAAAGACTGATGTGGTCCCTCTTCACAAAAGTGGTAATAAGGAAGAGTACTGGAGACTCTCCTGAAAGAGAGAATAGTGGACTTCCTAGGATCCAATAGGCAGCATGGTTTTGCCAAAGGTCAATCATGCCAAATGAATTTGATTGAGTTCTTTGACTGGGTGACCAGCGTACTAGATCAAGGGCATGCAATGGATGTGATCTACCTAGATTTCAGGAAAGCTTTTGATGCTGTTCCTCATAGGAGGCTTATCAAACTGAGCAGCCTGGGGATGAGACCCAAGGTGGTGAATTGAATCACAAATTAGTTGACTTACAGACAACATAGGGTGGTGTTAAATGACATTCACTCAGAAGAAAGGAAGGTGAGTATTGCAGTGCCTTAGAATTTGGTCCTGGAATTGGTACCATTCAATGTCTTTGCGAGTGATATTGGCGAAGGACTAAAAGGAAAAGTTTGCTTTTTTGGATGATATGCAGATTTGCAAGAGTAGACTCCTTGGAGGGAGCAGACAATATGAAGAAAGGTCTACAAAAATTAGAAGAATGGTCTAATGCTTGCCAATTAAAATGTAAAGTGAAGAAGCGCAGGGTAATGCACTTGGGATGCAGAAATCCAAAGGAATGTTAAGCAGTAGGAGGCATGAGGTTGGCGTGCAGGGATCAGGAGAGGGACTTCAGATTGACAATGTCTGAGGATCTCAAGGTGGCAAAACAATGTGATTAGGCAGTAGCCAAAGCCAGAAGGACGCTAGGTTGCATAGAGAGGGATAATAGCAGAAAGAATGTGGTTTTAATGCCCCTGTATAAGTCATTGGTGAGGCCTCACTTGGAGTATTGTGTTCAGTTTTGGAGACCATATCTCACAAAGAATATAAAAAGACTTGAAATTGTTCAGAGAAATGCAACTAAAATGATTTGGAGCCTGTGTCTGAAGACACCTGAGAAGAGACTTGAAGACATAAATATGTATACCCTAGAGGAGAGGAGAGACAGAGGGGATATGATACAGATGTTTAAATATATAAAGGGTATTAATGAACAAAAAAATCTTTTTCAAAAACAGGGAAGATGTAGAACTAGAGGACATGAAAGGAAGCTGCAAGGAAGTAAATTCAAAAGTAAGAGCAGGAAACACTTTTTCATGGAAAGAGTGGTGCATGCTTGGAGCGCCCCCTCTTGATGAAGTTGATAAGGGCAAAAACAGCAACAGAATTCATGGGACAGCACAGAGGATCCCTATATAGCAAGAGGATGAAATCAAAACTAACTTAAACAACTTTTATACTTCAGCAAATAGAGGAGGTGACCTGCACGGAGCAGCAGAAACCACTCTAGCCACCTCACTGGACAGACTAGATGGACCATATTGGTCTTTAGCTGCTGTCATTTGTGGTCAACATTGGCACCCTCATAATTTAACCCCTTCATGTCCAATATGTCCTAAAAAAAACAAAAAAAGTTGCCCGTGAAATGGCTTTGCAGTAAAATTAGACACACTTTTCAAATCCAGGCTGAAAACTCACCTCTTCGCTGCTGCTTTTGGATCTTGACTCACCTGATCTCCTTGTTCCTTTAGCTTTCCTCCTTGTTTTATCCCTGTCTACACTTTCTGTGTTGACTGTCTTCCCTAGATTGTAAGCTCTGATACTTTTACATGTCTCTTAGATGTCTGTGTGCAGCACTGCGTGTGACTTGTAGCGCTATACAAATGCTCAGTAGTAGTAGTAGACACATCTATGATCAATTTGTCAGTGTTCACATGACTTGAATCAACCTACATCAGAGAAGGGAGGGAGGGATCAGACCTGCCAACAAGTGTGGAGCCGGAAAGACCTGCTTGTTGTTGTTTTTTTAATTTGAAGTCAGGTCTGCTCCGCTGTTGCCGCCGCTGAGAAAAAAAGCATGAGGGTGGGGAGCCGAGGCTAGCAGCCCAAAATGCGCCCCTATATCCTTTGCGCCTTGTATGACTACACTGCTTGCACAGGGCTAGGTATGGCGCTGACCGCTGTTCCTTCTACAGTGTCCTGAAAAAATTGGAACCAGTGATACAGCTTTGCATTGGTCCAGATCTTCTTTAGGTGAATTCTCCTATCACTGATTAATATCAAAATCTCTTGATCCTTCATGATTCCTTATGGAGAGTCACAGGGATCAATCCTCGTCCCACTACCCTTAACATTTTCCTGAGCCCTTAGCTACTCTGATTCAGAACCACAACATTAGTGGTTACTGACACCGATGACATTCTTCCATAGAACTTTACAGATGATCCTTAGAGCCATTGGAAAATCCTCAGCAAAGCTTTCCCAGAAAATCTGGGAAGAAATCTTGGCAGAACTGCAGAAATTGATCAGGGATCCACTAAGCTGGGAAAATCCTCATCAGAGTGTCACAAAAATAAATACAGTAGATAAAGTTGGGTGAGCTAATTTGGTGAACCCGCAAAATGATTTTGCAGGCTTGAATGAGCTTGGAAACTTTGTATTGTAGAGTTTCCACATCTCTATCCACTAGATATAATGGGATGCAGTCATAGCAACTAATGTGCATAATTAGTGATAACTTCCACATAGTCAAGCTTTTCTGTCTTGTAATGCTGGAATAAATGGGGAGTTGGTCTCTGGCTGCCATTATCTATATATGTTATGTCACCATGAAAAGAGCTATAACAGAATTTACCCAGATTCAGCATTGGTCATCCCAAGGAAACTTCCCAAGGGATGCTAGTTTCCTAAATCCTCCAGTCTTTAAGATCAGTAAAATAAAAGGATCACTCCTCTCAACCTTAATGTAAGCTCTGGAACGAGGGGGCATAGAATGATGGTGAAAGGGAATAGACTCAGGAGTTATCTAAGGAAATATTTCTTAATGGAAAGGGCTGTTGATGCGTGGAATAGCCTCCCAGTGGATCCCAGTGGAGGCGACAGAGACAAAGAGTGTATCTGAATTCAAGAAAGCATGGGATAAGCTCTGACAATCTCTGAGAGGAAGGGATTGGAGAGCTTAGTATTTGGTATGGATGGGAATACAGAATAGGCCATATAATCTTTATTTGCCATCATTTTCTATGTTTACATGTGACGCGGATGTCACTAAGCCTGTCCGCCTTACTCGCCTGTCCTGGAGAAATCCGGGGTGGAGCTGCCCTGAATGTCAACCTCATTCAGGAGAAAGATTGAAGGAAGAGAGACCTTCTCGTTCCTTAAGTTGGAGTTCGTGGGTTCTATGGTAGAGCCTCATTTCAGAAGCTATTCTCAGATCAGTATTAACCTTCACATCCTGTGAAGCGCCATTGCAGGTACAGCGGGAAAACTGCCATCCTAAGGGGGGGGAGGGTTTCTACCAAGCTGGCCCAAAGTGCTGACCTAACCTATGCCAGTGGGGTCCCTGTGCTCACCTTGGGCTGGAGGCAAACAAAAGACCCAGGAGGGGAGGAAGGAAATTCAAAGGCCCAAATGGCACTCACCACGTAAGTAAGAGAGATGCAGTAAAACATGTCCTAGGATATTATTCCTGCTACCACAGGGGAAGGGTCCTTGGGAAACAATCTGTATGGAAAACCACCTTAGTGAGAGAAGATCTGCTTATCATATGAGTGGAAGGAGAAAAGCAACCTGCTGTTTAGTCTACAGAAACCAAGAACCTACCTCATTTTATGAAAAGTTCTTTGCTGCATTTAGTTTGGAGAAGATTGACCCTGTTGGGTCCACATTAAAGCAAACTTTACTGCCAGGTGTGCAGTGACTTTATTGGTATAACCTTGATTAAAGGGGACTCGCACAGTTACCCAAACTTGGTACTTGGAGGATCACTAGCCCTCACCACTCATGGACCCAAAATAAAAACCACAACTTGTTTATGCAGGCCCCAGAAATCTTAGCCGGCATGGAAAGAGGAAATTCGTAACTTGGGGGTGGGAATGGATGGGGGATTGGATCTCCATTCCAGGTGTCGAAAGTAGTTTGAGTGGCATACGGTAAGTTGCGATTGGTATGACAGTTGCGTCCATTTTTAGACAAAGGGACAATGCGCGTGTTGATTCAGGCATTGGTAAAGTCAGTGCTAGATTACTGTAATGTGTTGTACGTGGGGTTACTGAAGTATCAGTTGCGGAAGATTGGGGTACTGCAGAATGCGGCAGCAGGAGTGATCTTGGGGCGGAGTCGAAAGGAGTCGGTGGCAGATGTTGCTGGTTCAGCTCCACTGGCTCCCTGTTGAACAGCGGATTGTGTTTAAGCTCCTCCTGGTGAAATTCAAGGCGTTCAGATATTAAGGACCAGGATATTTGATGGATTTGTTGTCATATTATCAGCCTGGGCGGGATTTGTGGTCTAGTCAGGAGCAGCGATTAGTGGAGCCTGGCCCCCAGCAGGCGCGCTTGAAGCAATGGAGGGAGATGTGTTTCTCTGTAGCCGCCCCTATGTGGTGGAAAAAGCTCCTGGTTAATTTGAGGAAGGAGCAGAGCCTGTTAGCATGTTGAAAAGCTGTGAAAACGTTTTTGTTTCCCAATGAAGGGTTGAAAAGGGGCATGGGTAATGTTGAATCCATTGAGCAGCAGGATGGGGAGGAGAGACAGAGTTTTCAGTGGTTTGTCTGTTAGGGTCTTAGGACCTTTTTACGTATTGTGAACCGCCTTGAATGCATTTTAGCATATGGCGGTATAAAAATGTTTTTAAATAAATCTTGAAGCAGAAATCTGGCCTGGGGTGCTCCAACATATTATTTATATCTGTTTATAGTACTATTTTATTTATATGTAGCTCACGCTTTTGCAAGGTGAATTACAATCAGGTAGTGGAGTGGCTTACAATGAAGTTTGGACCCGAGGCAGTGGAGGGTTAAGTGCCTTGCCCAAAGGCATAGGGAGTGGCAGTGGTATTCAAACCCTGATACTTCTGGTCCCAGGCTGCCGCCCTAACAGCAGGCGACTCAGGATATGGAAGGACAGACTAGATAGGCCTTGTGGTCTTTTTCTGTCGTCATGTTTCTATGTTTCTACTCCTCCACTCTTGTTACTCTTCTCACTCTTACTACTAATACATTTGAAACTTCTTGCACAACAGCGCAAATGCACTGCATGATAAGGCTTTAAGATTCTCCATGCATTTGACTGGGACATGCAAATTATTTCTTCAGTCTTGTTGGGTGAAACCGGTAATGAAGATGCCAAACTATCTCTTTGGCAGGGTGAAGCGCAGCCAACAGAGAAAAACATTACCTGCAGCAATAATCGACACTCAGCACTAATTGGCCACATCCCATGTCAACAAAAGGCCTGGCAGTGTGAATATTTTTTGTTTAAGTGCCATCAAGTCAATGCTGACTCCTGGCAATCCAGCAGCCCTTGAGTTTTCTTGGCAAGGTATGACTGGAAGTAGATTGCCAGGCCTTTTCTTCCAAGGCAATGGAGGGTAAAGTGCCTTGCCCAAGATCACAAGGAGTGCTAGTGGGAATCAAATCAGATTTCTTGGGTTAAGAGGCTGTTGCTCTGCCACTAGGCTACTCCTCCACTCCAGTGTGATTATAGAAGGTGTTTAAGGAAAAGATACTGTGTTTAACAACACCACCAGCTTATTGTTCCCACTGGTACTGCAGTGTGTGAGAGAGTCATAGTGTATACATATATTACGGACATAAAACAGACATGTGGCCACCAATTTCTTGGGAACCTTATAGTAGCATAGCATTGGGCAGAAGAGGGTGGAACGCAACAGCTTTTTAAAGCTCTTTATATTTTGTCAGGAGAACCCAAAAGAAGCCTGGCCCCAGGTAAGCACATTTTGAAACGAGGGAATGAACAGAAGGGCAGTCCAGTCACCTTAAATCTCGGATTGGAAGTATACTGGGGGACAGTAAGAGGATCAAGCATGGAGGAAAGAGAGTGGGGGACAGAAATAAAGGGAGAGCTAGACAGTAGGGGCGTCATTCTGACCCACATTTAGCAGGACTGGGCGTCCTATCTGGACATCCAGACCCTTTAAATGCATGGATTGCACTGGCGGGAACAGAGCTTCCCGCACATAGCTGCGAGTTGTGCGAGAAACTCTGTTCATGGGAGGGAGGGGGCAGGCCAAGGGAGGAGCAAGGGCACAGTGGGTGGCATCATAACCGCAGATGTACGGGGCCAATTCCGAGGTTGGCCCTGTACGTCCAAGGTGGAATAAGTCCCCCGGATATCAAGGGATGCAAGAGCTGGGGCACCAAAGGCAGGTGAGGGGTGCAGGGGGATCCCTGTGGCCCTACCATGGCCATGGAAGGCCCGATTGGGGGTTGAGCCGTGAGGAAAGGAGATTCCGGGGTTCGGCCAGCGATCAGAGCTCCTGCATGGAGCCGCAGTGGCATGACAACAAGATGCCATGTCACTGCCACTCAATGCAGGAGCCAGGCTGGGCTAGCTGGGTAAGTGCCGGGACGTCCAGGGTGTCTAAATCGGGGCACATCCTGGACATCCCAGCCTTGTGCCATGATTCTGCTCCCACAGGGACGTCTGGCCCCCATGGGAGCAGAATTGGGTGCATCTCTGGGCCGTCCAGATGTCTAGACACTTGGATAGCCTGGGGACACACATCTCGGAATTGGCCTCCACATGTGTGTGCATGAGATGCAGAGAGAGAATGAGATTTTGCACAAGAGACTAAGGCCCTCAATCTCGAACGCGTGTTGCAGTGCTGCATGTCCCGAAAGCCGCCTGCACCCTATTCCCCTCCGGCTCTCCCTATATGATCTGTGCAACAGGACAGGGAGATCCGATGGAGGGTGGGAGGGGACGGGAGCGGGGTGGGCCAACCCAGCAGCACATACAGGGCCAATTCAGGTCACGGCCCTGTACATGTTGCCGGGCCTGCTGGCAATTTGCCATATCTGGGCAGGGGAGCCATCCCCGGAGCTGGGGCCGGGAGAATCCTTGCTGTCCGATTCAGGCTGTGGGAGGCCACCTGTGGGTTGGGCAGCGGGGATTTGGGGGGACGTCCCTGCAGGTGATTCTAGCTCCCGCAGGAACGTTTTGTTCCCACGGACCAGAATCGGGTCCTAAAGGCCCCGTCTTCAGTGGGGACGTCTGGACGTCCCCCTCCCGGAATGGGGCTCTAATTAGTTGATGGTGATGGGGTGGTGAGTATATGGAAGAAAATTGATTCTCATCTCAGTCTCAGTCTTGGGGTGACCACAACTCAAGGGTTCCCAGGTATGATTGGGAGTAGGGTGGATGTATTCTGTCTCTTGATGGGAAGGCCTGGACAGGGAAGGACAGAACTGCAGAAATAAAAGCTTAGATATAGTCTGCCTTTTTGGGGTATTTTTAAGATTTTTCTCTTTGTTCATTCATGTTTCCTAAGGAAAATTATGCTGCCTTCGAGAATGAATGGAGAGGAATTAGGTTTAAGCTCCGAAGACGCTCAAGAATCCCCTTTGGTGTCATGGGATGGCAAGAAGGGGCACTGGCTCTTGTATTCAAGTTTAGTTCTTTTATTTAATGTGTCCCTACCTTTTTTCCATAAGGGAATATACAGACCCTGGGTGTGACTTATGAGGACCAGCGGGGTGGGGGCAGGGAATTCAAATTAAGTTGGGGCTTGCACATCTCACTGAGAGCACCCCTGCTTTTTCCTTTCTACTTGGGAGCTGTTGGTTTTTGCTACAAAATCTATTTCAACATATTGATTTATCCCTGTGGTTTTAACACCCTTTGACATATTTTTCAGCTCCAAACACAGACCACAAAACCTTGTCATAACATCCCTGGCTTTTCACTATGCACATAAAGTTCTTTTTTTCAATGCTGCAAAAGAACCATGTAAACTAATAGCAGTCCATACTGATTGTAGGATCTAATCATTTTTCCCATGGGTTGAAATCAAGTTATTATTTCTGAGCCATTTCTATTTGGTGTCCATGCTCTTTAGTAGCATATAGCCAGAGGTGACCGCGTTCAGCACCTACCACATCCGCTTGGCCAAATGTCAGGAAAGAACATATGTTAAACTTCTAGATCTAAGCAACTCACAAGAAACATTCAAAGAGTCTATGCCGTTTTTGAGATGGAAAAAGCACTTTTAAAAGTTACTTTTTAATTATTGTTTCAAGTACTTAAATCCAATCTAGTTTTGCTCAAACCGTATGCACTGACCTGTAGTGTTGCTTCTGTTAGATGGAAGGAGACAAAAGCAGGGTCTCATCCTGGCCTGATCCTTTTGGAATGGAATGTTCTTATGGCCCAACTTGGAGGGCATCATTGCTACTAGTAACGTAGTAAATGACGTCAGATAAAGACTAGAATGGTTCATCTAGTCTGCCCAGTAAGGTGCCAGAGTTGTACGTGCCGCTCCGGGCGGGTTACCCCTCTCCATTTAGAACTTATTTACATTTGCTTTGATTCCATCCTCTTGCTATATAGTGATCCTCTGTGTCTGTCCCATCCTTTTTAAATTCTGCCAGTTTTTGCTCCCACCACCTCCTTCAAGAGGATATTCTAGACATCCACCACCCTTTCTGTGAAAATGTATTTCCTGATATTGCTTTCAATTGATCTCCTTGTAACTTCATTTTATATCATCTAGTTCTACAGCTTCCCTGTCTTTGAAAAAGATGTTTGTTCGTTAATACCTTTTAAGTATTTAAATGTCTATATCATAGCCCCTCTGTCTCTTCTCTCCTCTAGAGTATCCATATTAATGTTTTCAAGTCCTTTCTTATATTCCTTCTGGCACAGGCTCCAAATCATCTTGGTTGTCGTCCTCTGAACCATGTCAAGTCTTTTTATATCCTTTGTAAGTTCTGGTCTCCAAAACTGTTACTACTATGCAGTACTGTACAAATAGACATAGAGGTCAATCCCTGATCCAAAGAGTTTATAATCTACTAAGATAGACAAATAGAACAACAAGGCGCTGGGGAATTCTAGGCAAACGGATTAATACATATGGGTGAAGACAGGAGAAGGCAGCCTCAAAGAGATAAGTTATTTAGCCTGGATTTGCATAGGACAAGGGATGGAGCCTGACGTACTGACTCGGTAATCTACAGTATTCCAGGCGTACAGTGCAGTAAAGTGGAAGGAACGGAGTCTAGAGTTGGCAGTAGAAGAGAAGGGCATAGATAAAACAGATCTGATTGATGAGCGGAATTGCGGGGGAGAGGTACAGGTACACTGACTGAAAGCAGGATTCACCAGAGCATACTCTGAAAATGCAATGCAAGAGATAAGAAGAAAATCAAGACAGAACAGAGCCCCTAAATCCAAGTAAAAACAGAGTACCGAGAAGGTGGTGGTCAACAGTGTCAAAAGCAGCAGAAAGGTCAAGAAGGATGAGGACTGAGTAAAGGCTCTTGTATTTAGCCAGGAAGAGGTCACTGGAGACTTTCACAGCAGCTGTTTCTGTAGAGTATAGAGAGTGAAAGCCCGATTGCAGTGGATTCAGAATGGCTTGAAAGGAAAGAAAGTCAAGACAGCGGCAGTGAATTGCATGTTTGAGTAGTTTGGATGCAAAAGGGAGGAGAAAGATGGAGCAAAAACTGGAAGGGCAGGTAGGATCCAGTGAAGGCTTCTTGAGAAGTGGTGTGACCACGGCATGTTTGAAGGCAGCAGGAACAGTTGCAGTGGTAAGCGAGAGGTTGAGGATATGGCAGCTGAAGGGAGGCTAAAGGGGAAATGGAGCTTAATGAACGGGTGGAAATGGGATCAAGGAATAGGTAGTGCATTGGACAGAAGATGTGCAGTTTCCTCGTTGTTGAGTTTAGTAAAGGAAGAAAGAGCGGCAGGAGTTGAAGGAAGGATCTGAGTGTGAAGAGGGGAAAGGGGGGATGGAGGTGACCCAGAGGAGAACTCAAGACTAATATTATGAACTTTGTCATGGAAGTAGTCAGCCAAAGTCTGGGACAAAAGTGAAGGAGGGGTCAGGGCTGGAAGCATTTTGAGGAGACAGTTGAGCATTGCAAAGAGACAGCGGGGGTCAGTATGCCTCACAGAGCATGGAATAGAAGGAGAGAGAGCATTCAAGGGAGAAGAAATTATAGTCTTATATGAAGAAACTGCCTCATCAACAAGTGGCTGAGAGAGGAAATGAGAACAGTGGAGAGAACTGAAGGGTCCACAGTCTTGAATATTCCTATATATGTTCATGGAGACTAGTCGAGACTGTGGTGAGGTGTGGCTGAGAGAAAGCTAGCAAATGATGGTCAGACAGAGGAAGAATTGAGATGGAGAAGCTTTATGGTGAGCAGGCAGAGAAAAAGACAAAGTCAATGTAGTGACCATGCTGGTAAGTAGGGGCAGTAGAACATAGCTTAAGGAACCTACCAGACATGCGTTCTCCTATCACATACCATACTTAATGAGTTTACTTTCAATATGGCTTTGCTCCTCGCTCGCCCAGGAAGCTAAGAGGTTAGTTAGGACTGCATTTTCTGCTTATGTAATTGGTAATAATGAATGACCATATTTACAGTGTATAGGCTTAATTACTGCATTCTTCTACGATAGAGCTGAGAAAAGCAGTGGGAGATTCCCTTGTGGAACAGGAGGGCAGGTTGACGTCAATGCATAATATGGGAAAGCTTTTGAAGTGTGCAAGTTATAGCTTGCTTCCAACAGCCAAGTCATGCACTCACAAGTTTCATTCTCATTTTTTATTTTACTGAAGAATTTTCAAGTACGCAGAAGAGAATTAATCACAACAGCAGGAAAATTTACACAAGAATAAACAAACATAAAATATTACAATTCACAGACCCCCTCTGAAAGAGCGCCAATGCTCAGTTCACAGAGAGGGCAAAAATCTTACATCTTTTTTACTAGTACAGTATATTCTAGTCAAAAGAAATATGATAGTCCAATCACCAAATCTTAGAGAGACATTTTGCCCTGCAAACAATTAGAGGTAGGAGACAGAGTGCATTCCCTGAATCACCACTAATTCCTAGTATCAAGTATCCTACGTTCAGAAACTCACCATCTACAAAAAGGTTTCCTTTGTCTACATTTTACTATTGTATTGTTCTGCTTTGTCATGCATTAGCATGGTTACTGTGTATCATTTTGCCCTAAGTTCCATTTTTTGCAGTGAGAGCTAGTTACTAATAAAGGGCCATGTTTACTAAAGTGTGGTAAGTGCGAAACCTGCGAGGTAAATACAGAGGGCGTGGCCAGCAGCTGCCCTGCATTTAATGCACAGGGCAGACGCCACACGGCAGCTCATTTCCCTGACTCGACATGTTGTGCCAGAGCAATCATGCTACATGACGAGGCGGGAACACGGCTCAGCAGGGCCGGCCCGTCCATTGAGCAAGAATATTTTTTGCACAGGGCCCCGCATTTCAGGGGGCCCCGCGCAAAGAACATTCTGCTTTTTTAAAAATTAAATTAAAAAAAAAAAAAGCTGGCTGCTGCCGCTGCCACCGCAGCAGAATGGAGTGCCCCGCGGGGCCCCCTCTGCCTGGCTGAGCCCCTCTGCGCCGGCTTTCAGATACGCGAAGGGAGAGTGTCTCCCTCGCGTCTCTGTTAAGCCCACAGGGGCTGATGGGAAGCAGGGGCTCATGGGAAATTTCCCATCTGCCCCTGCGGGCTTAACAGAGACGCGAGGGAGACACTCTCCCTTCGCGTATCTGAAAGCCGGCGCAGAGGGGCTCAGCCAGGCCAGGAGAGCTCAGCCGGGCAGAGGGGACACTCCATTCAATGGGGACACTCCATTCTGCCGCTGCCGTGGCGGCAGCGGCAGCAGCCAGCTTTTTTTTTTTTTTTTTTTTTTAAATTTTCCATGAGCCGATGGGGGGGGGGGGGGTTAGGACTGGTAATGGGCTATGGAGGGGGTTAGGACTTGACTTGAGGTGGGCTGTGGGCTGTTGGGGGGGTTAGGACTGGTAATGGGCTATGGGGGGGGTTAAGACTGGTAATGGGCTGTGGGCTGATGGGGGGTTAGGACTGGTAATGGGCTATGGTGGGGTTAGGACTGATAATGGGCTATGGGGGGGCTAGGACAGGAAATGGGCTGATGGGGAGGGGTTAGGACTTGAGGTGGGCTGATGGGGTTAGGACTGGTAATGGGCTGTGGGCTGTTGCGGGGGTTAGGACTGGAAATGGGCTATGGGGGGGGTTAAGACTGGTAATGGGCTGTGGGCTGATGGGGGCTGTCTGGAAATGGGGTGATGGGGGGTTAGGACTGGTAATGGGGGATGGGGGGGTTAGGACTGATAATGGGCTATGGGGGGGCTAGGACAGGACTTGGGCTGATGGGGAGGGGTTAGGACTTGAGGTGGGCTGATGTGGTTAGGACTGGTAATGGGCTGTGAGCTGATGCGGGGGTTAGGACTGGCAATGGGCTATGGGGGGCTGACTGGAAATGGGCTGATGGGGTTAGGACTTGATGTGGGCTGATGGGGGGGTTAAGACTGGTAATGGGTTATAGGGGGGCTTCAACTGAAAATGGGCTGATGGGGGGTTAGGACTGGAAGTGGGTTGATGGGGGGCTAGGACTGGTAATGGGTTGGGGTTGCTAGGACTGGAAATGGGCAGAGTGGAAGGGGAGGCTTGAACTGCAAATAGCTGATGAGGAGGGGGCTTGGAATGGAAATGGGCTGTGAGGGAAGGGAGCTAGGACTGAAATGGGCTGATGGAGCAGCTAGGATAAGACTGGAAATGGGCTGTTGGGGGGAGCTAAGATTGGAAATGGGCTGTGGTGGGGGCTTGAATTGAAATGGACTCATGGAGGGGCTAGAACTGGAAATAGGCTCATGGGGGGGCTTGGACTGGAATTGGGCTGAGTGGAGGGGAGCTAGGATTTGACATGGGCTGATTGTGGGGCTAGGAAATGACTAGAAATGGGCTGATGGGGGGGCTAGGATTGGAAATGAGCTGATGAAGGGACTTGGACTGGAAATGGATGGGGAGCTAGGACTGGAAATGGGCTGATGGGGGGCTAGGACTGGAAATGGGCTGATGCAGGGACTAGAAGGGAATGGATGCTGGGTGAGACTGGAACTAGAAGGGAGCTGATGTTGGGGGAGGATTAGAATGGGATGGGGCTGGGAGAGTAAAATGGAGAGGGGAAAAATATTTTGTGTGGGAGGGATGAAAAATCTACAATTGGCCGGGTATTGGGAGAGTAAGTGGGGATTGAGGATGGAGGGGTAAAATTTGTGTGGATGAAATAGGAATGAGGAAAGAGCAAAAGGAGAAAGATTAGTATGTTAAAGCAGATGTAGAGAGAGAGAATGGAAAAAAAACTAGAAGAGAGAAGAAAGGACAAATGGACAGCAGATGATGGAGAGTTAGCAGAAAACATGAAGAAACCAGAAGAAAGTGGCTGGAGCAATTGCAACTGTAAAAAAATGCACAAAAGGCAGAAAGATATCTCTTTATTTTGAATTTATTAACTGGAATATGAAAGCTCTGGGAAATGTGCATCATTAACGTCTGCGCTTTGTTTGGTACAAGAGGAAATTAATTTATAGTTTTATTTCTACAGTGTTGTTGTACATTCCAAGTTTGGCTTTTGGGGTTCCCAGTTTAATTATTGCCTTCCTGTTTCTAAATTGTGATTCCTTGTTTGGTGATGGTCTATCTTCTGCATGTGTAACTGAGCTGAGGTATTCTGTTTATGTAATTCCTATTTGACATTGCCACTTGTTCTCTTTCCCCAGTATTCTCTGAAATGTATTGGTTTAATATTTGCAGTGTTGCCTTTTGATAGGTAGGGTATGGTGCTTTGTGAGTCCTGGTAATGCTTTCAGGATACGGCGGGTTTGCTATGGGTTCTAAATGGGCAGCGTTTGTAGTAGTTCCTAATGTGCCTGGCGGTTGGCACTGGATTATAGTAATGTAGAAATCTTTTAGTCTTTTTTTATCCATACACTCATTAAGAGACATGTTTACTAAAAGTTAGTGTATGGTAACATTATGCAAATATTCATGCAAATAAGGCCACTGAAGAACCAGGAGCAGGACCTCAGAAAACACCCACAAATAAGAACAGAAGCGAGGGACATCTTGAACAATTTTCAGAAGACTGTGTTCGTGAGAAACTAGCTCAACTTAAAGTAGACAAAGCGATGGGACCGGATGTGATACACCCTAGAATACTGAGGGAACTTGGGGACGTTCTAGCAACTCCACTGACTGACCTTTTCAATGCCTCATTGGAGTCGGGAGTGGTGCCAAAGGACTGGAGAGAGGCTCATGTGGTGCCTTTACACAAAAGCGGAAGTAAGGATGTGGTTGAAAACTACAGGCCGGTTAGTTTAGCTTCGGTGGTGAGTAAATTATTGGAAACGCTGCTGAAAGAGAAAATAGTGAGGTTTCTGGAGTCCAGCGGATTACAGGATCCGAGGCAGCATGGATTCACCAGAGGCAGGTCTTGTCAGACAAATCTGATTGATTTCTTTGACTGGGTGACCAGGGAGTTGGACCGAGGGAGAGCTCTAGATGTGGTGTATTTAGATTTCAGTAAAGCCTTTGACACTGTTCCTCACAGGCGACTTATAAACAAACTGAGCACCCTAGGGATGGACCCTAAAGTTACTGCTTGGGTTAGAAATTGGTTGGGTGGGAGGCGAGAAAGAGTACAATAAAATGGAGCTCACTCTGAGGAGAAGGATGTTACCAGTGGTGTGCCCCAGGGATCTGTCCTTGGTCCGATTCTTTTTAACATCTTTGTTAGTGATATAGCGGAAGGGCTGTCGGGTAAGGTTTGCCTCTTTGCGGATGATACCAAAATCTGTAATAGAGTAGACACCCAGGAAGGTGTAGATAACATGAGGAGGGATCTAGCTAAGCTTGAAGAATGGTCTAGAATTTGGCAGCTGGGATTTAATGTTAAAAAATGTAAGGTCATGCATTTGGGCTGCAGCAATCCAAGGGAGCAATACAGTATAGGAGGTGAAGTACTTTTGTCCACTAAAGAAGAGCGGGACCTAGGCGTGGTTGTGTCTGATGATCTTAAAGTAGCTAAACAGGTAGAAAAGGCGACGGCAAAAGCTAGAAGGATGCTTGGGTGCATACGGAGAGGAATGGCTAGCAGAAAAAAGGAGGTGATAATGCCTCTGTATAAGTCTTTGGTGCGACCTCATTTGGAGTATGGTGTGCAATTCTGGAGACCGCACCTTCAAAAGGATGTGAACAGGATGGAGTCGGTGCAGAGGGTTGCTACTAAAATGATTAATGGGCTTCATTATAAAGCATATGAGGACAGACTTAAGGATCTTAATATGTACACCTTAGAGGAAAGGCGGGATAGAGGTGATATGATTGAGATGTTTAAATACCTCCGTGGCATAAATGTTCAGGGAGAGAGCCTCTTTCAATTGAAAGCAAGTTCTGCTACGAGGGGACATGGGATGAGGGTGAAGGGAGATAGATTCAGGAGTGATATGCGGAAATATTTCTTTACAGAAAGAGTAGTGGATCCGTGGAATAGTCTCCCAGTGGAGGTGGTAGGGATGAGGACAGTAACTGAATTCAAAAAAGCATGGGACCAACACAGAGGATCTCTAAAGGTAAAAAGTGGACTGTTGTAGTTGTTATGGAAGGACAGACTAGATGGGCCTTGTGGTCTTTTTCTGTCATCATGTTTCTATGTTTCTATGCAAATGAGGCCCCGCACCGAGTCTCCGCACATGGCCTCGCACCCCCCTTGGGCCACCCCTGCGGCCCAGCCCCAAAGCTGAAAAAGAAAATGGCACGGCTGTGGCCATAATTATCACAGCCCCCCTACCCTGCTGTGCTCCGATTCCCCCTGCCGCACAAACCCCTCTGAATACCCCTTTCTCCGAGCATCCTCCCTCTTCAGCACCACACTCCATCGAAAGCAGATGCATCCATAAAGGAAAGACCTCCCTGGATCTTCTCCAAACAGAACCCCCCATCATCAGGCCCTAACCATGACCCTCCCCTACCCCCACCACCGAGCCCCACCCCGGGCTTACCCAGGGCATCCCCGGTGTCTAGTCTTCAAGGCAGGATCAGTCCCTCTTTGCTTTTGCCCCAGCTGGCCTCTACTATGAAACATACAATTTTGGTTTACTACACCAACAGAGGCAGGAGCGAAGGGGGACTGCTCCTGCCTCATACACCACTAGGCATGAGGGATGCCCTGACAAGATATGGGAGGGCTCGAGAGGGTGGTGGAAGTTTGTGGTTAGGGCCTTGAGTAGGGGGCGTTTGTCAGGGTCTGGGGGAACCTTTCCCTTATAGATGCTTTTGCTTTCTGGGAAGGGGCTGCTGAAAGGGCGAAGGCTCGAGAGGGGTATGGATCAGTGTGGGTGGGGATCAGAGCGGAGAGTGGCTGCGCAGAGGGGATTGGTGAGGTGCCGCTGTGGCTGCTATATCCTCTCCTTTCTACTGCTGGACGAGGCCACACCATTGGACTGCCGGTGGCATGATTGCACTCAATGCCATCTCTTGAGATGCCGTGCTATCAGCCGTCACGACAGCTAGTGCATGCCAACAGCCGCACAATGCCAACGGCCGCACCATGCCAACGGCCAACACATCCACTCTTCACCCAGTCCCATTCAGAGCAACTAGCACAAGATTTTTACCATGTTGGTTATTTTTAGCGCAGAGTTATTACAGGGCTGCTCTAGCCTCTAGCACACTTTAGTACATATACCCCGACAGTACTGATGTCTGCTAATATGATAACACACGTTAGCAACTGCAGCTTTCAATAAGCAAATGCTTCATACTGCCTTTAATTACTCTAACTCCAGCGGCACATAAACATTACCACGTCTGCATTTATTTTACAAAAGAAATTCCTTTCATGGTCAAACCCTTTGTATGCCCCACTACTAGTACTGATCATTTCTATAGCGCTACAAGGTGAACGCAGCGCTGTACAGAGACATGTAAAAGAAAGTCCCTGCTCATCAGAGCTTACAGTCTAGTCAAGACAGACAACAGCCCACTCACGCCATTTTACAGAAATACTAGGGATGAAAGGAAAGATATAATCAAAAACATGACAAATGGGAATCAGCACACATGCAAGACTCCTGTCTTTTTACCCAGTTTATCACCAATCGTCAGAATGCACAAAGTAAATTAAAATTTGGAGTAGGATCAAATTTGAAAAAAAAAAAAATCTTAACAAATTGATCCCGTATGCTTTCACTTTCAGGTAAGGGAGGTGGTTTCACATGGAGGGGTAATTTCTTCAACCTGGATTTGCATGCAGAAAAGGGCTCTTATAAAATCGTGCAGCCGGATACACGCGTAAAATGTATGTCCAGCAAAAATTTGTGCGTGCTTTTCTGTACATTGTGCATAGACATTTCTAGGAACATTGGGTGGAACAGAGGTGGAGTTTTGATGTGGATACATATTTTATAAAATACGTGGGTACATAGACTATACTCACAAGTTTGCACCATCTTTGGAGCAGATGTAAACGAGTCTGTGTATTTATTTATTTATGTGCTATAGAGCTGCTCCTAGGCCCTGTTTTCTAAAGGCGCGAAGGCACCTAGGTGGCCATGATAACATAGGCATTATAAAAAAGGACTTAAAGTAGGTGTTCTTTTGACCTTTTTACCTTAACATGATGAGTTTGACCATTGTACGGCTTCTCAGCTCGTTAGAAATGATAAAGAAAAACAACCTACAATGCTTAACTTGCATTTCCCACTAATGACATTTTCACCCCTTTCACCAACCATCTCACATTTCTGGATACTGATTTATTTAATAAAGACTCATTGTGTCTTGCTAGAAGATTCCCTTTTAATGTACCCATTACTGATTTAGTAGATTCAAGTTGTTTCTCTAAAGAACCTAAATTTTCCTTTACCGTATAAGCCAGTAGGTTCAGAGTTGCTTTTCAGCCAGGCCCACTACAACAACGCATCGGTTTATGTTTAGCTTCAGTCTTTAATTTGTTCTTTGTAGAACATCCAGGTTCCCTTCTCTTAACACGGAGGCAGAAGTTTCAAGAAAAGGTCCCTCGGCAACAGACTTCTTTAAACCATCACTCAAAACTCCAGAAATCTCTTGATCATCATGCGTGATTCATCGTAGATTCTTGGCCAGATCCTGAGGTTTGGTTCCTCCAAGAACCTTTCCTACACCCAGAAGGTTCAGGTCCAGTAATTACAGGTTGGGTTGGTGCCTCCTCACAGCTGCTCCCAATGGCTGACGCTGCCACACTGATCCCCCACCTCCCTAAGAGTAGGTACAATAATCTAAGTTGGAATTTTCTTGGGTGACTATCCTGAATTTACAGGTTTGAACAGGGCCAGCCCATCCAACTAGGCAGCCTACACATCTAGGGCGGCAGATCCTCCTGAGGTGGATCCATGGCTCCATCTCCATTCTTCTAAACCATGGCTTTCTTCCCCCACTGGCACTGCTGCAGGATTTGATGAACACATGGCCTGACACTTCTGATGCAACTTCCTGTCGGAGGGGGCAGGTGCAGCAGGCTATGAGTGGGCGCATACGTGCACGTGCTTCAAAGCCCACTGCTTTCAAGAATGGGGAAGCAGCATGGTGCAACCCTCCTCCCCAAGTGAGATGATAGATTCTGGGAGTGGGAGGGTAGGACCTGGGCCACCCCAGGGAGGTGGTATGGTGTCAGGGGGACACATCAAGCCTGCCTAAGATGGCAGAAACCCTTGTGCTGACCCAGGGTTTGAGAGAACCTTTTTCTCTATCTAGCCATGTCAAAATAACTTCCAGCAGTGCAAATTCTCAGGGGCATGTTTACTAACATGCGCTAATCAGTAGTGCAGGGTTTAATGCACATTAAGTGCCACACACCAAAAATGCCAAGCTAACTGGGTAGCATACGATCAGGCAGAGACTGGGCAGTTTGTAGGTGGAATGTGGGTGTGGACTGCACGTCAGGCTTTGCACAGGCTTTGGGCGCATGCTAACTGTAAAGATAGCTATTAGCGTGGGTGTACTTAACACCAATGAGTTGCGATAAGTGCATCCGCACACTGGTTAGCATGGTGTGGCGCATTAACACAATGCTAATAGCGCGGGTCAGAAGTGCACACCCCCTGAAGTTAACGCAGAAGTGCACACACCCTAAAGTTAGTCCTTACTAACTTTCAGGCCCCAACACACACTACTGACATGTTTCTTAGTAAACATGCCCCTCATTATTTGGAAAGGCTGTTATTTTCTATTCTGTATAACAATAAATTAGGAGAACAAAACTTAAAAATAAGATGTCGCAATAAGACTAGAGCCAAGAAGCAATGACATATTCTGAGGGATCAAGTTGGTAAAGGTTTTTCAGTTCGTTTTGGGTTCATTTTCGGTCTTTTTCCTGATTTTTTGCATATTTTTTCAGTTCATTTTGCACACTCGTTTTAATGTACACATTTTTTTAAATGCACGCTAATCGATTTAAGGCGCATTAATTTATAGGCCAATGTGAATTTAATCGATTTTACATGCACCACATTTTTTAAGGCACATTAATGAGCCGAATGCAGGCTGACAAACGTGCATCCCTCCTGCTGCTTTCAAACAGGGCACAATTCAGGAAGAAGAGCCATAGATATTTCATAAATTCCAGTCAGGAAAAAGTCACGCTGCCTATTCTACCATGGGACTGGTGAAGAGGGGCCTACACAGTGACAAACCTAAGCTATGCTTTGTCTAACGAGTTCGAACTGGAGTCGAAAAAAACAAAAGAACAAAATGTCAGTGAGTGAATGACAAAGGTTTGCTGATTTTAAAGCAATTTCAGGGTAAGAAAGAGTTAAAAAGAGGGATGGAAAATCTTTAATTGCTGCTTCCAGGAATATGGTATCATAGACTAAGCCATAATGAGTTTGTTTAGAATTGTAGTCCTTCCAGATAACAAAAGACAAAGCAATGTTTGATTTAGCATCTCCAGTGTGGTTCCCCGAACAAATACATATTTACAGGCTTTTCTTATGTAACTGGGAACGTGTCCATTTATAATTTGTGTTTCTTCACTATTTTATCACAAGGTGGTGGTTTGAGAGCCCATAAATATTTATTGTGTCAGATACCGAAAGGCTGAGCTGACAGTGCAAAGATCTTCTTTTCCCATCCTGGCTCAGGGTTAAGGAATGAATTAAATTATAGAATCAGGACTCCTTAAGTGAATTTTACTCTCTGGTCATCCTTAAGGCATGTGCCCAGTGGTAACAGTCGCTTTGTGGAAAGACCTTTGGCTTGTCTTGCTGTGACTGCTGATAGCTGCTTCATTGTCTGGCTAAAATTATGTTTTTTTTCCATATCTTCATTATAGGCAGATGGAAAGCAGATTTGGAAGCACAGAGTGTGGTAGCGGTGGTATTTTTTAGGCACTTAACAACATTCTGGCTATTTTGGCTTTATTTGCTATGTCTACATCTGATTTTCAAATCTATATGAGTTATTTTGACCCCCGACTCCCACCCCCCACTCCAATCAGCCACCAACAGACTTAGCAACGTGCTCACAAAAGCTCCCATCTGCTTCAGGGTACTAGGCGATAGTCTACATTGTCCCCATAGTGTATGGTTTTAATGTGCCCCCCCTCACACACACACACACACACACACAATTTGGATACCCTGCAAAAAAATCTGGCAACCTTACATACAAGTCATCTGGAAAAGGGGCTTATAAGGCACCAGATGCACATTTATAGTCAGGGCCGGTGCAACCATGAGAAAAACTAGGTAGTTGCCTAAAGCACCAATGGTCTGGAGGTGCCCCAACGCCGACATTGCCGCCCCTCTCCGGGACCTGCAGCAGCATCAGTGGTCACAAACAGCCCCACAGCATTTACCTTCAACCAGTGTCCCTTCCGCTCCCGCTGAGGCCTGATGTGAACAGGAAGTTGGCATTGAGACTCGGTGGGGGCGGAACAGAAACAGCCTTGCAGCACTGGGGGTTGAAGGTAAGTGCTGTGGGTCGGCAGTGGGGGCTGGGGCAGAGCAGGATCCAGAGCCAGGGGAGACACAAGGGATGAGGTTCACGTAGGGCACCTTGTCTCCTTGTGCCAGCCCTATTTACAACAACTATAACATTCACAGGGTTTTCAAGCCCTGAGTACAAGCTTATGATCCACAAACCAAATAATATGTCTGCTCCTTTTTTAAAGGCCATAAGGGGACTGATTGTGACATTTGTCTTGGAGATTAACAACCATGCTCTGTAGAAAGCTGGGTGGCTGGTGGATGTGAGGATCGCCTGGTAACATGCCTGCCTGGTGCGAAGGTAGCGGACCTCACGCGCCACCTAGATAAGGTCTTAGATAGTGCAGGGGAGGAGTCTGCTGTCTTGGTACATGTTGGTACCAATGACATAGGAAAATATGGTAGGGAGGTTCTGGAGGCAAAATTTAGGCTTTTAGGTAGGAAGTTGAAATCCAGAACTTCCATGGTAGCATTCTCCGAAATGCTTCCTGTTCCACGCGCAGGACCCAAAAGGCAGGCAGAGCTCCGGAGTCTCAATGCGTGGATGAGACAATGGTGCAGAGATGAGGGTTTTGGATTTGTTAGGAACTGGGGAACATTCTGGGGAAAGGAGGGGCTCTTCCGAAGGGATGGGCTTCACCTTAACCGGGATGGAACCAGGCTGCTGGCATTAACCTTTAAAAAGGAGATAGAGCAGCTTTTAAACTAGATATTAGGGGAAAGCCGACAGTCGCCCAAGAGCAGATGGTTCGGAAGAATGTACCCTTGAAGGATACTACCAAAAGCAGAGAGGTTCCACAAAAGAGTAAAGTAGCCCAAATGCCCTCAAGTATGGAGCAGACAGAGCTAAAAGATCCCAATTTACCCATGTCTAACAATAGCCAAATTAACATGAATAAAATACATTCTCTAAAATGCTTGTATGCAAATGCTAGAAGTCTAAAGAATAAGATGGGAGAGTTAGAATATATAGCACTAAATGAATGGTTAGATATGATTGGAATATCAGAGACATGGTGGAAGGAGGACAACCAGTGGGACACTGTGATACCTGGGTACAAACTATATCGTAATGATAGAGCTGATCAAATTGGTGGAGGGGTTGCGCTCTATGTTAGAGAGGGCATTGACTCAGAAAGGTTTAAAGATGTGCAGGAAACAAAATCTGCTGTAGAATCTATATGGATTGAAATTCCATATAAAAGGGGGAAGGCGATGGCAGTGGGGGTGTACTATCGGGCACCTGGCCAGAATGACCAAATGGATGATGAAATGCTCAAAGAAATCAAGGAAGCTAACAAAAGTTACAGCGCAGTAATAATAATGGGTGATTTCAATTACCCCTTTATCGACTGGGTCAGTGTCACGTCAGGACATGCTAGGGAGATAAAGTTCCTAGATGAAATAAATGACTGCTTCTTGGAGCAGCTGGTTCATGAACCGACCAGAGGGGAAGCCATATTAGACCTAGTCCTTAGTGGAACACCAGATCTAGTGCAAGAGATAAGGTTGTTGGGGCCACTTGGCAATAGTGATCATAGCATGATCGCCTTTGATTTAATTAGTGGAGGAGGGATAGTAAGGAAATCCACAGTACTACCTTTTAATTTTCGAAAGGGAGACTATGATAAAATGAGGAAAACAGTTAAGAAAAAACTAAAAGGAGCAGTTGCAAAGGTTAAAGACGTACATCAGGCTTGGCTGTTGTTGAAAAATACTATCTTGGAAGCCCAGACCAGCTGTATTCCACGTTTTAAGAAAAGTGGAAGGAAGTCCAAAAAACTGCCAGCATGGTTTAAAGGTGAGGTCAAAGAGGCTGTTGTGCCAAAAAAGCATCTTTCAGGAAATGGAAAAAAGAGCCAAACGACGAAACCTGGAAATAGCACAAGCACTGGCAAGTCAAATGCAAGGCATTGATAAGGCAGGCAAAGGGAGAATTTGAGAAGAAGCTTGCTGCGGAAGCAAAAACGTGAAGTAAAGACCTTTTCAAGTACATTCGTAGCAAAAAACCTGTGAGAGAGTCAGTTGGTCCATTAGATGATAAAAGGGTTAAAGGAGCTCTAAGAGGTGACAAGGCGATAGCGGAGAGATTGAATGAATTCTTTGCTTCAGTTTTTACTGAGGAAGATGTAGGGATGTTACTCATGACTGAAGTGGTATTTAAAGGTGCGGAAGAATTGAAGGAAATATCGATACATCGGGAAGATGTATTACAACTATTAGATAAACTGAAGAGTAGCAAATCACCTGGGCCGGATGGTATACATCCAAGGGTGTTGAAAGAACTGAAATACGAGATTGCAGACCTGCTATTAGTAATCTGTGAACTATCATTAAAATCATCTCTAATACCTGAAGATTGGAGGATCGCCAATGTAACACCAATTTTTAAAAAGGGTTCCAGGGGTGATCCGGGAACTACAGACCGGTGAGCCTGACATCAGTACCAGGAAAAATGGTAGAAACCATCATAAAGAATAAAATTACTCAGCATGTAGATAGTCATGACCTAATGGGAGACAGCCAACATGGCTTTAGACAAGGAAGATCTTGTCTTACTAATCTGTTATGTTTCTTTGAAGGAGGAGTGAATAATCAGGTGGACAAAGGTGAGTCGGTTGATATTGTGTATCTGGACTTTCAGAAAGCCTTTGACAAGGTCCCTCATCAGAGACTTTTGGCAAAACTAAAGAGTCATGGGTTAGGAGGCAGTGTACTATTGTGGATCAGGAACTGGTTAAAAGATAGAAAGCAGAGGGTAGGGCTAAATGGCCAATTTTCCCAATGGAGAAAGGTGAATAGTGGTGTACCCCAGGGATCTGTGCTGGGTCTGCTGCTTTTTGACATATTCATAAATGACCTGGAAAGTGGATTAACGAGTGAGGTTATCAAATTTGCAGATGACACAAAACTATTTAAAGTTGTTAAAACCCAAGAGGATTGTGGAAAATTGCAAGAGGATCTTGATAAATTGGAAGACTGGGCATCAAAATGGCAGATGAAATTTAATGTGGACAAGTGCAAGGTTATGCACCTAGGGAAGAACAACCCAAACTATGGTTACACGATGCAAGGTTCCACATTAGGAACCACCACCCAGGAAAAAGATTTAGGCGTCATTGTGGATACCATGTTAAAACCTTCGGCCCAGTGTGCAGCGGCGGCCAAGAGAGCAAATAGAATGCTAGGTATGATAAGGAAAGGAATGGAAAATAAAACAAAAGATATTATAATGCCTCTATATCATTCCATGGTGAGACCGCACCTTGAATATTGTGTGCAATTCTGGTCGCCGTATCTTAAAAAGGATATAGCGATTTTAGAAAAGGTTCAGAGAAGAGCCACCAAAATGGTAAATAGGATGGAAGGATACTCCTATGAAGAAAGGCTAAAAAGGTTGGGGCTCTTTAACCTGGAAAAGAGACGGCTGAGGGGAGATATGATAGAAGTCTATAAATTAATGAACGGAGTGGAACGGGTAAACGTAGATCGATTGTTTACCTTATCAGAATATAGAAAGACTAGGGGACATGCAATGAAGCTACAGAGTAAACTATTTAAGACTAATAAAAGAAAATATTTTTTCACTCAACGTGTAATCAAACTCTGGAATTTGTTACCGGAGGATGTAGTAAAGGCTGTTAGTGTTGCTGGGTTTAAAAAAGGTTTGGACAAGTTCCTGGAGGAAAGGTCCTTAAACCACTATTAAGAAGGGACCCAGGATATCAATGCTTGAACCAATACAAGCATTGTGGAACCTGTGTCCCTTGGGGAAACTGCTAGGTACGTATGACCTAGATTGGCCACTGTTGGAAACAGAATACTGGGCTTGATGGACCTTGGTCTGACCCATTATGGCATATCTTATGTTCTTATGAAAGAGGCCCCAGTCCAAATCTCGGTATCCAGCACTTTTGCTCTAGTCCAGTTCATGAAGTAAAAGGCAGAAAGGTGTGTACCTACCATAACTCAAACTGAACTGCGTAAAATAGTGCCTTTTAAGGTGTAGTGCGCACATTACCGTGTCAATACAGCTCTGTGCACCGATTGCTCAGTGAATCGCAGATAGGCCTATGAGTAAGATATCAGACTGTAATTCAAGCTTTATTGCTTTAGCTACATAAAAGCAGTCAGTAAATGACAAGTGAAGAAGGGAACGAGTGAATGGTTCAGGCCATTGCGAGAAGCTGGCAGCAGAAGGTGTCTCGACTTCACATGAAAAACAGAAAGTGTGGTGGAAACCTGGGGAACGGATGACGTCTTGTTGCAGAGGGAAGGTTTATGTAGTTGGACAACACAGAAACAAGACCCCCCAATTCTGTTTGAGATATATATGTAGCAGGACCCAGTAATTGTCCTTCCATGGAAAATTCTGAAATCTCTGCTCCTGATGTAGGCAGTGGATGGAAAAGTTGGAGGAACTATTTTAGGTCCCGTGTGTCAGTGCTGGGGGTACCTCTGGTAGGAGAAGGAGCAGTTTGGCCTTGTAGAGAGAGAGAGAAGTTGCCCCAGGCCAGCTTGGCATAACCAGAGGAGGAGAGTGGAAGAAGTGTAGACTTAAAGGAAAGTCCGAAGAGAAGAACCAGCGTGATTTATGAGTATCCCTCAGAAGGTGAACTGGACCAGCACGGTGCATCCTATCTTAAGCTCTAGGATGTCTAGTCTGTGTGTCAAGGACTGAGCCCCAGTATATCCCTAACGCTCAGAGGAGGAGTGTTTGAGAAGAAGTGTTTTAAAAGATTTTTTTTTCTCCTTCCTATAAGAAAAAAAATCTTAGAAATGTTCTTGTTTTGTATTTCTTTGAAGTAGGTCATTTTGCTATTTTTCTTATTGATAGTCCAGTAACACATTGAACTTGATCTAAGTCCGGAAAGATATTGTGCTTTTGTGATTTCAGAAGGTGTCTTTCTGGGAGTGGGTTTTGCAGAAGATTCTGAGGAGTGTGAGGTACCCAGACCGGGTCCCCAAAGGAAAAGAAGTAGAGAAGGGGAGTCCACCAAGAGCACTGAAAGAGGATTAAAAGACCTGCCCTAGTCCTAACCAGACAGAAAAGAGAACTGGGACTTTGGGTAACATAGCTTTCTAGTTTTGCTTTCTCACTTTGCTTCATTGTACATAATTGTTTTGGGGTGTTTTTATTACCAATAACCCCCTGGTGTGGACTAAGATTTCTTTTGGAGCTTGTGAGTGTTTTTGATTTTCTTCTGGTCAACCAGTGAGGGCCTCGGAGCATCTACCTCATCTTCCCCCATCTGCATCCGCCAGACATCCTTTATTTCTTTTTTTGTAGACCCCGCATCCCACCGAGAGAAGAAATACACAGAGAAGGGTGGTGAAATTAACATGCGGCATGGAAAAGCAAAAATCAGACTATGTGAGGCACAGAAGTGTGACCTGATCGATGATCGATGCAGGGAATAGAGCAGAGGCTGAATGTGTGTGTGGCAGGCTGGAGACTAGTACTACTATTATTGATCGTTTATATAGCGCTACAAGGAGTACGCGGCTCTCTACAGAGTCATGTAAGAGACAGTCCCTGCTCATCGGAGCTTACAATCTAGTCAGGACAGACAACACAACAGCTGGGGCTAGGATATGTCTAGGGTAAATGGTAAAGAAACAGATAGTTGGAGAGCAGGAGACTACACGGATCAGGATCCAAGCAGAAGGTGATACGGAGGCATGTCAGAAAGACCAACAGGAAGATTCCTGAAATCGTAAAGGCGAGGGCTCAGTTCCGGGTTTAGAATGATCACTTTCCCCGATAAGAACCTGGGGAGCCGGAAGATTTTTTTTATATCTCGACAGCGAAGTATTCAGAAGTCCAGAATAAGCAAGTACTTCATCCTGCTTCCCCAAAGAACATAATACAACTCAAGCCTTGGAAAAGCTGCAGACCAGCAACCTGTCTGCATCATCATAAGCTAGAGAACAGGCGACAGCATGATCCCAGGTGGCAAGCAGGCCAGATCACGCCGGGAAGCGTGTCGTGAAAGGGACTTTTCAAATCAAGCTCTTCGCTCTCTATGTTTCGACAGGAAAATCATTTGTGTTCATGAACTGTCTTGCATGGCTCACTTGGCAAAAACGCGAAGAACACTTACAAGCTCTGAAATTCAGCTTTGCTGTCTTATCACACATTTTTGTATTTTATCTGCAGGTCCTGTTCATAGGAACGTTCACTCACGGTCTGGTTCTATTCAAGCTAAGCAACATGTCCTAATTTGGAGATTTCTCTTGCCAGCAAAGATACTGCATTCCACTACATTCCCTCCGTATTAAACTAGAATCTATTAAGACTAATCTAAACCCACTATATAGTATTTGAACTTTATTAGCACCGGAGGCTCTCTGACCCTCCCTTAAAATTTCCTAATAAATCAACCAGGAGCAGTGCCAGAGGAAGTGTTCTGGCCATTGATTGAGCTAGGAAAACATCATTTTCGCCCTTGGTTTTCTGAAGCATTCGTACACTTTTCAGATTTCATTGAAGAGAGACAGCTTGGCTTTGGCTACATGTCCGAAACCACTTGTAGGCCACACAGAAGTTACCTAGTAAGCAAATGTCTTCCTCTTATGGAATCCTTATGGTCACAAAGAGATTTCAAAGAACACACACTTAAAGAAAATACGTTTGCAAACCGCTTCTTTAAGACTAGCAGTATCTCAAAATATTGCACCAAAGGCTTGTCTGGGAATCTCGTGGGCCCAACAGCCTTCTGGCCTCATATTTCCTCTCTTCTGTATTTTATTGTCTTTGGAGAAAGAAGATACAGTATTATTTCATTTTACTTTTTGTATGTTTAAATAGTTTCATTACCAGATAAAAGGGTTTTTTTATAGGGGAAGTCAGTTTCACAGGTTTCTTTTTTTTTTTTAACTCCTGCAACATTATCTCAAGGAATCTGTGAAACCTTTAAAGCCTCCAGATCATGGCCACTGCTACAGCAGGATTCAAAAATCTCACTCTTCCCGACAAACCAGGCTACAACGCGTGCATAGAGTGTTGGCTTCAGTGTGGCCAGCGAAAAGAGAATTTTCTTGAAGATCCACTTTGATGGAATCGGGGCAACATTTCCAAAGTGAAACTTAGCAGTGTATGTATAGGGTGGGCAAATCACCTATGTTCTCGATACCCTTCTGCCATAGACATAAAAATGGGCAAGTGAAATCAAGCATTCTGATTGGTTAGGCCGAATCCTGCGGCGATGTGATACCCTATTTCCATCCACCACCGTGAGGCAATGACCAGTAGGAAGGCAGCTTTAACACTACCCCAATGGCATCTAAGCATGTTCCCAAAACAGGATCCAGCCTTGAATTTCAACTATGATAGAGATTCAATGGTCAATAAAGCTGAGGAATAAAATATGATAACGTTTCATTTTTAAAGCAAATGTTTTATTTTCCCAGGACATTTTGTAAAGGTGATAGTACGCTCCAGTGCGTGTAATAAGTCTGCTCTTAGAGAGCACAGTGCGTGCACGCTGCAACCTACATATCAATAGGGCTCAGCTTAACATGCTTCACGGTGTTACCGGCACTCTGGTTTTGGATACATACCGCACAACACACCCACAATCCCTTTAGTGCACATCCTGTCAGGTTAATGCTTATGCTGTATAATCAGCAGGGAAACCTTACTGCTTGGCAGTGTGAACCATTCCAGCTTTTACTGCTCAGTTAATAAAGACCATCTGGGTTTCTTGCCTACATGTATATATCCGAGGGCTTTCCTACCTATTCAGGGGAAGCTAATTAAGTTTACAGGAGAAGTTAAATAGCTCAGGCTGCCCTGACGTGAGAGTCTGGAAATGTTCCCTGAATAATTGCACAGGCCACAATAAGTCTTTTTATTAAGCAACCAGACCCCAACTAAATGTCTTTGCCTGCTCTCTCCAAGTTAGCACGAAAGTAATGTTTGCTTCTCATATTGCTGATACAACTTTCACATGATGCCCAGTAACGAGAATGATTCTTAGCAAAGGTAACCCAACAACTTTACGCAATAAGGGGAGGCAGAACCAGTCCTGGGTTTGCCCCATTGCAAGCCTGGAGATAGAGTTTGTTTCCCTTAGAAGAGCAGGATTACATTTCCAGGCAGGCAAAAGGAGCAAATCAGATGGGATTCAGCTTGTCCCCTACTACCACACTTCCCAGCCTGGTCCTCAAAGTCAATCTAGCCGTTCTGATTTCCAGGATACTCCTGTAGGAGGGACTCAAATTTCCCTTTTTAGTGCCAAAAAAATGATGGATCCGCTGCCCCTAGCAGAGTGATGTTTTGGCAATGAGGCCTGTGTGCATGTTGTCGAACCAAAGTGGGTGTTCGCTCTGATAATGCTGAGGAACTATAAAAGTCCCTGTATATTTAGTGGATGGGGGGGGGGCTTAGCATTTGTTCCTGGGGAAGCAGGACGGCGTCTCCTTTTTTTTTCCATGACCAACTAAGCCTGGAAATAGGAAAGCCTCCCAGGCCTGCTAGGCCTATCTAGGAGAAAGAGGATGAAGAGGACGCTCACAGAATACCTTAGCTGTCCCTCCTGACTTCCGTAACTCAACTCGCTCGATAACTGATAGAGCATTTTCTTACGCTGCACCTATTTTCTGGAATGCCCTCCCAGAAAATCTAAGAAGTATTAATGACCTGGCTACATTCCGCAAGGAGATTAAACGCATCTCTTTAAAGAACATTTTGGGAGCACACCTCAAAATTCCCAAATATATCCAGCCTAAACACCCACCCACCTATTCATTACTTTCTTCCCATTCCCAAACTACCCGATGCAGATATTCAGCTTTCTAATACATCTTAAATTATGAGACCATTGAATGCACACTACACCTGTAATTAGCTCAGTTGTAAATAGTACACCATGAAACCAAGCGCTAAGAGTAGACATAACAGCTATCCCTGTTTATTGTAATTTCACACACAGCACATCTCATCCGACAGATCAGCTACACCTCTTTATCAGTTCTATATGTAAGTACATTGTTGACTATACTCACACACTGTAAATATGTTATTTGTAACTAGTTCTTATTGATACTCCACAGTTACCCTATTTGCTTCAATATGTTTTAAGTTACGATATGTACCTAATATGTTACCCAACTGTTTGATGTAATTGTTCGATTCTGTTCATTGTAAACCGCTTTGATTTCTAGAAAAGGTGGTATAGAAAACTCCTAAATAAAATAAATAATAAAGTAATTTAGAGGAGACAAGGTCCATGCCGAAGGGTCTGGAGGTTTGGACATCAGGGGAAATGAAGAAAGCATGCAAGCAAGAAGCCTTTTAGGACTTCAGGATTTCAAGCTGAGTTTCCAAATGAACTTGTTGGAACCTAGATGAGAGGCCTCCCATTGGAGTGTCTGAGGATGTGTCCAGTCAATGCATGTGAAACCCTAGACTAGGTACATACCCAAATCTTTGGACTGAAATTTTACAGTTTTTTCAGTATTTTTCTGATGTTTTTTTCTCCAGGATACAGTACTGAGGTGTGAGTTTTGTCAGACTCTTAAATGAAGGTGTTTTAGGCATATTGGTGTATTTTGCACTCATTGAGTATGTTACAGGAGAAAATAGCTGAGTGCCTGCCAAGGGCACCTCAAAGTCAGTATGAAGAGGATCATCGTATTGTAAATTTTATCATAATAGTATTTTTTTATTGTTAAAATTATTTATTTGATTATTGTTTGCACACTGGTAAAAGTGTACCCTGAGTAGCAACTGCATAGGCAAATGCTGGTCATATCCCAACAGTTACCACACGGGCCTTGCAGTTACCATACATATAAAATTTGGTTAATCAGATCATTTAAACATTAAGCAGAGAAGAGACAGAATCAAAAAATTCAGATCGGTCTGGCAAGAGGCTGGCAGCAACTCAGGAGTTTAGCCTGTCCATCTACACCAGATAAGAAATTTAGAAACACATACTTGAGAGAAGGTGTAAAATCTGAGCATTGTGACTTTTGTATTGATTTTTGATCTGACTTTAACTTTTTATACTTTCCCCTTCACTTGGGGACTTTGCCATTAAAGGTGTTTTATTAAAAGACATATTGAAGATGAGTAAGTGCGACCCATCAGCTAATGAGGGCCTTGTGACTGTGACTGTACCAATGCCCACCCCCCAGGGCCCTCCTCCTTTTTCATAATAACGCTGCAAAATGGTTCAAGCAGCCCACCCCAGATCCCCGTTACATTTCCACTGAACAAGCATGAGGTATATTTACATACACATTTGAAAGTATCTAATGCCGGCAACTGGCATCTGAGATCACACAGTGGCGGCGGCACACTGACAAGTAAGCACATGCATATGACACCCTAAATGTAGATCTATATGGCGCTTGGTCCTTATTCCATCTGCTGATTTCCTTCATGTGATGCATTGGCTGTACTGGATTTTGTAGCTTCCCCATTTTGGTTCTCCATCCCAGAATACCTCTGACTACTTGGTAAGAACTGGCAGCTCTGGAGTCTGAGCGCAAGAACATGGAAGGGGCCCAACTCCCTTAATGACACAATCTTAGGTTGACGACCCTGGGGTTGTCAGTCACCAAATAATGAAAGTAATTACTTAGAACGACACCGTAAAAAGTGTCCCTTCGACCTCTGTAGTTATTGGCTGCAAAATCTCTCACAGGCACAGGCACAGGCAAATGCCAATGCCACTGCTGAACTATACTAAAAAGATAACTGAACTTACTGCACGCAGATGAACTGGCCAAGGCCAAAGAATGAAAGAGAGAGAGAGAGAGAAATGAAAAAGAACGCTACATCAGAAAAACAGCATAAACCCCAGTACTGCATGCTTTGCCATTCACAATTGAAGGTGAAATTAGACCTTACCTGCTAATTTTCTTTCCTGTAGTCCCTCCAGTCCAGTCCAGACAAGTGGATTATGATCACCGACCAGCAGGAGGAGAATGAGAAAACACTCTCTTGAAACAGTATAAATACCCTGTGCCCTCTGGACTTAGTCAGTATTTTGGAAATCACAATGCAGAAAAGGATGGAACAGCGTCCAATTAACCCATCTCCGCCAAAAGCCCCAAACGGAAAGCCCCCCAAAACAGGAAGAAAAACAAATCAATGCCCAGTGAAAGCCTTGCACCCCCAATGCTGCGCTCCACATAGGCATAGGGGAAACAACCCCAGGCAGCCGATCCGCCGCCCAGGGAGGCAACCATCCTGGTCACCTTCTTCGACCACCCATGCAGCCCAACACAACTCTTACTCTGTATAATTATCTTTTACCACTCAATATGAATTAAATCTTTCGAAGAGTATAATTCCACACACATAGCAGGAAGACACACACACACAGACCAAAGTGCGCCACAGAACTGATCACAGGGTGGATCCTGAACTGGACTGGAGGGTCTACAGGAAAGAAAATTAGCAGGTAAGGTCTAATTTCACCTTCCAGAGAGTCCGGCCAGTCCAGTCCAGACAAGTAGGACATAGCAGAGTAGTACTAACATCGGGTGGGCGCCGAAAGCCCGGTGCACAGCACTCGCTCCCAAAACCGGGCATCCTGCCACGCTTGCACATCCATGCAGTAATGGTGCACAAAGGAATACAGGGAGGACCAGGTAGCCACTCAACAAATGTCCAGGGGAGGGAACCTCCCCATTTCTGCCAAGGAAGAGGCCTGGGCCCTCATTGAGTGGGCCCGCAGGCTCACCAGCACTTGCCTGCCCTTCAACAGATAAGAAGAAGCTATTGCTTCCCGTATCATATGGATGATGGAAGCCTTCAAGGCTGCCTCCTCCTTCCGAGGGCCTCCAAACAGGACAAACAGCTGGTCTGACAGGCGAAATGGCTGTGTCACTGCTAGGTAAAACTTCAGGACTCCATGGACATCCAGCTTATGGAGAAGGGAAGCCTCAGGCGAGAATGGCAAAGCGACCGCCTGGTTTAAATGAAAGTCAACACCACCTTGGGAAGAAAGGAAGCACCTTGGAAAACACCAATTATGGTTCTTTGCAGGACAAGGCCTGCAGCTCTGAGATCCGCCGGGCGGAATAAAAATAACCACCAAAAGCACCGCCTTCAGGGTCCAGTCCTTGAGCCGAGCCCTCCAAAGAGGCTCAAATGGAGGGGCGCTCAAGGTGGCCAGCACCAGGTTGAGATCCCATGCCAGGATCAAGGGATGGCTTGGGGGCTGAAGATGTTTGATGGCCCAAACAACATCTGCATGCGAGACTAGAGGGACCCCTTGCAATCTACCATGGAAAAATGCTACAGCAGCCACCTGCATTCGCAATGAGCCGAGGGCCAAGCCCTTCTCCAGGCCAGCCTGCAGAAACTCCAAAATAACCAACACCAGAGCTCCAAGGGGGCACATGTCCCATTCTGTGCACCAGGCCTCGAAAAGCCACCACACGTATATGTAGGCCAGCAAAGTGGAGTATCGTTGGGCCTGTAACTAAGTTTCAACAACCTGAGGGGAATAGCCCCAGTGCCTCAGCTGCAACATTTCAATACCCAGGCCGTAAGCAAAATCCGATCCACCGCCGGCATGCACATCAGTCCCTATATGAGCAAGTCTGCAATGGTTCGTAACCGTATGAACTCCTCCACTAGGAGCCGCACCAGATCTGCATACCATGGCTGGTGAGACCAGTCTGGGGCTATCAGCAGCACACCCCTGATGTGCCTCTATGTAATGTAATACCTGCCCTATCTGGGAAAACATACAATAGCTCTGCCCTGGGCCATAGCTGTATGAGTGCATCGAGGCCTTTGGCCATAAGAGACTGCCAACAGCTGAAAAAGCGTGGGGCCCTGGGGTTCTCCTGTCACACCATCAAATCCATTGCCCGTGTTCCCTAGTGATCCACTAGGGATTGGAACACCTCCTCCGAGAGGAATCACTCCCCCGGGTCCAGGGTGTGCTGACTGAGATAGTCTGTCTGAACGTTCAGCATCCCTGCCATGTATGCCACCGAGAGGGCCACCAGATAGGTCTCGGCCCACTGCAGGAGTGGAATTGCTTCTGCCGCTACCTGCAAACTCCAGGTGCCACCCTGACAGCTGATGTAAGCCACCTTGGTGGTATCTTCTGATAGGATGCGCACCGCCCTGGGCTGCACGAGAGGCAGAGATACCTCAAGCTCCAGTCGCACCACTCTCATCTCCAACCAGTTGATGGACCACTGGCCCTCCTTAGCCAACCATCAGCCTTGTGCCACCCTTAACTGGCAATGGCTACCCCCACCCATATAGACTCACATCTATAGTTACCACCACCCAATTCAGGGGCTCCAGCAGCATTCCCGCCTGCAAGTTCATTGGGTCCAGCCACTAGTGTAGGGTGTCCCTCACCTGTCAGGTCAACAGCAGCCAAACGTCCATTGAGTGGAAGAGGGGTGACCAGTGAGCCAGGAAATGCCCTTGGAGAAGTCACATGTGCAAGTGGGCCCATGGTACCAGCTCCAATGAGACTGCCATGGAATCCAGCACACAAGGGTTTGGAGACTAGCAGAGGCCATGCACCTGTGCCTGCAGCTTCACTACCTGGCCCTCCAGGAGGAAGACCAGGCCTCTGCTGGTATTGAAGTGGGCCCCTAGGTATTCCAGGGACTGTAAGGGCTGCAGCTGTTTCTTGGTAAAGATGACTACCCAGCCCAGCTCCTGGAGACAGTGGACCATCGTGTCCCATTGAGCACTGAGTCTCATCGAGGGACTTCACCCAAATCAGCCTGATGTCCAGGTATGGGTACACCAGGGCGCCCCTGCTTGTGGAGGTGAGCAGTGACCATCACCATGATCTTCGTGAACACATGAGGGGCCATGGCCAGCCCAAAAAGCATCACCTGGAACTCAAAGTGCCCCCTGGGAACCTCAAAGCACATGTAATGCTGGTGCTCTCCCCCCCTCACTGGGATGTGAAGGTAAGCCTCGGTGAGAACCAAGGAGGTAAGAAATTCACCCTGACCTACTGCCATGATCACCGACCATAAGATCTCTATGCAAAAATGTGGAACCCGCAGGGTTTGGTTGACTCCCTTCAGGCCCAGAATTGGAGAATGGAGAATAAAACAAAGGATATTATAATGCCCCTGTATTGTTCCATGGTGCGACTGCACCTTGAATATTGTGGGCAATTCTGGTCGCCGTATCTTAAAAAGGATAAAGCAGAGTTAGAAACGGTACAGAGAAGAGCCACCAAAATGATAAAGGGGATGGAAGGATACTCCTATGAGGAGAGGCTAAAAAGGTTAGCGTTCTTCAACCTAGAAAAGAGACAGCTGAGGGGAGATATGATAGAGGTCTATAAATGAATGAAAGGAATGGAACAGGTAAATGTAGATCAGTTGTTTACTCCATGAAAGTGTAGAAAGACTAGAGGACACGCAATGAAGCTACAATGTAACCTATTTAAGACTAATAAGCGAACATATTTTTTACTCAATGCGTTATCAAACTCTGGAATTCGTTACCAAAGGAGGTAGTAAAAGCTGTTAGTGTAGCTGGGTTTAAAAAAGGTTTGGACAAGTTCCTTGGCGAAAGGTCCATAACCCATTATTAAAAGGGACCCGGGAAATCTACTGTTTTTCTCAATACAAGCATTGTGGAACCTGTGTCTTCTGGGGAAACTGCTAGGTACTTGTGACCTAGATTGGCCACTATTGGAAAAAGGATACTGAGCTTCATGGATCTTGGTCTGACCCAATATGACATATCCTATGACCCCTCCTTTTTGGGGACCACAAAGTAGATGGAGTACCTTCGGGATCCCCATTTGACCCAAGGTACAGGGACCACGCAGCGAATTGTACTAGCCACTCGAGAGTCTTCTCCACTGCCTGCAGCTTCCGAGTAGATCCGCATGGGGAGAACATGAAGAGGTCTGCCAGGGGCTGAGCAAACTCGAGCGCGTAACCCTCATGAATAAACTCCAAGACCCAGTCATCTGACGTGATCTGGGCCTAGGTGGGAAGAAAGCACCGCAGGCGACTGCCCACCAGCAGTACTCTAACCAGGGCCCCCGCACCCTCATTGTGAGGGCTTGGCAGTTGCTCGGGAGACAGAGGCAAAGCCCCAGCGGCCTCATGCTCCCCCTCAAAAGGAAGAGTTGTGCTGGAGAAATTGAGTACCCTGGGAGTTAGCCCCCTGGGAGGGACAACACCCCTGAAAATCCCTGCTGCGATCCTGAGACGGGCCACCTCGGCCTCTGGGCTTGTCCTCTGGTACCCAAGGCACCTTGGTCTCACCCAGGGATTTCACCAATTTCTCTAGATCCTCTCCAAGCAGCAGCTTGCACACGAAGGGGAGAATGCTAAGCCATGTCTTAGAGGCCACATCTGCCGACCAAATGCGCAACCACAGGAGGTGGCGTGCAGCCACTACCATGGCCATGCTCTTCCCAGAGACCCACAGCAGGTCAAAGAGAAGGTCAACCAAACAAGCAGCCCCAGACTCCAGTCTCATGTCCGAACCCCTACCCATTGCCTCCAAGCCAGCCTCCTGTGGTCCTTTTGACCATCGAAGGCAGATCCAAGCCACATAGGCTCCACAGATACAGTCTTATAGGCCCAGGACAAACCCCTCAAAGGCCTGCTTGTGCAGGGCCTCCATGCGCCAGTCCTGAGGGTCCTCGAGAGCCACGCCATCCTTGACTGGGATGGTGGTCTTGTGAGTGACAGCCGCCACCACAGTATGCACCTTGGGAAGGTGCAGCTTCTCCCTCTCCTCTGGTGGAAGAGGACAGAGCCTGGACATGCTGCGACCTACCTTAAGGTCAGCATCAGGAGTATTCAACTCCTCGTCATTCATGGCCCTGAGGACCCTGGGCACCAGAAAAGCATGAGATGGCCTATGGATTCCCTCCATGAGATGGTCCTCTTTAGACTCTGGATCCAATGGACCAGGCTTTGCAGGACCGTTTGAGACTCAGGAATCAAGGCCAGGAGCTCATTCCAATGAAGGATCCGAACAGTAGAAGGATCTTCGGGATCTGGTATTTCTCCCTTCTCCAGGTCCTCCTGGAGCTGCTCAAGGAGGTCCCCAGGCCCCTCCAAGAGGTCCAAGGAGTCAACAAAGGCTAAGGAACCCAAATTCTGCTCCACCTCCACACAATCCCTCTGAGGCAGCTTCTCCGGCACTGACTCCCTCCTCCACCCTCCCAAGAGGCTTGTGGGGTTCTGTTCCACACTCTATTTTATCAGGTATGCCTGACGAAGCAAGAGCACAAATTCAAGGGAAAAGGGCATAGTACTGGTTGACCCAGTGCATCCTGACTTACTGAGGGCCGGTCCCACACCAAAC
The DNA here is from genome assembly GCA_033557465.1 of Ichthyophis bannanicus. NCBI lineage: Eukaryota > Metazoa > Chordata > Amphibia > Gymnophiona > Ichthyophiidae > Ichthyophis > Ichthyophis bannanicus. Next base: position 839,747,798 of record CM066036.1, on the reverse strand, counting down.
GTCTGCGTCACCAGCCACCGCTAAGACCCCAAAACAGACCCAGAGGTCTGCATTGAGGAATCCAAAATGGTGGTGGTTCCTACCAAAATCGTAGGCCCGTTGCCATCACCTGAGGCCTCCACCATGCTCAGCATGCTGTCCTCTTCCAAATCAGAGCTGTCCTTTACATCTATGAAGTTCTCAACCACAACATTCCCTGATTTTCACAGCCGAGGCACAGCCTGATCTCCGAGAGCTGTGCACTACGGCTGCCTCAAAGCACGCACCAGCCGCAATCCATCCAGCCACGTGAAAGTTGTATCCCCCAGACAAAAATGAATAACTAAGGCAAAATTACTCTGGAGCCACAGCCAGACTTACCCGGGCGCTCCTCTCTGGTGGGGGCTGGAACCACCGGGCACCCCGACATCGATCTGTGTGGTGTGCCTCTGCTCAGCTCTCTTCACTCCTTTGGAGTCAGTTTTTTTTTTGCAGAGGCAGAAAAAATGGCACAAGGCTTCCACCTCTGGCCTCCTCTGAAGAGATGGGGGGGGGGGGGGAAAGAGGGAACTGCTCGGGGAGAGTAGGGGTCTACATCCCAGGCCCCATAGGCTCCCTGACCAAGATGTCACAGTTCTGAACAGGCTATGTCCACCATCTGCTGGAGACTGAGAAAATACTGACTATGCGCAGAGGGCTTTCAAGTATTTTCAAAGTCTCTACCTGCTGGTCGGCGATCATAACCCACTTGTCTGAACTAGACTGGAACAGCACTTATTCCCTCTGGCAGAACGTAATGCAAACTAACAGTGACTTGAACTAGTTTACACGGATCTTCTTGCAGCACATGAAGATAAATCTTCCTTGTGGGCCAGTTATGGCAGGTCTCACTTCTCTTGTGGTGTTTTTCCCTTGTCTGTGCCAAACCATTAAGAAAACGAAGGGAAGTTAGGGGAAAAGTTCTGCTGAGGCAGCTGTGACTGAAGTGGAGAGGGGGCTGGATGTGCCCAATAAAAGAAATTACGGCTTTGCTAGACTGGTTTTAAAATTAGACCCCCAAAATAATAAACTTTAGCAGTCTGGGATTCTAGAACAGAAGGCCAGGGCATCACCACACCCATCTCAGCTTCTGTCATTAGAAACACCACTCTACAGGCTGAAGAATCTCTAAAAAGACTATGGACAAGGGATTGGGCGCTTGCAGACAGGCCTAGCAATCCTCCCCCTCCCCCTCCAACACATCTGCTTTTCTTGGATTAAGTGCTTGAAGATATATCTGCTGAATATCCGTTGTGCATATCTTGAAAGTCAGACCTGCTTGGGGGTAGTGGCTTAACATGGTAAAAACCAGTAAGGGAAGGGTATTGCTGAAAAGGACTACAGAGCAGCCCTGCTGGCAGAACTGGTGGCCTGACTCTCTCTCTCTCTCTCTCTTTCTTTCCTTTGGCTCTCAACATTGTTGGAAACAGGAAGAGACAGACCTGCACAGACAACACGATGGACGGAACACTGGTAGGAAATATGCACAGGCAAGAACAAGCTTTGTTTTCCGAATTTTATGCAATTTTCTCAGTTTTGCATTGCTTTGTTGGTTCATTTCACACATTCCTGCACATTAGAACTTTGCATTTCTTTATTAAGCTTTATTAGCTGTCTTTATGAAGAGATTCACTCAACTTGGCATACAATAGGTGTAGTTTGATGGAGCAAACTTACATTGTAGTAACAGCATAGCTATAACAAAGTGCCCAAATGTCACAATTAGAACAGCGAGGGAAACTTGCAAAAAGCCAACCTAAGAGACCTGTTTCCTAACATGTGGTAAGCAAGTATTGCGTGAATTCACCTGCAGTAACTGCTAGCACAGGGTCCTGATACCCGCCACCACACAGCCGCGACTCAGCACATGCAAAGTGCTCACTGTGGAAGGGGGTGGAAAATGGGGGAGGAGGCTGCAAGCTTAGACAGTACAGTAAGTTGCAGCGCACTATCAATGCTGCAGATTGCATGGATGCAATTAGCGCTTCCTGAACTGAGGTGGTGAGTGCCGTTGGGATGCCCTTACCACAGATGATATATCAAAACCCACCCACTCCTCAAACCACCACTAGCATACTCAATAACCCTACCACCACTCTGCTGACAGCCCCCAGGCACCTTGAATAGAGGCCCCTACCCCTCACCATCCTCAACAAAACCCATGCATCTTCCTGGCCAACCCCCTTGACTCTTACTGTGACGCCAAACGAACGATCACAGGATTGATAACAGAGACGGGTGCCTTGGGCTCTAGGCAGTACGCCAGCCATGAGCCTTCTATGCCACTCTTGTTCACTTATACTTAAATTAAGTTACTGAATTTATTCTTACCCTTACCCAGGCTTCTTTAGGTTACTAAGATTTCTGGGTGAATTCTGCACAAAAAAAGTCAAATTCTGTGAAAAATATTTGAAAATTCTGTGCATACAATTTTTAAATTCTGCAGAATTCTGCATGTTTACTTGTAACTTTTTTCCCCCATCAGATGGTTTGACTTTTCCCCGCTCCATTTCAAGGGAAACGTCCATCTTTCTCTTTCTTCGGGCTTATTCCTCCCAGCTTTCTCTATCCCCTGCTGAGTTTGAACCTCTTCATATGCTTAATCTCCCTCCCTCATGGCATAGTCAACCCCAAGCTTTCTCTCTATGCCCGCAAGTTCTGTCTTCCTCCCTTAGTTCCCTTTCCAAACTTTCTTTCCCTCTGTCCCTACTGGCCAGCAAGACCTCCTAGCTCTCTCTTTGCCCTTCCCACCCCCACACCTGTAAGAATCCCAGTCCTCTGTGCTCCTCCCCCAGTTCTCTCTCCCCAAGTTCCCTCCTTCCCTCTGCTCCCCCATCCCTGCTTCCCTTCTCTCTGACTCCCAGCAAGAGCCCCAATTCTTTGTACCCAATCTCTCCCTCCCTCCTCAGGTACATCCCCACCAGGCACCCCCTCCAGCTTGCTCTGTTCCCCCCCCCCCAAGCAAACCTTCACAGCTTCACTCGTTTCCCTCAGCGTGCTCTGTCTCCCCCCTCCCCATGCCATAAAAACCTCTCACTTTGGTCTCTTCACCCATGCAGCAACCGCTCCCATTCCACTCCACACGCCAGCTAGCTGTCTTTGGTGGTGCGTGACAAAGTGAAGGAGAGCAGTTGCTTTTTGGGCTGTGTCTTCCTCCTCTACAGTCCTGGGCCTGGTGCTAGTTTGAACTCCATGGGTCAGTGTGTAGTCACACGATTCAAATAGTCTGACACTGGGCAGCGGTGGAGTAGAACGGTAACAGTTGCTGCAGGAATGGAGAGAACGAAGTGAGGGTTTTTTCTGGTGCGGGGAAGAGTATTCCTGTAACAAAGCAGACTTGACCACTAAAGACAATTAGATTCATCTTTCAAATACAGCCATAAGCAGAATCATCACAACTGTAACACATTAAACCTTGTCGCTTGTAACAGAAATAGGAGATGCAAACCAATCCGTAATAGTGGGAACCACTTTGAGGCATCCAAGGTATGCACCAGCATCTCCTTGCCACCTGTTGGGCACTTAAGCTGAAATAGGCAGCTAACAAACCACGTCCCTCAGCTCCCACGCCACCCCAATGCTTGGCTTCTCTCCAGACAGCGCATACCGCCTAAGAAGACAGGTTGGGTCCTGAACTGGACTGGAGGAACTCAAGGAAAGAAAATTAGCAGGTAAGGTCTAATTTTACCTTCCTTATCATCCTTCCAGTCAAATCGATGCATGGGACGTACTAAATCAGTACCCTAAAAACCGGGTGGGATCAGAGGAAAGTTCAGTGTTTAATGAAGACGTGCCCAACTCTGCACACAGAATTCCTGCGATGCTCTAAAAGGCATGCAGAACAGTAAAGTACAGTCATCTGGCCCATTAGCAGTGACAAGAAGCAATTGCCTAGAGTTCCAGCAGAAGTCAATCTGATCTGCCCTAAGAGCTTGCGGATGTCTGTGCACCAACGTCAGGTCAGGCCGCAAGACCTATGCAGACCAAAGGAAAGAAACCCCCTCCATTTCCCAAAAAGCAACCAAAAGGCATTCCAAAAGCATCTAACCACATAGCACCAGAAACTGGAAGTCTGCAGTCGGCCAGGACAAACCTAGAACCCTGTCACAACTGACCAGAGGATCAACCTAATTAACAAAGAATATCAATTGTTAAATATAAATAGTTGTTGTTTCACTGTTCTATGTAATATGTTACATTTCATTGTAAACCGCTTTGATAATATCAAAAAGCGGTATATAAAAAATGTTAAATAAATAAACAGAATCCTGTCACAACTGACCAAAGGATCAACTTAATTTACATTACGCTAACGTCCCCAAGACAGTCAAGGAGACAAAGATGATCAGCCTGAATAAACTTCAACAAGATGGCAAGCAGGCTATCCATGGAAAGCAGCCAGCCAAAACAAACCAGTGGGAATGCTTAGCGAAAACCCAAAAGCCATTGCTCCCTACTCCAAGAGAAACTGAGCGAAAGGTAGAGCACCAAACTCATTGTTGCCCCTGACTGGCCAAGTGGCTGGAAAGAAGACAGGGAGAGGCACCCTTCATCGCCAAAATGAAGAGGGAAGCCTACCCAACAAACACCACCGGTGCTTAACCGGAGAGTGCCATAACCTTTGTTGTCTTCTCTTTTTTTTTTTCTTTTTTTAAATAGAGAGGGTGAAAGGCACACCAGCAGTGACCCTTGGGCCCAAAGAGCAACCAAACCAAACCCAACAATGGAATTTAGAAAGCGTCTCTTCCAGATTCTCTCTCCCAAAGACGCTGACAATGGCATGCCCTGAAAACTGCAAAAAAACCAAAGAGCCATACTTCATGATGGCTAAAGTAGAGCTAACTGCCAACCAATCAAAATGAGAAAGAAAACACGGTCTTAGAAAGAACCAAAGCTCAAGAAACAATCACTGACCCTCCATTGGACTGAGACATAAGGCCAGCAAAACAAGGAGCCGAGGGGCAGATACTGGCAAACCCCCTAAAGAAAGGGACACCAAAAGCCCCATTGACTGTGCCCCCAGACTGCAATGCACCAGACCAACTGGCCCCGAAACTGCGAGGACATGAATACACAAACTCTTCCAAGGAAGACTGAACCCCCAAGATGGGGCTTCCAAAAGAATACCAGGCCCTTCCATCCCTCAGGCCCTAATGCTAAATGGGAATTAGGTGCCCCAAAGCTTGTGCCTACTCAGATTGAGCACCCCTCAACAGCCTCCAATGCCATTGATTAAGGAAAAGATCAGGGAAGCATACACAAACAGCATGAACAGCTATATGCTACCATACCATAGACGTCACTTCAATGGCAGAGACCTCTGGACCTCCAATAATAGCAGCTTCCAACAGAAGAACACTCCAAGCATCTTATTGCCAACTCCAGCACTGCCTATTAGCAGAAGTGCATCGAGAAAACTCCATAAACTCCCTCGAATCGCAATGACCACACTAGAACAAACTGCAACTCTGAGGCAACTAAGGATGGCAATCGAATGCTAACGCAGAAGCCTTCAAAGAACTCGCGCCACAGTCAATATACCAGCTAAAGACTCCAGAGCTGAGACTTACCGCTGAAAACTAATACAAGTGAAATTGGGCTCAGACTTGAGAGTCAAAACTCCATTCCTGGAATAAATACAATTCCCAGTGCTGCTCGGCTCCCCCTCCCCCCCCCCCCCGCCCCCCATGGAGCCGCCAGACTCCACAAGGGCAGTGCAACCCCAGGCTTTTCTTTCAGGAGACTGGAAGGCATCCACCAAGAAAACAATAGGAAGAGCCAGTGGAACTCCAGGTCCCCCCTTGGGACCAAGGAAGTTAAATAAATATACACCTAAAAATAAGACCCTATGAACCAGTTGAAACTCCTAATCAGAGCAGTCCTGCCAAGAGTCACTATCCCCTATATCATTGAACATGATCAGATCCATCACACATCAAAACCCCAATGAACACTTTTCCATGGAGACAACCCCGAGGCCCAGAAAATACTACTAGTTAGTAGGGTTGCCAACTGGCTCCAGATGCGCCCGACAGGGTCAATCCAGTCCTGGGTTTACCCCATTGCATGCAGGGATATGTAGTTCTGATTTCTCCATTGCACTCCATAAGAAATGGAAAACTACAAGTCACTGCATGCAATGGGGTAAACCCAGGACTGGATCAAGTCTGTCGGGCGCATCTGGAGCCAGCTGGCAACCCTACTAGTTAGGGCCAGAGACTCAGAACCTCCCCAGAAACATACCGTTCTGGAGGAAAAACCTAAAAAAGGATAGCTGGCCTCTCCGACAGCTTCCAGAGTTATTCCATAGCCATACCCCCCCTTTTTTTTTTCTTTTTCCTATAGGTTGGATACTTAGGCCTAGGCCCTGACTGCCATCTCCCTGGAGATCCAATGGTGACAGCAGGCCAGAAAAAAAAGGCAACTACCCTTCGAGGGAACGCTCAAATGACCCAAATTGCCAGAGCACCAGAGAGCCAATGCGAGTTGCATGAGAATACCGAGCCGAACCACAGCGAACCCACGCTGTTCCAACGACACATGGAGTGTTGTGAAAGCTGATCCAAAATAAAGAGAAACAGGGAAGATAGGTAACCTCTGTACTCTGGTTGCTGTATAGACATCACTGGAGAGACAGGGGATCCTCCTTATTTTATGTTTCCTGTACCATCCCGCATTCGTTACAAGATTCTAATCCAGGTCCATAAAGCACTTAACACTGGTTCCCCGGATTACTTAGCATCCTCCCTTATTACGCTTGCCCAACAATGCTCTCTCCGTGCAATTTATATGAACCCTCTCTTACCCTCTCCCTCTCTGGCCCATCTTCATTCTACTCACCATTCAGCATTTTATTTCCTTGGACCCTCCCTTTGGAATAATCTTCCCCTACATCTCCAGTTAGAGTCTTCTTTTACAAAGTTCAAAGCCCAACTTAAAACCCACCTTTTCTGCACAGTTTTTGACTCCCACTGGACTCCATCAGTTGACATCCTTCTGTTTCTTACCCACACCTTCTCCTCTCTCACCGTCCTCTTCCAGCCCTGCCTTGTCACGTCTCATGTTCTCGACTGTCCTATACATACTGGCGCTCTTTTCATTTTCTGCTTTAATTTTTATTGTATTCTATTATAAATCGCTTTGCTGTACCCACATTAAGCGGTATATCAAATCTTAAAATAAATGAAATGTTTGTTTATTTTTTATAAGTTACCAACAACCGATAGGGCCCAAAAGGGTAGACTTATCGCAGCTCCCCATTGACCGAACAGACTTAAAAGTGCCTGTCAAAGGGGGCTGCCTAACGAGAAGAAGAACATCCCAAGTGCTGCCAGATATCATGAGGAAAAACCACTCCCCCCAGAGTAACATCTTGTATGTGGTAGGCCACGCCCAGGGCTATAGCAAAACTACTGCCCTGACCCAACATCCCAGCATGATGCAGGCATACCCAAGGGAAAGAAATGATTGCCGTTCTTTTTTTTTTTTAAAGTTTACAAAGTCTGAACTCTGTTACGGCTAGCTCTGGAGCCCAGAGTAATGCTGCTTACAGCGAGAACCTCCGGGGATAAAAGGAAGTACTGGCTGTAGCAGACCTGCCAGCGAGCAGTTTCTGCTGTGTTTTTGCATCCTGTCTTCTTTTTAACCCTTACGGTGCTTAGATGACAGGTAAGTAGCATGATCCCTAAAGGAGTCAACCAGAAGGGAAAACAAACCACCAACGTATAATAATCCCTCCAAAGTCCCATGGAAGGGAAACCAGAGAGCACAAAAGGAGAAAGAAATTATTACAGGAAAAAAAACACAGAGCACGCTGAAAACACAAGAAGTGATAAAATGGCGGGAAAACGAGAAACCGAAGCAACCCATAACGTATCTCAGCCAGTAACCAAAACGCCTTGTCCAAAATAATCCAAGACGAGAAGGCTTTTTTTTTAAACCGAATCTCGAGCAGCACTTGTAGCTGCCCAAAGAAAATGGCGGTTACCTGCCAAACATAAGTTAACCGAACCCGAGCAAATGGAGAGAGAAGGGCAAACACCAAGAGAGAAAAACACAATGGCATATCTGTCAGTCCCCGTTGGCGGAGGACATTCCTCGGGACCCACACAGCTTTATAACGTCCTGCCGAGAGCTCTCCTGCACGAGCGGTCTTAGCTGCCACCGGGGACCCCAAGCAAAATACCGCAGACAAATATGGTCAGACTTACACCACCACCCCTTAACTAAATCAAAAGGGATCAGAACACAACTCACCCCAAATCAGGTACCGGTCTGCCGATCCTGTCGATATCGCCACCCATAGCGGCCCCAAAGTGGAGGTCCATAACCCCCCCGGGCTGAATAAAACAGTTTAAAACACTTCAGGATTGTGCTCAGTCTCTGCAATACTGTATCAAAAAAAGGGCTGCCACAAAATGAACTGCTCCCTCAGTGAACCGCAGGGGGAGTAAGTCAAAAGTGCACTTTTTCCACATTGCCAAAGGCCTCATGCTCTCCTATAATCCGCCACTGGCAACCAGCTCAGCAGTTTGACAAGGCAGCTCAATTCCAAATTATATATTTTTTATTTTAAATTCTTTTCCAGTACCACGGACCAGATTAAAAGGACCCATGGAGCTAGTCCCTATTCCAAAGGGAAGGGAGGAAGGTGCCAGACTCCTCAGAGCTACTAGAATGTCTAGGAATTGCTGTAGCATGGGGGAGGCCTCCACCAAACACAGACTGCCTCCATACCACTGTTCCCTCTAAGCTGTGCACGTGTGCGCGCGCACACACCTCGCCGAGCGAGCGCACATGTTACAACAGAGCGCACAAAAATTACGGTTCTGATTCTGATAGAAAAAAACACAGACGTCTTAAAATTTAAAAGTTGTGATTGTAATTACTAGAAATTTTCCGCTTCATTTAGTAATCGTCTATTTTCATTTAATTTGATTAAAATCAATGTGGTGTACATACTGTATTCTGCCGTGTAGTCAAATTTTGAAGTATATAACTCCAAGTGTCGTTATGTGTCGCACAAAAATTTAACCTTCTTTCAAAAGCTGCACAGCTGATATTTTATGCGCACACAGCCTACAGAAAATTAGAGAGAACATTGCTCCATACCAACGGAGCGTAGGCGAGAGAGAGCAGGGGACAGACCTGGAGCCACCAGGTTTAGCACCCCAGGGCATTGTACTGTAGGTGGTCTATACCAACCTACACCCCTTGGCTCAATCAGAGCTTTTACTTCGAAGTCCTTTCACCCAATTCAGACTGCACAGATCAGCAACCTCCATCTGCTGGAGACTGAGAAATACTGGTGAGATCTGCTCTGCATAGGACCTTTAGATTGTGATGTCATCAAATCAGTTGTGCTGTCGGTCTCCACTTGCTGGTAAGCGTGCATAACTGATGCATCTGGACTGGACTGGAAGGACGATGAGAAAATGCGGTTTAGTTATCCGGTTAGCAAGTGATGTAAATACTGCTCAAGCAACCCCTGCTGGGCAGTATTTACATCACTTGCTGGGCCCCCCACTTGGCCCAGTGAACCCTAGCCTGTAATGGTAGTGGAAGAGCACAGCAAACATCTTTATTGCAGGTAAGATATTTGGCACACTCTGACTTTTTATAAAAAACATTTGGGGGGGGGGGGGTGAGTGTTCTCTGCCGGCTGCCACCACCATCATGAGGGGCCCTCAGCAAATTTTGCTCGGGGGTCTCTCATTTGACTTTATTTTCTATGTAAAGCCATATTTGACATTGTTGTTCATTGTAAACCACAGAGACTGTTAGATATGCGGTATATAAGACTAGCTAAATAAATACATTCGAACTTACACCACTGTGGTTAGTAGCTGAATATCGCTGCTAATCGGGAGGCACAATTTCTGGCCGATGAAATTGGATATATAGTGCCGGATGCTGAAAAGGCGCTGGTGCTGAATATCCAAGTTTAGTTAAAGCGGCGGTGGCCAGGCGCTGACTGCCACGGCTGAATATCGACCCCTCACAATAACGCAACAACACACATACACAAATATTTAACCGTCAAAATCTTCCCACAAAAAACATCTGCAACTTAGAGCCTGCAGTGTCCTCTTTCATTTCTATATCTAAAATTTGAAAGCAGACATTTAAGGATCCTCTATTTAACCTGCTGTCTCTCACGAGCTATTTCCAGAGTCTGAGAATAGCAAATGATAAATATGGTTTTTGTGACTATTTATCATATGCACTGATAAGTTTGGTTGAAGACAACTGTGTTCTGCTAAAGGCTCTTCCTGCAGGAACTTGTATTCAGATCTCAGCTAGATGCACCAGCCCCTCCCCTCCAAATCTGCCCCTTCCCCCCAAATCTGTAACTACTTAACCAATTTCTACAAAAAGATGAATTGCTGATTGTTTTTAACTTATTTCTTTCATTAGCTATAATCCATGTCCTGAACATTCTGCGGCTACAAAAGAAAATGTGTTATCAATATCTATTAATGAAATTTACAAAGGAAATCCCAAAAGCAGCAAGGCTGCTGGAAACATACATTTCAAAAATTAGTGATGCTCCTTTTTTTTTTCTTCCACTTTAAGTGCCAAGGTTTAAAAAAACTTGCTCCGCTTTTGCAAGTTCCATTGGAAATCCATGGCAAAATTCCCCATGAGAGAGGGCGATAAAAAGTGGGGATTTGAAAGGAACATTTTGATGTAAATTGGATTTTAATATTTTCTTCAATTGTTTCTTTGAAAATGTGAATATAGCTCAAAGATATCATAAATTATTTTTACGGCTTTTGATTTTAGGTTTAGAGGGTTATTTTAGAAGTCCGATTTGTGCTTTATAATGGATGCGGTGCCAGAATAATGTGGAAGCCACATCTAAAATGCGATGTCAGAAAGGCCATGGGATGCACAGTTCCATGACGAGCACATCGAGCTTTGCACGTCTCTGCTGGAGGTATTCCAGCGGTGTTTCGGGGCCTGGCCTGGACCGCGCCAGCATCTGTACGTCTATAACGTATTTCACATAGGCCAGCAGCAAGCGGGGTGGAATTTTTCAACATGCCAATCTACACCTGCTATAAATCACAAATAAGAATGGAATGTTGTTGTTTTTGGGGCCTGCTTGTAGCATTGGTCACTGGAGGAGCTTGGCTTGTGAGTTTTTGGCTTGACTGTCGTCTGTGTCCACAGAGGTGTCTTTTGAACTACCCTTTGTTTCCCTGCAGTCTATCTGGTACTTTTCTCAAGCCTGTCTTCCTCCCCCTATCAAAAATCCCTGGATAGTCCCACTGCCTGATCCCCTCCACCCCCTAGCTGAGCCAGTCACAAACTCCCAGTGTTCCACTCCTTGCCCTTGGTATGCCAGTCTTCCTATTGCTCAGTTGCATGGTGCCTACTGTCTGTGTTGTAGCAGCCTCTGTGTCTCTGTGTGGTTCCATGATGCCCATCTGTGTGTGCCCCAGTGTTCCCTGTAGCCTCTGTATCTCTTTGTAATTCTCTGCTTCTTATGTGTGTGTGTGCCCCAGTGTCCTCTGCTGCCTCTGTGTTTGTGTGTGTGGAGGTGCATGTGCAGTACTGTGGATACTGGTGATGAGAATCACTGGGTAATGATGATGGGAGTCACTGGCTGTTGGTGAAGATAGCATCGGCTGCTGGTGGAGGGACACAGGAACTATGGATGCTATGAACATATGGTTTGCGGCAGCCATGTTACATGAAGCTCAAGGTTTACAGGAGAGCCACCATGAGGCATCCGTATCAGAGGGTCTACAGGCCTAGGACCCAATTGCTGGACCTCACTGATGAGCAGTGTCTCACCAGGTTCTGCTTTGATAAGGCAGCCATCCACCATCTCTGAAAGGAGCTAGAGCCACTCCTCCTTTCCACCACACAGAATGGCCATCACATTCCCACCCACCTCAATGTCACTAAGACTCTCACCTTCCTAGCCAGTGGAAGTTTCCAGTCTGTGTTGGCTGCTACTGCAGATCTCAGTCATTCAGATGTATCACAGTGCATCTCTCAGTTCCTGTTCTAACCCACACTGAAGAATATGTAGCCTTCTCGCAAACCATGCAGCACAGTCATCAAACCATGATCGAACTCCATGAGGTGCCAGATTTCTATTGGTACTGGGGGTCATCAATTGCACACATGTGGCCATCAAGACCCCAGGAGGGAGGGAGGCTACCTACTGCAACAGAAAGGCATGTCACTCACTCAACATGCAGGTGGCTCTGCAATGCACGAGGGAGCTAACTGGTCTTTCCAAGGTTTCTAGGTTCCTGCCACAACTCCTACATTCTGACTCATATGACATCTATGAGAGGACTGAGGGTGGAGAAATCACTAGTGGATGGCTGCCAGTAAGCCCTGCATCAGCCCCTCCCACTACCTACATATACACATGCTAGAGGTCCCAGTTATCCATGGTAGCTGCAGTACTTGACAGAGCCCATGGTTGCAGTGCCCACCCAGCAAATAAAATACCTGCTGTAATACCCTACCAGGTGTCTACTCTCCTTCCACCCATGTAGGTGACAGAATATCCTCCAAGAAGATGGCTCCTGACCTCCACTGTGGCACTGTACACAGAGGCAGATGAGCAATACAACAGGGCCCACAGACATACCCATAGTATCATTAAGAGGACATTTGGGCAGCTCAAGAGTAGGGTAGCCAACTGGCTCCAGATGCACCCGACAGGTTTGATCCAATTCTGGGTTTACCCCATGGCATGCAGTGACTTGCAGTTTTCTTTTTCTTATAGAGAAATCAGAACTACATATCCCTGCATGCCATGAGGTAAACCCAGGACTGGATCTAACCTGTCGGGTGCATCTGGAGCCAGTTGGCAACCCTACTCAAGAGTTGATTCCATTGCTGGGATAGATCCTGTGGAGAGCTCCTCTATAGCCCAATCAGGGTATGTCAGATATTCATGGCCTGCTGCATGCTCCACAATATAGCTGTGAGTTGATGACAACCCCTGCTGAAGAACAGAAGCGGGTAACCAAGACATACAGAAAAAAGCTTAAAACCCACCTGTTCCAATCACATTACGGCATCACCTAGACAGATGCAACCATTATCATTGCCCAAGTTGCCTACCTCCCTCCGAAGCACATGAGTCTTAAAAACCTATTTCACCGACAGCTCACATCTATGGCGAGTTAAAATGTATATATGTATTAAATATAAATAAAAATAAATTCAGCCCTGAATGGTCTCTAATTAAATAAACTCCTTTGACTTATCAATGAACTAAGGAACCATGAACCATAAAGAAAAGCAATAAACTAGGTCTAGAATATTTTGTAATTTAATCTATGTATTTTCTTTTGGTATTGTTTTCTTAGTTGTAGATCACTACGGCTTGTAATTGTTTTTTTTTTTATGGATTATGGAAAATTTCATAAATAAAAAAAAAAATGTATATATGTATATATCCACTGTTAATAAAATTGCATATTTTGCGATGTATTGTATAACTGTAATTTATGTTGTTGATCAAACTGTAATTTATCTGGTTGCTCAAACTGGGTGATCAAACTGTAATTTATCTGGTTACTCAATTGTATAATTGTAATTCATGTGTGTGTGGTGCACCCCTCCCTCAAATCAGACTGTATTCTTAAATTGTTATGTACATACTCCCTTGTTTTCTCCACCATTGGACCGCTGCTGATCGCTGGAAGTGGCGGCATACAAATGTATACCAAAATAAAAAATAAAAATAAATAAATACAGGAAGAAGTGGAAAGACCAAGGCAGGAGGATACTGGGCAGCCGTACTAACTGGACATGGAAGCAAGAGATGACCTCCTATACAGTACAGGCATTTCATGTAAAGTTGGTGTTTATTTGCGCAAATGGAAAACATGTATATTACAGTGCTCCATCCACCATCATTCCTCCTCTCATCTCCATGCCCAATTCCCACCCCACCCCCCAGCACCCATCCTGTGCAACAAACCACATCACTCCCATCTAGGGTTGCCAACTGGCTCCAGATGCGCCCGACAGGCTTGATCCAGTCCTGGGTTTACCCCATTGCATGCAGGGACATGTAGTCTTGCTTTTCTTATGGAATGCAATGGAAAAATCAGAACTACATGTCCCTGCTTGCAGTGGGGTAAACCTAGGACTGGATCAAGTGTGTCGGGCGCATCTGGAGCCAGTTGGCAACCCTACTCCCATCACCAGTCCAGTTGCACAACCACCAATCTCCTCCCCCCAGCACCCATCATTCCCCCCCCATTCCCCATTCCCACAGCACTAGCCCCCTTCCCCCTCCCACTAAGGGGAACACATGATGGGTGTGTTATTTCTTTCCATGTCCCTTCCTCTGTCCTCTGCCCCTCAGCCCCTTACCTCCTACCCCTGCCCTTGACCTTAAATATGTTGGCATAATGGTATGCTGGGTGATGTCTCACTGCTCTCTGACCAGCTCACCAGAGCTTTGAGAGGCCCCTGGAAGGGGGGAAGTGAAAGAGGTTTTCCCCTTCCATGGTGGTTGGGCCAATCCATCCACTAGGCGGGCTAGATAGCTGCCTATGGCAGCAGACCTCTGAGGGCAACACGGTGCCCTCGGCAGGCCATGTGCTTCGGCACACATGGCCTGCTGCTGGAAGGGGGTCAGAAGCGTCAGGGAATGTATGCCAAAGCACATGGCCTGCCACAGGCCCTCCCACCAACCCCCGCCGACAGAATCGGCAGCAGCAGGGGGGGGGGGACAGCAGACACCCTTCGGGCTGGCCTTGCATGGGGCACAGGTTCCAAAATTTTTAAAGAGGGCAGCGTTTGCTGCATAGGCAGCTGTGCTGATGTATCTGAGTCTCTGGTGGTGGAGGTAGAGAGAGGAGGTGCCATTCTCTTTAAGATAAATCTGGGGAAAGCCACTGTTTATCCCTGGAGGTAAATAATATGGAATGTAGCTACTTTTGACGACCATGCCAAGTACTTGGATTGGTCACTGCTGGAAACAAGATATTGGGCTTGATGAACCTTTGCTCTGATCCAATACGGCGGTCCTTACGGTTATTTACAGGGAAATCGATATCAGCATTTAACATTGTTGAACGTATATCCAGCAGAGCCATCTAGAGTGTGACAGAGTGCAGAGTTCACACTTTTGAATACAAAGGTCTAAAAATATCATCGTGCATTAGGACAGAAACAGACCCAGGGACAGGCCTCAAAATGGGAGCCAGAGTCAAGAAACATTCAAACTGATATTAGGGATCTGCAAGGAATAATTTTGTTTCATGCCATTATTTCATTGCAGCTTTAAGATGTTGCTGTCATTACCTTTTCCAGTGCATACAGTTTCATCTGTCTGCTTTGTTTTAGCCTGTGTTATATTTTAGATGTGTACCTCACACATGCTAAAACGGCATAATGACACAAGAATTCTTTGTGTCATTTTGGATGGGAAAACCAGAAAAGTATAATCAGTGCTGTTGAGGTTTTCATATCGTTTTAAAACAGCCAACCCCTGACTGATAGTGTGATGAATCTAGATTGTATTGTTAGTGCAATTCATACAGAGCTTTACAGGAGAGTTTTTCAGCTGTTCTGTAATCCGATTGCCAAAGCAAAATTAATACTTTCCTTGGCAGACGCTATGGCTTTCAAGCCCTGAATGAGCCTGTTCTTAGATATTAAGCAGCGTCAGGCCTGGTTAGTACTTGAATGGGAGACCACTTTGGAATACCAGGTACTGTACACTTACTGCTTGGGAGAAAGGCCTGGCAATCTACTTCCGGTTGCACCTTTCCGAGAAAACCCAGTAGTAGTAGAATACCAAGGGCAGAACGGTACGTGCAGCTCACCCTGGAGAGGGGGGTGCTGCTTCTGGGCCCTTATGGAGGAGGCGCACGCAGCAGACATACCTTAGCGGCATTGCCGCACTACCTCCTTTCCATGCCTGGTGGGGGGGAGGGGAATATCGCTTGGGGAAAGGCATTGTCCAGGAGGAGGCGTACCTGCTCCGGGTGCCCAATAACATTGGAGCACCATTACCCAGGAGTCAGCATTGACTCAATGATACTCATTTTCATCCTCTGCACCACATGACGAAGTGTAACACGCCTCTGCTGTATTCTCGTGTTTCATGCACATTGTAAGGGGTGGATGGGAGGAAGTCTTTAGCCTGAAGCACAGTGATCTTTTTTGCTCATGACAACGTAAAATGTTTCACAAATTCACCCCATAAGTTTGCTGGCCATCACATCTTCTGCTCCATCACAAAGGTCATCCATTTCTCCTCTCCCCCTCCCATTTTCTAGTAGCATGTTGTATTAAGATAAGACACACTACGTGACTTGCTAAGAAGAATCATTTTTCTCTACTCCTTAAATGTATTTTTTATGAGCAAACATTTCTACATAAAGACCTGCCATGTTTGGTGCTCACTCATGTGTCCCCGATGCAGTCATTTAAGTGCCTTCATAAGAATCATCACTTATGTTTACCACGGTCAGGGTGCATAAACGGAATGTCTGGGATTTTCGTCTTACTCCAGATTCTTTTAGCCATTGGCTGTAAATCTGACCTGCTTCACACAACAGGGCCATGGCAGTCTGTTAATAGCCTTAGAGAGATTCTGGCTGCTACCACTTTAAAGAAGGCGTCCTAAAATCTCACTTTGCAAATATATTAGAACTTTGCTCTTGAGAATTTTTCCAGTTTCAGTCAGAATACTGAGCCTTTAGAGTACAATGGGTGGCCTTGTTCTGCATATAATGTACCGCTCGATGATGTTCACTGCTGGTAACGCCTTCCACCCATCAGAGCTTTTCAATTAGAGCTTTGAACCACCTGAGCAAATCCAGTGATGTGAGATACCAAAGCATCAATGCTAACTTTGAAGAGAAAAGGAAGAAGTTGGATCTTTTAAGGGCCCCCACCCCCAGCTTTTACCTCTGAAATCCACTGAAGGCTGATGACGACTTCTGGTGGAAAAATGACAAGCTTTTGGTCAAATTAGGACAGGTTTCTTTCAAGACTGTGAAAGCTTTCAGTGGCCCATGTGGCTAAGTCTATAGTGTTCCGAGCGCCTCTGTAACCTTGCCTTTACTCATTTATTATCCACCAAGGGG
Organism: Ichthyophis bannanicus; assembly: GCA_033557465.1. Lineage (NCBI taxonomy): Eukaryota > Metazoa > Chordata > Amphibia > Gymnophiona > Ichthyophiidae > Ichthyophis > Ichthyophis bannanicus. Next base: position 839,730,693 of record CM066036.1, on the reverse strand, counting down.
GTGCAGAGCATATGAAATAAAAATAAGCAAACATGAGCCTAAAGATATAGAGGGCAATATTCGTCAGTCTGGTATTCAGAGAGCTTCCCTGTTAAATGAGGCTACTGAATATACTCGATTAAAGTTAACCAGATAGATTTATCCAGTTCAGTTCAATCAGATAAGGTGCTGCTGGGTACTAACCCCGATCTGGCCAAAGCTTTTAGCAAGAAAAGAACCATCCTGAAATCCTTCCTGCCTTCCCTATAAATCCCATTTATAAAATCAAGCTGTCCTACATCAGTGCTGACCCCCTACCTACCGCACTCCACCAACACTCTAAAATATATGCTGGGGGAGGGGTAAAGCCCCCATCTACCCACTCTCCTGGCTAACCCCCCAAAAGAAAAATGCTGTGCTGAGGGTGAAGCCTTCTTCCCAGCCCACTTTCCAAAAATCGAGAGACTTCTGTCATGTAAGTGACTTTGCAGGTGTAACGTTTTTCCCACGATGATTTCTGCAGGATGAAACTGAAGATTCACCAGCTATCCTGATGCGCTCCAGCCTTACGTTTACAGCAGGGAGCATTGCAGTCCCAATTCCGATTCCAAGGCTTTTGCTTTCCACCTAAAGGCACTAGGAAGGTCGTGCAGAGATTTTCCTGGCCTTCTGTGAGGTTTCACCAGGCACCATACACAGAGATCTGAGTGAGCTTAAAACTCTGATAAGTAATGTGGGGTGAGTGAGGGGGGAAATTTGAGCAGAAAAGGAGGGTGCTGAGGGTGGTTAGGACTTTGGCCCTTGCGTTGTAAGACTTTGCTTACTGTGCTGAGAGTTGGCCGCCTCAGTAATATGGTCTCCTGAGAGAATAGACTGAAAACCGATATTTTACTACTGTTGATCTATGTACACGTGAATACACTAACTTAACTGTGAATTACTTGTGTATGTGGACTTAGTCAATATTTTGCTCCTAACGTTCATCCTGGGCAGCCATCATTTCAGTTTAAATGCCAGCCCTAGCACTCAACTGTGCACGTCCATTCAGTAGATCCGTCTCTAACTAGTGCCACTGATAAGGGGCGACCATGCTGGCAATGATCCATTTCAATTTAGGCCTCGTATTCAGATGGCCTCTCAGTACATGGGGCAGGGGCCTGTGGAGGAGCAGCCTACTGGTGAGAGCATTGGCTTAGGAATCAAGAGACCAGAGTTCAATTCCCACTAGCACTCCTTGTGGCCTAGGGAAAGTCACTTAACCCTCCATTGCCTCAGAAGAATCCAAATTATCAATGTCCCTGTTTAATGTACATTACCAAATTTAAGTTACACTGTAAACTGCTTTGACTAAATGATAGAACAGTATAAAACACCCATTAAATAAATAAACATTCAAACAGATATTCTCATTTAATGCCACTGAATAACACCCCCCGTCGCCATCAGGGTGTTACAGGGACAGAGTGGGAGTGGCAACATGAGCTAGCCGTTAGCGGTGATACTAAGCTGCATAAAGTTAGGACGCGTGAAAGGCTGCTCAAGGGACTGCAAAAGAGCAAAACCCGATATTCAGTGTGAGTCACTGGATATGCTCCAGCCCTGAATATTTGGGTTTAATTTAAAGCAGTGATGGCCTCCTGCTTTAGCAAGTGGAATCAGAGGAGGGGCAGAAGCGGGAATGGCACCGCAGCACCCGAACAGAAGGTAACTCTGGCACCACAGTGCCTTGTTTCAATGTGTTGCTGCCGCTGCACAGGGATGGCAATTGTGGCAACACGCCCCCAACCATTCGCATTCTGGGCAGTCACCTAGTTTACCTGACGGTTGCGCTGGCCCTGCTTAGCACGTGGCAAACCCCACACTAAAGTAACCCTGCCTCAAATGTCTCTTCGGGACATGGCACCATAATCCGTTTTTTACATACAGGGATTTCACATTTCTCATAGCCTTAAAGGCTAAAACTAACAATTTAAAACTGCATCTCTCTCTGATGGGCAGCCAATGCAATGCTCTCAGCAAAGGACAGGCGCCTTCCTTTGTCTTTCCTCCCATCCGAAGCCTAGCTATTGTGTTTTATGCAATCTCTAATTTCTTCAACACTTTACCTTTTAACCCTACATATAGTAAATTACAATAGTCAAGAACATTTTATATTAAAGACTGCACTATGATTCGTAGCTCCTTCTCCTCTAAATATGCTTTAAGTCGTCAAAACAGTGTTAATGAATAAATATACTGATTTAATTACTTTGGAAATCTGCCTCATCTCAATGCTATCCTTTTCTATCAACACCCCTAAGGAGTGGAGTTTTTTAGCCCAAGGGATTGGGTTACCACCAATCAATGGCGTATTGTCAGCATGTTCTTTTCTACTCCCCCCCCCCCCACCCATTCCCAAACAGACTGTTTTAGCTACATTTCAAACTAGTCCTCTCTGATCTAACCAAAACCTAATCTCATCTACACATTCACTGATAGCTTCACTTGACGGGGTCGTTCTCTGCACAGGTGTAAATCTCTGCGCCATACTTCCATATCAATTTTTCCTGAAGGCTGAAGGTAAATAGTGAAAGAGGAGAGCCTCATAGTATCCCCACAACCAGTGATGTTTTCCTGACCAGTAATTTCCATACCTTTGCCACCCCACCCCCCCCAAAATATGGACTCCTTATTGTATGATTTCAATCTGGCTTGCTAGTGAGTTAAACAGTCATTTTATCCAGCGAGGGGCTGAAAATATATGCATAAGCCCTTTAACTTCTGCAAAAAATACAGATGTTTTGGAACCACCAACACGCCTACAACATCTTCTGGATGAAGACTAATAATCTAGTAAGCAAGGAAGGGATTGAAACACACTAAATAAATAAGCACTGGTTACACAAGATTGGTGCACGTCATAAAATAGATGAAGAGCATCATTAAATAGATGAACAGGCCTCAAAGACATATGCAGAACAGTATCTCTGGAGAACTCTTCTGCTGGTTCAGTAAGAGGTTCCACAACCTGCAAAGAATCCAATTCTCTCTAAGACTGATATTCTAATGATGTTCTCTATATCAGGGCAACGGCAAAAGCTAGAAGGATGCTTGGGTGCATACGGAGAGGAATGGCTAGCAGAAAAAAGGAGGTGATAATGCCTCTGTATAAGTCTTTGGTGCGACCTCATTTGGAGTATAGTGTGCAATTCTGGAGACCGCACCTTCAAAAGGATGTGAACAGGATGGAGTCGGTGCAGAGGGTGGCTACTAAAATGATTAGTGGGCTTCATTATAAAGCATATGAGGACAGACCTAAGGATCTTAATATGTACACTTAGAAGAAAGGCGGGATAGAGGTGATATGATTGAGATGTTTAAATACCTCCGTGGCATAAATGTTCAGGGAGAGAGCCTCTTTCAATTGAAAGCAAGTTCTGCTACGAGGGGACATGGGATGAGGGTGAAGGGAGATAGATTCAGGAGTGACATGCGGAAATATTTCTTTACGGAAAGAGTAGTGGATCCATGGAATAGTCTCCCAGTGGAGGTGGTAGAGATGAGGACAGTAACTGAATTCAAAAAAGCATTGACCAACACAGAGGATCTCTAAAGGTAAAAAGTGGACTGTTGTAGTTGTTGATATGAAAGGACAGACTAGATAGGCCATGTGGTCTTTTTCTGTCATCATGTTTCTATGTTTCTATGCTGTGTTCCAAATTTAACCAGAAAGCTCTCCTCTGTGTTTTAAATTTAAACTAAAAGTACTTTGCTGATACTAGGCCGTGAGTGACTATTAAATTTAAACTACAAGCTCTCTGCTGGGTATGAAATGTAACCAGAAAGTTATCTTCTGTGTTTTAAATTTAAACATAAACTGCTGCTACTAGGCCCTGACTGATTTAACAAAAACAGTGGGTTCACAGATTAATTAGCTTTAATACATAGAATACAAAGAATTAATTAGCTTTAATATAAAGAATTAATAAAAAGAATTAATACAGATTAATTAGCTTTAATACAAAGAAGTTCTTTCAGAAAATTCCCAGAAGTATATACTCACAATTGCAGATCTCTCTCCACAAGTAACAGTCCCCTTTTCTAGTTCTTCAAGACTTATTTATTTAAGACTTTATTTATTTAAAACATTTCTAAATGCTTACTTGGCCTCAGACAGAAGTCTACCAAAAGCGTTCTACAATCTCATGACCTAAACACAAGTATCTGATTACGTCTACCTCATATAAAAATTATGTACTGTATTTCAGATTCCATTTTCTATAGGTGAGAAGGGTGTGCCATGATAGTAAAAAAGCAATTAAACTGCCAAAATTGCAGCAAACTTGTGGAGTGGACATGACTCTTTCCTAAATTTTAAGATGCTGAGTTACAGAACTGTGATGGTCCTTTCTCAATGGAAACTCATCTACATCCTCTGGTTTTCTTTGGCATGAACTTTGCTTCTGTAGGTAGAGGCAGGGCCGGCCCCAGAATTGGTTCAAGGTGTTGGCACCCTAGGCAAACGTTAAGCCCCCCTGGCTGCCAGGTTGTATTGTTTTAGCTTTGAATGTTCTGCTCCTTGCTGCCACCAGAAGCTTCTATCCTAGGCAACTGCCTAGTTTGCCTAATGGTTGGGCCAGCCCTGGGTAGAGGGCAGACCAAGGTCAAAGCCAGCCAGATGAGAACTGAGCAGCTTTTAATACTGGAGAGACAGCTCTCAGCTGAGCTTCCTCTGACATTTCATTTGAATGCTGTTCCTTATACTACTTGCGTCAGTGTCCTGCATGGGCTGTCCCTGCATACTAGAGGAAAACAAACAAAAAACTTGATAAATTTGCTCTGATCGTAGAAACTGAAATTCTTTTACTTCAAAATCCAAACTCCAAGAATCAATTTACAAACTCAGATTACATTGGCAATTGTCTTTACAATAAACAGGATCGGTGAGTTTGCTGTATATAGAGGGGACATTGTGACAGATGCTTACTGGGACAATCTGATGAAGACTGTACTGCTTTCCCTAACTTACAGGAGGGATGAACAATAGGAGCTGCTATTTCTTTCAACACGCGATGTCAGAATAAAACAGCTCAAACGTTGGCTAGACATTCAGATAAGGTTCAGTTCTAATTGACAGGTAAAGATCCAGGCATTTGCTTTAATTATTGCTCTGCTATGAGGAGGGGACTTCCAAGCCTGGGAAAATACAGTAATTAGCAGAAGTAGCACAGAGTTGTCTTTTTCTTTACCGGCTTTGGGATTATCACGTTTAACTAACTGCCCAAAGAAGGATAGACGGAGGGAGTTTAAAAGGACTAATGTCTTCCCTCAGTAATCTATGCAGCCGAATGCCTACAGCCGTGTCCACAATGGAGCTTGATGAAGAGGAATTTCCAAGCGCACCTTGATAAATTACCCATACTCGTGACATCTTACAAACTCCAGAAGGAAGCTCTCTTTGGCACAATGCAAGCACTACGCCAAGCATTAGAGACCGAGATCATACGTCGCATATCTTGGGCTTGGGAGTGAGGGTCATGACTGTCATGGTATGCGCATAACTCGCCCATTTGGAGACACTGCCCTGAAGGAAAAGAGAGGACAGACACATTTCCGTTCATGCAGGAAAAGTAGAGAAAATCCAAAGAGATTGTGCCCACTAGAATTGCAGTATTGCCTTTCGCCTGCACACCCTACAGACATTTTCTTTTTAAAAAATGAGATAAATACATATATTTTCTTATAGTGCTTTGGGTCATCTCCCATTCAAAATGACTCAAAAAGACGTGCAAACTATTATGATTCTTATGCTAGTTTAGTTTGCCCTATCCACACAATTTAATAAGTAGGTGCATTGACCAATGAAGGATTCAATATCTGCCTTGTGGACAGGATCCAGAAACAGAATGACTGAACGTAGACACCTGGTAAAAATATGACAAGATAAAACGAAACAAACAGTATATATGGGAAAAAGAAAACATATCGATGATTTAAAGCGAAAAACGAAACGGCCTAATAACACAGAACGGATGCCTGTCTGTACAATGCAAAGATCCCACTGAAAATGGCTAGGAATGGGACCTGCGGCAGACACAGATGTGATTCATTGTGTCAGGGTCACAGCTGAGACCCTTGCACACAACTGTATGTTTCAAATGCTCATAAAAGTCCTTTGCCTCTAATGCTCTAGATTCATTTAAACAATCTCATTTAATGGAGTGAGGGGCTGTTATCTATTTTCTCATCAGAGCTTTAAAAGACATTTTAGTTGCTGTTGATCCTTGAGAAATTTTTTAAAGAACTAAGAATGTAAGGTGATACTATTTACAGGGCCAACAGGTAAGTCCAATGGAAAGCTTATATACTGGGGTCACCTTGTCACATCATCCCAGAGGAGACATCACCGAAGCCTTTTGAAATGAGCAGGTGTTAACACAGGGCCCAACCAGTATCCTGGTTCTCGTGCACAGCCAAGACAAACTTGGATAATGCTGTTTTATTTTTTCATGAATTTTTCCCAATTTTCAAGTGTTTTTTCTAGCTACTTTCACACATTTGTTTCAATAGGGGATTTTTAGTGTGTGATAAACTGATTTCAAGTGCAATAACCAACGAATTAAGGGGCACTAGGCCGATTAGTGCATGCTAAATTAATTTAGGAGCCCTTTTACTAAAACATTTTAGTGTGCAGTAATGGCCCATGTTACGGATCAGTCATGATAATTACCACACGCTAACTCCTGCAGTAATATTCATCACACGATGAAGTGGGAAATGGGCAAGTTGGGATTAGAGTGTGGGCATGGAGAACAATTGCCACACGTTGTCAATGTGGCAATTCCGAGTTAGTGCAGCTGTACTTAAAAATGCCTCTATGGGTTGCATTAGGTGCACTCGCATTAATTGTGTGCCACACAATACAGTATGCATCCATGTGGTAACTCCTATACGTCCCTGACAGATACCTCAAAGGCTTTGCACTTACCGCGGCTAATGAACTGAATACGCATTAACAAATATAGACTCTCATTCTCTTGTATTGTCCAGTGTCTGTTGAATCTGTCTGTGAACCAGAAAGTATTCCAGTGAAAGAAGAAAAAGCCTGGGCTCGAATTTCCCTTGAAACATTCTCCCAAAGTCGAAGAGATGGCCATTTTGGAGTGCTTTTGAGGCAAATATGTATGAAATTAGATTAAACATTTGCATCCCTTTAAGAGAGCTCTTCAGAGCAAAAGAGGAAGGCCAGCAATGAGATGGATCGATACAATAATAGCAGCTATGGATGCCGCTCTATCAACAATTCACCACCTGACTGAAGACCGAATACAATTTAGGACAACTATCCAGAGGGTTGCCATGAGTCAACACCAACTCGATATCACTTAACGACAATAATGGGAGAACTGTGTATAAGGCTTCATGATGAGGAGATTCATTGGAGGGAATTTTGGGGAGGAAGTGGGCATATGGCAGGAGATCTGAAGTCTGTAAACATAGAGGTGACCTAGAGGTTCCAATAACGGACTGAGAACCAGGAAAGGTGGATTTTACCACTCATACGTATGATCTTTAGGTCTCATTGCCTTTCCACTTACGGAGTCATTTTATCAATGGGTCCCTACAAAAACTTTGGAAAATATGTCTAGTTGATGTGTTTGTACGTGCCTTTGTAAAGAGGCTCCTAGTTCACAAAGTCTCTTGTACAGAGATACATCTGCTCTAAGCAGGTGCAACTCTATGTCTGTACTCTGTGTCAGCACACATGTATTTTATAAACCCGCTACTCTGCACCAGTTGCCCCCAAAGAGGCTCCAGAATGCCGATGCCTTAAAAACATAAAAGCGCTTGCATGGACGCATTTATCTGTGTGATTTATAACCATTATTTCTGCATGTAAAACATGCTTTAAAAGCTGAAGGTGCACTGCTAGTCTTCACCTGATACCTCAACCCTCAGCAGCTGCCTCTGGCTGGCCTGCCACTAAGGGGTATGTTTACTAAACTGCATTAGTGCAATTCGCGTTAGGAGCCGCGTTAGTGAAAGGAAAGCCAAAAAAGGACATGGGCGGGACATCGTAACCAATAACGCGCAGTTACGCGCATTATTGCGCGCCACGCAGCAACGATCGTTACAGCGCGCGCTACTGCGCGCACGCTTAAGACAGCGCACAGACACCCAAAGACAGAAACAGAGCTGTAGCACAATGGTTACTACACAGACTGATGGTGCAAGAGTCATGGGTTCGATTCCCCAGTGTGCCTAATGAGTAAGGCTGGCTGAGGCATCCTGTGTAACCCTTTGAAAGGCGACTATAATATTTCAGTCTGCAGGCGGGTTACAGTTTGCATATGTCAGGAAAAGTGTACCCTTCCTATGAAATATGTTCCAATAGTGACGTTCTCTCTGACATGGTCATGTATTATATACCAGTTGATAGGAATATTTAGGCGCTCCCTATAAGGCGAAGTGTAAGGCGCGCCCCATAGGGAGCGCCTAAATATTCCTTTCAAATGTCATATAATACATATAATATAGGGCGAAGTGTAATGTGTGCCCTATAGGGCGCCGTGTAATGTGCGCCCTATAGGGCGCCGCGTAATGTGCGCCCTATAGGGCGGCGCGTAAGTCGCGCCCTATAGGGCGCCGCCTAAATCGCACCCTATAGGGCGCCGCGTAAGGCGCGCCTATTGAGCTACCCTAAGGCAGAGCTACTCAATTCCAGTCCTGGTGGCCCGCAACCCTGCAGGTTTTTGGGATATCCCTAATGATATGCATGAGATATATATGCATTAGAGATATCCTGCCAACCTGACTGGTTTGTGGCCCTCCAGGGCTGGATTTGGTGACTCTTGCCTTACACCTCTGTCATTTAAGATTGTGAGTGGGCAAGGTACAGATGTTCTAGACATCAAAAGGGTAGATAGAATGTGTCACATTCCTCCTAGATTCTCAACACCACCAAAAAGTTGTCTAATAGACAATATTTTGGTGGTGGTGAGAAGCAAGGAGGAATGTGACAAATTCTAACCTTTTTGATGTCTTGGACATCTGTACCTTGCCCACTCACAATCTTAAATGACAGAGGTGTAAGGCAGGAGTCTCCAAATCCAGCCCTGGAGGGCCACAAACCAGTCAGGTTGGCAGGCTATCTCTAATGCATATATATCTCATGCATATCATTAGGGATATCCCAAAAATCTGCAGGGTTGCGGGCCACCAGGACTGGAATTGAGTAGCTCTGCCCTAAGGTGACAGTACCCTGAGGGTGGTTCTGCTGGCAGCACTAATATACAGTAAAAATAGACAATGCCTAAGACAGCCCTATCAATGAACCCCACTGTGGGTTGTGAACCTATGACCACTGACTCCATGGTCAGTGAAGTAACCAGTGGGCTAGAGCTGCTAATAAACACATGGCTGGCTACAGGAGGACTGCACGGCACCACACCCACATTCTGCTGTGGTTACCAGGGAGATTACATACCACCACCCAACACACCCTCTAGGGCTCAGGGTGGGGGACAGGATCCCCCACCCACAGATCCACTTCCAACCCTCTGCAATGGTGGCAGTAGAGGGGATCAAACACCCTACAGGGCAGGCAATGCAGAGCAGTAGACACCCGTACAGCAAGAGCAGACAGACGGCAGGCCTGGAAATGCTCAGCTGCCCCCCCCACCACCACCACCACCACCATTATCTGACATTCCCCAGCAGCAAGCCTCCAACCGCTGCACAGTGTTCCAGCAAGACACATACTAGCTGCAGACAGTCCGCCAGCTAGTCCATAGTGCATAGTCCTGGAGGAGATGCATGTACCCAGAACGGGGATAGCAGCATACACACCAAGCAAATAAGTCCATGATTGGTCCCCAAAAGGAAACCCATATATATATCACATAAGAGAAATGCTATATAGCACTATGGTGGAACCTAGCCATGCCATGGTCACTGCTCAGTCAGGGTGAGAGTGACCTCCCAGCAGGACATGCTATGGCCACCCTGTCCATGCAGGTGGTACCGGGCACTACAATGTCCAGCCATTGCCCTATGCCCTGTGCAGATGCGGACAGGCCAGGCCACCCTATCCAGGCTATTCCCACAGTACCTTGCTCCTCATTATGCACATTGGCAGGCCAATACTGGCAACAGTGCTAGCAATGTGGGCTGTGGAGGGTGTTGGAAGCCACCACACACTGGATAGACAGACAAGCACTCCCCACACCTATGCAAGCACAGTGCAGGCATGGCTATGGTACGCAATACTGTCGGAGTCACTCCCCAGGTTGGTAAACACTGTTAGACACAGGACCTGTAGCACACTCCACAGACATCAGAAAGGTTGCTATGATGCAGCTCACTCAGGAAATTGTACTTAAACTAGGAATTGCTATCTGCCAGTGCTCATAGCAACCTTCTGATAGCTGTGTAACATATTCCCAGGTTTAGGGTGGCATTAATATGGTATGCATGTGCTAGTATTGGGAGATGCACGCAGAGCCCAAAGTCCTGCCTCTCCAGGAGGCTTTGGATAATGGGGCATGTGGGTGCGGGTGTGTCTGCCCCTGTTGGCTGCTGCTTTACGGCAGAGGTTCCCAACTCCAGTCCTGTGGTGCCAAACACTGTTCGGGTTTTCATGCTGTCCCTCATGAATATGCATGAGATACATCTGCATACCATGGGGGTGGCGCATAGAAATGCAGCACAGGCATCTTTATCAGAGGCAGCATGGAACCGGGATGGTGTTTGGCCCTCCAGGACTGCATTTGGGAGGCTCTGCTCTAGGTAATGTGCATGTTTATGGTGTCTGTGCTCTGTAGGGTAAAATGTGGGTGTTTTGGGCATGTTGACGTCATCTGCAAGACCGGTTCTGTCTGTATTAGCCCGTTCTAGTAGTAGTTAAAATATGAGGACTGGGTTGGCGGAAACCACAGCTGTGACCTGACCCTGTGACCCTCTGCTTCTGAATACACTGGTTCTGTGCACTGCACCACCATGTTCTCACAGAGATGGTGCGTTCCCTGGTGATAACATGACTGTTGGTCAGACAGGGCCTGTCTGTTGGAGTGCACTGCACCCACGTGAAGGGGGCTAGGCCACGGTCTGCTCTGGGCAGCTGCCACTGCCCCCTCCACCACCAGTATCCCTCAGCCACCATGCTGACATGCCCTTCTGCTGGTGGTGCTGGTGGTGTGCGGTCTCAAGCCATCCAGTGTGCAGGTAGGCGGCTGCCTATGGTGCGTGTTCTGGGGTGGAGGTGCCCGCATAGCTGCCCACGCTTTCCCCCAGCACCGCCTGCCAATGTTCCGTGCCATTGGGGGTACCTGCTGGGTACTATTCCCTGTGACACTGTGGGAAGCACACTCTTGCCCATGTTGGGCCCTCAGCAGTTGCTGTCTGGCTGCTCTACTGTTTCAGCATTCTTATGGGCCAGCTAGGCATCACCCTAGTCCCCACTGTGGCCCAGCTGCTCCACAGGGTGCCGCCTGCAGCCCTCTGTATCCCCTTCTCCAGCATCTGACCGGTTGCCAATTCCGACATGCCCGCCCTGATGTTGCAGGACATGTGCACACCATAGGAACCCTGTCTGATGGTGGGGAAGTCCCTGAACAGTGCTATTTCACTGTGGGCCCGTGCACCTTGTATGGGGACGGGGTATGGACCCTTCCGCGGTTTATAAGTACATAGCTAACATAAAGAAATACATAAATATCTGTTCAATGGAGCTTACTCGGGGGGGGGGGGGTTGATGTTTCTCATTGATACCACTATTGGCCAGCTTGGTTGCTGTTTTTTTCCAGTTTGCTGGGGTCATTTTCAGTGTTTCTGTGCCCTTTTGTTTTGTGCACATGTATCACACTTATCACCTTTTTTTGGTTTCCCTGCCTAGGCTGTACATTGCTGACATTTAAATGGTTTCTCTCCCCTTTAATATGCCTTTAACGGCAGGTTTTCATTCGCGTTGGAATTCAGCTCTGAAATTCAGCGCGTTAGTGTAATGGGAGCCTCTCCCTGCCCACTCTCTGCCCATTGACCCCTTCTCTCCGCCCTCTCTCCGTCTTCTGCGTTGTTTTACCACGCCGTGGAGCATCACGCGCGTTAGCGCGTTTACGATCGTTAATGCGCTACAGCGCGCGCTATAGCACGCTAACGATCGTTAACGTCATACAACGCGCGTTATTCACGTTTACCGCAGTTTAGTAAACATACCCCTAAGTCTTTTCTAGTGATCACCCTATTTTTTTTTCTTTATTTTTATTTCACCTTAGCATACCAAAAGTGGCTTAATCAGATCGCCCCCTGGCAGGCCTCGGCGCAAGACCATAAAGGCGCACAGCATTGTAAAATATAAAAAAAACCTATGATTTGAATAGTTTTTTTCTTTATGATGTTGGAGTCTCTTATTGGTAGCCAAACTTTCAGTTAATCTTTGACCTCTGCTTTGTGCTCTCAAAGGCAGGGCTGGTGCAAGAATACTGGGTGCCTAGGTGCAACTTCAGCCTTACACCCCTCCTCCGACCCAAGATTTTGAATCATTCATCAACATCCCAACACCTCCCACAACTATCCTGTGAAACAGCATAACTGGATAATGCTTTTTTTGACACCCCTCAAAAGCTGTTGCCCTAGGCAACTGCCTAGTCTTTCTGGGTGGTTGCCCCAGCCCTGCTGAGAGGACTGTTTAAGGACTTTGATCACCCCAATCGGATCTAGGTACTATGCTAGAAATAAACATTTACATGATTTAAGCAACAGCTCGATTCCCATCCATAGTGCTACATTTGTAACTTCTTGTCGCAGGTGAAGGAAGCACTTGCCGTGAGCCAACAAGGCGCTGGATATGCGCAAGGACTGCCTTGGTCCTGACAGGAATTCAGACAACATCTACGTGCCACACACAGATCGCAGCTACGTGGGCATGTGTAGGGTGCTGTAGCTTATTAACTGTGAAAGACAACACAGCAGGAATACAAGAGAGTCCGAAGAGCAGATGAGTCTATTTATTAAAACCAGTGCTTTGCGCGTATGTGGGGATATCTCTCTCCTGTCTGTGCTGCATATTAACTGTGAACTTATGCCAGGCCCGTGGCATGAAACAAAAATTCTGGTAGCACAGAATCACCCAAGCACAGGCGTTTTATATATGTGCTGCACACATGGATTTTTAGGGACAAGGTTTTCTTTCAAATCTAGCCACAAAATCTGAGTAAAGAAATTGGCAGGCACATCAAAAGTGCTGACAAAATAGCCAGTTTCAGTAGTGGGACTTTTGACCCGTCCTGGGTTTGAACTGGCATCCCAGTATGCATGTCAGACACCTGAAAAAAAACAATGCCAGGGCAAGGTTGGCTTTCAGCACCCCCTCCCTTGTAGACTCTCAAACTGACTCAAAAGGGCAGCATTTCCCTGCCCCCACATTCCCCCCCCCCTCCACTTGGTACCCAGGGTGGTCACCTTGCTTGCCCAGACTTTGCAATAGCTCTACCAACAGTCCCAGGTTCTACCATAGGAAATCAGCGCCACAGGTCCCAGAGGGCATCCTGAAGGAGCTGGCAGAAATCCAAGCTGACCTCAGCTTTCCCTCCGTGAACTGGGTCAATTGCAACTCTGCAGAGAGCTTCATAAAAATAAACACAACGAAGCTGTAAAACTAGAGGGCTTAACATGAAGCTGCAAGGGGGTAAACTGAAAGGCAATGTCAGGAAATACTTTTTCACTGAAAGGGGGCTGCATGTTTGGAATGCCCTCCCGATGGAAGTGGTGGGGTCAAATACAGTGAAGCAATTCAAAGCAGCTTAGGACAGACACAGTGGATCTCTTTATAGCAACAGGATAAAATCTCAACAAATAGGGGTGACCTACACGGAGCAGTGGGTACACCCCTAAACAAAGGCATGGGGAGGGGTGACCTGCACACAGCGATAAGTGAACCTACTCTTACCGCCTTGCTGGGCAGACTTTAAATGGACCATACTGGTCTTTATCTGCCGTCATATACTATGTTACTATAGATAAGCTTCCAACATGTGGGATCTCTTTTTTCACTATGCTAATTGTTTATATTGTCTTTTCTTTACTAAAAATGTTTTTAAAAATCTGTTTATGGAAACTCCTCTTCCATCCTAAAAAACAAAAAAACTCCTAAACAGTATGTGGCACTCTGACCCAAGCATATTATTTTTCCCGATTCCTAATATCATTTGGAGTTTGTAGCGAGCTTTTCAGAGCTCTGCTCCCCTAATCTGGTTAATGCAGGAGGAGGGAGGATGCCATTCTATCTGCATCTATATTTGAAATCTGAAAGGAATCTCTCTCTCGCTCTCTCTCTCTACCAACTTCTCCCTTCACCCCTTCTCATGAGCCCCTCCTCTCCACCTTTGTCTCTTTGAAGGAGTGTAGGGAAAACAAGCTTCACCCCATCCCATCCCGTTTCTGGGAGTCAGCGGCGGATGCAATCTCTTTGCAAAATCATTTTTCTTTGCCACTCTCTTGACCCATGGTGCAGTCCCATTGCAACTCTAACACAGCTGCCTAGCGCTCTGCCAAACCTTATCAATTATTTAGCGTCCACTGTAAGACTTAATCTGCCTGATAAAAGACTGGATTTTATCTCAGCCTGTTCTCTTTAAAAGTGATTTACATCCCTTGCCTCTCTTTGAGCTGCTGCTTTCTTAGTATAATTATTTACCTTTGCTTTAATTGTCTTTCTCCACACCTTCTATTTTTAGGCATCTTTTGTAGGCTTCCAGTTTACACTTTCTCTTTTCCTTTCACAGCAGCATGGGGTTAAGAACTTAGCCACTACAAAATATCCCCGACACAAGCTTGCGTTTTTCAAGGAGGAGACTTAATCCTCCAGTTTTGGCAAAGATCTTAGCAAAACTGTCTCTCCAGTAGGGAAGTCAGGGAGCAGGGTAATAACCCCTGCCCCCCAGCCATATTTTACAAGTTCTCAATCTCAGCTAAAAGGCCAAGAAGGAACTGTCCTCAGCAAATAGTTCTGACCCTGCACATGGTTCCCAGCCAAAGAGAGACCAAGAGCAATACTCAAGTTATTTGATCTGAAGATTACACCAAGTTGAAACCATGATAATTGGTGCTACTGAGCACAAGTTTCAAACTCATTCTAATTCAACCCCCTTTTTTGTGCTTGATCTAAAGGGAAAACAAAATGTCACTCTCAGAATAATGGGACTTCGGGACCACTGAGAGCTCCAAGACTAATTCAGACAGGGTAAGAACTGATTTCACAGTCATTCCAACTTCTTGCAAGCATAAGAACATAAGATAACCAAGGTATATCGAGCCCAGCATCCCACCACCCACAGTGGCCACTCCAGTTCACAAGTACCTGACAGATCCCAAAAAAGTAAATTATTTCTTGTAGCTCACTGCTGAGAATAAACAATGGCTTTCCCTAGTGTACCAGATTAATATATTAATTATGGCCTTTTCCTCCAGGAATTAATGCACACCTCTTTTGAACACCGCTATGTTTATGGCCTCGAAAGAGTCTTCTGGCAGCAGATTCCACAACTTAATTGTATGCTCCGTGAAAAAATACTTTCTACAATTTGTTTATAATCTGTTGGATTCAAGTTTCATGAAATACCCTTTCATTTTAGTGTTGTTTGAAAGGTGAAATAACCATCACACCAAACTCATAATTTTATAAACGTCTGTCTTATCTGCCCTCAGCCAGCAATTTTTCAAGTGGAAGAGCCCTAACCTTTTTAGCCTTTTTTCATAAGGGAGGTGTTCCTTCTCTTTTATCATTTTTGTTCCTCTCCTCTGCACTTGTTCTCGTTCTGCTACAGAATATTCTTTTTGAGATGGGGCAGCCAAAACTGCAATCACTCCTCAAGATGTGGTCACACCATAGAACAGCATGGAGGAATCAAGAGTGCCTAGTGCCAACCTTTAGAGCATCTCCGCCATGCACAAAAACTCCCACCAGAGAAACAATGGAATTCAAGACTATGGGGTATGTTTACTAAACTGCGGTAATCGTACATAACGCGCGTTATGATGCGCTAACGATCGTAATGCCCCGTAGCGCGGTAAAACACCGCAGAAGGTGGAGAGAAGGGGTCAATGGGCGGAGAGTGGGCAGGGAGAGGCTCCCTTCACACTAACGTGCTGATCTGAAGAGCTGAATTCCAACGCGAATGAAAACCTGCCGTTAAATGCACATTGCAGGGGAGAGAAACCATTTAAGCGTCAGCAATGTACAGCCCAGGCAGGGAAACCAAAAACAAGTGATAAGTGTGATACATGTGCACAGAACAAAAGGGCGCAGAAACACTGAAAATGACCCCAACAAACTGGAAAAAAACCATAACCAAGCTGGCCAATAGTGGTATCAATGAGAAACACCAACCCCCCCCCCCCCGAGTAAGCTCCATAGAAAAGATATAAATCGTGGAAGGGTCTATACTCTGTCCCCATACAAGGTGAAGGAGCCCACAGTGAAATAGCGCTGCTCAGGGTTTCCCCCACAATTGGACAGGGTTCCTATGGCGTGCACATGTCCCGCAACATCAGGGCGGGCATGTCAGAATGGCAACTGGACAGATGCCGGACAAGGGGATATAGAGGGCCACAGGCGGTACATGCTGTGGTGGAGCTGGGCCACAGTGCGGACTAGGGTGATGCCTAGGTGGCCCATACGAATACTGAAACAGCAGAGCAGCCAGACAGCAACTGCTGAAGGCCCAACATGGGCACGAGCGTGTTTCCCACAGTGTCACAGGGGATAGTACCCAACAGCTACCCCCAAGGGCACGGAACATTGGCAGGCGGGGCTGGGGGGAGCATGGATGTCTATGCAGGCACCTCTACCCCAGAACCCGCACCATAGGCAGCCGCCTACCTGCACACTGGATGGCCTGAGACTGCGCACCACCAGCACCACCAGCAGAAGGGCATGTCAGCATGGTGGCTGAGGGATACTGGTGGTGGAGGGGGCAGTGGCAGCTGCCCAGAGCAGACCGTGGCCTAGCCCTGTGTAGGTGGGTGCCGTGTACTGCAATAGACGGGCCCCGTCTGACGAACAGTCATGGTATCACCAAGGAATGTACTGACTCTGTGACAACAAGGTGGTGCAGTGCACAAAACCAGTGTATTCAGAAGCAGAGGGTCACAGGTTCAAGTCCCAGCTGTGGTTCCTGCCAACCCAGTCCCCATATTTTATCCACTACTACAACATGCTAATACAGACAGCACCTATATTGCAGATGACGTAAACATGCCCAAGACACCTACATTTTACCCTACAGAGCACGGACACCATAAACATGCACATTACCTAGAGCAGAGTCTCCCAAATGCAGTTCTGGAGGGCCAAACACCATTCCGGTTCCATGCTGCCTCTGATAAAGATGCCTGTGCTGCATTTCTATGCGCCACCCCCATGGTATGCAGATGTATCTCATGCATATTCATGAGGGACAGCATGAAAACCCGAACAGTGTTTGGCACCGCAGGACTGGAGTTGGGAACCTCTGCCGTAAAGCAGCAGCCAACAGGGGCAGACACACCCGCACCCACAGGCCCCATTATCCAAAGCCTCCTGGAGAGGCAGGACATTGGGCTCTGCGTGCATCTCCCAATACTAGCACTTGCATACCTTAGTAATGCCACCCTAAACCTGGGAATATGGTACACATCTTTAAAGAGGTTGTTATGATTACTGGCAGATAGCAATTCCTAGGTTAAGTACAATATTCTGAGTGAGCTGCATCATAGCAACCTTTCTGATGACTGTGGAGTGTGCTACAGGTCTTGTGTCTGACAGTGTTTACCAACCTGGGGAGTGACTCCTACAGTATTGCGTACCATAGCCATGCCTGCACTGTGCCCAGGACTGGTGTGGTGGCCTGGGCTGCCCAAGACCTCTATAGTTGCACAATGCTGGCATAGGTGTGGGGAGTGTGTGTCTGTCTATCCAGTGTGTGGTGGCTGCCAACACCCTCCACAGCCCACACTGCTAGCACTGTTGCCAGTATTGGCCTGCCAATGTGCATAATGAGGAGCAAGGTACTGTGGGAAAAGCCTGGATAGGGTGGCCTGGCCTGGCCGCATCTGCACAGGGCATAGGGCAATGGCTCGGACATTGTAGTGCCCGGTACCACCTGCACGGACAGGGTGGCCATAGCATGTCCTGCTGGGCGGTCACTCTCACCCTGACTGAGCAGTGACCATGGCATGGCTAGGTTCCCCCATAGTGCTATACAGCATTTTTCTCATGTGATATATATGGGTTTTCTTTTGGGGCCCAATCACTGACTTATCTGCTTGGTGTGTATGCTGACATCCCCGTTCTGGGTACATGCAGCTCCTCCAGGACCATGCACTATGGACTAGCTGGTGGACTGTCTGCAGCTAGTATGTGTC
The DNA here is from genome assembly GCA_033557465.1 of Ichthyophis bannanicus. Classification (NCBI taxonomy): domain Eukaryota; kingdom Metazoa; phylum Chordata; class Amphibia; order Gymnophiona; family Ichthyophiidae; genus Ichthyophis; species Ichthyophis bannanicus. The sequence continues at coordinate 839,712,336 of CM066036.1, read as the reverse complement.
TTGCTGGAACACCTTGCAGGGTGCAGTGGCTGGAGGCTTGCTGCTGGAGAATGTCAGATAATGGTGGGAGGCAGCTGAGCATTTCCAGACCTGCTGTCTGTCTGCTATTGCGTTACTGATGTGTACCGCTCTGTCTGTTCCCCAGCAGGACTGGCGTTGATGGTCCCCTCTACTGCTACTATTGCAGGGAGGTAGACTGTGGATCTATTGGTGGGTGATCCTGTTTCTCACCCTGAGCCCCAGAGGGTGGGTTGTGTGGTGGTACATGATCTGCCCATGGGTCCATACAACCCCCCCTTCACCTACAGCAGGTAACCATGGCACCAACACAGGATATGCACTATTCTGGGTGCATCATCGCCCATAAGGACTAGACATGACCGAGACATACAGCAGGGCACAGATGTATCCTAGGTGTGTTTAACGGAACTACCTATCATACACTGATGGGGACCTGCAGCATGGCGTATTTCAGCCATGAAAGGTGCTGTGGATCTGGTGCTGGGCGCCCCACCTCAACCTCAGGGTGGGCACAGTACCCACACAATGTGACTGTCTATGGCTACTCTGTGGCAGTACCACACACGGTCTGTTCCCCCTACCTGGCCGAGGTGCTGTGGGGGTGCATACCCAATCTTGTGCCCATCTCTCGACTGCTGATTTGCATGTGCAGTGCATCATGGGTACGGGTGGGTTAACCCTATCCTGGTAACCACAGCAGACAGTTTGTGTGGTGACGTGCAGTCCTGCAGCCAGCCAGGGCTTTGTTCACAGCCTTATAAGGTGTCCTATAGGGGACATTATAGGGTGCCTTGGCGGACAGTACACTTTATAATGTGCCCTATGGAGTGCGTTATGGGGTGCCTTATGCAGCACCTTAAGTTATGCCACCGTGAGGGTGTGTTTGCTGGCAGCACAAATTAAAATACATGTCAAATGCCTCAACAATCACTACTTAAATGTAAAGGGTGCTGCCTCAACCAGCCTTATACATTAGGCCCACTGGGGAATTGAACCCATGACCCCTGTACCATCAGTCAGTGTTGTAACCATTGTGCTACAGCTCTGTTGCTGTGATTGTATGCCTGCGCGCCTTCTTAAGATTAACGCGCGGTAACATGCCCTGTAGCGCTTGTTCATTTATGGCGCCTTGTAGTGCGCATTCTCGGCAACGATGTACCGCCCATGTCCTTATTTGGGGTTTCTGTCTCTACCGCAGCTCCTAACGCGAATCGCACTAATGCAGTTTAGTAAACATACCCCTATGTCTTAGCTTCTAATGGCCTGCTGCAATGAATCAACTGGTATGAGTAGATCAAGAAATCTGCATGGGTAATGGGCAGTCTTGCTTGGCAAGGTAGAAGGTCACCGTAAAAGAGGAAGGCCGGCAATGATATGGATCGATACAATAACAGCAGCTACGGACACCACTCTATCAACAAAGAGCCACTTGGCTAAAGAGCGATCAAAGTTTAGGTCAACTATCCAGAGAGTCACCAGAATCGACTCCAACTTGATGGCACTTAACAACAACAATGTGCAGTCAGCTTTTCTAGGTTGCAAATACAGGAATCAAGATTGAGAGGGTTTGGGAGGGGGGGGGGAGACTGGCTATATAGCAGACTGCGAGATGGCATTGTCGCTCTGGTGAGTAAGGGCATGGAGTTTCCTCTAGTCCATTGCTTTAGCACAAGGATCCCAGCAGGAATTACATCCTGCCACATGTTATCCATTATTGTTACAGTTCTTACATCAAAACATCACTTTTGGGTTTGGAACGGATTAATGAGCAGATAGAATGGAAAACAGAAAGCCTTCTAATGAAAAGGGGAAGCATAGCAATTTAGATTTACAACCGTTCCTTGTTTTTGCATTTGCTCTACTCAGCCTGCAGAGTAAGAATTTCTGTCTCACGGTATAGCTCTCATCAGAAAAACATCAAGGACAGACTCCAGTATTACCCCGTTTCCTCCCACACACAGGACTGAAACAAATGCCCCAAAACAATAGGATGCAGCTCAGTGCACTGTGACTGACCACTAGATGTCACTACAGCTGCAGTGCTGGATTGCTCTGGGTTCTGAGTGTCTTAATAAAATTGGGCTCTCCATTCAAAAACAGAGACCTAGACAGGAACCAAAAGCCAGGTTTCCCAAGTCTGTTTCTTTCTAGTGATGTATCAGGTTACCATGTCAAAGAATGAGGAATTCTAAGCACGCATGAGTTCACCATGCTTTTCTACATAGTACAGATTATAAACACAAGGCAAACCGATATAGCCTAGTAAAAACTATTCCTAAAAGCTTTGGCTGAAATACTATATCTCGTGCCATGTTTTCAATTACTGCTAGAACTACTCTGTAATGTTAGATTTCTTTCCTACAGCCTGTAAATAATGAAAACCTTTATTTGTACAGTGCAGTCTGTGAATGCCTTTAATAGGCAGGCTGGGAGCATGCTTTGTTATTTGCAAGCATTCACAGGAACTTTCACAACCCAGAGGACAAACTCACTGACCATTTTGGACTCAAGGGGAGAACAGTGTTTAACAAAACTCAAGTACTGTGTGCATTCTCTTGCCTTGAGGTAGGCTGGGACTCAAGGGGAGCACCCAGACAGGACCGTACCAAGCTGGCAATGCACCCTGTGTGACCGGTGATCCTGGTGCCCCCTATCCACTCAGTTGAATGCAGGAACTCACTTTTGTCAGGTTTCCTGGAAGCTCAGTAATGACATTAGTGCTCCTTCTCTACTGCCACCCTCTGCAGCCACACGTCTCGCACAGCTTTGGCATGGCCTGGCTGTACTCAAAGACAAGGAAGTGGGTGCCTACAGGGCTTGGAAGGAGGTGCCAATGAGAACCTAATTGAAGATCCTGGCGATGTTGCAAATATTCTGCAAAAATTCCCATGGGAAGAAGAGGACAGAGGGAATGTCTGCTTGAGGTGGTGGGTCAGAGTAGTGAAGAAGTTGGTTTGGATCCAGTAAGAACATAATTTGATATGCCAAGATCAACAGCCTATCTTAACTGCAAGGAAAGTGGATTTGGGTTTCCAGAGAAGAAATCTGAGGATCCACTGAGTTCACCTGCTCCTAAAAGCACTTCCCCTTTGGTCGCAAGGTAGACATGTATCCGGGATATTCTGGATTGATTTGTGGTCTGTTATTTGACTTTACTTTTTCCCAGTATATCCTCAGTAAAGAAAACTTTGGTTTGAACACCCAAACTTGTGTCTGCCTCAATTTTTCTGCTTTCTGATCCTCTGCTCAGGAGCTCGACTGCAAGATGGCCACCAATGTCCCCACCCATATGCCATGGGAAAGATGTACTCTGGGGTCACATATGGCCATACAGTTTGTCTTCCCATACCTCCCTTTCATATCATGTTTGGGAACAGCTGCTTTTTAGGGATGGACTTGTCAGATCTTCTGAGGAAGATGTGAGACGATCACAGCAACCAGAGGATGAAATCTAATGTGATGCCCTGCCAAAGCTGGCCAGCACAGTTTCTTCAAGGATTAGATTACAAAATAATCTCTTTATGGGCTGGTGGAGTAAAAACAAACACAAGGAAGGGTGTACAGCTGTGGAGATACATCTGAAGGAATACCAGGCCCAGGACCCTCAGCTTCAGGCAGCTATTACATCTATGAAAGATCTTAACATAGCTGGTGAGGGGGAAGGAACCCAACAGCAAAGGCATTCCTTTCATATCCTCAAAAGATCTGATGGTTTCCACCAACTCAGACTCTAATTCAGGAAAATTTATTGGCATCACCATTTGTGCCCATGGGGGATAATTTTATAAGGAACTGCCTAATGTTATGTGACATTTACCCATGTGAATGGGCAGGTGTTATTATGAAAGTACTACGTTGGGTTGATGGCACGTACTTTCACTGTGGGTGTGCTCATGGGTAGAGTTTGGGCACAGCATGGGTGGGATGCACAAGTATGTGCATAAATTATCAAGTACTGTAATTTATGCGTGTTCTTGAAAATTTTAGGCAAGGGCATGTACACCAGCTATAGAGTTGGCATAAGTGGTTGCGCCTTAGATTAATGTACGTATTTGGATACTTATGCTAGCATCCTATAAAGAAACGTGGGCGCCTACTTTTCTTTATAAAATAGGCTAAACATAGTCATGTAAAAATGCTCGTTAACTGGATGGACTTCTTAAAATTACCCTCAGGTTGTCAAAGTAATATACGGGTTGACAATTTTTAGAATAATTTACTCAAGCAAATATGAACAGCATCCTTTTAGACAGAAATATCTCCCTTCCGGTAGCAATGGAACTCCAGAAAGTTACCATTTACACACATAGATCATGTATTTCCAATGGCTTATGCGCTTCAATGAGCTGTAGTTTGATATTGTTAAGTGCCATCGAGTTGGTGTCAACTCATAGTGACCCTCTGGATAGTTGTCCTAAACTGTGTTTGGTGTTCAGTCAGGCGGCTCATTGTTGATAGAGTGGCATCCATAGTTGCTGTTATTGTATTGGTCCATCTCATTGCTGGCCTTCCTCTTTTGCATGACCTTCAAACTTGTCAAGCATGATGTCTTTCTCTAATGATCTCTCTCTTTGCACGATGTGTCCAAAGCATGAAAGTCAAAGTCTTGTCATCTGAGCTTCTAAAGAAAGCTTAGGTTTGATCTCCTTTAGTACCAACTGGTTTGTTCTTCAGGCAGTCCATTGTATATGCAGTATTCTTCACCAGCACCATATTTCAAGGGCATTGATTTTCTTCCTATCTTTTTCACTGTCCAACTTTCTCATCCATAGGATGTTATTGAAAATACCATGGCTTGGACAAGTTGAATGTTTGTATGGAGAGAGACATCTCTGCTCTTGAGAATCTTCTTTAGGTCCTTCATAGCCATTATGCCAAGAGCAATGCGTCGTCGGATTTCTTGACTGCTTGTCATTGAACCAAACAGGTTAAAGTTGTCAACTATTTCAATTTCTTCTCCATCAGCGATGAACTTCTTGATTTTGCCAGTTGTCAGGATATCTTTGTCTTCTTTAGATAAAGGTGCAGACCCATTTTGAGACTATGGGGTATGTTTACTAAACTGCGGTAATGTCATTCACGTTAGGTTCCGCGGTAAAGGTAGAGATGCCCATATAAAGGCGTGGGCGTTGCATTGCTACAGCAAGCTGTAGCAGCTAACGCGCGTTACAAGGCACCTTAGACTAACGAGCGTTACAAGGCACCTTGTAAGGCACCTTGCAAGGCGCCTTGTAAGGCGCCTTATAATGTGCCTGGTAAGGTGCCCAGTAAGGTGCCATATAAGATGCCCTATAAGGCACTCGCCAGGGATGCCCACTGTCTCCACTTCTCTTCGATCTTGCACTCGAACCCTTGGCTTTACTAATCCGGCAATCGGAGGAGATTCATGGAGTCCCCTTCACCCATAGGGAAATCAAAATTTCAGCGTATGCTGATGATCTTATGCTTTTTGTCTCTATAGACTCAGTACCGGCTGTCCTAGAGCAAATTGGTAAATACTCACAACTGTCCGGTTATAAGATAAATTGGACCAAGTCGGTAGCCTTTCCATTAAATCCTTTGCTTCATCAGGCAGATATGCAACCCTTCCCCTTTTTATGGCAACCTCGCATGGTCAAATACCTTGGGGTTCACTATTGTTCTCCTTTGGAAGACACTATCTCCTTCAATGCCAAAGACTTAACCTCTAAAGTCCGGGCGCTTACTCACCGCTGGACTCCTTTAACACTTACCTGGTGGGGTCGATTAGAAACCATAAAAATGATGATTGTTCCGAAAGTGAATTATATCTTAGAAATGTTGCCCTGTCTCTTCCCTCGACGTATATAAAGATATAGAGGGCCTTCTGACTAGATACTTGTGGCAAAACAAGACACCTAGGATAGCGAAACATAAGCTGCAAGCAGATAAGGAAAATGGGGGTGTCAGATTCCCTGATTTCCTGAAGTATCATCAATCTTTTCTTCTCAAACAAGGCGCTCGTTGGCTGGAAGATCCAGTACCGAGTAGACCTGTGTGGCTAGACATAGAAGAGGACCTTTGCAAACCGATTCCTCTTACTTTTCTCCCTGGTATGACTCTCCCATCAGACTCCCACTTTCCACCAATGCTTTTAGACACCTTAGGTGCCTTTAATAATCTCATGCAATCTTTAGACTCCCGACTCTGTCCGTTAGACAAGCTCCCACTTTGGTACAACACTCGATTTCGAATACAAAATAAGCCGATGGCGTGGAGCCCCTGGTACACTAGGGGCATTTGGATTCCTAGTCAGTTGTTCCATGAAGGTCGCTGGAAAACTTTTAGTGAATTGCAAATTGAATTTGGTCTCCCAGCGAAACACTACTTTCAGTTGGTGCAACTTCAGCATTGCCTTCGGAGTGCTAGGGTGCTCCCGCCATCGGCCTCCCCTACACAAGGTTGGTTGGAGACTATCCGATCTATCGGTAGTTCACCGGGTGTAGCATCCAATTTTTACAAAACCTTATGTAATGCTATAACTAGGGATACCCCTATAGCGCAGAAAGCCTGGGAGAGAGAATTGCATGTGACTTTGACCCCGGAGCAATGGAGCCTTGTCTGGAGTAGAGTGACACGGGTCTCCCGATCCGCCTCACTCACTCAGACACTCTTCTTTCTAGCCCACCGGTGTTTTTACACTCCTGACAGATTAGCCAAATGGAACACTACTCAGGGCAATAGTTGTTGGACATGTCATGCGGCCATTGGTTCACTACCTCATGTTATGTATGAATGTCCCGCACTACAGTATTACTGGCGTCGGGTCTGGGGTCGTATCCAGTCTATTTTGCACTTTCAAGAGCCCCTTTCTTGGAGGATAGTGGGACTTCGCTCAGCTGCGGGGATCCCCTCTCTTCCAAAAACGGCTTACTTCCTTTTGGACTTTATGCTTGGCATTGCTATTTCCCTAATTACGAAATACTGGAAAAATAGCTCCCAGCTGAGCCCCAATGAATGGTGGAATCATGTCTGTCTCTACAGTAAATATGAACAAATACCTCGTATGTTTGCTTCCCCCATTCAGACTCCTCATCATCGGTCTAAATGGAAGATGCTCAATGACTATGTACATTCTGCTCAATGCTCTCATCTGACTGTCTAAATTTGTATATATCTTTGTCCCATGATTATTCTGTATCGCAGATACTCTTTTGATTGTTTTGATGTATAATCACTGTTGTTTGGAAGCGCTCACATGCTGACATAATCAGCTAGAGAAGAAGCGTGGGGGTGGGGGGTAATTGGGTTTACTTTTCTTTATTGTATAATTGTTTTGTCTCCTTTGGTGTGTTGTTTTTTTTTGTTTGTTGCAAAATGAAAATAAAAGTTTAAAAAAAAAAAAAAAGATGCCCTATAAGGTGCCTAGTAATGTGCCCTGTAAGGTGCCTCAGAAGGAACCCTATAGGGCCCCCTAGGCTAAGCGCCATATTAGGCACCCTTGGACAAGGCACCACAGAAGGCACCCTGGGCTATGGAACCATAGGGTAAGGTGGCCTAACAAGGGTATGGTGTCCTAGGTTAGCATGCCCTAGGGACAGCAAGGTGCCTCAGGATGACATGCATGACCTGTGCGGAACAGAGACAGATGTAGCCCTAACACTAGATACAGCACTCAGGAAAGGCAATGAACAGGTGAGTGAAGGAGGGAGAGGTGGAAGCCGCTGGACCTGCCAGATCTGCGGGCATCCCATGCGCCTGCCAGCACTGATGACAAACATGGTGGGGCAGCTGTACCACAGCACAGGGTGTTGGCAATGTAAAGTACCGGAAAAACAGTTGGTGGCAGACGATGGGAATACGTGTCTCCCAGTGGAGGCGGAGGTGGCAAGATAGTTACAATGATGGGTGGACAGAGGAGTGGTGGTGCCATGCAGATCAGGCACAGGCAAGGCAAGCATGAAGAGGCACAATGCAGGAAAGGGTAGCAGTGCATGACATGGGGCGGCAGCCTGCACAGGCAGACAGGACTCTACAGAGCTGACAGACGCAGATAGACGGACCGAGGGAATGTTGGCAATTGTGGCGAGGGTATTATAGGCTGGAAGCACAAATCTGCAAAAATATGACCCCTACAGGCATGCACACTATTTGAGTAGGACAGGCATAAGAGGAGGGAACAATGAGGAACTGAACCCATGAACACTGCCAAGAATGGCATTGTATTAACCAGTAGGCTATACCTCCATGGTGTATGTCACAGCAATGTCTGCGTGCAGAAGGACTGCAGGTCACCGCACAAACTGTCTGCTCTGAGTGCCAGGATAGGGTAACTCCACCAGTACCCATGATGCAATGCACATGCTGAATAGCTGTCTACAGCTGATCACCAAATGGGGTCTGCACCTCTCCGGTCCCCCAGCTTGGAAAGACGAACTGACAGTGCGTGATACTGGCACAGAGTAGCTACAGACCATGCCATTGTGCAGGTTCTGTGTTCACCCTGAGCAATAGGATGGGTGCCCAGCACTAGGTCCGCAGTACATGTGGTACTAGAGATAGGTCCTGCTTTACATCCCCATCACTACCAGTGTGTGACAGGTGTTCCCTGCAGTACAGCCAAAGGTAGTTTGGTGGCCATCACTATCCTGCAGTCACATGTGGCCCTGTGGGACCAGACACCAACCAGATTAGCATGTACCTGTGGTATGGTCTGGCTGACATGGGCAGTTGTTATCAGAGCAGAGCGGTTCCTAGAATTGCATGAGGTGTGTGTAGCAGTGCCTTTATAGGTCACAGTGGTATGCACTACATCCCCCAAAGGGCCCACATCACCCTTTTTGTAGGTAAAGAACAGGTGCCCCCACCCTGGGGAAGCAACCTCCATCCTGTGTGTATGAGACAGCCCTCCAGGGTTGGTGGGCCAGAGCCATACTGTGATGAGGAGAGTATGGTTGAGTCTATGGAACTGGAAGAAAATCAGACATTTACCTTTAAAGAAAGAGACAGGCAAGGAATCAGTAGCTCTCAAACTGCAGGCAAGAAAAAAAAACAAGCAGCTACTGAGGACAGGACACACCCAAGCTCTGCTAATCTAAGGGCAGGCTTGGAAACTAATGAGAGACACCTGGGGGAAGGGCAGTGCATGGTAGTTCAGAGACACTCTTATAAACCCAGGGAAACAGAAGGAAGTCAGACTCAGCCTGAGAAGGGCAGCACCACAGGAAGAGAGTCTCAGCCTGAGAGACGGCAGCACACGAAGCGACACCCTGGAAAGGGAGAGACAGGGAAGCAGCACGCTGGAGAATTCAGTGGTGAGAGAAGCACCAGAGAAGAATTCAGTGGTGAGAGAAGCACCAGAGAAAGGCCCAGAGAGTTCACTGTGGAGACTTCCGGGGGATTCTCAGAGGTGAAAACCCTAGTCAGAAAGAAAGCCAGGATTGTAAGGAAACTACAATTGGTTTTAAAACTAGGAGAGCTGTGTCAGAGAGAAGTGCTGACAAGGGTCAGGCTACAGTGACAACTGTTCCTGAAACAGCTAAAGAGCTGCAAGCAAGCATCTCAGTGATTGTGGCCCCCAGCACTAAGGACACAACAGGATCACTGGAGGCAGATAATATAGAGTGCTATGTGGGAACCTAGACATGCCATGGTCACTGCTCAATCAGAGTGAGTGCCCTCCCAGCATGCCATGCTGTGACCACCCTGTCCATGCAGGTGGTGGTCGGGCACTGCAGTGTCCCAGCCATTGCCCCACACCCTGTGAAGCTGCATCCTGGCCAATATGCCCAATCTGCCCTGTCCGGACCATACCCACAACACCTTGCTCCTCATTATGCACATATTCAGGCTAACGCTGGTAACAGTGGGACATTGTGGGCCCAGTGAGATGTGGGCAGCCACAAAACAATGGATAGACATACACACACACACTCCTATTGCAGCATTGTGCACAGATAGGGGTGGTTGGCAACCCTTCCCGCCAAACTGGTCCTGATCACAGTGCTGACATTGCTAAACTGTGCAGGAGGTAGTAGTGGTGCCCTGGTGATAACTGCAGCTCAATGCTGGGGCCAACAGCCTGACTCTCTATGCATCTTTGGATTGTGGATTGTGGAGCCTGTGTGAGTGGGTGTTTGTACCCCTGTCCGCCGCTGCTTTGGGCTTTGCACATGTTATTTATTTATTTATATTCTCTTATATACCGCGCTATTCTGCATCAGTGCGGTTTACATTGAACAAACTGAAATTACATTGAACAGGGCATTATAACTTGGAGATAACTATTTTACAGGGAACATGGGCTATGGAGGGTTAAGTGGCTTGCCCAAGACCACAAGGAGCACCTGTGGAACTAGAAACCCCAGTCCTTCCAGCCCAAGGTTGCTGTCCTCTAGTGGGATTTGAACCCCTGACCTTCTGGCCTAAAGTACCTTGCCCCCAACCACTAGGCCACTCCTCTACTCCATGTTGCTGTTGTATCTGCATTGTAGGGTAAAATATGGGACATGCTCTGCAGGAACCACAGCTGGGGCTTGAACCTGTGACCCTCTGCTTCTGGCTACACTCACTGGGTGTACTACACCACACTGTTGCCACAGATGCATGGTGGTCCCTGAGGCTACCTGTACCTTTCCTCAGCCAGACCTTTTAAGTTGCACTGCACACCACGTACTGGTACAGGGCATGGCCTAGGTCCACTGCAGCCACAGTTGACATGGCCATTTGCTGTCGGTGCTGGTAGTGCGCAGTCCCAGGCCATCAACTGTATAGATAGGCGCCCGCCTAGGGAGCAGATCCCGGGGTGGGGGGGCATACATGGACATCCTCACATCCCCCCCCCCATCATTGCCTACCACTATTATGTCCCTTCCACATGGGGGTGGGATGGCTGGGGGGATGTCAGGTCAGTGCCCTAGCAACTATTGGCTAGGGTGGACCAGGTAGATGTAGGTGGATTGTGTTTGGACTGTGTCAGCTGCTGTCATGATGATTTCCGGTTTCTATGTTCCTATGTGCCACCTAGGCGCCCGCCTGGTCCACCCTGTACCCCAGCTGCCAATGCTACATGTCCCGCTTGCGGCCCCCTATGCCCCATTTGCACCATCGCCATAGTGGCCATTCATACTTTGGCACTATGGTGTTGCTGACAATGGAGCACTACTATCACTTTTCTTGGGCTCCCTACCTAGGCTGTACATTACTGATACTGAAATGCTTTCTCTCCCCTGCAAATGTGCATCTAACGGCAGGTTTTCATTCGCGGTAGGATTCAGCCCTTCAGTTCAGCGCGTTAGTGTGAAAGGAGCCTCTCCCCGCCCACTCTCTGCCCATTGACCCCTTCTCTCCACCCTCTCTCCACCTTCTGCGGTGTTTACCGTGGCCGGGGACGTTAACGCGCGGTATGTAACGTTACCGCAGTTTAGTAAACATACCCCTATGTTTCTTGATCTTGAGAAGTAAATGTTTCAGATCGTCTTCACTTTTAGCCAGTATTGTGGCATCATCAGCATCGCGAAGGTTGTTGAATCTTCCACCAATCTTCACACCTCAGCTGTCTTCATACAGCCCTTCTTCTCTGATTTGTTCTGTAGTTTAGCCAGACTCTTCTAAAAGTATTTGCGTTAGGCCAATGCTGCATACTTTCACTGTGGGAGTTCACATAGGTGAAGCGCACACTGACATGTAAACTTTATAAAATACAGGCATATGCATTAAGTTATATGTGGTCATTTACATCAGTCATAGGGCTAGTATAAGTGATCACGCCTAGATTTGACATCCATTTCCCACTACTTATACCCTTTTTTTTACAAAGTAAAATACACCCATTCTTGGCTTTATAAAATAGGCACGATTGATGTGCGTTAATCTAGATGCCCCTTATAAAATTACCCTCCCTATGGGCACTCTGGCTTTCATAGCATCCATACTTTAAGTGGCATGGAAGACAGGCATTCCCAGGGGAAGGGATGGTGTTTAGATCTGGAGAAGCAGCAAGCAGCACACGTTCATTGTGATTTCAAAACTATGTGCACTCTTTTGTACCCAATTGACCAGTCATTCAAATAGCAGCTGCCTTCCAGTGCATGTGTACCTTGCATGCAGTTTTCAACTGGAAACTATCTGGGTAGGTTCTCCTTGAAAATTAGCTAGAAGATATGTGTGTACTCTGCAAAACTGTGGGCTATTTTAAATTGCCCCCCAAAAATAAAAAATGTACAAAAAATGTGTATAAACAGATTAATAGCAATAAAAAAATTACAAAGTGCAGCAAAAATAATAAGATCAGTTTCAGGACTCTAGTGATATTCCATATTGTCTCTGATCAGATTATGGCTTTGCTCTGTTAGCCCTGCCAGCTCCGCTTTGCTGCTGCGGCCACTTCCTCATAGCAAAAAGCCAAAGAGGACATTCACAGTGGGCATTTGTTTTCTGGATCCTTACTGTGAGTATCTGTACTGGAGAGAACCTGCATGCTTAGGTCACAGCTCTCTCTCAACTGCTCAGAGTACCTGGGGGTAGCGTCTCCAAACGAGCTATTTTTGCATATGAAACCAGACAGGCAGGCAATGAGAAGAGGGTTAACAAAATATCAAAAAAAAAAAAGAAGAAAGAAAGAAGGTGAACAATTTATATTTTCTCTCTGTCCTTTTTTTGCTAAATCAGGTGAGAAGTTTGTTTTGTCTGTTTAGTTTTGTGCAGGCCTTGACGGGAATGAACCCTGGACCGTAAGCTCTGATAAGAAGGGACTGTCTCTTACGTGTCTGTGTAGCACTGTGTACATCTTGTAGCGCTATACAAATGCTCAGTAGTAGTAGTTAGTAGTAGTAGTAGCAGCCTAGTCTATATCAAATGCTAGCTCAATGAAATAGGTCTGGAGGCTTTTCTTAAAATTTTCAAGGAACATGTAATTCCGAAAAGGTGGGGGCTAGAGAAAAGAAGGCAGATTGATGGGTCGTTTCATGGCTGGCTGCATTATTGGAGGGAAGATTAATCTATTGTGACTTTGGGAGCAAAGTGTTCTGGAAGGAATATATGGGATAGGGAATCAGAAAAATAAGTAGGGAAAACAGAGTAAAAGTCCTTGTGGGATAACAGAAGAATCTTGAATTTTATGCGCTAATTGACCAGAAGCCAATGGTATTCTTTTAATAACAGAGCGACATGATCAAAGCTTTCAGAATAGGTTGATAATTTGATTGCAGCATTTCGAACCAATTGCACATAAGCCTGAGATAGACCATTATACAGAGAACTAGCGTAATCCAAACCACTAATAACCAGAGCCATAACCGGAGTGAAAAATGCTGCTTTATGTAGTAAGGACCGGAGAGCAGGGATGGATCTGAGTGCAAAAACACAAGATTTCACATTTTGGGAAATTTGACAGTTAAATGATAACTGGAAATTGAGCTCGCAGCCTAATATTTTCATAGTAGGCAGTAACAGAAGGGTGAAACCTGATAGGATTGGGGCAGCTGTAGGATATGTTGAGTGACCGCTCACCCATACAGTCTTATATTTAGGATTGAGCTTTAAAAGGCTGCTTTCTAGCCACCATGCCACAGCCGAGGGGCATGAATTTATTGGTGAAGATCAGGCACACTAGGACCTAGGTACGAGCAATTGGATGTCGTTGGCGAAGAAGTGACCTGAGATGTCCAGTGACTGAACTAAAAGGGCTACTGGGGAAAGAAATAAATTGAATCGGGGAGAGAACAGAGTCCTGTGGGGGATATGGGAGAGTTAATTGTGACCGTAATTAGGTGAGCCATGTGAGCACTGGAAAGGTATACAAGGAAGTTTGATACTTGCCAAGCAAGTCTCATATACAAGGCCAGATTCATCTGTTAGATGTCCATAAAAGCAGAGGGCTTCCCCCTCTTCAAGATGCAGAATGGAGGATACAGCCGTCTCCCTCTGAAGATGCACCAAGTTGAAAGGGGAGACCCCCTCCCCCATCCTACCAGCACTCTGCTAAGCAGCGGCATTCCTTGGCACCAAACCTCTTAGAGGTGCAGGGGCAATGTGCCAATTTTGCTTTATACTGCAGTCCTAATGCAGCTCGCCCACAAGCCCCTGCGCTTTTAAGGGCACTCAAAAAGTCCTACCAGGCAAGATGAAGAATCGTGACTTTCAGCCCATTTCCCTTAGGTATCTGTCTACCCCGCCTAGTGGGAAATCCAGGCAGGTCTCAGGGCCGGCACAAGAGGATTGGGCGGAATGAGTACCTTAGGTGAACCTACCTTCAGACTTACACTCTCTGCTCCAGGAGATTTTGATAATTAAATTCAACAATTATGTCACACCAACACCACCCATCCCACAACATCCTGTAAAAATACATAATCAGATATCATACTTTTAAATATGAAACTTTGCTTTGCATGTATGTGGGTGCCCGCTCTCCATGCAGGTAAATGAATGTGCTGATGGCTCGTTGAGCTTGTCTGGTTGTGAGGATCTATTATTTTGCTTTGCCTGCCACTGCTCTGTGCTGCCCCTCAGAAACCGTTACCCTAAGCAAACACCTAGTCTTGCCTAATGGTTGGGCAGCCTTGAAGACCTGTTGGACTCTGTGGGAGTTACGACAGTCAAGGAATCCTCAGTATTTCATGTGTTCAGGAATACTATTCTGTATCTTTTCCAGGTCTGTTTGTTAAAATAGTTAAAGTGGAGCTCACACAGCGGCAATGGCAGCTGTAAATTGTAAACAGCACGTCACAGAGGGAACAGAAAAAACATATGCTCCAAATAGCCTGAAGCACTGAGCTGCTAAAACTGTGGCATTCAAACAAAGCCTAGGTAGAAAATGTTTCTAACCTGCAAACCCTCAACAGACTCAGCAGACCAATGCATACAGCCTGGCATATACAAACATACTGGAAAGAGAAAAGCAGACTGTTCAGTACCTCCCGGCTTCTTCAGATGGCACCTTATGTTGTTACTGGTAAGTGTCGGGGTATTCTTATAAGGAACTGCAGAAAGGTACCATTTACGCTCGTAAATCATGTATTTCCAATGGCTTATGCACTTCGATGAGCTGTAGTTTGATGTTGTGCTAAGTGCCATTGAGTCAGTGTTGACTCATGGTGACCCTGTAGATCAGGGGTCTCAAACTCAAATTGCTTTGAGGGCCAAATGAGGACTTGTAAAGTAACCCGCGGGCCGCATCGTCAAAACTTTCTTTTACAATGGAAAAAAGTCAGTGTCTGCGAAGTACTACTCTCCACCTCTGACAAACATCGCAGAGCCACTGCAGTACAAATCCACTCACCCTCCACCATATACGGCAGCGTAGACTTGCAGTGAAGCGCCACACCGCTTATCTAGCTCTCACACACATCAATTGTACTGGATTGATCACAGAAAGCGGAAGGTTGGACATCATATTTCAGCAATCGGGAACCACTCAGAGCAGCAACGGGCTGCAGGCTCGCCCTCGAGAGCTGTGCGGGGTCGAGCAATCAACACCGGCATGGCGGGGAGGCAAACTTAATTAGCGGCGATCACATACCGGCATCAACTACTACATCATCCCAAAATGCATCGCGGGCCGCATGGCCGCGTGTTTGAGACCCCTGCTCTAGATAGTTGTCCTATACTGTGTTTGGTCTTCAGTCAGGCAGCTCATTGTTTATAGAACGGCATCCATAGCTACTGTTATTGTATTGACCAATCTCATTTACGGCCTTCGTCTTATGTGTGGACCCTCTCTAATGATTTCTCTCTTCGCATAATGTGTTCAAAATATGAAAGTCAAAGTCTTGTCATCTGAGCTTCTAAAGAAAGCTTAGGTTTGATCTCCTCTAGTACTGACTGTTTGCTCTTCAGGCAGTCCATGGTATACACAGTATTCTCCATGGACTAGCAGGATTGCGTCAGCCACACTTGGTGACGTCCTCCGGGCGAAGCCATGCATACGGAAGTGCTCTCTAGAGCTCAGACAGGAGGGCCTTTCTGAGCCCACCTAGGTAGCCCATCCCACCGGTCCGCCCCCTAGTCCGGTCAGTTTTTGTTCTTCCGCCTTGCCAGCAAGACGGACCCTGCTCTCTCTCTTCATTTAATTTCTTTGTTTTGCGTTTTTACAACTATGCCCAAGCATCTTTCAAAGAAATGCCCCTATTGTGGCAACAAGAACAAGACTTCACATGGATGCACTTACTGTGGGGCAATGAAGAAAGGATACCAAGTGATGTGCCCAGCCTCCGGCTCTGGCTCTCCACTGCCTGATCCTCTGCCAGCCCCGGATGTGCCTGTACGGGCCTCCATCCCTAGCCGAGCCTCCGTTGCTGCAGAGAGTGCCCTTTCCCGGCGGGACATGCTGCATGGAGCCTCCATCCCCAGCCCGGTGCACCCGACTGACCTGCTTGCTGCTCCGGGACCCAACACCGTCACCCGCGGAGGCGCAGAGGTAAGCCCTGCCCCTACTGCTGCAGTCTCTCCTGTTTTCATCCTCCTGGACTCCTCTCAGCTCGCCCTGCAGTCAGCTTCCAGGATCGGGTCCCCCACAGCACTCGTCCATGCTTCCCAAGATGGCGACGTGCTGCGGTCCTCCCAGCCTCTGCTGCAGTCCTCCAACTCCGCCCACCTTGGGGGCGGGACCTCTATGCCCGCGAATTCTACCGGCATCGGAGGGAAGCCTGCACGCAGCTGCGCTTCGCACGGCAGCGCCTCGCACAGCAGCACGTCGCACGGCAGCGCCCCGCACAACAGCGCGCCGCACAACAGCGCGCCCAACGAAGCCAGCGCACTGTTGCGCAATGCCAGCGCACTGTTGCGCAACTCCAGTAGCCGCAGTAGCCGCAGCAGCAGCAGCAGTTCCAAGAGCAGAACGCACGGTAAACGGACCAGTGTCAACAGACGCAGCAGCAGCGACTCTAGCCACAGGGACCTCTCTCCCAAACGACGCAGGCACTCCGAGCGCCACCGCCACCGCTCCCAGCGCCAGCAACATAATTCAAAGACATCGATTTTTCTTCCTGGCTATCTTTTTTCACCATCCAACTTTCATATACATAAAATGTTATTGAAAATACCATGGCTTGGACTAGTTGACTCTTAGTATGGCGAGAGGCATCTCTTCTCTTGAGAATCTTGTCTAGGTCTTTCAAAGCCATTCTGCCATGAGCAAGGCATCGCAGGACTTCTTGACTGCTTGTCATCGATGAACTTGTTGATTTTGCCAGTTGTTAGGATCTTTGTCTTCTTTATATTAAGGTGCAGGCCCATTTTAAGATTATGTTCCTTGATCTTCAGAAGAGAATGTTTCAGATCGTCTTCACTTTCAGCCAGTAATGTGGTATCATCAGCATAGCAGATGTTGTTGATGAGTCTTCCACCAATCTTCACACCTCTGTTGTCTTCATACAATCCTGCTTCTCTGATGATTTGTTCTGCATATAAATTAAACAGGTAGGGGGAAAGTATTTTACACGGGTAAATGCCTTATCTGGAATTTTTGCAAAGGCACCTACGCAGGTAGTGCCTTTGGAAAATCCTAGCTAAGTCCCTCATGTGCTCAGACGCTATGCGGTTAGTATCAGGGTGTGTTGGGGGCATTCCAGGGGAAGTGGGAGTGGAGGAAAGGGCTAAGTGGGTAGCAGCGATTTCCGATGCTACCTGCTTAGTCCTCTGCGCCTTAAAGATAGGTGAGGTTTTTCCTTACCTATGGTGCAGGGGCCAATTGGGCGGCATCGAAAATCGCTGCTACCTGCTTAGCCTCGGCAGCTGCCGGCATGTCCAAGCAAACCCGGATTTTTACTTCCATCGCCGCAGAAGTGAAAATCCAAGTTAAGGGGATTGGCGGGCAGGCTATGCGCCAGTTTGGCGCATAGCCTGCCCAACTGAAAATCGGGCACATAGATCTTTTCCAGTCAGATGGCCAATAGGCTCTCTCATAAGCATTGCCTTCTCCAAAGACCCCCTACCTGGGGAGACCTGCAACAGTTTTTGGGGGGAAATAGAAATGTTTCAATAGTCAAATAGCTGGAGAGGGTTTGAATGAACAGCAATGCTGTGCACCGGGTTGTACAAGATGCAGGTTTGAGCTCTGAGCCTGGGTGGGCACATTGCAGAGAAAGCTTTCGTAGCTCCTGCTTTATATTTTCATGAGGAGTTTATGCTGAAACTTGTAAATCGTCTGCACGGTTTATTTTGGATGGGCAGTAATTAAATGAGTGAATAACATCCATCTCTGTCCCTGCTTCGGGTCATCGAATAGGACCAGAGGTAAAATGGTGGATATAATTAGAGCTTCTGTTCTTAGATGTTTATAAATTGAAAACTGAAGGGTAGGCTGTCCACGCAGCCGCACTGCATATTGGGGCTGTCCGGATGGCGGTGGTGCTGGCCGCAGCATGCTTCAATGCCAGACTCCATCCAGATTTTTAGTTGGGCATTTCATGCCCATTTTTCATTTATATGTTATTTCCCTGGACATTTTCATGATTTCTGAGGTCCTGAAGTGTGCTAAGCAGTTGACGCACGAATGTGGTAGCTTATTGCCTTGGTTTTGCAATTAGCCTGCGTCGCTTTGCATGCTGTTTGCTGTGTTAGGGGGGTGGGAACTGAACAGAGTGGGCTCAGTGTGGCGTCTCCTCAAGGAGGCAGTAAGTGCAGTCGCCCAATTTCAATGAACCTACTGCACAGTAGGTACATGGTGTAAATTCTCTAATGCTCAACCTACACGCAAACACATCCCCACTCCCTGAACCCCTCTTGGACAGCCCTAACATCCTTAAAAAATGTTTCCCACCTTCCTGCATCCAACCCACTTGCCAACATTTCTCCCCAGCTCTTAGTCCCTAGTGTCTAGTGAGAAGCAGAAACTATCCCCAGTTGCTCCTGCCCCATTGGCTGCTGCAGTTCAAAATGAAACCTTCACTCCTAGTGGTAGTCTCGCAGTATTACCACTAGGTTCATACTGCCAAATAAGGGCGTATACACCTTATTGGCAACACAGACCCTAGTAGCAGTACCACAAGACATCAGGATAAAAAGTGCCGGGGGGGGGGAGGGATTTGGAGACGGGGGGGGGGGGGCGGAGGTGTACTTGGGAGGATCGGGGTGGGAGGTCCCTTGTATGGGTGCTGGAAAAGATGTCATTTGCTTGTATTGATATTGTGGGGGGGAGGGGTGTCAGGGAATTTACAGCATGCGCTTACAGTGGGGTACGATGCCTGCTTATGGTTATGGTTTATTGAGATTTGATATACCACCCTTTGCTAAGCAGACAGAGCAGTTTACAATAAAAATAAATACATGTGGAGCCCAATCCCATAAGGGGCACATGCGGACCATCTGGATGGCCCCGTTAGTACCCGTTTCTGCACCACAGGAGCTAGACATTCCCGCAGGTGCAGGATTGAGCACTGAGACAGCCCAGCGTGTGTCTGCATCCCCATGGGAGATGTCCTCCTTGCTGCATGGCCAGTCTGGCGCAGTGCTGACCCCAGTTTCCCCACCGCCTGACCCTCGGTGGGGGCAGCCAGGGCCCGGATCGGGCAGCAGGGACACACCTGCCCCTCCACTGGCCGTGTGGTGGAGTTGTGTGAGTCACCCGCTGCAGCCCTTAGGACTTATACCACCTCCATGATGGTATAAACCCGATGTCCTGATGGCAGCCGGTGGACGTACAGGGTCATGACCTGAATCGGCCCTGTACATCCAGGTGCTTGGCCCACCCCCGCTCTGCCCACTCTCTGCCCCTATGCCGCCCCCATCCAGATCTCCCCACACTGAGGCTGTGTGAGTGCAAGGAGATCGCTTTGCGGAGTATGGACCAGGTGACTAGTGGAGCTGCACGTCTTGCAGGGATGAACAGCCCCGCTATTCACTTTACTGAATAGGGCACATTGTGGATAGCGCAGTCGCACCATGCTATGAGTAATGAACTTTAAAGGTGTGGTAAATGACTCTCTTTCAGGGATGTTGTCACTTACTGTGCGTTATTTTTTGCATGTAATGTGTGTTAAGTGGGTGACACTATAATAAATTATGGATCAATATTTAATCTCTTTGATTGGCACTTCTTATATCTACCAGTTGCAAAGTTTACATAAAATATAAATATTCAGTGTTGCTGTAGCTGAATATGCAGATATCTGACACTCTAGGCCATAAGTTTTCAACCCAGTCCTCGGGGAACCTTAGGCCAGTCGGGTTTTCAGGATTCCCACAATGAATATGCATAAGAGAGATTTGCATACAATGAAGGCAGAACATGCAAATCTTTCTCATGCATATTCAGTCTGGGAATCCTGAAAACCTGACTGGCCTAGGGTTCCCCGAGGACTGGGTTGAAAACCCCTGCAAGTCTAGGCCAACCTTCAGCCATGTGCCCTACCCCCATGGTATTTAGCATGTCCCCTTGCCTTCCCAACCCTCCTCCCCCAAGGTGTTCAGCATCTGGTCTTCCTTTCCTCCATCCCCATTGTTTCCAGCATCACCATGCTTCCCTTGCCTGGCCTACCTCGTCACTCCATCCACTTTGTCACTGCTGTTACATCACTGTTGTGCTGTTGCCAAATGTGCCTGAGATGTCAAACAAAAGTTTCAAAGGGATTGGGAGGTGTCAGACCTTGACCATGCACAGATGCTCAAGGCCCCACTGACTTTTCTTTAATTTGCCTGGCTGCTGCACCAGTGCCGCCCCCAAAATTGCGCCACCCTAGGTAGATGCCTGGTTTGCCCAGTGGTCAGTCCAGCCCTAGATAGTGGAGATATTCAGTTTGCTATCCAGAAAATTATCTGGATAACTTCAGCACAGCCTTTTTGCCACTACCTGGATAATTTCTAATACCAAACACATTCTGCCCATGCACTCCGCTGGCACTATATGAATAGCACCAGGACGATCTGTAATGCGTTTCAGTGACATCATCTGGATAGTGCTCTGAAAACTGATGGATACAGCTGACCAAAGACACTTATCTAGGCAGCAGCTGCTACTAACCAGTTAAGTGCTTCTGGATATCAAAGTCAGAGTTGCTAATAACTAAGAAAACATATTGTTACCTCTACTCTCCCTGCCCACCCCCAGAAAAAAATGAAAATACTGACACACAAATGTAGGAAAGCATGAAAGCTTTAAAGTGAGCACACATTAAAGGTTCTGGTTATAGACACCTCTGTCAAGAGCACATAACCTATGATATCAACAAGTCAGAACACACTGACATTGCCCTCACTCATTTATTTAACTAGGCTTATATACTGCTTTTCTACCGATCAAAGCGGTGTACATTCAGGTACTGTATATATATTTTTCTCTTGTCCCCAAAGGGTTCACAATCTACGTTTTTGTACCTGAGGCAATGGAGGGTTAAGTGGCTTGCATAAGGCCACCTGTGGGACTAGAAACCCCAGTTCTTCTGGCCAAGGTAGTAGGGTTGCCAACTGGCTCCAGATGCGCCCGACAGGCTTGATCCAGTCCTGGGTTTACCCCATTGCATGTAGTGACTTGTAGTTTTCCTTTTCTTATGGAGTGTAATGGAGAAATCAGAACTACATATCCCTGCATGCAATGAGGTAAAACCAGGACTGCATTGAACCTGTCGGGTGCATCTGGAGCCAGTTGGTAACCTTACAAGGTAGCTGTCCTCTAGTGTGATTCAAACCCTGGCCCTCCAGCCCAAAGTAACCCAACCTAACCACTAGGCCATTCCTCCCTCTTTTAACCTGTTCAAAGTTGCTGTTGTGCCAGTAAGGACTGATCCACAGTTGAATCTTCTGAAAACCAATCAAACCCCAGTAGGTAAACCATAAAGACTTGGGGTATTTTTCTGAACAAATTTAGCAGAAATTAAATGAATGGTCTCCGTGACGGAAAACAGTCAAAATTTAGATGGACAACATTTTACTTTTGGAAAAATCACCAGTATCACATTGTGCCCCTTCATAAGGTTATTCGTTTTGTATGAGGAGTTGAGATATTTGTCTTTCTCTGCGACCACCAGCACCCATCATTGCCCAAAGTACCTGATAAATCTTGGGTTGCTATATTACTTAGTAACGGATATGTCTAACTATCTTGAAATGCACCAAGAAGGATATTCATTTATTTATTTATAAGTTCTTTTAAGTCGTCTATCTAGGGACAACGGCACTCAAGGAGGAGTATATATCAACATATAGTAAACATAATTCACAAAATGACAAACAACAAACATTAAAAACATACAGAACCCTAAAAATCATCTAGACGCCTCCCTCTCCTAACCCAACCTATAAGCTTCTATAAACAAAAAGGCCCCCTTAACTCCCTTTCTGAATCTTAAGCTCTCCAGTTCTTCTCTAAGATCCTAAAGTTGAGCTCTCCTAAACACAGGACCATAAGCACAAAAGGACCTGGCTCGCGTAGTTACCATCCTCACATGTGAGGGTGGGGGTACACTCAGCAAACATTTTTCAGCGGACCACTATGCCCAATTCGGTCTACAAACATCAATCAGATTTTTCAGATAACAAGACGCAATGCCTTGCCCCACATGAAGCATCATTTGTTGATCTTACCACCTTGTTCTCCCCCCAGACACCAACCCCACAAACAGCATAGCCTGGACATCAAGGGAGCCTACTCTGACCAGACCCACATGAGGCAAAAAACGAGCACTACCTATGCAACTCTGGAAAAGCACCCCAGACAAAAACACTGCAGACACTGCGCATGCCATGGCGTTTCACAAACTAACCTGTGGGCTAGAAAGGAACCTGGCTGGTAGAGCCACATGACTTCAACCTGATCTCCAGGCCGCCTTATGCCTGCGCTGGTGACTTGCTGGACTTCATTATGGAAAGCACAAAGTATTTCCATACATCGCAGGCCGTGAGACCTGCCTAGCCCACATAAAATAAATTACCACCCTATGATAAATGGTTCTATTAGCAACCCAGATTGTTAAACTCAGATAGAATAGAGCGGAGGGAGCGGCTCCCCATCCATTCTCCCTCTGGCACACATGGAGTTGTAAATAGGTTATTTTGTGTGTGAATAACACATTAAACCTCAGCATTAGCCATGTCTTTTGAAAGAGAGGAAATTGTTATAAATAAATAACCCTGGACAGGAACGTAAAGGAAGGCAGATTTAATAGTGCATGCTCGCTGCAGTCCTGTTAAGCATGACTAAAATGATAAACCCCGGAATGTACTAATAGGAAAGCAGGGCTCTGACATCAAAGTAATGAGGTTATATTTCTACCCAGCTTTAGAAATGCTAAAATTTGTTTTGGCACAGCTAGACATCTGAAAAATGTCTCGAATTTTCACCTCCTCACTGAAACACGCTGGCTATGAAAGAGTTACAGTAGCTTCGTTTTAGCGCATTTCACGTCTTGTTAACAGCAGATTCATTAGTATATAGGGGTCTGGAATTTTAAAACTGGTATTCAAGGGGATGCCCACGATGGCTGTATGCAAATGGCCCGGCGGGTAATTCAATCTAAAATTCCAGATCCGGAATACAACCCAATGTGTTCCCACTGGCCTTTACCTAAGGGCCACGGATAGTATTTTAACATCCAGAAAACTTTTTATTCACTTATTTCCCAGGTAGCAAGACCACCACAGTTGTTTTCTCTGTCTGGAGACCTATAACAGAGAGAACCAACATGAAGTGAGTTGAGGAACGTGCTGTGCCCGCTCTTCTTCTCCATAGGTTACGTTCCTGCCTCTGCTAGGCTCACAGTAATGCGTCTTTTGGATTTCTAATGGGGGTGGGGGGAGGGTGCTCATCTGAAATGGCATAATGCCAGTGCTAAATCAAGAACTGACTGGCAACCCAGCACTGATATTGTACATGCCAGGGATAAATGTCTATTCTAGCCATTAGAGGACATTATTGGCCGCTTACTAGTGCAGCCGACTGCTACACCTTGATTTTAGTGGTGGAATTAAGCAGGAGGACTGAGTAATGACTTTTCTGAAAATACGTTTGAATTTGCACAAGCTTCTCGATGCTCCAAATTTACCACCACTGAAAAAGCAGAGCAAGATTCAGTCAGAAAATGTTCATATATTTTTCTACTCAGTGCATTTTTCCTAGAAAAAAAGGTGCCGGTTCTCATAAACAGGGCTCTGTCATTAATATGTGAGGACGATGGATCAATTTTAGCAGGCAGTGAAAAAGGTGCTGGTACTCCATACCACTGTGTACCCCCTGGAAAAAAGAGCCCTGCTTCTGCTTGATATGGAGAGAGAAAGGTCAAAACAAGAGACACCCCCCCCCCAACCTGCCAATCTCCTCATTTCACTTCAAGAGACAAGAGATCTTTTTATGAAACTAATAACGCCCATCTGGGATTGGCCGTCTTCCACTTTTATTTATTTATTTTGCTGCACAGCTGCAAGTTTGTGCCATAAAACGTCAGGACAGCTTCCTCTCTTTTTAGAAACTCTGGGAAGAGGAAGGGAGGGGGGAACCATTCTCTTTTCCCACTAACCTCTAAATCTGTGGTGCTGAGGATGCCCCTGTGGTCCGTCCAGTCTCCTTTTTAATTAACGCCTCACTTGTACTTCATTGAATTAATCTGGTCTGCTTGTCAATAGCTGGTGTGTGATCTTTTAGTGCTCTGGCAGTATAAAGCACAATTTTGTACGATGGCCAAAAAATGAGTCCCTCAATTGCTGATCTCTGTACAGCTGCTTAACAGAAAAGGTGTGTAGCACTCTCTTCCTCCTTAACTGCTTAACCCATGTGTGTGTGCCAGAGCAGCATGAATCCGGGGCTCTGATGACAAACAGTACAGCACCACCCAGTATACTTAGAGGCCGATATTCAGCCACTGCAGTTGATATTTTGGCAAAAATAGTTTGGATATTTAGCACTGGTATTTGGATAGTGCCAGCATCTGGATAAGATGGTGGCCGACGGCACTTGATATTCAGTCTGCTATCCAGATAGCTTTTCAGATAGGGGGCTGAATTTGCTACGCCTCACTTGCTCTGCCCAAGGACCATCTCAGCACTATCCGGATAGTGCCATCCATAAGGTATTCAGAAGCACTATCTGGATAGTACCACTAAATATTGCTGGGTAGTCACGGACAGCTGCACTCTTTTGGATAACAGGTGCTATAATCCCTATACAGTAAGTGTCATTGAATATTTATCCCGATGTTCCTCGACTGTAAGCCTGTGGGAGTACAGAAGGTGAGGATTATGAGGCATTTAAAGTGCTTATCTACTCATCAACCTGATATAAAAATTGGATATTTATTCTGGGTTTTTTTAATGTCCTTTTTTCTTTCTATAATGATTCAGTGTTGCCAAGGTGAAATTAGGTCTTACCTGCCAATTTACTTTCCTGGAATCCCTCCAATCCAGTTGAAACACATGGGTTATGCTTAGCCACCAGCAGATGAAGACTGAGAACAAACTCCAAACCTCTCTCTTAAGAAGACTTTGCTCCTCTGCAGAGCCAGTATGAACCTCACAAAGCATCAGAAAAGAGTCCCAGGCCCCCAAAACTCCACCAGCCTTTCCTTGAAGCTCACACCCAAAGGACAGGCCAGCTCTCTCATAAACCCTTTTTTTTGTTTTTTTACATTGGAAATCGTGCCCGCACATGGCGCCCTTCCCCACCACAGGACCAAGGTCTGCAATGAGGAGAGCAAGCAGTACAACAGCACAGCGGAACCCCCAAGACTGACCACTGAAGGGAGAACCGACGCAACCAACTGAAGGGAGAACCGACGCATGAGACTGACGGAGAGAACCGACGCAACCAACTGAAGGGAGAACCGATGCATGAGACTGGTCCATCCACACCCATTCTAGCAAACTCTTTCTCAGAACAGATGCAATAGACAGAAACAAATTCCCGGGTTAGTACTGGACTGGACTAGAGGGACTCCAGGAAAGAAACTTAAAAGGTAAGACCTAATTTCACCTTCCAGTATGTCCCTCCAGTCCAGTCCAGTCAAGATGTGAGGGACATAACAAAACAGTACTATCGCAGGATGGGTACCAAGACACCGGCCTTCAATACTTGAGCGTCAAAATCCGCATCCTGACAGACCTGCACATCCAGCCGGTAATGACGCGTAAAGGAATGGAGAGACCACCACATCACCATTCCACAAATATCCTGAGGTGGGATAAGACTGAATTCTGCCCAAGAAGCTGCCTGAGCCCTAGTGCAATGGGTCTGTAGGCCCGCTGGCACCATGCACCCCTTTGGCAAATAGGCGGTTGCAAGGGCACCTTGAATCCAATGGGAAATAATCATCTTAGAAGCTATCTCGCCCATCCGAGGCCCATCAAACATCACAAAGAGGCACTCCAAACACCAAAAGGCCTCAGTCACCTTCAAGTACCGCTTAAGTGCCCTGCGGACATCAAGAATGCACAGATCCCCAGGCTCTGCCAAACCCACAGATCCGGCAAAGGCCAGTAAGGTCACCGTCTGATTGACCTGAAACGCCAAAACCATCTTCAGAAGAAAGGAAGGGACAGGATGCAAGACCACTTTCTCCTTCATAATCACTACATAAGGCTCCTTACACGAGAGAGCCTGAAGCTCCAAGATGCAGCAAGCCAAGCAAATCACCACCAGGAACACCACCTTCAGAGTCACATCCTTCAAAGAAACCCCTGAGAGAGTCTTGAACAGAGGCTTCATGAGTGAAGAGAGATTCAAATTAAGATCCCAGGATGGAACAATGGGACAGCAAGGTGGCCTCAGATGTTTCACTCCTTGAAGAAAATGGACTATGTCAAGCAATCTTCGATCCGCCCCATCCTAAAGAAACAGAACCTTGACCCATTCACCCCAGACTCATATAGACCAATATCCAGCATCCCTTTTTTAGCAGAAGATTATCAAAAAGATGGTAAAGACACAACTGCAAGATTATCAGGACAATCATGCACCGACATGGGTTCCGACCGAAACATGGAGCAGAAACCCAACTCACCTCTCTTCTCAACACCATAATCACAGGCACAGAACAGACTTCACAAGGATGTGAACTTCTATTTCTTGATACATCAGCAGCATTTGACACTCTTTCACTAACTCCTCCTTAATAGACTACATGACATTGGAATCCAAGGCAACATCATAAAATAGCTCCATTCCTACCTATCAGAACGAATGCAACAAGTAAAAATTGGTCCTCAGAAATCACTTCCATACATGCTACACCAAGGAGTAGCACAAGGCTCAGCAATCTCATCAATCTTATTCAACATATACATACAACCCCTATGCAACATCATACAAAAGCACAACGCAGACAATATAATAATTTACACCCCTTTCTGTACAACTACAGCAACCTACTCTTCCATAGACACATGCTTTACAGAAATAACCAAATGGCTACAAGACCACAACCTTACCATGAACTATAACAAGACCGAAATCTTACACATCATAAGAGATCCCACTTTCAAATCACCAGCAATGATGAAACTGAACAATAAAGATATAACAATCAAGACTGAAGTTAAATACCTAGGAGTCATCCTAGATCAAGAGCTGAATCTGCAAACTCAAGTAAAACAAGCAACGAAATCATTGTACAACAAGCTATGCATCCTAAAAAACTTGCACCCGCTACTAAATCCAACAAACTTCCGAACAGTGTGGCAAGCCATCATTAAACCCATACTAGACCACTATAACTTGATCTATCAGGGACTACCCAAGCATACCACATACTCATTACAACTAGCACAAAACACGGCTGCAAGACTCAAACATGGCATCTCCCGGTACACCTATCTCACACCAATCCTCAAACAGCTACACTGGCTCCCAATTGAATTAAGAATCAAATACAAAGTTATCATCAACACCTACAAGATCAATCTGCCGCCAAACTCTCATAAATAAACCCAACTGTAATAGACCCAGGAGATGACACACAACCAACCTACTAGAAATGCTGACCACAAAAGTCTCAAAAAGCCAAAGGACATGCAACTGAGCCTTCTCCCTTTATACCCCAGCTATCTGGAATGCTATACCACCCCACCTACAAGGAAATGAATTAATGGGAGAATTTTGTAAAAATTTAAATACTCAACTATTCCTTGAATACTATGGAGTGGATCCTCACTAGCCCATTCCCCCCTTCTAACACACAGACACCATTCCCAAACTGACATGCATGCTGTACATAATTCATCAGGAACCCCACTCCCCCTCCCTCCTTACACTGTTCAATGTAAAGAACACATCTGTTACAATGTTCTTGTTTATTCACTTTGTTAAATGTAAACAGCCTTGCCTTGTAGAAAGGCGGTACGTAAACACTGTTAAATAAATAAATAAGTCACAATGAGAGTAAATAAATAAATAAATAAGTCCCTTATGCCTCAAATGTGCCCTCTTAAGAGCCAAGCCATATGCGAGAACCAACCCACGTCCGGCATTAGGATGGGACCCTGCAAAAGGAGATCTGCTTCCCAAGAAAGGAGGGCTCTGCTACCAGCAGCCACACCAGATCTGCATACCACAGCTGTCTGAGCCATTCTGGGGTCACCATCACCAAGCAACCTGTGTGTGCCTCGACCCACTGCAGGGCACGGCCAATCAGCAGCCATGGAGGAATTATGTAGAGAAGCTCGCGGCTGGGCTAGGGCTGAACCAACGTGTTGAAGCCCTCCGCCATGCAATTCCGGCACTGGCTGAAGAACCGAAGGGCTTTGGCAGTCGCCAATGTTGCCATCAAATCAAAGATGGGAACCCCTCAGCACCTCACGATCGCCTGCAAGGCCGATGCAGACAGGGATCACTCCCCTGGGTCCAAAAGATGATGGCTTAAATAATCTGCCTGCACACTGTCCTGGCCAGCTGCAAGAGCTACCGACAGTGCAAGCAGATGGACCTCTGTCCTTCAGAGAAGCAGAATCACCTCCGCCACAATCAGCAAGATCCGAGTGCTACCCAGGCAGTTGATAAAAGCCACCATTGTCACGTTGTCAGTCAACACTCTCACCGCCCGCTGCCGGACCATAGGGAGAAATGCCTCCGGGGCCAGATGCACTGGCCTTGTCTCTAGATGATTAACAGACCATTGTCTCTCCTCTGGCAAACACTGTCCTTGGACATCTGGACCTGACAATGAGCCCCCCCAACCAAAGAGACATATCCGTGATCACCACAACCCAGTGGGGTCTGAAGTGACATCCCCACTGCAAGGTTCACCGATTGAGCCAGCAGATTAGACTCACAAGGCTTTGCCCTGGAGGGCGAGACAGATGTCCATCGACTGTACATGTGGGGAACATCACGCCAAGAGAACCACCTGGAGGGGCTGCATATGAAGCTGAGTCCAAGGCACCAGCTCCAAGGAGGCTGCCATCAAGCTGAGCACCTACAGGAAATCTCAAACTCTCAGGTGGGAAACTGCCAACAACCTCCATACCTGCCGTTGCAACTTCACAATTCTGCACTCCAGCAGAAAAAACATCCACTGTCAGGTATCGAAGCGGGCTCCTAAGTACTCCAGGGATTATGACGGGGACAGACTTTGCTCTTGGCAAAGTTCACGGCCCAACCCAACTCTTGAAGCTGATGGATCACACTGGCTGTCGCCTCCCAACTCTCCTACAAAGATTTTGCCCAGATCAACCAATTGTCCAGATAGGGGTGAACCAGAACTCCCTGCTTCCGCAAGTCCGCCGCTACCACCACTTTCACCTTGGCAAAAACCCAGGGGGGAGTAGCCAGGCCAAAAGGAAGAACCTGAAACTGAAAATGCCCCTGCGGAATCGCAAAGCGCATAAACCACTGATGCTCCAGACAAATGGAAAAATGCAGGTATGCCTTGGACAAGTCTAGGGACATCAAAAATTGCCCTTGTCGAATGGCCACAATGATGGACTGCAGTGTCTCCATGCAAAAACACGATACTCAGAGTGCCCTGCTTACCCCCTTCACATCCAAGATGGGCCACCAGAACCCCTCATTCTTAGGCACCACAAAGTAAATTGAGTAACATCCCATACCCATTTCTTCCGGGGGCATCGGAACAATGGCCTCTACCTGCAGAAAATGGTCGAGCGCTATCTGAATCACCAAGGCTTGACAGGGAGACACCATGAAGGCATCTATGAGGTGCCTCACAAACCCGAGGGCATAGCCCTTGCGGATGACCTCCAGGTCTCAGGCATCCATTGTACGCTGGGCCCAGGAGGGATAAAATTGACTTAAGCAGATGCATATCAACTACACACCTGCCGAGGCCCCCAAACCTCATTCCTACTGAAGGGAGTGCCGCCTTGAAGGATCCTCAGGATCAGCTGATAGAAACCCTTCTTAAACAGACCTTTGAAGTTTCTGCTTTTTTTATTTTTATTTTGCTAAGCAATGCAAGAGCCCAGAAGGCTCAACCTCTGGCCATCTTCTAGAAGTTGGGGAGGTGGAGAAGGGAGAGCTGCCACTAATTGCTCGCCCCTAGGGACCCGAGAAGCAGCTAGGGGAGAGGTAGGGGGAGAGACCTGGCGTCAGGGGGTTTTGCACCCCTAAAATCATGGCCTAGCACTAAACCAAATAACAGCACAAGCAATGCTCAACCACCTGCAGGAGACTAAGAACTACTGGCTCTGCAGAGGAGCACAGGCTACTTAAGAGAGAGGTTTGGAGCTTGTTCGGAAACTCCATCTGCTGGTGGATAAATATAATCCATGCTTCTGGACTGGACTGGAGGAATGTACTCAAATTATTTTTCTCTAGGTATATAACATTCTGGAGTGGTGAGTAGCCTAGTGGTTACAGCACTGGCTTGGTAACTAAAAGGTTTGATTCCCATTAGCATTCCTTGTGGCCTTGGGCAAGTCACTTAACCCTCCATTGCCTGGGAAGAAAGGCCTGGTTACATTACCAAGAAAACCCAGGAGCTGCTGGGTCAGCATTGACTCAAAGGCACTTATATATATATTTTTTATGTAGCATTATAGTAAAGTAAATGAAAGCAATCTCCTTCTCCCCCATCTAAGCAGAAATCTTTTGCAGTCAGCCCGAGAGCAGCGGCTGGCAGTGAAGACCACAGGCTATAAACAAGGTTACCACTGGGCAAAGGAGGCCTAGATCAGCCTCCCTGGGCTGCCCTGGCTTTTGGCAGATGGCAATTCTAGGCAAACACTACGTACATCATAAGTAAACCCTGGGAATAAAAAGCATTTTCTACAAACCAGGCCTCTATTTTTGGCTTTTGGGGGTGAAGTGAGGAGATTGGCAGGGGACAAGCTGCAGCTGAGGTATGTGATATGCTGTTTTTTCATCTTTGGTTTTTTACTGCTGTGAAACATCTGGAAAATAGATGGAGTATTAAGTAGCCACAGTCACCCTGTATCAATCAGAGAGTTGCAGCTAAGCTGTTATTTTTGAAATCGGTTAAGCTGCACCTCCCAGCGGATCCCCCTTGCACCTCTGGGGGCAGCCATGTTAAGAAGGAAACCATCAATTACACTCCCATTGCCCAGAACTGTTTGGCCCTTACAAATCGTATTTGCAAATGATATTATAGGAACCAGACTGATTCCATCCCCTAGGTCCTAGGAGGTAGTTTGTAACACTTTTCTATTGTGACGGGTTTCAGGGGTTTGGCAAAGGAACAGCTGAAACCATCTGAGAATAATTGATATGGGGAGAGGGGGAAATAGCTCTAATTGTCAAGGGCTAGTCACACGCATTTTATTTATTATTATTTTGTAGTAGTTCTAGCTGAGTTGCAGTGAGGTCCCATAGGGTTTACAATCTAAGTTTGTACCTCAGACAATGGAAGGTTAAGTGACTTGCCCAAGGCCACAAGGGGCGAGAATGGGATTTGAACCCTGGTTTTTTTGGTCACTAAGCCAATGATCCAGGCACTTCTTATTATCTGTGATGTGAAACAGATCACGCAGTGCACAAAGATTTCTTTTCCCTAAGCATTTAGAACCCGCTACTCAGCTCCTTTTATCACTCAAATCCCACCTCTTCCCCCATTATTACTTAACCAACTAGCCATTCTTGATCACTACCCAAACTAAGAACAAATCCTGTCATGTATACTTGTAAATACTTTTGTAAATAGTTGCAGTAATGACTTCCCATGTTTTATCCAAGTTCTCTGACCTTGTTCTCTGTAAAACCAAACAGTTTGTTCATTATGGTATGTTGTTATATTGTAAACCGCGCTGATGCTGAATAGAGCGGTATATAAGAGCCTGTAATAAATAAAAATAAATAAATAAAATAAATTCTGGATGTGTCCCCCAGCCAAGAAGCCCATCATAGAGCCTGATGCTAAGTGGTTTCCAGAAATGGTCCCTGGTGCTTAATTATTAATCAAACGACATATCCAATTATCCCCATGATACATAACATGAACCGGCCTTATAAATTTCATTCAAGCCCGATTTTATTCACTTCTAGCTGTCAAAAACCAAAAATGGGCCTAGCAATATAGTTGCCATGTTAGTCCACTTGAATGCAAAGGTTAACAAAAACAAAAAATAAATGATAAGGTAACACCAGGGCTGATGTGAATAAATAGGTGAACTAGGCAAGCGCCTACGGCACAAGCATTCCTGCGCTCAGTTCCACTGCTGTGGCCCCTCCCTGGGACCTGTGGTAGCGGCAATAACATGCCGATATGGTAACGCAGCACTTACCGGAACTCTCCAGTGCTTTGTTGCCGTTCCTTCTCTCTATAATCTGCCACTTCCACCTCCTCCAACACAGGACGTCTGCATTGGAGGTGCAGAAGTAAAGCAGCCAACTGGCTCCAGATTTCCCTTACAGATTTGATCCAATCCTGGATTTACCTCATTGTATACAAGCATTTGTAGTTCTTATATCTCTATTGCTGTCTACAGCTTCTATGTTGTCTGTCTTGACTAGATTGTAAGCTCCGATGAGCAGGGTCTGTCTCTTACATGCCTGTGCAGCACTGTGTATGACTTGTAGCGCTATACAAATGCTCAGTAGTAGTAGTAATAGTAGTATTGCACTCTGTAAAAAACACAAGACTACAAGTCACTACAAGCAGTGGGGTAAATCCAGGACTGGATCAAACCTGTTGGGCTAATGTGGAGCCAGTTGGCAGCCCTAGTAGAGGATAATTTTATAACAGGATGCCTTGATCGGAGTGGCCTAAAGTCCTATTTTTAGGAAATGGCTTGTCTCTAATAGGGTGCGACTGGGTAGCGGTGTGAAGGGAGCAGACCTGCTAGAGAGAGAAAGTTTCTAGATGAAATAAATGACTCCTTCTTGGAGCAGCTGGTTGATGAGAATTTGAAAAAAAGCTTGCCATGGAAGCAAAAATGCATAACAACAACTTTTTCAAGTACATTTGTAGCAAAAAATCTGTGAGAGAGCCAGTTGGACTAATGGATAATAAAGAGATAAAAGGGGCAATAAGGAAGGACAAAGCCATAGCAGAGAGACTGAATGCTTTGCTTTGGTCTTTACTGAAGAAGACCATATATGAAATGATATATGAAAGTGATATAGAAGAATTGAAAAAAATATTTATAAACCAGGAGGATGTATTACAACTGTTGATAAACTGAAAAGTAGCAAATCACCTGGACCGGATGGTATACATCCAAGGGTGTTGAAAGAACTGAAATATGAGACTGCAGACCTACTATTAGTAATCTGTGAGCGATCATTAAAATCATCTGTAGTACCTGAGGACTGGAGAGTGGCCAATATAACTCCAATTTTTAAAAAGGGTTCCAGGGGTGATCCAGGAAACTACAGACCGGTGAGCCTGAAATTAGTACTGGGCAAAATGGTAGAAACTATTATAAAGAATGAAATTACTGAACATGTACATAACCATGTTTTAATGAGAGAAAGCCAACAGATTTAGCAAAGGAAAGTCTTGTCTTACTAATCTGTTATTTTTTTTGAAGGTGTGAATAAACAGGTAGACAAAGGTGAGCCGGTTGATATAGTGTATCTGGATTTTCAGAAAGCCTTTGACAAGGTTCCTCATGACAGACTCTTTTCATAGGATTGGAGGGAGTGTAGTACTGTGGATCAGGAACTGGTTAAAAGATAGAAAGCAGGCCAATTTTCTCAGTGGAGAAATGTGAATAGTGGAGTACCCCAAGAATCTATGCCCACTACTTTTTGACATATTCCTAGATGACCTGGAAACATAATGAATGAGGTGATCAAATCTGCAGATGACACAAAATTATTCAAAGTTGTTAAAATGCAAGATTGTGTAAAATTGTACGAGGACCTTGAAAAATTGGAAGATTGGATGTCCAAATGGCAGATGAAATTTAATGTGGACAAGTGCAAATTTATGCACCTAGAAAGAAAACCCCAAACTAGAGTTACACAAAGCAAGGTACCACCTTAGAAACCACCACCCAGGAAAAAGATTTAAGTGACATCATGAATAATACATTGACACCCTCTGCCCAGTGTGCAGCGGCAGCCAAGAATTGCGAATAGAATGCTAGGAAACATAAGGAAAGGAATGGAGAATGAAACATAGGATATTATAACGCCTCTATATCGTTCCATGCTGATACCACACCTTGAATATTGTATATAATTTTGACTGCCATATCTTAAAAAGGATATAACAGAATTAGAAAAGGTACAGAGAACAGCCACCAAAATAGTAAAGGGGATGGAAGGATACCCCTATGAGGAGAGGTTTAAAAGGGCGGGGCTCTTCAACTTGGAAAAGAGACAGCTGAGGGGAGATATGATAGAAGTCTATAACTTAATGAATGGAGTGAAACAGGTAAATGTAGATCGATTGTTTACACCATCAAAAAGTAGAAAAACTAGAGGAGACACAATGAAACTACAATGCAGCCCATTTAAGACTAATAAGAGAAAATATCTTTTTACTCAAAGCATAATCAAAGTCTGGAATTCGTTACCGGAGGATGTAGTAAAAGCAATTAGTGTAGGTGGGTTTAAAAAAGGTTTGGACAAGTTCCTGGAGGAAAGGTCCATAAACCATTACACAGGTACACTACCAAAAAACTGCCTCCAGTTTTGCAACTGATTCCTATAGATTTTGGGGTGCTGAATCCAGGAAAAATAGCCAAAATGTTCCATCACGTCACGTTTTCTTGCAAAATTAGATTTCTTACCCATATAAGGAATGTTCACATAATTTCTTTTTAGCCGACTGCAGTTTATTTTCTTGGCCCAAAATAGAGGTTGTAATGGTTAACTAACTAGAAACACTCCCTCATGATATTTTAGAGTGTTTTGTATTCATTTTATACATTAACAGGACAATTGGGAGGCGGGGGGTAAATCCAGTACTCGCGCTGGCGCATGTTCTTTCCTGTTCGCCTCGCCTCGTTCGCTCACTCAAACATGGTGGTTGCGACATGAACGTTCCTGTCAAATTTCACTTTCTTGCAAGTTCATTATTACCTTTTGTTTGCTCAGTCGTAATCCAGCTTTATTCCGAAGTGGTTCACTACAGTTGTAGTTTGCAGTGCTGTGTATTTGTGATGGCTCACAGAGCCAGAGGTTGCGTCAACTCTCCGGACAGTTTTTGTTTTATTTGTGGGGAATATACCGTGAAAAAGCGGCAGAGGAACATTTCTGCATTTATTAAAAAAGTATATTTCGCCTATTTCGGTTTGAAGTTAGGCGATCAAGACAAACCGTGGGCTCCTCACAAAGTGTGCAAGACATGTGAGGAAGATCTACGCTTATGGATGAAAGGTAAAAAACAAGCATTTCGTTTCGGAATACCTATGATGTGGCGTGAACAAAGAGACCACAGCAGTGACTGCTATTTTTGCTCTTGCATTGTGAAGGGATACAACTTAAAAAATAAGAACGTAATAAGTTACCCCAACCTTCCCTCAGCAATTAGGCCTATGCCTCATAGCAACGAAGTACCTGTGCCTGAACCACCAAAATCTTTGGATCATATTTGTGTGGACGGTTCTGATCATGATGAGACTCATCTGATGGCTTTTCCCGATGAGTCCAGTACTTCCGAGTTTGAAACTGAACCAGATCCGAAACCTGAACTTTTCTCTCAAGCTGAATTGAATGATTTAGTCCGGCATTTAGGACTCCCAAAAGATGCTGCCCAACTGCTAGGTTCTCGGCTTAAACAGAAAAATCTATTGTCACCAGGAACAACTTTTTATTGGTACCCGCAACCGCGAGACACAATTTTTGAAGTATTTCAGCAAAGAGGAAGATTTGGTATTTTGCAACGATATATACGGAGTGATGGAAAAGTTTAAACTCAAGTATGATCCTGCTGAATGGCGGCTGTTCATTGATTCGTCAAAAGACAGCATAAAAGGTGTTCTTCTTCATAATGGCAACACATTCGCTTCAGTTCCTATTGCTCACTCTGTTATTCTCCAAGAAAAATACGAGAATTTGGCCCTGATTCTTCAGAAGATTCGTTATGATGAGCATAAGTGGATGATTTGTGGAGACTTTAAAATTCTATCCATGCTATTAGGGCAGCAATCCGGTTTCACCAAATATCCCTGCTTCCTTTGCTTGTGGGATAGCCGGGCCCGCGACCTACACTGGGGGAAAAAAGACTGGCCAATTCGGGAGTATTTGAGACCCGGTGAGAAAAATGTTCTTCATGAGAGCTTGGTACCTCGTGATAAAATTCTATTACCACCTCTCCATATTAAGTTGGGCCTCATTAAGCAATTCATCAAGTCCCTTCCAAAAGATGGTGAGTGCTTTCGGTACCTTTGCTCAAAGTTCCCCCGACTTTCTGAAGCAAAGCTAAAGGAAGGAGTGTTTGTTGGCCCTGATATAAGGAAACTCATTTCAAATGGAGCATTCGCTGAAACGATGTCTGAGAAGGAAAAAGAAGCCTGGGATTCCTTCAAGGATGTTGTTCTCAAATTCTTGGGGAACAGGCGGGATGAGAACTATAAGGATATTGTTGCCAGGATGCTCAATGCCTTCAAAGAACAAGGCTGTAACATGAGCCTGAAAGTCCATTTCTTGCACTCCCATGTGAACTACTTTCCCGAAAACTTGGGGGCGTACAGTGAAGAACAAGGTGAAAGGTTTCACCAGGACATCAAGGACGCAGAGAGAAGGTACCAAGGAAGATGGAACACCACTATGATGGCTGATTTCTGCTGGTTGCTGCTGCGGGAAACCCCAGATGAAAAATACGCCAAGCAGCGCACCAAGAGAAGCATTCGGGGGAAGAAGAAACGGGCCCACCAGGAGATTGATTGACCCAAGAATGACTTTAAAATCTAAACTGTGTTGACAAATATCGTGTTTTTACTAAACTTTGAAATAAAAATTTGCTAGTTATTACCACAGTGTCGGATCTCATTTATTAGAATTTTATTTTCACACCATCGGGTGTTTGTCTTCATGTATTGCAATGGTGCGCTTTGCGTTTTCTATTCTTACATACATACCTGTACAACATTTTTTGCACATTTCTTTGCTTTGCTTTGTGTCTAACCTCGCTCTTATATGCTCAATGTTTGTGCACATGTATGTGGCTGTTTTAAGTGCAGACAATTTTGCTACCATCACAGTGTGTTTTGTTGACATTACTCTATTCTTATGTGCTGCCTTGTTACAATTTTCTTTATTCTTATTTGAATAACTACTAAACAATTAGTATAAAGAATTCATCCAAGAAACTTTTATCTCGATCACACTCAATCTGAAACGTTCACCTAAAACTGCTAACCCAATGTAGCAAAAAATCTGTACGTGATGGAGCAAATTGGTTACCAGATTTGGATTCAGCGCACCAAAAAACATAAAAATCAATCGAAACATTAGAGGCAGTTTAAAAAAAATTTTTTTTAGTGTACCTGTGTAAAGAGGACCCGGGAAATTCACTATTTGCCCTGGGACAAGCATTGTGGAACTTTTGTCTCTTGGGGAAACTGCTAGGTACATATGACCTAGATTGGCCACTGTTGGAAACAAGATACTGGGCTTGATGGACCTTGGTCTGACCCAGTATGGCATTTCTTATGTTCTTATGTAGCCACTGCTCCTGAGTGCACCTAATGCCATCCATAGAGGTACTACTAGGTGCACCCAGTGAATTGCCGCATGGACAGTTAGTGTGTGATATGTACGATGATGTCCTCTCCACACCCATCCTCTGCTCATAAAGAATGGGAAAAGTCCCTTTTGACTAGGGCCCAGTATCTACTGCCTGCCAGTTGTTTGAGGAAGAGAGTCAGCATAGAGAGTCAGAACTGAAACCCTTGGCTGCAGCATATTAGCAACAAGGCTTGAAAGGCAAGTGCGTGAGAAACAGCAGCCCAGCCGGAGGAATTGCAACGCATTAGAAACAATTAGCAATCCTAGTCGCATCATTAATGACACGTTTATGGCTTCGCCTCATCAGGCCTCCAGACTCATGATTAAAAGGCATCACTGTGATTTTCTTGCAGTGCAGCTCACCTCCGGAATGTCAACCTTAAGAAAGGGTCTAGCTAGAGGAATGTTCCCTGGATCTCCTGATATCTTCATCCAGAGTGGGATTCTGAGGATCCCTGCTTTCCTGACACTAAATTTAAGTCATTCGTTAGCACTTCTTTCAGCAGCAACGATTTTGGGTTGAGCTTTTTAAGACTTGATGTTCTTCGTCATAACTCTACTGAGATCTACGCCATCCCTGGGGTTAATACCATGAGAAGAGCACTATCTCAGGTTACATGAGTCCAATGGGCCAGCACTTCACACTATATTCAAGAAAACTAACCTTTGAGTTATATAAATAAAGGACTTGAAGCAAAGCTGCCATCTGTCTCATTCATCCAGTGGAGAAAGGAATGCTTCCACGGGTTGAGTCGACCTAAGAGTATGTTCAGAGTCTGAGAGAGACACACAGTGAAAATGTCCTTCTAAATGCAGAAACATCCCTCAGGTTCGGACATTCTGGCTTTTGGTATGAATATCTGCTGTCGTGCTCATGATAAGAGTAGTCATTCTGGATATTTCCTGCACCCCATCTCCTTTGATGAGTTGTGTTAGACCCAGTTTAGAAGCTTGGCAAGAGGGTGGGGAAGGAGGCTGTAGTCTCTCTCCAGTTTCAGGAGAGAGCCAGTTCGGTCAGACGAGTCCGAGCTCAGTTTCCAGTGCATTGAGTGCCATGTGGCTGTGGCTGTCCTTGGAAATCAAAATTGCAGGTGGCTACCACCATGCAAGAAGGGTGTAGGCCTCAAAACGTGGGAGGTGGGGGGATGGAGAAGGGAGTCAGGGAGGGGAGGAGGAGGGGGAGGAAGGTCTCCTTCTAGGAAATGGATCACTTTTTTACTAATGTATATAGGAGAAAGCACAATGTTAGGTGGCAATCAGTGGTAGAACTGTATCACTTTTGAGGCAGAAAAAAATATAATTTCCCCCTTAACTGCTACCTTAGAAAGTAAAGCAATTCCAGCCTCACCCAATGCAACAAGCCTTTTAAGGGATACAAAGACAACATTGTGTGCGTAAAGCCCTACAATCAAGGAATTTCTTCAAAGACTGTTCAGGCCCATTTCAATCATTCTACGTAAGCAAACCAAATTAGCCACGGTTTAATTCAAACTAAAAATATTTAAGAAAAAAAAAAAACAGGCCAGCTGCAGATTGTGGGAGACCTGAGTATGGCTAAGAAAAACAGTTTTACTCCTCCATACAAGCAACACCAGGCCTGACTCAGCCTGGCAGGAAAACATAGAGCCAGCTGCCAACCCTAGACGGGAGAAGAGGGGAGCTGTCTCAGGGCTGTGCCATCCTGAGAGCAGGATGATTAACTTCCCACAGACTTCTGATTAGAACAAGAGAGAAAAAAAGTCCATTAGCACATTTGTACAGAGCAAACGCAGAACAACGTGACCTAAATTATAAGATAAAACTCTATGATTTTCCTAAGTGCAAGGAAGGCAAACTATTTCAAAATAGATGTTAGTTTTAAGACTGATCCTCGGCCAGCAAAATTATCTCCTGAACAGTCTTAAAGTGCCTTTTATGGAGATACGTACTTCTGGTCCCAGCTCTCGCAATGTCAGTACACTGAGATCTATTTTCATGCCGTATCCATGGGCCCTTCAGTTCACAAGTTAACATAGAATCCACCAGTTTGCATCAAATCTCAATTCCCGGAATCAGCTCTTTAAGGAGACACTGTCCGCCCAGCTATACACTTCCCATATGAGATTATCTAGTTTTATGACTGCGCATAACGCACACCAGCACGGTCAGATTTTTCAAACATGCAAAGGATTTGTGGAGAAATTATTTTTTCTTGCACGTCTCTCATTTTGCATACATCTCCTTCCAATATCTGTAAAAGCATACTTCAGGCACCTTGGACACCGTCCCCTGACACAGCCTTCTCCATCCCGAGCTCCAGCTGAATACTATAATTACACTGCAGCGAAAATGGAATTCACCTTCATCCTTGTAAACAAACCTGATGTGATCTAGGGGACAGACCATGAACTTCAAGTTAGAAGTCCTTGGATACAAGGTCAGATTTTATTCCCCCTGGAAACAATTTGAGCAAGTCACTTTGGGGTCATTTACGACCAGTTTAGGGTATGCTAACACCATTATGATTCTAACAGCGTTAGCGTGTGCTAATCAGTAGTGAATGACCCCATATATCTTCCCATATTTCATTTTAATTTAGCCAGGTGTAATCTATCTACAATAAAAAGTCATATTCAAAAGTCAGGAGATACCATCAGAAAAGGAATTTGGCAGGAGGAAATTCTTAGAAGAGATATTTGTAAAATTGGAAATTATACTTTAGACTATCAGCTGGGATGTTCATAGCAAATAAATGTCCTGCCTATGTCAATAATTAACGCTCTGACTTTTCTCACCATTCATTATGGCTATGTTAGCAATTAGCTATCTGACTTACACCCATTATCATTACTGCATGTAGGAATTGACACAGAAACATTTTCCCCATAAAAACCAACAAGCAAAGAAAATGTATAACACACACAGTACCTCCTCTGACTAAGGGCAGGGGTTTCTTCCCCACCTCGGGAAAGCCATGTCCCTCCAGGACCGCACTCCTCCCCTCCTTCCTCTCAGCGACTGGAGCGGGAACTGAGGTTTCCATCTCATACGCTCATGTCCCAGCTCCTCACCCTGAAAACAAAGGAAAAGAAGATTGTTAAATATCAACCATTTAAAGCCAAAAGCACACACTCTGCAGGTCTTCAAGTAGTATCTCCCAGAAAGCAACGCACACTGTCCCATAGCATTGACATCCTTGTTTAACTCTAAGGCACACTTTACAAATGACGTCCAAGTGTAATCCAGGCCATCCAAGCCAGAACGTTGGAAAAAAGGCCCGATATGGACATCCGAGGAGCATGTACATGGATATAACCAAAATAGTATTCAAGATCAAAGACGTCTAGAATAGTCTCATGGTTAGAACAGTAAGCTAGGATCAGGGATTGTGGCGAGTACTGGGGATGTTGGAGTGCAATCTTCTCTATACCCTCTGGATATTTTACAGCCAAAATGAGCACTTTCCTCATGCCTATTCGTGCCCGGAGCAGGTCTAAACTTAGAGAGGTCACAGACAACCCTGATGTTTCTGAAATTAAGCAGGGATGTCTAAGTCCCCCCCCCCCCCCCACCCCCCCCCCCCCCGTCTATCTGGCCATCCCGACACTGATCACTGATGACATCTTTAAAAGCCATTAAAATTGCTCTGGGGATGGCTCGGCGATTTCACTGTCCGCATGCACATATTTTGGACGTTCAAATCGTGACTTCTAAAATGACCCCCTTTAAGCACAAAGTTCTAGAAGCTGTATTAGTGAAAACATTTGAATTTTTGGAGGTCACAATAACTTTTAAAGGACCAACTAAAAAAAAGATCTTAAAGGTACACAAGTGTTCGAAACTATGAAGGCCCTCTTTTCTCCAAAGCTCATATTATCTAGCATACTTTAACTCCAAGTAAATCAAGGCAGAAAGCCAAAATGTATCATCAGTCATGCAATGACTTGCTCTACAGTCATA
Source organism: Ichthyophis bannanicus (assembly GCA_033557465.1). NCBI lineage: Eukaryota > Metazoa > Chordata > Amphibia > Gymnophiona > Ichthyophiidae > Ichthyophis > Ichthyophis bannanicus. The sequence goes on along the minus strand of CM066036.1, from coordinate 839,670,407 downwards.
CTGTGAAACTTCAACAGCACCAATGCACATAGGTGAGACAAACCAGGAAAATGCAAAACCATCAACCAATGACCTGCACTGAAGTTGACAACTGGCAACATTTTCTAACCAGCTCAAAAGAGAAAAGAGCTGTTTAGGTCAAACCCTGAGTAAAAGACCGCACAGTGAATCAACCTCACAATATTATTCCTTTAGCGTTCTTAATAACAGGCCTCAGAAAAAGAGAGAGAGCCCAATCATTTGACACAGGCATAAGGACACTAGCACATGTGGAAACTGTACAATGTGTGTCACTTCTCTTGATGTGGATGATTGGACTGACCCTATCACAGGACGACTGCACCCTCTGAAATATGGAACTAAATGTAGTACGGCTTGGGTGATATATGTAATCATCTGCCCTTGTCTGAGATTATATGGTGGGAGAACGTGCCGCATGATTAAGGTACAGTTGAGTGAACACAAGTCTCATCCCGTCAAGGAAGTTTTGACAGCACCGATGGTGCAACATTGTATCCAATTTAAACAGCAGCGGCCTGACTTACGATGTTTTGTTATTGATGGCACTGAAGATCTGGGTTCAGGCAATGGTGAAGATCACCTTGCTGATGGCTTGTTACCTTGAATTCTTTACAACCCAATGGCCTCAATGAAGCTATTGAGTGGATGTCAGTGGTGTAAGGTGATTGGTCCTTGTCTGCTTTCCTGCTTCCACCTCCTCTTTAAATTTCCACTAGTGGTGGTCTTTTGATGTTCCTGAGTTTAGCGAATGTCCGCTGTTTGACCTGTCCTGAAGCAACCCTTTAGAACTTGGGCGAAACTCGAGTCGGCCTGTCTTCTCACAGCATGTCGTGTTCTTAGAAAGATCTTCTTTCATCCAGCTAAGTGGGTTTTTCATTTTTTTAAATGCATTTAGAAAATAAAAAAAACTATTAATGTGGGCCAGTGAATGACAAACAGGGAATTAGAGTGCTAGCGTCCCCAGTTGAATGACTGGTATTTAGAAGCCCTCTCCCCTTCTGAGCTCCATTATTAAGAATGCTAGGTTGATTCACTCTATGGTCTTTTACTCAGGGTTTTATCTAACATTGCTACAGTTCTTTTCTCCTTTGCATTCCTTGTATTGCTGAGGGCTGAGTGGAGCTTTTTCTTTCTATTGTGGTGTCAGTAAAGAAAAAGCTGACAAAAGTGAACCAGCTCTTATAGGTGCCAGTTCTCTTGGTGCCACAGGGGCAGATTAGCTGTTTCCACCTCCATGCAAAAGAACTTGGCATCAGGCGTTGGAGGTACCACTGCGGTGCTGGAGGTTTAGGTAAGCGCTGTGGGGCTGTTTGAAGCCATTGCCGCCACTCCCTGTCCCGAAGAGGCGTGAAAGCGGTGGCAGTGGACTGCCCCAGACCACTGGCGCTCCAGCGGACACTTGTGTGCTCATGTGGACAGTGGCTGGGTTAGAGGCAGAGCTTGGACATGGGGAACACATTTGCGCACCATTGCAGTAAATGTGGCCGCTCATTACAGTACCCAGTCACACATTAGCTTCCAGGAACAGAATGTTCATGACCCTGACCACTAACACGTAATGCAAGTTATTACCGCTCGATACGTACGAAAACTGCTTTTTTTTGAGTGGAGAATCGTTAGCTTCTCCACAGAGCTTGTATAGTTTCGTGAACACCTTTCTGCCAAAATATTACAGAATTATATGCCTTCTGTTTACGTTTACCATCTTTCATCTATCATAGTCTCCCTTTTAACTTTCAAAAGGGAGACTATGATAGAATGAGGAATATAGTTAGGAAAAAACTAAAAGGAGCGGTTCCAAAGGTTAAAGACTTACAACAAGCTTGGGTGTTATTTAAAAATACTATCCTCGAAGCCCAGACCAGCTGTATTCCACGCATTAAGAAAAGTGGAAGAAAGTCCAAAAAACTGCCAGCATGGTTTAAAGGTGAGGTCAGAGAGGCTGTTGCTGCCAAAAAAGCAACCTTCAGGAAATGGAAAAAAGAGCCAAACGATGAAAACTGGAAACAGCACAAGCACTGGCAAGTTAAATGCAAAGCATTGATAAGGCAGGCAAAGCGGGAATTTGAGAAGAAACTTGCTACGGAAGCAAAAACACGAAATAAAGACTTTTTCAAGTTCATTCGTAGCAAAAGGCCTGTGAGAGAGTCAATTGGACCATTAGATGATAGAGGGGTAAAAGGGGCAGTAAGAGGAAACAAGGCTATAGCAGAGAGACTGAATGAATTGTTTGCTCCGGTCTTTACTGAGGAAGATGTAGGGATGTTACCCAAGACTGAAGTGGTATTTAAAGGTGATACTGCAGAGGAATTGAGAGAAATATCGCTACACCGGGAAGATATATTACAACTATTTGATAAACTGAATAGTAGCAAATCACCTGGACCGGATGGTATACATCCCAGAGTGTTGAAAGAACTGAAATATGAGATTGCAGACCTGCTATTGGTAATCTGTGAACTTTCATTAAAATCATCTGTAATACCTGAAGATTGGAGGGTCGCCAACGTAACACCAATTTTTAAAAAGGGCTCCAGGGGTGACCCAGGAAATTACAGACCGGTGAGCCTGACGTCAGTACCAGGGAAAATGGTAGAAACCATCATAAAGAACAAAATTACACAGCATGTAGATAGTCATGGCCTAATGGGAGACAGCCAGCATGGCTTTAGACAAGGAAGATCTTGTCTTACTAATCTGATATGTTTTTTTGAAGGTGTGCATAAACAGGTAGACAAAGGTGAGTCGGTTGATATAGTGTATCTGGACTTTCAGAAAGCTTTTGACAAAGTCCCCCATCAGAGACTTTTGGCGAAGCTAAAAAGTCATGGGATAGGAGGAAGTATACTATTGTGGATCGGGAACTGGTTAAAAGATAGAAAGCAGAGGGTAGGGCTAAATGGCCAATATTCCCAATAGAAAAAGGTGAATAGTGGAGTACCCCAGGGATCTGTACTGGGTCCGCTGCTTTTTGACATATTCATAAATGACCTGGAAAAGGGAATAACTAGTGAGATTATCAAATTTGCAGATGACACAAAACTGTTTAAAGTTGTTAAAACCCAAGAGGCTTGTGGAAAACTGCAGGAGGATCTGGATAAATTGGAAGACTGGGCATCCAAATGGCAGATGAAATTTAATGTGGACAAGTGCAAAGTTATGCACCTAGGAAAGAACAACCCACACTATAGTTACACGATGCAAGGCTCCACATTAGAAACCACCACCCAGGAAAAAGATTTAGGAGTCATTGTGGATAACATGTTAAAACCCTCCGCCCAGTGTGCAGCGGCGGCCAAGAAAGCAAATAGAATGCTAGGTATGATAAGGAAAGGGATGGAGAACAAAACAAAGGATATTATAATGCCTCTGTATCGCTCCATGGTACGACCGCACCTTGAATATTGTGTGCAATTCTGGTCACCGTATCTTAAAAAGGACATAGCGTTATTAGAAAAAGTACAGAGAAAAGCCACCAAATTGGTGAAGGGGATGGAAGGCTACTCCTATGAAGAGAGGCTAAGAAGGTTAGGGCTCTTTAACCTGGAAAAGAGACGGCTGAGGGGAGATATGATAGAGGTCTATAAATTAATGAATGGAGTGGAACGGATAAACGTGGATAAATTGTTTACGCTATCAGAATATAGAAGGACTAGGGGGCATGTAATGAAGCTACAGGGTAAACTATTTAAGACAAATAGGAGAAAATATTTCTTCTCTCAACGTGTAATCAAACTCTGGAATCTGTTACCGGAGGATGTAGTAAGGGCTGTTAGTATAGCTGGGTTTAAAAAAGGTTTGGACAAGTTCCTGGAGGAAAGGTCCATAAACCACTATTAAAAAGGGACCCAGGATATCAATGCTTGACCCAGTACAAGCATTGTGGAACCTGTGTCTTTGGGGATATTGCTAGGTACGTATAACCTAGATTGGCCACTGTTGGAAACAGGATACTGGGCTTGATGGACCTCGGTCTGACCCAGTATGGCATGTCTTATGTCTTATGTTCTTATGAAATGCTTCTTTCTAAAATAAACCCAGGGCACAGGGTCTGCTCAAAAAAACAAATACCAGCAGAATTTTAAAGTTTTCTAAAAATCACTCAATTTTCACTAAGAGGCCTACAAAAAGGGCCCCATTTTCAGTGCATCTCGCCTCCAACATCTGTGATAGAGAAGTCTAAAATCTGTCTTTATCAAAGAGAGAGAGAGAACAGATTCCCACCGAGGGCACCAAATATACGTAAATTTCCACATTTGATGGTTTATGTTCCTTTCTTTAAACTAACCAAACACAAAAGATCTGCTGGGGCAAGTGAGATCCTTAAATTACAGCAATTAGCAGGTTGAACAAAGTCTGCAAAATCCCAGCATCAAGCTTAATTTAATTTAATTTTAAAATTCATTTTCCATCCTTAAAAGAGAGCTCACCTTCTCTTTTATTATCTGGAACCTCACTTTGCAATGTGAGAAAGTTTAAGGGATTTTAATTCTGCTCTTGGGCTGTTGGCATAGCTAGTTCGCTACTGAGCAGACCCCTGGGCATAGAATGAAAAATAGCTCCTCGACCCCCTACCTCTCTTTTCCCCTTCCAGAATCAGCCAGCATCTCATCCATTTTTTCCCCAGTCTCTCAACTTCAGTATAATTACACTTACCGTAAAATATTTCTGTTTTAGAAGAATGAAAGGGTACCTAGTGGGAAATGCCAAAGAAAGCTTGCTATGCAGTGTTCTGCATCTTCTGGGGGGAGGGGGGGTGCTACGACTTGAGATTTTTTTCATATCTGCCAGTTTTTCTTATGTAATGCTTGCATTTTTTGAATATTTTCTTATCTACTCTGTACAGTAAGTATTTGTCCTGAAAGATGTAGGTTATAAGTTTGTAAAGTAGATTAAATCTATACAAGTATAATATTGTGAATATTCTGGGCGGTTCTGAAATAGTATATTTTTTAATTAAAATTTTACTTTCATTCTGATTAAATAACAAAGACTACTTAAGAAAAAGACCAGTGCCGGCACCACACAGGTAAGCCTGGTAGGGGGCACCAACCTTTGGGGGGGACGCCAAAATGCTGAGAAATTTAAAAATGAGGAAAATAAAACTGCAAAAAGTGAAAGAAACATGAAAAACAAAATTGTTATCAAAAACAGCATTATGGGTATAGCCATAGATCATCGACTAATGAGGAAGGAGGACACCGATTAACAGGTTGCAGAGAGTGCCAGAAGTCCTAGCACCAGCCCCTCTTAAGTCCAGAGGCATAATTCAAATTCCTAAAAATGGTTAACTTGGATCTATAAGGACTACCAAACAGGGATGCCAACTGGTTTGATTTTTTATTTGCAGGCTGAGTCAGTCCTGCCTTTACCCATTGCATGTGTGGCAAGAATTTTAAAAGCAAGACTACAAGTCCATGGATGTTTTGGGGTAAAACTAAGATTGCATCAACCTATCTATAAAATGATAAAAATGGAGCCATCGGTCAACCATTCTGGAGTGTAGAAATCAAAGGAAGTAGCATGCGATGGAGGCATGATCCTGATGGGCACTAAACAGGAAACAAACCTCAGGGGTGATCTTTTACGATGATCTCTAAGAAGCAAAACAGTGTGACAAATGGTGAGCGAAGCAATAGGAACGGTAGGATACACAGGATGAGGCATGACAAGTTGAAAGAAAAGAGGCTATGATGCCCTTGTACAGGCCTGGAATACCATGCCCAATTTTCAAAGAATGTAGGCAAAGAGGAGATGGTCCATAGAAAGGCTACCAAAATGGTACAGGGCCTACACCAAAGGTTTTATGAAATGAGAGGCCTATGAAGATAAGGCTTTTAGAGTAGAAACAAACTTCTGGAACAGGCGGTCATATTATCAATGTAGCAGGACACCAAAAAACCTTCCTCTATCTTTACAATGAAGAACCTCTGGCCCTAATTTGGCCTATGTCTAAAGTGATGTAATGAAGGATGGTCCTGTGTTTTGAAGAGAGCTATAAAAAAAAGGCCTGTCCTTGGGTTTGAGGTCTTTTGTTAGAGTTTTTTCCCAGTCCTAGCTAAAGGCTGTCTTGGAGACATGAGGGGCTTAAGGCTGCTGAGGACAGCAGGGAATTGTCTCTGCAAAAGAGAGAGGAGTCCTCACAGGTCGGTTAATGCAAACCTGTAAAGAGGAGCTGAGGAGAGTACAGACCAGGAAGGATCTGAAGTTGGAACTGCAGCTGGGAGCAACTGTTGACTGGAGAAGTCTGAAGCGACACAGCTGTCACACCTGGAGGATTCAAAGCTGGGGGAACTTTAAGCGTGCATTCAACTTAACAACCTTAGAAATTCAGATTGTGGTGAGGGATCGAATCTCAGTGAAGCCAAGGACCCAGGAAGGAAGGAGCTGAAATGACTGCTGTTTTTGTCTTTGTAACCCCTGAGTTGGTTCAAGGTGTTCGCACCCTAGGTAGACCTTAAGCTTTGCGCTCCTTCTGTCCGTCAAAATGTATTGTCTAGCTTTGAATGCCCTGCTGTTTGCCACTCCCCTCCCCCAGAAGTTGCCACTCTAGGTAACCTGATTTAACACGCTTTCTACTAAGTGCTGTTCCCTAATGGAGTCATTTTGGAGTGTGATTTTTGGGATTTTTTTCTGCAAGAGGTGCATGTCACAGGCACAGTGTACTTAACCTGAGAGATTTTGTGATGATTTGTGAAACTGTATCCTGTTAGGGTGTCTTTCAGGGAGCAAGGCAAAACAAGGAGTCTGGGAATCCAGTAGGAAGAGAAGGACCAGTCAACGAGGAGGCTGGCACAAGGAAGATCCCAACTAGAAGACAAAAGTGGATTTTAAATGGGACTTTGATTTCATGAAATTAAGTTTGCTAGTTTTCTTCATACCATTTTTCCTTTTCTGAATCACCAGCACTTTGGGGGGGGGGGGGTTCTTTTCTATGTGCAGCTTTGGGGATTTCACCAAATAAATCTGAATTTTATTAAAAAGCACACATGAACTTGTTCGTTGGAGTGCTGTGGAATTAAATGTTGATAGTTTACAAGTATGGCAATGAGAGCCTTGGGATATTCTGCCTCTGACCCCCCCCCCCCCCATCCCAACCAGGACTATTCTTCCTTTCAAAAGCAGCCCCAAAGAAATTGGCTCAAATTCCTAATACAAGCCACACCCAAAAGCTGAATGGTTGCATCAGTGGAGGAGGTCAACGTGTCATCCTCTCCTATAAAAATTAAAAGGGAGTAGAACAGAGAACACTAGAAAACATGCAATTCATAACAAAATAAAATTAAAAAATGATACAAAACAGCTTACAAAAGACTGTATAATGAATTTGTTTAAGCATTAGTTATTGTTAACTTTATTTCACATTGTTTATGTTCCATGTAACGTTACCTTTTCTAATTGTTCCCTGTAAACCACTGTGACTAGTAGATACAGAGGCATAAAAAAGCTGCAAAATAAATAAAATGGTATGAAATCTCCAATGTTCATATCAAGACGCGGAAAGCTGCGGATGAAGCCCCTGAGCGTCACAATTGCACCATCAACATTTAAAGGGTCAGTTGACAATGATAATCAATGGATGGTCCAGACAAATGACCCCATTAGGGGATATCATATTTAATCTAAACATCCAACCTTGTTCACTGATGCTTAAAACACTTCCTCTTCTGCCTACGTTAATTTATGTTTTGGAATGCACCAAAATTCATGGGACGCCTCTTGCCAATGATCAGTGGAAGGAACTGACATATTTTGGGTTCTAATACTGCTACAATGTTCAATAATTCTCATTTTTACCTGTTTCTGGGTCTTCCCTACATATAGGAAGGAACAAGACACAAAATGCTATGTAAAAAGTCAAAGAAACTGCTGAAATAAAATTTTTGCCAGTATAAGAATGAATATTATAGCCATGATGCACTGAATGTTCCGGATTTCAGAAGCTAAGCAAGCTTAGGCCTGATTAACGCTTGAAAGGGTGACGACCTTGGAATGCCAGGCGCTGTAGGCTTACCGTGCGAAAGACAGGCTAGGACTCTACTTCTGCTTGTACCTCGGCGAGAAAATCCTGGAGGTATAAGACGGAAAACCCTGGAGGTAGTCCGAACATGGATAATCATTAGGAATGCCAGATGACCTGATTTTATCAGGATCGTGCTGATTTTTGGAAGCTTGTCCTGAATTTTAGCATTTTGTCCTGACTTGTCCTGAATTTCTGTAAATTTTGACAGATGATTAAGATGAACATTATAATACAACTGACATTATTTTCATTTGCTTATTATACATAAAATGGAGAAATGAAACATTAATTATGTTTTTCTTTTTCAATGTGTGAGTGTGACTCAGTGTTTTTGCCCAAAAAATGTTATTTTTGGCATTTGTTTGAAAAAGGGGAAACATTTTGGGCTCTTTCTTGAAAATGGGAAAGTTTGGCTTCCATTGTTCATCAAAATATAGCAAATTTAACACGTATGGAAAGAGGGGGAAAATATACAAATTTTCCAGAAGCGCAAAATCATGATCATAGTTTATCGTTTCTTAAAATGTTTCAATTTTTCTTGTCAAAGTAATATTACTAATAGAAATTAATTTGCAATTATGTATAATGTCACTAGTGGAACAAGTATTTTCGGTGTGCAAGAAGCAATGGACAGTTGATCAAAATCAATTGGATATTAAAACTGTAAAATACTTGTTTCAAGTTAAAATAAACTATTCATTATCTTGTGGCGATATGTACAAAAAGATTTTGGCTGACGAAAATCTGCTAAATCAAATATCGTCGAACAGTAAATACATGCAAATAATGTTTTATTGTGTTTGATGCCTAATAAAACGATTTTTTGAAAAGTATTATTTTTTGAAAAAATGTCCTGATTTAGGACCAAAGGTAGGTATCTGGCAACCCTAATAATTCTTAAGGTGACCGGATCTTTTCCAGGCAAATCTGGGACACTTATCTGAAGTATGTGGGAAGAGGGGGAAGAAAGACACTATGGCTGCCAAACAGGTGGGAGTTGGGGACACAGCTCTAAAATTGGGGTCAATCCCTAAAAAACGGAGACATCTGCTACCCTTAACAACTTTCCACAAGGCTGCCAGGAGTTGATTGATTCAACTGCACTTAACACATCATTAAAATGAATGAAACATGTCACACCCATAGACAGATTACAAATGCTATGATGACCCCATCTATGATGTCTCAGAACATATATTTCAGCTACTGTCTGTACTAGGAGGACAAAGGAGGAAATCAAATAATTCTTACGATTCTTTTAGTGTTCATAAGCAAACTGTTGTTTTTTGCTAAAAACAGTATACTGCTATACAATTTCAGGCTCATTCCATTCCGGACATACACCGCCTCTGTATGCCCGGTTTGACTGGACGTACAGAGGGGGTCGTGATTCTGATCCCGCGGGGCACATCTAGCCCCGTGGGATCAGAATCCCGATCAGTCCTGTACGTGCAGGCCAGGACAGCGATTCAGCCCGGCCTGCACGTACATAACACACCCGACTAACTCAGTCAGGGCTTTTAAATGGAGCCACGGCGCCATGGCTTCCGGTTGCCATGGCACCGCAGCTCCATTTAAAAAACATGATGCCAGCCGCTGGACTACAAAGTTGATTTCCCCGCAGCCCGACCCCTGATCTGGCCCCCTCCCCCCCCGCCCCATCTGCGCCCCGGGCACGAAAAAATAAAACGTCAAGGGAAGTTATTCCACCTCGGAGGTGGAATAACTTCCCCGTACAAGTCGCCAGTCTTGGACGTACAGGGCTGACATTAGAATTGGCCCTCTATGTCCAGAACTGGCGACTGCCTACCGCCCGCCCAGACTCTGCCCCCGAGCCGCCCCTTCCTTGCCCCCATCTAACTTCCCCACACAACCAGTGGGGAAGTTAGACACCGGCGGGGGAAAGCACAAATAACGGGCCCTTTGACAATTCCATCCTGGACATCCTGGCCCTCTGCTCACCTGGCTGGAACTGGACACACAGAGGGAGCCGCGATTCTGATCCCAAGGGGCACATCTAGCCCCGCGGGATAAGAATTGCAAATAGGCCTGTACGTGCAGGCCAGGACCCCGATTCCATCCGGCCTGCACGTACAGGCCTTCCCTGGCTAACTCAATCAGGGCTGTTCAATGGAGACATGGTGCCATGGCGTCCAGTTGCCATGGCACCGCGGTCCATTGAACAGCTGCGATCCCTGGCTGCAGCCCGACCACCAATCTGGCCTCCTCAGACCAGGATCGGGCTGCGGGGAATCTCCTCTGCCCCCTCTTGCCACTTCGCAGCCCCAGGTCTGCCAATCCCTGTCAACTAGGGAGCTTATTCCACCTCCAGGTGGAATAAGTTCCCCATGCAAGCCACCGGGCCCGGACGTATAGGGCCAAGATTAGAATCAACCCTCTACGTCCAGGGCCAACAACTGCCCACTGCCCACCCACCCCTAAAGCCGCCCCTGATCCACCCCTTTCCCGCCCCCAACGGGACATCCATCCCCACTATTTGTGCCTCAGTATGACCCCCTTTGCTAATTATTTCTTATAATTTCAGTAACCCCATGAGTCTTTTTCAATATTGTGTTCAGTTTTGGAGACCATATCTTGCAAAGTATGTAAAAAGACTGGAAACTGTTCAGAGGAAGGCGACCAAAATGATTTGGAGCCTGCGTCAGAAGCCTTATGAGAAGAGACTAGAAGACCTAAACATGTACACTTTGGAGGAGAGGAGGGACAGGGGAGATATGATTCAGATCTTTAAATACTTAAAGGGAAATAATGAACAAACAAACCTCTTCCAAAGACAGGGAAGCTGTAAAACTAGAGGGTATAACAGGAAGCTGCAAGGTGGTAAATTGAAAGGCAATGTCAGGAAATACTTTTTTACTGAAAGGGTGGTGGATGCTTGGAATGCCCTCCCAATGGAAGTGGTGGGGACAAACACAGTGACGGAATTCAAAACGGCATAGGACAGACACAGTGGATCCCTTTACAGCAACAGGATAAAATCTAAATAAATTGAACCATCTAAATTCTCAACAAATAGGGGTGTCCTACATGGAGTGGTGGGTTCACCCCTAAACAAAGACGTGGGGAGGGGTGGCCTGCACGGAGCGGCAGGTGCAACTACTCTTGCCATCATACTGGGCAGACTAGATGGACCATACTGGTCTTTATCTGCCGTCATTTACTATGTTACTATGTAAGTGATCTTGAGTCACTGGACTTTATTTGGCCAAGAGATTCTCTCTTATAAGCCCAAGTGAATACATTTATTTTTAGAGCAACCCCAATTGATTTCAAATTAAATTCTTCTGCAAAGAGGCATAAACATCTAATCCTAAAAACTGGCCCACAGTAATATTTTTTCTTGGGTATTACTTGCTGTTGATTTCCTAAAAAATGGAGCCTGAAAAATCCCTTCAACTAACCAAACAGATTTCTAAACTATAGCAGTTGAGTATGAGGTATGGACGTATAAAGTCACAGGAATTTAAAAATGAAAGCATTCAAATAAAATGCCTTTGTGCTTTTTCCCAAAAACTACCTTCTGCTAAAAGTATTGAGTGTAAAACCATAGCACACTTTAGTAAAAGGGCCTCTTTATCAGTGCTAAAATAGCCAGCAAAACAAAAAAAACTAGTCAATACCCTAAAACCAGAATATCTAGTGTCTAACTGAATATAGCTCACCTTTAATTGCTACCGGAAAACATGAACAAAATACAAATAAAGAAATTCATTAAATAACACCTCGGAAGCAATGGGAATCGCTTCAGTTGGGGTATACGTATTTCTTAATAAAGATGCAATATCTAAAGAAACTAAAAGGGCATTTTCTGTACATCTAGGAAGACTACATAGTATATAAATTAAATGGGCAGAGTCCTACATGAAATGACAATAAAAGTCTGCATAAGGATCTACAAATTTAGACAAAGGCTCTAAAATAAGAGTCAATCCCTGTAACACCCTGGCTACTCTTGTACACAGGATGCTGGGCTCAATGGACCTTTGTCTGACTCAGTGTGCACATCTTATGGATTTAGGTTCTTAAGAAGAGCAATGAAGATTGTTACATGCTTAGTAAGATTGACTAGGCAAACTCTCCATTTGGCCCTTTCTCCATTTCAATTGGAGCCTAGCCTATCTGTCAGTGCTTGGAGAAATGTTCAGAGAGGCCCAAAGACTTGCAATATACTCCTGCTTTTCACAATGTCAGCTACAGGGTGCAAGGAAATGCGTTAAAAGTGAATAACCAGCTTCTTTTGCTTGTTAGGCCAAACCTCAACCCAGAAATTCCTAGGCCGTTCTATATTTGCCATAACGAGTTCTCCCACTCCTAATTAAGACTATTTTCAACCATACTGTTATAAGAGAGAGCTAGACAGTGGTGTTAGCATTTTGCTGCTCTGGCAATGAAATCATGGGTTGCTAAGGGCACCAGGGAGTTCCTAGTCATTTATGACCTGTTGTTATGGGCACTGAGCCAGTCAACATGCAAGATTCCCATCCCAGAAATCTGGTCTTTGGGTTTAAACTTTCCTATAATTTTAATGCTGGTCATCCATATGGTCTTTGCAAGTGCACAGATCCATACTAACATTCTGATTTCTTCCTACGCTATAAGGTCACGCTCAGAGCAGACTCCTCCGAGAGGTTGCTGTCAACTTATGCCAAAGAAAATGGCTAATTGTTTCCTGGCTTTATGGAAAGTGAAAGTTTTGTGGTCACCACGCTATACAATTTCATCCAATTCCTCAACGGTGCTGTGGCATTACATAACGTAGAGCTACATTAAGAGACCAGCACAAGCTCGCTGACACACAAGGTTTTTCCTGTTGCTGGATCTTATGTGAGCAGTCTCATTATGATTGTAGCAGCCAAGATTATGGACTCCACCATTATCCTGATCTCATTATTTGAAGATGTGGACAGCAAAGAGTACCCTGGGCATGAAGCGTGTTAAGCAGTTCATGCTGATGGTCTCACAAGGCTGAAACTCTGAAGTCCCCACTTGTAAACCAGTTCCCTACACTCATTGGTTCTTCTCAGTGATTTCCCTTCTAACAACAATTGTATGTTGTCATTTTTTTTAAACCTAGAAAAGATACATTTCAAGGTTGTGCCATCAAACAAAATCTGTAATTCTGACATTAGAATGTAACACCAATCGAATGTCACTTTGAAAGCAAGACAAAATGGAGTGAGAGAAATGAGGAGTTAGATGGGTCTTATCAGTGATGATTCCGTCTATCTGTCCCCAATTAACTGAAAAGAAACTACAGTTTTGTTTCTAAATTGGGAAACCCTTAAGGAATCTGGCCCTGCTGTGTGTCTTGTAAGCCCCTGTAAGGTAGAATATCATATTTGTAGCCATTGTTAAATTTTGCCACAAATCAAGAGTGCAGCTTCTTTAAAAATTGAATCTGGAGATTCAAGATGGCTGCCATGACTTTGCTCGCCAAAGGAAGTGCACAAAGCATTAGCACCACTGAGGTGTGTACCCTCCCCTTCAGGAGCAAGATGTAGTACGTGATGTCTTGTTAGCCCATGAGGTGCAACAGAGTGCCAGCGTGTGAGATAAGCACCACCATCCTCAATGTGCCTGTTCCAGTATGTCCTGAAATGTACCCCACAATAAGACACAAAGAAGTTGTTAGAATATGGCAACTGAACCACTTACCCCGACTAAGCTCTAGAACAAATGCCTGGGGGTATTCAGTGCCGTATTTATAGTTATAGCTGCGGGAACTTCATTTTCTGTGCTTACATTAAAGATGTCAAGGGAAGGGAACATTGGCAAGACCCATCTGCCTCGAGTGAGAAGACTGAGGACAGTCATAGATGACTGTGAGACAACAGACTGTGAAGAATGTCCCAGGTGCCACGTGCAGCAGGCCTTCACGGCAATTCATTTGAGGTGTCATGATGCCAGATCATGCATTGAAGTGAGAGATCCCAGATACAAATGTGTCACCTTATAGACCTCCACCCCTAAGTACCGCCGCCATCGTCTTCTGCTTTGAGTCTGCCTGTGAGCAGAGCACAATTTCCTAGGCCTGAGAGTGAAATCCCTTTGCGCATCAGACCCTAAAGTCACGGCTTCCAACCACAGTGTACCTATCCCCAATCCACTAAGAGGTCATTTAGTAGTGGCTAGCACACATAAATGCTGTTACCGTGCATCATCTGCTAAAAGGGTGCCCAGGAAAGAAATAGGACCTGCAGGAAAGACGATGTAAGTAAAGTGTTAGTGCTCATAAGTGGTTTCTCAAAAGGTTGTAATTAGTGCAAAATATCTCTGATAAAACAATGAACTCAAGGATGCCAAAACGTGCCACATACAGAATGATTAATAAACAGTTTATTAAGAACAATGGGGTCTCATGGTCAACTGAAAAAAACACTTTATCAGCTATGCTTGAACGCCTGTAACTTTAATAAACCCTTCATCTTCAAAAAAAATACCATGTAAATTTTGGAGTGGATTCATATACTGCGACATATCCGTGGGCCCATTAAACCCACCAGCAGGTTGGTTGCTATAATCCTTATACACTCTAAAGCGTCCACCTATATGGTCAAAAACATTTCACTCATAGGAAAAGAATTGGTGAGGAAAACGTATCTTAAAACAAAATTTTTGATCCCCAGATCTAGAAGTTATTAGGGAATAATCACCATCCTTTTGGGTGTTTCAGGATTACCTCTTTCATGAATAATGCTGGCCTGTATTTCACTCGCAGGGGGACGTTCACTAAGCTGTACTAATCTTTTAGAGAGTAAAGATCAACGTGCAGTACATGCAACAGTCAAGCGCTACCTGTTGAGGGCGTCAGCAGAGACTGCACTGATTCATACCCTAATGCATGCCAGCAGCTTTTGCACTTAATGCAAATGTACTTCATGCCACCCATGTACCTGTGCTAACTGCAACATCGAGGATAAGCACTTGTTATTAAACTCTGTGCTAATAGTAATGTGCAGTCAATGCTCACTCGCCGCCCCTGCCGTATCCATTTCCCTCACCGTCCTGCCTTAAATAGCGGCATTTTAGAAAGGACACCCAAGTGCAGTCTGGAACAACCATCGCAAAATGTGAAGAAAAACATCAGAGATGTTTATATTTTGGCTTGATTTTAGAAACATAGATGTCCTGACATGGCTGCCTGTGCCAGCATCCACATAGACATCCCCGCTACAAAACCATGAGGCAGGGACATCCCTCTCATGCTGTTTGCATATGGGGACGTCCATCGGCATGGCAAAACGAAAACACGCGCCCTCATTCCCTGTCAATATTCATTGTCAACATGGAAAATATCGGGAAGGATGTGTGCTTCCTTCTCCACACCCTCTGGATGTTTGGTTGACAAAAAGCACTTTTCCAATGCCTATTCGTGCCTGGAGCAGGTAAAATCTTTGGGAAGCCCTGAGTGTTTGTGAAATTGGGTGAGGATGTCCAAGTTCTTGGAAATGCCGTGGACATGCTTACACCATGCCCTCATTCCACCTTGGACATCCTCGTGCCGGGGGACATCTTTGAAAAAGCTTTCTAAAATCTCTCCAGTGCTTTGGATGCCTCTATGCCGATTTTCAGATGTCCAAAGCATGAATAGGGCATGAATAGTATGGAATTAACCACAATCTGCTGTTTTGGATGTGTGCTAATTGTTAGAGCAGCTCCACACAAGTTGGTTAGCGTATGCTGAAGTATGCATTAACAGTTAGCACAACTTACTACACATGCTCCAAAGGCTGCTTCAAGGACAAACCACCATCTATTAAATTCATGGAAAGGACATGGCTTATCTTGAGAACTTAATTTAATGTGATTACATACTTACAATCTGAACTTTTCAGAAACATTTGGACGAGGAGACACATTATTTTAACTGTAATAAAAGAAAAACTAAATTCTATATTATTTTATTCAAGATCGCTCATCAAAAATTTTGAATATGATTGCATAGCCAATTTCTTGTCTTAATTTCAATGATATTGTTTATAAAATAATATTATATACATCTACATCTACATCTATATATCATATATCTATATCTATATAGGGTCATTCTGTCCCATGAATAGCGGGGATGGACTTCTCATCGGGATGTCCATCCCCGCAATTCGGCCCCCTCTGCTGACACGACTAACCTCCCTGTACAAACAGGGAGTTTGTATGAGGAAGCTAGACAGGGGCATGCTCATCAAACTACTTCAACAGATTAACATGACACTAATCATACTCTGACACTGTTATGTAAATTTTGTTGTGTATATAGTTATTCCTGTTATCCAAGATGATGTTCCTGTTAATTGTAAAACCAGATAAATGTATCTTGTCTGAAGTTCCTTGTTCCTTGTAAACCGCACTGATAAAGAATAGTGCGGTATATAAAAATGTTCAATAAATAAATAAATAAATGAAAGGGGAGGCGTGGAAGTGGAGAGAGGGCAGGCTGTGGGCGGTCTGCAGCCCCAGACATACGGGGCCGATTCAGCTGTCGGCCCTGTATGTTCAGGGCTGGCAGACAGGAAGAGGGGGAGACAGTAGGCCCAGGGCGCATCAAAGGGTGGAGAGGGCACAGGAAATTCCCAGCAGCCCGACCCTGGCCTTGGGAGGCCAGTTTGGGGTCAGGCTGCAGCGAATGCATTAAATCATTGGTGGCCAGGGATCGCGGCTCCTAAATGGAACCACGGTGCCATGGCAACCGGACGCCATGGTGCCGCAGCTCCATTCAGGATCCTTGACTGGGTTAGTCAGGTAGAGGTCTGTATGTGCACGCTGACCAGGATCGGGTCCCAGCATGCACATACAGGACTAGTTGTGATTCTGATCCCGCGGGGCTAGATGTGCTCCATGGGATCAGAATCACATCTGTCCCCCTGTATCTGATTCCGGAATGCCACCCATACTGTGTATATATATATATACACACTAGAGGACAGCAACCTTGGGCCGGAAGGACTGGGGTTTCTAGTCCCACAGGTGCTCCTTGTGGTCTTGGGCAAGCCACTTAACCCTCCATAGCCCATGTTCCCTGTAAAATAGTTATCTCCAAGTTATAATGCCCTGTTCAATGTAATTTGAGTTTGTTCAATGTAAACCGCACTGATGCAGAATAGCGCGGTATATAAGAGATTGAAAATAAATAAAATAAATAAATACATATACATATACATATACACACACACACAATGGGGGGTCATTTTAAAAGTGTTAGTCGTGATTTGGACATCCGAAAACATTGATATCATGGAGACATCTCCAAAGTCATTGCATAAATGATGTTTACAGACATCTCCAGGGATGTCCACGTAGGCAAGGGGGTGTGATGGAGGTGCAATGGACTTACATGTCCCCAACATTCCTGAAATCAAACAGGGACATTTGCAAACACGTTTAGATCTGCTGCAGGCATCAGGAAAATGCTTTTTTTGTTTTTGCCTTAATACATCCAGAGAGTTTAGCGACTAGTCTAAGACCCACACTGGGATTTGAACCCTGGCCACCCTGCTCCTAACCCATTACTTTAATCATTATGCTATTCAACATTCACGTGCCAAAATGCTATTCTAGGGACATCTATGTAGATGTCTCTATAGACGTCCGTACCAGGCACGTTTCTGCTTTTTTTCAGACCTTCTAGCTTTGACATCCCAGATTGTACTTCAACGTCAACAAATCCAGATCAAATTCAGCATGTATAGCATTAAATTAATCCCAATACAATAATTCTAACAAACATTGGGGTAAAAATGTGTTTATAGATTTTTTTTAATTTTAAATTTAAATACATTTTATTTAATGAAAAACCTTAATAAATTGAAAAACCTATTGTCTTCCATCAACAAATTTTCACAGATCCAGCGATATAACAGTAACAATGTAGACTTATGTCTTCTTCATAGTATTATTGATAATATCCCCAAATGGGCTCAAAAACACATCCCTGCAGCCAATGCCCATCATTAAGGGACTCCAAATAGCTCATCGTTGCCCAAGAAACTCTCATTGAAAATGCATTTTATAAAATTTCATCAACCAGCATATCAAAAAATAGAAACAAAAAACGTATCTAGCTGTTGCCTGAGTTCCTGGACAGGTATATCTGAGCCACAGATGGGAGGAGGGTCTAGGTAGGAGCTAAGAGGATCCCATGGACTGGATATAGGCATTGCAACTTCCATGCTGTGTGCCAGTGATACTTCTACTCCAAGAACAAAATGCACCTCATCCAAAAATGCGCTTTCCTTGCCAGATCTTTGCAGCGACTATTAGGTCTTTAGGAGGGCCATAAAGATGGGACTTCCAAAGACGCTTTTATAAGTTAAATGCTGTATGTGTTATGTTATAAAGGAATTTATGCAGGGTTGCAGGAGATGAGTTTATGATGTTCTATTGTTATACCGAGTGTTTGTCTATTTACTATATTTTATATACTGTTTCTAGAGCATGTATGTCATTTTAACACTGTGTCTATTGTTGAACATCGCCTAGGGTAACTATTGTTGAAAAGGGCAATAAGTACCACCTGCAATCATCAAGATTTCCCAGCAAATCCAGATTTCCCTCTTATTCTTTTTATCATTTTGTATCCGTGAACTAGTGGGGGGGGGGGGGGGTTCTCTGCTCCATGTGGTATCAGGTAACATGTCCCCAAAAAGCCTGGCTTATAACAATGCTGCGGTGATGATCATAAAAGCCAGCCTTAAATACAGAACAAATAATTAGCAGGGTCTGTTTGCAGGCTTCAGATAGTGACAGATCTCCGACATGGTGGCTTTGACAAGGCCCCATAGATTCCTATTCACTGATATTCTTTCCATGTTAACTTTGCTAGTTTAAAAAAATGGAACACAAACTCCCTTTCCCAAGCATTCCCTATTGTAACAATGCTCCGTAAATAAGAATCGAAAGGGGGCCGCCATTTAAAGTTAAATGCTGGAACCATAGCTTGACATAAGGGCATGTTGCAAAGTCCTACCCCGGTAACGGGAGCTGCCTTAATAGCACAGGGCCTTGGGCTAATTGCAGGGAGGTGGGTACATCTGTCCTCATGCCACTACCACGCTTCAATGTGGCATACAACTCATTGAGGTGGAGCATAAGAACATAAGATATGCCATACTGGGTCAGACCGAGGTCCATCAAGCCCAGTATCCTATTTCCAACAGTGGCCAATCTAGGTCATACGTACCTAGCCGTTTCCCCAAAAGACACAGGTTCCACAATGCTTGTACTGGGTCAAGCATTGATATCCTGGGTCCCTTCTTAATAATGGTTTATGGACCTTTCCTCCAGGAACTTGTCCAAACCTTTTTTAAACCCAGCTACACTAACAGCCTTTACTACATCCAAGCTGCACCCATGTTGCCTGCACCATACGCAGATAGCACAAGCCACAAACACCCACAGTTAGCTACACTGTGCCGGAAAGCCCCCATATCACCCCCTCACCGCTCTATTGTGCACTAAAATAGCTCAGGGGGGTTTCGCGTGGGGCCCTGTGCTATTTCTCAGTGCCACACCAAAATGGCATGCTAACCTCATGCTCTCCTGTAGTAAACATGCCCTTTAATGTGTACATTCAACAGCGCCATTCCCTTAAGCAGCAACATACATGCAATTGGATATTTTGGATATTTTGGATATTCATGAAGCTTGAATTAAACATAACTTATCTGTTGAGTGATCGTCAAAGTAGTTTGCGGTGCCACTTCCACCCATCCTGTAATCCAGCCTCTTTAAATATGGATAATATCTGGCTATTTACAGGATAGTTACTAACGTGTGTTAAGGGAATAACAAATGATATTTTCCACAACATGCATTAAGGGGGTAGTTACTAAGCTGCAGTAAAATTCTGGATGTTACCACGGGAGCGTGCAGTAACTCTGTCACAGGGTGGCACCTCCTGCTATAAAGGAATAACAGAGCTTGCGGTTAGCATCACAAGCTGTGTTATTCCAAGGGAAAAATAATGCCAGTTCCAAGCTGGGAGCATCGGGTCACGTTTAAAGGCTGTGAGCATTGGGCCTCTAACATAAGGCCCGATGCATCCGGACACTTTCTTAAAGGGGCTATGTGCATAAACTGGAACTAATGGTTCAGGCACCCCCCCCCCCCCCAGCACCACCAAGTAGTTCAGGCACTCACCTGTAATAACTCCCTCCGCACACATGGCTCCCACCGCCACTCCCCTGAAGAAACCATCAAAGTTCCACCATTCCCCTTTAAGACCCCCTGGGACCTTGATCCTAACTGCCCCGCTCAAGGCCCCCCCCAGGGATACCATAACTCAAGCCTGGTGGTCTAGTGGGACTCGGATGGGAGTGACACCCCCCCCCCCTGTCCAGACCAGAACCAGGTTCAAAATGGTATCTGCCATCGCCTAGCAATTGTTGCATGGTACTACCGCTGGGGTTGACCTATAGTGGTAGTACTGCAAGATTACCACTGGGAGATCACGGTCGCCATTTTGAACCCAGCACTAGCCTGGATGGGAGTGAGTGAAAAAAGCAAATGCTAAACTTTCTCCTCAGACCACTAACATGTGCACCAACGCTCTTGGGGGCCAGTGCAGTAACAAATGAAGCTTGGGCCCTTCTCTCCTTTTCCCTCCTCCCCCTAGCAAAGACCCCACCCACTGGTAAACTTTGAATATCAGACCCCTAATTTCAAGCAGGGAGTCCTGTTATGGGCTTTATGCTTGCCACAATGTTTTGGGACTCTTGTGAAACAATTCATTAGTGAGAAAGTCAGTCAGAAACACGAAAATAAAAGGCGTCTTGTTTTCTTATTCTGTGTGTGCGAGAGCTGCAGCGTTCTTCCAGAAGACCATGAGGTACTGAACAACCAAGGTATGACATAATCTGTCCTGTGGGCAACTACCCCGCGATATTTTTAACAGCTGCATATGTTAGTAATTTTTAATTAACAAAAGTTAACATCCCATGGGAAGGAAGAAAAAGAACCCACCTTCAAGGAAAGAAGGCAATGAACCCTCAGAAAGTGCTCAGCAAAGCAATCCCAATGGCTACAAATATATTTCCAACACCTGTGCAGGATGCTAATTGCTTTGTGTAGAGATAAAGAAACAGATACACAAACATCACGAAGGCGAGCAAATTACTGTCACAAAAAAACTACCAGTGCCTTTATCTACAGGCTGTTAATACAGTCAGTATCCTAGTTGGAGGAAGAAGAGGCTGTTGGATGGATTGTAGGGTCTTCAAGTTCATCCGCATGTCATGGTAGACGGCCAATGAAAAAGACAATGACCACTGACTCGGAAAAGCTTCCATGGCTGACTCCTGGGATATTATGTTAGCCTTTAGCATTGGAATAAGCTGACTGGATGGGTCAAATGGTCTTTATTCCCCCCCCCCCCCCCATCTATTATGTCACTGTGTTTCCTAGTAAAAAGTTGTAAAATATTAGCATTCTCTCAATAATGCACACATTATATAAATAACAGATTATCTAAATATTTTGTACTTTTTCCACTGGACAGGACCAGCCCAGCCACTAGGTGGACTAGGTGTCTACCTAGGGTGGCACATTTTGGGGGTGGCAGCATGATGGGCTGGGCAGAGCAGCACGGCAAGTCTTCAAGCATTCATACGCCACTGCCCAATCTAACTCCACAAGAGCCAAATCAGCCCTGCCTAAAAGCAGCACAGCGTGACAGCAGGCTTTCGAACACCTGTTTGTGCGCATTTCAAACCTGCTGCTTCTACCTCCACTGATATTCACTGTCAGAGAGGGCAGAACACACAAACCTTAAGCACACATGTGTAGACTCTCAAATGTCCGCCACCATTCTTTACCTCTTTTAGGCAGGACTGAGTCAGCTCTGGCAGAGGTAGGGTGGGCAACAGAGAAGGCAAGAGGAGAAATGCTGAACATTTCAGGGCGATGACAAGTGGAGATGCCATACAGTTGTGAGGGGAGGGGGGAGAAGATGAGATTCTGAATGCCTTGGGAGGATAGGGTAGGAAGAAGATGCTGAACAACTTGAGGGAGTAGTAGGGAAAGCTGGAAATGCTGGACCTGAAATGGGGCTGGTAGGGGAGAAAAGGGAGAAGCTGGATGAAGGTTTGCCTAGAGTGCCAGATACTCTCTGCCACTGGGTTCAGGGCCGGATTTACGTATACGCCATGTACGCCATGGCGTAGGGCCCACAACCGGCAGGGGCCCACAAAAAATAGAACCAGTTTTTTTTTTCTTCAACTCGATTAAAAAAAAAACCTGGTGGCTGCCGCCGCGGGGCCCCCTCTGCTGCCGCGGGGGCCCCGTCTACAAGATGGTCTGGTCGGGTCGGGTCTCGTCTCCCTCCCTCCCTCCCGGCTGCGAGAGACGCGAAGATAGAGCGTCTCCTCGCGTCTGTGTTAAGCCCGCAGGGGCTGATGGGATTTCCCATCAGCCCCTGCGGGCTTAACACAGACGCGAGGAGACGCTCTCCCTTCACGTCTCTCGCAGCCTGCAGCGAGGGTGGGAGAGAGACCCGACCGGACCCGACCCGACCAGCTTGTAGACGGGGCCCCCGCGGCAGCAGAGGGGGCCCCGCGGCGGCAGCCACCAGGTTTTTTTTTAAAATTAAATTTTACTTTAGGCCGGGGGGGGTAGGACTGGTAATGGGCTATGGGGGGGGGGGTAGGACTGGTAATGGGCTTTGGGGGGGTTAAGACTGGTAATGGGCTGTGGGCTGATGGGGGTTGTCTGGTAATGGGCTATGGGGGGCTAGGACTGGAAATGGGCTGGGGGGTTAAAACTGGAGGTGGGATGATGGGGTTAGGACTGGTAATGGGCTGTGGGCTGATGGGGGGGGTAGGACTGGCAATGGGCTATGGGGGGCTGACTGGAAATGGGTTGATGGGGTTAGGACTGGAAGTGGGCTGATGGGGGGTTAGGACTGGTAATGGGTTATAGGGGGGGCTTAAACTGAAAATGGGGTGATGGGGGGTTAAGGACTGAAAATGGGGTGATGGGGGGTTAAGGACTGTAAGTGGGGTGATGGAGGGGCTAGGACTGGAAATGGGCTGATGGATGGCTAGGACTGGAAATGGGCTGATGCAGGGACTAGAAGGGAATGGATGCTGGGTGAGGCTGGAACTAGAAGGGAGCTGATGTTGGGGGAGGATTAGAATGGGATGGGGCTGGAAGAGTAAAATGGAGAAGGGAAAAATATTTTGTGTGGGAGGGATAAAAAATCTACAATTGGCAGGGTATTGGGAGAGTAAGTGGGGATTGAGGATGGAGGTGTAATATTTGAGTGGATGAAATAGGAATGAGGAAAGAGCAAAAGGAGAAAGATTAGTATGTTAAAGCAGATGTAGAGAGAGAATGGAAAAAAATCTAGAAGAGAGAAGAAAGGACAAATGGACAGCAGACGATGGAGAGTTAGCAGAAGACACGAAGAAGAAACCAGAAGAAAGTGGCTGGAGCAATTGCAGCTGAAAAAAATGCACAAAAGGTAGAAAAATATCTCTTTATTTGAATTTATTAATTGGAATATGTCAGCTCTGGTAAATGTGCATCATTAACATCTGTGCTTTGTTTAGTACAAGAGCAAATTAATGTATTGTTTTATTTCTACAGTGTTGTACATTCCAAGTTTGGCTTTTGGGATTCCCAGTTTAATTATTGTCTTCCTATTTCTAAATTGTGATTACTTGTTTGGTGATGGTCTATGTTCTGCATGTGTAACTGAGCTGAGGTGTTCTGTTTATATAATTCCTATTTGACATTGCCACTTGTTCTCTTTCCCCAGTAGGTCATGTATTGTTGTTCTCTGAAATGTATTGGTTTAATATTTGCAGTGTTGCCTTTTGATTGGTAGAGTATGGTGCTTTGTGAGTCCTGGTAGTGCTGTTAGGATACGGCGGGTTTACTATGGGCAGTGTTTGTAGTAGTTCATAATGTGTCTGGCAGTCAGGGGCGGCCCAAGGGGGGTGCGGGGCCATGTGCGGAGACTCGGTGTGGGGCCTCATTTGCATAAGTGGCCTTATTTGCATAAATATTTGCATAATGCTAACATTCATTAAGAGACATGTTTACTAAAAAGTTAGTGTGTGTATGGATAAAGACAGACTAAAAGATTTCTACATTACTATAATCCAGTGCCAACCGCCAGGCACATTAGGAACTACTACAACACTGCCCATTAGAACCATAGCAAAACCGCCGTATCCTAACAGCACTACCAGAACTCACAAAGCACCATACCCTACCTATCAAAAGGCAACACTGCAAATATTAAACCAATACATTTCAGAGAATAACAATACATGACCTACTGGGAAAGAGAACAAGTGGCAATGTCAAATAGGAATTACATAAACAGAATACCTCAGCTCAGTTACACATGCAGAACATAGACCATCACCAAACAAGGAATCACAATTTAGAAACAGGAAGGCAATAATTAAACTGGGAACCCCAAAAGCCAAACTTGGAATGTACAACAACTGTAGAAAATAAAACTATAAATTAATTTCCTCTTGTACCAAACAAGCGCAGACGTTAATGATGCACATTTCCAGAGCTTTCATATTCCAGTTAATAAATTCAAAATAAAGAGATATCTTCTACCTTTTTGTGCATTTTTTTCCGGTTGCAATTGCTCCAGCCACTTTATTCGGGTTTCTTCATGTTTTCTGCTAACTCTCCATCATCTGCTGTCTCTTCTCTCTTCTAGTTTTTTTCCATTCTCTCTCTCTACATCTGCTGCTAACATACTAATCTTTCTCCTTTTGCTCTTTCCTCATTCCCGATTTAATCCACTCACATTTTACCCCTCCATCCTCAATCCCCCCTTACTCTCCCAATACCCAGCTAAGTGTAGATTTTTTACCCCTACCACACAAAATATTTTTTCCCCTCTCCATTTTACTCTCCCAGCCCCATCCCATTCTAATCCTCCCCTAATCCTCCACAACATCAGCTCCCATTCTAGTTCCAGTCTCACCCAGCATCCATTCCCTTCTTGTCCCTGCATCAGCCCATTTCCAGTCCTAGCCCCCATCAGCCCATTCCAGTCCTAGGCAAACCCCCCAACCCAATACAGTCCTAGCCCCCCCCCCATCAACCCACTTCCAGTCCGAACCCCCCCATCAGCCCACTTCCAGTCCTAACCCCCCCATCAGCCCATTTCCAGTCAGCCCCCATAGCCCATTACCAGTCCTAACCCCCCCCCAACAGCCCACAGCCCATACCAGTCCTAACACCATCAGCCCACCTCCAGTATTAATCCCCCCAGCCCATTTACAGTCCTTGCATCACCAAACCCCTTACCAGTCCTCTCCCCCCATAGCCCACTCCCCGTCCTAATCCCACCAGCCCATTACCAGTCCTAAGCCCATCAGCCCACCTCCAGTGTTAACCCCCCCCATCAGCCCATTTCCAGTCCTAGCCCCCCCATAGCCCATTACCAGTCCTAACCCCCCCCCCAACAGCCCACAGCCCATTACGAGTCCTAACCCCATCAGCCCACCTCCAGTCTTAATTCCCACCAGCCCATTTCCAGTCCTAGCAACCCTCCAACCCCTTACCAGTCCTAGCCCCCATAGCCCACTCCCAGTCCTAATCCCACCAGCCCCACTCCCAGTCTAAATCCCACCAGCCCATTTCCAGTCCTAATCCCCTCACCCAATTTTCAGTTTAAGCCCTCCCATACCCCATTACCAGTCCTAACCTCCCATCAACTCACTTTCAGTCCTGATCCATCAGCCCATATCAGACTTAGCGCCCCCATAGCCCATCACCACTCCTAACCCCCCAGCCCCCCCATAGCCATCACCACTCCTAAACCCCTCCCAGGACCCCCCCATAAGCCCATCACCACTCCTAACCCCCCCCCAGGCCCCCATAGCCCATCACCACTCCTACCCCCCCAGGTCCCCCCATAGCCCATCACCACTCTTAAACCCCCCCAGCCCCCATAGCCCATCACCACTCCTAACCCCCAGCCCCCCCCAGAGCCCATCACCACTC
The DNA here is from genome assembly GCA_033557465.1 of Ichthyophis bannanicus. NCBI lineage: Eukaryota > Metazoa > Chordata > Amphibia > Gymnophiona > Ichthyophiidae > Ichthyophis > Ichthyophis bannanicus. The sequence continues at coordinate 839,644,369 of CM066036.1, read as the reverse complement.
TTAAACCCCCCCAGCCCCCCCATAGCCCATCACCACTCCTAACCCCCCCCAGGCCACCATAGCCCATCACCACTCCTACCCCCCCAGTCCTCCCTAGCCCATCACCACTCTTAAACCCCCCCAGCCCCAGAGCCCATCACCAACTCCTAACCCCCCCAGCCCCCCCATAGCCCATCACCACTCTTAAACCCCCCCAGCCCCCCATAGCCCATCACCACTCCTAACCCCCCCAGCCCCCCCATAGCCCATCACCACTCTTAAACCCCCCCAGCCCCCCATAGCCCATCACCACTCCTAACCCCCAGCCCCCCCATAGCCCATCACCACTCTTAACCCCCCAGCCCATCACCACTCTTAACCCCCCCAGCCCCCCCATAGCCCCACCACTCTTAACCCCCCCCAGCCCCCCATAGCCCATCACCACTCTTAACCCCCCCAGCCCCCATAGCCCATCACCACTCTTAACCCCACCCCAGCCCATCACCACTCTTAACCCTCCCCCAGCCCCCCCATAGCCCATCACCACGCTCCTAACCCCCCCCCCCCAGCCCCCCATAGCCCATCACCACTCCTAACGCCCAGCCCAGCACAGCCAGGAAATTTTTTTAAAAAAGAAGTTGTCTTCTCCAGCAGCCGGGGCCGCGCGGCAGAATCGAGTGTGCCGCGGGGCCCCCCTGCCAGCAGAGCCTGCCCTCCCGAGCCTGCCCTCCCCTTTATCACCTGTCTTCGCAGCTCTAATCAAACGCGCCGGCTTTCAGAGCGCGAAAGGGCTAGTTTCCCTTTCGCGGCTCTGTTAAGCCCGCGGGGGCTGATGGGAACTTCCCATCAGCCCCCGCGGGCTTAATAGAGCAGCGAGGGAGAAACTCTCCCTCGCGCTCTGAAAGCCGGCGCGTTTGATTAGAGCTGCGAAGACAGGTGATAAAGGGGAGGGCAGGCTCGGGAGGGCAGGCTCTGCTGGGCAGGGGGGGCCCCGCGGCACACTCGATTCTGCCGCGGCGGCCCCGGCTGCCGGAGAAGACAACTTCTTTTTTCTTTTTAAAAATTTTACTTTAGGATTAGAATGTTTTTTGCGCGGGGCCCCCTGAAACGCGGGGCCCTGTGCAAAAAACATTCTCGCTCAATGGACGGGCCGGCCCTGCTGGCAGTTGGCACTGGATTATAGTAATGTAGAAATCTTTTAGTCTTTCTTTATCCATACACTCATTAAGAGGCACGTTTACTAAAAGTTAGTATATGGTAACATTATGCAAATATTTATGCAAATGAGGCCCCTTATGCAAATGAGGTCCGCACCCCCCTTGGGCCGCCCCTGCTGGGGGCCCACAATTTTTGTTGGCGTAGGGCCTCACTCAAGGTAAATCCGGCCCTGACTGGGTTAAAATATATACAGGGTGGCCCAAAAAAAGTGAGAACATCTCGTAAATTAAAAGCTTAAATAGTTTACTTATTTACCTTTTTTAGCTATATAACGTCTTTATTTCGACAATTTCCGGTCGCCATCTTTTTTTTTTTAATTTGTCAATCGTTTACATCTGTCTTTTTGAATTTTTAAATAACTTATATGCTACAAGATGTTCTGACTTTTTTGGGCCACTCTGTATATTACACATGTAGAAACTGCATGGATGTTATTGTGTGAGCAGTAGCACCATCCAGTGTCCCTACTAGATTCTTACAATGAAGGTATGAGAAAAGCCTAATATTTTCCAGAACAGGGGAGTTTCTAGCGGTCAGTCACTTTATATTTGAAAGAGACTTCTCTGGGAGGAAAAACCAAGTTCACATATAAATGACTCCCAAAGACAAAACTCTGTCTTTGGAACCCAGCCACTGCACCATGAGAAGAGAGTAAAGTGTTTGCCCTAATGGACAAATATCTTTGGCACACAGACACTGCACCATCCAGAGTGAGAAACAGGCTCAGAGCAGCAGCATGGGGAAGAGGGTTGAAGCCTGTGCAAAATTTGCCTGCCCTCCACTGTCTCAGAAGGAGAATAGCTCTTCCTGTGGGAGAGGTTCCAAGAGTTGTGTCAATAGCACAGCTTTCAAGTCCATCAGAGCTAGGAATCCTGCAGAGCAGTTTTGGGGACCTGCATCTTCAGCAGCCACCAGCTCTTAGGAAGAAAAGGAACCCAAGCACTCATCATACACCAGTGACACCAGATCCAGGAGCGAGTCCAGCACAGTAACGGGGACATGTGTCTGCACCACCACCAGCTTCAGGTACACTGGAAAAGAGTACTAGAAACAGGAGCAAGAGATTCCCATTCAGCAAAACCAGACTAAATAACAAATGTGCAGAAGTGCTATGGAGTGACTGTTTAGCTTAAGATAAAGAGTAATTGTAGGGAGTGTGGTAAGATACCATACTGAGAGGAGACAGAAGTAATCTACCTGTAACCATTTTTGACTAAGGAGAAGGAGTCAACTGCTTGTAACATAATTCTTGTTTGTAGCTTCTGCCTATTGTTATTGTTGATCCTAAAATTTAAGTAAACCCAATTTCTGGCCTGGGCTCATTTATTTGAGGTGTGAAGGTGTCAAGTGCCAACAGCTTCCTGGTGTATGTCAGCGCCCGCCAAAGAATCTTGATATTGAACTCCACGGGCACACACAGGGTATTCCAGCACATCCCTGCTCTGCAGAGGCTGGGGAAGTGTGGGACGGGACTTTGTGTTTTGGGACCCTGGGGTGGGGCATGATGTGTCCGAGGTGTCCATGTCACAGCGGTGTGTGCTGTTACATGTGGTGCCCTGCCTCTGTGTTGGGGGGCCTGTTGGACTGCTGCTCAGACTGGGTATCTGCATGGCTACTCACCCTGCTCTTCCAGCAGCCGTGGGCGCATGTGGCGGATTGTGCGGTAACGCACATGGTATGCCTCTGTGTCACACAGGAACTGGAAATGCCTGTTTGGGTAGAGATATACCTCATCATTCCCCCATGCCAGGGCATGGACCTGCCTATTCATTGAGGGGGTGCTGCTGGTGCTGTGCACATGCGCATCATGTGCCCTGCCCCCATCTGCTATTGGTGGCACATCACCCTTCCATGACATGCCATGCTGGGGGGGGGGGGCAGTGTCTGGTCATTGCATTTGGTGTACATGCACAGGGTCCAATTCCATCACTTCCTAGATCCTGGAAACACTCACAGCTTGTCACAGCCCCTCCTGGTGGCAGTGTGCCAAAGAGTCAGGGTGGACATTTTAATTTTGGTGAAGAAGGAAAAACTTTTAGACCAAGTGCATTCTGGTCCTTGTAGTCCCTCTTCACAAAGAAAATAGATGTGTGAGCCTTGATCAGGGTGAAACAAAAAGGTTTTTATTCCCTTGTTACGCAAAAGGTTCTTCAGGAAATAAAGTAGAATTACCTTACTTCAGGTTTAGTGTCAAGAATATTTACAAAAGGTCAGCAACTGTTACAAATGCTTCACAGTTCTCTGTATCCAAGCAAGTTTCTCAAACAGCAAGAAAAACAAGACAAAACTTCTTCCTTCAGTTTTAACAGAAGCAAAAGGTACTTTAAAACATGTGCTGCTGTTATATCTCGGTAAGAGATTCCAGGCTCTCGGTAATACACAGAGAACAGTTCATTGGTTCAAGCATCAACAGTTCTGGTTCTGCAAACTCAATTTGCATGGGTTCTAGCTCACTCGTGATGTCTTCTAATCTTGAGCTTTCCCTGGTTAACACAGGGTTGCCCTTTAACCTTTCCCAGCATTCGCGGCTTCACAGGAACAGCCGCCAGTGTGAAGGAAAAGGCTCTTCACGCTGGTGGCTGTTCAGAAGGAGCCGGGGCCTCGCGCGGGCTTCCCCGGCTCCCTCTGAAGCCTCAGACAGCCGCGATGCTGGTCGGGGGGGGGGGGGGAGCAAGGACTGCATGGGCTGGGAGGGGGGGGCCCGGGACTGGAAAAGGGCTAAGGGGGGGGGGACTTGGACTGGAAAAGGGGTAAGGGGGGGGGGGGACTTGGACTGGAAAAGGGCTAAGGGGGGGGGGACTTGGACTGGAAAAGGGCTAGGGGGGGGGGACTTGGACTGGAAAAGGGCTAAAGGGGGGGACTTGGACTGGAAAAGGGCTAAGGGGGGACTTGGACTGGAAAAAGGGCTAAAGGGGGGGGACTTGGACTGGAAAAGGGCTAAGGGGGGGGGACTTGGACTGTAAAAGGGCTAAGGGGGGGACTTGGACTGGAAATAGGCTGTGATGGAGGGGGGGACCTGGACAGAAAAAGGGATATGGGCGGGCGACATGCACTGGAAATGGGTTGTGATGGGGGTGGAGGGGACCTGGACCAGAAAAGGGCTATGGGGGGGGGGAACTTGGACTGGAAATAGGCTGTGATGGGGGGGGGACCTGGACTGTAAAAGGGTTATGGGGGGGGGACATGGACTGGAAATGGGTTGTGATGGGGGTGGAGGGGACCTGGACTGGAAAAGGGCTATGGGGGGGGGAACTTGGACTGGAAATGGGCTATGGTGGAGGAAGGGGGATCTTGGACTGGAAATAGGCTGTGATTAGGGGGCTAGGACTGCAAATGGGCTGTGATGGTGCGGGGGGACTTGGACTGGAAATGGGCTGTGATGGTGCGGGGGGACTCCGACTGCAAATGGGATGTGATGGTGGGGGGGCCTAGGACTGGAAATAGGCTGTGATGGGGGACTTGGACTGGAAATGGGCTGTGATTGGGGGGGGGGGGCTAGGACTGGAAATGGCCTGTGATGTGAGGGCTAGCACTGGAAATGGGCTGATGAAGAGCTGGAATAGGACTGGAAATGGGCTGATGTGGGGCATGGGAGAATGGGACTAGAAGGGAGTGGATGCTGGGTGGGTCTAGAACTATAAGGGAATTGATTTGGGGGGAGGACTAGAATGGATGGGGAATGAGAATGGAGAGGGGAAAAAATATTTTGTGTGGAAGAAAAGTCTATGATGGGCTGGGTATTGGGAGAGTAAGAGGGGCTTGAGAATGGAAGGGTGAAATTTTAAACGGATGATAAAGGAATAAGGAAAGAATTGGGGGAAAGAGCAAAAGGGAAACAATCAGTATGTTAAAGCAGAAATAGAGAGAGAGAATGGAAAACATCTGAAAGAGAAGAAAGGACAAATGGATAGCTCGCAGAAGACACGAAGAAACCAGAAGAAAGTGACTGGAGCAATTGCAACTGAAAAATAAAACACCCAAACAGAAGGTAGAAAAATACTTTTTATTTTGAATTTATTAACTGGAATATGTCTGGTCTGGGAAGTGTGTATTGCTAACATCTTTGCGTTTTTGTTTAGTGCAAGAGGAAATTACTTTATAGTTTTATTTCTCCAGTGTTGTACATTTCATGTTTGGATTTTGGGGTTCCCAGTTTAATTATTATCTGACCAAGGAAGTTAGCCTACACGTATCCTCGGTAATTTTTGTGGGTGGGGCTGGGGGCGGGGCAGGGGTGGAGCATGGCGAGCCACAGGTGTCGGGTTTTTCTCGGTGAAAAAGTTGGCAACCCTAGCTCCATCACAAGCTCTAGCCTGGTGTTTCTGTGCCTGACCTACAGTGCTCAGGGTACTGGGTTCACTTCCCCCTTGGGGACGTGTACAGGGCCATTTTTTGGGCTCCTCATGGGGCTTCTCTGTGAACTGGGGCTGTGGTTGACATTCTGGGTCTGCTCTCTGCTATGCATGTCCCTTCCATCTGTCTCTGTGTCCTCCTGTGCCTTTGCTGTGGGCCTTCTTGCATCTTGTTTGCCCTTGTATCCTGCGCCCCTGCTGTGGGGCTGCTCGGTTTGTACTGTGCTGCGCTGTCACTGTGCAGCCTGCCTGCTTTCTGCCAGGGGCAGATCATGACTTCCCCCACCCTTTCTCTCCACTTTGGTGCAGGCCTGTCTCTGTGCAAACTTGTGTGCTGCTCCAGCCTGCCCACTTCTCTCTGTTCCAGGTTTGTCTGTCTGTGTTGTGATGTTCTTACTGGGTGAGGGTGGTCCTGATGTGTTCCCAGCCCCTACATGCTCCTGTGTGGGCTGGCCGCCTCTGCTCGGTGGAGAGAAGAGTCTCCTCCTGCTCCAGGACCAGCAGCCTCATCTCCGCCTCACTGAAATTAGGCTGCCTGGTAGCCATGTTGATGTGTGCGTTATGAAGGGGGGGGTCTTTTTCCTGGTTCCGGTCACAAGTGGTCTGCAGGTCATGGGGTTGGGGGCATTTTCGGGGTGCATAGGGCAGCTGGAGCAACATGGTCAGTGTGCGCACAGCCTACGTGTGTGTGTGTGGCTCAGGAAGAGCAATAGGCCGCCAGTTAGGCGTGTTTCCCCGGGAACGGCCACATGCTAATTCTACCTCCCCGTGTGCGTGTCTACGCGGGTTGTGGAATCGGTGCTGTGCGTGCACGTCCTCTCTGGAGATGTGCACAGGGCCCGGACCTGCCCCTTTGTGAATCGGGCTCCACATCAATGAAAACCAAAAGAAAGGCAGATTGCGTCTTGCCAAGCCCTCTTATTAGGTGGTCAAGCAAAGAAGTAAGTAGGGTCTTAAGGCTATGCCCTCCTCAGTACCAGCTTCATCAACTTCAACTTATACAAAACACTGCAAAATGTATTCTCTCCTTTGCTTCACGTTCTGAACATGCCACTCCCCTCCTAACCTATTACCATTGGCTTCCGGTAAAATATCATCTTCAGTATAAATGCCTTGATCTGGTTCATCGTGCATTACACTTTGGTTCCCCCGTTATCTTTATGACTCTCTACTTCTCCGCTCCTCACACTATGCCTCTCGCAATATTCCTGCTAATCACTTACGCCTCCGTCTGCATCCCAGGCCTGGTTAATGTCCGTCCGTTCCTCTGCCTTCTATTTCCTAGCAGCAACAGCCAAGTTTGAATGCCCTTCCTAAAGAGCGATGGAAATGTTGCACCCCTAATTCAGCGGGATTTCCTAGTTCTTTCCAGTTTCTCTTTAGACAGAGACGGCAACCCCAGGAGGTTCACTGGGAAGATCAGAGCAAGCGACCTGGGCTGTAGAGCATGATCAAAGCATGAGGATAGAGACCCAGCCCAGGACAGAAGGTTAACAAAGCTAAAGACAGAATATTCCCATGCAGCTAATGACGCCTCAATAGGTTCCCCCCACCTTGACAATTAGGCCTGTAACATCTACGTATGGATGAGATACTTAACATAACTGAATAGCAACTGAATGTCGCTGCTCTCCGGCTAAAGTGCAAACCTACCTCTGCCACAACACTAGTTTTAAACAAGTAACTTTTGGCTAGCTATGAGATATTAGGCCATGCACAAATTTAAAATGTAATGCTTTAGCCAGTTAACTGGTTTAAGCATTTTAAATCCTCGGCCCCAGTAGGAGTGTGTGTGAAGCTGATTTCCATTCCTCTATTATTCCTTATCTTTATTCAATACTTAATATACCGCCCACTGCAAGTATCAGAGCAGTTTACAATCAAAATTTATACACTGCTTGGAAAGGAAACAGAGCACCATCATTCAGACAGGAGAGGGATAGAGAAGGACAGGCAAGTCAAAGAGAGAGTTAGCAGAGACAGGAAGGACTTCACCATTCGAGGTGAAACAAGGGAATGTCATCATCGTGGGAGGGGAGACAAGGGGGAGGAGGGGAGAAGGAAGGTCAAAGGCTGTGCAGAAAAGGTGGGTCTTTAGCCTTGCTTTAAAATTACTGAAAGAGGGATCCAGGCGGAGGGCTGACAGGAGCGAGTTCCAGAGCTGGGGACCAAGGAAAAAGAAGGCAGAGGACGGGTGGATTCCAGATGGGCCTGAGACGAGGACGTGAGATACATGCGCTTGAAATGTATGGACCTAAGTGATCGCTGGGGGGTATGAAGACGGATCAGATCGGAAAGGTAAAGTGGTATACCAGTGTGGGTTGCTTTATGAACGAAGATGAGGATTTTGTATTGAATTCTGAAGGACACAGGGAGCCAGTGGAGGTGAATGAGAAGAGGTGTATCATAGTCCGAGCAGGAAGCGTGGGTCAGGACACATGCAGCTGTGTTTTGGATAACTGGAAGTCTGCACAGTTGGTATTGAGGGAGGACGGCTAATGAGACATTGCAGTAATCCAGGCAGGACATAATGAGGGACAGGAGCAACGTGGTCAGAGAAGGTGCAGAAATGAAAGTGCGGACAGCACGGAGTTGCCTCAGGACATGGAAAGAACACTGGACTACAGAGGAGATGTGTTCTCTAAATGAAAGGGAGGAATCAAGGGTGACACTGAGGTAATGCAGGGAAGGAACAACAGGGATGGGGGATGAGGAAAGAAGGGGAACAAGTGAGGGAACCGGATCACCAAAGGTGAACCAAATAGCAATGGTTTTAGAGAGATTAACATGCAGGTAATTTGTGGACATCCAAGAGGAACTACAGGACAAGCAAGCACTAAAGGGGCCAATATCAGGTGTTGAGGAGTCAGTGTGATGAAGGAGGATGATATCATCCGCGTAGTAGTACGCAGAGATACTATACTGCTTTACCAGGAGGGTGAGGGGGACCAAGAAAATATTGAAAAGAAGCAGGGCCAAGACAGAGCCTTGCAGTACACCACAGGGGAGGGGGTGGTGGGGCAGGAAGCAGACCCTGAGAGAAACCGAGAAGGACCTGTTGGTGAGGAAAGAACAAAACCAAAGAACAGTGCCTAAGATCCCAACGTCATGGAGACAAGTAAGGAGGGTACGATGGTCGATTAGGTCGAAAGCGATGGATAGATCAAGGGAAACGACAACTGAGAAAAAAACCTCGATCGTGTGCAACATGTAATTCACTGACGTTTTCCTCTAAGCTTTTGTCCTTTCCTTGGCTTTTCTGCCTGTTTCTAGTTTGCTATCCCTCAGCTCCCTTTCAACACTTGTTGAACTGCCCTGGCCTCCTCCCCTCTTCCCCAACAGAGCTGCTCCATAATGGTATAAAGGACAGTGGTCTGAGCATGCTCAGAACTACTGGGGCTGAAATACAACCAGGAAGAGGGCTCCTCTCCATTGCTATTTTTGTATGAATCATTCAGACCTGATACAATTTGTGGATCAGATTTCCAGCAATCCGCCTTATCACAGACTTAGAGCAAAGAGGAGATTCGATTTTTCATTTTAGCAAATTGTGCTCTACTCAAATGATTGTAGCTTCAGCAAATAGTACAATATTTTTCTCTGCAAGCATGCAACTCAACAAAACTGTAGGGACACATAGCTTCAAGTATGAAAGAAATGGCAAAACAGCTTCTATTCTATTTTTTAAAACTTTATAATCTGCATTCCTTACCTCACTATGATTTCCACAAAGACTGAGGCATAGCCCTTACCATACCCATTCTCTTGTACAGAAAGGGGAGGGAACAGTTCACCTGCTAACTCCGGAGAGCTGTGTAAGTCGGAAAGAGTAGCTAAGCCCATGCCGAGACTTGAACATGGGGTGTTCGAGACACATCTTCAATGCCAGCCCTTTGTTTAATAGTGAAATGAGAAGTCTCATTCATTACAAGAGATTTCACGGGCTTCAATTACCATAAGAGGCATTTTTGTTTTGCCTGGGTCGTTTGTAATATGAAGTGCAAAGAGCGAAGCAGCTGTTCACCCAAAGGAGATAAGGGTCTTTTGTGATGCTGGGTCGTGAGGTATTTTTAAGATATTACAACTTATAGAACATAGAGATGGATGGCTTCCTCCATCTTCTTCCTGGAGAGGCCGTCATAAATTTTGGGAATAATGAAAGAAAGAAATTCCTCCAGAATGAGAACATGAAGGAAATAAGAAACGGTGAAAACTCTTTACTTAGAAGGAAACCACGGTTCAAATCCCAGCGACGCTTCTTGTGACCTTAGGAGCGAGGTTCATTAATGTCATACTATGAACAAAACTAACCCATCTGGAGGCACTGCACAACCCTCCCCCCAGAAACCGCACTGAATGCACTAGATTTTAATAGACATAAAATAAAGGTATATAGAACCTTTCAGCCAAACGTGACGCCAAGTGAGAGACAAGGATTTAAGTTCAAAGGGTGCTCTGCTAGCTTACAGAGCATGAATCTAACCATAAGCGATTCCAACATCTGAACCTCAGAATGTCATTCCCCCCCCCCCCCCCCAAAAAAAAAAAAAAAGTATGGGCCTTCAGATAACCGCAATAAATCTGCACGAATTGTACTTGCAGACATTTACTCTATGCACTAGGTTCAGGGCCCGTGCAAGGAGATTCGGTGTCCTAGGAAAGCCTTCAGCCTTCTGCTCCCCTCAATTAACTTTAGGCCCCCTTACCTCAATGAGATTTTGATAGCTAAACTCAACAGTCATGTGGTTACCCCCTGGCACTTGGTTTCTGTTATGCACATACGTTTTCATAAAACCGCAACACTGGAAACAGGGCTCATGTAGTTACTCTAGTTCAAAGAGGCAATTGCATTCAAATGAAAGACCTCATTTCGAAGCAAAAGTATATCAAGCTTTACAAAATACAGATAAACTAACTACAATTGAATTAATAAATTGTAGATCCGTATGCAACAAGGTCCAAACTATAGTTGATCATATAGATGACGCTCAACCTGATGTGCTCTGCATCACAGAATCTTGGTTAAATCCTACTGATAATGTAATTCTCAATCAGCTTGTCCCAGAATCTTACTTTGCTTATAGCAGCTCTCGTTCAATCAAACGTGGAGGAGGAGTACTTATAATTGCAAAAAAGAGTTTAAGATTCAGAGTACAATGTATCTTAGAATCGCCACAATGTAATTCCATTAACATTGAGAACAAGCACATGGCAATTAGTTTGCATTATAGAGCACCAAAAGCATCTTCTGATGAACTTGCCTCAACGCTGGACACTATCTGTTCAATCACTTCCCCATACAAACCCTCAATAGTGCTAGGTGACTTCAACCTTAAATCAATTAACCGTAGAGACTCTGAGTCATTCCTTCAAGCAATGGACTCACTACATTTCACACAAATAGTTAATGCACCTACACACACATATGGCTACTCGCCTGACCTCATCTTTGTTTCAAATGAATTAACCTTAGATGGTCTAATTTCAACTCCTACCATCACCCCAGTTCCTTGGACAGATCACTACATAGTTAGAATAGAAATTTTATTACAAACAAAAAATGATATGAACCTAGACCACAAATGCTATCACAGACGGTTCAAAAAATTTAACAAAGATGCTTTTATACAAGATACTTTACCTCATCTATCTGCAGATTCAGTGAAATTAGAGACACAAGTAACAGAATGGTATCACATAATTTCTAATGCAGCCAGAATGACAGACATGAGACCAAGGGAAGCAAGGATTAATAAGCAACATCACAAGCCATGGTATTCTACAGCTATACGTTTGATGAAAAGAGAGCTCAGAAGAATTGAGCGTAAGTGGAGAAGGAATAAGGTGACAGAATTAAGGCTGCTTTACTTAAATAAACAAAAAATATACGATGAGCATATTAAAAACTCTAAGAAAGAATACCATACAAATATAATAAATAATTCCATCAACAAACCTAGAGAACTGTTTGAAATTGTAAAATCTTTAACAAAGGAGCAAAAGACAGAAGGGGAAGCTCAAATTGAACCGCAAAAGTATGCGGACTATATTAGGGAAAAATTCCACTCTAAGACAAAAGCTACAGAAAACTTAACTTAAAATCAGTCTCAAATTCCAGGGTTTGGGAAAAATTCTCCTTTCCATCAAAGGAGCAACTCTTGCACATTATTTCTTCTATAAACACATGCACTTCTCCCACTGACCCATGTCCTGTATCGTGGATCAAGTCTACAAAGTCAAATTTTATTCACATCATACAAAACATTGTGCAAAATTCCCTCTCTCAAGGTATTTTACCAGAGCAACTTAAGCTTGCAACTGTTAGACCAATTCCGAAGAAAACAACGCTAGACAAGAATAATCCAGCAGCCTACCGGCCAATTTCCAGCATACCCTTTTTAGCAAAGATCATAGAGAAGATAGTGCAACTTCAACTTCAAGAACACATTGATGTTCATGCACCCCTAGATATTAACCAACATGGTTTTCGCCCAAACCATGGAGTTGAAACTTTAATGATTTATCTTTTTGACTGCATACTCCGCACCATTGATGACATTAAGAAAGGTATTATAATGATTTTTATAGACATCTCTGCAGCATTCGACTCAGTAAATCACAATAGATTATTAAATAGATTAGAGGAGATTGGTCTACATGGGGTCACTTTAAAATGGTTCCATTCCTATTTGACAGAGAGATTTTTACAAGTAAAGATAGGGGAAAAAACCTCTATGCCCATAAGAGTAATACAAGGTGTACCACAAGGATCTGCACTTTCATCGCTCCTTTTCAATATTTATATGCAACCAATATGCAAAATTCCTTTGAAAAGTGGAATTAAGTATACAATCTATGCTGATGATATTATGATTTTCACAACTATCACTATTGAGAACCCTGATTTCTCGGGCATTACAGAATGTCTCTCAGAAATGTCCAACTGGTGTAAAACAAACAACATGGAAATTAATTTTAGCAAAACAGAGGCGTTATTTATTTCTCGTAACCATAATTTTGCGCATCCTCCTGACATCAAAATAGATAACTCAACTATTCCTATTAAATCAGAAGTAAAATATCTTGGAGTTACTCTGGATAATGAGTTGAATCTCAGATCACACATAAATAAGACAATTAAAAGCGCTTATTACAGAATGAAGCTCATCAAAAGACTAAGGCCGCTTCTTGATACTGTTCACTTCAGAAATGTTGTCAAGCATGATTACTCCATTACTTGACTTCTGTAATCCAATATATCTGGGTTTATCTAAGCAAGCACTTAAGCCTTTACAACTGGCGCAGAATACTGCTGCACGTATAATTTTTTGGTCTATCAAGTAGAGAACATATAACTCCCATCTTGAAAGAGCTTCACTGGTTACCAATAGCTTCACGTGTAAAATATAAAACTATAATTTATATTTTCAAGATAAAACAACAATATTCTGCAGAAAGCCTGACATATCTCATACAGTCAGATATTAGCAACAGACCTAGAAGAAGAGGATCTGACAACAGAATCAGCTTATCAAATGATGTCAGAAAAACACGTAAAGACACCTCTGAAAGGGCTTTCTCTTTTGCTGCACCTTCCATCTGGAACTCTCTACCTAATGAGCTAAGAGCAGCTCAAGACATCAATGACTTTAGAAAGCAACTGAAAACATCTTTGTTTATAGAACACTACGGTCATGCAATTAACTAACTTAATTTGTCTGGAATGTAAATCATATACATATTGTATAATAGCTCACATTATAGTATAGCTCACTATGTAGATAATGCAACTCACTCTAACACATTATACCATAACTTTAACTTTTATTTCTTTACATTTTCTCACTAATACTCTTAATATCTTTGTTTGTAAGACCGCTTTGATTGTATGATAAGGCGGTATAGAAATCCAATTAAATAAATAAATAAATATATATATATCACACACACATACACACACAATGAGGGAAATTTCCTGACCTGCTCACTGACTAAAACGTGCTCAGTCCGATATTCAGCAGCACAGACTACCAAAAACCTTCCTGTTAAAACCGGAGCGTTCTGTGGGCAGATCGGGGGTGGAGACAGCTGCTAACTGTATAGCTAAAATAACATAGTAACATAGTGAATGACGACAGATAAAGAGCAGCGTGGTGCATCTGGTCTGCCCAGTAAGGTGGCCAGAGCTGTAGAGTTGTGCCTAATGCCCCAGGCAGGTTACCCCTCTCTATTTCGACGTTATTTACATTTGTTTTGATTACATCCTCTTACTATAAAGTGATCTTCTGTGTCTGTTCCGTGTCTTGTTTTGAATTCCGTCACTATTTTTGCTCCCACCATCTCCTTCAGGAGGTCATTCCAGGGATCCATCACCCTTTCTGCGATAAAGTACCTCCTGATGTTGCTTTTAAGTTTACCTCCTTGTAACTTTATTTCATCTCCTCTAGTTCGACAGCTTCCCTGTCTTTGACAAAGGTTTGTTTGCTCATTAATGTCCTTTAAATGTCTGTATCATATCCCCTTTGTCTGTCCTCTTCTGTAGGGTCTACATATTGAAGTTTTCAAGTCTTTTCCTTTCAAGTCTTTTTATATACAGGGTGGCCCAAAAAAAGTGAGGACATCTTTATTTCGACAATTTCCGGTCGCCATCTTTTTTTTTTTGTCAATCGTTTACATCTGTCTTTTTGAATTTTTAAATAGCTTATATGCTACGAGATGTTCTCACTTTTTTTGGGCCACCCTGTACTTTGTAAGGTACGGTCTCCAAAACTGAACACAATACTCCAAGTGAGGCCTCACCAACTACCTGTGCAGAGGCACTAATACCTCTTTCTTTCTGCTGGTTATTCCTCTCTGTATGCAGTCTAAAATCCTTCTGGCTCTGGCCACCATCTTGTCACCCCGCTTCGCCACCTTCAGAGCCTTGGATACTGAAGTTAGGTCAACTGAATATGAGGTGTGATCAAAAAGTATCGAGACTTGTACAATAACACAAGAGGTAAAACCACTGACAGTTACTGCACTCGGTCTCCTTCAAGGTAGTCCCCTTCCGATAAAACACACTTCCTCCAGCGTTCCTGCCACTGCTGGGAACAATTTTGAAATGCCTCTTTCGTTTTCCTGTGAAGTTGCTGTGTCGAATTTTGCTTAATGGTCTCCAAATTGTCGAATCTCCTTCCTTTCTGTGGTAATTTCAGTTTTGGAAACAAGAAAAAAATCACAGGGTAAGAGGTCAGGTGAGTACGGAAGCTGACGGACTTGCTCGATTTGGTGTTTGGCCAAGAACTGCGGAACGAGCTGGGACGTTATCATGATGAAGCAACTATTCACCATTCCTGTGCAATTCTGGCTTCTTTTGATACACTGCATCTCTCAAACAAGTTAGAACTTGGACGTAGAACTCCTTATTGCTGGTTGGTTTGGCCTTTTGGAGCATACTCATAATGATCAATACCCTGGTAATCAAAGAAAACTGTGAGCATGACCTTAACATTGCTCCTCACCTGACAGGCTTTCTTGGGTCTAGGAGAGTCTGGAGTCTTCCATTGTGAGGACTGAGCCTTAGTTTCCGGATCATAACTATAAACCCTTGATTCAGCACCAATGTTCCCTCTAATTTTCTGTAGGCTGTGTGCGCATAAAATATCAGCTGTGTGCAGCTTTTGAAGGAAGGTTAAATTTTTGTGCGCTACATAACGACACTCGGAGTTACATACTTTAAAATTTGACTACATGTCAGAATACAGTATGTACACCACATTGATTTTAATCAAATTAAATGAAAATAGACGATTACTAAATGAAGCGGGAAATTTCTAGTAATTACAATCATAACTTTTAAATTTTAAGACGTCTGTGTTTTCTATCAGAATCAGGGCTGTAATTTTTGTGCGCTCTGTTGTAAATTATGTGCGCTCACTCTGCGAGGTGTGTGCGCGCGCACACGCGCACAGCTTAGAGGGAACAGTGTTCAGCACCAGTAATAATCTTTTTGATGAAATTTGAGTCATTTTCAATGCATTCCAACAACTCCCTGGCTACAGACAGTCGATCTTCTTTTTGGTCAAGGGACAGGTGTTTCGGCACGAATTTTGCAGACACACATCTCATCTCCAAACTGACAGTAAGAATGGATTTTACCAACATGAAACTCACGTCCATGTCCTCAGCAAGCTCCCTGATAGTCAACTGACGATTTGCATGTATTGCGGCACGCACTGCTTCAACTTTGTCGTCATTCCTGCTCGTGGAGGCCTTCCAGAACATTTGTCACCGTCAACACTTTGATGACCACCTCGGAAACATTTGTACCAGTCATGAACTCGAGCACGACTCATGCATTCATCGCCATACTCTTACTATAACTTCTCATAAGTCTCTGCATAAATCTCCAAGTTTCTGGCAGAATTTAATGCAAATTCGCTGTTCAATTTTTTCACTCCTTGTAAATCCGATTAACTTCTTCTACATGATACCAAACATCATGTGATTAAAAAAAGTACAGGTGTGCTGCAGGGCACATAACTAGGTCACTTCATGCTTAACAGCATAGTGGTGCAACATATTGTTATACAGCTACACAACAAGTCTCGATACTTTTTGATCACGCCTCGTAGCAGTCCTAACTACAGCCAGTTTCGCTATCCTCTTGGCAGCTGAATATCACTGTTAACTGGCAGTGATGCCGCTATCCAGCGAGTTTGAATATTCAGTCATTGGAAACCGGATATTTTCCGCTGCTGAATATCCGGTTTTAACTCATCTAGCTGCTGCAGTTGAATATGTCCTCCAAAATGTATTACTTAAACATAGGATATCCAATATTATACATTTTTCCAGGATTGTATTTGAGGGGTGGTGTGGGAATGACCATGATTATTATGTTTATGATCAAAATCTGATGGTAGTGGGCTTAGTGACCTGAAAGTTAAGTGAGTGAGGTTTACCTCATAGCCTTGCACTGGCTCTGAGACTTCCTGATTCGGTCAGATCAGCTGCAGCTTATCCCAGAACAGCCATGCTCCACTTAGGCACCCACAGCAGACTGCTTCCTCCGGACACTGATCCCAAATGCAAAGAGATATCGAAGAATTCTAGAGCTGAAATGCTCCTGCTTCCCAGGTGCATGTACGCCGACTTCAAGATCCCCTTCTAACTAGTGTGTCTTAGCTTCGAACACTGATTAATTGTTTCAATTACCACCACCGCCCACCCCGGCCCTCCCCTGGGTACCTTGTCATATTTATTAGCCAGCTTCAAATGAACAGTCTGATCAGGCCAGCTTATATTTCAGGGGTCTCAGAGGTACACTCATTTTATAGACGGAGGTCAAGATATCTACGTAGAATCTCAGATACTTAACACAACTATGAAGAAACATTCTGAGAAGGCACAGGCCACTAACATAAGGTGATCAGATAGCGCCATGTCAGAAGAGACAGGCAAACTAGTCCAGGTTTTACCCCTTTTACATTGCTGTATCAATTTCTCCAAGTAAAGCAAGAACTGTAATACATAGAAGACAACACATGGGGGCGTTACCCAGCTGCGCGTGTTCTGCTGCAAGCTAAGTCGTGCTGGGACACAGATGGCCAGGTAGCGCAGGGCCATGATGACGCAGGATGATTCGCACGCTAACAGTGGAACCCGCGTTATGGCACACGTGGGCAGGGTAGGCGCGGAGAGTGGACTTGCTGTAGTTAGTGTTGTCTTAATGCAGTGCGTTATAGGACAGGGCTCCGCGTTAACTGCCAAGGAAATGTCTTCCACATCCCCGACAGTTAACGCAGGGGTGTTGCACGTAATGTGTCATGGTTTTGAAGCTAATTGTGCGTTAGGTGCAACACCTTCTAGCCTATTAGTAAAAGGGTCCCATAGAGTCATCTAGCCACCTAACACTGAAAACATGGCCCCTAGTTGCCAAAGGAGGCCAAAGACTGTTTCTAGATCAGCATAGAAGCACCCAGATTTATTTATTTATTTATTTATTTATTTAACATGTTTTATATCCTGCCTTATCCTTCAATCAAAGCGGCCACAGTATAATACAATACATTTCAATACATGACACATGTACAACAGAGATTACATTACAAGTTTTGTATCCCACCTTTTCCTTAAATCAAAGCGGTTAATACAGCACAAGTTACACAAAAAGGTAGGGAAACAAGCATCAGATTGTCAGAACATAGACACATACATAGGGAAATACAATACATACCTTACATTATAATTGACTACACAAAGCAAAACAACAAACAGAACCAACATAGATCAACCATTTCCTTGATACCCCACGGACCTACGCCTAAGGGCCACGCCAAAGGGCCCTTTGGCGTGGTCCTTAGGCGCGGGCCCGCAAGGCACGGGCGCGCCGTTGTAATGGCGTCTTTTAAATCCGTTGCTGCCCCGATGTGATTGGCAGATGAAGGGAGAGCTCCTGCTCACAGCCCCGATACCGGTCTGAGTGGGGAGAAGTGGGCTAGATCGCCGTTGTAATGGCGGCTTTTAAATCCGTTGCTGCCCCGATGTGATTGGCAGATGAAGGGAGAGCTCCTGCTCACAGCCCCGATACCGGTCTGAGTGGGGAGAAGTGGGCTAGATCGCCGTTGTAATGGCGTCTTTTAAATCCGTTGCTGCCCCGATGTGATTGGCAGATGAAGGGAGAGCTCCTGCTCACAGCCCCGATACCGGTCTGAGTGGGGAGAAGTGGGCTAGATCGCCGTTGTAATGGCGGCTTTTAAATCCGTTGCTGCCCCGATGTGATTGGCAGATGAAGGGAGAGCTCCTGCTCACAGCCCCGATACCGGTCTGAGTGGGGAGAAGTGGGCTAGATCGCCGTTGTAATGGCGGCTTTTAAATCCGTTGCTGCCCCGATGTGATTGGCAGATGAAGGGAGAGCTCCTGCTCACAGCCCCGATACCGGTCTGAGTGGGGAGAAGTGGGCTAGATCGCCGTTGTAATGGCGGCTTTTAAATCCGTTGCTGCCCCGATGTGATTGGCAGATGAAGGGAGAGCTCCTGCTCACAGCCCCGATACCGGTCTGAGTGGGGAGAAGTGGGCTAGATCGCCGTTGTAATGGCGGCTTTTAAATCCGTTGCTGCCCCGATGTGATTGGCAGATGAAGGGAGAGCTCCTGCTCACAGCCCCGATACGGTCTGAGAGGGGAGACGTGGCCTAGCTCGCCGTTGTAATGGCGGCTTTTACATCCGTGGCTGCCCGGTGGTGATTGGCAGATGACGGGAGAGCTCCCGCTCACAGCCCCGATACCGGTCTGAGTGGGGAGAAGTGGGCTAGATCGCCGTTGTAATGGCGGCTTTTAAATCCGTTGCTGCCCCGATGTGATTGGCAGATGAAGGGAGAGCTCCTGCTCACAGCCCCGATACCGGTCTGAGAAACAGGGTTGGCAGCTCTGACATAGCTATAACCTAAAGGCATCAGCTACTTACTAGGGGTGTACAGGAAAATAAAAGAATTTGTTTTGTTTAGTTTCCTGTGTCATGTAGTGTTTTTTTTGTTTCGTTTAAATTTTTATACAAATTTGTTTTGTTTCGTTTTGTTTTTACAAATTTTCATTTCAGGGAAATTTTGTTAATTGTCAGATGGCTATGGCTGCTGCCCCCCCCCCCCCCCAAAACAAAGGTTACTAGGAGTTTCCAGGAGAATAATTCAGCGAAAACCAGACCATCGGGCATTTTCTGAAGACCAGGTTGAGAACCAATTGTCTAATGGCATAATTTAGAGAAAGAACACACACACCGCCTACTGAGCTTCAGTTTCCAGTTTTACTCTGCAGGAGCTAAGTCTGGATGAACAAGTTATTTTAACCAGCCAAGTGGGCTCATGTGAACTGAAAGTCTGAAAGCAATTACAGAGATGTAAATGCAAGTCTCATTTACATGCACATGTGGGTGTTCAAAGGCGCACTGACATAGCTTTAAAGGGCTGCTCTGCCCAGTCTGTCACTGTCTTTCTTAGCTGTTCTGATTGGGTTAGAAATTGGTTGAGTGGGAGGTGACAAAGGGTAGAGGTAAATGGAGCTCACTCTGAGGAGAAGGAGGTTACCAGTGGTGTGCCCCAGGGATCTGTCCTTGGTCTGTTTCTTTTTAACATCTTTGTTAGTGATATTGCGGAATGGCTGTCGGGTAAGATTTGACTCTTTGCGGATGATACCAAAATCTGCAATAGACACCCAGGGAGGAGTAAATAACATGAGGAGGGATCTAGCTAAGCTTGAAGAATAGTCTAGAATTTGGCAGCTGGGATTTAATGCTAAAAAATGCAGGGTCATGCATTTGGGCTGCAGAAATTCAAGGAAGTGGTAAAGTGTGTGTGGGGGGGAGTACTTCAGTCCACAAAAGAAGAGCGGGACCTGGGCGTGATTGTGTCTGACGACGTTAAAGTAGCTAAACAGGTAGAAAAGGCGATGGTGAAAGCCAGAAGGATGCTTGGGTGCATAGGGAGAGGAATGGCCAGCAGAAAAAAGGAGGTGATAATGCCTCTGTATAAGTCTCTGGTGTGACCTCATTTGGAGTATTGTGTGCAATTCTGGAGACCGCACCTTCAAACGGATAAAGGCAGGTTGGGGTTGATGCAGAGTGTGGCTACTAAAAGGGCTAGTGGTCTTCATTATAAAGCATATGAGAAAAGACTTAAAAATCTTAATATGTATATGTTAGGGGAAAGACAGGATAGAGGAGATATGATAGAGATGTTTAAATACCTCCATTGCATAAATGCACAGGAGGAGAGCCTCTTTCGATTGAAAGCAAATTCTGCTATGAGGTGACATGGGATGAGGGTGAAAGGGGGATAGATTCAGGAGTGATATGAGGAAATATTTCTTTACAGAAAGAATGGTAGATGCATGGAATAGTCTCCCAGTGGAGGTGGTGGAGATGAGGACAGTATCTGAATTCAAAAAAGCATGAGACAAACACAGAGGATCTCTAAAGGAAAAAAGGGGACTGTTGTAGTTGATATGGAAGGACAGACTAGATAGGCCATGTGATCTTTTTCTTCCATCATGTTTCTATGTTTCTATATGGTAGTTGGCACTGGAGGGACACCATGTAGAAATCTGGTAACCTTTCTCCAACCCCACTGCACATGTAAATGACGTTCAGACACTCATACACTTAAGTTATTGTTGAGACAAAAATTGGAGGCATGTGATACCTTATAGGCTGACTTTAATGAGGAAGAGCCTCGATAAATTGGCTAGTGTAAAGGTGTCATCTTTAAGGTACCACCTGCCTCTGTCATTTTTGCTACTCTAGACTAACACAGCTACCCCTCTGAAAACCTTTATCATGTTGGGACAAAAGAGAGGCTTGTGAAGAGCTCCAATGGAATCCACAAAGGGGGAGGAGAGGGGGAATCAGTCGCACAGGGCAGCAAAAAACGAAGCATCATCCCTGAGCAGCGGAGTGAGCCGACCAAGCCCAGCTGTGGGGCAGGCCAGCGGAGTGAAGCACAGCCTGCCGGGCCTGCAGACGGACAGGTAGCAAACATCAGCACGGGGCTTTAAAGCCCTTGAGCACACTTCATGTCTGACGTGAAGCACATGTATGAGTTCCATAGCCCCTGCTGATTTTTAGGAGCGTTTTCTAGGGGGGTCAGCAGAACGTCCTACACCGTGATCCGCTGCCTTGAGCAAGCTGTCCCACCAAATAATTGATTGATAGATGTCTCCTTATTTACCTGAATAGTTCCTTCCTATCCCCTGCCAATGCATGTCGTCTCAGCTTATTTTGCTGGCTTGCTGCTTATCCTCTGCTCATGTGGACTGTCTCCTCCACATATGACTGCTCTTTGCCCTCCCCTTTCTCCCTCTATGTCTTTGCCATCCCTCCACGTGTTTCCTTTTTCCCTGTCTATATTTTTCCTCCCTCCAGTATCTTTCTGCATTCTTCTGTGTTCTGCGTATGAAGACCAAGCTGCTAGCTTTTTTAAGACAACACCAAGATAGGCTGGTGTTTTGGCTTTGGAAGTGTAAGTACGAAGAGGACAGATGGGGGAGGGTGGAGAGGGGTAGAATGAAGAGGAGAGAAGTTCTTCGTTATGGATCTTTTTCTAGCTAGGTCCTCACAAGCAGGATCTTCAAAACAGCTCCTTCTAAGCCCAACAAACAAACCCACGTGATAGCCCACAAGTTTGTAGCTGTTGTACATATAAGTTGACTATGAATACAAATGGACGCCATACTAGCAACCTTTCATATAGCCGCAGGAAAGACCGCAGAGATGTAGTTAGATTTTTGCAAATTTCAACTCATGTAGTCTTTGTTGAACACCAGTTTTCAAAGACTTCAAAATGAATGTGCTGTTTGGCATGATCTGGCAGCTCATTCATTTGGAATTTAAATAAAGTTTCTCTCTAGCTTACTATAGATGAACCGTTACTATTTATTTTTATTTATTTAGCTGTATTTGTATCCCACTTTTCACCGGGTCAAAGCGGCGTTACATAAAAGGGTGGGGAAATTAAGTAAGGGCTGAGCAATCACCGGGGAGGCAACATTGATGATTTTGACATAGGACAGACTTTGGACATGGGACAGACTTTGGACATGGGCAGGTTAATGTAGCTTTGAGTCAGAAGTTCATGGCGGACGAGATCAGAGGTTAGTGCGCTTTTTGGTGGGGGTCGTGTTGAGGTATTCTTGGAACAGGATGGTTTTCAGCTGTTTTCTGAAAGATGGTAGATCGGCATTGTTTCTGAGACAACTCGGTAGAGAGTTCCATAGTGATGGAGCATAAAGTTCAAAGGCTCGATTGCAGGTCCGTTGCGAGCATTTGGTTCTTTTGTGAGGGATGGTGAGGGAATTGCTGGAGGTTTGTCTGGTAGTTCTGCCGTGGGCTGGACGAGACAGTAGGGTGCGAAGCTGGGTGTTCTGTGTTTGATGGATGGCTTTGTGGGTGAGTAGGATGGCTTTGTATTTTGACCTTGCTTCGAGGGGAAGTATGTGTAGGTCTTTCAGAATTGGGTTGATGCGGTCGATTTTCTTTGCACTCTGAATGATTCTTGCTGTCGTGTTCAGAGCTGTTCGGAGGGGGTTGGTCTGTGTGGCTGGAAGGCCATGGTAGATTATGTTGCAGTAGTCCAGATGTGGGAGCGTCATGGCTTGCATTACAGTTCGGAAGTCTTGGTGTTCAAGAAGGGGTCTAAGACATTGCACTGTTCTTGCCTTGTGGAATATAGTTCCGGAGGTTTTGGTGATTTGCTGCTTTAAGGTGAGGGCTTGGTCAATAATAATGCCCAGGTATCTTATTTGTGGTTGTATTTGAATTCTTGTGGATCCTATGTTGAGGTGTGTAGGTGGAGTGAAATCTGGGTCTCTTGTGACTATGAGGGCTTCAGTTTTCTTTATATTGATGGATAGGTTGTTTGCTTGTAACCAGTCGGACACCTCGGAGAAGCATGCGGATAGATGGGTGTTTGTTGGGTTCGTGGTTGTAATGGGGGCGTAGAGCATGATATCGTCAGCATATATGTGGAAGTTGATGTTGTGGGTGCGTATGACTGAGCAGAGTGGTTGAAGGTAAATGTTGAAGAGCATGGCTGACAGTGTGGATCCTTGGGGCACTCCTTGGTGTTGCTGGAATGGGGGGGATGTCAAGGTGCTGGTACGGATTAATTGTTCTCTGTTAGTTAGGTAGGATTGGAACCACTTTAGTACGGTGTCTTTGATCCCAATTGTGCGTAGTCTGTGTATGAGGATGTTGTGGGAGATGGTGTCAAAAGCTGCAGATATATCAAGGAAGATCATGGCATATCCAGAGTGTTTTTCTTGTGTTCCTATGAGGAGAGTGTTCATCCGTGTGGTCATGAGGGTCTCAACCCCATGTAGGGGCGGAAGCCATGTTGTTGCGGGTCCAGTATGTTGTTGATATCCAGGTGTTCCTGTAGTTGCTGCTGGACGATCTTCTCGATTATCTTGGCAGTGAAAGGTAGGCTTGCTATGGGTCTGTAGGATGCTGGATCAAGGGGATCCAGGTTTTGCTTTTTTAAGGATGGTCAGATAATTGTAGTTTTGAGGGCATCTGGCATATGTCCTTGGGAGAAAGATTCATTGACGATATGGGCTAATGGCGTGCTCAGTTCATTTTTGGATATCTTTATCCAGTCAGTGGGGCAGGGGTCTAGTGGGTAGGTGGTGGTGTTGAGGCAGGAGATGGTGGTTGATATTTCGTCTGGTGAAGTTTCTTTGAATGCGGTCCAGTCACTGGGTAAGTTAGGGTGAAGGTCTGTTGTAGTGGTCCCTACGTTTAGCTGGGAGTTCTGCGGTCGTTGTAGTTGTTTGTATTTACTATCTGCAACCTTACTATCTGCAACCTGACTAAACTGCAAATGTTTTCACAAATGGAGGATCACCTGAAAAAGAATGCAAAACCCTAAACTTTCATCATTGTGCATTTTATTTGCAAGAACCTCCATTTGCAAAATAACTATGCAGTTTAGTACATAAGGCTCCTAATGGCTCCAAAACACTGGTGGAGCTCAAACATCTTGATTATTAGGAGAGCAGAAGCTCCCTTCTCATCCTCCTTAAAAAGGGAAATGAGTGTGTGTGGGGTTCTCTGTGAACAAGAGGAATTTTATCCCTTCCTTCCCCCTCAGTTTCAAGGAAAGGGCAGTGTAGAAGTGACGTGATACATTTTTCCCTACCCAGAATCTGGACATGCTCCAATCTCAGTGTCGACCAGCCCAAGGAGGAAAAGCCAGACTTGGAGTGGATGGTGAACAACACGCCGCTGCTACACCGTTAGACTACCCTTCAGTATCAAACCCTTTGGTTCTGCAAGATCTAGTTGTATCAGTGCACACAACTTCCTATGGCACACCTCTAGGGACAGTGTTGCAAGGCACCTATTCAGGTGCGAGCTCCCTGTATTACCTTGGCCATAGGCCAACAGGCAAGAAAAGAACTTGGCGGGGGGCGGAGCCCGATGTCCAGCGGGATGGTCGCATAACGCTGAGGCTCCCGAGAGGCCTACTCAGAATCCAGAATTAACACCGGACATACTTGAATTTCTGCTCTGATCTTGCCGGGGCACATTGGTGAGATGGCGGGGACCAAACCTACGCGCCTGGAATTTGGATCTCCAGCGGCTTCTCACGGCAAACGCTCCAAAACTGAACCCCCGTCCCCGCAGAAGGGGCTGGCTTTGCGCGAGGGCCCCGAAATGCAGCAGGAAATCCTCGCAGAGATTAGAGGGGTTAAGGACCTCGTGCAGTCAAACGGTGAAGCACTCCGAGCGCTGCGGGAAGATCTTGGTGTGTTACAAGGCAGGCTAGAGGGGCTCTCTTCGCGTCAGGACAAAATGGAGAGCGCATTAGACTCCCACGCGGCCCGGTTGTCCAAACTCGACAAAGTTGAACGTCAGGTGAGGGCCTTGCAGAAAGAAGTGGAAGATGGCAATAATAGAGCGCGCCGCAACAACCTACGACTCGTGGGCATACCGGAGGGAGCGGAATCGGGAGACATGAAGGAGTTTTTATATAAAATCCTCCCTTCCTTGCTCCAAATCACCTTTACCAAAGAATTGGAGATCGATCGCGCTCATCGTGTACCCACAAACATAACGCTCAACAGGAAGACCCCGCGGCCCATCATCTTTCGACTTTTGAGATATCAACATGTGGAGCAAATTCTCAGTGCTTCTCGGGCAAAGGGCCATATGGAGTTTGAGAGCCATAAGATCTCCTTCTATCCTGACTTGGCTAAACCCACGGTCGACCGCCGAAAGCGCTTTCTGGAATTCCGGCCGAGGCTTCAACAACTACAAGCACGCTATGGCCTGATGTACCCGGCCAAGCTCCGAGTCACGCTTCACAATCAGACAAGAACATTTGAGGACCCTGATCTACTAGCGGAGTTTTTGGATGCTAAAGAAGCCGACTTGATGCGTTGACTTCCAGAATATTCCTGCCAGTATTCTCATATCCGCTGTGCCTGCCATATTGGATTTGCCGCGACTCAGCAAAAGTCTGCCGAGGGCGGTTTGTTGCCTTATCTTGATGATATCTGTGACCCGACTCCATCTACCCATCGTAGCCTCGATGAGTATCAGAGACAGTGTTAATTATGGACTCTGGTGTTTTTTTTCTTTTTTTTATGTCTCTATCTTCCTCTCTAGGGCCTCCTCCCGCAGACATATGGTCGCCATTTTCATTGGGGGTTTTGCTTCTTCTCTAAGTTACTTTGGTACATACTTTTCAATATGGGGTGTATTAGTCAGCAGACTCGGTGATTATATCATCTTTGTACAGTTTCTGATTATGTTGTATGTTTTCCAGCGCCCTTATTTAAAATGTCTATTACTGATCGATGGCACCATGTAAGATTTTATCATTGAACGTAAAAGGAATCAATAATCCGATAAAACAAAAGAAAATCCTAAGCTATCTAAGTCATGAAGCTGCGGATCTGATTTTCCTCCAAGAAACGCATTTAAATTCGAAGGAAACCCTTAAACTCAATATTAAACCTTACATGGTGGCCGCCTATTCTCCAGCCGTCTCTAAGAAATGTGGGGTTGCCATACTGGTTAGGAAATCTCTGCATGCTACTATTATTGCGACTAGCTCAGATACAGCAGGTAGATGGTCCAGAGCTCACCTCAAGATAGGTAACCTTGAAGTTACATGTATATGCCTTTATGCTCCTAATGTGGACGACCCTGCCTTTTTTGCTACCATTGCTCAGGTTGCGCAGGCCTCTGCTAATACTTCATTGATAATAGGGGGGATTTCAATTTAGTTCTTGATCCCCTGATTGACAAACAGCCGCCTAGGACAAGTGGTCCCCCCAAGAGTCATACCACGCTTACCTCTGTGATCAACGATCTTGCTTTAGTCGATCTATGGAGGTTACTACACCCCAATGAGCTTGACTTTACTTTCTTTTCTTCCCCTCATAAATCCCAGTCTCGTATAGATTTCTTTCTCATATCAAAACTGTTAGTCCCTCAGGTGGACACTGCAAAGATTCACTCCCAACATATTTCAGATCATGCTGCTATTTCTTTTCAATTACACACTACTGCACCCCAAGGGAATTCGGGGGCCTGGTTCTTTGATAGAGCCCTATTAACTCAGCCAGAGTTCCAGTTAGAAATTCGAGCAGCCATACAGGATTACTTCCATTTTAATTTACCCCAGGATACTGCAAATTGGGCTTGGTGGGAGGGTTTCAAAGCGGCCATTCGTGCAACGATCACTAGTTATCAAATTCGCCTGCGGAAACAACGCAAACAGCAGCTACTTATACTAGACCAACAAATCAAAGCAGGCGAACGAGTTCTAACTTCCCGTACTGATCCATGCGTCTTAGTTCGCTTACAGCGTCTCCGTTTTCAATATAATGCAATCCTCTCAACTGCAGCTTCTAAGAGTATTGAGCTTCAACGAGGGACATACTACCGTGAAAGCAACCGAGCCGGTCGACTTTTAGCCAACGCCTTGAAAGGTCAAAAAGAAGCCAAACGCGTAGCGGCCCTTCGAGCCCCACAGGGAGGGGGCATACTGACCACAGACTCCGATATCGTAGAACTCTTTCGGGATTTCTATACCCGTCTCTATCAATCTGAATGTGATTTCTCATCAGAGACCTTCGAGCGATTGTTTTCTGATATTCAGCGGCCGACCCTTTCTGAAGCTGATAGGGATGCGCTAGATGAACCTTTCTCTACTTCAGAGATCCAATTTGCCCTAAAACGCACAGCCTCGGGTCGAGCCGCCGGGCCTGATGGTCTCCCGACCGAATTCTACAAAACGTTCAGTGCAGATTTAGTACCCTACTTAAAACTCTATTTTACTGCCCTTGCGGTAGATACATCCTCTTTGGGATCCTTTTCTGCAGCTAATGTGGTAGTATTTGAGAAAGAAGGCAGAGACCCGCTGCTAACCGCCAACTATCGTCCAATCTCCCTACTTAATGCCGATTATAAGATCTTCGCAACGATCTTGGCTTCCCGGCTATCTGACAGGATGGCCACCTTAATCCATCCCGACCAATGCGGTTTTATACCCGGCCGATCCACCGCTGACAATGCTCGGACCTTGTGCCATGTACTATCCAGTGCTGCCAACTTGGACCACCCATGGGTGGGTCTTTCCCTAGATGCTGAAAAAGCCTTTGATCGCCTAGAATGGCCCTTTTTATTTGCAGTTCTCCGATGGTATGGCTTTGGGGAGGACTTCCTCCGATACCTCCAAGTCATGTACACTCAACCCGTTGCCAGTATTTGTGTAAATGCTATTAAGTCTCAGCCTTTTAATCTCCAAAGAGGCACGCGTCAAGGTTGCCCCCTATCACCAATGCTCTTTGGTCTTGCTCTTGAACCCCTCGCCCTCCTTATTAGACAGTCTGCACGTATTCGTGGTGTCCCCTTCAGTCACAGAGAGATTAAACTCTCTGCATATGCAGATGACCTTATGCTCTTCGTATCCCTTGATTCGGTTCCAGCTGTCTTGGATCTGATTGATGGATACTCGCAATTATCGGGCTATAAAATAAACTGGACCAAATCCGTAGCATTCCCACTGAACCGCTGGGTACATGAGGCTGACATGCAGGCCTTTCCTTTCCTTTGGCAATCCCGCATGGTGAAATATCTTGGGGTCCATTACTGTTCTCCTTTAGAAGACACTATTAGTTTTAATGCCAAAGAGGTAGTCTCCAAAGTCCGTGAGCTCACAAATCGTTGGTCTCCCTTATCCCTTACATGGTGGGGCCGCCTAGAAACTGTGAAGATGATGATAGTCCCCAAGGTGAACTATATTTTAGAAATGCTGCCATGCTTACTCCCGCTACACACCTACAAAGATATTGAGGGCCTTCTCGTCCGCTATCTCTGGCAGGGCAAACCACCAAGGATAGCTAAGCAAAAACTACAGTCTGCGAAGGAACTAGGGGGTACCCGCTTTCCTGATTTTCTCAAATATCATCAAGCCTTCTTACTTAAACAAGGTGCCCGATGGCTAGATGCCTCGACCGACAGCAGACCAGTTTGGCTTGACATAGAAGAGGAGCTTAGTAACCCGATTCCGTTGATCCATCTCCCCGGTATGTCCCATCAAGTAGACTCCCGCCATCCCCCAATGATTGTTGATACTCTTGCGGCCTTTAATACTCTCATACTATCACTGGGCCCAAACGTATGTCCTCCGGACGGACTCCCGCTGTGGAATAACCCCAGAATTCAAGTCCTAAATAAAACGATAGCATGGAAACCCTGGTACTCTAGGGGGATCTGGACACCCCAACAGCTCTTCTCTGCAGCTCGTTGGAAGACCTTTTCTGATTTACAAAAGGAATTTGCGTTACCAGCGAAACATTACTTTCAATTGATGCAGCTTCAACACTGCCTCAAAAGTGCTCGAATCCTGCCACCCTCTGTCTCTACTGAGGACGGGCTATTAGACCTAATTCACTCTATTAGTAGTACACATGGGGTAGCCTCTAACTTTTATAAACTACTATGTCAGGGTACAGACACTGCTACTTGTAGAACCCAGCAAGCCTGGGAGCGCGAACTGCAAACCACTTTAACCCCTGTGCAATGGAGCGTTTTCTGGAGCAAAGTAGTGCGGGTTTCCCGATCTGCCTCAGTTACCCAAACTCTCTTCTTTTTTGCACATAGATGCTTTTATACTCCAGAAAAAATAGCCAAATGGAACACAACTGCTAGGGACCAGTGTTGGTCTTGTCATACTGCTGTGGGAACCCTCGCTCATGTTATTTATGAATGTCCTCAACTACAGGTTTACTGGGGGCGGGTCTGGGGTCGTATTCAACTTATCTTACACCTCCACGAGCCTCTTTCTTGGAAGATTGTGGGACTCCGCTCAGTGGCGGAGGTCCCCTCTCTTCCTAAGAAGGGTCGCTTTCTCCTTGATTTCATGCTGGGTATAGCTATATGTTTAATCACGAGGAATTGGAAGGATAGCTCTCGACTTACTGTCAATGAATGGTGGAACCTTGTCTGCCTATATAGTAAATATGAGCAGATATCTCGGAGAGCTATTCCCCATACCCAAACTCACTCTCGCTTGTCTAAATGGCAGATGCTTAATGATTATGTACAATCTGCTCATTGCTCCGACATGTCTGTTTAATCATGCTTCAGATCACCGTTTGGTTTTGTAACACAATAATGTCAGTACACGCCCGTTTCGGGAATGATTAGTTTTCTAGAGAAGAAGCAGGGGGGTGGGGGGTGGTAGGGGTTTACTTTGGTGTATGTATCTCATTCTATGTATGTATCTGTCTTTTAGTTGTATGTCTTCCTTTCCTTTGTTGTTATAAAACGAAAATAAAGAATTAAAAAAAAAAAAGAAAAGAACTTGGCCCGCAGACAGCACGGGTGGAGCAGTTGTGCTATTCTTGTTTGCCTCAGCCTGTGCAAGATGCTTGACAGGTGCTCGATCCTGTATTTTATGGCCTCCAGTTATCTAACCAGGTACATCATTGGTCTTTGCAATCATCATCTGGAAGGTATTCACTGCAAAGATTAAACTGTAAGTTACTCGAAGGTAAGCATTTTCCTGCATCGGCCCCCAAATGTGGGGCTGACTGCCGACTGAGTTCTAGTTATTGAAAGATCTGTCATCCTTTAATCGTGGAATAAAGACTTGGCTCAGATTGACCTTGCACTTATGTAGGGTTTTCGGGATTCTGCTAGGGTTGCGTGGAAGATTTACGGTAATTGCATTTATATCAACGATGTTTTATTTTGTGATTATGTCACTTGAGTTATGTTCGTATATTGCTACTGTATAACTTGCCTTAGACTATCATAAATAAGATATGATAATACATAAATAAATACAAATAAATAAATGTACATTACGCAACCCCCTTAAGAGTTCAACAAAGAACTAGAAATAAGGGGCGTTTTGACCATGACCTCAGGCTTCAAGGCTGTCGGTAGTTTTACAAACCTGTTCAGAGTTGTTAGGATGCTTCAACAAAAGATGACTCTCACAAGTTGTAATTACCAATTCATTTCTGAAAAATAACATTCCCTGAGGGAGCAGGGCAGGGTAAGGACAGCTTGGCTGAGGGAGAGCCCTTTCTTGAAAGATGACTAAGGCAGATAAAATGGATCCCTGAGAATGCTAGCTGGAGGGGGCATATGGCATGAGAAAGCTCACAGACTTCACAGGCAGCCTCCACTTTACAGCTATTGAAGAAGTGAGTCAAACCAAGCCTTTGAGTCAGTTCTGACTCCAGGCAATTCAGCAGTACACTGTCAAGGCCTTTCTTCCAAGGCAACAGAGGGTTAAGTCATTTACCAAAGGCCACAAGGACTGCTAGTGGGGATCAAACCCTGGTCTCTTGGTTATCAAGCCCATGCGCTAACCACTAGGCTACTCCTCCACTCCTCCCAAGCTATAGGCAGTGTGAAAACTGCAGTGCAATCCTCAGACGTAGACAGCATTTAGACAACAAGTCTTTGTAAATCATTACCTATCTCAATTTATGGATGCCTAGAGCAGAATATCAAGGGTTGACTTTTTTTCCCTTGAGGTCTATTTCAAGTATTTAAAAGCTCCATTTTTTGTGGACTTCTACAAGCTTTACCTCTTGGCAGAGCAGGACAACAAACATTCAAGGCTTAAAGCTGAATTTCTGCCTTCAGATTCACAATAGCAAGCAAGAAAATCTGATATATGCAGGCCCAAGAAATGTGCAGGCTGAAAAACAAAACGACAGTAGCTTGTTGTACTGGGAGAGAAGATACTAAAGCAGCTCCATGTTGGAAAACATTAATGAAGACAGCAGTTGCGTCCACGTGGGACGTAGCAGGCTGCCTCTGTCAGGAGATTCTGTTCTATTTAATTTGCAGATGATTATTTTGGTACTCGGGGCCTCACATCCCCTTAGGACAGGAGAGGGGGAGTGACTGTGGAGTGATGAACTCACATTTGCACCTCACTGTTTCCTGCATTTAGTGACTGTCTTTTGTTAAAGCTGAAGACACACAGCTGGAACTGAGGGATACAAGGTCAAGAGGAGTTAATTTAGTTCCAGACGTCCTTTTTTATTTAAGAAATGAACTTCTGAACCCAGCTGACAACAGTTTCTAAATATGACATGCCTGGGCCTGACGGCTTCTTGGTTAGTGCTTAGTGCTAAGCAGGAGACCCAGGGTGACACTGATATGTTCAACCAGTAATCTGAATGACAGTTCATTTTTGCAGTGCTACTGCATGGGACATTTTGCAGCATTCATGTTCAGCGGCAGATTTAACTGCTCTCCCCAGCTGCCCAACCTTAACTCCCCTCCCCATCTACCTAGTTGTGACTGAAGTCACAGTCAGCCCTGGATGGGAGGTTCCCTGCTCAAGAAGCAGAATCCAGATAGAGTCATGGGCTTCACGACAGAAAAGAACATTTACAGGTCTGTTACTTCGGTTGCTTCCTCACGCTGCTTCCTGTAGCTTTCCTTCTGACCTAATTTTGATATGATAGAGGACTATTAAGAGAGGATGATATCGCATTGCTCAGTTCTCTGCAGGGTCGGCCTGACACATGTGCGAGAATGTTGTTCACAAAGAGCCCCGCTTCAGGAGGTCCCACACCAACTTCATGCTGCACATACTGTCTGATAGACTGAGTGCGTCCCGACTCCCGACCGTTTGCAGGGCCGGCCTGCATATGGCCCTGTGCGTGTCTGACCGGCTTCAGAGGGAGCCGGGGAGGCCAGAAGCCCCGGCTCACCTCTGTACAGCCGCCGGAGTGAAGAGCGGCGTTTTCCTTCACTCCGGTGGCGTGCTGATTCCCGGGAAGTTAAAGGGCATTTCCTGTCTTGTGTGAAACAGGACATGCTCTTTAACCTCCCGGTAATCAGCATACCGCCGGAAAGAAGGAAAATGCTGCTCTTCACTCTGGCGGCTGTGCAGAGGTGAGCCAGAGCTTTGGGCCTCCCCGGCTCCCTCAGATGCCAGTCAGACAGGCATGGGGCTCTTCGGGGGGGTAGGAATGTAAATGGGCTGATGGGGGAGCTTGGACTGGAAATGGGCTGATGGGGGGCTAGGATTAGAGATGGGCTGATTGGGCAGGCGGGACTTGGAATGGAAATGGGCTGATGGGGGTCTAGGATAGGACTAGAAATGGCTGATGGGGGGCTAGGACTAGAAATGAGCTGATTGGGCAGGCGGGTGTGACTTGGACGAAATGGGCTGATGGGGAGACTAGGATAGGGCTGGAAATGGACTAGGATAGGGCTAATGGGAGGCTAGGACTTGAAATAGGCTTATGAGGGGGCTAGGATAGGACTGGAAATAGCTGATGGAGGGCCAGGACTGGAAATGAGCTGGGGGAGCTAGGATAGGACTGGAAATGGGCTGATGAGGGGAGATGGAAGAATGGGACTAGAAGGGAGTGGATGCTGGGTGGGGCTGGAACTAGAAGGGAGCTGATGTTGGGGAGGACTAGAATGGGATGGGGCTAGGAGAGTAAGAATGGAGAGGGGAAAAATATTTTGTATAGGAGGGAAGAAAAATCTACGATTAGCCGGGTATTAGGAGAGTAAGTGAGGATTGAGGATGGAAGGGTGAAATTTGAGTGGATGAAAAAGGAAGAAAGAAAGAAATGGAAGAAAGAGCAAAAGGGGAAAGATCAGTATGTTAAAGCAGATGTAGAGAGAGAATGGAAAAAAAGCTAGACGAGAGAAGAAAGACAAATGGACAGCAGACAATGGAGAGTTAGCAGAAGACACGAAGAAACCAGAAGAAAGTGACTGGAGCAATTGCAACTGAAAAATAAAATGCCCAGACAACAAAAGGTAGAAAAATACTTTTTTATTTTTAATTTATTTACTGGAATATATCAGCTCTGGGAAATGTGCATCGCTAACATCTTTGCATTTTGTTTAGCACAAATTAATTTACAGTTTTATTTCTCCAGTGTTGTTGTACATTCCAAGTTTGGCTTTTGGGGTTCCCAGTTTAATTATTGTCTTCCTATTTTCTAAATTGTGATCCCTTGTTCTTTGTTTGGTGATGGTCTACGTATTCTGTTCATGTAGCTTCTATGTGACAGTCCCACTTGTTCTCTTTCCCCAGTAGGAGATGCATTGGTTTTCTCTGAGATGTATTGGTTTAATATTTACAATGTTGCCTTTTGATAGGTAGGGTTTGGTGCTTTGTGAGTCCTTGTAGTGCTGTTATGATATGGCGGGCTGCTATGGGTTGTAAATGGGCAAGGTTTATAGTATTTCCTAATGTACCTGGCAGTTGGCACTGGAGTATAGTAATGTAGAAATCTGATAGTCTTTCTTTATCTTCACTGCCCATGCAAATGTTATTCAGACACTCATTAAGAAGCACGTTTAAATAAAGTTAATGCGCATTCACAAATGTTAATGTGCGTTAAGAGCAGGAACACCCATTTATTTCTGTTGGCACGGTGGCACTTAACACACATTAATATTTAGTTAACATGCCCCTAAGTCCATTGCCAGAAGAAAAAGGGGCTTGTGAAGAGCTTCTTTGAAAGCCGCCGAAAATTTTATATGGGCAACATATACATTTTAAAATAAAATAAATTAAATTTATGCAAATAAGGTCCAGTGGATATGCAAATGAAGCCCTGCAATGAGTCTCTGCACATGGCCCGCATCACCCTTGGGCCGCCCCTGGTTTTCTGTAGCTCATCACTCCACCCAGTGGAGGGGAGGCTGTCTATTGTAACAGCCTCCCTCTCATATTTGTGTAATAGGATCTGCCGATTCCCCTTACTAGTAAGATGCCTCTTCCAAGTGAGGGCACGGGTACTTGCTATCACATGGGAGTGTATAAATAGAAGTGATCTCAGACTATGGTTTGGGGGCTTCCCCATTGGAGAGGAATGAACAGTACCGCTCTTGCAAAGAATGGGAGGGAGGAGATGGCTGGCCACCCTTTCCTGAGTTCTCAGCATCTGTCTCTCATACAGTCAGCAGAGCCGATGTATGGAGGAGTGGCTGATGATGAAAGAGAGCAGCAGCTTGCTTTTCTCAACCATTTAGGGCAAAGGGAAGAATCTGGACATTCTAATTCCTGTGGAGAGAAACTGTATGAAAGCGTGGATTCTGCCTGAGGAACTTGCTATTACAGCCCTGAAGAGAGAGGATTCAAGAGTTGTATTTTGGGAAGAATAGCCGTGGACACTGAGGTGCTACATCAGGGTCCCTTAACACTAGAAGCCCCAAAAGGAATTTTACTAGAAACTCCAAAGTGCATCAATTGACGCATTATCATGACGACTGCGTTTAGCATGAAATGCAGATGTGAATTAATGTGAAGTTACTTCTTTGTTAAATACGTGCAGTATGTGACGTCATTACATGATGTCATTGTGTGTTTACTGTTTGTAATGTCGGAGTAAAGCTGTAAACAGTGATTGAGATGCGCCACCTAGTGGGAACATGAATTTATACCTAGAAGCCCCAAAGTACGTCAAGTAACGCATCCAAGACAATTGAGTGCGTCAACTGACGTACTTTGAGGCTTCTAGGTATAAATTCATTTTCCCGCTAGGTGGTGCATCTGTCATTAATTTTCGATGCACATATTTGAACATCTTGACCTTGCTAACAAAGTCATGGAACATGACTGACATGGTTCTAGCAGTGGCGCTGGTATACAACTTCGAAGATGCATTTGCATCAATTGACGCACTTTGGGGCTTCTAGTGTTAAGAAGGTATGAAGAACCTTGACTCTGGAACTCAAGATCTCCGTTGGAGAAAAAGTGGGGTGGGGAGGGAGCTTGGAACAGACCACCAGGAAGTGTATCTGGACCCAGAGGTGAAAATTGGTTTAGGACTGATTTAATCAGGCAAGATGGCAGCAGGTACCTGATCGCTGACAGCCGCTCCGTGTTGTTCCTGTGTGTTCTTGTTCTGGTGGTGTGCTCCTGTTCTATCAAATGATGGGACAGAGAAAAAGAAAACAAACGGGCTTTCCTGTCGCTCCACTGCAAGTTTTCAACACCGGCCAGAGAACCCTTGAGCACTGCGGATTTTCAGCCGCCGGGTCATTGGCTGCGTCTTCGATGGTATGGCAGGAAGAGTCCGTGCTGGGCGCATCAGGAGTGAGTTTATCTCCTGATCAGCGGGCACCCCCAACACAACCCGGAAGTATACTATCTCCGGACAGTGCTTGCTCCTCTGTGTCGCCGGGCGTTCGGGCGAGTACTCTGTTGCCCTGTGATGAGGGACAAGTCCAACGGTCGGCCCTGGACTCCGGAGGGGAGAGTCTGCTAGAGAGACGGAACATTGAGGTACCATTCTCTCGTGTGGGGTTTCCACGGCAGGAGGAGCTTGGAGGCGGGCTGATGTCAGTGAGTCGGTTGGAAAAGCCTGCGGTTATCACAATGGAAGTGCTGTGGGACGCCATATCTGCTCTAACAACTGTTGTGGGTTTCGTAAGTACTGAGATATCTAATATTAAATTGGAGGCCTCTAAAATTTTGGAGTTGCAAGCTGGTTCTTTGGTACAAGTTAAGGAGGATATTGTCCATCTTAAAGAGGAGCATGTGGCTCTGATGAAAGAAAGGACTGTGCTGATAAGGAGAACTGAGCACCTTGAAAATCTAGCCCGAAGGAATAATCTCTGTCTGATAAACTTTCCAAGGTCTCCTCTCATGTCCCCGGTGGAAATGGTGCGGAAGTACCTGAGAGAGATACTTAAAATACCAACAGAGCATCTACCCCCACTCACTAGGGCACAATATTTGTCAGTTAACATCAGTGAAGCAAGGAGGGCTCTGAGAAATAAAGGAGACTAAGCAAGATGGACCTTTGGGTGGTAAGGGGACCACAAATGCGTGGTAGCATGTCCCAAAGGCTTTCTTTGAAAGCTGGGAATGCTCCACGTGGGCTCTTTCGGCACCAACGTCATCCATATGTGAGGACTGATTTCCTGCTTGTTCCGGGAGAAAGCATATTTTTTGACTGGGAAATTTAGGAAAAATCTGAGAAAATTTGCAAAACCAGAGGTGCTCTACTTTTAATATGGCTGCCATCTCCACCACCACAGCCTGAGGAAGAGAGAAGTATTCGAAAGCAGAGAGGACAAAAGGTATATGTCTAGTACGTGATATCAGCAAATACATCATGAATTGAACTGCTAAAAACCTGGAGAAACTTGTGCACACCTAATTCTGCATGAGGTGAGGTATACAGAATAGAAGAGGAAGAAGATCTGATCTGGGATCTGCAAACAGTGACTAGACAGAGCATAATCAAGATGAAAATATAGGCTTCAGTGAGACTGGAGCCAGAGACTAGCAAGACAGTGTTCATCCAAGTTTCATCCCTGTTGGAAAGGGCTGGAACAAATCTGCCACTGACCACAATGACACTGCCAAGAGTAGGCGATGGCAGTCTACTGCCGCACAACAAGGAGAATGCTGGACCACAGCTACCAATTCGCCTTACCACATTTAATACCAGTTCATGGATAGGAATGGAGTGCTGATAAGGTACAAATATCATTTCAGGAAGGACCTGTTCGAGAGCAAACAATGTTCAAAATACTGGTCTCTGCAAAATCCCAAGCCCATGGTTATGCAGCTTACTAGTAATCTGTACAAAGAGACCCAGGCCCCAAAACTGATGCACATCATTGCATTTGCAATTCTGTGCCCATCTCTGGCTGGCACCCTAAAAGACCCACTATCTCTCTAGGATTTCTAAAGAGTGGGATGTCAGTAGGGACCCAAGAAGGAAGTCAAAGGAGTGATAAGCAGGGAGATGAGAGAATGGAAGCCACTAAGGATGGTATTGGCCCTGCATTAGTTGTCACAGTAGAGCCCAAGGAAGTGATCAGCGAGGAGGCCATGCCATCTTTGAGTGTGTTCCAGCTAAGCAATCCCCCCAAGCAAAGAGGCATGGCCCAAGACACCATAAGGTTGAGGAGGTTCAACAGGACTAGTGCTCACTGACCCCAGAGACTGCAAGTCCCATCCAAAAATTCTGACCACCCTGCAAGAGAGGCAGCAGAGAGTTTACTATTAAAGGAGTAGACGGTGGGTAGCACTGTCTTATCTAGGGCTGCCAGCAGTCAAGCAACTGAGTAGAGTAGACGATTGGGTCACTGCAGTGGGTCTGCAGTCCAAGGTCAGATATAGGACGAGATGAACATTCAAGCTTACTGTTTATACTACCAGAGATCTACTAGGAATATTGCAAGTGCATCATGGAAATACAATGGACCAAGGGCAACTCTGGCATTTCTTCAGTAAGCACCAACTGACTGAGAGACCAGGATCAGTGCCCCATTCACTTGCCAGTTCATTCTTCCCAGGAGCCAGTATGTCCTCGAGTGGAAGGGATCCTGGCTAGTGAAGCCATAACTCAATATACCCAACATAGTCACACTGAGAGTGAAGCAAGCAAAAGAGTGTTTGAAAAGAAGGTAGAATATCTCTTTGAACTGAGATACCCCCATTTATCACTTCACATAATGGATGTCACAGAAGAGCGTCAGCATAATTGATTGTGGGAAGAAGTGGATACGTAAAGGGTACTAATGAATGAACAAACCTTATTTCAAAGACGGGGAAGCTTTAGAACAAGAGGACATGGAATGAAGCCACAAGGAGGGAAGCTTAAAAGCAACATCAGGAAATGCTTTTTCATGGAAAGGGTGATGGATGCCTGGAACGCCCTCCCGAAGGAGGTGGTCGGAGCAAGGACAGGGGTGGAATTCAAAAAGGCATAGGACAGACACAGAGGATCAGTACATAGCAAGAGGATAGAATCAAAGGAAACATAAGTAACTTCTAAATGGAGAGGGGTAACCTGCCTGGAGCTGCCTGTACAACTCTACAGTTCTGGCACCTTACTGGGTAGACGAGATGGACCATGCTGGTCTTTATCTGCTGTCACTTACTATGTTACTATGAACTGTTGAAAGCAGAAGTCATCCCAACTATTAACAAGTGATGGTGCTGAAGAGGAGAGAGATTTATTATTTCATTTTTTCATTTAAAATATTTATATTCCACCTTTATCAATTCTAGAGAGAGACAAAGGGATTGGAACGTCCATAAGCATTCTGTACTACACTACATGCCTGGAGGAGGGAAACAGTTCTGACATCAGGACTGTATCCTCCCAAATGGGATCACTGTGAGGAAATCTCATCTAGAACACCAGCCAGCCCCGACCTCTACATGCCAGTCAAATCCTTCTAGCAAATCACTTCTACCTGTGCCCTTCTCTTCTATTGCTTACTCCAGACTTGGCTCTTTTCACCTTGCTGCTCCTTATGCCTGGAATAAACCACCTGAGTCTGAACGTCAGGCGCCTTCTCTGACCCTTTTCAAATCCAGGCTGAAAACTCATCTCTTTGCTGCCGCTTTCGGATCTTGACTCACCTGATCTCCTTTGTGTTTCCTTACCATTCCCCCTAGATGTAACCCTGCCTACATCTACTGTATTGTCTGTCTTGACTAGATTGCAAGCTCTGATGAGCAGGGACCGTCTTTTACATGGGTCTTTGCAGTGCTGCATATGTCTTGTAGTGCTATGCAAATGTTCAGTAGTAGTAGTAAATACACCTCCCCCCCCTCAGGTAGCCCTTACTAGCCAGCTAGTGACTCTAGAACCACCGTCCCCAGGCACCTCCTTCCTGGATTTCCCTTAGGCCAGCCATTATCCTCACCTTGCTGCCCATGGTCGCCGCAAGAATAAAACGTCCTCCTCCCTGCACCACACGGCTCGCGTGTCAATTTCAGCTGGTCTTGGTGTCTCAAGTCTCACATGACCTTAGCAAGAGTTCCTGCAGCATATAGATCACACTCATACAAAGCTGCATGGTGCAGAGAGGAGGAACCTCTTGCTCTGACAATGGCAGCAACAAAACACTCACAACCACTAATAAAAAAAAGGCAAGAAAATCCCAAGCACCAGAGAGAAACTTCTAGTTGCCATACTGAACTGTCAAGCCCTAGGTTAAGCCATCCCTGAGTGTCAAGTGTAATACTTGTGGTTTTTGATTCAGAAACAGTGGTACTATTCCAATAAATGTAGTTATAAAAATGACTATACCACCTTCCCATTCCCTTCAGTCTTTTCGAGCAGTGTAGAGTAGTGAGAGAATTTTATCAGGTTCAGTGGGTGACCAGAGAGCTGTCCCATATAGGAACCTGCAGTGGGCAGTACTGTCAAGAGTCATAGAGAATGGTGCAATATATATCTCCTCAGTGTGGAGATGATGATGTGGAGGAACTAGCAATAGAAATTCCTTACTTGTGAACTGTGCACTGGTATACCATCCCTGCTAGAGTGTTGCATTGTTTTCTCAGTTACTCAGAATGCATAGCTGTCTGAGAGCTTGTTTATCTCCCAGAGGTCTACTGTGAAAGTCTACTGGGACTTGCATATTGCAGTGGTTGGCATTAATTTTGGGGCCTGTACCTCTTCATACTGGTACATACTGACTCCATCTTTTCAGGTATCGCAAGACTTTGAGGCAGATTCCAGATGGGCCGTTTATGACCGCACGCACGTGCAAATTGGGCACGGGCATGATTTCAACTGTATTTCACATCCGTGGGTATAGACACACCTGCGCTTCCATAATTGCCCCAGGGACATTTTCACCAAGTCCCGTCCAACATCCCAGGCATGTGCAACTAATATAATGGATGGGCCCATTTGTGGGGAAGTCCACGCGGCTACCATATTCCAAAAACTTCCCTGTCTCCAATCAGGCACATCTCTGTGATATAAATGTGGATGCCTCCGATGACCACGCTTCTTCAGTTTGAACATGCATCTCCTAACCTTCTGTTCTCACTGGGAAAATTGTTCCAAAGGTTCCCACAAGAAAGTGCATTTTCACTGAGGGGGAACTAAACCGCATGTTCCAGGAAATCCTTGCTCACCTGGACATTCATATAGGCAATGAGGGCACACAAGTGGGTGCCTACAAAAAGCAGTGACAATGGCTCATCATCTGCTGCTAGCTCAATGCCACATATCATTGAGGACCTGAAGCATAAGTGGAGGCAGGTGCACCAGAACTGGGCATTTCCACGTCTCACAGCAGCTCCCTACATGTGGCTACACCTGTCCCATATAATGTCTGCTCTCTGTCTTGCCTTATTTCAGTCTGTACACTTCTGCTATCTGTGGAGCAACTCTGCCTGCCCAAGACACCATAAGGTTGAGGAGGTTCAACAGGACTAGTGCTCACCGACCCCAAAGATTGCAAGTCCCCTCCAAAACTTCTGACCACCCTGCAAGAGAGAGTGGTCACAGTCTAATGCTTTGCAGTTAAGATTTAATGTGAAGAAGTGAGGTGTCATGCACTTGGGATGCAGTAATCCAAGGGAATTGTTTTGAGATAGGGGGCAATAGGTTGATGTGCACGGACCAGAAGGACCTCGAAGTAATTGTTTCTGAGGATCTTAAAGTGGTGAAACAGTGTGAGAAGGCAGTGGCCAAAGTCAGAAGGATGCTGGGTTGCATATAGAGAGGAAGTACCAGCAGAAAGGAAGAGGTACTAATGCCACTGTACAAGTCGCTGGTGAGGCCTCATTTAGAATATTATGTTCAGTTTTGGAGACCGTATCTCAGAAAGGATATAAAAAGACTGGAAACGGTTCAGAGGAAGGCGACTAAAATGATTTGGAGCCTGCACCAGAAGACATATGAGAAGAGACTTGAAGACCTAAATATGTATACTCTAGAGGAGAGGAGGGACAGGGGAGGTATGATACAGATGTTTAAATACTTCAGGAGATTCTTTATATTTTCATAATATTGATTGTATCAATGTTGTTGATTTTTCCTCCATGCATCTTAGTTTCCATGCAAGTATGCATATGCTTGGATTTATTGTAAAACGATAAAGTTTAAATAAAAAAAATACTTAAGGAGCATTAATGAACAAACAAACCTTTTTTAAAAGACGGGAAAGCTGTAAAACTAGAGGACATAACATGAAGCTGCAAGGGGGTAAACTGAAAGGCAATGTCAAGAAATACTTTTTCACTGAAAGGGTGGTGGATGCTTGGAATGCCCTCGTGATGGAAGTGGTGGGGGCAAACACAGTGACAGAATTCCAAATGGCATGGGACAGTCACAGTGAATCCCTTTATAGAAACAGGATAAAATCAAAATAAAACTTAAATGTCTCTGATATCTCAACAAATAGAGGTGACCTGCACAGAGCTGTGGGTACACCCCTAAACAAAGACATGGGGAGGGGTGACCTGTACGGAGCAGCGGGCGCACCTACTCTTGCCACCCTGCTGAGCAGACTAGATGGACCATGCTGGTCTTTATGTGCCATCATATACTATGTTACTATGTGACTTTGTGGCACTTCTCTCCTGGGCAAGCCTGTGTGGGCACGGGAGGGAAGATCTCTGTGTCAATTTACTTAGTAGCCCGCCTCCAGAGATTTCACCACTCTCAAAGCTTGCATAGATCTCGGACTGGGTAAGGATATATTATACATCATGGCACAATTAGTAAGATCTCTCAGTGCATTGCCCAGTACTTGCATACTGAGAGAGTGGTTGCAGAACGTGGCCTCCCTCTATCAAGTGGGCTTCAGGGCCACATGCGTATATCAGTCTACCCCAGCACAGAAGGGAGCCCAGCCACCTCATGACATTAAAGCAGTGTCTGATGCCTCTGCTGCACTGTATGAGGAAATGCAATGTAATCCGAGGCACGCATCAGGAAAGCTCTCAGAAACTGGGAGATGCACTTGGACACCGCCAGCACAGATTGCTAAGAAGGCGAGTGCTGTTGTCACCTTTAGATGCACAGGCAGTGCCTGTCCCCTGTGTGTTATTGCACCGAGGTGGGGCTCCAGCTCCCGGCACAGCTGATGTATGGCTGCCCTATCAAAGCAGAACCTGGTGACACTGAGTTCATTAGTGAGGTCTCACCTACAGTAGGTATCCTCTGATACGGTAGCCTCCTTGCTGCTCTCCTCCTTTCCCTATTTGTCTTATTCTAACATACACTGGTATACCGCTAGAATCCCATACAAAGTGGTTCAGCACAGTTTACAACAGAAGGAATACTTAAAAAGAATAAGAAGCATAAGTTAGTATTGCCACGGAGAAAGACTTAAACAACCAGGCCTTCAAATTTTTTCGAATACAAAGATAGGAAGAAGAGTTTCTTGACTGCGTAGGTAATTCTGACCATAATTTAGCCACCTTATAAGGAATGGTATGTATAAACCTTAATTTACAACGAATACCTTTACAAAGAGGATATAACAAAGTGCTAAACGTCTGCAAATGTTTTGACTTATACGCTGAATATGGAAGCAGTAAAGAGGAAAACTATGGGAACAAAATCATTATAATATTTGTAAAGAAGGTATAAAACTTTGCAGATCCCATCACCAGCTCTTCTGGTGCAACCCTCCAACCTTATTACGCACACACACACACACACACACACACTCACACTTGCAGGGACAAATCCTAGAAGACAACAGAAAATTGGCAACGTCCTGGCCTTCTTCCACGTATCCAGCAGGAATAACGGGCGTGTCTGCGGCAGAGGCCGCAGTCGTGCACGAGGCTTTCTAGAATACGGTC
Source organism: Ichthyophis bannanicus (assembly GCA_033557465.1). Taxonomy (NCBI): domain Eukaryota; kingdom Metazoa; phylum Chordata; class Amphibia; order Gymnophiona; family Ichthyophiidae; genus Ichthyophis; species Ichthyophis bannanicus. The sequence continues at coordinate 839,601,245 of CM066036.1, read as the reverse complement.
TACATGTCTCCAGGGTAGGGCACGCCCCCGTTCTGATCCCTCGCAGGCGCATGCAGACAACCCCATGCAAGCGAGATAAATGTCCGTGGACGCCATGAACCAAAAAAACATTTGTGGATATTTTTGCCACATAAACATCCCCGTGCACGTTCACCCAGCCTATTCAGCTCCTGGAATGACCCAGTTTAGGGGTTCAGTGGGGTGATGCTGATCCAGGTTCAGGCTGCCAATTTTCTAACAGAGAGTCAGCGGGAGACGGCACAGCAAACATCTTTATTCTAAGTACAATGTTTTCCATGCTCGGCTGTTGCCATTACAGACTAGGGACTGCTGGACCAAGTGCCCCCCCCCTCCTTTAGCCTGTGCCCTCCTGCATTATGGGGGCTGCTTGGGTGGTATTTACACCACTAGGGACAAAGGATACTGTTTACTAAAGTGCAGTAAGTTGTACTTTGTTATGCATCCAACGCCGGGTAAGCGCAAAAGCTATGCATTATCTGCGGCATGGTCAGCCCCTTACACACACAAACTCATGGTCCTGTGTTAAATGCATCAGCAGAATCCACCAATGCATGCAACTTGGGTCCCAGCCCTGCTCATAACCACAAAAAAGAAAATTTGTGGGGACACAGCGAAACCCCCCAAAGTCCAACATATCACCCTTCCCAACCCCTGATCTCCCCGTGAGACCTACCTGGAGAGTTTTCCTGTTGATATGAGAGCATGAGTGATTCCCCTCTGCTCTCACCCCACTGCTGTCTGTGTTCAAAATGGTGGTTCTGAACATTAGCAGTAGTCTTGCGATACTGCTGCTAGAGGTCAGTCTTCCAATCAGGATAATTGCTCCTTATTTGGCTGATTGACTCCTAGCTGTAGTACCACGACACTCCCTCTAGGGGTCTAAGCTGCCATTTTGAAGCCAGGAAGCAACAGGGCAGGAGTCAAGAAAGATTGCTCCTGCCCTGGGCAATAGATTACCAGTGTCAGGAGGGGCATGTGATTGGGGGATTTTGGTGCGTTTTGGCCAGACGCCACGCTACCTGCCTCCAGGTACTGCAGGGGCACTTAACGCCATCTCTTGAGGTGCCATTAAGTGCGCCCATGCTCTTGGCAACCTTGACAGCATGCAGTAATATACTGCATGGTAAATGTCAGTGCTGCGGCCGCCCATTATCTGCCCAAACACCACCCAGATTCCGCACTAAGGCACTAAGCAGCGCAGGATTTGCATCACATGGAAGCTGTTACTGTAGGGATAAAGGTTCGAAGAGGCTGAAACCCATGCTAACTGCTTACCGTACTTCAATAAACATCCACCAAAGGCAGCTAATTGAGGAATGCGTAATTCATTCAGTTCTATATTTGCTAGGCACAATGAGCAGTTTTCAGACACGAGCTTTGACCCAAAGACGAGCGCAGTCAAAGGACATACCGCTAGCAAAATGTTTAAGGAAACAGAGAACAGGCAAACGTGGAATGCAAGCTTAGAAATTCGATTTCATTGGAAGATGATAAGCAGCCACTGTAGATGGTAAGACAGAGTATGAGATCTCTAATGTTTCCTTCAAATAACTATGAGACGTGTCTTTAGGAGAGAAAATCAAGGTTTTAGGGAAATTATGCAAGTGAATATTGCGGCATTTAGCATTTAGTACCTCTTCCTTTCTGCTGGTAATTCCTCTCTGTATGCAACCCAGCATCCTTCAGACTTTTGCCACCCCCTTGTCACACTGTTTCACCACCTTGAGATCCTCAGAAACAATCACTCCGAGGTCCTTCTCCTGGTCCATGCACACTAACGTCTCACCCCCTATCACATACAGTGCCCTTGGATTTCTGCATCCCAAGTGCATGACACTGCACTTCTTCACATTAAATCTTAACTGCCAAGCATTAGACCATTCTTCCAGCTTTTGTAGATCTTTCCTCATGTTATCCACTCCCTCTGGAGTCCACCTCATGATATCCAATCTGCAAAAGCCCACATTTGGTGTCTCCAGCCCAGATTTGTCCAATCTCAGATCCATCAGAACAGGCACCATTAGATTTAAAGAATCCCTTTGAAGTATATCAGATGTGGGGGGAATTCCCAGAGTCACAACAGTTTTAGGATTTTTGTTAGAATGAACAATTTTACAATCATAAACTTCATTACTCAATACCTTGCACCGCCAAGTCTCACTGAGAAGTTAAGCGAAATTGAAAAGTCGGCATTAGCGTGGTTCCCAATTCTTCTGCAGCCAAAGTTGCAATTTCTAACTGCCGAGAAGTAGAAAGGTTTGAGCCCGGGTTCTATACAGCCTTGGTGTGCAAAGCAACAGCGTTAACTCCTAGCTGCTTTAGCACTATAGAGTCTTCCAGCGGTCAGGGCACCAGTGTCTTAAGTCCCTGGAAAATTCAGCTTCCTCCGCAGCAAAGACCAGCTCTTCATAAGACTGAGATCACCGAGCAAAAGGAGTGGAAGCTGCAAAAGAATTTTCCAAAGACACTGGTGAAAAATCAAGTTCCTGATACAGGTGTGAAAATTTGGTAAGCTGCAGGATTTCAGGGCTGGGGGTCAGGGTATATCCGGGAGTAGAAACATAGAAACATAGAAATATGACGACAGAAAAAGACCACATGGCCTATCTAGTCTGTCCTTCCATAACAACTACAACAGTCCACTTTTTACCTTTAGAGATCCTCTGTGTTGGTCCCATGCTTTTTTGAATTCAGTTACTGTCCTCATCTCTACCACCTCCACTGGGAGACTATTCCACGGATCCACTACTCTTTCCGTAAAGAAATATTTCCGCATATCACTCCTGAATCTATCTCCCTTCACCCTCATCCCATGTCCCCTCGTAGCAGAACTTGCTTTCAATTGAAAGAGGCTCTCTCCCTGAACATTTATGCCACGGAGGTATTTAAACATCTCAATCATATCACCTCTATCCCGCCTTTCCTCTAAGGTGTACATATTAAGATCCTTAAGTCTGTCCTCATATGCTTTATAATGAAGCCCACTAATCATTTTAGTAGCCACCCTCTGCACCGACTCCATCCTGTTCACATCCTTTTGAAGGTGCGGTCTACAGAATTGCACACTATACTCCAAATGAGGTCGCACCAAAGACTTATACAGAGGCATTATCACCTCCTTTTTTCTGCTAGCCATTCCTCTCCGTATGCACCCAAGCATCCTTCTAGCTTTTGCCGTCGCCTTTTCTACCTGTTTAGCTACTTTAAGATCATCAGACACAACCACGCCTAGGTCCCGCTCTTCTTTAGTGGACAAAAGTACTTCACCCCCTGTACTATATTGCTCCCTTGGATTGCTGCAGCCCAAATGCATGACCTTACATTTTTTAACATTAAATCCCAGCTGCCAAATTCTAGACCATTCTTCAAGCTTAGCTAGATCCCTCCTCATGTTATCTACCCCTTCCTGGGTGTCTACTCTATTGCAGATTTTGGTATCATCCGCAAAGAGGCAAACCTTACCTGAAAGCCCTTCTGCTATATCACTAACAAAGATGTTAAAAAGAAT